>CM060254.1:27434352-28720350 GCA_030684275.1 Acipenser oxyrinchus oxyrinchus
TTGTCTTCCAATGCTAAGGCCAAACATCGCAGCACCTGGTCATGGCGCCAAGTAAACCGCCCTTGGCTAAGAGCCACCTTACATCCTGTCAAAATGTGCCTTAATGTTGCAGGTGATGAACACAAAGGACATGAGGGATCCTCTCCTACCCAGAGGTTTAGGTTCTGTGGTGATGGGAGAACATCATATGTTGACCTTATAAGGAAACTGATCCTGCTCTGTTCCATTGACCATAGGTCTTGCCAGCCAATCTTGTGTTGTTCCACACTCTCCCATCTCATCCATTCTCCCTGCTTGCCCTGGGAAATGGCCTTTATACACCTCATCCTCTCCTCCTGCTTTTGCACCTCGTTGACTACAAGCTTCCTCCGTTGCGCTGGGGCTGCCTTGTGCCATGTAGGAGGAGCTGAACTGAGACCAAGACCCCTCTTCCATGCTGAACTTGCCCCATGATATCACCAATTCGAAGGGCAGCCTTTGCATCCTCCACAGCTTTCTTTGCCACCCACTTTCTTCCAGTTTTCAACACAGGTGCTGCCTCCCTTACGCATTTGTCGCGTGACTCTACTAATGTCATTTCCAGTCGGACCTTGGCGCACTTAAACTCCTCGGTTAGAGCGGAGACAGGTAGCTGCAGTATTCCTTTACCATAAAGTCCCACTCTGCTGAGGCAGCGTGGAACTCCCAACCATTTCCTGATGTGTGAACTGATTAAAGCTTCCAGCTTCTCTACTGTTGTCAAAGAAACCTCGTACACAGTCAGTGGCCACAGCAACCTTGGCAGTAGGCCAAACTGAAAGCACCAGAGTTTTAGTTTGCCTGGTAAAGCGCTGCTGTCTATGCTCTTCAACCCTTCCACAGCTTGTTGTCTAACTTCTCCCACACGAACTGTGTCCTTTAGATCCCCGTCGTACCATCTCCCAAGGCTCTTCACTGGCTTCTCAGACACTGTTGGTATTGCCTCACCATTAATGAAGAACGTTTTATCTACTACTTTACCTTTAATTATAGAGATGCTCCTTGATTTAGTGGGCTTGAATTGCATTCATGCCCATTCAATGTTATTGGTTAATTTGCCCAATAACCGATTAGTGCAGGCTACTGTTGTAGTCATGGTTGTCATGTCATCCATGTATGCTCGAATTGGTGGTAGTCGCATTCCAGAAGCCAAGCTCTCCTCCCACTACCCATTTTGATGCCCTAATGATTACTTCCATTGCCATGGTAAAAGCCAGTGGAGAAATGGTGCATCCTGCCATTATTCCAACTTCTAGGCATTGCCATGTAGTGCTGAATTCTGAAGTTGAAAACTAAATTGCAAATCTCCAAAGTAGGCTTTCACTAGATTTGTTATTGTCATTGGTACACTGAAAAAATCAAATGCTGCCCAAAGAAGTTCATGTGGCACTGAACCATATGCATTAGCCAAATCCAGGAATGTCACATGGAGCTCCTTCCTCTCCTTTTTAGCTGATTGAATTTGTTGCCAGATCACATTGATGTGTTCTAAGCATCCTGGGAAACCTGGAATGCCCGCTTTTGTATTGAAGTGTCAATGAAGCAGTTCTTTAATAGGTAAGTTGACAATCTCTGAGCAATAATGCTGAAGAAAATCTTGCCTTCTACGCTTAATAGGGAAATAGGGCGAAACTGACTGATGCTGCTAGAATCTTTTCTTTAGGTATAAAGACTCCACCTGCTTGGCGCCATGCTCTTGGTACAACCTGTTTTTCCCATGCTACTTTCATCAGTTTCCACAGGATTCGTAGAACTCCTGAAGCACTCTTGTACACTCTGTAATGGAACTCCATTAGGCCCTGGAGATGATGAAGCCCTTGCTTTTTCACAGCTTGCTCTACTTCTTTCCACTTAGGTGCACAGTCCTCCATTTGGTATTCTGGTGGATTGATAGGTGGGATGTCTGAAGGAATTGACATAGGCTCCTGCCTTTTGAATCTGTATGCTTCCTCCAAATATCTCTCCAACTCAAACTTAGATGCTTTTAGTGTGCCATTCTTCTCACTGGTGAATAACTTCTTTACAAATTTGAATGGGTCTTTATAAAAGTTAGTTCTCGCACGCTCCTTCTTTTTGTAGCGTTTCAGAGGCGCCAGCTCTGCGCAATGTTGCAAGCTTATGTTTTATGACCCTTTGTAAGAGATTGAGTCCCTCCTTCTGACTTTCTTCTGCTCTTCTCCATTGCTTCCTCAGCTGTCTCCTTTCTCTAACTAAGCTGCTCAATCTCCTGCTGCCGCCTAGACTTTCCAGGAATAGTTTGTACTTTTTCCTTCCTTTTTCAACTCCAAACCTCTCGCTTCCATATCGTAGATGATGTCCCCAAATTTATCCAGTTTCTTTTCAACTGTTCCACTTAACCTTTCCAATGCAAAGCAGAGATCTGTGTTTACTGTGTCCCATGCAGTTTTCTCACAAGCTCTTGGCCATTTAACTCCAGGCTTGTGCCCGTTGAGGTTCTTTTCTCTCTTACGCTGGTTTGTCTGCCCGGTTCACAAGGATCATTAGGTTCATCACTAACTGTGTCCATGCAAGTCCTCCTCACATCTATGACAGGGGTGCTGATATCCTGCGAACTGTGGTTTGCTTCCTGTCGCTGGATTTCATTCGACTGACTTGACTGACTTCGTAAGAAGTACTGATCAATGCGAGGCCCTTGTCCCTTCTCCCTCAAGCATTTCATTCTCCCTTGATGAATCTTCAAACCCCTGACTGTTGTCGCCTTGCTCCAGCCGCAGACACAAACCTGGAGTTCCATGTCTTTGCTAACTGCAGATCTTGAACTAGTCTTTTGTGAAGTACTCTCCATACTCATATCCGTTTCCGTTCCTAAGTCCTTAACCGTGTTGTCCAACGTTGAGTCATCTTCCGCCCCCGCTCTCGCAGACTCTAGGGGTATTTTTCTCTTTAATTTCTTTGAAGCCTTGGGCGGGTGTCTCCAACATCCTGTAAACACAGAGCTGGATACTGCCGACAAGGGCAGCTAACCCTTGCCAGCCCCAATGGTGTCTCTTTCCTTCAGTCAGCTGTCTCTCCAGGCTGTCACGAGGTCTTTCCCTTGTTGCCAGCTGCACTATTCACAGCAGTCACTGGACGTATCCAGATCTTCATGATTTCCATTACATGAGAGTAGATGTTAAAACTTCATGCTGATTTGAACTTGGCTCTCGCCAAGATAAGCACCAACTAAGACGTAGCTTCACAGTAAACTAATGTGATCCATATGTGTCTCCATCCATTTGCGCTTCCTTCCATATGATGATGTAGATATCCTTCTGTCTGGTGTTGATGGCTGAAGTGTAATGCTGGCTCCAGGGATCAGCTTATTTTGCCTCCCTAGCGCATCAGCACACACAACGGCTGCGATGCTGGCTCCGGGATCAACCATAGTGCGGTCTCCCCAGCGCATCAGCATGACAACCGCCTGGATTGAGCTAAGTAGGGTACATCTCTGGGGTCTTCAAGTGGGCACCTTCCATCCTCGGTGTTTCGTCGACTAGCCCACGACACCTCAAGAGGGCTCGACGGTGATTCTGGCGTCCCAGCATCACCCCTCCGCCCCCACTCAACTCAGCCCAGCTTACTTACCTGTATATCAGCCTTTCTTTCTTTCTATTGTGCTTGAGATCCCCAGCCAGAATCTTTCCGTCTCAACCACAGCCAGTTGCTGCTCCTCTCTGCTGCTTCAGATAAGTTCTTCACTGTGCGACGCAACTCTTGGCCATTGAATCCGACATCTCTGAGAAACCGGGTTGTAGAGTGTGCCACAAATCCTCGACATCCCACTTCCACTGGGTAAACCCAGACTCTCCATCCTCGCTGTTCCGCTTCAGTGGCTAGTTGAGCATACCGCAGTTTCTTCCTCTCATACGCCTCATCTACAGCATCCTCCCATGGCACTGTTAACTCCACCAGGTGAACAAGGCGTGCTGATCCAGACCACAAGACAATATCTGGTCGAAGGTTTGTGGTGGCAATCTCAGGTGGAAAAATAAGCCGTTGACCAACATCTGCCAGCATTTTCCAGTCTCTAGCAGCTTCCAGTTGTCCTGGGCGAGGATTGGTTTTAACACCTTTTCTTGGTGGTTGCTCTCCTGGGCGGAGGAATGTTGTCTTTGTGTGTAATGTTTTGATGGAACAGATGGCAACTTATTGGTCATGTTACGCTTTGTCTTCCAATGCTAAGGCCAAACATCGCAGCACCTGGTCATGGCCAAGTAAACCGTCCTTGGCTAAGAGCCACCTTACATCCTGTCAAAATGTGCCTTAATGTTGCAGGTGATGAACACAAAGGACATGAGGGATCCTCTCCTACCCAGAGGTTTAGGTTCTGTGGTGATGGGAGAACATCATATGTTGACCTTATAAGGAAACTGATCCTGCTCTGTTCCATTGACCATAGGTCTTGCCAGCCAATCTTGCGTTGTTCCACACTCTCCCATCTCATCCACTCTCCCTGCTTGCCCTGGAAAATGGCCTTTATACACCTCATCCTCTCTTCCTGCTTTTGCACCTCGTTGACTACAAGCTTCCTCCGTTGCGCTGGGGCTGCCTTGTGCCATGTAGGAGGAGCTGAACTGAGACCAAGACCCCCTCTTCCATGCTGAACTTGCCCCATGATATCACCAATTCGAAGGGCAGCCTTTGCATCCTCCACAGCTTTCTATATAATATATAATATATAATATTAAAAACATTCAATACAGCAAAGGAAAAAATGTAAATAGGATTTCAAACAGGTGTTTGCCTATGAGACTGACCATGATTGGTATGTATATGGTTTGTTGCGTATTGATAGGGTGGGCCTAAACCAGGGGAGGCATTTGTAATTTGCCCAAACTGAATACCACTGGGAAATGAGATACTGTAATTGAGTTCATGCTGCCCTGGCTAGAGTTTAACTGACCCGTACATTTAATCTGTGTCGGCAGTAATTTCTGTCTGCACAGTTGGATTGGTGTTGGCATACTTTGGATGCATCACAGCGGGGCAGAAGCACTTTTTCACTCTGCTTTAATGTAAGCAATGTGCCTGCTGATGCTTATGTTCTTATTCCTGTGCTGTCCTACAAAGCTAATTGAGGATGACAAAGCAAAGTTTCTCCTGTAATTTTTTTTTTTTTTGGAAGGGAAGAGTGGGCTACGTAATGGCCAAGTCTGTAACAAGACTTTCTATGTACTAAAAATTATATAAAGTATCTACAGGCAGGCTACAAGCTTTCAGGCCATTTGGTATATATTTTACAATATTGGCAAGGTTTAGAGAATGAGGCCTAGAGTGGTTGCTCGATGTAATGTGGAAGGAATACGTCAAGTTATTGTAATATGTAGATTACTTTTATATAAGAAAAATAAACAGGATAAATTAAATTACATTTATAGAATCAGGATGCTGGATTTTATTGT
Source organism: Acipenser oxyrinchus oxyrinchus (assembly GCA_030684275.1). Lineage (NCBI taxonomy): Eukaryota > Metazoa > Chordata > Actinopteri > Acipenseriformes > Acipenseridae > Acipenser > Acipenser oxyrinchus. The sequence continues at coordinate 27,439,773 of CM060254.1, forward strand.
TATTAATTTTAATCACTGCATTTTATATTGGATGTTAATTTAGGCTAGTGTTAATAGTTCAGAGTTTAAACATTTTGGCTAAGTGTTTAGAATTGTGCCTTGTCAAAATATACAGGTCAAATATAGGTGTTAGCCTTAGTATGGGTCAGTTTATCTCATTCGGTATTTATTTAGTCATTTTAATACACATTTGAATGATGTACACATGCAGTCCTACAGTATATTCATGTTGCTCTAATTTATCAGAAATGATAGAGGGATTTTTATGATGGCTTTTTTGATTAGAGGTGTTTAAGTATAAACATTAAGGAAACTAGATGGAAACCAACATCATTAACTAAGATTGCGTAGTTATAATAAGAAACATACTCTATTATATTGTTTGGTGCAAAATGTTTCTTCAACTTAATTTAAAAAAAAAAAAAGAAATATTGCTGGGAAACAGTTATAGTCTTGTAGATGTATTGACATGTGTCAGTCTAACAGCTTTACACAAAATCAATTTGCATTGAATGTATGCATGCTTTTGTGTTAATAGGAGAAATAGCGTTATCTGCTCGGGGAGGAGGATGGGAGGTGTAGTCTAAACTTGATCACACAAGAGTTTAGGCAAGTTGAACAGTAACACCACTACCTTTTTTGGAGCGGTTCATGTCTACTATATTGAAAGTTGAAATTTGTGGCACTAGGCATATTGTGTTTGAGAAGAGCTTCTAGTTGTACAGTATTGTAGCCTTTTCTCTTTGTTGTATTGTGGCACTTGAGGTGCAGTTGTTTGTCTGGTTAAATCATCTGTGGTACTGGATTAAAAGCTTACGAGTGCTTCTTTGAGGTGAATCCTGGAAAAACACCAGTGTTAAGAATTTGCTTGATTTTTCGGGACCTTATGACCGAGTTTAGTTGAACCCCCCCTTGAAATGATGGACAGGGGATGTTAATTTTTTTTTTTTTTTTTTTGTAATTATGCTGAAGGAGATCTTTCTCTCTTTCTCTCTCTCTCCAGAAAATAACAGTTCTGTAGAAAGTTTAAACGTGAAAGAGTGGCAGGACGGCCTGAGAGCTCTCTTACCGAACATCAACATCAACTTTGGGGGGCTGCCAAACTCTTCCTCCTCCTCCTCCTCTTCCTCTTCCTCCTCCTCCAGTGTCAACCACACAGGGGTGCCAGCGAGCTCAGGGGGCATCTCACACAGCCTGAGTTGGGACGGGTCGGGCAGCTGGATGGACCCCGCCATCATCACAGGTAACCAACGCTGGGCTGAGACTCAAACCACATCTGCACACCAGTGCTCAGAAATGCACACTGAAAGTGCAAGTAGGAGCGAGGGCAGCACTTTCTCCGGAGCGCTGATCTGCAGTGCCTTTCCAAGCAGCTCACTTGTGGAAGGTAGTGAGCATGTAGCGTGTGTATAAAACACAGATTCTGACCCTTAGGAGCTATAGTTCTGGGCTGAGCTTTAATCCTTGCGGTCCTACGTCAGACCTGGTCCAGCTTTACAATTTTTCCTTTCCGGTCCGATGCCGGACATTGTCCTACATCATCAAAAAGACGTCAAGCACAGGTCTCTAGTTGTTTTTTCTCCAGAAAATGCTGAGAAAAGCTTTCAATGGCCGAGTGAGGCCGATAGAAGCCGGAAAAAAAAGAGGCGGATCTGAGCAACACACATAGTCCCTTCACCACAGACATAACACGGACATAAACAAACAAGATAGCTGCTTCCGAATTCAGCGCTCAGAGAATATCACAGGCATCTGCCAAGCTTTTGAGATGTTCTAGTAATAAAATAATGACTTGGATAGCATTATTGAGGAGTTTGGTGATAAAACGAGTGTTCAGGAGATGATTTATCAGTATGCACTACTATGAAGAGATACATGATAAATACAGAGAACAAGGAGTGGGGCAGGGCTGGATATGCAGTAATGAGTGTCCTGTTGATATGCAGTGCCTTTCAAACCTGTTTTACTGTGAATAAAATTACTTTTAAACAGCGCATGTAAAATAAATAGCTTGTGTGAAAATAAATTGGACCTGATGCGCCTGACAGGCGCTGAATAAATAAACCGCAAAGGGTTAAATGTGTGAGGGTAAATCTTGATATTTCAGGGTGGAAGTTTGTTGGATCGGTTTTGTGGTTAGATCACTGGATAAAAAAGTGTCTGGTTGTTTTCTGTGTAAATGATAATAGGTTTGGGTAGCCCAGTTTTGAAAGGGATGGGGTTTGCAATGATAGGATTGAAAACCAGTAGTTCTGTGGTTAGCATGCAGGGCAGCAGTGTGGATCATGGTGGCTGGCTAAAGCACTGTACTTTTTGCTTGAGTGATATTTGATTTCAATTTGCTGTATGGTGCGGTGCAACGCAGTGCTGACTAAGTGATAGCTCTCCAAGAGGTGACATATCTCATTTAAGGTTAAGAGTTCTTTTTAATCATACCTGTGATGACTACAACAGAAAAATCCAACCTTGCAAAGCCTACTTGTAGACTGGAGACAGTATCTTAATTGGGTAGAAACTACTAGAATCATTTGTACTTAAACTAGTGGCAATGACTGGTTGAGAAAAAAAGGGATTTTTTTCCATTTTGATTGAGTTCTCTGAATAATGGCTAACTGTGGCACTTTTAAACTAAATGGATGGGACTTCTTGGGGTTAGCATTATTGCTTGTACAGTAGCTTTGTAGTGCCTTTAGTATCATAATGTAGTACACTGAACTAGACACGGTTTCCTAAAACATACACTGCTCTGGCAGTTTATATGAGAACTGTAACTAACATTAAGGCCTTAATGTACTACAATACTGGACTTGGGTTGCCTTTAAGTCCTGTAGACTGTATTGAGGTTGGTTTGCATGGTTTGGATTCCCTGGGCTGTGAATTCCCATCCCATTGATATCCTCTTCTGTCAGCAGGGAATGCTGCTCTTTTTTAATGCAGGGTATGTGTCATAGCTAGAAGTGGTTGGTATTATCGGAATTTGAATATTCATAGTAGTGAAATTTTGGATGCAGCCACAAAGGTCTTGTATGTATCACAAATGTGACATTTATTGTTGTTTAAGAAAAGGGGAAAAAGTTTGGAAGATTTACTTTACTATTTTTTTTGTAGAAAAAGTTGCACTGTATTCTATAGGAAACTACTGAAATTCTAGTAGTTTAATTGCAATTTTACCATTTGAGTGTGTGTCATTGGAATATGCACTGGACAGACGCCATGCACTAATACAGAATATGCAATTGTCCGAAGTTATACTGATGTTAGTTCATAACTATATTTATAACAACAGTATATATTTATTGCTTCAGAAATAAAGCATAACATGCAGTATGAACAGTACAATTACTTCAGGGCTACATAAAGCAAAGTATATATGAACAGTATGTATTTTATTACTTCAGGACTGCATAAAGCATTAAGTGTAAACAAACAGTATATATTTATTTCTTCAGGACTGCATAAAGCAGTAACAGAGTATATGTGAACAGTATATATTTATTACTTTCGGACTGCATAACTAATGGTATCAGTAGCTTGCCTCCATGTCTTCTGCTTCGCCAAATCTGTTTCTGTTCTTCCGTTTGTCAAAAATGTTCTCCCTGTTCTTTAGAATTCTGTAAATTGCGCTTTGATCAACATCAAACTCACTTTATTTATTTATTTATTTATTTATTTATTTATTTGGAATCGCCAATTATTTTACCTCCAATTTTCATCCAATTTGGAATGCCCAATTATTCAACCCGGCTCACCGCTGCAACCCCTGCACTGACTCAGGAGAGACGAAGAACTACAGCGTTGGAGGACCATGCAGTTCTGAATTGCACACAGGCAGGCCCGCAGGTGCCCGGTCAGCTACAGGGGTCGCTGGTGCACAGTGAGCCAAGGATTCCCCAGCCGACCTAAACCCTCCGTTGGCCAATTGTGCGCTGCCCCCTGGGAACTCCCGGCCACGGTCAGCAGTGGCATAGCCTGGATTCGAACTGGTGATCTCCACTCAGGAGTCCCCTGACTTTGTTTGTTTATTTTCTAACTTTTTTAAAACTTCAACTTGTTGAACTAAAGTATTGTGTGACTCTGTGACAGAGACAGAATGATTCTTGGTGATAAATCTCTCTCCTGACCTGTGAGGGCGTTGTATAAAGGGAACAGAGTGCCCTGGAGTGGATGGCCTGACAATTCATTCCCAGGGTTAGGTGGAAGTCGGCCATCTAGAAAGGGGGCACAGCTGCGGTACATTAAGTCATCACCCCAGACGGAAAGCGATGTGGCAACCGTGGATTGGAGGAGAAACGGCTGCACTCACTAACCCAGGGGGTGTGACTGAAGGTACAAGAAGAGGATGTGGCTAGAAGATTTGTTACTTTTGTTTATGGTTAAGAGAACACTAAAGGACGAGCGAAATAATACCATGAGTGTTTAGTGTTTGTTTGTTTTGTCGAGTCTAATTATGCTGTTTAGATGGCTAACACAATCTAGAGCTGTTGCTTATGGCCAAAACAAACCCGGACAACACTGCACCGTTGTTCACAGATTAATTGTATATTCACCACTTACACATTGGCACTCTCTGTGGACTTGTGATCTTGTGTGTGTTTAATATCTGTCTATTTCGGGATTGCAACCTGTTGTTTATTGAACTGTGTAATACACATCATTGTGTATTGCCAGCCCTCCTTTTCTTGACTGTTGTCATCAGACTTTGGATTATAAATAAACCACCATTTCACCAGTACTTCGTTGTTTGTCATTATCTTGTGCACTGCCTCACCTCTACACCTGCACACTGCAAACCACTTTGCCACAACCTCCTATTAGAGGTAAAGTTGTTTGTAGTCACGCGGTCAACTCCTCAACCAATGCAATTATCAGAAATAATTATACAGGCGCGTACAAAATCAACTGGCTGTCTTTCATGCAGTTAAGCAAATTATGTAATTATCAGATGTGCTTTTGAGCAACAGCTGTGGATCCAACTACTGCTCTTAATCCTGCTTGTGATTTAACAATTTACTCACATTGATCCAAACACAATAAAACAAGAGTGGATGGAGATCCATACAGTATTATAACAAGTTTAAGTGCCATCACATTTGGATCCACCCGATTAGTTCATTAAAATAAAATAAAAACTAGGTTGAAATACAAATAAAAAGTTTCTACTTGATGGCTATTGTGAACTTCTATTACCCTGATGCTTTAGAAAAATGAAAGGCAGTGGATTATTTGTAGATTTACCTAAAGACATGTAGCCCTCTTAACAACTAGCCAGTCAATGTGTTACAGTAAACTTTCAGGCATGTTTCTTTCTTGTGTTTTTAATTATAGTTTATTTTTTATTTTGTGTTCATGATTGAAACCTTTGGGTATTTTTTGACGAGTATTCATACAGCATGTATATCTTTACTTAAATTGAGTCCTGTAAAATGTAGATGGGACTAAACAAATGGAAGGGTAGGGTGACATGCATGTACACTACCGTTCAAAAGTTTGGGGTCACTTAGAAATTTCCTTGTTTTCGAAAGAAAAGCAAATTTTTTGTCCATTAAAATAACATCAAATTGATCAGAAATACAGTGTAGACATTGTTAATGTTGTAAATGACTATTGTAGCTGGAAATGGCTGATTTGTAATGGAATATCTACATAGGCATACAGAGGCCCATTATCAGCAACCAACAGTCCTGTGTTCCAATGGCACGTTGTGTTTGCTAATCCAAGTTTATCATTTTAAAAGGCTAATTGATCATTAGAAAACCCTTTTGCAATTATGTTAGCACAGCTGAAAACTGTTGTGCTGATTAAAGAAGCAATAAAACTGGCCTTCTTTAGACTAGTTGAGTATCTGGAGCATCAGCAATTGTGGGTTCGATTACAGGCTCAAAATGGCCAGAAACAAAGAACTTTCTTCTGAAACTCGTCAGTCTATTCTTGTTCTGAGAAATGAAGGCTATTCCATACGAGAAATTGCCAAGAAACTGAAGATCTCGACAACGCTGTGTACTACTCCCTTCACAGAACAGCAAACTGGCTCTAACCAGAATAGAAAGAGGAGTGGGAGGCCCCGTGCACAACTGAGCAAGAGGACAAATACACTAGAGTGTCTAGTTTGAGAAACAGACGCCTCACAGGTCCTCAAACTGGCAGCTTCATTAAATAGTACCCGCAAAACACCAGTCTCAACGCCAACAGTGAAGAGGCGACTCGGGATGCTGGCCTTCTAGGCAGAGTTGCAAAGAAAAAGCCATATCTCAGACTGGCCAATAAAAAGAAAAAGATTAAGATGGGCAAAAGAACACAGACACTGGACAGAGGAAGATTGAAAAAAGTGTTATGGACAGACGAATCTAAGTTTGAGGTGTTGGATCACAAAGAAGAACATTCGTGAGACGCAGACCAAATGAAAAGATGCTGGAGGAGTGCTTGACGCCATCTGTCAAGCATGGTGGAGGCAATGTGATGGTCTGGGGGTGCTTTGGTGATGGTAAAGTGGGAGATTTGTACAGGGTAAAAGGGATCTTGAAGAAGGAAGGCTATCACTCCATTTTGCAACGCCATGCCATACCCTGTGGATGGTGCTTGATTGGAGCCAATTTCCTCCTACAACAGGACAATGACCCAAAGCACAGCTCCAAACTATGCAAGAACTATTTAGGGAAGAAGCAGTCAGCTGGTATTCTGTCTGTAATGGAGTGGCCAGCACAGTCACCGGATCTCAACCCTATTGAGCTGTTGTGGGAGCAGGTTGACCGTATGGTACGTAAGAAGTGCCCATCAAGCCAATCCAACTTGTGGGAGGTGCTTCAGGAAGCATGAGGTGAAATCTTTTCAGATTACCTCAACAAATTGACAACTAGAATGCCAAAGGTCTGCAAGGCTGTAATTGCTGCAAATGGAGGATTCTTTGACGAAAGCAAAGTTTGAAGGACACAATTATTATTTCAATTAAAAATCATTATTTCTAACCTTGTCAATGACTATATTTCCTATTCATTTTGCTATATTTCCTATTCAAACTCATTTCATGTATGTTTTCATGGAAAACAAGGAAATTTCTAAGTGACCCCAAACTTTTGAACGGTAGTGTATTTACATTTAACATAGCTAAACTGTCTGTCACATTTAGCCACATCAACGTTAAAGGATGTTTTATAAGTTTTATGAAAAAGTTCAACACCTGGTTTAAAACATGTTGCTTGTAGTTTGTTGTCATACAGTAGTATGTTTGTGCCTTCTAATGTGTTTTGCCTTGTTTGAGATGTGTTGAAATTAGCAGCAAATATTGTAGCAGCATCCTTAAATGATAAAGCACTATTTTATGAGGATCTTTTTTTACATTTTATAAAACATTTTGTAATATCTTGATGCAATGTAAACCACAATACTGTGTGTGAAATCAAATGTTAAAAAATAAATACAAAAGTTAACTATAAAGATAACTATAAAAACAAAATCAAGTTTACTTTTTCATTGTAAATGTACACAGAAGGTTTAAACATGTATTCTGTTAAACTTTTATTTACAGCTTAGTTTGTATTCCAGCTTGCCTTATTTTTAGTAGCTTTATTCCTCAATGCAAATTATAAAAAAAGACAAAAAAATGTAACAAATGGGAAATAGTGGTAGCAGGCTTGTAGGAATCCCCAATTTCATACCTTCAAAAATCCTGAGGACATTTAGCACAATGATCAATTAAAATACACACTAGCTTTTACAAATACGTCCCTTAGCGTGTTTCATGAAACATCCACACTCCATAATAAAATCTGAAAGCAACTGTTTTATAGTTGTATGTACAAATATGTAAGAGCCCTGTTTTAATGTCTTTGTCTGTCTCTTTCTTATAGGTATACCTTCCTCTTCAGGAAACGGAGTGGACTCTCTCCAAGATGACAATCCCCCTCATTGGCTCAAATCTCTGCAGGCCCTCACAGAGATGGACGGTCCCAGCACAACAGTGCCCTTGCAGCCCCCTCACAGTACCCCCTTCAGCACACAGATCCCACTCCACAGAGCAGGCTGGGCCCCTTACACACCTCCCTCCAACCCCACCAGCTTCCACTCTCCACCTCCTGGCTTCCAGACAGCCTTCAGAAACCCCAGTCAGACCCACACAGACCTGATACAGAGCGCAGCCATGGACCGTCATTAGAAATTTCAAAAAACAAAATCAGCAGAGATACAAACAAAACTATTAACAAATACTTATAACAGTATATTTTTTTTCTTTTTCTTCCATCCTTTATGTTTTTCTTGTGCCCCCCTCCCCTCTCTTCGGATCATGCACAAAATGTAAAGCAATGTGATCACTGGTTCTTGGTCTTTAAAAATAATACATATATATATATATATATATATATATATATATAGAGAGAGAGAGAGAGAGAGAGAGAGAGAGAGAGAGAGAGAGAGAGAGAGAGAGAGAGAGAGAGAAAAAGGGGATTCCTGCTTGCTCGTTAAGCTGTGCTGTTGAGAACAGTAATTAAGCAGAGATCTGGATCAAGCAGAACTGAACAGGGATCAGGGTTAAGTATTACGAGGTTGAGACTTTAAAAGCTAACGCTAAAAAAAAAAAAAAACCCTCATTTAAAGATTATAAAAATTCTGTGTATGAAGAAATCCCCTAAAGGGGGCTTTTTCAGTCCTTTGCTGTGATAAAGCTTTTTAAAGCTGTAAAAAGGGCGTGTCTCCTGCAGAATGTTCTGGGGCATAAAGGGTAAGCTGAGATAACACACAGTTAAACAATGACAGTATAAGTATGATATTAAATATTGTTTAAGCCTAAGTGTTTTTGTCTGCTAAGATCCTAAATGCAAGTTATTATAAGTACAGCAACAGCCTGGCCTATAGGAATCCCTGATTTCTATTATTATTATTTATTATTATTATTATTTTTTTTTAATCCAATTTTCTAACAATGATGGAATGATAAGCTGAAAAAGCTTTGTGGTTATTTTTTGGCTGTTCCAGTACGAGTTTGGCACGCAACACTGATTTAAATGAAATTTGATTATTTAAGGGCATGTAGTTGGAGGGATTTGCAAAAAAAGAGAAAGGAACAGGAAATTAAATTTTATTTTAATTTTGACTTTAGCTAAAACAAAAAAAAAAGACATTTTCTAGAATAAAACAATGTTTTAAAGAAAAAAAGGCTGTTCAGACAACAACTGGGCACATAGGAGAAATAATAAAAATGTCTCTGTCTCTCTGTGAGTGTTGCTTATTCAAGTTACTGGAGTTGTGCATTCTGGGATTTTGGGAGGGGCTCACATCATCCACCAGAAGCTTATCACCACCAGAGCTTTCTTTTTTTTTTTAAATGGTCTCCTTAATTCCTCCTTGTTGACTGCGTAGGTTCCTGTCAACTGTTCAGTATTCATAAAAAACAGAAGCAGATAACCATGGGTATAACCTGATGCTAAAAAAAAAAGTTAGAAATCAAGAACTAAAGGAAATGTACCTCTCTCTCTGCAGATCTGGAACTAAAATCTTAAATAAAAGATAAAACTTGATGTTTTGTGTTTTTTTTGTTGTTTTTGGGTTTTTTTTCCCCCATCTTTCTATGGCAAGTTTTTTTGCATTTATACAACAACCCTGTTATGGGGAAGGGAAGGGAAAAACAACCACCATGTGAACATATTGATACGCTTCCACCTAAGTTAGGGGAGCTGTAGCTCTCCTGTAGAATCTTGCTTTAGACCCTGAATTTCCAGGGTGCATTAGTAGATCATCTACATTTGATTGCAGAGGTGGATTATAAGACTGGACAAAATGATTTTGGGGGGGCTGGCTGTATGATGGGTTCTGACAGGGGAAGCTATTTTTTTTAGCTTGTATAAGCCATGGAGTTCAAATACTGAGATTCCCTGTGCAATATTGTAATAGATGACACGCCTTAAACATGCAAAAATACATAGTGGGTATAGACTCATTCACAATGTGTGTGTTCATGACAAGTGCTGTGTTGAGCAAGGAACTTGGTAATTCACTCGTCCCAGTTTCAGAGCAGACCATTATCTGGATGTTGATTTTTATATCTGCACAGTAGTTTAAATGGGTGATAACCAAGGGTATATATCCTTTTTTTTCTTACCTTTTAGTGGCATTAATTAATTAGCAACATTATCCCTGGTCCCCCTTTTCTTGTTTTTGAAGATATATATAGTACTGTGCAAAAGTTTTAGGCAGGTGTGAAAAAATGCTGTAAAGTAAGAATGCTTTCAAAAATAGACATGTTAATAGATTATATTTATCAATTAACTAAATGCAATGTGAGTGAACAGAAGACAAATCTAAATCAAATCCATATTTGGTGTGACCACCCTTTGCCTTCAAAACAGCATCAATTCTTCTAGGTACACTTGCACAAAGTCAGGGATTTTGTAGGCATATAGTCAGGTGTATGATTAAACAATTATACCAAACAGGTGCTAATGATCATCAATTCAATATGTAGGTTGAAACACAATCATTAACTGAAACAGAAACAGCTGTGTAGGAGGAATAAAACTGGGTGAGGAACAGCCAAACTCAGCTAACAAGGTGAGGTTGCTGAAGACAGTTTACTGTCAAAAGTCATACACCATGGCAAGACTGAGCACAGCAACAAGACACAAGGTAGTTATACTGCATCAGCAAGGTCTCTCCCAGGCAGAAATTTCAAGGCAGACGGGTTTCCAGATGTGCTGTCCAAGCTCTTTTGAAGAAGCACAAAGAAACGGGCAACGTTGAGGACCGTAGACGCAGTGGTCGGCCAAGGAAACTTACTGCAGCAGATGAAAGACACATCATGCTTACTTCCCTTCGCAATCGGAAGATGTCCAGCAGTGTCATCAGCTCAGAATTGGCAGAAAACAGTGGGACCCTGGTACACCCATCTACTGTCCGGAGAAGTCTGGTCAGAAGTGGCCTTCATGGAAGACTTGCGGCCAAAAAGCCATACCTCCGACGTGGAAACAAGGCCAAGCGACTCAACTATGCACGAAAACACAGGAACTGGGGTGCAGAAAAATGGCAGCAGGTGCTCTGGTCTGATGAGTCAAAATTTGAAATATTTGGCTGTAGCGAAGCATGGTGGAGGTTCCTTGCAAGTTTGGGGCTGCATTTCTGCAAATGGAGTTGGGGATTTGGTCAGAATTAATGGTCTCCTCAATGCTGAGAAGTACAGGCAGATACTTATCCATCATGCAATACCATCTGATTGGCCCCAAATTTATTCTGCAGCATAACAACGACCCCAAACATACAGCGAAAGTCATTAAGAACTATCTTCAGCGTAAAGAAGAACAAGGAGTCCTGGAAGTGATGGTATGGCCCCCACAGAGCCCTGATCTCAACATCATCGAGTCTGTCTGGGATTACATGAAGAGAGAGAAGCAACTGAGGCTGCCTAAATCCACAGAAAAACTGTGGTTAGTTCTCCAAGATGTTTGGGCCAACCTACCTGCCGAGTTCCTTCAAAAACTGTGCAAGTGTACCTAGAAGAATTGATGCTGTTTTGAAGGCAAAGGGTGGTCACACCAAATATGGATTTGATTTAGATTTTTATTCTGTTCACTGACTTTGCATTTTGTTAATTGATAAATATAAACTATTAACATGTCTATTTTTGAAAGCATTCTTACTTTACAGCATTTTTCACACCTGCCTAAACTTTTGCACAGTACTGTATATATATATATATATATATATATATATATATATATATATATATATATATATATATATATATATATATATATATAAATTGAATTGAATTAACCTGCTGCTTAATGCTGCCAAATGACTTCCTGTACTGTCTTACCTGCTGGGGATGTGTGACCATGGTGACACAGTGGAGACGTACGTATGTTGGGGTGAAACTTGGTTAATTATAGAGAGTCTCAGAACAGGAGGAAATGAGGGATCTGGATGTCTGTATAGTTGTTTTACTGAGAGTATTAGAATCTGGGAATATATGGGATAAACCTGTCTGTCCATCCATATGTTACACTTATATATTTGTCTTTGTATGTGGCAGGGAACATAACATACTTGTTCCAATGGTCTAGCTGAAATCTGACAATATGATCTACCTCACTGGAAGTGATGAGGTATTGGGAAGCAGCAGCTTCAACTTCAGTGAGATCCCTAATTTTTAAAGTAGTTTTTTTTTTAAAGAAAATTGTGCTTTTAATATTAATAAAGAAAAGGGGTAATTCATTTATTTCAAGACGTTGGTTATCACTTGTTTCATTTGGAGTGGAAAGCCATGCTGCATGTGTTTTGTTTAGGAGGTACTTCCTGTCCTGTTTACTGAGAAGACACCACTCATAGTAGAAGATAGGACCCAATGGCTCAAGAAAAGTCTCAGTGACTTAAACTAATGATGGCAAATGTATTGCAATTTGCTTTAGTTATTCCAACTGTTGGAAAGTTGTTATGTTTCTGAACAGATACACAATCAAAAAGTGGGGAAAGTCAAAACATACATATTTAATGACACTTCTAGAAAATTATACTGTATTATATAATTCTGTAGCTTGGCCCTCTTTACCAATATTACATTTTCATGAGGTTATGGATAGCAGGCTTTGTGGTCCAGTGGTTAAAGAAAAGGGCTTGTAACCAGGAGATCCATGGTTCAAATCCTGACCTACTCATTGTGTGACCTTGAGCAAGTCACAGAACCTCCTTGTGCTCCATCTTTCGGGTGAGATGTTGTAAGTAACTCTGCAGCTGATGCGTAGTTCACACACCCTAGTCTCTAAGTTGCCTTGGATAAAGGCGTCGGCTAAATAAACAAACAATATAGTTAAGGCTGATTTTGAAAATAATTATTGAACTACTTCTTGAATTGGAGTGCATGACAGGTAAGATTTATGTATTACATTTAACCATTTTTAAGGAGTGATAACCAGTCAATGAATTGACCTCATTTTTACCACTTTGGAATATGCAGATATTTCAAGGGCAATGCTATGGTTGAAATGTTATTGCTGCTACCCAATCGTTTCACGTATTGTAGGTAAAATTCCACTAGTTTAGCTGCATGCAGATCATTGACAAATATACCAGGTTGCAGCAGTTTATCTAAAGCATCGTATTTACCAGGGAGAGTGTCAGCAAAGAACAACCAGACTAGTCACAGGGCTAAGGATTCATGAAGACAAGAAACCTAATATACAGTGTCTGAAACAAAGAAGGGTTAGGGGAGACTGGATTGAAGGTTTTACAATCCTAAAAGGAGTTGACAAAGCTAACTCTAGCCAATACCATAAGCAAAGCAAAGAAACCAGGACCAGAGGACACCAGTGAAAATGGAATGGAGACGAAGTGAGTTGTGAGGGTATGGTATGGGTTACCAAGCCATGTTTTTGATGCTGAATCTGGGATCAATCGGCTACTAAGAACCAGACGAGCATTGACTAGCTAAAAGTCCTCTCGTTCGTGACTTTTCTTCTGTTATTTAAAATAATTGCATATGCAGAATTAACAAAGAACCAAAAGATTCTCAATGTAATAAAAGGGAGACAAATTAATTTTAAGCATTGGTTAGCATTCCTTTAGTTTGTAATTGTACTTGAATCACTGTTACAGATGTTTATTACATCTTTAGGAAATCCTTGTTAGCAGGATATCTCTTGAACAATTCGAGCTAGGTTGATGGATGTAAATATCTAAATGTGTTGACCTACTGTATGTCATAATGTGGATTTGAAAAATGGGAGTCTAACCGTTTTGCACATCAAATTTCTGTCAGTCATTTACCGGAATGATTCAAATGTCTGCAGTTTGAGAATAGCACTAAAAGCCAAGAAAACTGAAGGAAATTGGAGCAGCAACTATTATCAATAGGCATTCTATTGAAAGGGATTTCAAAAGGTTAGTGATTCAGCACAGCGTGCCTCTGCACGACTTCCTCTACTGTGAAACGCAGGTTTCTGACTGCTTATCTGCCAGCCTATCAGTTGTGACAAGATACAGAGAAAAACACTGCTGTGAGTTATAGTTGACTTATGGCTTGGTAACTACCTAGGCAATGTAAACAAACTGGTAAGCCAATCATGCCTGCCTTTTGTTATAACAGAGTACACAGAAGGCTAAACTGGAAGAGCGTAGTTAACACTATCCAGAAACTCGAATCTTGGTGTAAAACGAACACGCGTGTGGGACACTGCAGCTTTAAACAGTCGATGCAATAACACTGATTAGTGTCAGCTATAAGGATGTGGAGATTCTCCTACAAACTTGTTGACCAGTATTCAGGAGCCAGAAGGAAACCCAGTAACACCAAAAAACATTTAATGTTTGCATTATTTAAACTTTTGTCCAAGACAGGAGCCTTTTTATAGTATCTCCAATGAAGAGAAAACTTTGTAATAGTTTGTAATAGTGTCTACTGTAATAAGATAGATATGGACTATTTAAAAAAAAAAAAAAAAAAAAAAATACACATGCAACACTGTCGCCTTCTGTTCCCATTTTGATCGTATTGGTGTAACGGAGGAGACTGGACATGATGCAACGATGGTACTCTTCCCAAGCAAGTGATTTGAACCCTCAGTACTTTGAGTTGCTTCACTGAGTTCCTCTCACACAATACTGGTAGCTGCTGCCTGAACCCATCTAGCACCCAGCATTTTGGGAAGACATTATGGAACCTCAGGGCATGCACCTCAAAACCAGCACAGGAGCCAACATTGTTTAACGAGAACCCAGATACTGGAAGCCGCAGAATGCAAAAACAGGCAAAGGCTTCGTCAAGCATTTCTTTCAAATTTTATTTTAAAGATTGCAATCAACTCTTGTGTTTTAGTTTGTAACAGGTTCCTTAATACGTTTTACTGACGTTTTGATTTGTGTGTTTAATACTGTATGCTTTTTGTAGGATTTTTTTTAAAGCTGCAGTGTCCAACAATCCTCTTTGTCCCTCTAGGGACATGAGGCTGCAATGATCCCTTGCCATCTGACACGATCTTTGGTAACTTTCTCTGTTGTCCGCCAGGTCATCCTTGTTTTCTTTTCCCTTGTGGTGTCCATTCTAGCGACACCTACTGGATACGGTTTTGTTCCATCCAGAGTACGTGTCCTAGCCATCTCAATCTTCTTTGCTTTATAACCGTGATGATATTTTGAGATTTGTTTGCTACAGAAACTGCAATGAAGATGGACAATCAAATTACTCTAAGATATATAATTAATTAGTGTTTTCCCATAGCATACTGCTGTATCAGAATGCAGACTTGTTTAAGTTTCTCAAAAGTACTGCGCTTTTAGCAGTAGGGACACAAACTTTCTCCCCCTCTTGAAACCTGATTGCCACCACGTCACTCTGTGAGCCATATAGACATGTTCCTGAAGGTTGAAGTGCCATTTCCAAGATGTGCTATACCACTGAGAAAACAAAACATGTTCTTATAGTCTGCAGAAAGTGGGACTTTGATACTTGCAGCTTTAAATGAGCTGACGTGATAACATTGTCAAGTTCTACAAAAAAATACTTTTAAGACAGGGGATTACTGAAAGTAATATTTGCAGAAATTAACTTTATTGCCAAATTTTTTTTGTCCATGTGCATTGAGTAAATCCTATGTAGGCGCACTTGTGCAATTTTGTTCATTTTAAGATAATTTGTCCTACTTTGCAACCATTATTTAATATGAGCACAATCTTTAAACAATTCAATTTTCAATATGTTGCTTAGCTTTATGATACATGAAATTAGAATATTTACTGTTTTCTGAAAGGAATAACAGTATAAAACTGCCAAGAAATTACTATTCTTGCTCCTAGCTGAAACTAAGGTGTTTCTTGCTAGTTGTATACTGTACAAACTCTCATATATAGATATTAACTTGAGGCTGAAAAGAAAGGTAACATCTTATAAGCTTATATATTGATTAAAACTATGCACACAAGTAAAACACACCAATGAGAGTTTATTTGTACAGTTTTACATTCCACAGTTGAACATATTCAGGATTGTTAATTAGTTTTACTCAACAGACACACTACTGGTGTAATAGGTTGACAGAATTGTTATTTATTAATATTTGTTAAACAAAAGTTGCAGTATCCCTGGAGGCTCAATGTTGAAAGTTGAAGGGTCTTTGAGGGCCAAAATAGAAACTTTTGGATATATTTTTGTATTGAGACTGGTTAATGTTCAGTTAGGAAGATGTAGTCTTGTGGTTGGTGCTGAGGGGCGTGGAGACAGTGTTGCCTAGTGGTTAGGGCTGAAAGTAGAGTGACCATATGGCTATGCAATGCACTGTGGTACTTATAGTATGGTACTTAAACAACCTTAACTCTGCCAAACGTGTATGGGGACCCAAACTGAGGCATAAACAGTGTGGTCTTGTACTTAAAGCTGAGAGACTTGGAGGAAGTGTGCCTGATGGTTAGAGCTAATGACTGGTAGGTGGTGTACCCTAGTGGTTGGAGCTATGGACTGGTAGGTTGTGTATCCTAGTGGTAAGAGCTATGGACTGGGAGGCAGTGTATCCTAATGGTTAGAGCTATGGACTGGAAGGCAGTGTATCATAGTGGTTAGAGCTATGGACTGGGAGACAGTGTATCTTAGTGGTTAGAGTTATGGACTGGGAAGCAGTGTATCCTAGTGGTTAGAGCTATGGACTGGAAGGCAGTGTATCATAGTGGTTAGAGCTATAGACTGGGAGGCAGTGTATCATAGTGGTTAGAGCTATGGACTGGGAGACAGTGTATCTTAGTGGTTAGAGTTATGGACTGGGAAGCAGTGTATCCTAGTGGTTAGAGCTATGGACTGGAAGGCAGTGTATCATAGTGGTTAGAGCTATAGACTGGGAGGCAGTGTATCATAGTGGTTAGAGCTATGGACTGGGAGGCAGTATATCAGTGGTTAGAGCTATGCACTGGGAGGCAGTGTATCCTATCGGTTGGAGCTATGGACTGGGGGGCAGTGTGCCTTGTGGTTGAGCTGTGAGACTATGAAACAGTGGCCGAGTGATTAAGGTTTTGAACTCGGATGTGGTCTTATAAATAATCAAAGGATGGGAAGGGGAGAGTGGGCTAAGAGTTACGCACGGTGTAGCCAGATGGTTTTGATAACTGGGAGACTGGCTTTCCAGGGTATTGGAGCAGTGGGCTGGGAAAAAAGTGAAAAGAGAAATACAGAAATCAAACAAAAATGAAAGTAGGATAAATCATATTGGTTTGCAGTAAAGAATAGATGTCTTAATTAATAAATACTGCCGAAAAAAACCTTTTTTCAAAGAAAGAATAATATTTTACCCAGTCCAATATTGATTATCCAAGTAAATTTAGGGCTCAGCAGTAGCATAATGTTGATTTTTACATTCACAACTATATGAATGTTCATTGTGGGAGTGTTTTGTCACATTCACTTGATTTCTGTTGAGTCCCTCCTTCCATTGCTAAATTGCATTGTATTTGGCTTCAGGTCTCTGGTTAGAGCACTCTTACATACCTGTTAACTTAATTTTCCTGTTTTCCCTCAGAAGACTGTGAAGTACTACCTGTATGCTTTATGAATCCAGTGTTATTAATGTCAGCTGTGTTCAATCTTTAAGTATTTGCTTGGTGTAATAGCTGTACTCTTCTAACCAGTAAATGGCTTTGAAAAAGAACAGATAAGAGTAGGGTGTATGATTCAGAAGCGATTTCATCCCAGCACCTCAGTAAGCACTCAATTCTTGAGGTGGCGATGATTCATCCATATGCAGAGGAAGGGGTGCTTTTGCAGGTACTGAACCTAAATTAACCAGTTTTTAACAACATGATTGGCTCAAGGTAAACAAGCAATCAGCAGAGGTGGGAGGATGGGAGATGATGTCAAGACAGAGACAGCCAGTAACAATGGTGCCTTTGCCTTTAGAATCAGGTCCTCCATTTGCAGAAAGCACAGATCAATATGCAGGAGGGATCTGCTACAAAGTGTTGTAAGTAGATGCTTTTCCTAAGTGAAGAAAATGTATTAGAAATGAAAGTTCCACTGTTTAATGATAAGGGGAGCAGTGAAAACAGTCCTGAAAGCTAATTAAAGGTGTGAACCTTGTTTTGTAACCTTAGCAACGATAATGTTTGTTTTTCTTTTTTGCAAAAGCTTTAGTAACTCTGCATTGCTTCATATACATGTATGGTACTTTTATTTCTCCCAGGAAAATTTGCTTTGCTTTTGCACACAAAAAAGTGTTTAACTGTTGTATACTGTAACAGACCCTGTGGCAGTTTTGCTTTCTCTGTTGGTGATAACTTACTTTTTTTTGGTTGTTTTCATACTTCATTTCAGAAGAAAGCAAATATAAACTAAAAGATACTGCAGCTTTCTGGTCCATTAAATTCCTTAATTAGAAAAATTCATCTTTTTTTTCTCTGTTAATTTATACAATTGAACGTTTGCTTGTTTTTGTACAGAGATTGTAAAACACCAACAACCAATTACTGTATGAAAATGGTAATGAAAAACAGCACACACACACACACGCACAGATCAGATTAAGAAACAGAAAATCTGTCATTTTTTCCATAAAGGAAGAATGGGATTAGTAGATTGGAAAATGGAAACTTTTGTACATGGAAATCTTGAATTTTTGTTTCTTCTTTTCTTCTTAATAATATTCTTTACAATATTTTACATGCCTAAAGGTCCACCATTATACATTTACACTCAGAGAAATCAGCAGTTCAGGTCAAGTCAAACCGTCCCTTGGTTACTGGCTAGCAAAACATTGGAGAAACATATCCATGACAGCGTTTTGAAGGAAGCAAAAGAACACTAAATGGATTCACTTTTCTCCGAATTCCTCAGTACAGTACGTAACAAATTGTTACTTAGTTTTTGAATTACCAAATGAATGAACGGATAGAACACCTTCTTCTCTCTCGTTGTGTATTTAAATAAGTCCGTTTGTATCAGGCCCACAAAACAGTCTGTTCTAAAGGATAGCCATCTTTCAGCCGTGTATGCCATTTTGTCTATCATCCTATCAAAAAAAAAACAATAAATGAATACATACATAAAAATAAAAGCTTTGGCTGCTCTGAGGAGTCTGTTTTTCAAAACATCCCATCATACTTTACTGTCTCTATCTACCGCCAAACTCCAGGCTGAATAAATACAGCATCAACAATTTCATAATCTCTCTGAATTGATTGTGTACAGAAGACAATTCTCCACATTTTTTCTCACGTTAATCTTCACTGTGTACCATCCATTAGAGACAGCTGAAAACGCACACATTGGAAGAAATAACGGGTCCATTAGTTGCCATGTTCTTATGTCGTTTTGTCTAACCATACGGATTAATCTGACTTGGTTTTAAGGTTAGAATAGGTTCCTCTCCTTCATACCTCAATATCCCAAAATACTTTTTAAAGACTGCCCAAAGAAAAAAACAAATTGCGCACGGAACAAGTTTTAAAAAAAAAAAAAAGGTATATATTTATAAATTTATAATATATAGCCGGGAAAGGTCGGAGGTGAGACTTCCATCTTGTTCTTGTGTGGGGCCCTTAAAATAAGGAATGAAATGGCCTCTCGGTAACCAGAACAGATGCCTCTCTGCTTGGAGAGGGAGGTTGTGGTGTTGGTGGTTTTGTTAGATCTAAGTCTTTAGCAGACAGTGCCATTCTCTGGCCTGGATTTAGGGCAGGCAGAGCGGGGCAGGGGCTGGACAGAGGGGGCCAAGGTGCAGAAGAAGCCGGCGATGAGGGTCAGCCCCAGGCCACCCCAGGCACAGAACATGGACCAGCCGTAACCATGGCTGATGTCATCAGGCAACCCATAAAGATAGTGGGGGTACCGGGAGAGCTCAAAGTTGATTCCAGCCACACAGGTACAGAGAGATATGATGCAGAAAGTGCCTGGAAAAAACACATGGACACATTACTAATACATTTTCTGTGGTTACAGGTGTAATAAACAACATAGCACTTGCTTCTAATTAGCCTAGTTTTATGGGTGATCTTTTAGTTTTCCACACTTCATTGTTTCAGTGAAACCTTTTTTTTTTCCCGGGCACAATGTGACAAAGATGTTACACTTAAACAGTTTTTAAAAGTTTTCAGCCAAATAATACTTTATTCAACCTCTTATTAGCATAACCCTGGTACCCCTTTTATTCTGCTGAGAATATAGACAGCACAATAAAAGATTTGAACATGAAGAAAACAACATTTTCAAGCAGCTCTCAGAGAACATAGATGTGGAACTTGCCAAAATGCAATAGGCTTGCTCAGTCAGCCTCGGGGGACATTGTGGCACCCCAAACCATCCAGCCTGCGGCTCTGGGTCTGGCCCCTGAAATGCTGCATTTGAGCTGTTTGGGGCTTTTCAACAGGGTTATTGACATCCTGCAGAATGGCAGAGCACCGTCCATGTTCCCAGTATGGGTAAAGTGGGGTGTATGACTCAAAGTGTCTTTCTTGCTTGCAATCACCTCCGCTAAGTGGGTGAGTGAAATGCAAGTGTTTTCAATGCAAAGCCTGCTTAATTTTTGCAGAAAGTTACGCCGTACCAATCCTCCTTTTTCCCGAAAACTATATTGGCATTCCATGTCAACCAGTCTGTGGAATTGGAGGCTTTCCATTGGCCTCCTTTCCAGTCTGACGGAGCGACAGCTCCATACGCTCTGCCCTGTGTCCTGCCCTGCACAAGCGTATTATGTTGACGCGACACAGTGTTGGAGGCAGTCTGAACAGTTTTTTGTCTGTTATGGGTAAAGTCCCATGGACAAGCCCTGTCTAAGCAGAGGCTTTCAAAATGGATCACAGACACAGTCAGGACTGCCTATGAGCGAACTCACTGCCCAGGGGCATGACAACTTTGTGGGCTTTGTTCAAGGGTGCATCTGTCAAGGACATTTGCAATGCAGCAGTGTAGGCTACTCCCCATACCTTTACTCAAGGTAACCTTCTGCTTAGCCTTGTATCATTCTAGTCGTTATGCATTGTTGCCTTGCGACGGCTTTGGTACACTCACCAATATGGTAATGGTTACATTTTGCACTTATCATAGCCCTGGTCCCCTGAAATACACCCATACGGTAGTGGTTACATTTCTATTTCATCATCATTGCTTTAAAAGAAACCTAGTGAGAATTTGTTTTTTGTGTTAAATACACATTTTTTATTAAGTCATTGTATTTTTATTTACTTTCCATATATTACCATTTATTAATAATTATTTCTAAAAGTTAAAAAGTGTAATTTTTACATATACACCTTAAGATGGCTGTAACCTTACAGTATCAGACAATGTTGGTTGTAAATGAAGTCACTGCAGTGAATGCATGTTTAAATTTTCCTAGACGTGAAGCACACCTCAATCCTATCCTGAACACCCCTTGCCAATCAGTCTTTGCCCTTTGTGTAGTCAAATTGTGCACCAGTTTAGTGATGTGGACTAATGTCCACTGGGGGCATTTAATGTGACGTGAGTTGGTTTTGAACCCATGCTTCCAGAGGTAGAAACACAAGACCACAATAAATTAGCCTACTGTGCCATGTATTTATTTGTATTATTATTATTAGTTTATTTGGTAGATGCCTTTACTACACTTTTGAATTGACAGCTGGGATAATAA
This sequence comes from Acipenser oxyrinchus oxyrinchus, assembly GCA_030684275.1. NCBI lineage: Eukaryota > Metazoa > Chordata > Actinopteri > Acipenseriformes > Acipenseridae > Acipenser > Acipenser oxyrinchus. The sequence goes on from CM060254.1 coordinate 27,461,336, forward strand.
GACATGCCTAATCTCACTCATTTGGAGCGAGACTTGCCCCATTTTAGGAACTTTTTGTCCTCCATTTTGACAGTGCATTTTAATGGAGTACTCACAAATCTCACTTTTAAGATTTACAGAATATGTAATGTTCTGAACATGGCAACTCTGGACAATGCATCTAGCAAGTGTCTGAATCCCTGTGTAAAAGAGGCTTGCAAGTTTGGCTACAGAGCTTTTAACTTCATCTCAACTATAGGGGTCAGAATCCGTAACGGCAGCGCAGTACATAAAACAGCTTGTTACACAGGCAAGAGGTGTTCTAGCACTCATCTGTGAAGAAGACTCACCTCCCATGAGGAAGAGCAGGCCTGCCACGTACTGCATGAGCCCCCGGTCCCAGCAGCACCCCAGCACCCCGATAATCCAGCCAAAGAGAATGATGGCAGCCGCCATGCCCATGAACCCAGCCGTCATCCGGCGCAGGTCTGTGGAGGAGACAGAAGGAAACACACATTAAAGTTAGGCCAAGCATGGGCATCATTAATGGGGTGAAACACTGGCAAAGTTTTATTCCATGTGCATAAAAATGCTGGTTCATACTTAAACCCTGGATCAGCGGGAGGCAGTGCTGTGGCGTGATCAGCTAAAGCTGAGAAAAATACAACTCCCTTGGATTTCTGTGTGTATAATATATATATATATATATATATATATATATATATATATATATATATATATATATATATATATAACCTGGACACCTGAGTGAATTACAACGACTAACTGGGGATGATCCCATGGTTAGTATGGAGGTCTGTACTAAGCTAGTACACAAGTTAAATACCAATTGCAACTGAACTTGGCAGCTCAAGATCCCCAGCTGCAAACTAAAAATGTTCTCGCAAGGAACCCGAAGTAACTGCTGCTGCCCAATACGTATACTGCAAAAGATTTTTGGTGGATTTCGGGACAAATCAGAACAAGCACTAACATATAAGCATACAACAGTTTTTGTAACAGCTGATGGGAAAATCCTTCTTTGTCGTCCAGGCAGTAGCAGATATGCATATGAGACTAAAAAAATGCTTGCGCGAACATACATTTTAATTTAGGCCCTGTCCACACTACATAACCAATTTCGAGAACCGTACTCGAAACCGCTCTAATTAATACAGCTCAAAGTGTCCACACTGAAGTACCGTTTCATGTTTACTCAGGATTATAGCGTCCACACACCATTGGAATAGTTCAGTTACAATTCCCAGCAGCGCAACGAACCGTGAAAATTAATACGATAGTATCCCACCATGCATTGCATTTTATTTTAAAATACTGGGTTATGCCCCACATTAACAGAGGTCCATATTGCATAAATGAAATATAACAAGTATTGCGGAAAAAGTAAATCCGCACACACACACACACACACACACAAGTAGGGCTTGAAGTTTTCAGGTTTTATTTTTAATCAGGTGAAGTCCCTTTAAACAAATTGAGCTGATTCTGTTTTACAATTAAACTCAGAAAAAGCTGTTAATTACAAAACAATCTTTGTTTTTACCTTCATATCTTGCCTGAGCCTAATTCTGGTCCTCTTAATTTTATTTCAAACAGAGCTGACAAATTACGTGATTTGTTCATACCCGATCATACTTTTAACTCGCATTTCATTTTTGCAGTCGCCTAATTTAATGTTGTGTTTTTGTTATTTTCCCCACTAGTTTAACAGAGATGTCCTGACAGATTTTTTGAAGCATAAAAATGATTACCTAGTGCGGAGTGTACACTGATAGCATGTCCTTTGGGCGCCTGCTCTGAGTATTTCGCCAAACATACCACAAAGCATTTTGGGATATTGGAGGATACACAAAAAATGTAGTTTGGTATTACAGCGTCCACACTTCTGATAAACCGCACTACCTGATGCGATCGAATTAGAACCGGACTCGAGACTACCTCCTGAGGTGATCTCGAGTCTGGTTCTCGAGTACGGTATTAAATGCTGCGTAGTGTGGACGCAAACCGTATTTAGCACTTTTAAGCCGGCATAAATCCAACTTATACGGTTTAAAGGCATAGTGTGGACAGGTCCTTAGGCGCACGTGTGCGACTCGAAATTGCTAAAGGTTGACTATAAATTATATATATATATATATATATATATATATATATATATATATATATATATATATATATATATATATATATATATATTGGTGTGACCACCCTTTGCCTTCAAAACAGCATCAATTCTTCTAGGTACACTTGCACAAAGTCAGGGATTTTGTAGGCATATAGTCAGGTGTATGATTAAACAATTATACCAAACAGGTGCTAATGATCATCAATTCAATATGTAGGTTGAAACACAATCATTAACTGAAACAGAAACAGCTGTGTAGGAGGAATAAAACTGGGTGAGGAACAGCCAAACTCAGCTAACAAGGTGAGGTTGCTGAAGACAGTTTACTGTCAAAAGTCATACACCATGGCAAGACTGAGCACAGCAACAAGACACAAGGTAGTTATACTGCATCAGCAAGGTCTCTCCCAGGCAGAAATTTCAAGGCAGACAGGGGTTTCCAGATGTGCTGTCCAAGCTCTTTTGAAGAAGCACAAAGAAACGGGCAGCGTTGAGGACCGTAGACACAGTGGTCGGCCAAGGAAACTTACTGCAGCAGATGAAAGACACATCATGCTTACTTCCCTTCGCAATCGGAAGATGTCCAGCAGTGCCATCAGCTCAGAACTGGCAGAAAGCAGTGGGACCATGGTACACCCATCTACTGTCTGGAGAAGTCTGGTCAGAAGTGGCCTTCATGGAAGACTTCTGCCAAAAAGCCATACCTCCGGCGTGGAAACAAGGCCAGCGACTCAACTATGCACGAAAACACAGGAACTGGGGTGCAGAAAAATGGCAGCAGGTGCTCTGGACTGATAAATCAAAATTTGAAATATTTGGCTGTAGCAGAAGGCAGTTTGTTAGCCGAAGGGCTGGAGAGCGTATACGAATGAGTGTCTGCAGGCAACAGTGAAGCATGGTGGAGGTTCCTTGCAAGTTTGGGGCTGCATTTCTGCAAAATGGAGTTGGGGATTTGGTCAGAATTAATGGTCTCCTCAATGCTGAGAAGTACAGGCAGATACTTATCCATCATGCAATACCATCAGGGAGGCATCTGATTGGCCCTAAATTTATTCTGCAGCATGACAAGCGACCCCAAACATAATATATATATATATATATATATATATATATATATATATATATATATATATATATATATATATATATATATATATATATATATATATACACACACACACACACACACACACACACATACATACATACACTTCCCACTGTTAATCACACATTAAAAACTATAAATCCCATACCCTGCCAATTTCACTAGTTTATCAGAGCGATGGCTACTCATTTCAAACCAAGATGAGGAAAATAACATTATTTTCATGTGATTGGAGAAGTTTCAAAAGAAAACCGCGATGAACAAAATTCAGATATGCTGGGGTCTTTACAAGAAATGAGCAATGAAGGTATGCCAGAAGTTGAACGCGAACAGGGAACTTCGACAAGGGCTATGTTATTTACAGCGTGTTCACAGTTGTAAGCAGGGACGTCACTAGAGATTCATGGATAGGGGGGCTAAGCCTCTTTTAGAGTGGTCTGGGCATACTCCCCCAGGATTTTTTTTAAAGCCCCCAAAACGTCTTTTCATCATGTATTTTTAGAGTAACAACGGGTGTAAAATCTATCAAAATAAGGTTATTTTTGGTCAAGGTTGGCTAAAAGTATACCTGTCTCACAGTTTGTGTTAGACACTGATCTAATATGACTTACTTAAATTCTATCCAAATAAAGAAATTAAAGTCCACTCTGTCCCCATCCATCCAACACCAACAAAAGGCACAAAATGGCTGTACTATGTAGCCAAAATACTTTTTGATTTTATTTTGAGAGAGAGAGAGAGAGAGAGAGAGAGAGAGAGAGAGAGAGAGAGAGAGAGAGAGAGAGAGAGAGAGAGAGAGAGAGAAATGAGAAGACATGCAGGTCATATTATACCATTAGAAAAAAATCTTTATTTAAGTTTCACCCTTTGTTAATTGTTGCTCAAAATTAATCCAATAATTCAGACACATGGAACATCTTAAACAGTATCATCCACAATGGGGCAAAACTAAATTCAACTAATGAGCTAAATAAAATAAAAAAAACTGAAAAATAATTAGGAATAAAATCTGATAAAAAAGTAAGATCCCAAACAAATATTACAACCTATATTACAGAACTGCTCCTCCTGCTTCTCTCTTTTGCATGAATCCGTCCTGTCAGAGCCTTTTCCTGTCCGTTTACTGTTAGCTAGCAGTCTCAAGCCACAGAAGTAGCTAACGTTAACCAAAATGTTACCTACAAGTAGGCCTAACAGTCACTAGCGCGTGCAGCAGCCTCTGCATCAGCAGCCTCCCCCAGGTCCTAGTGCCCGCCCGGTAAGAAGTTTAAGATGCGATGGAACGGGTGACGAAAAAAAAAAGAAATCACTGAGAAAATATATTGACTGATATATTGATTTATTTAGGGGGGGCTAATGAATATTTAGGGGCTAATGCAACTAAAATAGGCCTAGCGACGTCCCTGGTTGTAAGTAGCAAAAGAACATACAAGTTCAACCAACAGTGGCTAAAAGAGTTCCCCTGGCTTAAATTTGCAATGTTAAAAAAAAATCAATGTTTTGCAGTTTTTGTCAGGATACAGGGGAACTCATGGACTGCATTTTTAACAGGGAGCCAGAAGTTCAAACGTGAAAATACATTAACACAGCGCTTCAAAACGCCACGCAATGTGCAGAGAGGCATGTACGCCAGCCAGACCATCCCGCCATCTTAAACAGCTAAGTAGCACATTCTGAGGATGCTACCAGACAGTTAAAAATGTTGTCCATTATATTGTGTTGATGCAAAAGTATTGCCCTGCGCAAGTGTTATGTAAGAAAGGAAGGAAAAAAAGATGTGGAGATATTCAACAATAAATTTGAGCAAAATTGTATTTTGTGTGTCCCTAAATTTTACATTTTTTAACTTAGGCGCACATGTGCCAAAACAAAAGTTAGCGTAGAGCCCTGCCTACATTCAAGACAGATGAAAAATGCTGGTAAGTTTCTGTTTTATAACTACTGTGACAAAGGGTCGGCTTTAATGCAAAGAAAGGTATCAGAAACGTGGGGATACTGATATCTTGCCTCTGTATTCAAAACAAAACACATTTGTCACTGTAAAGAGTATATGGTGTATGATGAACTTCAGTTCCCATCAGGGGTGGGTACCATATCGAGTGCTGACGGACATTTAAACAAAACAAAAAAAACAACTATTGTCCACGAACAAACAAAACGGATGTTATATACAATTACTTGTGTGTCAGACGTATTCACTGCCATAGACATGTGTGTCCCATGATCCCCCAAAAAAAAAAAAAAAATCCATGATAAGGTTGACTTACTATAATAAGTCGAAATAACGAAATACGAATTCAACGATCCTAAGTCAAAATAACGAGAGAAGTCAATATAACAAAATAGTAAGTCGAAATCAATGGTAAAATAATTTTCTGATAGAGATAGTGTCCTCTCGATGATAGCTCGACCGTGTGATAGTTGACCTTGGCTTTGGACTCGGGACGCTTAACTCCCGTCGCGGTCAACTATCAAGTAGTGCCATCATGGACAGGCACTATCGTTAAATAAAATCAAAATCAAAAATCTATGAGAAATCATTAATCAAAGCAAAGCACAACAATAATAATAATACTTTTAAAATGTCTAAGTGCTTATGGTGGCAATCCCTTCGTAGGCCCGCCTTGTCGGATTGTTTATAAGAGGGTATGGTTTTTATATTCAGTATTGAATAGTCATTTGAAAGTAAGCGCTATATGTACATTCGTTACTTTACAGTAATGTGGTGTGTGTGGGAAGCTGTTTATTGCAATCTCTGTATAAGGCCATGCTCACTGTATGATTATTCGTTTCAAGTACTGTTGCTCGACACCCTGTTGTTGCTAACGCGGTAATAACAAAAATTTAAAAAAAAACACTTTTCGGAAAGAGCTGTGGTAATTCGTGCTGTGTAGATGGTTCATAATATTTCGCTGTCATATGATTTATTTATTTGTTTATTGTCATCACAGTAGTAGAGAATACGAGCTAATTGATTTGTCTTTTCCAAAATGAGCCCGTGTTATGATGAATCCGGCACCCCTTGATATCTTGCATCCCGAGCAATCGCCAACATTTCGCGCTTGCGCAGATCTCTCTTGATTGATTTGGAGCATGCGCATATTTTCTCCGCTATTGCTGTGCTTACGAAAACGGTAGTAATGTTGCTCAACAACCTGAGCTACTTCGAGTCTTATTTCACGATGTATTTATTTTACAAAAAACAAAACAAAACACAGTAACATATAATAATATTTTATTACGAAGTTATAACTAAAATGCTGAGATATTAAATCATGTTTTGTTTTTCACAGTGCAGGGAAGCTGAAATATTTGTATACTCGGGAATGCAAGATATCAAGGGGGTGCCGGATTCATCATAACACCCGCCCTAAGTAAGTGGATGCCCCCCTACAGCGTTCATGCTGCCGCCGGGCCTGTATAAACGGCCTGATAGTAATGTGTTTTTTAACAAAGTAGGGCAAACTGAAGTTTCCTTACTTTTAACTGTGTGTTTTAAAAGGGAACAGTTGAAAGAAGTTAGTCAACACACGGCACGGACTGTTTAAATTCTTTATTTTAAGTCGTGGTGTTATACTTGCAAGGAGTTTGAAACGTGCACCGGCTGTTCCACATTGTGCCAGCAGAGGTCCCCAAAGAACCTGGAAAGAACACAACTCAACAAACGAAGGGCTGTGAAATTGTACTCAAACCAACCCTTACCTGTGGTTCTTGTGTTGGCTAGAGGGGCGCTAGTTTCTCTGGTGTGGAGAAAGCACAATCCTGGAAATACTCACCTGAATAGGAGCAAAGTACAATTACACTTAACCCTAACTAGAATACAAAACGGTGTGCGCACCTGCTACTTACCTGCAGTGGAATCTTGCTTGAAGAATCCAAGAATGGAACTTCTATTAACCTGGTGGTGACCGGGAAAACCTGGAGTGGAATCCAGCAGTCATTGTGTTTAATTTAAGTGTTTTTACTTGCACTGAGAGTAGCTTATGCAAGGCTGAGCATAGGGCCCTCAAGAAGCTTAGTCGGGGCCCACCCAAGTGGGGAGGCTTTCTTTTCTTGTTATGAAAAGTATTTGTTGTGTGAACAATTTTAAATAGAAAGAATAAAAACGGCCTAATTTGCAATCCGTACCTCTATCTATTGTGTCACCTCTCATACTGCCAGTTAGGCTACCACAACAAGAGAATGTATTGTTCACACTACCTGTGCTTAATATTAAAAATGCTTGGGCAGAATTATTTTAAATCCCGCTAATAATTGTTGGTCACAGCTTACTGGTGGATTGCGTTGAGATATATATATATATATATATATATATATATATATATATATATATATATATATATATATATATATACACTACCGGTCAAAAGTTTTAGAACACCTCCATTTTTCCAGTTTTTATTGAAATTTACGCAGTTTAATGTCTCAATGTACTCTGAAATTAAAGCATAGAACAAATAAACAATTGGAGATAAAAAGAAATCATGGAATCGTTTTGTTTAACAAAATTTAATCTAAATTTTGACTCATCAAAGTAGCCACCTTTTGCAGATATAACAGCCGAACACACTCGTGGCATTCTTTCTACAATGGAAATCAAATATTGTTCGGAAAGTTCTTCCCAGCACTGTTGCAGAAGTTCCCACAAATGTGTTGCACTTGTAGGTTGCTTTGCTTTCACCCTTCTGTCCAGTTCATCCCAAGCCAGCTCGATGGGGTTTAAGTCTGGAGACTGTGCTGGCCATTCCATGATTTGAAGCCTACCGTCTTGTTCTTTTCTTCTAAGGTAGTTCTGACATAGCCTGGAGGTATGCTTTGGGTCATTATCTTGCTGTAGGATGAACCCCTGACCAACTAGGCGTATACCAGAGGGTATTGCATGGCGCTGCAAAATGCTGTGGTAGCCGTTTTGGTTCAGGGTTACACTCACTCTGTGCAAGTCGCCGACTCTGGATCCAGCAAAACAGCCCCAGACCATCACGCTTCCTCCTCCGTATTTGACAGTTGGTTTCACACACCGAGGAACCATCCTTTCGCCTACTCGATGGCGTACAAAAACCCTGCGTGATGAACCGAAGATTTCAAATTTTGATTCATCGGTCCATAAAACCTTCTTCCAGTCTTCAGTAGTCCACTGGCGGTGCTTCATGGCCCAAGCAAGCCTCTTTTTCTTATTTTGCCATCTTAGCAATGGCTTTCTTACTGCCACTCGACCTGTCAAACCTGCAGCTCGAAGTCTTCTCTTCACAGTTGAAACTGAGACTTGCTTACTTCGACCAGTGTTAAGCTGTGCTTGAAGCTGTTGTCCTGTGAGCCGCCTATCACGCAAGCTGTTGACTCTCAGAAACTTGTCTTCTGATTCTGTTGTGGCTTTGGGTCTGCCAGACCTCTTCTTGTCAGAGTTTCCTCCAGTTTCCAAGTGCCTTTTGATGGTGTAGGAAACTGTACTCACTGACACCTTGGCTTTCTTTGCAATTTCTCTAAAGGAAAGACCTACACTTAGGGTTATAATGGTCTGTCTGTCTTCCTTTGTTAATTGCCTTTTTCTTGCCATTATGATAGCAATATACTACTTCCTGCAGTACAATATTGTCCAAATAATGCTTAAGAGGGTGTAGTAACACAGTCTGTTCCAACACTGCTTTTATACAGACAGAGGGTTTGTAAGTAATCAACAAAAGTTGGGACACCTGTAGGAATTGTTAGCATCAACTTTCAAGGCTTAATTTACTTCCATTGCTGCAGAACAGCTGTAAGTTGTTAACCCATTACTTACTCCCTGAAAAAGGCCTTTTTGTATAACTCTGAAATGTACATTATTTTTCAGTTTTTGGTAACCTAAACTTTTTTTTTAACCTCTGGCAGTTTACCACTTACCTTTGTACCATTTCAGGTTATTCACTGGACTTGAACTGCTTAAATTTCAATAAAAACTGGAAAAATGGGGGTGTTCTAAAACTTTTGACCGGTAGTGTGTGTGTATATATATATACAGTACTGTGCAAAAGTTTTAGGCAGGTGTGAAAAAATGCTGTAAAGTAAGAATGCTTTCAAAAATAGACATGTTAATAGATTATATTTATCAATTAACTAAATGCAAAGTGAGTGAACAGAAGAAAAATCTAAATCAAATCCATATTTGGTGTGACCACCCTTTGCCTTCAAAACAACATCAAGCATCAATTCTTCTAGGTACACTTGCACACAGTTTTTGAAGGAACTCGGCAGGTAGGTTGGCCCAAACATCTTGGAGAACTAACAACAGTTCTTCTGTGGATTTAGGCAGCCTCAGTTGCTTCTCTCTCTTCATGTAATCCCAGACAGACTTCGATGATGTTGAGATCAGGGCTCTGTGGGGCCATACCATCACTTCAGGACTCCTTGTTCTTCTTTACGCTGAAGATAGTTCTCAATGACTTTCGCTGTATGTTTGGGGTCGTTGTCATGCTGCAGAATAAATTTGGGGCCAATCAGATGCCTCCCTGATGGTATTGCATGATGGATAAGTATCTGCTTGTACTTCTCAGCATTGAGGAGACCATTAATTCTGACCAAATCCCCAACTCCATTTGCAGAAATGCAGCCCCAAACTTGCAAGGAACCTCCACCATGCTTCACTGTTGCCTGCAGACACTCATTCGTGTATGCTCTCCAGCCCTTCGGCGAACAAACTGCCTTCTGCTGCAGCCAAATATTTCAAATTTTGACTCATCAGTCCAGAGCACCTGCTGCCATTTTTCTGCACCCCAGTTCCTGTGTTTTCGTGCATAGTTGAGTCGCTTGGCCTTGTTTCCACGTCAGAGGTATGGCTTTTTGGCCGCAAGTCTTCCATGAAGGCCACTTCTGACCAGACTTCTCCGGATAGTAGATGGGTGTACCAGGGTCCCACTGTTTTCTGCCAATTCTGAGCTGATGGCACTGCTGGACATCTTCCGATTGCGAAGGGAAGTAAGCATGATGTGTCTTTCATCTGCTGCAGTAAGTTTCCTTGGCCGACCACTGCGTCTCGGTCCTCAGCGTTGCCCGTTTCTTTGTGCTTCTTCAAAAGAGCTTGGACAGCACATCTGGAAACCCCTGTCTGCCTTGAAATTTCTGCCTGGGAGAGACCTTGCTGATGCAGTATAACTACCTTGTGTCTTGTTGCTATGCTCAGTCTTGCCATGGTGTATGACTTTTTGACAGTAAACTGTCTTCAGCAACCTCACCTTGTTAGCTGAGTTTGGCTGTTCCTCACCCAGTTTTATTCCTCCTACACAGCTGTTTCTCTTTCAGTTAATGATTGTGTTTCAACCTACATATTGAATTGATGATCATTAGCACCTGTTTGGTATAATTGTTTAATCATACACCTGACTATATGCCTACAAAATCCCTGACTTTGTGCAAGTGTACCTAGAAGAATTGATGCTGTTTTGAAGGCAAAGGGTGGTCACACCAAATATGGATTTGATGTAGATTTTTCTTCTGTTCACTCACTTTGCATTTAGTTAATTGATAAATATAATCTATTAACTTCTCTATTTTTGAAAGCATTCTTACTTTACAGGATTTTTTCACACCTGCCTAAAACTTTTGCACAGTACTGTATATATATAAACTTGTTTAATTATCACCTGCACCTGGTTACCATTGTTACCATTGTAAATTAGTGCCAGGTGCACGGTATTTCATCCCTAAATCAGTGGGTGCGTTCACGACATGCAGACTTTCGTCATTCTGCGCAGAATCTGCACAGAATCGGAGCAAGTAGCCAATTAATTTTCAGAATCTTTGCAGAATCTGTGCAGACGTAGCAAAGTCTGCCTCTTGTGAACGCACCCAGTATGTCATCCCTTTTTAGGATATCTTGAAACAAAACCCTCTCTACAGCAGTTACTGCATAGTGTAATATTTCTTAATGCTTGTCATTTAAGGTTTGACTTACAGGGTAGATCAGCACTACATGAAAGATAAAACATAAACTAACCCACCTTGCTGTTCCGAATGTATTTGGTCATTGTATAATAATCCGTATGCGCCCAAACATCTGCATAATGCCACACTGCTATGTCCAAAATCACTGTACTCAAGCATCTCTTCCTAGCCAAAAAACAGCATGCAGACTTCAGCATGTTTCATGTTCTCTGAAACGTACCGGCGCATGCCCAATGAAGCGTCGTAGAAGCTATATTACCTCTGTGTGGAAACACTCTAGTCTGTGTGACAAACATGGTCCGTCTAATTTTCCATAAGGATGGAACTTGTATCTGCTTTCGTTTTGTGTATTAGACATCTTTCACACTGTACATGTTTCCTTTGCATGTTGTATTTTGATGTATTATTATGATTAATGTTGCATTCAATAATAAATAAATAAATAAATAAACGTCTGTGCTGTGTAAGTGGTTGCGGGGAAAAGAAAACCCAAGACGGAGTTATTGTCATTTCCAACTAATGAAGGGACCTACCCACAATTATAGCAGCACTGCGTTATTTCAATATATGTGCCCAAAGTCTTAGATATAGCTCCAGCTGATTCGGAATGTTTGCAGAATGGACACGTATCTAGCAAATGAGATTCGGAAACAATGTATTTCCTTTCGGAATGAGGTCTTTGAAAATGATCCGACCTAAACATTTTTTTTTCATCCTTCGTATTTGTTTTTCATTCGCATTTCCTGACACAACACATGCACAATCGTCTACACACCGTTGAGTGGGAAAGTCGAATTCGACCAAAAATTCCATCTCCCTATCAGTTTCTGAACAATCTGATGTTGAAACATTGTCTAGCATTATTTTGGACATTCCCTGTGTACAGTCACACTGCTGATGCTAAGGAAAATTTGAATTTAAATTCACACAACTTTGATATGGCAGTGGAACGGTATGTTTTTCATTCAGTTTGTAGATTTTTGCTTGCCATCACAGTTGCCAAGTCCGCTTATAATAAGTGGAATTGGACTTGTATTTTACAATCATCCTATCCCCACGAGTTTAACTAAGCAAACTAGAACTACTAAAAATATATATATGAAATTGGTATAAACACCCCCACTCCCCTCCCTCTGAAATGGGTTGGTTTGGGCTTGTTTTGAAAGGCAGTGCCGCTTTATATTCTCGTGAGACTTGGCAACACTGCTTGCCATTGTAACTGTGTCTGTTTGGATGTTTTTGTTATCAGACACCTTGGGGTATACATAAACAACAAAACACCCGAACAGACAGCTACAATGGCAAGCAAAAATCTACAAACGGAAAGAAAAACATACCGTTCCTTCCTTATGGAAAATTAGACGGACCATGTTTGTCACACAGACTAGAGTGTTTCCACACAGAGGTAATACAGCTTCTACGACGCTTCATTGGGCATGTGCCGGTACGTTTCAGAGAACATGAAACATGCTGAAGCCTGCATGCTGTTTTTTGGCTAGGAAGAGATGCTTGAGTACAGTGATTTTGGACATAGCAGTGTGGCATTATGCAGATGTTTGGGCGCATACGGATTATTATACAATGACCAAATACATTCGGAACAGCAAGTTTATGTTTTATTTTTCATGTAGTGCTGAGGTACCCTTTAAGTGTTATATTACAGTACATGACTGAGTGATACATGCAGAGGATACAAAGCTTACAGTATTTTCAGCTTCCTTGTTTATGGTAAATTGGTTATAATTGATCAGTTTTTTAAGGCTTAGTTTGTATTTATAAATGTATCGTGCACCGATATGTATACATTTTAAAAGTATTTATTCATTGACACTCAAATTGTCTCCATTGTTAAATGTTTACATATGAGCACCTGCACTTTTTTTGTTGAGAATTTCACCCGTTTTGTATGTTTTGGTTTACCCTGTACGCTGAGCACAGCTGCGTCTCCAGCCACCCACACCTTCCTGGTACAGCTGCGACTGAAATCAAGCTTGGGGTTTTACCTGTTTAATGAAATGTCTTGGGTTTTTTATTGAGAAAATACTGTGACCCCCACCTGTTTGAATAAGGACCTGTGGTGTATTATACAAGTAATGTTTCCTCGGTTTCCTACAATAACTTTTTATACGGCCCTAGTTGGCCAGGTGTTACAGTAGAGCAAACGGTACAATCACTTTGTTATTACACAGAATATTTCCACACTATTACACTGCACACAAAAGTGGAGTAAATACACGGTCATACTTCGTGCAACACATGTGCATTTCATCTGTGCATTTGTTTTTAGTTCTGTTATAATTTCCAACAAAAAAAGCAAACCGTAAAAAAACTACCTGTTGTGGTACAAGAGTGAGTTGTCAAGCTTCAATTGACACTTCCCAGATGCACCAAACACAATCTAATGTCATGGTTGTTCAGATGTGGCTGCTAATTGGACAAGATGCTGGTTGTCTGGAACTTCTTGAACTTTTACAAACTTCAGTAAAGAGGGGGGCGGCAGCACACAGTAAGTACAGATGTTCAACAGTGCAACAGTATTTGAATGTAGTTGTATTGTATAACAGGTAGTGCCACTGTATTAAGTTCCTGGGTGGTCATTGCATTTGTTGTTGATGATGATAATCAATAGGCTGATCTATTCAATTATTTACCTACTGTTTATACCGGCACATGTATTTCACATAGATTGCACAATGCCGTTTCTAAATATCTGTAAGTACATATTACTTGTTTTCCTTATTTATACACTTTAATATTACCCAGAAATATAGGTTTCTCACTTTTAGAACAAGGAAGATTCAATTCAACTTTAAATCAATATGCATTGAAATGCAACATTACTTTAAAAGTACAGTACGGTATCGAACACTTGCTCAGTAGATAATCATGCTTTAAATAAAGCTAAACTATGGAAACATCAAGCAAAACGGTTCAATATCTATTCTGTCATTTTTTGGGTCTGTCAGTTTGTCACGATTGCAAAATCTTTGATCTGACAGATTTGAATAATGGGTGCTTAGTAGTTGTTTCTATATCCCAGACTGCACACATTACTGGTGTTTCACAGCGTTAATGATGTCTCTTTGGACCATTCTGGAGAACAGAATTCACTGCAAATTTCCATCTCCAACTTCCCTGAAGGAATTAGAGCCAGTAATCATTGGCGAAAGGTCACATATCTAACCAGAACACCTTGCAGACTTGTCTCCTTAAATCAATGCGGTTCTAACTGCACATGGTGTCCCCATGCCTATTTTTGTCCAGTCTCTGTAATTAAAACATTTATAGTCCAAGAAATATTTTATATGGAAATGTCTCGGGCCCCTTTTAATGTCTGAGCTCTTCTGACAAGTGAAGTTATTTCATGAGTAAGTAGCTAAATATGAAAAGAAAGATTTGGCAACCTTCTACATTAGCCCTATACTACTAGGCTGATCTGTGTTTTCACTTTACTCCTTTAGAAGTCCACTGTAGAGAGGGGAAGAAGGGTGGTTGTCTGTGGTATGTGATTATGCACATGTGTGTTCAACATTATCCAAACATTAAACCTTTATGTTTAAGTGTTTAAACGTAATCAGAAATACTTGGTGTTTATACATTAGTAACTGTACAGTGTAAGGTGGTTTAGTTTAGTATTTATGTATAATCTATTCTATATACACTTGTTATGGGTTATCTGGTTATAATAAACAACATTCCTGATATGTTAAAAATTAAACAGAATCTAAAACCGCTAGTGATCAGATCTTCCATGTCAGAATGAAGCACAAAAGCGAACCCAACTGTCCACCCAGGTAGCCAATATATTATATTATATTAATATGTTATATTAATCACTGGTGTTGGCAAATTACCTGCAGTTTGGGAATCATCATTAAACAATATCTTGCATATATTTGTACGTATACATGTTTTATGTCACACCCCTGAAATCTCACAGCCCTCTCATTGGAAAATGGTCTAAATTACAGATGAGGCGATTGATCAGTGCCCCCCTGCCCCGTTCCCATCCCCACCCCCACAATATTGCCCATTTTTGAATTCTTTTAAATGTTACACCCTGAGGCCCAAACTTTTTCTGATTGTAAAACTCAATCAGACTGTTTGTAAATAACAGGGATTTACTCTCTTATTAGCTGGTGGGCAGTGCAGAGAGCTTTTCACAATCCACTCTCCTCTGTCAACAAAGATCTCATCAAGTCTGCTAAGCTTTGTAAGTTTTATTAGGGGCTTAGCCAGGCATGAGGCCACTGATAGGCCATGAGTGGATTTGAACTTGCCAGCTCTCCAGACATGAGCAGCTTGGCCTACACAATGAGTTACAAGCGTACCTAGATGGCCTGAGCTACCATTCCTATACTGAATATTACCAGGCTGTGACTTCCTGCAAACTATGCCCTATTCCCATTCCTTCTCCTACCAGACAAGTGGATAGTTTACTAAATATTGCTCACTTGAAATTACGCTTTTGACTTTTAAAAATATATATTTAGTTTTGTACACGTAAACAACTATGGCTGCTATGCTCCAATATTTTATTTGAGTACCATTTTAGTTTCTGCTACCTTGCCTATTACAGCTCCGTATCTGGATGCAGATGATTTTCCTGGGTTTTTGTGGCATCAAGCGGAAACCATAGCTATTTTTTTTACAAAGTTTTAAATGTTTTATTTATGAATTCCCTGACTTTTGTAAACAGTAGTAATACTAGTATTTGTTATGAACTATTAACAGTGACATATCGCAAAATATTGTTAAAAGCCATCAAAGTCCTTAATGTAGAGTACATTTCTTACAAACTCATCATTTGACATTAAAAATCATTACAGTACGGTAGAAATATCAAAGCAACACAAATATAATATTTCAATTTGACTGTTAAAATATTAGTCATCATTTGGTGCCTCAAATTTATATTGTCAGTAGCAGTTGGATTTCTTATAGTTGTAGCAATTGATGTACCATTGCTTTAAAATAACAGCAACGAATAGATTCGGAAAAGGTCTGTGAACCAAAATGAGTTACAAGAGGTTGGCCGCAGAGCCGATCTCCGCTGACAGGGCTGGCTAGCATTGTCGCGGGCAGCATTTCTCACACTGCATCTTGTGTTATAGGCACACATCTTTCTCCAGGTCTGCGGTAAAATGTAATTTCTAATTTGCATTATACACAGGATTTTTTTAAATGTTTTGACTCCCCTCATCTTTTAATACTAAGCCTATTGAAAGTCTGTTAAAAGATATAGAGGCAATGTCACAAAGTGTTTATGTTCCAAAGGACATTGCTCTAACCCCTACCATTGCAGACATATTAATGGTTGAAACCATAACTAGTGTGCTGCTATAATAAGCAAAAATAGAAATCAAGGAATACATATATATATATATATATATATATATATATATATATATATATATATATATATATATATATATATATATATATATATATATATATATATATGTATTTTTTTTGCACCAGATAACATACCAGTAAACATAGGACTACTTTTTTTTTTTTTTAAATATATGTATTTAAAATTAAATACTACGGACCTAAATGCAGATCTTGAACAACATGCAGTCCTGGACTTTAAATTGTCCTGAATTGCGTGGTTGTTTTGTAATGTTGACTAATGGGGCTAATCAAGCACACATACTGTGACTTACGCCCGAGTCAAACCCAGATCCCCAGGGGTGAAAGGCACAAAAGTGTGAATTAGCCTCAACCTGCCTAGTTCAAAAATAAAATGTGCTGACTGGTGACCGCAGAACTAAGCTATATGTCTGCTGCTTTTAAACAATTAACTTGACTGGAACATCAATCCACTTTGTTCTCCAAAAGGGAAATGAACCATGAAAGAAATGCATTAAACAACTGTCATGAATTTCATCGCCAACGCTCAACCTTAATAATCCCTCCTTTATCACCTCCCCCAGTAAAAAATGACAGGTGTTAATGTTCTATGTAATAGACTTATTGATTGAGCTGGAATGGCTGTGGTTTTAAAAAGCCTTTCATTAAAGTGAGTGCACCTTAGAGTTTGATCTTATTAGAAGCTAAATATGACCTCCAAGAACCACTTTGTAGAAGAGAGTGCTTGGCTGCAGTATGGAAGGCAATGGGTTTATAATGTATATCTCAGTGGTTAGATTGAAGAGCTCAGTGAAACAGCACATGTTGGAGGAAAGAATATTTATATAGCTCCTCTGTCCACTCTTTTTCAGCCTTTCATTTAAATCTTTCTCCACAGAGGGCGGCACGGTGGCTTGGTGGTTAGTGCTGCTGCCTCACAGCTTCAGGGTTTGTGTGGTTTGCATGTTCTCCCCGTGTTCACGTGGGTTTCCTTTGGGTACTCCGGTTTCCTCCCACAGTCCAAACACATGCTGGCTAGGTGGATTGGCCTCCCTAAATTGCCCCTTAATTGCCCTGCGATGGAATGGCATCCCGTCCAGGGTGTAGTCCTGCCTTGCGCCCTGTGTCTGCCGGGTTAGGCTCTGGCCCACCGTGACCCTCTATAGGATTAAGTGGTTATGATAATGGATGGATGGATAGACTTTCTCCACAGAGTGTTAAGGTAACATAAATCTGTTGTCGTAATTGAAAAAAAAAACACATTCCCAAATTAGCGAAACAAAAACTGTGAAGAGACACAAATTAATGTTCTTAATGCTAATAACCAGCAAGGAAATCAATTTGAAAGTCTTGGTCATTACCCTGTAATCTCAGAAGTGAAGAAGTCTCAGTTTAGCATCCAGTGGACATTAATTTATACTGTACCCCACAATTCAGCACAATCGCCAGTCTTGCTTGAGAGAGGCCCACAATTCAGGTCAACTCTGAGGGGCTCGCTCGCAGAGCTATGAGGGAAAGTCAGTACCACAGACCCTTACCAAAAACACAATCATCAAAATGTAGGGAAAATATAAGTTTAAGGACTGTTGGCTTCTTTTACAACAATCCAAATCATTTTTCAGAATATCAGACTTTAATTAATAATAAAGGCTTTGAAAAAAGCTTTGTCAATCGGGACCAATGTCTGAATACGTATCCCTAATTGCCCTGTCACTCTTCCTCCACCTTCTATCTTTCTCGGTCCTCTATTTCTATAACTAGGAAATAACCTATTGGTAAAACAGGCACACTAAAAACATTTAGAAAAAAAGTCCAACATTTTACAAGTGAAAACATTGTATAAGTAAAGCAGTACTAAAACCAGATTTCACAAAAAATGTGTGTAACTGTACGCTGCCTATCTATCGCTCCAGTCCACGCAAGATTTGTTTCCCAAATTTAATTTCGCACTGTATGTTGAACGTCCAATAATTCTCCCATCCGTCCCAGGGATAAAGAAAACCCTTTCTTCCTCCCATCAACAGGACAGTAATAACCTAATCAACCAATCAGTGTGTGTAGGAGAGAGAGCGAGGGGTGATGAATGATCTGGGATGTAGACTTACTACAGGGGAAAATTGATTTTCCTGCTTTAGCCACCATGACAATCTCCTTTAAGCACAGAAGAACGTTCCAACCTTCATGCAGGCAGACATTGTCATTAGCTGTGGAAATGTGTAAGTGTGGTAGCGCACTGATTTTAAGTGCTGGACTATACTGTGGAAGGTAGTGGGTTCGAGTAGCAAAATATTTAGAGATAATACAGGACTTCCACTGTGAGAAGGATGTCTGCTCCTTAAAGGGTGTCAAGCTGTCAGTTAATAAAATAAGAGCTGTGTCACGCCTGACCTTTTTAATTGTATTATCATGACGGCTCAACAAAGCAAGCTAATAATTTACATCATCTTCATTGCACTAACTGTACAAACGGTGAAAAGGCCAAAGGTGAAGTCATTCTTCACTGGACTGAACAATGTAAACACACACTAATGGATTTTGAAGCAGAAGAACACATATACACAACCAAACACACAGCCATGATTGTACACTGAAACATGCACTCTTACACATGTAGGCAACACAGATACTTACACACTGATAGCAAGTGACAATAAAAGCGCCTTCTGAGTGTACTTGAACTAGCACTGACACTGGAGATACAAGGCTTTTAATTTACCTCAGTTAAATTCATTGATCGATTTAATTGCCCTACTTACAGCCTTCTGGGTGGGTTTTTTTGGTTTTTAAAAAAAAATATTTTCACTGGTATTTGAAGGCTTTTGTGAAGAGACTACATTTTGTTTTCTTGCTTAAAAAAAATGATGAATGTATTACAATATTATGTATAATACATTTTATGTGAAGGCTTTGAGTTTACAGTTTGTTATTTCTTAGCAGACACCCTTATCCAGGGCGACTTACAGTTTAATCACAGTACAA
This sequence comes from Acipenser oxyrinchus oxyrinchus, assembly GCA_030684275.1. Lineage (NCBI taxonomy): Eukaryota > Metazoa > Chordata > Actinopteri > Acipenseriformes > Acipenseridae > Acipenser > Acipenser oxyrinchus. The sequence continues at coordinate 27,480,814 of CM060254.1, forward strand.
AGTATCACATTACAAAATATCACATTATAGAATATCACATTACAGATTATCACAGATAAGAGCAGTTATAAAGTACAGTAGAATATATATTTAATTTCAAATAAGAGCAAAATAAGGAATACAGTAAATTACATTTAAGAGCGAGTTCGACTAACAGCAGTTAAACTTACAGTAAAAATATTTCAATAAGTCCATTATGTAGTAAGTACAATAGATGGATAAGAACGATTTCAAATAAGATCAATCACAAAAAACGTGAATATGGATACCGATGAGTAAAATCAAGTACAAGATACAGGAAATAGTAATTAAGAGCAGTGGTAGAATTCAGCAAGGTATGGAGCAGTTCAGTGCAAGTGCAAGCTGATGGAAGTACTGGTACAACTGGGTGCCATATAGTCCAGTATAGTCGAGTTGTGAGGTTTACAGATGCTGTCTGAACAGGTGTGTCTTGAGGAGGCGCCGGAAGGTGGTTGGGGACTGGGCAGTCCTGATATCCGTGGGTAGGTCGTTCCACCACTGAGGGGGCAAGGGTGGAGAAGGAGCGGACTCTGGAAGCAGGGGAGCGGATGGTGAGGTACATCTAATCTGTCGGTGGTGGAGGAGCGGAGGGGGTGTAGAGAAAAATTACAGTTTGTAGGAGGGAGCAGAAAAGTCGAGCCAGCGATAGGTGAGTACAAGAGTTTTGAATTGGATGCAAGCAGCGATAGGGAGCCAGTGGAGGGAGCGGAGCAGCGGTGTAGCGTGGGAGAAACAAGGAAGGGAAAAGACAAGGCGAACAGCAGAGTTTTGGATTAGCTGGAACGGACGGATAGCAGAGGCAGGGAGGCCTCTGTAAAGTGTTCTGAATGCATAGATCATTGTGTTTCAAGTAACAAGCTCATGTGTGTCTTATTAAACACAGGTAAGTAAGCTGGGCTGAGTTGAGTGGGGGACGGAGGGGGGTGATGCTGGGACGCCAGAATCACCGTCGAGCCCTCTTGAGGTGTCGTGGGCTAGTCGACAAAACACCGAGGATGGAAGGTGCCCACTTGAAGACCCCAGAGATGTACCCTACTTAGCTCAATCCAGACGGTTGTCATGCTGATGCGCTGGGGAGACCGCACTATGGTTGATCCCCGGAGCCAGCATCGCAGCCGTTGTGTGTGCTGATGCTTAGGGAGGCAAAATAAGCTGATCCCTGGAGCCAGCATTACACTTCAGCCATCAACACCAGACAGAAGGATATCTACATCATCATATGGAAGGAAGCGCAAATGGATGGAGACACATATGGATCACATTAGTTTACTGTGAAGCTACGTCTTAGTTGGTGCTTATCTTGGCGAGAGCCAAGTTCAAATCAGCATGAAGTTTTAACATCTACTCTCATGTAATGGAAATCATGAAGATCTGGATACGTCCAGTGACTGCTGTGAATAGTGCAGCTGGCAACAAGGGAAAGACCTCGTGACAGCCTGGAGAGACAGCTGACTGGAGGAAAGAGACCCCATTGGGGCTGGCAAGGGTTAGCTACCCTTGTCGGCAGTATCCAGCTCTGTGTTTACAGGATGCTGGAGACACCGCCCAAGGCTTCAAAGAAATTAAACAGGAAAATACCCCTAGAGTCTGCGAGCGGGGCGGAAGATGACTCAACGTTGGACAACACGGTTAAGGACTTAGGAACGGAAACGGATATGAGTATAGAGAGTACTTCACAAAAGACTAGTTCAAGATCTGCAGTTAGCAAAGACATGGAACTCCAGGTTTGTGTCTGCGGCTGGAGCAAGGCGACAACAGTCAGGGGTTTGAAGATTCATCAAGGGAGAATGAAATGCTTGAGGGAGAAGGGACAAGGGCCTCGCATTGATCAGTACTTCTTACGAAGTCAGTCAAGTCAGTCGAATGAAATCCAGCGACAGGAAGCAAACCACAGTTCGCAGGATATCAGCACCCCTGTCATAGATGTGAGGAGGACTTGCATGGACACAGTTAGTGATGAACCTAATGATCCTTGTGAACCCGGGCAGACAAACCAGCGTAAGAGAGAAAAGAACCTCAACGGGCACAAGCCTGGAGTTAAATGGCCAAGAGCTTGTGAGAAAACTGCATGGGACACAGTAAACACAGATCTCTGCTTTGCATTGGAAAGGTTAAGTGGAACAGTTGAAAAGAAACTGGATAAATTTGGGGACATCATCTACGCATATGGAAGCGAGAGGTTTGGAGTTGAAAAAGGAAGGAAAAAGTACAAACTATTCCTGGAAAGTCTAGACGGCAGCAGGAGATTGAACGCTTAGTTAGAGAAAGGAGACAGCTGAGGAAGCAATGGAGAAGAGCAGAAGAAAGTCAGAAGGAGGGACTCAATCTCTTACAAAGGGTCATAAAACATAAGCTTGCAACATTGCGCAGAGCTGAGCCCTACGGAAACGCTACAAAAAGAAGGAGCGTCGAGAACTAACTTTATAAAGACCCATTCAAATTTGTAAAGAAGTTATTCACCAGTGAGAAGAATGGCACACTAAAAGCATCTAAGTTTGAGTTGGAGAGATATTTGGAGGAAACATACAGATTCAAAAAGGCAGGAGCCTATGTCAATTCCTTCAGACATCCCACCTATCAATCCACCAGAATACCAAATGGAGGACTGTGCACCTAAGTGGAAAGAAGTAGAGCAAGCTGTGAAAAAGCAAGGGCTTCATCATCTCCAGGGCCTAATGGAGTTCCGTACAGAGTGTACAAGAGCGCTTCAGGAGTTCTACGAATCCTGTGGAAACTGATGAAAGTAGCATGGGAAAAACAGGTTGTACCAAGAGCATGGCGCCGAGCAGGTGGAGTCTTTATACCTAAAGAAAAAGATTCTAGCAGCATCAGTCAGTTTCAGCCCTATTTCCCTATTAAACGTAGAAGGCAAGATTTTCTTCAGCATTATTGCTCAGAGATTGTCAACTTACCTATTAAAGAACTGCTTCATTGACACTTCAATACAAAAAGCGGGCATTCCAGGTTTCCCAGGATGCTTAGAACACATCAATGTGATCTGGCAACAAATTCAATCAGCTAAAAAGGAGAGGAAGGAGCTCCATGTGACATTCCTGGATTTGGCTAATGCATATGGTTCAGTGCCACATGAACTTCTTTGGGCAGCATTTGATTTTTTCAGTGTACCAATGACAATAACAAATCTAGTCAAAGCCTACTTTGGAGATTTGCAATTTAGTTTCTCAACTTCAGAATTCAGCACTACATGGCAATGCCTAGAAGTTGGAATAATGGCAGGATGCACCATTTCTCCACTGGCTTTTACCATGGCAATGGAAGTAATCATTAGGGCATCAAAATGGGTAGTGGGAGGAGAGCGCTTGGCTTCTGGAATGCGACTACCACCAATTCGAGCATACATGGATGACATGACAACCATGACTACAACAGTAGCCTGCACTAATCGGTTATTGGGCAAATTAACCAATAACATTGAATGGGCACGAATGCAATTCAAGCCCACTAAATCAAGGAGCATCTCTATAATTAAAGGTAAAGTAGTAGATAAAACGTTCTTCATTAATGGTGAGGCAATACCAACAGTGTCTGAGAAGCCAGTGAAGAGCCTTGGGAGATGGTACGACGGGGATCTAAAGGACACAGTTCGTGTGGGAGAAGTTAGACAACAAGCTGTGGAAGGGTTGAAGAGCATAGACAGCAGCGCTTTACCAGGCAAACTAAAACTCTGGTGCTTTCAGTTTGGCCTACTGCCACGGCTGCTGTGGCCACTGACTGTGTACGAGGTTTCTTTGACAACAGTAGAGAAGCTGGAAGCTTTAATCAGTTCACACATCAGGAAATGGTTGGGAGTTCCACGCTGCCTCAGCAGAGTGGGACTTTATGGTAAAGGAATACTGCAGCTACCTGTCTCCGCTCTAACCGAGGAGTTTAAGTGCGCAAGGTCCGACTGGAAATGACATTAGTAGAGTCACGCGACAAATGCGTAAGGGAGGCAGCACCTGTGTTGAAAACTGGAAGAAAGTGGGTGGCAAAGAAAGCTGTGGAGGATGCAAAGGCTGCCCTTCGAATTGGTGATATCATGGGGCAAGTTCAGCATGGAAGAGGGGGTCTTGGTCTCAGTTCAGCTCCTCCTACATGGCACAAGGCAGCCCCAGCGCAACGGAGGAAGCTTGTAGTCAACGAGGTGCAAAAGCAGGAGGAGAGGATGAGGTGTATAAAGGCCATTTCCCAGGGCAAGCAGGGAGAATGGATGAGATGGGAGAGTGTGGAACAACGCAAGATTGGCTGGCAAGACCTATGGTCAATGGAACAGAGCAGGATCAGTTTCCTTATAAGGTCAACATATGATGTTCTCCCATCACCACAGAACCTAAACCTCTGGGTAGGAGAGGATCCCTCATGTCCTTTGTGTTCATCACCTGCAACATTAAGGCACATTTTGACAGGATGTAAGGTGGCTCTTAGCCAAGGACGGTTTACTTGGCGCCATGACCAGGTGCTGCGATGTTTGGCCTTAGCATTGGAAGACAAGCGTAACATGACCAATAAGTTGCCACCTGTTCCATCAAAACATTACACACAAAAGACAACATTCCTCCGCCCAGGAGAGCAACCACCAAGAAAAGGTGTTAAAACCAATCCTCGCCCAGGACAACTGGAAGCTGCTAGAGACTGGAAAATGCTGGCGGATGTTGGTCAACGGCTTATTTTTCCACCTGAGATTGCCACCACAAACCTTCGACCAGATATTGTCTTGTGGTCTGGATCAGCACGCCTTGTTCACCTGGTGGAGTTAACAGTGCCATGGGAGGATGCTGTAGATGAGGCGTATGAGAGGAAGAAACTGCGGTATGCTCAACTAGCCACTGAAGCGGAACAGCGAGGATGGAGAGTCTGGGTTTACCCAGTGGAAGTGGGATGTCGAGGATTTGTGGCACACTCTACAACCCGGTTTCTCAGAGATGTCGGATTCAATGGCCAAGAGTTGCGTCGCACAGTGAAGAACTTATCTGAAGCAGCAGAGAGGAGCAGCAACTGGCTGTGGTTGAGACGGAAAGATTCTGGCTGGGGATCTCAAGCACAATAGAAAGAAAGAAAGGCTGATATACAGGTAAGTAAGCTGGGCTGAGTTGAGTGGGGGACGGAGGGGTGATGCTGGGGCGCCAGAATCACCGTCGAGCCCTCTTGAGGTGTCGTGGGCTAGTCGGCGAAACACCGAGGATGGAAGGTGCCCACTTGAAGACCCCAGAGATGTACCCTACTTAGCTCAATCCAGGCGGTTGTCATGCTGATGCGCTGGGGAGACCGCACTATGGTTGATCCCGGAGCCAGCATCGCAGCCGTTGTGTGTGCTGATGCGCTAGGGAGGCAAAATAAGCTGATCCCTGGAGCCAGCATTACACTTCAGCCATCAACACCAGACAGAAGGATATCTACATCATCATATGGAAGGAAGCGCAAATGGATGGAGACACATATGGATCACATTAGTTTACTGTGAAGCTACGTCTTAGTTGGTGCTTATCTTGGCGAGAGCCAAGTTCAAATCAGCATGAAGTTTTAACATCTACTCTCATGTAATGGAAATCAGTAAAACCAGGAATGGATCAAAGAACGGAATGTAGAGCAGCTCCTGAACTTGGGTGAAAGCACAAAGCCATGAAAAAAAATCCAGTGTTTTTAAGTAATTTTAGTAAGAACCGCTCTGAATTATTGCTAACATCACACCAATGTAAGGGGACTGCAGTCCCGCTTTCCCTATTTTATTTACTTGTTGGACATGGCAGTCTGAGATCAGGGAGTGCTGTGTTTTTATCTCGGAGGAGTAGGCTTGCACTAGAGAACCGAAGGGATGGAGCTTATCATACTGAAGAGAAAGACCAGCTGAGCTAATCTTTATCATACAGAGGGAAAAAAAATTGAACAACAAAAAATTGCGCCTTTTTACTTCCAGTCCTTCATGGCTGAGTGCCAAATCCCTGCATCCTGGACCATTTGAAGGGTGCCCTGGACAAAGACTACAGACCAAGAGTGGGCAAAGTTTGCCCTTCCTGAATGAATTGTAAAACAACTGAACCCTCAATCCAGGTCCTAATATAGTTTAAAGAACGAGTTGACTCAAATTTGGCTCTTAATTTTTATTTATTTTTTAAGTCCCCTTACTCTGATGTTTTGCAATTACTCAGATACATTTATATTTGATAAGTCTGTGTTCAGGTGCTTTCACCTGAGTTCATGAGATGCTCTTCATTTTTAGTTGCCTGCCTTAGACATGTAACCGAGGCTAGATCAGTCTTTTATAGAGGGTGAGCTAGTGTCATCTAGTGAGTGACCTGCCACTTTGTGAACGAGTTTCATTTAGCAGTCAATACACTGCTGTGTATTGGATATTGTTGGTGCTTACTAATATAATGACACTTGGCTGATCTAGCCTACTTTACAGATGTCTATGGCAGGCAACTAGAAATGGAGAGGAGCTCCTGAACAGACTTTTAAAAAAAAATAAAAAATGAATGCCTTATTACTTTAATGCATTATTGCCTATTAAACCTGAATTGCATTAGTCCTCCAGTACCAGGATTGTCACCTGCTATAGATTCTGCCAGTATACTGTGCCGCTTAAGTGGTGTTTTCAGGCTTTGCAACACAGTGAGGATACCTTTATATGACATAGTAGCACTGATATGATTATTATTATCATTGTTTTTGATACACATAAATACAGACTGTACATAACTATTTGTTTATTTAGCAGACGCCTTTATCCAAGGCGACTTACAGAGACTAGGGTGTGTGAACTATGCATCAGCTGCAGAGTCACTTACAACAACGTCTCACCCGAAAGACGGAGCACAAGGAGGTGAAATGACTTGCTCAGGGTCACACAATGAGTCAGTGTCTGACATGGGATTTGAACAGGGGACCTTCTGATTACAAGCCCTTTTCTTTAACCACTGCACCACACAGCCTCCTATGCAGTACTATACATTAACAATGTATATTACTGCATGTCATTAGCACACAAGTGCTCAAAACAACTCCATGCATCCACAACATGCAAGTTATTTTCTACATGATTTAATAACCCCGGATATACACAAATCAATCAAACCCAAACCCCGGATATATACAAATTAATAATCAAACCCCAATCCCGGATATATACAAATTAATAATCAAGCATGACGGTTGGATAACTTGTAAATACTTTATTAATGTATTAACTGTAAGACAGGGGTGGTATCTTTCCCTTACCCGTGGGGTGCAACCTTGATGCATTATACATTTAGGGCATATTTTAGCAGAGATGACAAGATAGCTGTGCCAGAAAAACCCCCGGCAAGAAACAATTTTGGTAATTTAGCAGAACTTATTTAGTACTCTGCTAAAATAATGGGATTGTGGACTTGTTTTGAATATAATTGACCTAAAGGGGGCAGCAGTGTGGAGTAGTGGTTAGGGCTCTGGACTCTTGACCGGAGGGTCGTGGGTTCAATCCCAGGTGGGGGACACTGCTGCTGTACCCTTGAGCAAGGTACTTTACCTGGATTGCTCCAGTAAAAAACCAACTGTATAAATGGGTAATTGTATGTAAAAATAATGTGATATCTTGTAACAATTGTAAGTCGCCCTGGATAAGGGCGGCTACTAAGAAATAAATAACAAAGTAAAGTTGTTGGTTTCTGGATGATACAGAACTAACTCTTCCAGATATTGTCTTGATACTCAGTAGAAAGCTGTATTCTGTGATTCTCTTAGTCATGTTCGAACGTTTGACTTATTGTCCTTCAGATGAGATGTAAAACTGAGGTCCTGTTGTGACTCTGCATCAGCAGATGTTGATTCATAGTTCACACCCTAGTCCAGAGGCGCTGGAACAATTTTTATAGCGGGGTTGCTGATAGACATTGAACAAAACTGTTATGATGGAAGCCATGCAAAGCCAGGGCTGCTGCCCCCAGCACCCTTAGTTCCAGCACCCTGCCATAGTCTCTAAGTTGCTTTAGATACAAGCGTCTACTAAATGACTAAATAATAACTAAGTTGCCCCTTATACAAGTTTACCATTGTAAAAGCATAGCAAAGTGTAATAAAGCATAGGTAAGCATTGTAAAGAATAATGATGGTAAAGCATATTAATAAACACAGCAAACCATAGTAAACTGGGAAAAGCAGAGGAAAACTGCAGAAAATACTCTTTTATCAGGTTCTTTTAAGTACCACTGAACAGCTAAAACTTTGGGATTATTAAAACAAAATACATGGGCCCTGGCCTGGGGTAAATGGTGTGCTAGGAAAGGACTGGTCTCAATGGGGCCCAACAGCTGTCTCTTCTTCCAAACCTTTCTTTTGCGCATGCATGTGCAGTTCAGCAGAAAAGCCTATTTTCATTTTGCTAGCATCCTCCAATGACTGGGTAAAATGTTTATTTCTGGACTTAAGTTTTATTTTGTTGTTGTGTTGGACATTTTTCAAAATTGCTATATACTCCATGTTCCCTCATTCTGGATAATTATTGGTTTTGACAGTTTTTCTGTCATGGATGGACATTTTTTACCGCTATCTAACAATATCCAGAGGGCCCCACGTGTGCCCTCTCCTGTAAGAACTGACGATTAACAAACCGCCTGGACTCCTGTGGCACAACAGCATATTTGGTAACAGGCAGGCCTGCAGTTAGAACTCAGGAATAGGAGCCTTGAGACAGTGTTTTGATTCCCAGCTCAGTCACTGAATCACTGTGCCTCAAATCTGACAAAGCAAAGCAAGATCCACCAGGAAATGTTCCAACTCATTTGGGCTATCCGAGGGGAAATCATTTGTGCATCAGTTGCTCCCAGCTGTCAAACACATATACCGCAAGTGATTCTGATAAATCTTAGGTGGCCCTTTTTTCAGGAAACAATTTATAGCCCTAAAAAAAACCCAAACATATTTCTCTTGCATTTTTAAAGATGCAATCAACATGTTAACTCTAATTAGCACAACATATTCTTAGTGGTTTGATCTAATGTATAGTTTAGTTCTCAAACTTTGTTAGGAGGGAAAACAGACAAAATTGTAAAGAAAGAAACTAACTGCAGAGAAAGTAAAAATGTAAAGTGATTGTGTAGCCAACAAAATAATTCAATAAATCGTATCGGTTATGCACTTGCATTCACTATAGTCTCAAATGTGATATTGCAAACATACATATATCTATAGTTTTTAAAATTTTAAAAAAATTAAAAAGACCATTTTAAAAGGATTTGTATGGTGTGGAATTTTGTGTATACTGTCTGTTTGATTCATAAGGGCTGTCTGTCGCCAAAACAGTGAACAGCCACTTTCCTATACATTTAAAAATGTTATTTTACAAAAAAGAAGTTCATGTCCTGGGTTACCCCCTGGGCTACATTTGTTGACTACAGGTATCCCCAGTTTGAGAATCGCTGGTTTAAATTAAAATTGTCACTGATGGAATCTATTTACCCTGTCAAAGTTAACTTCCTGCAGGTAACAAGTAACAGGACCCTCCTGCCTTACACACATGACCTATACTGCTCATTGGAAACTAATATTGATAGAATTATCTACTGCCTACTGGCAGGACTGGGTCATTTTAAAACTTACATGGTTTCAGCAGCAGTCAAGCATTCCTCTGATCCAGCACTGTTATAACAGAGATTCAGCAGCAGCCTCGCATTCCTCTGATCCAGCACTGTTATAACAGAGATTCAGCAGCAGCCTCGTATTCCTCTGATCCAGCACTGTTATAACAGAGATTCAGCAGCAGTCAAGCATTCCTCTGATCCAGCACTGTTATAACAGAGATTCAGCAGCAGCCTCGTATTCCTCTGATCCAGCACTGTTATAACAGAGATTCAGCAGCAGCCTCATATTCCTCTGATCCAGCACTGTTATAACAGATATTCAGCAGCAGCCTCGTATTCCTCTGATCCAGCACTGTTATAACAGAGATTCAGCAGCAGTCAAGCATTCCTCTGACCCAGCACTGTTATAACAGAGATTCAGCAGCAGCCTCGTATTCCTCTGATCCAGCACTGTTATAAAAGAGATTCAGCAGCAGCCTCATATTCCTCTGATCCAACACTGTTATAACAGAGATTCGGCAGCAGCCTTGTATTCCTCTGATCCAGTACTGTTATAACAGAGATTTAACAGCAGCCTCGTATTCCTCTGATCCAGCACTGTTATAACAGAGATTCAGCAGCAGCCTCGTATTCCTCTGATCCAGCACTGTTATAAAAGAGATTCAGCAGCAGCCTCATATTCCTCTGATCCAGCACTGTTATAACAGAGATTTGGCAGCAGCCTTGTATTCCTCTGATCCAGTACTGTTATAACAGAGATTTAACAGCAGCCTCGTATTCCTTTGATCCAGCACTGTTATAACAGAGATTCAACAGCAGCCTCGTATTCCTCTGATCCAGCACTGTTATAACAGAGATTCGGCAGCAGCCCAGCATTTCTGTGGCGAGTAATGCAAGTTTAGATTGAAGCTGGGAAGATCAATAGCAATGAATTGACCTGCTCTGGGGCTGAGGTAATTATCTAGCAAGTCACTAAATCATTTCACCTCTCCTAGGTCATATGTTTTCATTAACAATAGTTTCTCGGTGCCTTTCCCCATCTTAGGTGCCTGAATTCCTGGAATTACAATCCAGCGGAGACAGGCTTCAGTTTATGGAGGGAACTCTATTTTGTGCTCCAGGGATTCCCATTGCTTTACCTGTATGGTGCCCCCATAGCCATAACCGTATTACTGTATAGTTAGCAAGTTGCACATTCATATGATCAATGTACAGTATTTGCTGATATGTAATGCTGAAGTTGCTTATGTGAAATGTTACCCACACAGAGGCCCAGTAGGAATGGGTTTGCTATATGGTAACTCCTGGGTAAAGGGTTTGGTCCTTTGGAAACCTATTGGTTTTTGGAATAGATCAGGATGGGGTGGTTCTGCTTCCACAATGTATTATCAGTACGAAGCAGTAAAGCATTTCTCAGTCAATAGGTAGCACTGTGGTACTGAAATAGATTTACAACAGGCAGACTTGCAAAGAAACAGATTTTATATTAAAGAATGCAGGTGCCAATGATGCAATTCAGCATAACACATGAATTCAGTTTGTGTTGCATATTGCAGATGTTTTATTTAATGTAACTATATGGATCACAGAAATGGGAAGCTCAGTTAAAGGGGTACATAACTTTTTCAACATCCTTATTCCAAACTACATTATATTGACCAGAACAGCAAATGGCAAGTGGGGCAAGATTCCATGTCATCTCGAAGGGGGTACACAGTACATTCCAGCTGTCAACATCTATCCAAGCAGTTATAAATCTGCAGACTGCAAGGAGCAGCAATATATAGAGATATAAATATATAGTTACATGGCTTGAACAGCACTGCATCAATGTGTTAAATACAAAGCTTGTTACATTCATGAGGTGGCAAATATAACACTGAAGCTGTCAGTTCCTGCCTCGCAGCAACAGAACTGCAGTCTTTAGGGTGTCGATTCATTTCTCTGCCAGCACTGTTTTTGATTCTCTTACTGCTGGGGGTGTCAGTTTTAAATGTGAACACACTTCAGTTCACTACTTCACCTAAAGGTTTGCTAACTGGTTCATCCAAACTCCTCAATTCATTCCGTATTCACTTGTTATTACTGATACTTAAACAGTTTATTTCAGTACATTCGGTACTAAATATGGGCTGTTTTTAATAATGTGGATGTTGAGTTTAGGGATGAAATGGTTCTGATTTTCTCAATCCAAAACCAATTCAAATTTCAAAACCAATCTGATACTGACCAAACATAAACCAGCCTAATACCCATTGTCAATGAGTGACGCCATACTTAATCCTATTTCTTATTTGGAAAGAAATTGGTCTTCATCAATTCAAACCTCTATTTTGCTTTATTAAGCAGTAAGTTAGTTTGACTTGATAGCAAGACTTTCCTATAAGTTTTTTTCACCTTTTAACGGAACAACAATAAGATGTATAGGGCTGTGCTGGTACTTGTGTTTTCTGAGTAATTTCCTTTGACATGTTTTGACAGGATAGTGTTGTGGGCCCAGATGTTACTGGCAGGGAAGGAGACTCAGACACAGAAAAGCTGCAGTTTAAGCGCTTCAGCACACTTTAATAAACAAAAGTAACACAAAATACAAAACAAATTAGGCACATGGGCCAAAATAAAGGTTTAAACAAACAAAAACTGTTCAGGCTGGGCAGAACCTTCACTGAACTTTACAGGTACAAAAATGTAGAAACACAGTCACACACACACACACACACACACACACACACACACACACACACACACACACACACACACACACACACACACACAGACACAGACAACGCCCTGGTACTCTCCCACCTAGACTACTGCAACTCCCTCCTGGCCGACTTCCCTGCGTCCGCCACCCATCCACTCCAGCTCATCCAGAACTCCGCTGCTCGCCTGGTGTTCTCTCTGCCTCACTTCTCCCACGCTACTCCACTGGCTCCCGATCACCGCTCGCATCCAGTTCAAGTACTCTTTTACTTGCCTACCGATGCCTTGACTTGACTGGACCCAGCTACCTCCAGACCCTCATCTCTCCTTACACCCCCACCTGACCTCTCCACTCCGCCTGCACTAGAAGACTGGCTGTACCTCCTCTATGCTCCCCTGCCTCCACAGCCCGCTCCTTCTCCACCCTCGCCCCGCAGTGGTGGAACGACCTTCCTACGGATGTCAGGACTGCCCAGTCCCTGACCACCTTCCGGCGCCTCCTCAAGACACACCTCTTCAGACAATACCTGTAAAACTCATCTCTCCCCTTCAGGTCAATATAGCATTCTGCCTTTAATGCACTTTAACTTGCACTTATGTGCTCCCTATTTTACTGTATTTAATCCTGCACTTAACCCAATCTGTAGTATTTTGTATTTCACTTGCACTCGTATCTAACCCTGATGTAACTATCAATACTGTTATCTGCTCTTGAACTGCCCCGAAATCAAATCGTACTGTGTTTTGTATTTGCTCTTATTAGAACTGAAGTCATTATATTTTGTGTCTTGCTCTTAATTGTACCTTAATTCTTGATATGTATATTTTGTATACAACTGTAAGTCACCCTGGGTAAGGGCATCTGCCGAGATAATGTTTAAATTATTCTCAACGCACTGAAAGACTGTTCGCTGTCTGCATTTGTAGCAGGCATCACAAGTATCATCTTAATCAAAACCTTAACCCTCTCAGTGAACTTTAATTATTCCACAGGACCAATGCGTTGCAAGTTTTAAGTGCAATAACTTTTGCAATAATGCAGAAAAAAATAACATAACAATTTTTAAATGGACAGACAGTGTCGCAGTCATGGCCGTACTGGTTCCTACGGTCTTGTATTTTATACCAATGGCACGACAACAAAATCCTACTGGCAATGCAGGACCAGTGCACAATACATGTTCCAAATCTACTGATGTTGCCATTGCTTGGGTTTCTTTAGGATGCAACACCAATGGAATCCAATGTTTATTTACTTATTTATTTTTTACTTTTTTTAATGGTATACATCAGGGTATCTCAAATTTGGGGTTGTTGATTTATTGTTAGTTATTATTACTGTTATTATTATTGTTACAACTGAATCATTTGTAGATAGTTGTACTATGAAAGTATCAGATTATTATTATTATTATTATTTGTTTATTTAGCAGACGCCTTTATCCAAGGCGACTTACAGAGGCTAGAGTGTGTGCATGCATCAGCATGCATCAGCTGCAGAGTCACTTACAATTACGTCTCACCCGAAAGACGGAGCACAAGCAGGTTAAGTGACTTGCTCAGGGTCACACAATGAGTCAGTGGCTGAGGTGGGATTTGAACCGGGGACCTCCTGGTTACAAGCCCTTTTCTTTAACCACTGGACTGGACCAACAAATATACAACATTTATTTCCTGAAGTTTAAAATCTATGTCCTAGAGGTATTTTAGATGTGATCAATAATAATATATTTGAGTCATGGCAGATCCAAGTCACTTCTATCCCCACTTCTAAGTCACTAATCCCCAGCTAAAAAATTAAGATGGTGTATATGATGATGCATAGCATTTTAGCATTAATGGAAACTCTTTTGCTTTTAGTCCTTTAAACAGCATGCAATATACAAACTAAATCAAGTTTCTGCCCACTGTGCCATGCCCAAAACCAAATTTGGTATTTTGCTGTGACACCAGTTGTTGGACCAGCCCCATCACTGTTGATAAAGTGTAGGGTTATGCGACCATTCCCCTATGATTACTGCCGTTAACAATTCTTTTGAGGAAAAAGGGGATGGACTTACACAGCCTGTTCAGTAAAATAGCCCATAGTCATCACTCTTGAGACTTGTCCTCAGCAGCGTGGGATAGGAAAGCACCTGTCAGCCAAGCTCTTCTATATCAAAGTCTGTCCAATCTGCTGTCTTGCTTATCTTGACTGAAACTGACTTGCAACAGGGAAATTCAACTTTTTTATAGTATAAAACCATGTACATAATATATACAATGGATTCATTACATCCTCTGTATTTACATAACATTTCTTACCTGTTTTAAATATCCAAGTATGTGTGTTTGCTATTATTCACAATTTTTGATTCTACCAATACTATTAATTAGAAGGCTTACAGTACCAGGTAATCTTCTTTTTAACCACTGGGTGGTCTTCTAACTTTAAAAGATATAAATTAGGTGTACAAAATAACTAATTCTCACCTCCACATATCATTAATGTTGCTAGTTTGCCATTCTTGTTTTTTTTTTTATTATTACATCCTTGAAACGTATTTTTTTTTAAAGTTTGAGCTCAGCAAGGTTCATTATTCAAGATTATTAGTCTTGCCTTCAACACCTGTGCCATTTTTCCTGTAATGAAAGAAAGCAAAACATCAGACACATTGCATCTAATTAGCAGCAACAATTATCTCAACTGGCGCATCGCAGCGCAATTGTCAGCAGAAAAGCTTGCGCAGCTGTTGCAGCTGAGACTAATAATCATAAGAACATAAGAAAGTTTACAAACGAGAGGAGGCCATTCGGCCCATCTTGCTCGGTTGGTTGTTAGTAGCTTATTGGTCCCAGAATCTCATCAAGCAGCTTCTTGAAGGATCCCAGGGTGTTGGCTTCAACAACATTACTGGGGAGTTGGTTCCAGACCCTCACAATTCTCTGTGTAAAAAAGTGCCTCCTATTTTCTATTCTGAATGCCCCTTTATCTAATCTCCATTTGTGACCCCTGGTCCTTGTTTCTTTTTTCAGGTCAAAAAAGTCCCCTGGGCCGACATTGTCAATACCTTTTAGAAGTTTGAATGCTTGAATCAGATCACCGCGTAGTCTTCTTTGTTCAAGACTGAACAGATTAAATTCTTTTAGCCTGTCTGCATATGACATGCCTTTTAAACCCGGGATAATTCTGGTCGCTCTTCTTTGCACTCTTTCTAGAGCAGGAATATCCTTTTTGTGAACACAGTATTCTAGATGAGGTCTTACTAATGCATTGTAAAGTTTTAACATTACTTCCCTTGATTTAAATTCAACACTTTTCACAATATATCCGAGCATCTTGTTGGCCTTTTTTATAGCTTCCCCACATTGTCTACATGAAGACATTTCTGAGTCAACATAAACTCCTAGGTCTTTTTCATAGATTCCTTCTTCAATTTCAGTATCTCCCATATGATATTTATAATGCACATTTTTATTGCCTGCGTGCAGTACCTTATACTTTTCTCTATTAAATGTCATTTGTCATGTGTCTGCCCAGTTCTGAATGCTGTCTAGCTCATTTTGAATGACTTTTGCTGCTGCAGCAGTGTTTGCCATTCCTATTTTTGTGTCGTCTGCAAATTTAACAAGTTTGCTTACTATACCAGAATCTAAATCATTAATGTAGATTAGGAATAGCAGAGGACCTAATATTGATCCCTGTGGTACACCACTGGTTACCTCGCTCCATTTTGAGGTGTCTCCTCTAATCAGTACTTTCTGTTTTCTACATTTAACCACTCTCTAATCCATGTGCATGCATTTCCTTGAATTCCTACTGCGTTCAGTTTGGGAATTAATCTTTTATGCGGGACTCTGTAAAAAGCTTTCTGGAAATCTAAATAAACCATGTCATATGCTTTGCAATTATCCATTGTCGATGTTGCATCCTCAAAAAAATCAAGCAGGTTAGTTAGACACAATCTCCCTTTCCTAAAACCATGCTGACTGTCTCCCAGGATACTGTTACCATCTAGGTAATTTTCCATTTTGGATCTTATTATAGTTTTCATAAGTTTACATGTAATAGAAGTCAGGCTTATTGGTCTGTAGTTACCTGGTTCGGTTTTGTCTCCCTTTTTGTGGATCGGTATTACGTCTGCAATTCTCCAGTCTGTCGGTACAACCCCTGTGTCAAGAGACTGTTGCATGATCTTGGCTAGCAGTTTGTAAATAACTTCTTTCATTTCTTTGAGTACTATTGGGAGGATCTCATCCGACCCAGGGGATTTGTTTATTTTAAGAGCTCCTAGTCCCTTTAACACTTCTGCCTCTGTTATGCTAAAGTTATTTAAAACTGGATAGGAACAGGTCGACATGTGGGGCATGTTGTCCGTATCCTCCTTTGTAAAAACTTGTGAAAAGTAATCATTTAATATATTTGCTATTTTTTTTTCTTTGTCTATGATTTTGCCATTTGTATCTCTTAGACTTTTAGTCTCCTCTTTGAATGTTCTCTTGCTGTTATAATATTAGAAAAAACATTTTGGAATTAGTTTTAGCCCCCTTAGCAATGTTCATTTCTATTTCTCTCTTTTGGCCTTTCTAACTTCCTTTCTGACTTGCATTTGCAGTTTCAAGTACTCTTTCTGTGTATTTTGCTTATGGTCCCTTTTAAATGCTCTGTAAAGTGCCCTTTTTCGCTGAATATTTTTTAAAATTGGTCTATTAAACCATTTTGGCCATTTTGTTTTAGATTTAAATTTGTCTACTTTTGGGATGTAATTGTTTTGTGCCTCTAGTACTACATTTTTAAAAAACAGCCATCCTTTTTCTGTGGATGTTCTCTATTTTACTCCAATCTATTTTTGTTAGTCTCTGTTTCAAGCCTTCAGAGTTTGCTTTTCTAAAATTGTAAACCTTAGCTTTAGTCATTACTTTTTGGGTTTTAAAAATCACTTCAAATGAGACCATGTTGTAGTCTGAGTTTGCCCATGGCTCTCTGACCTGTTTTAGTTATTCTGTCTTCGTTATTTGAAAAGACTAAATCAAGGCATGCCTCCCCTCTAGTCGGTGCCTTGACAAATTGTGTTAGGAAGCAGTCATTTGTCATTTCCACCATTTCAATTTCGTCCGTCATGCTCCCCACTGGGTTTTCCCATTTTATATGGGGGAAGATGAAATCCCCCATTAGTATGGCTTCTCCTTTGCTACTCGCATTTCTAATCTCATTGTATAACAGATTACTTTGCTCGGCATCTGAATCTGGCCATCTATAGAATGCTCCTATTATTATGCCCTTTGAATTTTTGTCCATTATTCTGACCCATATTGATTCGATGTTGTTTCCTTCATCCAGATTTAACACCTGGGCTTAAGTACTATTTCTTATGTATAGCGCTACCCCTCCACCTCTTCTGTCCTGCCTGTCTTTCCTATACAGTGTATGTCCACTAATATTATATTCGTCTACATCACTCTCAGACAACCAAGTTTCTGTAACATCTATCACATCGTAGTTACTTGTTAGTGCAGTAGCTTCAAGTTCTAACATTTTGTTTCTGAGACTTCTAGCATTTAGATAAATACATTTAATGGCTGTCTTACCGGAGTTGTTGCCCTTGTTTTTGATGTGGTCTCCCTTCATAGTATGATTATGTGATGTGTGTGTGTGTGTGTGTTTTTTTTTTTAAATCATAAATTGCTGTGTTTTAATCGGCACAAAAATAATAAAAAAAACATATTTTCTAAACATGTCATCGGCAGGGTTGCAACAAGAAACAACTATAGAGAATGAGAGAAAACAGATAACAGCTCATTTACACAAGAGTCTACAGTGTTTTCAACTTTTTTTTTTCCAGCTCCTGTACATATCTCCCCAGGGGGTCCTTAATACTTTATATTCTAAATGCTGCATGTTTAATACAGATTACTTATTGTTTGCTAAAATCCTAGGCAAATAATTGAAAGTATGACTAAACAGTTTACATTTTATTTGTATCCAGTTTTGGTTCATCGAGATACATTTTAAGCTTGTTAAGTTGGATTTTAAAAAAATAAATAAAAATGCTATAGAATAGTATAGATCCTATTGTAAATGCTGCAAACACACAATATCCAGAGGCAAAGTGCTGTGCAGTATAGTGCATGAACCATGTTCGGAACATACAGCACCCCACCTTGCTCTTAATACAAAATGAAAGAGATGGTAGCTGACAAAATTATTCTATCGTTGGATTCTGATGTTGTATCCAACTACTAGCCAATATCAAATCTTACATTTTTAGATTAGGTTTTACAGAGGGCTGTTGCTAAACAGTTACTTCAGTTCCTTTCTTTAAACCAGCAATCTGGCACGTGGCGTGTCTCAAATCAACAGAAATATGGCTTAACAGAATAAACAGAAATAGCTTGCAGGTTCCTTGCGGAAGTGAAACCGTCATGCAGGCGTGGCTGTTTGTTGCGTCGTCCGCTTAAGAACGCCCACCATGCATCGTCTTGGCAACCAGAATCCGGGTCAGGCAGGAAAGTGGCAGTGTGAAAGTGGCTAACTAAGATTCATTTTAGTATGATTGTATATCTTACAGTTGAGTTTTTAAAAGTTAAAGCAATTGTAACTAACAAAATAATTCCATAAATGTTCTATGCCATGCACACCCATTTACAATGTAGGTCTCAAAAGGTACAGTTTTTACATTTTCATTTTAAAACATATCTGGTACTAAACTAGGTTAAAGAAATCTGGCTTTGCAAGTCTTGCTTTTAAATAGTCTTTCACTTTCATGGTCATTTCACCCAGAGAATGAAATCGTACAGCCAGCTGCTTCCCATAATGACTGACATGCTTTGTAGCCCGTAAGATGCTAGACCCACAAAAGCACTGTTGGGTTGGGTTGTCATGCACCATTCTGTAAGCTGGTGGCTTTAGTGTGCCCAGAACTGGGCCCTGTGACTTTGACAGCTACCTTGAGGGGCAGCAACCCCACTGCCTTCCCTCAGAGGAGCCCCGTTTATCTGGCTCATCTCTGTGGTGAGGATTCAAGGCACCACTCTGTAGCTGCTCAGGAGATACAATAACACATGACCTTCTGTGCTGAAGCTTCATGCTGAGGCAGCATCAGCGCTAATAGAATAGCTGGGTTTAGCTGGGATTGAGAAAAGGTAAATTCCCTCTAAATTGCTTGAATGGACTGCTATTAGTGCAGGCAGCAGAAACATGGTGTGATTGTTAAAGACTTAAAAGTGCTTGAAAGGCCAAGCTAATTATATATATATATATAGTGAACAAGATATGTTCATTTTGTTTGTTTTGGTAGCTTAACTGGCAGTATGAGAGGTGACACCGATGACAATGACTTGGTTTCAAGAAAGGCAGTTTTATTAAACACGCTGCTCACACAGAACAAACAATACTTTTCAAAAGAAAATAAAACAAAAGAAAACCTGCCCACTTGGGCCCTAACTAAACTTCTTGCGGGCCCTGTTCTCAGCCTTGCATGAGCTGCTGTCAGTGCAAGTAAAAACACACAGTTATGAACAGAAACTGTTTGAGGCCAGTCCAGGTTTTCCCCGATTACCCAGTACTGGTCAATTGTAGTCACCTCTTTGAAGTCTCCAGGCACAGATCCACAAAAGGTAAGTAACAAGTGACTGCGTTATTATCAGCAAATAACAAAAAAAACAAATATCAGCAATAGGAACATTTCTAATATTTGCCCAGGAAGTAGCCACACCCCTGACAGAATGAGCCTTGACGTGCTTCACCAGCGGTCTTCCTTCAGGTTTGTAACAGAGCTTGATACAGTCCTCAATCCATGCTGCTATCGTCTGTTTTGTCACTGGTTTACCCTGAAGGAGCGAGGCAAATGAGATGAACAGCTGACCACTATTCTGAAGGGATTCGGTCCTGGATATGTAGCTCAATAGCGCCCGCCTGACATTGAGCAGATGCAGCTCTTTATCTTCCTCCAACTGATGAGATGGAGGATGAAGTTCTCATATGATTATTGCTTGTGATAGGTGAAACTCTGAGACAACCTTAGGAAGAAAAGAAGGATTAGGTTGGCAGCCGATCCTGTCATTAAAAGACTGCATGTATGGCTCATGTGACAGGATGACTGGGCGGTGACGTCACGGCAGAGCCAGGAAACACAGTACAGACAGAGACTTGGGGTTTTGGTGAGCTGAGCGTGATCAGCGTAATCAAACAGAAAATAAAGGTACACAGACAGCACTTCGCCAAAATAAACAGACAAACAAACGAACTAACACGTAACAAACGGTGCACGGAGACAAACAAACACGGTGAGTACAAAAACACTTATTATTATTATTCTATTACTTAAACCTCCTCTCCACACCCGTTCTCCACTCTCGAACACCCAACACCGAGTGAGTGAAAACATGCAGCTTTTATGCAGTTGTACCGAGACTCGATTGCTAGTCAATCATTCAATTGGAATCTCGGTACAACTGCACGTGAATTAATTAAAGTGCAATTCCCGTGACCACACATTATATTATACCCAGCACGTGAAGTGATTTGTGCCCTCCTTGTGCCAAATACAAATCTACATTTTTAAATCACACTTGAAACACAGACCCGTTTATATCCCGTGTACCGATGACTATACACCAACATTTACACACAACACGTAACACAAAATACACACAGGGGGGGCACTTTGCCACACTCATCAATGACTAGGGCCTGCAGTTCACTGACACGGCGAGCTGATATAATCCCAGTCAGGAAAGCCGTTTTCAAAGTGAGGCGTTTCATATCGGCTGATGCCATAGGCTCAAATGAAGGATGCATGAGACGCCTCAGTACAAGCGACAAACTCCACTGGGGTACGATGTGACATGTGGCAGGTCTCAGACTTAGGAGCCTCTTGAAGAACCTACTCACTAGTGGATGGGATCCCGCCGATACGCCAGCCCATCCTGACATGAAGCTAGAGATTGCAGATGAATAGACCTTAATAGATGAAACAGCGAGACCTCTATCCATCAGGTGTCTCAGGAATTCAAGAAATCTCGGCAGCGACATAGAAACAGGATCAACGGCCTTAGATCTGCACCGTCACAAATTCTGACCATTTTGTAGAATAGCATTCGTGGGTAGATTTCTTCTTTGCTGCCAGCAGAACCTCAGTCACTGTTTCGGCCATGCCTAACTGTGAGAATTTGTGCCTTTCAGTAGCCATGCTGATGACCAGAAGTACTGGGGGTTTGTGGGAATGTGGGTATTATCGGGGGAAGCAAATAGATACATTTGAGGGCGACCCCATTTGTGAAAGAGTTGCTGAACCACTTCCTCGCAGAGGCACCACTCGTATGGACTTGCACGTCATTTCAGAATGTCTGCCAACACATTTTGCTTCCCTGGTAGGTAGACGGTGCGTAGTTTGATGCCTTTGTTGCTGCACCACCTTCCACACTTCAGTGCCAGAGAGCATAGGGACCAGGATTGACCCCGCCTGGTGGTTTATGTAGTGTACTGCCACAGTGTTGTCTAGATATACCTGGACAGACCTGCCTCTGAGTGTTGGACGGAAATGTTAATGTTCCAATGTTGTGTGGAGTCCATATACAACATCTTAATTAATTAAAAGGGAAAAAGGACACCTTCCTTGTAAGTGTACATTTTTTTATTTATTTAAAATGTTTCAGTAAATAACATGAAACCAAAAAATGTAATAAATTGAAAGATCAGATATTATTTCAGTTTTTTAAACCATTGCCTTTCAGAAACTGTACCCTCAGCAGACAACCCTGAAATGGATGTGCACCTTGCTGAGAATTGGGAACACCTGCACTATGCATAACCCACTTGTCCCTGAAAGGGCTGCCACTCAAATGACTGTTTGTTTGTTACAAGTCAGTTTCAGTCACCATGGGCAGGGTGGCAGATCTGGCAGATTTTAATAAAGAGATGATTACGCATTATGCCATTTTGGGCTTTGCTGCAGATTTACACCCCTAACTTCTCTGAAGGAATTATAGATGGTAATCGCTGTGGAATGGAAAGGCACCCCTTGCAGACTTGTCGAGTTCAATCAGTGTTTTGGTGGATGCTTCAAATGTTTTGTTCATCCATGTTTGTTGAAGCCCCCTCCTCTTGAGAATGCTCAGTACACAGCACAAGGATGAACATCTATGACACAAGTACAAGTGGGATAAGAAAGTCACTCAGCCACCCAACCAGCCTTTCTTTATTTTCTCCAGTGCTGTGATTAAATCAGAGAGAGATATGGGTCAAACCAGATTAGATCAATCAAGTGGATTGGATAAGAGAACTGTGTTTTAAGAGGTATATATGGTACACTGACCAACTCTGTTCAAACACAGACAAAGATTTAAAGGGACAGTGGACTATACACAAAGTACATATGAACAGAAAATCATTCAGTTTTTTACACTTTATTATGATTTAGTTGAATTGTGTCAAATGTATTTGGCCAATATTAAAAGATCAATAAATAAGCTGCTAGTTTGGTTGATGGTTGCTTCTGTAGCCAAGCCTGCATGAATTGCAAATGAAGGAACAGGTTTAAAAGTGAATTTAACTAGTGTTGGGCCAGGATTTTCCATCATTGTTTTTGTTTTTATTCTAGAGACTGTCCTGCACATTTATTTGGTGGCACTGGATGGTGCTCCCTTTACCAGTATAACTAAACTCTTTACCCATTAAGGAACCAGCCTTGGGCCACCTGGAATAAGCAGAAAGATGTCAGCCTAAGTACAGTTGTAGTTATGCTCCGAGACAAGAGTCTGGAGTTATATTTTGAATGTCAAAAGCTCAAATCTTTTTAAATCCTTTGCCGACACATATTTCTACCCTGTGGCTTACTTTAAGCTGGTGTGTGACTTTTTTGTGTTCTAATGCTCACTTCTTTACTGTAGGTACTATAAATCCTTGATTGCTGTGTCTATTGTTTTATGTTAATCTGGTTCAGTTTAGTTGTTCTAGGCCTCTCGGTTAATAAAAAAAGGCATATTGTTCAGAGCTTTGGGATGCGCAGGCAAGAAAAGCTCTTTAGGAATTAAACAGTAATTGTAATTGTGCCTTCTTGCATTTGCCGATAAGCAGGGTATTAAATACAAGCTGACTTGTGACGGATCCAGAAAGCAGGCTGCGATGATGGATTGTGACAGACCTTGGCTGTTATACAATTGTAAACAGCTGTTAATTCAAAAGCAAAAGTCTCTTTTCGCTTGCAGCAGCTCCTTATAGGGAAAAGTCTTTTAAAATGTTTTTTTTTTTTATCCTTGGGCTCTCTCTTGGTATGTAATAATAAAAAATGGAAAGCTCAGAGGGCAGACTTCTTGAGAGTGACCCTGACGATGCTGACCTTCAAGTATGCGAGTATGACATTGGTCATTATCTATCTTCGGACTGAAAATGCATTTTTGTCCTTTAATCTCAGACTTGGAATGTCTGTTATTAACAAAGGAGTGCTAACCAATACTGTGAAATCCATTCTATATCATTTTGTTCATTGCCTGCTTTTATATAGTGCTATAGATGTTTTAAATTCTAAACATGCCATTCACTTCCAGTGCTGTAGGTAACAGCCTCATTGCAGTTACACCATTTGAGTGAATCTGAACAGGAAGCAACAGCAAAAAAAAAGAAAAAAAAGAGATTTCTTCAGCACAATGAAAGAGAGCAATTATAGTTTTGACTTTTTTCCCTCTGTGCTGTAACAATAATGCATTACTTATTCCATTTAGTAAGATAAAAAATATTGCTATAAAATCAGACATGTTTTCTTTTACTCTTAAATAACATTTATTTTTGGTAACTTAATAAGGCGAAGTGGGATTGTTTTCAGCTTTTTGACAAACAAATCTCCCAGAAACCTTTGCAAGCAACGACAAGCATTCCATGTGTGTCCTTTTAGCCACGTAATCACTCGCTGCACGGCCTTTCGGACTTCAGTCTTTTCATATTTTATAGGGTATCGTTTAAATGAATGCACCACCATCCCAGAGACCATTAGAATAAAAAATGTATGTATGTCCATTTCCATTATTGAGATATTTAGAGAACTACTTATTCTATTGTGAACTTGGTGAGCTACTTATTAATGAGTTCTGGTTATTCATTAGTTGGGCAAATGAAACACATCTTAGGTTGCCTGAATTTTATAAATCTTGGTGCATGTACATTTGTAATAAGAGGTTGTTCTGTACAGTTTCTTTACCACAATTGTTTGAGGTTCTCTAGCTTGGACATGACTTCTGGCTTTGCACAGACTCTTGTTACAAAAAGTGATTTAACACACAACTATATAGATTGCATCAAAAGAGAAAAGTGTTTCAAGTAATTTATTTTAATGTCTCTATCCTTTCAAGGTTAGCTGTGTGTGTCTCTTTTATTTGCACTGCACTTTCTCATTATCTTAAAACATGGAGGGTACATTACATGTAGTACAATTTATTGTCAAGATGAATTATGAAATTGTTAAATAACGAGTGACAATTTCCCTCAGAATCAGCGACAACATTTTCATATCATTCATAACAAAAGCATCAAAAAAGTAGAATACTAGTTATGCTAAGGTGCTATTTATAGGACCCATTTTAGAAAACCATGGTCACAAGCAAAAAAATTGATTTTTGCACTAAAAGGCACCTGAAAAGAACAAAATCCCTTATATTTGAAGCAGAGAGCAGCACTAGAGACCACATAATGGAAGCTAATTACGCTCTGGAAAGAGGGGTGAATGTATGGAATAGTTTACCAGGTTGTAACAGCTGAAACAGTAGGTTAATTAAAAAAAAAAAAAGGAAATATTGCTTGGGGCAAATAACATGTTAGCAAAGCACAGGCCTCTATGATTAGTTTCAAACATTTCAAGCTTAGGCAAGAATTAAACTGCCACCGTTCTGTCCCACCAAGAATATCTGCTAACCCCTCTATTTAAACTCTGTCATGCCCTTGTTGGCTGTCTTGTGTTTTTCATTTTCCACCATCCTCCTTTTTCTCCTCCACTACGCCTTCTCCACTATGCATTCCACCTCTGCAAAGGTCTCCCTCTGGGGGCAAGTGAAGCTCACTTCCTAACCTTTGGCCTTGTCCTCCGCGAGCCACAGGCGACCCCCAGTCAAATCAAGCTTCCCTGCTTCCCATTCTCTACCCTCTAGGTTCCCCTTTGGAAGTAACGGTTGCTTCCCAGCCTTGGGGACTGATCGGTTTGGTCTCACCTCCGCGAGGGTGACGATCTCCTTCTCAAAGCACTTATTTCCTATTCTCAATTCCCGAGGTTCTTCCTCCACGCAGCCCTTGCTCCCGTCTCATGAATTAACTGTAATGGTCTTTGATTCTTCACTTGCTTATATTTTGAATGTTAGTTCAGGATATGCAAATATTTAAATACAGCGCTATTGATAAACTGCTGAACCTTCCTGGTACTTGTGTTGTAGGCTGGATTGCAGCTAGAACATTGAAGGGAGCTTGAACTTCAACACATAGATACCAGGAAAAAGCAACAACTTCTCATCTATAGTATTGTATTTCAAATATGTGTGTATCCCAAATAAAAGTATAAAGGGGGGGGGGGGGCGTGATTAATAAGAGGTAAGAAAATAGATTTTAAAACATTAGTTAACAGTGCTTTTAATATCAGGAGGAACTTGTGTGGACAGACTGCAGTTTTGATTTCCTGAGGATGCATCGGAATGGTGTAGGGTAGGATGTGGCAGAATCTAACAGAATGCATTGAGACAAAGAAAAATGTGAGCATGGGAGCCCATCCTGTGAGACAGCTGCTGCCCGCTTTGTCACTGTCACCCCAAGGTGTTCTCCCACACGCTCACAGTTGTCCAGGGGGGATTGTCTGCCGTCCCGTGTGGACATCTGTCAGACATAGATCTGGGAGTCCCTGCATTTCCAGGATGGGCTGAGCCCAAGCTCAGATCTGTGGCCAATCCCTCTGTGTTGAGGTCGGGGGCTTGGGGGACGCATGATGTGACAGCTGGCGTCCCAGGACTGTCAGTTTATTACTGCACTCTAATCCTCCACCCACACTTGGCAACGGGAGAGTGACAAGTAACAGTTCAGTGTGTGTGTGTGTCTGTGTATGAGAGAGTGAATGAGAGTGGCTCCATGGATAAAGTTATAGGAATAAAACAGCAATCAGCTCATGGACTTTCTATTTAGACTGCAATGCCATGGGCCATTCTGTGAACCCCCCACAAAACAAATGATGCACACTGGTCATTTTGTTGTTGCATCCGAGTATATAATCTATATATCAGAACAGTTTGAATTCAGTCCCAGTTAGGATTGTGGGTTGGCAGAACTAGTTATCTTGCATTGATTGAAGAAGATACCTAAGGAGGCTAAAGGGCTCTTTGGACTTCTGGAACCATTTAGGAAGAACAGAAGGGTTATTATTGTAATACTAGTAGGGACATAATGAAGTTGATGAAAACATTTTTAAAGCTTTAAATCTTTGTGTGAAGATGGTTGCAGACTAGTTTGTAGACTGCAGAAGGAAGCGGAGATTAAGTTTGACAGTTCAAATAGCAATGTGGCATGAATCTCAAATTTAATAGAGACCACATTTCTATATTATTTAAAGGAGTTTATACAACTGCACAGTAGTCTTTTTTTACATTCCTATTTCATTAAAAATCGGTAATAACCTTTTAAAATTAGAACATAGAACACTAAATGTTTAACATACTTTTCATAGTTTGGTTTCTAGTGCTGCTTACATCCAGAGGATTTCATTGCAGGTAGGTATATAAAGGATATAACTGAGAAATCTTGAGGTGTTCTAATACATTTGCATACTACTGTATGACAGACAGATGGGCACCTCTGTAGATCTCAGATTCTGAAAAGAACAGCACAAGCTATTGAGACCGTCTGCGGAACTACATCACTAAACAACGTCCTTAATAGGGATGGGAATTTTAAATGTTTAAAAACGTATAAACGCTAAAGAAGTGGTTAAACGTTGAATAATATGCTAGACGTATAACCGGTCACATGACAGATTTCACCAAACGCATATTTTTTAATGTATTAATTTTAGAAATTTATCATCATATAGAGTAGTCTGTGGCATAGTTGACTGCTGTGCTGCCAGGGCAGATATTTTAAGAAGGAAGGAGTTTGGCAATTGCCTCCAAGTGGTTTTTCTAATTGGTGCAACAGAAAGATTGACACTGGGGCAGGTTTTATTCTCAGGTCGATCTGGCACTTCAGTGGTGCACTCTGTGTTCATGCTGTAGTGGGCGTGGTATGGTATCAAGTCCATGGGGTAATAAAGTTAAAGACAAGTGTTTTTTCTGATGTTTGTTATATATTTTTAATTAAAAAAATGGCATCTCTGGAGACCACATGACCTGCTAGTGCTATGGCTGCCTAGAAGTCTCGCTCCTCTCTTCCCTTTGCCTCTTATATATTTTTGCAATTAAATTCCTGTTTCACTCACCTTTTTATTTATTATCCATGCTTGAGCACATCCTGGAATGTCAGGCTCGCAAAAAAAAAAAGACCCTTGTCACAGGTTTCACCTCCGCACAAGGGTGAAAATACTGAACCTGAATCTCACTCGCCCGCCATGATGGAGACCTGCATGGAGAAGAATCGCCAGTTCTTTGAACACCAATTCTCGTGTGCTGAAATACAACTCCAAACTGAACTTGATACAAAAGGAACTCTCAGCCTTCACTCATGAGCTCAAGGAAATCAAGGCTGAGCTGTCCCTTGTTAGCACTTCGGAGGATTGGTAATATGAAAACGATCTCTCTGTAACGCCAGGGTCAACCACATGGAGGCTAAGATGGCGGAGCTGGAGGACAGGAATCTGTAAAATAATCTCTGTCTCGTAGGCTTGGAAGAGGGTTCGGAAGGTGAGAATGCCATCGATTTCCTGACTAAAGGGCCTTGATAAAACTAATGTTGTGTTATTTTTCTGTATCTTGGTGATTATTGTTGTGGTTGAACTAACAGACATTGAGACACCCTGTTTGCTTGATTTTGACCCTTAAATTCATGTTTGCTTCCCATGACTAATATCTCGATG
Source organism: Acipenser oxyrinchus oxyrinchus (assembly GCA_030684275.1). NCBI lineage: Eukaryota > Metazoa > Chordata > Actinopteri > Acipenseriformes > Acipenseridae > Acipenser > Acipenser oxyrinchus. Next base: position 27,509,102 of record CM060254.1, read on the forward strand.
TTACCTTGGAATGTGCAAGGTTTAAACTCCCTAATAAGCGTGTTGGTTGCCTTGAAAGAAGATAAATGTTGCCATGATTCAGGAGTCTCACCTTAAGCAACAAGACATCCCCAGGCTGGCTAACAAATACTATTACATGGCGGCTTCCTCCTCTGCAGGAAACAAAACAAAAGGTGCATTGATTATATTACTATTTTGGGTTCGGAAGTGGATCGAGATGGGAGAGTTACCTGTTTAAAAAAGATTATTTCAAGTAAAAAAAAACAAACAAAAAAAACGCCTTTGTCTCAGTCTACGCCCTAACGACATTTGATTTAGGATTCTTTAATTTATTGACCAAAGTACTATTAGATCGCTCAGATTTCAGTTTAATCCTTGGTGCTGATACGAACACGGTGATAAGCTCTACTCTTGACAGATCGGGTCTGCAGCAATGCAGAGTGCAACAGCTGGCTTCTCTTACTTTGCAGCAGCTCATTTCATAATTAGCTGTAGTCGATGTCTAGCGTGTGTTTAATCCTTCAATTAAAGAACTCACTTTCTTCTCGACAAGACACATTTTCCTAGGATTGACTATTTTTGCATCAAAATCTCTTTTCTCTGAGGTACACATTGCAGAAATACTCCTTATGTTATCAGACAACCACGCATATTTTTGCAGATTTGTGCTTATTGACATCCCGACTCGAGCCACACAGTGGCGCTTCAATACTACACTATTACAGAATGAATCATTCCGAATGACACTACATTCTAAACTGGACAAGTTTCTCGGCTTTACCCGTGGTTCAGAAGATAATCTCTGCTTTTTATGGGACTCAGTCAAGGGATTTATTAAAGATACTTCCACTTTATTCACAGCTAACCTCAATAAATCACAACTCAGTAAAATTAAAGAATTGGAAACTAAACTAGCTATTTTAGAACACACCTTACAAAACTCTCTGAAACCACTGAGTTGGAATTAAGTCTAATCAAAAAAGAACTCAAATCTCTTACTTAGACAGCGTGCAGAATTTCTTAGTCATAGAGCTAGACAACATTACTACTTTAATGGTAGCAGTCACGTCCTAGCCTTGAGATAACGGAGCAATGAACATTATTGTTATTATTATTATTCATTTCTTAGCAGACTCCCTTATCCAGGGCGACTTACAATTGTTACAAGATATCACATTATTTTTTTACATACAATTACCCATTTATACAGTTGGGTTTTTACTGGAGCAATCTAGGTGAAGTACCTTGCTCAAGGGTACAGCAGCAGTGTCTCCCACCGGGGGTTGAACCCACTACCTGCCGGTCAAGAGTCCAGAGCCGTAACCACTACTCCACACTGCTGACATTTTATCTATTAAGTCAACTAAGGGAGATATGTCTGACCATACTCAAATAAACACTGAATTTCGCTCTTTACAGTTCTGATACTCTCTACAAGATAAATGTATGCAATTTCTTCAAAACCTTCATTTACCACGTCTTTCAGTCGATGAGTTGGCTGCACTCGGTGCTCCACTATCCTTGGATGAACCGATCAAGGCTTTACAAGATATGCGCAAAGGTAAACCCCCTGGGTTTAATGGTATTCCACCTGAACTTTTAGTTTTTGGAATCAATTGGGACCATTACTATGGGAAAAGTTACAACCTTCTATTAGCAAGGGTTCTTTTTCGCAGAGCTGTTAATTCGGCTATCATATCCTTACTATTGAAGAAAGATAAAAGACCCTAACGTGTGCGAGCTACCGACCTCTTTCACTGATAAACTCAGATGTCAAGTTATGCCAAGGTGTTATCACGTCGTCTTGAATCCCACCAGATGCTGAAAAGGCTTTCGATCGCGTGGAATGGGAGTATCTCTTTTCGGTTCTAGATCATATGGGTCTGGGTACAGAGCTTATTAATATGGTTAAAATACAATATGCCAATCCCTCTGCGATGGTGCTCACAGGCAGTAAATGCTCACCTCAGTTTGCTATTTCCAGGGGTACTAGTCAAGGGTGTCCGCTTTCCCCTCTTATTTGCCCTGTGTGGCGGAGTGTCCCGCCCCTATTTATTATTATTTGTATTTGTTTGCGGCGCGGATAAAAGCGCCGCGTCTTTTGTTGTTGTTTTTTATACTTATATTTAAAAACCCTGTGAGGATGCATGACTGATCAGCTACTGATTATTTAACTAGCTGACAGTCATGCATCCTTACCAAACGCGTGCAGACTCTGGCCGAGGGGTAATAAGATAATTAACAACTAGTTAACCCCTTGGCCAGAGTATAAGAACGAGCAGTTGTCCGCTCTGCGGGGTGGAGTTTTGGAGTAGAGAGTACGGGAGTACGGGAGAGCGGAGAGAGAGAGAGAGAGAGCGCATAGACAACATAGACAACATAAAACAATTGCTAAAACGTGCTGGTTTAGCCAGCACGCCACTTACTTGTTGGTCTGTTTATTCGTTTGGCCCTCGTGCCCTTTGGTTTGTGTTTTGTTTAAATCTTTTGTTTTGTTTATTTGTTTATTAAAACGCTGAGTGCCATAGCATTCAGCTTCACCCGCCCATCCATTGTTGTGGTTTCAGTTACTTCCTGGTCCGTGACGTCACCACTGCAAGCCAGCCTGTCACACCCTGTCATTCGAACTGTTCTCCCAAGCTGTCCGCCAGTCTATCACTCATTCCCCCGTTATTCTCAAAAGCACACAACATCATATTTCACTTTATGCCAATTATATTATTATTTGTCAAAAATGTTCCCTAATCGCTCCCTCATCTATTTTTGATAATTTCAGCCTACCGTCAGGATACAAAATGAACTGGTCCAAGTCCGCACTAATGCTCTTGAATGCTGCGATGAGGGACATAGCCTTGCCTTTTAACATACCAGTGGTTAAACATTTTAGGTATCTTGGTGTAGAAATGTACCCCTCTTTACATTCAATCGCACTAATTTCAATAAGATTTTCAAACAGATGGAGGCCGACTTTAACAGATGGCTGCATCTCCCAAATATGCTTCAAGCCCGCATCTCCACAATAAAAATGAATGTACTTCCATGCATACATTTTTTTTCTCTATACTCCCACTTTTGCACCATACTGTTTATTAGGATAAATTGCATTCCATGATTTCTAGATTTATATGGAGAGGAAGGCGTCCACATGTCAAGTCCTCTATTTTGCAGCATGAGAAATCCGCTGGAGAATTGTCCTTACCAAATTTTAAATACTATTTTTGGTCATTTGTGCTGCGCCTGACTAATGTTTAGCTTGACCCAGATGCTCCTGTCTCATGGTGACCATTAGAGGAAGACCTGGTATCTCCACATAGACTTCAAGACCTGGTTTACTCTGGTGTCCTTCTCAAGAAATGCAAACTGCGTTTTGGCCCCATAATCTCTCATTTAATTACAACCTGATGGTTAGTGGAAAAACATATAAAACTCCAAATAAAGTGGCACTCACTCACCTATTTTTCATAATTTTGCGCTTGTCAGGCGGTCGTCCCTTTATTACAATACAATATAACTTATCAGGCACTTTTTCTACCTTTGTCTTCGCTCTGCAATGCGTGGCTATGGGGGACCTGGGGGACAGAAATGCCATCTCATACACTGCATGATATGTTGGACACGGGGTAAAATAAAAGGGTTGGTTTCCACACTTTATATTCATCAACTAAAGGCCTCACATAAACCTTTGGTGGTTAATACTATTTGGAATAGGGATTTATCTTCTTAAAACTGTTTGGAACAATTTAAGCTCTGCCTCCTAAAATCCAAATCAGCTGATTCATTGTAACTTTCTGCATAGGACATATTTAACTCCTCGTAGACGTTATCAAATGAAACTCACGCCTACTCCTGTATGTACTTTCTGTCTCCAGGGCACCATGGGTTCCTTTTTACATATGGTCTGGGAGTGTCTGGGATCGGGTTTCTTCAGCTTTGTCCACCATGCTTGAGAAGAATATCCCTTGCTTTGCCAAGGTGTTACTATTGAATGATGACTCATCCCTTGACCTATCATTGCAGCAAAAACTGATCTGGTTGGCCATTCTTACAGCAGCTAAAAGGACGATAGCTCTTCACTGGCAGCCTCCGCACTCCCTTCCCTTTCATCAGTGGACCATTGCCTTTCTCGATATCATTTATATGGAACTTTCCACTGCTCAGGTCCATCACGCTAGGGAGGGGACTCTGTAGGCCTGGAGATCAGCCGCAGACTCCATTAGATCTCTGATAAATTTATCTCCAACTATCTTGGCTGAATTGGATTTTTGAGGTCCTTCCTGGGAAGGGGGGTGAAAATGGAAAACTTGGGGCACTGTTATTCATTTTGTATTGTGTACGGTTCTTTGATTCCCTAATAAAAATTTGATCATAAAAAATATAAAAAAATAAAAAATAAAAAATGACATCTCTAAATAAAAGGAATGAGGCGAAGTCACATTTGGAATTATTTTGGGGAACCGGACGAGAAAACCGTGGTATGTAAATAATGATGCCGAAACAAATTTGCCGTACCACAAAAACACAACTTCAATGCTTCACCATTTGAAATAAAAACATTCAGAAATTACTGTGGATGGAGATACTGATGGCAGTAAAAAGCAAGCATCCATAATAAACAGAACACTCTAGATGGCGACTGACATTTACTTAGCCCTTGCATCCCTGTGAATACGTATAACAGGATTCTAAAAAAAGTTTTTTTTTCACAATATTGATTCAGAGCATACCAGTACATTTTTATGCAATCATTTGTTTAAAAAACAACAAAAATGTCCTTCATATCTATGTCATTTGTCAACAGAAGGGGATATTAAAAACAAATAACAATAAAATGATCCCTGAACAGCAGAGTTAATATAACAATGTACTGGAATCTGTGCATTCTGATTAGGTAACAAACATCCCTGTAAAACCACCTATTTAGTATTTGGATCCTTTTTTGGTGAGGTGGCCACCCCAGACATTGGTCTATTTTTACAACTGTATGAGGCATTACAAGTAGTGTCTACTCAATTTAGGTGAGCATTTACCAATCAGATTTTACAGCACTGGAGAACCTGGATTGCATCACCTGGGGATGAGCCCAGAAAATAGATTGTTGTTGTATTTTTTACATATTACTTCAATTTTGGTATTATGTAAGCATTATGTTTAGCCAGTGGCATTTTGGTGTAAAGTATAATAATTTAATCATTTAGTAAATTAGGTGTGTACAATTATTAAAATATATGGAAATGTCCATCCCTACTCTGGTCTCCCTGAAACCAAGATTTCAGACTTTGGCTGTCTGTTAAAGACATACACATTCTGTATCCTTCTTTGACAAAGTCTGCCCGAAGTTTCTTGCAACAGAGTTTTTTTTTTTTTTTTTTTAGTAGCATCTCCCTGGAATTGTGATGCGATGAACACGGGGTCTCTCTGTATGAACAGACAGGCGTTTACTTCACTGATCTGGAACTGAACTAATCAAACTCCACTGTTCAGCCAGCTGATAAAGTTACACTATAGAACTGGCATAATTACAATGCTGTCTAATTAATCCCTAAAATGTAATTGGCTCTTTGTGGCTCACGAATACGCTAATAAGAGGTGCCAGTATGTCTTCACTCACTTCATGAAAGAGGAAGATTGTATTTGGGAAAATGTCATTAAAGAAATAACTCCTTGCTGTGTACTGAGATGTCAGCCCAAAGCCTTGGAAAGTAGTGAGACTCTTGAGGTAAAGGTGTGAGATGGCTCTTCATTTTAGAATGATTTTACTGGAATACAATTACTCCCACAAATGAGGCATCTGTTTTTATTATACAATTATACAATAACATGGAAAACATCTGCCATAACTGTCAAAAGCAGTAATTTTAAACTTAACTGTAGTTACTGTACTTTAGTTATAATCATTTAGAAAATCCATAAACTATAAACATATACGAAAAGCTTGGTCCCCATGCTATAAATCAAAAGCACAAAAACATAAGAACATAAACGGGAGGAGGTTATTTGGCCCATAAATACTTGTCTGGTTCCAAGTAGATTGTGCATCTACAACCTGGCTAGGTATCCCATTCCATTCCATTCCCTCACCACTCTGTGTGAAGAAGTGTCTCCATCTCTAAGTTTCCACTTAAAGAGTAAGTAGCGGGGTTCTGAAAAATAGTTTTACACGTCCCCATGTGTTGATACAACTGTTTAAATAACATACTGTAACACAGCCTCACGGGTGAGGTTCGTTTGGCCCTTTTAAATTAGACACCAGAATTGCACTTTAGCAATTGTGTGCACTTATTTACATGGAGTGCTACACTATGCTTTTGTTCCAGTTTATAATCTATAATCGGACGGCTAAGCCGTTTACCGATTAAAATCACTATTTTCCACAACACACAAAAGTTACACACAAAAGGGTTCACACAGTACCTTCTGTTACTGACAGCCTCTTGCCATCACTCTCAAGGCAGACTGCCCAGAACAAACATTTCTGCCCTGTTAAATGCCTGCCTGCTAAATCAAGAGGCAGGTGTCCCTTCCGTGGCATTCTGGGGGACATAGTCCTTTAACCCCTCCTGGACTACATTTGTTTCTCCTCCTCCCCTAGTCTGCCACAATACCTGTAATTTTTCTTTTCATTGTTAACATCCTGATAATTTTTTACACTTAAAACTTTAAAGCCTGTTTCAAAGTTCTTTTGAAAATGGCCACTCTAGTGCATTGATAGTGTAAGGATTACTGCCCACATTGCCAAACAGGTAACACAGCAATAAAGATCCAGGGTTCTCCCCAGGAATTCTGTATAGCCGGATGGCAGAACATTATAGCCGGGAGCACTTTTAACAGAAAAATAAACTTGCCTTACCTTAAATATATAATACGACAATGAATCTGAATAATGTGTTGTCTTTCCTTGACTATATCTGGTTGTGCTTTTTTATGTTCTACATTTTCTTTTTCATTAATGTTTTTTTGTTATGGTAAATTACCCTGCTCATTTAGGCACTCTACGGTTTGACTGGGGAAAGATAACGTAGCGTTAATGGAGTTCACAAAAAAAAGGTAACCTTTTCACTTCCTTTTTAGCTTAATTATTGAGCTTATTGCTTTATTTAAATTGTTTTCTTTATGTTAAGTTTTCAGGGCATTTTGTTAATGCACGTCTTTGTTTTTCGCTGTTCTACATTTTTTGAATGCAACTGTTCATTTTAACAATTTTTTTAACACAACAGTACTCACACTCGTCTGGTCACCGTCATAACTGTTGCATGAAACCAGAGTGTAATAATCCAGCACCTCTGCACTTAAGCATTTGTATGTAAGTTGACAAGTGTTCAGCTGATTTCCCATCATGCCTTTCTTCTTAAGGCGTACAACCTCTATATATGAACCCCCAATATCTCTCACAAGCACCTGGGTATATATTGTTACGATATCACAACAAAAAGAATATGCTTTTTTTTTTGGTGCATATGTATAGCTATTATGTACTATATCACCGTACAGTACAATAATACAACAAAAAATGGACTGAATGATAATACCCCAAAATAATATTTTTTTAATAAAGTAGCTGGCGCAAATATAGTATTAGGCGGTGGATTGCGACGATCGTCGGCTTATTTTGACCCTGCCTTCATTGTCACTATTTTTGCTTTGAAAATAATTGGTTATTTTTTAGCAGTCATTTTTAACGTTTTAGCCTCTCGAAGTGCTTAACACCGAAAACCCGTCCCTTCAACTCTGATTGGTTAAATGTTGTGTCAAGACGCAACACATTTCTTTTGTTTGCTTGGGAATTTAAAAGCACAGCCGTGTTAATTGTCAATTTATCAGGAGTTAATTTGCAGTTGGAAAAAGAGGGTTTTAATTAACAAAAGAGTAACTCACCTTGAAACAGACATTTAACAGACTGCGTCTATGAGGCCGACAATACAGAGAGAGAGTGTACCGGACCAGGGTTAATTTCTTAGACTACCATGATAATTCAGTGTTTATAGTTATGAAAATATTTTAGCCTTTTCCATAATTTTTTTTTTTTTTTTAATTTAGTAGTCAGCAATTGATTTTTACCCCATTTTTCTCCCAATTTGAAATAGCCAATAATATTATTTTAGGCTCAGCTCACCGCTACCACCCCCGCGCTGACTCGGGAGTGGCGAAGACTAACACACGCTGTCCTCTGAAACGTGTGCCGTCAGCCGACCACTTCTTTTCACTGCAGGCCCACCATGCAGCCACCTCAGAGCTACAGCGTCAGAGGACAACACATCTCTGGGCAGCTTACAGGTAAGCCTGCAGGCGCCCGGTCAGCCTACAGGGGTAGCTGGTGTGTGGTGAGCCGAGGCCACCCTGGCCGACACATGCCCTCCCCACCCGGGCGACGCTCAGCCAATTGTGCGCCGCCCCTTGGGAGCTCTCGTCCACGGTTGGCAGTGGAATAGACTGGACTCGAACAGGCGAACTCCCGGCTATAGGGCGCATCCTGCACTCCACGCAGAGCGCCTTTATCGGATGCGCCACTCGGGAGCCCCTGATTTATTCTTATTTTAACCATTTGTAACCTTACGGAAAGTTTGTTGTATTGCTAAAATGATATACTGTTATTTGCACCCAGTGACTACCAAGAAATTATCAATGCAACTGTAGCCTATTTGAATTCTGTATAAGTACATTATATGACAGCTGACATCTACTGTAGATTTTATTTGAATTATACAACTGAAATCTTGGTATAGAAAACAGCATATTAGATAGTACAATAAGGTTTCCTTAGGCGATTGCAGATTTGCTTTTAACACCTGTGTCTTATCCACACAAGAACAAAGAACAGGCGTCAAGGACACACAGTGATGCACTAGGAATGTGATCGAGATCGCTGACATGGATTTTGCCTAGACGTATTTGTAATGTTGTCAGACTCCCCCCACACTTTATGTACAATGTACACTTTCACCTTCACAGGTTTGTATGCATATCAAATGTTCTTATAATACTGTAAGTGTTTGGTGGCTACTTCTAATCATGTTGAGTTTATTTATCACAGAGTCGAGCAAAGAGTAACAGAGAAAATGCATGATTGGAGGAATTCACCAAACAATTAGTTATAACCAAATTGTGTATTGGGTTAAGGAGTTCTAACAATTTTAAAAGCTTAATAAATAAATTATAATGAAGTGTTACATACATGGAATACATATATAATAACTAACTACAAACACAAATGGCACTTTAAACGTATTTATTTATATATAGTCTACAATCATACATACTAATACAGTGTAGTGATACTGAGGGGAGGGGAGAGAATTAGGTGTGCGCGCGTGTAGGGTTTGATTTGTGTCTATGTGTGTATGTGTGCGTGCAGGGATTGCTTTGTGTGTGTGTGTGTGTGTGTGTGTGTGTGTGCAGGGATTGCTTTGTGTGCGTGCAGGCAGGGGAATGGGGTTGCAGGAAAGATGTGGGGAGCGGGGTCTGTATAAGGGGTGGGGGACCAAGGACACATAAGGGGTGCATGGAAAGGACTGGGAAATTCGGGGAAGACAAGAGTGAGAGAAGGATGTGCGTGGAGAGATAGACAGATAGAGGGGGAAAGTGTATAGGGAAAAGCAATTGTAATCATTTATTTTCATGTTCAACTCCCAGTTCCCTTCACTCACTTTATGAATGTATTTTATTAATTATTGCTGTACCACAAAAACAGCTTGAGTCTTAAATCTACTCACGGTTGAAGTCTCATTTCTTTCCCAAAAAGAACCTGAAAACGCTACAATACATACAAAAGCAGATGTCATCATAAGAAAATAAATTCCAATCAATATAAATAGATGGCTTACAGTATTTTCTTTTTAACCAAAAAAAGATTGCAAAATGCACATATAGTAAACTGTAGCAATGAGGGGAAATGAATAATGGGGTTTAATTTTTTTTTTTAAAATCCATGCCATCTGATTTTTACCCACACACCAGATAATTGTACATTTTATATGTGAAGTATTCTAAATAAATGTACATTCTGCATGACAAAATGCACAATTTTAAATGAAGTTTAGAAATTATACACAAAATAGATATTGCCGTTATTTTTTATTTCCATTTGGCTGGTGCACGAGCCATCTCCCTGTACACTAGTAGTTTCCACAGCAGCGAATTATGCTTCCATTCATTTTTCTTGATCTCGTTAACATGCATTTTGATTAACGAGTTCCCCTTATCAAGTTGTTGAGACAGGAAGTGATGTATGTGACCTGCGACAATTAAGTGTTTTAACGAGAAATGTGTCTTCTGGTTAACAATTTGCCTAATTAGACTTGTGTTCAGCTCTTATACAGTTGCAAATGTCAAATTAGCTACAACATTTTATACATAACTTGAACTCTGCAACTTTTTAGCAGCAGAGAACGATTAAAAAGGTCTAATTAAGCAAATTAGTAGTTCAATTAAGGGTCTAATTAAATTAAAAAGGTCTAATTAAGCAAATTAGTAGTTCAATTAAGGGTCTAATTAAGTAATTGAGATCTCAGTTGGAATGAAAACCAGCAGACACAGGGGGTCCCTGGAACCTGGGTTGGGAAGCCCTGATTTAGAGGACAGATCTCAAACCTTTGACAGACATTAAATTTATAAGTGTAAAAATTGTCAGGATGTTTACAATGAAAGTAAATCACAGGTACATTATTTAAACAGCAACACGTGGAAACATATACCGCTATATTTTTCTGAACCCCGCTACTTACTCTTTAAGATCTCATAACAACTTCTTACGCATGAATCAATCCAAAGCGGGCAACCTGTTCCCAAGTTATAGCCTTCTTTAACAGACCCAAACCAGAATTCATGGATAAGCAGGTCTAGGTTTATCCAGTTCCAACACAACTGGATGAGCGAACCGATATTAAAACAAAACCTGCAGAAGAGTGTGTGTCACTAGTTGTATATCTCGAGCATCCCACACTTAAGACAAAATGATCGATTCTTGAGTAAAGCTGCAGTTTCACACAAGATGAGCCCCCGTGCACTCTGCCTGAAAAGGACATTATTGACAGTTTAAATTCCCAAAATATAGCTCTCAAATGGACATGAATAAACAATAACTAAAACCGTAAAGAGTGATTTCCCATTTATTCATTTGTATCCCTAAAAGCAGCAGTACTGGAACTTTATATCCAGAGAGTACAAGCAGTGTCAATGTGACCTTCCCCACATTGCCCTGCGAGCATGCCTGTAGCTACTATGCTAATGCAGGACCTCCTGTTCAAAGTCTGTAGACAAAAGCCCTACCAATGAACTTATGTAACTGACATCATCAACAAGGTCCTATAAGGACATAGTCTAGAGTGACAAATATGGGGCTTAGATTGTTACAAAATGCAAGTGGCTGTAGGTGGGCACATATGAAAGATGCTGCCTAACATATATATGCGTTTTTGGCACATTTCCTTTCTGATTGATCACCACTTAGGGGCACAAATATCAGATTGATTGATTGTACAGTATATTTGGATTGATAACACCTCTACTTACAGAGTAGCCTCAAGTCTAGCCTGAAGGGACCACCCACGTCCATTCCAATCCTTGGTTGTCTTTTGCGACTGCCCAGAAGTAACCGAGCCGGGTTGGTGCGGGTTAGTGATACTACAGTATTTACAAGGGCTAAGTTTAAACCACCGAATTCATGTCATTTGTAACCAAGGCTGGATTGGAACAGACCTCCAGAGGTGAGGGGTATGAACAGCGAATGAATTAGCCCGCTGCACCGCCTAGGTCTCTCAAATACATCAGTAAATATAATATGAATGTACAGTCAGAACCAAGAATACATGTGAATCAATATCACAAAGCAGTTGCTGAATATTCTCCCAAATGGCTTATCCCTCTAATTATATGGCTTCCTTAAAATTTGTAATGAATGCAGTCTCTATTTATCGAATTTGTAATGAATGCAGTCTTTATATACCTAATTTGTAATGAATGCAGTCTATTTATCCAATTTGTAATGAATGCAGTCTGTATATATCTAATTTGTAATGAATGCAGTCTCTAATTTGTAAAGAATGCAGTCTCTATTTATCTAATGTTTATCAAGCCATCTTGTTCACTACCCATAAATATCCATTGTTTGCAATTGCTACCTTTCTTTGCTTTTTATAATGTGTTGTTTTTTAAAACCTTGTTTTGTAAGTCTTGGCAGAATGCATTTCCTTTTAACCACTTTTTAAAACAGTGTGCTCTTATTTTAGCAGCCATTTTACAGTAAATGTGTAATGTAGGAGTCAAGGACTAGACTCTATGCAATCCTGGGTTTCAATTTCAGTACAGTCACTGGGTTTCTGTATGATCTCAGAAAAAATTCAACTACAAAAAGTAACATCATCATTTTGTTCCCTATCCACGTTCCTCATGCTTGTGGTTAAAAAATGAAAGGAAGATAATCTTTTAGACTGTTGTACCCTGACACATGCTGGTAAGCTCTTGGTTATACTGGGAAATCAATAGCTTTATTGATCAAGCAGTAATCAGTTGAGAATTGAAGTTTTTAAATGCTTGAATGAAACTTTTACACTGGGTAGAATCGATTTTCAGGAATTCATTTGTTATTTAAAATCCATTTTCTTACCTCTTATTAGCACTAGCAATGTCACTGGCTGTTGCTTGTTTATTATTTATGTATTTATTTTTTTTACTTCAAGGAGATTTTTTTAAAAGCAGTGTTAGAAAGCTGCTGTTGCTTCTGGTTACTCGGTCACTTCCTGTGTTGTAGGTTAGATACACTCCAATGGCCTAGCTGCTGTCAGATCATGTAGTTGAAAGCACCAAGCATGATTGTTTACTGTACCAGCAAGCAGCAGTTTAAATTTTTAATCTATAGTGAAACATCCTGAAAATTCAAGTGAAGAACCAAGATCTTCACCGGAAAAATGGGGGACACTATGTTGCTTATGGACAGTACTGGATTTGAAGTCCTTTAAGAATTGTTTGAGACATATCTCTTTGTTACTTCACTTTTGGGAAAGATGGGGTGTACAGATGCACAACATGAAATATGAAAAGGTAGCACAGCTTTCATCGCTTGCCAAGCAGAGACATGAATTAACATGCAAGCTAACATCTGCACCAGTATCAAAACATAGAGCGAGCTCCAGAGGTCTCCAGGAAAGACAAAGTATTTAGGACACCCTAACTCCTGTGCATCCCCTTACAGAAATATAATCTTGCATTTCTGACTATTATGATGAAATGAGGCTGTCAGCGCTCTCAATCCAACTGCATAGCAGCAGGTCTCTGCATAGCAGCTGCTTTTTAGGCGACACAGGGCCTCCTGCTGATAGTAATTAACAGTACAGTATTTAGCACTGGGGAGCAATGGAAAGGGAGCAGAGAGAGATGTGACTTCATTAAAGAAGATGATTTTTAACACACTCAGGTCTCAGTTTGCTCAAGAGGTGGATGTTAATTGGGGGACAAAAAAAATGGAACTGTCTGTGGGCCATGTGCTGAAGTAAGGGCACATATTCAGACTAGGATAACCTCATTTCAACACTAAAACTAGCATGAAACCGCTAAGAACAACAAGCTCCTTCCTGCAACTACTGTAAGAATTTTCATTTTCTTGCTTTATTCCTCTCACTTTGAATAAAAATGGCATGCTGGCAGGAAAATCAGGAGTCACACAAACACAATTCAGTTAAGTGCCTGGTGGCACACTTTTATTAGTCTAAAAATAAATCAAACAAAAAATCACCTTTTGAGCAGATCTTTCTGAAATAAGCTATTTGTTGTAGCAGAGCCCTATCAGGACACTGTCCTTTAGTAATTATTCCCAGACTGGCCACAACCTTTCATATTCATCTGCCCTTCAAGTTCATTGATTAATTTGATTATTGCTTTGCCAATCAAGACCCCTGTTTCTGCCATTTCAGCCACATTGTCACATGGCTGGAATGGAGGGAGTCAGAAAACAATTTATTAGACAATGCATTTTATTTTGTGAAATCCACAATTACAGTTGAATAAAGATGATCTTGATATTGTGGATAAAATGTATCCTGATCTCATTTTGAAATTCTGAAAAAACAGTATAATCTTGATTGAAAATGAAATGGGATTACCAAAACAAAATATGAATACGAATAAGAATCTGCAATAATAATAATAATAATAATAATAATAATAATAATAATAATAATAATAATAATAATAGGCTCAGAATATGAGAAAGAGGAAAAATAAAGTTCAACATTTTCTAATTATTTGAAGAAAAAAAAACTCACCAAGTTTCAGTATTCATTTATTTATTGAATCCTGTGATTGGGTGTTTAAAGTTATATGTACTAATTAAGGCTGAGGTGATGATGACAGTGAAGCCTGTGCATCGTTTTTGGGTAAAGGGTTTAAGCAAAGGAAAGCTTTTATTTTTTTTATTAAAATTTGGAGTCTGCCAGTATTTTTTGCATTATGCGCAGAGCTTCTCTGCTGTCCTCAGGTCTGACTCACTGAATCTGCATGCGATTGAGCTCACCTTCTCCCCCCTGCCCTTCCCCCTGTGAGTGTTTACTGATGGGATTGGATCTGTGCAGGAGTTAAGAGCATGTGCTAGAATTACAAATACTGTATCGACCGAGCTACAATGCCTTCCAACATTTGGTAATTGTTTTCTAAAGTAAGACGACAAGAAAGAAAAGTAAAGAATGCAATGTTTGGGATACTCCGGTATCCACACTAGCCTTACATTTGCATTTTTAAAAAGCATACCATCTCAAACTGTGCGTTTTCAACCATAACATCTGCATTTTTACATATTGCATCAAAATAGTTATATTGTTTTCCAGTAACTATTTCAGATTAACGAAGTTAACATGCAAAACAGTACACAGTGTAAATAATGGTAGTAGAAATAGACAAAGACAAGCTTACCATGAAATCTTTTCTTTTGAAAATCCCCCATTCACGACGTAAAAATCAGTGTTGTAGAACATGATGTACCAATGTCTCTGCGGGTAGCTGTCAACATCATAACTATTTACAGTTTTGCTGTTTAAATGTTCTTTACATTTTCCTTTTACCACCCGTCAAAAATGACTTGTGCTCTTTCCAAATCAAAGTCTTAATTCTCAGGAGCTTCCATTGAAATTGAAATCGTCATACAGTTTAGATGATCCTCACATGAACGAGAGCGTTTGCTGGTCTGCACTCTGTTCTGACAACTAAAACCATGTTCTGCTGGTACACAAGATACAATTGCTGCAAGTTTTGTGAAAGCAGGAAAGATGTCAAAATAGTTCTCAGTAAAAACCCTGCAGGTCTCATCCATGGTCTTAAACCCATGATTTCTTGAGCATGTGTTTTACTTGTCCAAATTCTAGCCTGAGGGTGTCAACAGGTAAGATGCTCTGTTACAGATTAGAGAGTCGCTCTAATACCAGGGATCTGCGCAGTGCTACATGGGATACTGACACCTCCACTGCTTTTTAAATTTTTATAAAGAGGATGCAGGGAGCAGTTGAATCATTTTTACACGTTGCATTGCATAAAAGTACTTCGTAATATAAACAAAATTGTTGGATGGGGATGAAAAGGGGATCTGTGGTCTTTTACATCTGTGTTTTTAGAAATGCACTGCTGCTTTTTTGCGTTTTATTCAGCGTTCAGCGTAAACACAACCTCTGGAGATGACACCCTATAAAACTTCAAACAAAATCTGCATTTATTCATTTGAACTACCCAGAGGTATCTTTGGTCAGAAGTATCAAGCATCCCGGCAACGTCAGTCTCCAGTGAGTGGGTATTCAGCAATGCTGGGCAGAGTATAAGCAAGTGCCAGTCATTGCTTAAATTAAAACAAAATGTGGACATGTGGCGGAGTGTCCCGCCCCTATTTATTATTATTTGTATTTGTTTGCGGCGCGGATAAAAGCGCCGCGTCTTTTGTTATTGTTTTTTTTATTTATATTTAAAAACCTCGTGAGGATGCATGACTGATCAGCTACTGATTATTTAACTAGCTGACATTCATGCATCCTTACCAAACGCGTGCAGACTGTGGCTGAGGGGTAATAAGATAATTAACAACTAGTTAACCCCTCGGCCAGAGTATAAGAACCAGCAGCTGTCCGGGTTGGTAGTTGAGTGTTGGGTGCAGAGAGGAAGTACGGGGAGATAGAGAGGATACAACAAAACAATTGCTAAAACGTGCTGGTTTAGCCAGCACGCCACTTACTTGTTTGTCTGTTTATTCGTTTGGCCCTCGTGCCCTTTTGTTTCTGTTTTGTGTTTTGTTAAAATCTTTTGTTTTGTTTATTAATAAACATGCTGAGTGCCGTAGCATTCAGCTTCACCCGCCCATCCACTGTTTTGGTTTCAGTTACTTCCTGGTCCGTGACGTCATCACAATTCACCACTGCGAGCCAGACTGTCACATATGGTGTCAGAAGTGGGATAAACAATGCCTCCAAGAGCCGGACCAGGAAAGAAAAAGGACGTTTTTTGTTTGTTTTTTCAAAAGTATTTTTTTTGTGTTTTTGGAAAAAAAAAAAATTAAAAATGGGGAAGAGTAGCCGGAGGAGAAAGCAGCAGCAACAACAACAGCAGCAGGAGGCGCAGCAACAGCAGCGGGTCCTTACCACGCTGGGCGTCTGCCTCACCTGCCTGAAGGGTGAGGAGTGGTGCCAGCGGTTGGTGAGGTTGGGCACGTGGCACGGACCACCCCTCCATGGCAGGAGAGGAAGGAGCCTGAGCATCCAGCAAGGGTGAGAGAGGACCCGCATCCTCCGGCGGAAGAATCCTGTCTCCTCTGAGGGGATCTGGGACTGGCTGGCGGAGCCTGAGAGGGATATAATGGTCACCCTCCCTGCTGTGATCAACCTCCTGTGGGCGAGAGATGGGGAGCGCTGGGAGGCCTGGGAACAGAAACACCACCCAGCATCCCTCCCAGACATCGCAGCCATGGTGCTCAACTACCTGGCTGCAGATATGGGAGGGGCCCCGCTGCTGTTTCCAGCGCCAGAGGAGAGGAGCCATCACTGCCGTCTCCAGTGCCAGAGGGAGAGGAGCCATTGCTGTCTTCTCCAGCGCCAGAGGGAGAGGAGCCATTGCTGTCATCTCCAGCGCCCGAGGGAGAGGAGCCAGTGCTGCCATCTCCAACGCCAAAGGGAGAGGAGCCATTGCTGTCATCTCCAGCGCCAGAGGAGAGGAGCCAGTGCTGCTGTCTCCAGCGCCAGAGGGAGAGGAGTCATCGCTGCCTTCTCCAGCGCCAGAGGGAGAGGAGTCATCGCTGCCTTCTCCAGCGCCAGAGGGAGAGGAGTCATCGCTGCCTTCTCCAGCGCCAGAGGGAGAGGAATCATCGCTGCCTTCTCCAGCGCCAGAGGGAGAGGAGTCATCGCTGCCTTCTCCAGCGCCAGAGGGAGAGGAGTCATCGCTGCCGTCTCCAGCGCCAGTGGGAGAGGAGTCGTCGCTGCCGTCTCCAGCGCCAGTGGGAGAGGAGTCGTCGCTGCCGTCTCCAGCGCCAGAGGGAGAGGAGTCGTCGCTGCCTTCTCCAGCGCCAGAGGGAGAGGAGTCGTCGCTGCCTTCTCCAGCGCCAGGGGGAGAGGAGCCGTTGCTGCCGTCTCCAACGTTAGAGGGTGAGGAGCCCTCGCCACTGTCTCCAGCACTAGGAGCAGAGCAGCAGGAGCTGCCTCTGTCTCCACCACCACCAGGAGCAGAGCAGCAGGAGCTGCCTCTGTCTCCACCACCACCAGGAGCAGAGCAGCAGGAGCTGCCTCTGTCTCCACCACCACCAGGAGCAGAGCAGCAGGAGCTGCCTCTGTCTCCACCACCACCAGGAGCAGAGCAGCAGGAGCTGCCTCTGTCTCCACCACTGCCAGGAGCAGAGCAGCAGGAGCTGCCTCTGCCTCCGCCACCTCCACCAGCAGAGGGTGAATGCCTGCTGGTTCTGTGTCAACCGCCGTGGGAGGACTGCTTGCCCCTCCCACCTCCACCAGCAGAGGGTGAATGCCTGCTGGTTCCGTCTCAAGCGCCGTGGGAGGACTGCTTACCGCTCCCAGCTCCACCAGCAGAGGGTGAATTCCTGCTGGTTCCGCCTCAACCGCTGTGGGAGGATTGCTTGACCCTCCCACCTCCACCAGCAGAGGGTGAATACCTGCTGGTTCCGCCTCAACCGCCGTGGGAGAACAGCTTGCCGCTCCCAGCTCCACCAGCAGAGGGTGAATGCCTGCTGGTTCCGC
This sequence comes from Acipenser oxyrinchus oxyrinchus, assembly GCA_030684275.1. Classification (NCBI taxonomy): domain Eukaryota; kingdom Metazoa; phylum Chordata; class Actinopteri; order Acipenseriformes; family Acipenseridae; genus Acipenser; species Acipenser oxyrinchus. The sequence continues at coordinate 27,527,302 of CM060254.1, forward strand.
CTCAACCGCCGTGGGAGGACTGCTTGCGCTCCCAGCTCCACCAGCAGAGGGTGAATGCTTGCTGGTTCCGCCTCAACCGCCGTGGGAGGACTGCTTGCCGCTCCCAGCTCCACCAGCAGAGGGTGAATGCCTGCTGGTTCCACCTCCACTGTCATGGGAAGGACTGCTCCTGCCCTGCCTCGCACCGCCAGGATGCCTGCCTCGCACCGCCAGGATGCCTGCCTCGCACCGCCCAAGGATGCCTGCCTCGCACCGCCCAAGGATGCCTGCCTGCACCGCCTAAGGATGCCTGCCTCGCACCGCCTGAGGATGCCTGCTTCGCATTGCCTGGGGCTGCCTGTTGCTCCGCATCGCCTGGGGCTGCCTGTTGCTCCGCGATCGCCTGGGGCTGCCTGTTGCTCCGCATCGCCTGGAGAGCCACCAGTTATAGGGTATGAGGGAGAAGTGGAGCTCCGCTGCCGCCTCCATGGCCAGGGGTCCCCTCCCGAGTTCGCCTCCGGAGGGTCCGCTACGGCTGCTGCTGCCGTCGCCTCCCGAGGGTCGCTGCTGCTGCCGCCGCCTCCCGAGGGTCCGCTGCTGCTGCCGTCGCCTCCCGAGGGTCGCTGCTGCTGCCGTCGCCTCCCGAGGGTCATGTTTTGCCTGGGGTCGCTACCAGTCCTGCCACGCGGCAGGAAATACTGTGGCTGGAGTCCCATGAAGGGGAGCTGCCGCCACGGAAAGGGGAGGTCAGGAGACCTGCTCCCCAGCCGCACTTTCGCGGCAGGAAATACTGTGGCTGGAGCCCCATGAAGGGGAGCTGCCGGCCACGGAAAAGGGGGAGGTCAGGAGACCAGCTCCCCAGCCGCACTTCGCGGCAGGAAATACTGTGGCTGGAGCCCCATGAAGGGAGCTGCCGGCCACGGAAAAGGGGAGGTCAGGAGACCAGCTCCCCAGCCGCACTTTCGCGGCAGGAAATATTGTGGCTGGAGCCCCATGAAGGGCAGCTGCCGGCCACGAAGAAGGGGGAGGTCAGAAGACCAGCTCCCCAGCCGCACTTTCAGCGGCAGGAAATACTGTGGCTGGAGCCCCATGAAGGGCAGCTGCCAGCCATGAAGAAGGGGGTCAGGAGACCAGCTCCCCCGCAGCAATTTCGCTGCAGAGAGAGAGTGGCGGATCCCCACGGAGGGAGCTGCCGGCCATGAAGAAGGGGGCAGGTCTGGAGACCACCCCAAAAATTTTGGCCAGAGGAGCCGGCCTGTCGCTGGCCATTGGAGCGCTTCGGCTGTTTGGGTGGGAGGAGGACATCCCACCGTGGCCGCCACCTTTGGCCCGTTGCTGCCCGTTCCTGTGCCGGGACTGCTAGCGGGACTTTAGGGAATAAGGGGAGGTGGCGAAAAGGCCATGTGTGCTGCGCACAAGGGGGCATGTGTGGGAGTGTCCGCCCTATTTATTATTATTTGTATTTGTTTGCGGCGGATAAAAGCGCCCGCGTCTTTTGTTATTGTTTTTATAGTTATATTTAAAACCCGTGAGGATGCATGACTGATCAGCTACTGATTATTTAACTAGCTGACAGTCATGCATCCTACAAACGATGCAGACTCTGCCCGAGGGGTAATAAGATAATTAACAACTAGTTAACCCCTCGGCCAGAGTATAAGAACCAGCAGTTGTCCGTTCTGCAGGGGGAGTGTTGGAGTAGAGAGTACGGGAGAGTGGAGAGAGAGCGCGTAGAAGACATAGAAACAATTGCTAAAACGTGCTGGTTTAGCCAGCACGCCACTTACTTGTTTGTCTGTTTATTCGTTTGGCCCTCGTGCCCTTTTGTTTCTGTTTTGTTGTTTTGTTTAAATATTTTGTTTTGTTTATTAATAAAATCAGCTGAATGCCGTTGCGTTCAGTTTCACCCGCCCATCCATTGTTGTGATTCAGTTACTTCCTGGTCCGTGACGTCACCACTGCGAGCCAGCTTGCCACAGGACACGATCATGTTCCTTAACACAATTAAAATATAAGCTATGGACAACACTCTTGTTACTAAACTGTTATAGGTCTTATAACTGTCTTGTTATAGGAGGCTGTTATAGGTCTTATAACTGTCTTGTTATAGCAGGCTTTGTGGTCCAGTGGTTAAAGAAAAGGGCTTGTAACCAGGAGGTCCCCGGTTCAAATCCCACCTCAGCCACTGACTCATTGTGTGACCCTGAGCAAGTCACTTAACCTCCTTGTGCTCCGTCTTTCGGGTGAGACGTAATTGTAAGTGACTCTGCAGCTGATGCATAGTTCACACACCCGAGTCTCTGTAAGTCGCCTTGGATAAAGGCGTCTGCTAAATAAACAAATAATAATAATAAACTGCAGTGAACAAGGATCACTTTTTTTAAATGTGTTTTTTCCCCCCATTGATTTGGTTGTTACTCTGACTTTTTATGGATTTAAACAACTTTTTTATTTTTATTTTGCCTTGACCCCCAACTGGTACAAATCAACACGAATAAGGTAAAAAAAAGTAATATAATATATTTTTAAATTACTATATGCATAAACTGATGTAATCAATTGAATATGTATAATAGTTTTTAAAGCGTTAATAGTAATGTTACACAGTAATCCACAGCTCCACATTTACCATTGCTATTTTTTTTGTGTGTGGTTTTTTTTATCCTCTTGACAACGTTGATGAAATCGATGCTTCGGCTTTTTTGGAGAACGATATAACTCAATAGTGAAAAATTAGCCATAGCCCCTGCCTTAGTACTGATAGATAATTGATTTGATCAGTATCTAACTTTCTCATATGTACAATCAATGAATCTATAATCTATATAAAATTGAAATAAACTGTACAGAAACACTTTACACATTTCTTGCAGAAACTACAAGTAACTAAAAAAAATATTCTGACAGTGCGAAAGGGCACATTGTAATGGGTTTTTCTGCAGCATGAACTACAATTCTAAAATAAATTAAAAAAACTAAAATAATTCTTGATGCCACTATAATTGGATTTTAGCAGCTTGTTTATTAATTTTTTAACAACTTGCTTTATGTGAGTCATCTGCAATTATGAAAGTATTAAGCAGGTTTCTTAAATGCACATTCATTTTAATGAAAGAGTATAATTGTTCTAATCAGAATTGTCATTAGTGCAAGTGCAAGGTCACCTCGACTTCTTAAAAAAAAAAAAATCAGTGAGAATTCAGTGAGGGATTCAGTGGCTTAAAGTACAAAGAAATGACTTCCATTAAAATAAATCTTACATTACAGTAATGACCATCACTTCATATATCCAGGACATGAAGGGCAAGACTATATATATATATATATATATATATATATATATATATATATATATATATATATATATATGCACACACATACAGGGCTTGAATTTCATTTTTCCCTCTATGCTGCAACCAATGAGGGGGATTCCAAAATTTTAGGGGGAATGGCAAAAAAAACTTTTGCATATAAAAAACTCTACTATCATCATTCACACTGAGCTTCTAAGCTTTCCAACGATACCACCCCTTTCAGTCTAGCTACTACAATGACGGAGCAATAGATTCAAAACGAAACCTAAGCTGTGAACTCTGTCACATGATGAGATGCTTGACTTCAGGCAGTCGTAGTTCCGGCTAGAAGTACCGCATACACACACCGAATACGTCTTTGGAAAGCCCCGAGTCTGTGCTTTTAAACAAAACATGAGGGTGGCTTTTATGGTGCTTGAGTAATATGTGGGTAACCTTCAGTGCGCTGGCGCCCCAAAATAAATAGGGCTGAGTTCTAAGTGTTAAAGCGATTTAGTTTAATGTAATATATCTCCTTTATTTCTGCACTCCCGCATTTCATGTTTTGTGAGAATATTTAATACATACGGACAGAAAGGTACGTGAACGCGCAGCCCCATATGTATTACACGACTGGAGAAAATTACATTTTAAAACCAAAAACCGCCAAAATGACTGCCGCGGGGCTTCTAGTGTCAATTGTTATGCGTGCTTTAGGCAGTTTAGAAACAAACATCTCTTCTTCTTTCGTTGAAGAGTAATGAGAGGAGATAAGGGGAGAAGTGAAAGACAGCATGAGAGAAAGGGTTACTGGGTACAGGCAACAACAGACTAATTCTAGTCTAATTACAAAGTAAACATGGCACACTGGTGTTGCCGTTGATCGATTTAAAGAGACGAGCCGAACAGCACCAGCTGCCAGCCTGGCCCATGTCTGCAGGAGATTCCTAATACCATACAAAGAGCTGGCTCCAGGGCAACCCTCCCCTCCCTGACAGCCAGCACTGATACTAACACAGTTCTAACAGATCCAACACCTGGCACCTGGGCCTGTGTTTTTACTGCACACGGTGGAAAAAACAATTGGGTAGTACTGGTGTTAAACAACAGACTCCTCGGGTGGCCCTCATCTTGTAACGGTATTTGGGTTAATATCTTGTAACGGTATTCCGTGGTCACCAAATTCTTTAATGTTGGGTTAATATTTACCCCCCTCCACCGAAACGGAATTAAAATGAGTCTATGTAACCGTTACTAGGACTCAGCAGAACAACAGTAATTGTATAACACTAAACCCTATTATAACTCTGATCAGAATTAATAAGACTACTTGATTACACTGATCCATTTATTAAGAGAATCAGCTTCAATAAGAGCACAACTTGAATTTCAAGGTATTACTAAATCTCACAAATGTCAGAATATATCTTTCACTATAGGAAGTCATTCCAGTTCATCATTTAAACACATTTATAAATATCTCAGATTAGGAGAAAGAGAGGTTTAACATGGCTATTGTGCCATGCCACTTCCATTATTTTGAAGCCAAAAAAGGATAGCTAAATAAATGACAGTACCATTTTATCCATTTTACCCCACCAATCAAAACAAATAGCTCTAAAGCAATACCCAATACTAGTAGAAATGACATATCATAAAAGCAGGCAGCATACAATGCATTGTATTTAGAAAAATAAATCAGCAACACATCACCATACAATAAGCATGTGCAAGCTTTTTAACTAACAAATTGTGTACAATTAAGCAAGGCCAACTAACACTGGCAGCAACAACTAGCAAGGTTGGTTTGTCACCCTCCAATTAATAAAGTGCATTAGTGCATATCACTGAATCTTAAATCTAGATTGCAAACCAGATACACAGAAACATACAAAAACAAACAGAAAGAGCATAATGTTTCCATTAGCAGCAGTTAACATGTAAGTAAGCTATAAGATCAAACAGCCCTGTTATTGTAAATCATAAAGCCACACAGCAGTAACACTTAGTAAGTAAACAGCAGTCCATATAAGTCTGGAAAACAAGATATGATAAAAGTCCCCCTGTTCAGCAGTCTGCAAAAGGTTCACGTCTCAGTATTTATCCCATGCTGTTCAAGCATAAACAAAACATCTCACCGCTTCTCCATTCATGAATGCCGAAAGATATAGCAATGTATTAAATATATCAACAGTCAATGTAGGTAATCCAAAAAAAAAAAAGAAAAGTACAGCCGGTTAGTCAATTCTCAAAAGGAATTATAAAATATAATTTTTCAGGCCCAGCTCCAAAAAGTTTGACGACGGTGCATCTGGGGAAATCAGCTGATAGTTCCAGGCAATCCAGGTGACATCCCAAATACGACCAGCATCAGCACTGGCAACTCAGCTTACTCAGTTATTCGATAATATATTGTTAGTTAAACTTTGCGTTATGCTTTAAAGTAAAACCAACTGCTACAAAAACAAAGTCTCTCTCCCGTCACGTCTTCTCAACCTGTGTGGTTGCTCTGCCTCCCCTGCTACATGGTCTCTCTCTCTCTCTCTCTCTCTCTCTCTCTCTCTCTCTCTCTCAAATTAGTTCAAGTTCCCTTTCAATTCGAAGAAGACCACCAACCAATACTTTTGGTATATACCTGCCTTAGGTATGTATTTGCTGCGCATTTTATGTCAGAGCTGCTGATGGACATCCTCAGTCCCGCCTGCCATGGGAATAAGTTGTCGTTCCGCAGAACTCACTTCCTCTTTTGCCTCTCACGATGGTAAGCTAAGCTATCTGTGTCACTAACCTGAATGTGTTTTGAAAGCGCTCCTCTGTCAACTGCAATTCCCTTTCATTTGTGCTGAGAGCTGGCTTGCCGCTCTCGTGGAATCAGCGGCTTCACTTGTGTCGCAGGCCGTCTTTTCTTGGCTGCCCGTCGTAGTGTGACTGCCTGTGCAGTATTGGTGTGTGCGTGTGTTGTCTTTCAGCCTACACCTTCAGGGAGAACACTGTCACCAGTCAGCCAACAGTGTGTTCCTCCATCAGGGTTGCACTTAGCCTACCCAGCTGTCGAGTGGACCTCACCAGCATTGGGCCTTCAAAAAAAAAAAAAAGTGTGTTCTCCCTTCTGCTCTGTTCTTTTTCAACTAACTAAGCTCGTGTCTGCCACAGCTTCGACCTGTGTGTCTCCCCTGGTGCATGCTGCACACTGACCAGGTGCTTCGGTACCTCGGTGCACGCTCAGCCCTTGGTACTTCGGTGCCTGTTTTGGTAGGGAATATAAACCCCACAGCTAATTCATTCATGACTGCTGAGTAGAAGGAAGCAGGAAGGTGTGTGCCCTGCTGCTGATCAGTCAATAGGGAGTACTGTGTAAAACTGTCTGTGTGAATTTTTATTTTTTTTTGTTACTGGTAAACGGCTTAGCTATCGAGTTTAGGGATAATGGTTTTTGTAAATGTTTAGTCAGTGCTCTGAAAAGGAGTTAGGATTTTTTTTTTTTTATATATTATTAAAAGTGTGCAGCTTTCTCACAATATATATGTTATGAGCAAACCCCGAAATGCTGGCAATTCGCGGATTGCCCACTGACTTTGGGCAAAACTCAAAATAAAAATTTAAATAACTTATTTTGGGCTTTGACTGGGCAAACCACGGTCTGCCCACTGCTTCTCAGGCAGAGCTTGAATCACTCCCTCTGTTCTTTCATTCCTGTTGTAAGTGACAGGCAGACCTTCCCTCTGTTCTTTCATTCCAGTTCTGAGTGACAGGCAGACCTGCCTAACCTCTCCCGGGAGACTCTGGCTTTTTCATTCAGTCTCGGGGTCTGGGTTCTGTCGTGAAGTCTCCGGGTGTTTAGAGATTTGCTGCTGAACAAAACTAAATCCCTACCCTAGATGCTCAAATGTAATTACCAAGTCACTCCCCCTAGCGCTAAAATTGGCTGCTTCAAGTTCTATTATAAAAAGGACAGTATTATTAATAATGTAATAACAACCAACAATAATAAGGAGTTGTATTGAACTGTCCAATCAGGGAGATGGATGCAATTACTGGGTGGAACATGAATGATTACCTGATTAACGTTTAACGAGCGATCTAAAGAGCTGGAGAGTGCACTCAGTGGAGTGACTGAGAGTGGAAGTCAAGTAAGTAATACATATATAGATTTTAATAATTTGTTTTAAATAAATTAGTCTTATGAATCGCATTAAATATTTTTTATAGTAATGTAGTCAATAAAAAAACATTTTTAAATGTATGCCTATTTTCTGAAACCAGACTTCCTGTGTAGTTTTTATAAATGACATGAGTGAGTGAGTGAGTGATTGACTCAGGTAGGTGGGTCAAACAAGCTCTTCAATCGTAGCTGTGTCTGTCCCCTGAAAGCATCAAATGAAAGATCTTTGAGATTAATTTCGAAATTTGACCGGGCAACCCGTGAATTGCCCAGTTTCGGGGTTTGCAACACTCAAAAAATGCTACTTCTGAAGTATTTATACCCTTTTATGCTATAATAGGATTGTCTACAAGGTGCTAGAAATTTCAATATGATAATGCAGAACCTAATTCTAGAAAAGTCTAGAAAATGCTGGATTGCAGGTGAACATTCTTAGAGAGTATAAAAGGATTAGGCATAGGATGATTGCTGTCATTACGTTAAGTCAATATGGGAAAAAGTAAAGAGCTATCTGAAGACCTTAGGCAGAAAATGATTTATTGTCATAAAACTGGAGAAGGATGGAAGAAGATTTCCAAGCATCTGAGTATCCAGATTTCAACTATGGTTTCAAGTATGAAGAAGTACAAGGCTCATGGTACTGTCACATCGGTCCCACGGTCTGGAAGAAAGAAGGTTCTTTCACCAAGAACAAGTAGAAGAATTGAGAGGAAGCTTAATAACAATCCGAGATTGACTGCCAAAGATATTCAAAGTGAATTGACTTCAAGTGGGACTGGAGTTTCCATTTCAACCATAGGCCGAGTATTGCATGGTGAAGGTCTCAATTGTCGCAGGCCAAGGAAAAAGCCAATCTTAGGAAAACATCACAAGGACAAACGCTTAATGTTTGCAAAATGGCATTTGAATGATGGATATGACTTCTGGTCAAAGGTTTTGGAGAAAGTCTGGTGAGGCGTACAAAGAAAAGAACACCATACCTACTGTCAAGCATGGAGGAACCCTCCATTACAAAATCATCTGGAACCCTCCATTACAAAACTTGGTTTAAAGCGCAAGTGGACGTTCCAACACAACAACGATCCAAAGCACACATCTACTTTAGTATGGTAAAGAAGAATAAAATCAAGGTTCTGGAATGGCCTAGTCAAAGTCTCGATCTAAATTTGATTGAGAATCTTTGGTATGAGTTGAAGAAGGCTGTGCACAAGAGAAGTCCAGAGACGCGGGAACGAATTTCAAGATGGGGGTGCTGAAAATGAAAGGGGGGGAAGTTTATGTTAAGACTGGCGATCTAAATAATCCAGAGGCAGAAGATCTTACGCGGGAGTGTCCTGATGAAATCGAGAGACTTCACAGGAGTGCATATGAGAATGTGACATAACGTTATCATTTTATCACATTGTTTATTAATAATGTACTGTACATGTGAGGTTGTTGTCTATACACTACCGGTCAAAAGTTTTAGAACACCTCCGTTTTTCCAGTTTTTATTGAAATTTACGCAGTTTAATGTCTCAATGTACTCTGAAATTAAAGCATACAACAAATAAACAATTGGGAGATAAAAAAGAAATCATGGAATCGTTTTGTTTAACAAAATTTAATCTAAATTTTTGACTCATCAAAGTAGCCACCTTTTGCAGATATAACAGCCGAACACACTCGTGGCATTCTTTCTACAATGGAAATCAAATATTGTTCGGAAAGTTCTTCCCAACACTGTTGCAGAGTTCCCACAAATGTGTTGCACTTGTAGGTTGCTTTGCTTTCACCTTTCTGTCCAGTTCATCCCAAACCAGCTCGATGGGGTTTAAGTCTGGAGACTGTGCTGGCCATTCCATGATTTGAAGCCTACAGTCTTGTTCTTTTCTTCTAAGGTAATTCTGACATAGCCTGGAGGTATGTTTTGGGTCATTATCTTGCTGTAGGATGAACCCCTGACCAACTAGGCGTTTACCAGAGGGTATTGCATGGCGCTGCAAAATGCTGTGGTAGCCGTTTTGGTTCAGGGTGCCACTCACTCTGTGCAAGTTGCCGACTCTGGATCCAGCAAAAGAGCCCCAGACCATCACGCTTCCTCCTCCATGTTTGACAGTTGGTGTCACACACCGAGGAACCATCCTTTAAGCCTACTCCACGGTACAAAAACCCTGCGTGATGAACCGAAGATTTCAAATTTTGATACATCGGTCCATAAGACCTTCTTCCAGTCTTCAGTAGTCCACTGGCGGTGCTTCATGGCCCAGGCAAGCCTCTTTTTCTTATATTGCCATCTTAGCAATGGCTTTCTTACTGCCACTCGACCTGTCAAACCTGCAGATCGAAGTCTTCTCTTCACAGTTGAAACAGAGACTTGCTTACTTCGACCAGTGTTAAGCTGTGCTTGAAGCTGTTGTCCTGTGAGCCGCCTATCACGCAAGCTGTTGACTCTCAGAAACTTGTCTTCTGATTCTGTTGTGGCTTTGGGTCTGCCAGACCTCTTCCTGTCAGAGTTTCCTCCAGTTTCCAAGTGCCTATTGATGGTGTAGGAAACTGTACTCACTGACACCTTGGCTTTCTTTGCAATTTCTCTAAAGGAAAGACCTACACTTTTAAGGGTTATAATGGTCTGTCTGTCTTCCTTTGTTAATTGCCTTTTTCTCGCCATTATGATAGCAATATACTACTTCCTGCAGTACAATACTGTCCAAATAATGCTTAAGAGGGTGTAGTAACACAGTCTGTTCCAACACTGCTTTTATACAGACAGAGGGTTTGTAAGTAATCAACAAAAGTTGGGGCACCTGTAGGAATTGTTAGCATCAACTTTCAAGTCTTAATTTACTTCCATTGCTGCAGAACAGCTGTAAGTTGTTAACCCATACCTGTTACCACGGTATCTCTCCCCTGGGTGCGTTGTGTTTTGGTGAGCGGTAATGCAGAAAAGCAGCGGGCGGGATGGCGAGCTTGTCCTGCTGTGACATCACGCATAAATTAGCCGCAGCTTCGAGTGAGCTGGACTTTTCATAGAGGTGTCAACTTCAGACTTCAGAGTTGTTTTTTATACACTTAGTGTTAAAACCTATACATTAAAACTACACAGATACTTTTATTGACCTACCAACAGTACTATACAAGTGAATTCTGAAAATGAAAAATCATTGCACCCCACCTTTAATGAAAACTGGTGGTTTTCCTCTCACTGTAAGGAGAAACTTGCTACAAAAGATTTTTCCTATAATTATTTGTATGAGAAATTTCTAGAAATTAAGTAATACATATTATTGGTACGTTCTTATGATGCGTGCTATATGAACTATTAGCAAGGGCCCTCGTTGATTACCATAAAATGACACCCACTGGCGCGTCACTTTGAAGTTTGTAGTGAACCATTTATAAAAAAGGACAGGGTCAAGGGATTTTTTTTCAGGAATCATAGATGGCATAGCATAGTGCCTCTATTTTCATTATAAATGTAGCATTTGTGTACCAACTGCCTCAAAAGCAAATATTTCTACAAAAGCAATTGGTTATGTAGTCTTCATTTGGCTGTGGAGAGACACCCTAAGGTGTGGATTTACTGTTTATTGTGGAGCCATGTACACTACATTAGAAATGCTTCAAATGTAAACAGGATAATGTCTGTTTTTACTAGCTTAAAATCAGCAATGAATGTACTCAAAAACAGATGCCAGCAGATTATTTATGTTGCTACTGTAGTACAACTCCATACAGTTGGCTTATTGGATTTGTTTCTAGCACGCTCTAGTTCTCATTACCCACATTAAAAATCAAAAAGGAAACCTGACGTTTTAACTGATAATCCATTTCATACGCAGCCCACTCCCTGGTGGAATGCATTGTCAGGGGGTGTAAAATTCTGCGTCAGTTTGTCTGCTTTTATCTCCTCACTAGTGAGGAAATTAATGTGTGTGGAACCAGGCTGGCAATGCAGTAGAATGAATGACTTTGTTTTAATATGGAATTGCACAAGCATAGTCCAAGGTGTTTTAAATGTCTTATCATAACACTTATGTAAATCTGTTGTTTAAAAAACATAATCTTGAAAACCCCTATAACTACAGGAAAAGGATCGGGGCATCCTGATAGATAGCCTATTAGAAAGCTTTACCAGACTTATTAGCCAGTTGACCACAGTGCCCCAATAGGATTGCTGTATCAGCTACACAGAGAGACTGAGGTTTACTGGAAAAGACAGGAGACACATTTACCTTTGTAATCCCACAGCGTGATGACAGGGGATTCACCCCAAGTTCATAAAGAGAATCACTGTCATGGTCATAAGTGTCATGACACGGCATTTCTTTTTTGATTGAATCGGACCCTAAGTCAAGTATGCACACTCATTACACTGATAGAAACAACTTTTCGCAGTTGCCCATAATACCTGTGACAGGGTTCTGGTTTGAAGTAACTATGGAGTAATTATGGAAATCAGAATCAAGAGGAGAGGATATTATTGTTTTTGACCCCACTGTAACAACTAAATGAACTATCTATGGAGAGACAAATGTGTAGTTCACTGGTTTTAAACTTTTAGTTACTGTGAAATCGTGAAGTTATAAAATAGCAAGAATAGAGGAAGCAATCTCATTGACTAACAAGTGCTCCAACCTGTGCAGACATCACTGTACTCTGCCTGATTTATTTGACAACCAATTCATTTTGATAGGGTGGGGTTGCCATTTCATAAGCACATTAACACCTTTAATGGCTTAACTGCCGAACAACACACATAGGTATGCATATATTGGACTACATTTGAACTTGCTGTTGTGTGCTATTTACTGTCGAGCAGCAGCTGTTATATTCAGTAACAGTGAGGTGAGGGAAAGTGAAATGATGTAATCTCTACAGTGGATGCATGCTTACAATACTCAGAACCTAGCAACACAAAAAAGCAGCAAAATGTGCTTACTGCTAAAATGTGATAACTGTAATAATGTCAAACTTAATAAATTATGCAATCAAATTAAAAATTTGAGCGGAAGACACCCTCCCCTAATTGCCCTCCTGGTCTAGGCTGGGAAGAGAAGACGCTGCTCACTGTCTGTTCTAGTTACGAACTCTGGGCACATAGACAGCCTAGCTTTGAAAGTCACTGTAACTCCGAGGCAATGGCAATCAATCAGACAAATACATCCCCCTATAGATCACAGCTTTGGTGTCAGGCTTCAGAGGCTGTGATTCGGAAACTGCTGCCTGTCCTCTGCAAGATTTTCACAGTCAGCCACCAGGATTATCATTAATATTAGAAGAGACTGGCCCCATTCCATACCTCTGAGGCGCCAACCCGAAAACACCACAGCAACTCATCTTAATGACATTCTACACACGTTTTACATGCACAATGTACAAAGCTACAGTATAAGGAATCCTGTACACCCAAAGGCTGAAAATCATTCAATGTTAACCCAATAAAGATAGGGAATTACAGTGGTATCTGCACAGCAGAGTAACCTTTACTGGCTATAATTAGTTATAATTTCTGAAGTAGAATTTCTCTGTTTTCTCACATTCCTATTACATCGCTAAAAATAAGCAATTGGCTTACCAGCTGAATAGAGGTCCCCCTTTGATTTTCGGTCTGCTGATCTATACCTGGGTTACAGCAGTGAGGCAACATTCAAATTGTGCATTTTAAGTTGGGTTCATAGTTTATTTCTATGAGGTAAAACATACCATCAAATTCCTACATTAGGCAAAATGATTGTCAGCTTGTCTTGAATGTAATGACTTATTCTTAGGATTCTTGGTATACTTGCTCTTCCTCGGTCATTTCACCTCAGCAGTGTCTTTTGGGTCAAAGTATGTTACTGGCTGAAATCATGTCAGTCAATAAGGGAAGCAGCTGGTTAATTAATGACTGGAAAGAAGTCATGAAAGGGGTAGGGACATATATTTCTTCAACTAAGTGAAGTACCATGTATTATGCTTTAAAATAACAATACATGTTTCGTATAAAGTGTTTCTTTCAAAACTGGACATTTAAGGTGTATATAATGAATGAAAAAGCACAATTACTGTTAGCTACAATCACTTTGTTTGAAACATATGAAGGGTTTGCCCAAATGTTTGTCTTCTTGACTTGAACTACCTGCTGCAAGAATGCAAATGACCTAGGAAGTTGGAAATTAAGTGGGGATAAACATAGGGAAGGATGGAGACACTTCATTACACAGAGAGTGGTGAGGGGATGAAATGGGCAACCTAGTCATGGTGATGAAGGAGAATCACTTAGATCCTTTAAGACCCAACTTGACAAAGTTTTAAAAACAATCAACTACTAGGAGCCGAACAAGCTTAGATGGCCTGGTTTCTTTCATAAAATGTAACATGTTGTATTGTTAAAAGATATGCTCAATGTGAGAAGAAATTGGTACTGTACGATATCATTCTTTCTTAAGGAAAACTAGAACATAACAACACATATGGAGGAGATAACTAATGAAAATAAATTGATCAGCGTTATTTAATTCAGCGCAATACCTACAGTATACAGTTTAGGAATAGGATATGATGGAACAACCTACAATATGACATTTCAAAGTGAGAGGAAACAGATACCTTCAGTATCTCTCACGCAAACATCTGCAAGGAAAACTACAACACCAGTGGCAGAATGTTGTCTACTATTTTTATAGAATGTATGTTGCTTTTTAAGTTAACTTTTTGTCTTGAACAAAAAAGAGCAATTTGTTGCATGATTGCGTTTTTTTTACCCTTTTACTTTTGTCTTTCTCTCCCCTCTCAGCTTTTCCCCCATCCATGCTTTGTGCTGTCACTCCATTGGGAGATGGTGCTTGGTTTCTGGAGCCCTCAGAATGCAGATAGGATACAACTTTTCTTTTCTTCCCCTCTAAGCTGCAGCGCTTCACATCCTTGTAATCCTCTTTTGCTTTTGTCACAGGGCTGTGTTTCTTCTCCTTTCATCTTTTTAAAAATGTATCCTTAAATAAATGGAACTCCCTCCAAAACATTTTTTTTGTATATTTCATTATGCAGTGTGTTTTGTTTTTAACCACAAGGCATAATATAATAAAAGGGCACCTTTCTTAGCATGATGGAAACATCTATTAAACATATGGTGGGCTGTGGTGGTGCAATGATAAACTGGCAGGTATAAAATACTTTGGTGTAAATTGCAGGATCCTGTCTTGAAAATAGAAGAGATTTTACCATTTGAGAAAAGATGATTATACACTATCACTTATACTGTATATAAAGAGTCCAATAAATTATTTTGACTGTCATATAGAAAGCAATGCAATGCTGTTGCTACAGTTTGTGGGAGGTAGTGGGTTTGAGTTGCTTTGAGTTTTATTAATTTAAGGAGGCTGTATGGTCCAGTGGTTAAAGAACCAGGCTTGTAACCAGGAGGTCCCTGGTTCAAATCCCACCTCAGCCACTGACTCATTGTGTGACCCTGAGCAAGTCACTTAACCTCCTTGTGCTCCGTCTTTCGGGTGAGACGTAGTTGTAAGTGATTCTGCAGCTGATGCATAGTTCACACACCCTGATCTCTGTAAGTCGCCTTGGATAAAGGCATCTGCTAAATAAACAAATAATAATAATTTATATATTAGGTTTAAGCAGTTTAAGGGATTCCCACTAGAGCTCACAATTTATACAATCAAACTATCATCTTACTATACAGCTTATTAAATGATTGCTAGTATTAATGGCTATGTTTATAAAGACTTTTGGCACCCAGCATTGAACTTTGCGTTTCTAGATTTGTGATTATACTGTCACTGTACTATGGTTTTCTAGATTTGTGATTATACTGTCACTGTACTATGGTTTTCTAGATTTTGGTATTGCGTGTTCCAAGCATGTAAAACTGGGCGGGGGTAGGCCAGTGCCAATTTGATACAATTAACATCGTTCCATGGGTCAAAACACATCAAATTCAAGGAACAAATTTAAGAATTGTCATCTTACCGAGACAAATACACTTCCCTATCTTGTGTTAAGAAATGCATATTGTACAACTTCAGAACAAACAACGCAAGGACTAATGAATGAAAAAAGTCAACCAGCAAAAAGTCCACTGAGCTACATCAGTGCTTCTCCACGACAGTCAAAAGTACATAGTTAGTCATCTCACAACAGACTTCTCTAAATAACAATCTTTAACAGAAAGTTGGAAATTAAGTGGGGATAAACATAGGACAGAACAAAGGAGACACTTCTTCACACAGAGAGTGGTGAGAGGATGGAACGGACTACCATGTCATGTTGTTGAGGCAGAATCAATGCTAATTGTTCTCAGGGTTTCTTCATGGAAACACACAATTATGTTGATAAATGTATATTTCAAACTTTCATGTATGACTGCCTATTCCATACCATGCTTATAAAAAAACCCCAACAACCTTTTACTATGATTTACTTCACTTTCAATGGTATATCACCATGGCATACCACAGTGCAACTTCAAGAAGGTTAATGGGGCGGGCTGGCCGCTCTGAAGTTTGTGTCCTAGGAAAAGTGCAACAAACTAATCACCTTCTTTCAGCCCACAGAGACACTGATTTTGGGAGGCTTAATCTGTCCATTGAGATCATTATCTACTGCCAAGACTAAGAGATAAAATCAATTCATTATTGGCACTGCCTGCTAGGATTATCACAGCCCTATCACTCAATTACCTCAGCCTGGCATGAGAAGGATGAGGGTAGGAAGGGAGAGAGCGTGTGAGGAGAAACTTACAGTACAAATCAGGACAAAATGTTTCACTGAGAAACACCTACGTGTGGAAGCAATACCTATTGCAGTGCCAGTGTTGACTCAGGACAACATAGTCAGGCAAGCTTAAACAGACTGGGGATTTATTTATTGTTAGGACAGATACAAACTGTAAAATACTGCCAATCCTGGCTTCAGATATTTCAACCCCGCCTTTATGCAGTCCCCAACTATATCAGCCCATATCTCCCATGGCTTGGCATCATTGCCAGCTGTTGCAGTTATGATTCTCTCTAAATGACCCACCTTGGGAGGTTGAACTAGTCCCTGGCTATGTTGATAGACCCAAATTAGCATGAATCCGTTACTGCTTATGTTACCTTATCTGGTAAGGTAGTCTAACCAGGGTCTGTGAAGCCAGTTCTACTGGTATTGGTACACAGGGAGTAGTGTTTGTATATCTCTCAGATTTTTTTAATAGCCTGTCATCTCTTTGCTAAGTAATATTACATATTGTAACCCATTTATGTCAGTTTTACAATAAGAAAAACATTTCAAAAATAAAAACAGGAGTACAGAAATCAACAAGGTTTTTTTTTTAAAAGCGAGAATATCAATGTGCTAATTCTGACAAACACCCACTCTTTCCTTTTGCTGGCTCAAAGCTTCCTCTCGAAACCTAAATGTTTGGCCAGGATCCCAGAGGAGTGTTTGATCCAGCTTGCTATCCGTCAACCTGCTTGTGATTTTTCTTTTCTGAGCAGTTTGGCATGATGCCTGACTGGCACGTTCTTGTTATGACAACTCGCTGTGATGAGGAGCTGTGTCACTCGCTGTGATGAGGAGCTGTGTCACTCGCTGTGATGAGGAGCTGTGATGAGGAGCTGTGTCGCTCTCTGTGATGAGGAGCTGTGTCGCTCGCTGTGATGAGGAGATGTGTCACTCGCTGTGATGAGGAGCTGTGATGAGGAGCTGTGTCACTCGCTGTGATGAGGAGCTGTGTCGCTCGCTGTGATGAGATGAGTCACTCGCTATGATGAGGAGATGTGTCACTCGCTGTGATAAGGAGCTATGTCGCTCGCTGTGATGAGGAGCTGTGTCACTCGGTGTGATGAGATGTGTCACTCGCTGTGATGAGGAGCTGTGTCGCTCGCTGTGATGAGATGTGTCACTCGCTGTGATGAGCTGTGTCACTCGCTGTGATGAGGAGCTGTGTCACTCGCTGTAATGAGGAGCTGTGTCACTCGCTGTGATGAAGAGCTGTGATGAGGAGATGAGTCACTCGCTGTGATGAGGAGCTGTGTCACTCGCTGTGATGAGATGTGTCACTCGCTGTGATGAGGAGATGTGTCACTCGCTGTGATGAGGAGCTGTGTCGCTCACTGTGATGAGGAGCTGTGATGAGGAGCTGTGTCACTCGCTGTGTCACTCGCTGTGATGAGGAGCTGTGTCACTCGCTGTGATGAGATGTGTCACTCGCTGTGATGAGATGTGTCACTCGCTGTGATGAAGAGCTGTGTCATTCGCTGTGATGAGGAGCTGTGTCTCTTAATAAGGGGTTCACTCATTTTCCTCCTTCAAGAAAATGGCAGTTAAAATTACCCTGACAGATTCCTCTTTTAAGGTTGTATATACAGTGCACTCTGTTTATAAGAATCACATCCATCCCGGATGATTTGCGGTTGATTCTTAAAGTGCCTATGACACCCTCTGAACCATTTTTAAGAAACATGTATGACTAACAAGTATTCCCAAATGAGATTTAAAATTGTTGGCAGTGTGTGACAGAGAGCAAATTAATCCTAGTCAACAATCTCCTTCCTGACCTGTGAGAGTGCTGTATAACAGGAACAGTGTGCCACGGACTGGATGGTTTGACAGTTTATTCTTGGGTCAGTCTGAAGTTGGCCATCCAAAAAGGGGACGAAGCCATAATACTAAAAGTCAGCGCCTTACTGCGGTAGGCGATGTGTCAGTCATGGATTGGAGGAGACGTGATTGCACTCGCTACCAAAGAGGGCGTGACTCAAGGTATATCAGGGAATGTGGCCGAGCGATCTGTTCCTTGTGTTATGGTGACCGACAAGGAAAACCAGTGTACTAACCGTGAGTGTTTGTTAATTTTGTCAAGTCTAGTAATTGTTTTGTTTGTCATTGTTAGACGGGTAAACTCCGGGGGTCAATTGCAGCGTACCAGTGACTTAGTCTGCATCAAGCGGACTATGCGGTCAAGCAAATCCTGCAGCTCTGTACTAAATTAGTCCTGATTGCAGCGTACCAAAAAGCTAATCTTGAAAACTGGTTTAGCTGACCTGAACAAGTGGAACAAGTTAGACCGATAATAAGGACTAACCCATAATAAGCCATTACAAATACGGATGGAAATTCACAATTTAAAGTGTGAAGACAAACTCGAGCATTTATGTGTGCATTGTCATTACTAGCATTTGATAAAAAAAAAGAGTCAGTCAGGCAAAAAAGTCAGAAATATGAAAAGGTTATTAATGATAAAAGCATTTTTATTACATTAGGCGTGATTCAGGCAAACACATTTAAGTAAAAGTACACCTATATTCATAATATAATTGTAGCCTACTACATGTCTTTTTATGCACATTCCGCAGACGGGCCATACTTGCATTTTAACTTGCCGGTAGCCTATTGCTGCTTGACACTGAATGTTAAGTTCTAAACATTTCAGGTTAAATCGAATACATCAAAAGTGCTGCTTTTTTATTATTTAAATACACAGTATCTTATTGTGCAGCACTTTATTAAAGCGTGTACAATATTTTAATGAAAAAACTAAAACAATCTCTTCAGAACATTTTGTTCCTCAACCATAATAAATTAGACAAAAAGGAAAAGGGTGCCACATTGCTATAGTAGTTAATTTAAACTACTGTATACATTCGCTGTCTACCTAAGAAAATGAAAAATTGATTAATATAGTGTATCAACTGTACTAACTTTAGTCTAAGCAAGTGGACTAAACCTGCTTAATCCGCTAGTTAGACACATCTAGTAGACTAACTTTGGTAAACTGCAGTCGACTCCTGGAGCTGTAGCGAAACGTCAGTAATAAACCCGGACTACACTTCACCACCTGCACCAAGCACTTATTCTGGAATTTGTGAAATTGCAGTGTTTGTGTGTGTGTTTATTTCATGTAAATACATACCTAAACAAAGGAAGCAAAGACGGGGTACCATATTACAGGTATACGTAATTTAATTATGTCCTTATAAAATGAAACAACATGTGGTTTAACGTTTCTATTTTTTTTAATGCATCGATCAATAGTGCCAGCCCTATATATATATATATATATATATATATATATATATATATATATATATATATATACAGTGCTCCCTCGCTCTCGGTTATAACGAGCCTCGGATATAACGCTCCTACAGCATGTCCCCCAATTCCCTATACTAGTGATTCATGCAATATTTCTACAGTAAATACAGTACCAGTGTTGTTCAAACTGTAAATAACTTCTCAGTCTAACTTCCATTTCTGTCTCTCCCTTTTGATACAGTATCTGAACTGAAGAAAAGCTGAGCTGGCACTTTATAACACAGACATCTTATTCAGCATTCGTTTTATAACTAAATAAATATTAGACCTATAGGAAGGTAATTATAGTCTATGGCTGCTTTCAGCATATCAGAAAGAGGTGCGAGATCTTATACTGTTATTTTTTACATCCTAAAAATCAAAGCAGGTAATTTATTGAGATATGAAGATACTAAAATATGTATTATATAATAAAATTTATAATAAAATGAATAATTATATTGTTTCAAACTAATTTGTATGAGACAAGAAAGAGGTAAACGTAACCACGCGTTCGGTTATTCTGCTAGTATCAACATTGTTAACTAAAAGACTGACATAACTATACAATTATGGGTAATATGAAATATTTTAAGTATCAATCTATGTTAAACGTAAGGGTTTTTATTAACCATTCCGTGTTGCCAAGACGCTGATTCTCCACGGACATCTGCTGTCCCTCCGGTCCGTCCGCGTTGGTGTTGTCGGAGTCTCTCTCCGAGTTTGACCCTTCTGATTCGGAGGCATACGGTTCGAATTGATACAGGAGACAATCCCTGTTTTCTCTCTCTGCATCAGATCCATCACTGCATAATTCACATTCATAAGAGGTGTCTGAAACTGATAAAATTAGGCTTCTCTCACTTTCATTGTCACTGTCATCCATACTGGCAGATGCAGGCTGTGTGGTCCAGTGGTTAAAGAAACGGGCTTGCAACCAGGAGGTCCCCGGTTCAAATCCCACCTCAGCCACTGACTCATTGTGTGACCCTAAGCAAGTCACTTAACCTCCTTGTGCTCCGTCTTTCGGGTGAGACGTAATTGTAAGTGACTCTGCAGCTGATGCATAGTTCACACACCCTAGTCTCTGTAAGTCGCCTTGGATAAAGGCATCTGCTAAATAAACAAATAATAATAATAATGCAAGGAGCCTGCGGGTATCTCCCTCTGTGACGTTACAGTCTCCTGGCCCCAAACCAGGAAATGGAGATCGCCCTCTGTGTATTTCTGGGTATTATTTGATTAATTGTAGTGCGAATAAACATAATTTGGTAAAATTAATGTGATTGTATGTATTCAATGAATGTGTATTCACTTTATTGAAACAAATTTTCACTAACAGAGAACATAAAAAAACATACCTGCACAATGCAGTGGCGCACTCACCATTTTATTACAAACAATGCAGTGTTTCCTGCAGCACTACACGATCCACGTTGCATATGTGCCTAATCACGACGTGATGTGACAGAAGTAAAGGCAAAGTCTGCTATCTTAGTTCAATAAAATGCCTTTGGTGATAATATGGATAATGAAATTGGATTATTGAATTACAACCATGAAATTGTTTGAACTGACTTTCCCACAGAAAATATAAGAGATATTTATGCAAGCACTTTACCTTTAAATAGATAACATATAGTACTGCATGGTTCTGTCAGTACAAGAGATAGAGAGATGGCTAGTGCATGTTCTAAGACAACAGATTAGAAGAGCACTGTACACAACAAGACAGGTTAACAAGGGTCTGTTCGGATAACAGAGGTGTTTGGATAATCAAGCACTTGAAAAATGTTTATTGTCCAAAACAACAAACATCTTGTGAGAAGGGGGAACAGTGAAGATTTATTAAATGCTAATAAAGGAAAGAAACGATTGCCTTGATGACAGTAGCTTTGAGAATCTAGCCCAAAGTCTTGAAAATCTATTATTGTTATTACTGTTGTCATCTGGATTCATATGACCTGACACTACACTATTATCTCAGCCCTTAAGTGCTTCAGAGATTGATCTCTCTCTCTTTGCTTTCCTGGTTCATAGCCCCTGGAATGACAAATGTTGAAACAGCTCACGATTACAAGTGTTTTCAATGACTATTCCTCTGTAGATTTGACCATGTAATCATACCATTACAAGGTCTGCTAATTTATCAAATTAGTTGCAAGGGATTGCAGCCAGAGTGTTTTTTCCAAGCTCGCCCCTCAGCCTGCCTGCCCATGATAGGGAGTGCCTTAGGCTCCCTTTTAAAAGTCACATAATTTAAAGCCCTGGGTATCAGTCAAACTTGCTGACAATGTATTTAATCTGTGGACAGGATTTTCCTCCGGGGAAAATTACTGGCTTTTGGAAAGTTCAAAGCAGTGATCCACCAAACTGTTTAATAGCATTAAATCTGAACGTTTTAGAAAGTTAAATATATCTCTGCTTTGAGAGTAGCGGCAGAAGCAATCTCCTGTGCTGCCGGACTACTGTAACCAAGACTTGAAATCCACTTTCTCACCTCTTGTTAGCTTTAACAGTATTCTTTTTCTTACTTTAACTGGGCACGTGCAGGTTTTTCAAGTTCCACTCTACAGCTTTCGAAGGCTTGGAATGCTCTATCTTGTATCTCTTTATTTCCTGTGTTACTCACTGTAATGGGCTACCAGAGTAAGGAACTTTTGACTTTTACCACATAAAATGAAATGATAAGAACAAGGAAGTGTAAATAGGGCTGCCAGATAATTTTTGCAACACCCCACCAAACTTTGGACTTAACCAGCCAAAAAGTAGCCAAACTGTTTTATAAACCAGCCAAAACCAGCCAAAAAACAGTTAAATTTAAGACTTAATAAATGAAAGCGAATGAATAATAGTCAAAAATCTCCCTCCCAACCTGTGAGGGCGTTGTATAACAGGAACAGTGTGCCCCGGACTGGATGGTTTAGCAGTTTATTTGAGGCTCAGTCGGAAGTCGACCATCCAGAAAGGGGGCGGAGTCACAACACCAGAAGTCATCGCCTTAATGCGGTAGGCGATATGTCAGTCATGGATTGGAGGATACGTGATTTCACTCGCTACCGAAGGGGGCGTGACTGAGGGTATATCAGAGGATGTGGCGAAGCAATCTGTTCCTTTGTTATGGTTACGACAGGACTTGTAAAGGATTACTGTGTAACAAAAAGAAACTGTGAGTTTTTGTGTGTTGCTTTTCCTGTCTATTCACACTGTTATTTGTCATTATAGAAGGCTAAACTCCAGGAGCTGAAGCTAAACAGCCAGCAATTAAACCTGGACTACACTTCACCATTGTGTATGTATAAACCTGTAAATCACCAATTTCACAAAGAGCGCTCACTCTGGACTTGTAACCATGTTGTGTTTGTGTGTGTTGTGGTTTAACTGAGCGATACACATTGGTGTGTAGAGTCAGTTATTATTATTTAAGAGTTGCAAGCACGCAACCCAGCCAAATAAACTATGGAATTGTAGTGATTGAAGTCTTGCACTGGCGATTTCTAAATGTATTGTATTGTAATTGAAAGGAACAGGAACAAACATGCATGATAAAAAATAGCCAAACCTACAGACAATATTTACCAGCTAAATATTTAAAAAACATGCCAAATCTGGCTGGTAAATCACCAATCTGGCATCCCTGAGTGTAAATGTTCTGAAACCATTGTGTTGTAAACTATATTATTTTATTAGTATAAGTAAAATATATATATATATATATATATGCTAATAAGAGGAACGAACCTGGAGTTGGTTAGCCTTGATTATCAAACCATATGTTAGTTTAGGGGTTCTGATTTTTTGGCTTTCATTTTTTATTGTTTTGAGGTAAAAAAAAAAAGAAATGTGAATAAATATTGATCGGCATGAAAGTTTACTTTTGTTGTGCTTATCTTTTGTGTTGTGCGCAATTCACTTTTTCTTGGATAGAATATTTAGTTTGCTGTTTGAACATTTAAAATTATTATATATTTCCCTTCTTGTAACACAAAGACCAGAACAACAGAGGTACAATGAAGCGCCACAGCACGTGTTTATTTACAAAAACAAAAGTAAATGAAAACAAAAATCAAACCCCCTTTTCGGGTCCTCCACTAAACTGATGCTTTCCTGTCTAAACGGGGGAAGGCTAAGCCTTCTTACCCCAATCAAAAACTGTATCTCTTATCAAGAGTTTATTTACCACCTTCTTTACGCGTTCCCCCCTCTACAGGATCAACCAAATCAACAAAACAATGATCCCATTAACATTTTTTAATGTGATGGAGTGTATGTTTCTCACGCCCAGGGACCTAAAGCCTTCAGTTTAGTGTTTGAAACATACACTCCATCACAATATACTATATCTAGGTTCTGAGGCTTAAATATAGGATATATATATATAAGAGGAGGCTGATGTATTACCGTTTTAATGTTCAAAGTGTTTCCAACATTAGAGTTGAGATGCATTAGAGTAAAGGAAAACTTGCATGTAATGATTTTACAATTTTTTTTTTGTTGAACTATCAGAGCTATAAATATTCCCTTTTAAAGCAGAAAAAAAATCCCTATATTTTGACCATTGTTTAGGTAAATCATTGATCTGAATAGTTACACAACAGTAAATGGGAACAGCTTGCTCATTAAATCTTTTGCATATATTTGAAGTGGGAATTACTATCTACTCAGGCGTGTAAATCCACTCTGTACATGCCTGTTATTAAATCCACTGCCAGAACACTTTCAGCACCTCGTTCAGGGTTATATAAACTCCATGAATGGAAATAGCCAATTGTTTCCTTGACCATGGCCCGGCTGTAAAGATTTGGTCATGTGAATTTTTTTGTTACCAGTGAAACAGAATCAGCTATCTATCAAATGATGATTAATAAATAACTGATCGCCATGAGAGCCTCAAATAAATATTGATTGATTAATCGTCCTGGTGCCCTATTTGGAACTACACGTACATATTGTATTACTAGCACATGCATGTCTTCAGATGTATTTGAGGGCTTCATGAAATCTACACATTTTTTTCCTTCTTGCTTTTGAATATTGGGGGCTGTGTGGTCCAGTGGTTAAAGAAAAAGGCCTGTAACCAGGAGGCCCCCTGTTTAAATCCTGGCTCACTCACTGACTCATTGTGTGACCCTGAGCAAGTCACTTAACCTCCTTGTGCTCTGTCTTTCGGGTGAGACGTAGTTGTAAGTGACTCTGCAGCCTATGCATAGTTCAGACACCCTAGTCTCTGTAAGTCACCTTGGATAAGGTGTCTGCTAAATAAACAAATAATAATAAGACTTTCTCAATGCATATATAAGGCTTTTGTGAAGTCTACAGATTTTTGCTTCTTGTTTTTGAATAATAAAGTGTTCTCAAAGATTGATTATTACCTGCCTGACATTTGATTAGGATATTGGTTGCTGACTGCACTTCTAGCTTAAGTATGACAAACTGTATTTCATCTTGAGAAACTTCTGCACATGTTGGCAGTGTTGTAACACACTAGGCCACAGGGGATGTTTCACATTTCACATATATTTACAAACGCACAGTATTATTTTAATACTTTTAAAACTGACCTTGAATCAAATAACTTGCACTGCATGTTGTTCAAGAAGGGCTTTAACTCAAGCCCTCTACCAGCACATTACTGTATTATTGTTTTATTCTAGCGTATTCTGGATTGGTTTGGTTTGAAGTCCCAGTTCGGACTAGCATCCCGGGACGTTCTTTAGAAAGCCCAGCATTTCACAACACTCCAGCCTTGAAACCAGCAGGGTAGCAACCAAACCCCTTTTGGACTTACGCAAAGAGTGCCACTCGTCCTGTCGAATGGTCTTGGTGATGTTGTAGGAGAGGTTTTTGGGGATTGAGGCGGAAGAGTAGTGGTACTTCATGTAAGAGCATCTCTCGATGGAACCTGCACACACACAAGAAGAAGTTTGGAGGTTTAAGGAAGAGACTCAAGAAGCCCATTCATAACATGAAATAATAAGTCCTGTATCGTGATTTATGTGTTAAGGGCTACATCTTATAATTTTAAGAGTGCTTTCTCGTGTATTATGTAAGGCCTGCTATGGCAAAGAAGGACAAAGGATGCTAACACTGTATGTAAAGAAACATTTTAAAAAGACAATTAAACCAGTTTTGATTGAAAACGTTTTTTGTAACCGTTGCATATCTACAGCTTCTTGTCTTTTAAGAACATAAGAAAGTTTACAAACGAGAGGAGGCCTTCGGCCCATCTTGCTTGTTTGATTGTTAGTAGCTTATTGATCCCAGAATCTCATCAAGCAGCTTCTTGAAGGATTCCAGTGTCAGCTTCAACAACATTACTGGGCAGTTGGTTCCAGACTCCCACAATTCTCTGTGTAAAAAAGTGCCTCCTATTTACTGTTTTGAACGCCCCTTTATCTAATCTCCGTTTTATCCTGTCTGCATATGACATGCCTTTTAAACCAGGAATAATTCTGGTAGCTCTTCTTTGCATCCTTTTTGTAGTTAGGTGACCAGAACTGAACACAATATTCTAGATGAGGTCTTACTAATGCATTGTAAAGTTTTAACATTACTTCCCTTGATTTAAATTAAATACTTTTTACTATATAGCCAAGCATTTTGTTGGACTTTTTTTATAGCTTCCTCACATTGTCTAGATGAAGACATAAACTCCTAAATCTTTTTCATAGATTCTTTCAATTTCAATGTCTCCCATATGGTATTTAAAATGGACATTTTTATTACCTGCGTGCAGTACCTTACACTTTTCTGTATTAAATGTCATTTGCCACAGACTACCATAGCTGTTCTTGAAGAATCAAGATAAGGTTATTTTTGTTTAACTCAAGGTTAGCTGTTTACCCTTTGACATTTATTTTTATGATGATGAATTTATATGTTTAGAATTGTACTTATGTGGACAAGACAACACAGATTTGTAAGTGTAGTTGCTACTGATAGGATCCAATGGAAGCATAATTATAAGATATATCGTAGTATTTTGGGGGTGATTTGTATGTTGTTGTCTTCATTTTCCTAAATGACACTTTTGAAAAAGGATATACAATTTTAACCTGCACAAATGAGATGTGGTCTCTTTTGTTAGTTGTTGTTTGACCACGTGGACAAAACCGAGTTCCATAGACCTAACAAGGAAAAGAGGGGCAACGTTTAAGAAATACAAGTGAAATAGTAATTAAAAGTAGAAGAAGACTATAACAACCCACTACCATCTGGCAACTCCACATCACACTGAAAAGCACGCAAGCCAGTGCTCAAAAACAGCCTCGCTCCCTGAGGTGAGTGGAGAGAAGTGCTGTTTTCCTTGCATTCATGTGGAACTCAGTTTAATATATCAGTAACAGGTGTATCATTGACAAAGATATAAATAACACACTGTATAGGGTTACTGATTTTCCACGAGTGCGGAATCACAGAGGGAATTGCGGAATTACGCATTGGGAACGGAATTGGCATTTTGGTTATGGAGTTCTGCTTTGCAACTGCACCTTTTAATAATAATAAAAACTTAAAAAACTGTGCAAACAGTTTTTTGCCGCTGTTATTTTCTTATAAAAAATAATGGATTGCTTTGAAAACTACACTACCCAGAAGCCCAGCGATGACGCTTGTATAAAACGTTTTTGTATGTTTATTTGGATCATTGGATAATGAGAAAACAGGTGGTTTTGTGGGCGTTACGCTGATGGACTGTCTGTCTCTGTTGCAGCGCTGCCTCTGTGCTCTGTGAGTCGAGTTCTTTAAAAAAGCAACTAGCTGTTTTGTGAGTTGTATTCTGTGGAATCATTTTGGAGTTGTATATACAGAAAAGAACCCAAAATGGTGACAATTGTAGATTCAACAATGAGTGGACCAATAAATACATATTTATTTTACCAACTGTACCGAACGCAAAGGCAATGTGTTTATTATGCAATGAATGTGTGTCAGGAAGGAAAACAATATGAAAAGGCATTTTGAAACCAAACAAAGAGCTTTTGGAAATACGTATCTGGAGCGCACAGTAGTTACAAGCTCAAAAGTGGATAAGCTGATCACGTCTTAAAGTTATTCTATTAGTATGTCATTTTAAAATGTTTATAATGATAAATTCCATTAAATTTGCACAGTGTTCTATTATTAAAGTACTATTCATATGGTAAAATGTGTCTTGTTCAATATTATGAACATTAAGTTATGTTTATTTATTATTGCTTAAAAATGTGCAGAGTAAAATACCTGCCTACTCCTAACTTTTTTCCAATCTAGCCCCTTTAAATTAAAAAAAAAAAAAATAGTTGAAGAGCCCTGCTCGAACTAAGACAACTCTATCTGTCCAGGGTATATGAGAAACACATGCAAGCAGTTTTACAGCAAGTACAGCATAAACCAGTCTGCGTTGTTGCAGATTAAACTGCAGATGGGAGTGTCCTGAACTTGGTATTTAATTTGTAATCTCATTTTCGACTAGTCTGTATATTGTAATGCCAGCAATAAGCTGTTTTTTCAAAACACCTTTATTTGTTGACTGACCTACAGTACATTGTTACTAGTGGACTGCTTTAAGAAAGATTTTTTTCCTGAAAACTACAGTATCTCAGGGACTTAAAAAATACAAAATAATAATTCAATAGATTTTTTATGTAAAATTGTTATTTATGTTCAAATTACGTTGTTAATTCTTAATAAATTTGTAAAAATGGAAAAAACAGAACTGGTCATTTTGAAAGACGGAATTTGCCTTTCCCAAGAATGGAAAATCAGGAGCCCTAACTATAGGTGTCTGTATCATAGAGAATGTGTCATCATGACACCTGCACAACTATAAACCTAGTTTCCTAAAAAAAAAACAAAAAAAAACAAGCAGGGTCAATTGATCTAAACGGTGGCAAAACTACACCTCCAACCCCAAAAATCCCCTCCAAAAACCCCAACATCTCTAACATTGTATAACTGACTAGTACAAATTTTAACAGTGATATTTAGTTCAGTCACAATTTATATCAATTGAATAGACCCCATTGTTTTCAGTCGTTCAGGCTGTCAGGTGTTTTTCACAGTGTGAGGAACACATTCTTGCAACAAGTCAGATGAGAAATTCATGCAGAAATCTTAAATTTGATATACACTATGTATTTGATACATATGTATGCTTGTACATGACCTAAAACTGCTTTATTGGGTAAGTAGTTTTAATTTTGTAATAATTTAATATTTTAAAATGCAAATGAATATTAAAATATTCTTTCATTTTGAATTAGCTAGAAAACAGTATTTTGTACTATATTACAGTAAAAACCTCTCTGGAGTAAAATACACCTGGTACACTGTCAAATGACCTATTCAAGAAAGGATAATACAATCTTCTGTTCACTAGAATGTGTGTTCTTTATTTTCCGACCTCATTGATGCATTGGCTTCCTTTGCAGATATATTTTTGATAGTCATTTATAAATTCTTTTACATGTCATTTTTGTGAATACATTTCAAGTCTTGTTTGTTTGAATATTTGGCACAATACTGTCTGCTTGGGAATCAGGTTGTTGGGAATTTGAGATACAGCAAAAACAGATTTCTAGACACAATGAGGGTCCTTGACTACATCTTAGAGCATGCAATTGACTGCCCTTATCCCTATTAATTAACCCTATTAATTTAACTGTAGAAACAGTGTCAGAACCTTTCACTTTACATTACTCACTTAACAAAACTAGATCAGATGGAAACAAGTCTGCAATGGCGCAGGGTTGAGAGTTTAGATCAGGGAGATCTAATTGATGGCTCTTGAGATGGCTCATTGAGCTCTGTCACATGGCTCTGTAGAGGGCGTTAAACTTTATGGTGCACGATAATTGCAATTGGCGTGCACGTTAATGCTTTCCGTATTTACTATTGCAATTTTATTAATTATCGCGTGCGACACTTGGCACATTATGACGTGCACTCAATAGAGTACTTCACACTATGGTAATCAGAATGCATATGCGATTTTTATGGTAATGAATGCTGATGTTTTTAAATGAGCACCCAGCTCAGAATAATGAGATGAGCTGTATTCACACGGTATTTACTAAAGGACATTCCTTTTAGTCAGCGTAATAAAAATAATTTATTAGTGTGTATGGAAACCTATGAGAGGTGAAAGTAACAAAAAATAAATAATATAATGCAAACCCATCTATTAACAAAAAACTCATCTATTAACAACAAAACAGCATACCTTAAATTGCAATTCAATTTACTCAAGGACAAAAAACAGCATACCTTAAATTGAAATTCACTTTACGCTAGGGTGCGCAAGATCTTTATTTGAGTTGTGTACTTTTGCTCCACAGTTTATTTAAACACGTTTTATTTGAAAAGCACTAACCGTCAATCATTCCCCTCAGCCTCGCCCACTTCCATCGAGGAAATCGGGGCTTGCTCTTGCTGTCTGCTGACACGTTCAGCCAATCACAGATAACTTTAGTTGGCACCCAAAACTGACCCTCAACAGACGATTGCTTGATGGGGGCTCCGCGCTTTACAGAAGGACCGGGCTGAAGTTAGTTACTTATTCCCGATTCGAGGCTGAAGTTAGTTACTTATTTGCACAATTACGTATTGAATATTAGCTCACATTCTAAGGGGGAAATCATATTATTAGCCTGGTTGTGCCACCTCAAGTAGGGTATAATTTTAAAGCTTGATCATTTTTATCTTCAAAATAAAGTAGATTGCAGAGTGGCACAAGTAGGCATTCACAGGCTATGCCGTGAAATACACCCACCCTTCTTTTCCTGCATATTAGTGCACATTGTGACGGTTTTGCTACCTCAAGCTGAGAGTGATGTTGAAGGCTAAGCAATTGTCTTGCGAATAGAGTATGGTGCATAATGGCATGTACAGTACTATTAAGATACAGTACATCGATGCAATTTTAGAAACTAATGAGTGGGTCATATGCATTAAAGGAGAAAGGAAAGGCTTTTTTAAAAAATGTTATTATTTTTTTTACATCAGACAAGGAATACATGTTAAAATTAAAAGTAAGCAGTGTAGTTTCAATTCTGGTATCACGGTGGTCAAGGGTAGTGTGCACGGTGGTCAAATACTGTGCACGTATTTTAATGCATTCTCTGTTAGTAAATGGGGCAGTTAGGCTGACTACGTGTGTGCTAAGTGCTAATTCCAAATTTAGTGCAGTTTCGTAAATGGGGCCCCAAGTATCCTAATTAATTGTGCGGTAGTGCACGGTCATATGATCGCTAACAGCCAATCATAACACTTTGTGTGTCCTTGACGTTTTATTAAACGTGTTAAAAACATACATGTTTAATGAGTACAAAAATACAGAAGTCTTAGTTTAGTGTTGCCTGGTTAAGCCTTTTCATTTTCTATTCCAATATTTCGTCAGATTTCTAGTTCTTGTAAAACAAACTTGTTTCAGGTAAAAAAATATATATTTTGCTAAAGATATATTTGTTATATGGCTATTTAGGAACTCCCTGGTCAACAGTATGGTTCTTTCAGCCAGAACGGTTAGACACAGATCATTAAAACAGAGCCTTGTAAGTTAAGGAAGGCCAATTGAAGGAATACCACTATTTAATGGCGAGTAGTTGAAATACACTTCAATCCAAATCTGGACAATTTATTATAGCAATTTATGTTTCTTCTCCCAAAATCAAATTTAAGCGTGTTAAGTTTTTTTCTGCTGACCTTTCTTGTAATACATGCTCAGAAAAGCCCAACATCTGCAGTTTTTGCTTATAAATGCATGCACCTCACATAGAGTTTGTTGTCCTCTTTCTGAGATTTTAATGCTATTACTGAGTGTCAGGTTTTATGTCAATCTTGACAGTGAATTCTGCATTAGCACTGTCCTGTGAGACTTTCAAATTTCACAGAAAGAAAGCTGCCATCTCACTTTCTTATCTCAACAGGTATGGTCTTAGGATTCCCAACTCTATAAGTTTTATTTTTATTCATTTATAGATACATAATTCACATCAAACAGACCACAGCCATCTGTAGCCTTTTCTTCTGTCTTAATGAAATTAAATCAGAGTAAAAAAATGAAGATACAACAAAACACTTTTAATAGAATATGCTTAAAGTAGTTAACTACAGCTAATGATATGAATGGTATTCATTTTTTTAATATATTTTATTTACATTGCTGTAAAAATAAACAAACATAACAGGGGCTCCCCATGCTTGTTATTGTTGGAAAAATACATTTTATTTTCCATAATTGTCTATGTGGAAACACTAGCATGCACTACTGTCCCTGACTGTAGCAAATAGCCTGGAAAAACACCAAATGTCATTGTGACAAAGACGACTGAGCGGTGACGTCACGTCAGAAGCAGGAACAAAAACAACAGAGAGGAGTTTGGTGAAGCTGAGCGAATGCTTTCGCTCAGCATTTAATGAATAAACAGAACAGAAAAATAAACGGTTGTAACAACAAACACACAAAAACAGGACACGGCACTTTCGCCAAAATAAACAGACATAAACAAAACGAACTAACACTAAACAAACGGTGGACGGACAGACACACAAACACGGTGAGTAAACAAACAAACAAGTATCGTGCTGGAGCTATCAGCACGCGATAGCAATTGTTTGTAAATATTTCAGTCTCCTTCTCTCTCTCCCGTTCTCCACTCTCGAACACCCAACCCCGAGTGAGTGAAAACATACAGCTTTTATGCAGTTGTACCGAGACTCGATTGCTAGTCAATCATTCAATTGGAATCTCGGTACAACTGCACGTGAATTAATTAAAGTGCAATTCCCCGTGCTCACATATTACTTTTTACTTGCACGTGATGTGATTTGTGCCCTCCTCGTGCCTAAATACAAATCTACAATTTAAACACATGTGAAACACAGACCCGCTTATAGCCCGTGTACCAATGCCTATACACCAACATTTACACACAACACGTAACACAAAATACACACGGGGGCACTTTGCCACATATACCCCCTTGTGCAAAGCACACATGGCCTCAATGGCCACCTCCCCTCAGTCCCAAAGTCCCGGAAGAGGGGAAGCAAATTGTTTCTGGGGTGGGCATGGTGGAATGTCCGCACCCCAATTCTTCGTGGCTGGCAGCTCCCTCTTCTGGGGCTTCAGCCACACTATCTCCTGCCGCGAAAGTGCAGCTGGGGAGCTGGTCTCCTGACCTCCCCCTTCTTCATGGCCGGCAGTTCCCCTCGGTGGGGCTCCGACCACACAATCTCCGCAGCGAAACTGCTGCGGGGAAGCTGGTCTCCTGACCTCCCCCTTCTTCATGGCCGGCAGTTCCCTCCGTGGGGCTCCGCCACCCACTTCCGGCAGCGAAACTGCTGCGGGGAGCTGGTCTCCTGACCTCCCCCTTCTTCATGGCCGGCAGCTCCCTTCATGGAGCTCCGCCACAGTGTAGCGACCGAGGCAAAGCAGAGGCCCCGCGACCCCAGGCGAAGCAGGATCCCTGGCGACCCCAGGTGACGGCAGCAGCAGCGGACCTCGGGAGGCGACGGCAGCAGCAGCGGACCCTCGGGAGGCGACGGCAGCAGCAGGACCCTCGGGAGGCGACGGCAGCAGCAGCGGACCCTCGGGAGGCGACGGCAGCAGCAGCGGACCCTCGGGAGGCGAACTCGGGAGGAGCCCCTGGCCATAGAGGCGGCAGCGGGAGCTCCACTTCTCCCTCGCACTCTGCACCCTGTGTGGAGCAAAAGGCAGCCCCAGGCGATGCGGAGCGACAGGCAGCCCCAGGCGATGCGGAGCGACAGGCAGCCCCAGGCGATGCGGAGCGACAGGCAGCCCCAGGCGATGCGGAGCGACAGGCAGCCCCAGGCGATGCGCGAGGCAAGCATCCTGGGCTGGCGAGGCAAGCCTCCTTGGGCGGCGAGGCAAGCATCCTTGGGCGAGCGAGGCAAGCATCCTTGGGCGGCGAGGCAAGCATCCTTGGGCGGCGAGGCAGGCATCCTTGGGCGGCGAGGCAGGCATCCTTGGGTGCAGTGAGGCAGGCATCCTTGGGCGCAGCGAGGCAGGCATCCTTGGGCGGCGAGGCAGGCATCCTTGGGCGCAGCGAGGCAGGCAGTCAGGACAAGCTGGGGTGCGGGTTTTGGCCCTCTTCTCGCCACTGCGGCCGGGCGGTTCTTCCCATGCTTTCCTCAGCAGCCTATGCAAGGGCTGCTGAGGACCGCCAGCATCTAGTCCTGGTCCTTCTGGTGACGGGAGAGGCAGCTCCTGCTCCTCTCCTCGTGACGGTGGGGAAGTGATACCAGCAGGCATTCATCCTCTGCTGGTGGGGAAGTGATACCAGCAGACATTCCTCCTCTGCTGGTGGGGTTGGCGGAGGCAGAGGCAGCTCCTGCTGCTCTGCTCCTGCCGATGGAGGTGGCGGAGGCAGAGGCAGCTCCTGCTGCTCTGCTCCTGCCAGTGAAGGTGGCGGAGGCAGAGGCAGCTCCTGCTGCTCTGCTCCTGCCAGTGAAGGTGGCGGAGGCAGAGGCAGCTCCTGCTGCTCTGCTCCTGCCAGTGGAGGTGGGAGCGGCGTGTAGTCTCCTGGCGGCGGAGGTGGGAGCAGAGTGTAGTCTACCCTTGTTTCAGGGGACTGGTGCGGCCCTCCCCTCTTGCAGGGGACTGGTGCGGCTCCGCCTGGAAGGGGAGACCAGCAGGCATTCACCCTCTGCTGGTGGACAGGGACCCAGCAGGCATTCACCCTCTGCTGGTGGACAGGGACCCAGCAGGCATTCACCCTCTGCTGGTGGACAGGGACCCAGCAGGCATTCACCCTCTGCTGGGGACAGGGACCCAGCAGGCATTCACCCTCTGCTGGTGGAGGAGGCAGAGGCAGCTCCTGCTGCTCTGCTCCTGGCGGTGGAAGTGGCGGAGGCGGGACCAGCAGGAATTCACCCTCTGCTGGTGGAGGTGGGAGCTGCAAGCAGTCCTCCCATGGCAATGGAGGTGGAACCAGCAGGAATTCACCCTCTGCTAGTGGAGACTGGGGCAGTGGACGCTCTACCTTCCCTTTTGGGCCGTGGACGCACCGACTCCTCCCACTCAGGCTGTGGGACGTTCGGGCTCCTCCCACTCAGGCGTGGGACGTTCGGGCTCCTCCCACTCAGGCGTAGGACGCTCGGGCTCCTCCCACTCAGGCGTAGGGACGCTCGGGCTCCTCCCACTCAGGCGTAGGACGTTCGGGCTCCTCCCACTCAGGCGTAGGGACGCTCGGGCTCCTCCCACTCAGGCGTGGGACGCTCGGGCTCCTCCCACTCAGGCTGTGGGAGGCAAAACCAGCAGGCATTCTTCCTCTGCTGGTGGAGACTTGGGCGGTGGACACTCCGCCTTCCTCTTCCCCTTCCCTTCTCTGCCTCCTCCTCACCTTCCTCTCCTGGGCCAGTTCCTCCTCTCCCTCTTGGTAGGGGCAGTGCACCACTGGGTGCCCGAACTCCCCACAGGCAAGGCACCAGCCTTGGTCCTCTAGACCACCGAGGAGGACCTCCAGATCCTGGCAGCCATCTCTCCAGTTCCAGCCTTCCATTTTTCCCCTTTTTTCCAAAAAAACAAAACAAACAAACAAAAAACTGCGGTTCCCGCTCTGGCCTGAGTCCTGGAGGCGCTGTTTTCCCGGTTCTGACACCACGTGTGACAAAGACGACTGAGCGGTGACGTCACGTCAGAAGCAGGAACAAAAACAACAGAGAGGAGTTTGGTGAAGCTGAGCGAATGCTTTCGCTCAGCATTTAATGAATAAACAGAACAGAAAAATAAACGGTTGTAACAACAAACACACAAAAACAGGACACGGCACTTTCGCCAAAATAAACAGACATAAACAAAACGAACTAACACTAAACAAACGGTGGACGGACAGACACACAAACACGGTGAGTAAACAAACAGACAAGTATCGTGCTGGAGCTATCAGCACGCGATAGCAATTGTTTGTAAATATTTCAGTCTCCTTCTCTCTCTCCCGTTCTCCACTCTCGAACACCCAACCCCGAGTGAGTGAAAACATACAGCTTTTATGCAGTTGTACCGAGACTCGATTGCTAGTCAATCATTCAATTGGAATCTCGGTACAACTGCACGTGAATTAATTAAAGTGCAATTCCCCGTGCTCACATATTACTTTTTACTTGCACGTGATGTGATTTGTGCCCTCCTCGTGCCTAAATACAAATCTACAATTTAAACACATGTGAAACACAGACCCGCTTATATCCCGTGTACCAATGCCTATACACCAACATTTACACACAACACGTAACACAAAATACACACGGGGGGGCACTTTGCCACAGTCATACAAAGAATTTACCTAATAAACTCAGGCATTTAAATAAAACAGGTTTAATGTGTAAGTTGCACTTCCTGAAGGGGTTTAGAAAATGTGCCATGCTTAATTAAGATGCAAATTAAGCTACACCTAAAAATATCAAATATATGTTCAGCCTTGCTTAGCTGAGCAATTACTCTTTAACATTTAATTTTTCGAAAAAAAGTCTAAGCTTCACTTTTCTAAGCATTGAAACAATTTGATGCTACAATGCTTGGGCGAAAGTAAATACCTTGTGCTGATTAAAAATCTGCCTCCCAAGTAATTAAGTTAAAGAGCGGTATGGTGTAATTGATATAATAATGAAGCTAACTAATGTTACTGTGCTCTGGTAAATCCAATGCAATCTTATGCCGTAAAATTGGCTCCGGAAAATGGACTAATATGCTCTAGTGTGTGTGTGTATATATATTTATATATATATATAGTATTTTCTAATTACTAAGCTTCAGTACCTATTGATGTTAACTGAAAATAATTTTAAAAAACAACAACTTACCTACCAATGTGATGGATGTGTCTGCTTTTTGTCACAGATTTCAGTAAAACTACACCCTGATTAGTAAACAATGCAGCCCGTACACAAGGGTATGTTATTCTGTATTTTAAAATGAATGAATAGGACTAAAACTTACAAAAGGCTTTAAGCGGGTCATTAAAAAAAAAAAAAAACACAAATAAATTTGTTGGATCAGAAGGCACACAGGGAAAACTGCTGTTGAATTAATAAAATAAAATAAAATGAAAACTAAAAATGCTATGTAATAATAGTAGGGAAAACAATTCCAGACACTTCCCAGTCCCAGGAGTTTATTAGCCTAATAATTAGCAGCGTACATGCGTAGGCTAAATCAATCACTCGACAAAGGAGTTCTTCAACGAATTAGTCATCGTAAAAAAACACATAAAGCATTGCAAGTAAAGATAACAGTCGTGTCGCTCCAGGTCCAGCTCCGAACGAGTCAATGATTTCACTGTCTAACGTGGTGCCTGCCTGCTCAACTCAATAATACTGTTATTTAAAAACATAAACTTCGATAAAACACACTGAACTGATTAAACTACAAACACTGAACATTTAAACTCCAGAAAGTAAACAAACCTAGTAAATACTGCACATTTTTAAAAGAAGCAACATAATACATCAATGATTTTTTTTAGCCTTTTTAGGCTACAGAACCACCGCCCTGCTATTTAAATATGTAATTTAGCCATGTGCGCTCAACACTTACTCACTGTCAGCAGCCGGTTGGGTGTTTATAGTTAACCTCGCCCAACAGAAAGGAAATGTACACCAGTATGGCTGTGGTTTTATTTGAAAGGAGATTCAACATTGTTAATTTGATTGCAAAGTCACAATGGACTGCAATGTGGTAAAAATATGAAAATAAATCAGTTTTTTTCTTGTGTACCCCTGAGGAGTGCTCAAGTTCCCCCAGTTTGAAAACCACTGATCTATAGTATACATGTGCAAATATTTAACAATCTATTAAAACATATTTATTAGTATATCTTTCAGCATATAAAGTACACATATAAATATATGTAAAAATAGTGTGTGTATATATATATATATATATATATATATATATATATATATATATATATATATATATATATATACCTTATATTTCACAATATATTTTTCCAAACTAAAATATACGAAAACGGCAATAATTTGTATATGGCAAAATATATTAAATACATTACAACACAAACTTACTTTTTTTTTCTGTGGTGGTGGAAGTGAACGCAATTGGTCCTGTGTAGAAAAGGGCTGGTACTGTTACTTGTTTTTTCTTTTTATAATGTTGAAATGTTCGGTATTGATTGACCAGTAACGGCCATTATTTTTGCCTCTGCCATTGTGATAACCTGAAACACACCCGCCAGCTAATTTCATAATACAATTTAAGCTTTTTGACCATGTTGTTTTGATTTAGTTTTATTAACGTTTGTTTGTCTGTTACATTATTATTATTATTATTATTATTATTATTATTATTATTATTATTATTATTATTATTATTATTAGTTTATTAACATACTCTTGCCTATTGTTTTTCTTTTACTTATTCAGTTCATTTCATATGTTGATACACGTGCATTATGACAAGAAATACATATGTATTTATTTATTTATTGATTCATATTGGGTCTGTTGGATAACTCTGTCTTAGAGAACACTTCGGCTATAAGAACACTTTGCTTGCTTCCCGAGGGGTGTTAGAGTACTGTGGGTGTTGTAGAGTGATTGAAAACGAGACATTTTGTGTTTGAATTGAAAGTGATGGTCTTGAGGAGTCAAATGGGTCAAGGTTCAAGTATATTTCCCTCTAGAGAAATTATCACTTTTTGACGTCACTACTGTGGTATTATGCCTTTTTTTCTAAATGGGTCAGGATACAAATATAGCCTTCATCCATGTATTTTATATATATATATATATATATATATATATATATCAGAAGATTGACAAGATGGTTGAATAGAGGTATGCTGGGGAGAATGATTTAGCATGCAGGCAGGCAGGAGGGAGGGAAGCTCACACTGCAGACAAACTGCAAGCGAAAGCAAGCCGGCCGGAGACAAATTGTTCAGATTGAAGGCACTGATGTAAAGTGTAATTCAGCAAGTTCATTCCGGTGAAATGTCTTGTTGTGAGAGAGAAGGCAAGGCTGATTTACTGTAATGAATATTCATCCCCCTGAACGTTGATTTCCAAAGAGCATTTCATTTCAAATAAAATTAGGCTCTCTGTGCCTGCAAGGCCTTAAAAAAAGAGTTTCATAAATACTGTTGGGTTTCTATTACAATACCAGTGTTGTACCCTAGTAGCTGACCACAGCATTACCTGTAATGGCAGCACGGTGGAACTAATACAGCAGAAAACAGATACTCACATGGTTCTGTGGTGCTGCAATGGATTAACAGTGCATATTTGTTTATAGTCATGGGGATAATTATTGGTCAAGTATTCAAATGTAGTTTTCTTAGCTTATTGGCAGTACTTAAAATCTGATATTGCACATACTATTGTGTGTGTGTGTGTGTGTGTGTGTGTGTATATATACAGTATATATATATATATACACACACACACACACACACAGTAGATGCTCATTAGTAGCAACATAACGGTGCCCTTTGCTATGTTGCTCTTAAGTGGCGGTTGCTGTTATGGGGAGTGACGTCTGAACAAAGGCAGCCTGCTTTTTCTGATACTTAAAACAGCTACAGTACATGCTACATTCTTTTCAAGTATATTTGTAGCTAAGACACTTGCTAAAACATTTCTAAAAAAATAAATCAAATTCGTCCTCTACCAGTACATTTATCACTTTTTTAAATGTAGGTTACATGTTTACAGATACAATATTATTGTCATTATGAAGGAAACAATGCCCAACTGCACAAATAGATACTATATAATAGCATACAATAAGCAAGCTTTGTACAGCACTTGCATTCACTCCCCTTGCTCTTTTTTTTGATGTCTATTCTTTTGTATGATCCTTATACTGCTGTATTTTCTTCTAGTTGCGATCACGTCAAAGCAAACAGGTTTTTATTTTTTATTTTTTTTACACATTGCGGGGTATAAACGCTGGAATGATCAAGCAGAGAATGAATTTGCCTTGTAAAAGAAACTGATAAGCGCACTGTACAGACTTTTGGGTACATATGTGGGCGATTAATGGAGGTTTTACGGTATCTGGATAAGATATGTTGCTGTTACCGAGTGGATTTTTAATGGTAAGGAAAGCATTCCCAGGGAACACACACAAATCTCCCAGTGGACAGCCACAACGAAGGGGAAAAAAGACAGCCACTCCCATTAAAATCAAGTCCATATCCACACAGTTCTCAATAAAACCAGAAGTCTTTATTTCACAGCAAACTTCACAGCAAACATAGCTAACACGTTTTGACCCATAGGTCTTCTTCAGAGCATAGACATACATACTTATGCACAATGAAAACGCAACACTCAGGTCTAATTGATATAGACCTGATCAGCTTCTGGATAGACTGCTGTGGGATGTTCCACCACTCTTCCTGTGCAACTGCAGCCAGCTGGTGAAGGTTGGCTGGTTGCAGTTGTCTCCTGTGGATGGCACTGGCGATGTTCTATTGGACTTAGGTGAGGTGAAAAAGTCGTGTAAATTGTAATCCTAGCACTGTGTGGTCTTGCATTGTCCTGCTGGAAAATCGACACTTCTGGGTTGGTTTGCAGGAACGGAAAAACTGTTGCCTGAAGGACTTCAGCAATGTATCACTGAGCATTAAGGTTGCCCTCTATCTGCACCAAAGGCATTCTTGTGTTAAAGGAGATTCCTCCCCATTATCATCACACTTCCACCGCCCCCCGGTTGGCTCGAACAACGCAACAGTCAGCATAACGTTCACCACGACGTGGTGGGCTGGTGTGGTGACCCTCTGCCTTCCAGGATGTGGCCTGTCCCTCACAGAGCCGGTTTCCTGGTTGATCTAAAATAGCTTATTTCTTGAAGCAGAACATCTCATTCTCTGGGCAACTTCTCTCACAGACAGGCCGCCTTCAATCATGCCGATAGCAACCAGGCGATCTTCATTACTCAAGCGGGGCATGGTCGCATCTTTCACTGTTCTTGTGTTAATTCAAATGATTTCTTTTCGAATGGCAATTTATACAGATTCTTAATCAACTCATTTTGGCAATTTTAACTCAACTCAAATACCAAACACTGAGAACCTGGTGTTATTATGAAATCACACGACTTGAGCTCAGTATTTTGTTATCCCAAGGAACAATACTACTCAAACAATCAACAAACCTATCTGCTCACTATTTAAAATGTAAATACCATTATGTATCTGCCCAATGAGCTATTGATGTAAAACTTGATGTAAAACTAAGACTGTTGCGTTTTCATTGTGCATCAGTATATATATATATATATAGAGAGAGAGAGAGAGAGAGAGAGAGAGAGAGAGAGAGAGAGAGAGAGAGAGAGAGGCACACATATATATATATATATATATATATATATATATATATATATATATATATATATATATGCATATTGTGGCAGATTAGGGGGAGGAGAGGTAGTGGGGACACTACATTCCCAAGAATGCCACGGGAGCAAGCCAGAAGGAGGTACAACTGGCACTAAGTGTAACAAGGGACACCTGCCTGTGATTAACAGGCAGGCATATCAAAGGAAAAAAAAAATTTGTTCAGGGCAGTCTCCAGTCTGTGTGAATAGAGACTGTTGTTTGTGATCAGACCTGTGTGGTTACTGAAAAGTAGTGTGTAAACCTTTTTGTTTGTGTGTGTTGAAAATTATTTGGTTTAATCGGTAAACGTCTAACCAATGTGTTAGTGAGGGATTAAAAAAAAGTTTAGTTAGTACTCCATGTGTGAGTTTGTTTTTTGTTTTGTTTTTCATTTTTAATTTCTGTAAATAATAAAATTGCACGAAAGTGCTTCAAAACCTTCACTTCTTGTGTCTGGGTCTGTTTCAAAAGGGCTACGATATGTTTATTGTGTGTGTGTATATATATAGACATAACATCAATTTCCAATTGTTCTGTTATTTCTTACCATATGGCATCTTTCTTGATATTGTCTTTATAATTACTGACACTGGCATCATAAGGAACATTATATTTTTCGACTTTATAATTAAATTCTCATTCATTTATTTCTGTGTTAATTTCTGTGTGAACGAGACAGTGACAGTCTGACAGCCTCTCCTTCGACTCTGCCTGAGTAATGACGTGTTGTGTACAGAAACATAGAAGGCCCGCGCAGACAAACCGTCAGTTTGAGACACGGCAATTCTATCTTTAGAGTAAGGGGGGAGTTTGCGTAGCAGCTACAGGAATACAGAATGGTAAAATGAAATAATACGCTTGGACAGTTGTATTGGATTTACCTCTGTATCATGTATAAAGGGTTTCATAGCCTTGCAAACAATAACAAACTTATGCACAAATGTGAGAATCCATTGCAAGGCTGTGAGAGTTTCACAGGTAAACCTTGAGACTTGAAATCTGTGCATTTGTTTAAAAGTGTTGGTATGTTTTGTATATTGGGTACACAGCTTAGCTGTCCTGCATGTTAGTCAGGGACCTGCAAAAGTGTTTAGTTAGCACTCCAAAGTGGAGCTAGGTTTTTATTTTGTTTTGTTTATTTATTATGTAATAAAAGTCTCTGGGTCACATTTTTATATGTGGCACAAACCCGAAGGCCCTCAAAAAAAGAAAATGATATTAGCAAGGGTTTTTGTGAATCACAAATGCAATGCAGTGTTTCGGATAAACTGTTTTATTCACGTCAGTGTGTTTGTTAAGCCCTAATAGTTATGCAGCAGCAAGTGAAAATGCAATTTAAAAGTCATTTTCTACTGCTTGAGAGGACCTTGAATGCAGGAGTTCAGGGCCATGCTTGGACTCCGACTGCGCTGAACATTGTAATTTCATTTCAGAGGACAAGCACCATGTATTGTGTGGTTTCAAAAGGGAAAAACACAATACACTATAACTCCGGCTTAGATGTTGTCATGTTGGGCTATTCACAAAAGAGATGAAGATGATTACCTCATAGGTGTTTTGAAATATATATTTTGTAGTGCAACTTGCTCCATTCATGGTTATCTTTATCAATCTATAAAGCTTTGAAATAAATAAAAACCTGAGTTCAGGAAGTCAACGTGTAAAAAAAGCTGCAAAACACTATGTTAATGCAGCAGTTTTCAACCCTCCCCACCCCCCCCCCCCCCCCCGCCAACCCCACACAAGCAGCCATAGGAACCAAACAACACAAGCTTGAAATCATGGAACAAACTTAATCAAGGAGCCAGCAGCTGTGCCTCTGAAAGGTCCTGTAGCCTGTTACAAAAGAGTTGCAACAAGAACACTTTTGCAAACTACATAACTTTTCAATTGCAACGCATTCTTGGAACTGTAAGTTACATCCGATCAATGGAACTATTTCCAGTTGGAAACCTTCCAACAAGTCAAAGCTAACTTCTTTGTATTCATCATATCAAATATAAAACATTTTATGACTCGAGAAATTAACTGTAGCTAATGCTTTCAAGTTAGTGGATATATTCTTCCTGTTTTGGAGTATGCAAGAAATGTATTTTGTTTGTTGAAATGTGTAATTCAAAGGAGTTACCTAATAAATGCAGAGAATTTGATCATTGCCCCATTTCTGAGTTTATTTGAATATAGAATCAATTGAGGTTGATAACATATTGTCAGATTTGTAGATCACGTATAAACTAAATTAACACGGTAAAACTAATTTAACAAATTAGTTATTGGAATTTTGGATTCTGTTCTGAATGGGAAGTTGAATTAATTCCTGTGCATTTTGATATGAAATATAATTGATTAAAACGAGAAACGAGTATTGAAAATACCAATGCAAAGTACACCACTTTGTGATTAACCATAACTAATATTAGTATCTTAGTGTCACAGACGGTTCTGACACGTCCCTTTTGTGCTGTAAGTCATTAGATCCTTTTGCATGGAAGGCCTTGGTTGCAAGGGTGCGTGCGGTTCTTTGATGGACCCAGATTCAGTCAAAATGTGTTTGCACACTGACGATGGGAATGAGAATGTAGAGATGGGAGCCCAGCTAACAAGATTTAAGTTTTGACCTGACCCAAGACTGTCACAGCTACTGGAAGCAGGCTGATCTTTGGGATACAAATTGAACATTTGTGAAACTGCAACAAATATTGTAATGACTAGAATGTGTTTTAAAGAACATAAAACCAGTAGAATATACAGTATTATTAGCAGATCTGTGTAAGGCCTGTGAGGAGGAGTTCATCGCATTGAAAGGCAGACTGACCTGCTGAAAGTTCCAAACCTCCCTTATCAGGAAAAATCATAATTTTTTAATTAGACTCAGAGTCTCAAAAAATTCTGATCCAGCGAGAGTAGAATGGCAGAATCTGTGGAGCACACTTAATATGCTAGAAGCAATCGAACTAGGTTCGATTATCGTAAGAAAAGACAAAAGTATTTAAATAAATAAGAAACCTAATATAATAACATTAAGTAAATGTATGAGCAGTCCTAAGTTTTAATACTCAAGGTTGCATTTGCCGCTAAGCAGGTGCCTAATTAAAAACTAACCTCTTGCCTTCTGTGTATATCAATGAAATAGAATAGAATTGCAGTTTATAAGAGATTGCTATTTTGACATATCTGAATTAGAACTACATGTTATAAAATAATTTAAAGTACAAACTGTAACTCTAACAGTAAACTTGCTGAAGGAGTACAACTAATGTTGTAACCTCGTCCTTGCCTGCTTGTAGTGCAGGCAGTGTTGATGATGACTCATTGGTGTTGGCAGATGAAGCAAGGATTTTTCTGAGTGATTTAAAAGCTAAGATCCTCTCTATAATGAATTATCTTGTTAATATTAACAAACAAAATACCTTTCGGATAACAGAAGATAGGAGTTTATATTACAATAATCATTTGCCATATATAACAGAAATGTATTAGAACCTGGCAGGAAGAGATGGGAATGGAAAGTGTTGGACATGTTAATATGTTAAGTTAGATATTGGTTTGAAATAATGAGTATAGGAAAAAGCTTACGATTGTGTTTCATATTAATCAACCCTAAAATTGGCAAAAAGCAGAGGTTGTCTTAAAACCTGCTTTAACTGGATGTTGTATGAACAGTGAAGAAGGTCAGACTTAGTTCAGTCACTATAACACTATGGCATTCTAATATATTAATGATACCCTGTATTTAGATATAAATAACTGAACCTCCATTAAAAGCTTAAAGGATTTATCAAAGGAGTAAAACAATATTACAATTTCTAGGAGCAACTGTTATATTGAACTACCTGAATTAGAAATACATATTATAATGCCATTTAAAGTTAAATTATTGAAAGAACATATTAAAAGTTTATTATAACAGAAGCATGGCATCAACAATATTGTAAACATATTGTTAAGACACATTTGAGATAATGTTAAT
The DNA here is from genome assembly GCA_030684275.1 of Acipenser oxyrinchus oxyrinchus. Classification (NCBI taxonomy): domain Eukaryota; kingdom Metazoa; phylum Chordata; class Actinopteri; order Acipenseriformes; family Acipenseridae; genus Acipenser; species Acipenser oxyrinchus. The sequence goes on from CM060254.1 coordinate 27,572,092, forward strand.
TTAATTAATGTAAGAATTAGTTCAGTTTTTCCAACTAAACAAGTATTTTAGACATTACAATATCAATTAAACTAAAGAATATAAATGTTTAGCTTATATAAAGGTTTTACTTCAGTAATAAACAGAGGTATTTATTTATAGGAAAACTGTAGAGTTTAAAAGTGAAATAATTAAATGTTTGTCTCAGACACACAGTATAATTCTGGAAGGGCATTAGACCTTCAAAAGATAAGGCTTGGTCTTTGGCACCTCAAAGCAGGATTCGGTGTTGGCTCTTAAAAGAGGGAATTTGCCTACCTTGATTAATAACCAATGGAAGGTGCTTTAAGAAAGACAGGAGTATGTACCTCATTATATTAAGAAAATAATGAAAGCTTAGTTATACAAATTAGGATGTCAATTTTTTCTTATTATCTGAAAAGATAACGGTCCGGGCGTCTCTTGAATCGGCCAAAAAATGACTTAATGCGGTGAATTTGGAAAAGTGCTTACAGTGGAGTTTCATATTAATTAAAACACGAGGCTTGGCAAGTAAACAAGGTGTGTGGAAACCTGCTTGTGCAGGCAACTTTTAGAAACAGAGAGAGGTCAGGCTTAGTCCAAGCATGGTACAAGTTAATATAAGGCTATTATATTTAACATGTTTCATTATAGGTTGAATTTAAATGAAAATAACTGGTCTTATTCAAAGGCTTATGATAAACCCTTACACTCTTTGTCAAATACTTTGTTAACACCCATTTGTATATTAAGTTAAACTGGCCCATTGACAACACACTGAAAAGGTAACATAATATGCGGCTAAGGGACATATTTTTTTTTGACCCAGGTTAATATAATTAAATATAAAGAGTCTTGGGAGGTGGTACAGTGGGGATTTAAAGAACAGTCTGAGTGGGAGAGGTGAGTCATCAGGCAGTGTAAGAGCTGAAGAGGATCGACAGTAGTGCACTACCGGGCAAGCTTAAAGTCTGGTTCTTTCAGTTCAGTCTTCTTCCAAGGTTGCCGTGTATACGGTTTCCCTGTCAACAGTAAAGAAACTAGAAGCCATGATTAGTTCATATATTAGGAAATGGCTGGCAGTTCCATGATGCCTTAGCAGGGTAGCACTCTACGGTAAAGGGAAACTGCAGCTGCCAGTCTCAGCTCTAACTGAGGAATTCAAGTGTGCGAAAGTTTGGCTGGAAATGACACTGATGGAATCGTGTGATGTGTGTGTGATGGAGGGAGCACCTGTAGTGATGACGGGAGAAAGTGGGCAGCAAAGGACACGGTGGAAGATGCAGGTGTCTGAGGCGAACCAGGGAGAATGCATGAGATGGGAGAATTGTAGAACAGCATAAGATTGCTGGTGAGACAGATGAGGGTCAGATTCCTAGTCAGATCCACATATGATGTTATTCCATCACTGCAGAACCTGAATGTGTGGATTGGAGAACCCTGCATGTCCTTGTGTTCATCACAGGCTACGATGAAGCACATTCTTACAGGATGTAAGATGGCTCTGAGCCAGGGTCACTTCACTTGGCATCATGACCAGGTGCTGCGATGCTTAGCATTAGCACTGGAAGAACGGTGTAATAAGATCAACAGCTTGCCACCAATATCAGCAATAGGTGGCACACAGAGAGCAACAGTTAACAGCAGAGGTGGAGAGTCCAGGTGGGTTGATGGGGATTCATTACACACTCCGTGGCCTAGGTTTTTAGAGATATTGGATTCAATGGACAGGAATTGCGACGTGTACTGAGGCTCCATCTGAGGCAGAGAGATGTAGCAACTGGCTCTGGTTGAGGAGGAAAGAGCCAATTGGCAACCACAAAGAGAGGTGACTGATTAAGTTAACATCAATGAAAAGGAATGGTAAGGCAAGTGATGGAGGAAGTTAACATCAGTGAAACGGAATGGTAAGGCAAGTGATGGAGGAGGTTAACATCAGTGAAAAGGAATGGATGGCTAAGGTAAGTAAACTAGGCTGGGTTGGTTGGGGGATGGAGGGCAGTGATGCTGGGATGCCAGTATCACTGTCGAACCTTCCTGAAGTGACATGGGCTAGTCGACAAATCACCTAAGACAGGAGATGCCCATCTGATGACCCTGCGAAGTGCCCCACCCAGCCCATTCCAGACGGTCGCCATGCTGAGGTGATAGGGAGGCCATACTTTGGTTGATCCCTTGAGCAGCATTACGCTTTAGTCATCAACACCAGGCCAATAGAAATCCACATTACCTGGAGGAAAAGCGCTGAAGGCTCATATAGTGCATCAAACCTGCATCTTGGTTGGTTCCCACCACGATTATCTAATTTTATCTTGGCGAAAGCCGAGTCCAATACTACTCTCATGTGGGCTGTGGAGGCTGTGTGGTCCAGTGGTTAAAGACAAGGACTTGTAATCAGGAGGTTCAAATCCCACCTCAGCCACTGACTCATTGTGTGATCCTGAGCAAGTCACTTAACCTCCTTATGCTCCGTCTTTCGGGTGAGACGTAATTGTAAGTGACTCTGCAGCTGATGCATAGTTCACACACCCTAGTCTCTGTAAGTTGCCTTGGATAAAGGCGTCTGCTAAATAAACAAATAATAATAATAATGTAATAAAGATGAAATTAACACAGGATTTTTGCAAACCATTCGAGAATGGTTCTGGTATTGAATTTGTTGAAGATAAGATTTTTTTGCAGTCAACAAATTGTATTTAAACATTTTCTCAAACATACATTCTTTGTGTTTAGCTTTGGGAAAGATCTCTATAGATGACATCTAGAAAGATAACCCTGCAAAAGAGGTTAGTTAGCTTTTTATAATGCAATGTGTTCTATAGTTAATTTTCCCCCCTTTTTAAGCTATACAGGTCTTTATAATACATTTTTTACACAATATTCATTCAAATTAAACAAAGAGAATTATAATTAAATAAATACAATTACAAATAAATACAAAATTGTAGGGTTGGATGATGACATTTTCAGCTATCGATTATTGTCTGTAAATTATCAGACAATCACAATTATTGGCCGAAAAAATAAAATATATTCTTGTAATTTATACTTGAGCAGCATGATGTAAATTATGTCGTTTTCCTATAAAATAATACCTATATTTTTTTCTTATTTAACTATTTATGTTAATTCGAGAATGTTTACTTTCATTAAAAAAAAATCCCACCAAATGTATTAATATAACAAAACAAAATGTTACCTGCAAGTTTGTTTTTTTTACTTGTGTGGCGAATCTAGCATTAAGAGAATCAAACTACGTTTTTAAAAATAATAATAATAATCTCTGTATATAGAGTTGTATACTATTAGGAACATACTGAGTTTTGCACACTGCTGCTTGTATGCAGGCAGTTCAATAAAATAAACCTCCTATCCTTCCATTAAAAGGTAACTCTCTTCTATTCATGCAACTACCCTTTTACAATAGCAATGCCATGGGAACAGATATATATATATACAGTACTGTGCAAAAGTTTTAGGCAGGTGTGAAAAAATGCTGTAAAGTAAGAATGCTTTCAAAAATAGACATGTTAATAGATTATATTTATCAATTAACTAAATGCAAAGTGAGTGAACAGAAGAAAAATCTACATCAAATCAATATTTGGTGTGACCACCCTTTGCCTTCAAAACAGCATCAAGCATCAATTCTTCTAGGTACACTTGCACACAGTTTTTGAAGGAACTCAGCAGGTAGGTTGGACCAAACATCTTGGAGAACTAACCACAGTTCTTCTGTGGATTTAGGCAGCCTCAGTTGTTTCTCTCTCTTCATGTAATCCCAGACAGACTCGATGATGTTGAGATCAGGGCTCTGTGGGGGCCATACCATCACTTCCAGGACTCCTTGTTCTTCTTTACGCTGAAGATAGTTCTTAATGACTTTCGCTGTATGTTTGGGGTTGTTGTCATGCTGCAGAATAAATTTGGGGCCAATCAGATGCCTCCCTGATGGTATTGCATGATGGATAAGTATCTGCCTGTACTTCTCAGCATTGAGGAGACCATTAATTCTGACCAAATCCCCAACTCCATTTGCAGAAATGCAGCCCCAAACTTGCAAGGAACCTCCACCATGCTTCACTGTTGCCTGCAGACACTCATTCGGTATGCGCTCTCCAGCCCTTCGGCGAACAAACTGCCTTCTGCTACAGCCAAATATTTCAAATTTTAACTCATCAGTCCAGAGCACCTGCTGCCATTTTTCTGCACCCCAGTTCCTGTGTTTTCGTGCATAGTTGAGTCGCTTGGCCTTGTTTCCACGTCGGAGGTATGGCTTTTGGCCAAGTCTTCCATGAAGGCCACTTCTGACCAGGCTTCTCGGACAGTAGATGGGTGTACCAGGGTCCCACTGTTTTCTGCCAGTTCTGAGCTGATGGCACTGCTGGACATCTTCCGATTGTGAAGGGAAGTAAGCATGATGTGTCTTTCATCTGCTGCAGTAAGTTTCCTTGGCCAACCACTGCGTCTCACGGTCCTCAACGTTGCCCGTTTCTTTGTGCTTCTTCAAAGAGCTTGGACAGCACATCTGGAAACCCCTGTCTGCCTTGAAATTTCTGCCTGGGAGAGACCTTGCTGATGCAGTATAACTACCTTGTGTCTTGTTGCTGTGCTCAGTCTTGCCATGGTGTATGACTTTTGACAGTAAACTGTCTTCAGCAACCTCACCTTGTTAGCTGAGTTTGGCTGTTCCTCACCCAGTTTTATTCCTCCTACACAGCTGTTTCTGTTTCAGTTAATAATTGTGTTTCAACCTACATATTGAATTGATGATCATTAGCACCTGTTTGGTATAATTGTTTAATCATACACCTGACTATATGCCTACAAAATCCCTGACTTTGTGCAAGTGTACCTAGAAGAATTGATGCTGTTTTGAAGGCAAAGGGTGGTCACACCAAATATGGATTTGATTTAGATTTTTCTTTCTGTTCACTCACTTTGCATTTAGTTAATTGATAAATATAAACTATTAACATGTCTATTTTTGAAAGCATTCTTACTTTACAGCATTTTTTCACACCTGCCTAAAACTTTTGCACAGTACTGTATATATATACACAAGGGTGCTGAGCACCTGTTTATTTTTCCCCATATGGTGCATAGGCTGCAGTATAGTACTCATTACTGTAGCTAAAAAAAAAAAAAAAAAATCCTGTGTCAAAAGTTCCACTTTTCTACTGTAATTTTACAGTGAGCTAGCGTTTATTTTATATTTTACAAACATTTGTTTTTTTATGTTAGAAAACCAATCATGCTTTGCCAGTGTACAACTTATCAAAATGAAACCATGGCGTAAAGTTAAAAGTCTTGTTTAAAATCAATACTTAACTTCCCAGTGTACACAGTGCTCACGCAGATCATGTTTCACACAGACAGTTCAGTGCTGCTTACTGCTCAATGCAGAGCCGCTTCCTGCTTCACTGGGTCACGGACGATAATTATGATTATCGCTAATTTTTCAATGCGATAAAATTATCGCTCCAAAAAAAATATTGTGATTATAGATATTATCGATTATTGTTCCAACCCTACAATATTGACACCCCATGTGAAGGGAGGCAACCTCTGCTCTCAAGTTCCTGGGAGTAAAGAGGCAATTAGCTTTGTTGTGGGATAGGAGGACCATGTCAGAGAAGAGGGATGAACTTGGAACAGGGAATAGGGAAACCATCTCAAAACAAATCCATCAGTAATAAAAGGAACAGTCAATTTACACCAAAACGGTTTGCTACAGATGCCAGGGGTTATTCATTTTCATTATGCAGAGCTTCTTAAACGTGGAAAGCTTTGAATGTAAACAGAGATGGTCCTAACACTCTGCTCATAGCAGCTCTAGTGTATTCCCATTTGTATCATTGTTGATTGTTATTTAGATAATGGGACCATAAACCAATGGAAATACTCTCTAAAGCTTTTCAGCCCTGCTTCCTAATCCACAGAGGTCAGGATAGATCATTAGCAAATTACACATATCCACATCACGGGCAATGTAGTTCAGCACTGGACAGCTCCCTTGGGCCGACAGGCTGGAATGGAAAAGCATGTTGCACATCTTTTATCACTTTGGACAAGTCCCTGAGTGCAGATGGGGCTCAAAACGGTCTGGATTGTAATGTTAACATGTTATCACGTATATGCTGTATAATAAACCACAGGCCTATAAACATTATACATGCCTTGTTAAATGCTTACAGCCATCTTGTATAGCTGTAAATACAAACAATGCACATTCTGAAATGTCACATCTGTACAAGATTATCAGTTTATCGATTACAGCCTAGTTTCATTCTAAAGGTTTGTATGAAGCTCCAGCTTGAGTTAGAAGCCAGCCAGCATCTTGTTTTTGGATTCAGTATCTGGAGTAAACTGTGATTGGTCTAGCTATGTTTTTTTTTAAATCATATTAAAAAGGAGTTATCATTGTTTATGGAAGCATTGCATTTCTTTAGTGAAAACATGAAATCTGGCAAACCTTGCTTGTAACATTTAAATATAAAAAGAACTGAACTGTCTAAAAGTTTTTGATTATTGAGTTGTGAGTATTAAATCGGTGAGTAGTGACAAAACTCCTGAATGATCTGTTAAAGTCTTTCATTTATATTAAAATACAGTATACCACTCAACAATTGTAGTGACATCATTGGCACACAGTGTGCCCCAGTGCTTGTTTGAGGGTAGTACAGTATATAGACGGGCTGCAGTGACTTACAATAAAATAATTCCATCAAGGTGTTCTGAGATGAGAGTAAACACTAAGGGGTAGGTGTATTAAGATGGGCCAGTCACAGTGCAAACATACCGCAATTTGCATTTTCGTTGCGACAATTCGCGAAGTATACATTTTGTTGTGTGTACTAAGAGAAAATATGTTAATAAAAAGAGCCGCAATATGCTAATTTAAATATTTGTTGCATCTTCTTAGCGAAATCTCTAGCATACATTGCGAGAGTCGTGCAGCATTGTTCAAATAAATAGTGGGAGTTGAGTTGCAGTTTGCTGCAGCAGAGGGTGCCCGAAGGATAATGTCTATACATGCAAGGGTGCAAAAATCCAAATAACATTGTTTTTGTTAAATGTAAATGTCATCTCTACAATGCATTCTGTTCTGTCTTCATTTTAACTATTTTAATACTGTAATACTTTAATATATACACTACCGTTCAAAAGTTTGGGGTCACTTAGAAATTTCCTTGTTTTCGAAAGAAAAGCAAATTTTTTGTCCATTAAAATAACATCAAATTGATCAGAAATACAGTGTAGACATTGTTAATGTTGTAAATGACTATTGTAGGTGGAAACGGCTGATTTGTAATGGAATATCTACATAGGCATACAGAGGCCCATTATCAGCAACCATCAGTCCTGTGTTCCAATGGCACGTTGTGTTTGCTAATCCAAGTTTATCATTTTAAAAGGCTAATTGATCATTAGAAAACCCTTTTGCAATTATGTTAGCACAGCTGAAAACTGTTGTGCTGATTAAAGAAGCAATAAAACTGGCCTTCTTTAGACTAGTTGAGTATCTGGAGCATCAGCAATTGTGGGTTCGATTACAGGCTCAAAATGACCAGAAACAAAGAACTATCTTCTGAAACTCGTCAGTCTATTCTTGTTCTGAGAAATGAAGGCTATTCCATGCGAGAAATTGCCAAGAAACTGAAGATCTCGTACAACGCTGTGTACTACTCCCTTCACAGAACAGCGCAAACTGGCTCTAACCAGAATAGAAAGAGGAGGGAGGCCCGGTGCACAACTGAGCAAGAGGACAAATACATTAGAGTGTCTAGTTTGAGAAACAGACGCCTCACAGGTCCTCAACTGGCAGCTTCATTAAATAGTACCATAAAACACCAGTCTCAACGTCAACAGTGAAGAGGCGACTCGGGATGCTGGCCTTCTAGGCAGAGTTGCAAAGAAAAACCATATCTCAGACTGGCCAATAAAAGAAAAGATTAAGATGGGCAAAAGAACACAGACACTGGACAGAGGAAGATTGGAAAAAAGTGTTATGGACAGACGAATCTAAGTTTGAGGTGTTGGGATCACAAAGAAGAACATTAAGTGAGACGCAGACCAAATGAAAAGATGCTGGAGGAGTGCTTGACGCCATCTGTCAAGCATGGTGGAGGCAATGTGATGGTCTGGGGGTGCTTTGGTGGTGGTAAAGTGGGAGATTTGTACAGGGTAAAGGGATCTTGAAGAAGGAAGGCTATCACTCCATTTTGCAACGCCATGCCATACCCTGTGGACGGCGCTGATTGGAGCCAATTTCCTCCTACAACAGGACAATGACCCAAAGCACAGCTCCAAACTATGCAAGAACTATTTAGGGAAGAAGCAGTCAGCTGGTATTCTGTCTATAATGGAGTGGCCAGCACAGTCACGGATCTCAACCCTGTTGAGCTGTTGTGGGAGCAGCTTGACCGTATGGTGCGTAAGAAGTGCCCATCAAGCCAATCCAACTTGTGGGAGGTGCTTCAGGAAGCATGGGGTGAAATCTTTTCAGATTACCTCAACAAATTGACAACTAGAATGCCAAAGGTCTGCAAGGCTGTAATTGCTGCAAATGGAGGATTCTTTGACAAAAGCAAAGTTTGAAGGACACAATTATTATTTCAATAAAAAATCATTATTTCTAACCTTGTCAATGACTATATTTCCTATTCATTTTGCTATATTTCCTATTCAAACTCATTTCATGTATGTTTTCATGGAAAACAAGGACATTTCTAAGTGACCCCAAACTTTTGAACAGTAGTGTATATAAAATAAATATAATATAAAACATGAAAGGCAGTTTAATCCCATCAGATTCTATAGTGGGGCCCCAACCTTCACCCCCAAAGAGCTAAATGATTTTTGTTTTTTTCATTTTATTTTAATTATTATTATTATTTTAACTTGGCCTACTTAGTAGCAATAGATCATGGTCCTATACAGAATGAGCTGGAGGGGTTAGTGGCACATGTGTGCAGTCTATTGCTCCCAACACGCTGGGAAAACCAGAAATGTCACAGAAATTTGTTTGAGGCTTTTAAGTACACCCTGACTTTAGTGAAAATTAGGTACTTGGGTGTTTACCTCAAATACATTGAGCACAACGCAACACACGAGAAAAAGTGGACTGGGAAATGCTAGTGTAGCGATCTTGGTTCCCGCAGGCAGGTGCATCACACAGGGCGACGCAATCCACACACAGCAGGCGGAGGGCTGAACCGGGACCTCACACACTAAAGCACAGCGCCCATACCACTGTACAAAAGAGCCGGCTCCTTTGCAAGGAGCGTATATCGGGCTTATGTCTCTGTGTGTGATTACATCACCTACCAGCCCTGCTGCTGCCTTCCCCCGTGCACGCTACACTAGCAACAACTGTGACTTTAAAACGTGTTTTCAAAAGTTCTTAAATTGATGCAATTGTAAGTGTCGCAATTTTCAGCAGCTTTAATAAATCTTATTATAATGTTTGTGTACCCTCATTTGCACTATCTCCGCCCCCCTTTTGCGAATTTAAGCAGGAACTTTCATAATTACATATTCATCTAAGGTTGAACCACAAAGAAACTGCTGCCGCAAAGCATTCCCTAAAAAGTAGCTAACAGTATTGCGCATGTTTAGTACATTTCAAATTTCAGACTTCCAACTCGTCTGCCACTGGTTTGTGACTATTGTGACAGGCACAACAACTTTAGCACATCTACCCCAAAGTGTTTCATGAAACTTACAGCCCGAGATGGAGTTATTTTATTGTAGTTCTGTCGCCCATTTGTTCTCCCACTTTCGATTTGCCTGTGAGTAGGTCTGTAAGTATGTCACATTATAAATGAGACACCACGCGGTACCCCAGGGTAGTGTTGTACCCCGGTCTCTCATTTCACATCATATACATCACAAAATATTCCTCACGGCTCCTGCATAACCGGTCAAAATAAAAATAGCTTAGTACTAGGTGGATTCTCACAGTTAAAGAATACGTGCAATACAACAAGCCAGACACATGAGCAAAAAATAGAAGAAAACTTTAAATATACACAGATTTAGCAGCATGACTTGTATTAAGGCAATTGTCTTCACTTTCATTGAAAGCATCATTTTTATTTATAGTCAGACAACTTCATTATGATTTTATTATAATACTGACAAAACCTATAGTAATACAACATTTGTCATCTTATTCATAGCTCTGCTAAATACAATACAGTCTATTTATTTTAATTTAGTGTGAACTAAATTACTACGTTTTGATAATGGTTTTGGAGAAAACTATCAGTGACACAGAGTACAAGATTCCGTCTCAATTATATTAGCAGAGAAAGCGAACGCAGTGGGATAGCCTACTTATTGATTTTGTTTTGGGTTTTCAAAACATTTAGGTAAGTGAAGACATTTTATTTATACAAACTCTAGATGTAATACTCATTTCTAACAACAACGGAAGCTTACTTCTGCAAAGTAATGTGAACTGTAGACATAAAAATATGTAGTACATCTTAGTGTTAAAATAAGTATTTGTGCCCTGTGCGAAAAATACATAATTCAGTAAGTATGATGATCTTGTGTGGGGCATTCCAGGGTAACGAGTTTGTCTTATATACATATAACTGCTTATCCAGTTGTGATGAAGCGTGATAAGGGCAGTCTTTAGAAAATGTACAATAATCTGGAGATATGCCTTACACTTTCAATTTTACATATATCTAAAGAAGTGTTTGATATTGAAAGCTGTCATTTTGTATTTAAAGGTAGGGTATGGGAGGTTTTTTACAACAGATGAATGAATATATTTTAAAATAGGAACATTTGGGAGAGTTCTAAAACAGAAGAATTTTATTAACATCCGATTGACTTTTTAGTAAGTTGTTTAACTGTTAACATTAATTGTATTAATAATAATAATAATAATAATAATAATAATAATAATAATAATAATAATAATAATAATAATAAATTTGACTTTTAGAATAGAATAAATCTGTTCAGATTTACATTTTGGAGGAAAACAATTATAAATCCACATATGCTCTGTCTAGATAGAAAGCCATTCAATTTGTTATAAAAGGTTTGTTTGTTGCTCCTAACATATCCTGTCAAAATGACAACACATTTGGAAATCACCTTGTTTTTTTTGCTGTGTACAAAAGAAAAACAAACATTAATCACTTGGTTTCTAAAAGCAGAGGATTATACCAAAGGTGTACAAAGGCCTAAATTCCCAAGCTTGCTTATCAAGAGCTTGTGCAAACAATGCTGTGATTTACGTCATCTTGCGTTAAAAAGAAACCTTTCAAACTGCTTCCCACATGAATAGTTTTGTAAGTCATGATGACACTAGATGTCAAGACTGCAGTTCATTAATGTTTGGTTATAGTTTTTCAGTTACATCTTAAATGGCAGAACGAAGGTGAATATAATTCATAAAATGTCAAACACATACAATTCTATTCCAAGAGTATGCCGATGTCTAAGTAGTATGTATGTGTAACAGGGTGCCCGCCCCTTTTATATATTTATGTATGTATTTATTATTATTATTGTTGTTGTTGTAGCTTTGTGTATTTATTTGCATTATGTATTATTTTGAATTAGGTATTGTGGCAAGGAAGGGGTTAATTCGCACCGAGAGTGCAACGCGCAGAGCTGAAAAGCCTCAAGGGCGTGGAAGTGCCGAGGTGTGGAGTCCGAGGCACCGAGGGCGTGGAAGCGCCGAGGTGTGGAGTCGAGGCACCGAGGGCGTGGAAGCGCCGAGGTGTGGAGTCCGAGGCACCGAGGGTGTTGAAGCGCTGAGCTCAAGGCCCACCATGACATGAGGCATCTTGGCTGAGGACCCCCACCCAATGAAACCATAGAAATTGAGTATCTTTCACTACCTTTCTCTTAAAAAAAACAGCTGCTTTGGAATTTTTTTTTTTTTTTTTGTAAATGGTGTTTCAACTTTGAAGGTTTGAGGCACTCAAGACAGCAATTAAAGACCAGGACGGAAATAATAAACAAAAATATCAATGCATAAAAATAGCAATACATAGTTTGCCAAACCTCTGACAAACTGTAGTTTAACATAAGAATAAAACCAATAAATAACAAAAATACACATACATTACATTATAAGGACTGACTGCATAGACACAGCTGAAGTAAAACATTCAGTCATGTTTTGTAACAGACTGTAAATGAAATCGCTTCCCAAACTATAAAGATATTTGATTTTTTTTTTTATAAACACTACCATTTCTACCCTATTGTTGATGTGTATGTCATATGGACAGAACATGGTGCATACAGCTGAACCTCTACACCAAAATAACTGAGCCAGCAAACCAGGAGAAAATGAAAACTACAACTGGTGCATAATCAAGCATTTATAGCCATAGTGCTCACTCATTAATGCCATTTCCATGAAGGACTAAAACAAGTGACTTGCACAAAAACATGCTTTATCCCTGCAGACAAAAGTGGAGATGTTGAAAGTTGTCAATAAACAACCCTATACAAGAGAAAGAAAGATGCTGCTGCAGATTTCAACATTCCCTCAAACACAACCATTCTGAAAAAACAGGATACAATAATACTGCCCTATGAATAGCAAACTGGATACAAGTCGTCAGCATTTCTGATTTGCTCAATACCTTGATGTTGAGAACACCTTGCTTTTGTGGTTTTAAAATGCCTGTGATCAGAATGTGTCTGTATCTGGGACCACTATGTAAATGTTGCATTATAGATTTTTACTAGTGCAATACGCTGTAATTTATTGTTATCTTTGCAAAAGGTTTTTTTTTTATTTAACTCTTTTTGTCATGTATACTTTTAAAAAGTTCACTTACAACTGTATTTTCAATAAAATGTACAGTGCCTTTAAACTTGATTTCAGTTTTACTGTAACTTCAATAAAAACTGAAAGTATGCAATTGGCATCGACTCCTGATAATAACAAATGAAGTTCATAACTAAAGTTCGGGAGGAGGGTCAGACACCAGTCTCCGCGTCATTCAATTTAAACATGAATCATTCAATTTAAACATTAGCTAATTAAGACTGTTAGCACTATAAATACCCTCTTCACTTACCTCTCAGTTGCGTTTCGATTTCATCGTAACCCACCACCTCCCCATCTCCACCTTTCTTAAAAACAATTTCATGGTTTTGTCAATGGGGTCTCTGCCTTGTCCAGTTGGCCAGGAAGCGAGCCCTCAAACCAAGTTAGGTTTGATGCCAAATGAATGTGTATATACAACATACTTCTCTGTAAAATCACATACTCCGCATTCTCCACAATAAATATTTGTACTTAAACATTTTGTGATTGGTGTTTCTCCCGAACTACTGAATTACCGATAAGACACATTTTTTTGATAGTCCCTTGAAATTTGTATTAATGAGAGTTGACTGTATTTTAAATAATATTATAAATATTGACAGATGACTTGTATCATCCATTTTTTAAATGTGTTATTATTATTATTATTATTATTATTATTACTTGGCTGCTGGAATTTGCTGATTCTTGCAGGGTAGTGTTGCAGCTGTTTAGCTCCTCATATGAGCTTCTAAGGGCAAAGGCCATTTAAAACTCCTTCAACACAGACATACTGAAACTGTTCCCAAACACAAAACACATCCATCGCGCCTGGGCTTGCAGGCATTTCCGGCTGCAGGATTTAATTAACCAGAGGGCAAGACGTTCCAGTCTGACAGAGCAAGATATGCTAAAGCCTGTTTATCAACTCAAAGGGCGAACCTGCAGAATTTAAAGCACTCCTGGAGATTTCCAATTTTAAAAACTATGTTTTCTTCTTTTTCCAAAGTGCTTGCATTTTATATAGTCGCCTCAGCCCTGAAGGGAAATAAAGAACAGTAATTCATGCAAGATATAAAGCTGAAAAACACCAGAGAGGGTCCTATTTAGATCTGCCACCTTTTAGATCAAGTGAACAGATAACATTATTATTATTATTATTATTATTATTATTATTATTATTATTATTATTATTATTATTATTATTATCCATTTTATAAAACATTTGTTTTAGACAAACTATTATTTTTTATCTTAGTTTTTTAAATTAAAACCACTTTTTTTATTTCGTTTTTGTTTTATCAAATTCTGTATTAGACTGTTTTTAATCGAATGACCTATTTGTGTGTGTGTGTGTGTGTGAGCACTGCCCTGCTGTGTGTGTGTGTGTGTGTTTGTGTGTGAAGCGCTTTGGGATCTTTGTGATGAAAGGCACTAAAATGTGAATTGTTTCATTATTATTGCATCTGGGAATGAAAACAAGCTAATCTCAAGATTTAATGGCATGAGATGGGAGGATAGGTTATAACATTTTAATGTGATCAGTTGAGAAAAAAAAAACAGAAAAGTGGGGATTTAAGTTTATAAAATCCTAAACGATAGATAAAGTTAACCCAAGTCACGACTTACTGAGCACAGAGAGTACTGCAGAGTTTTTTTTTTTTTATTACATAAATGCATGGAATAGTTTGCCATGTGAAATACAGTACAGTAGTACATAATGTAAAATAACTAGGAACAAAAATAATTACATTTTGCTTTATGAAATTCAAATCCATGAGATGGGGCATTTGGCGGGCTAGTGACAATTTACGACCCATCTAAAAGTTTACCACAGTAATTTTGCAGTTTTCCCATGGTTATAGTATACATTTACCATGGTTTGCCCAGTTTCTTTAATATGCTTTACCATATTAGGGTAACATTTTATAAGGGATGTCTCTATAAGTCAAATACCCTTTTCTCGTTTCCTAACATGTTTTATGTTGTTCTGACACTAGCATCCACACTCCCTGAAATCACATTTTTATTTTTTAAACCACATGGGCCACTCAACCTTTGGGCTAGACAGACAGGAATTTAAAAAGCAAATTTTAATTCAACAGAGCTCTGTGCATTTCACTTGCAGCCACAAAGACACCAGTGCAGAACATTCATTATTAATTGGGCTGGCTCTGAGATCCTCCCTACTGAATTCATTATATTTCGTGATTCTGAAATCCATAATTTTGAGTGGTCTGCTCTGAGCTGGCTGGAAGATCTCACTATTAGTATCACATTGCAGGGTCAACGATTCCCCTGTATAAAGCTCTCCTGCATGGTTAATGACTCAAAAGCTAGGTTTCTGTTCATCACCTGAACTGATTAGAAAGGGATTTGAAATCTGTCTCATTTATACATACAGGCATCCTCTGCTACAGTGATATAGTGGAGGCACCCTGTACTTACTCCTCTTACACTCGATACAGTTTTACATTTCAGTCAGGACAGTCTTTTGCGTTAAATAACTACCTTTATTATAATACTAAATCTTACAGATTTCCAAAAACATTGAACCCAAACAATGGGTGAAGAAAAATAAAAATAAAAATTCATCATTCAGAGCATTCCGGTGCCGCCTGCTAAAAAACAAACAATAAAATAATAAATCTATGTGACGTGTTCATCCTGGTGAATAAAAATGATGAGGCAGAGCAGCATCGTATATTCCCCCCCTCAGGACGAGGCTGGGAGTGAGGTGATGGTGGTTGGGGAGGAGGTGATAATTCGAAAGCATGGCAGGACTGAGTTTGCGAAATAGGTAGATACAGTATATATATATATCACAAGCTTTATAATATTTTGAGATCTACTTATCCAATTGTCATGTACTTATAATGTACGTAAGTCAAAGTTTTACTTCTTGAGAAATGAAGCCTGATCGAGACCCTTATAATCCATCAGAAACCATCAGAATAAAAATAGGGGAGTAACTGAGTCAATTTAAACACCAAACCAATGAAGAGGAACAGGAATCAGCGAATAGCACAGCTCAGAAAGCAGACAGCATATGTAACAATCACAGTGAGGCAGAGCAAACCGACTAAGAAATAAATGTCTTTAGACATAATTTGGGCCTAGGTGAGTAAATCCATCACTTCGTACAGGACATGTTGCCTCCTCAACCACTATAGCTAAACTGCGCTTCAGAAAGACATTCCCACAACAATAGCAGAGTTGTATAAAACTACTAGGCATGGCACAACTACAAATACTGCATCTGTTTTTACTTGTTAACCTGACCTCTTCACCCTCACTCGTATCGGTGAAGAGGCCAAGGCTAACGAGTAAAAATAGATTCAGTAGCAAATATTCACAGATGTAGCTGCTATCAGGGGACTAAAATGGGGTGGTAAGTGAGAGTCAATGGAGCCATGTCAAATCTTGCAGCTTTTTGATGTTTTTCGCTTTGTTAAAAACAAATAATACATTTAAATATAAAACATTTTGGTAACATTGGTAACTTTGGGAATACATAACATAAAACAATATTAATACACATAGCAATATAGCTATTGGGAGGAAGCAGGTAACTGAAATAGGCATCCCCATCTGTATGCTGTGTGGTTATTTTTTTCCTGAAAAATCTGTTTAAAAAAAAAAGTTTATTTTTTATAAATTAATAAAGCACATAATCAAAGATATTCATATAATATCTTTGATACAGCTTCAAAAGTCTATTAAGCTTTACTTTTCCGAATGCTGTGCCAATTATAGAATATCTGTGCTGGCTGTGCTGTTTTCTGCCTTTATTTGCAGGAAATAGCATTTTTCATAAGAATTATGTACTGTCATAATTTGCAAATGTTGCTGTTTTCTTTAAGAGACCTTGGCCAAAGTGAAATTTACTTCAAAAGTTTGATGAATTTTTTGAATATAGCGAAAATCTGCAAAAATGTGTGAAATATGACACAGCTCCATTGACTCTCGATAAAAAATTCTCCTGAGCTCTCTTAATGTCCCTTCACGTGTAAAGTCAATCTATAGTATATAAATATCTTTGGGGATGGTGATATCTAAGAAAAAAGGCAGGCACATCGTTTAGTAAGCATCTGCTGAAAATAAAATGATGTGCTTTAAGTTAAACTTTATGCCAGGGGGTAAAGCATTTTTTGGGGGTAAAGCAAGGTACTGGTGAATGTCACCAATTTTTACGAGTCAGCGACATTTAATTGCAAAGAAAATATAAAAAATAGCAGTGTTATTCAAACTCCTTCATTATCAATAAACGGATTGCCAGTTTAGTTAAGAAGGCCATATTTGTTACAGAATCAATTTCCATAATAATAATTATATATATATATGTATATAATTTTTATTTATTTCTTAGCAGACGCCCTTATCCAGGGTGACTTACAATTGTAAGCATCACATTATTTTTACATACAATTACATAATTTTTTTTGTTTTTTTATACATTATTTTTACATACAATTACCCATTTATACAGTTGGGTTTTTACTGGAGCAATCTAGGTAAAGTACCTTGCTCAAGGGTACAGCAGCAGTGTCCCCCACCTGAGTATGAACCCAAGACCCTCCGGTCAAGAGTCCAGAACCCTAACCACTACTCCACACTGCTGCCACACATACTAAGATAAAACAGAAATATTGCTACACTGATAATATTGTAAGTTTCACTCATAAATATACAATATATAGTAAATATGGACTGGAGAGGAGGGTCATAGTGGAAAATTATTGCCGCAAGGGAAGACTATTGTTACTGACAGGGGGCTAGAATGCCCGAAGCCGCAGGAATAGTCTTCCCGAGGGGCATTTAATTTTCCACTATGAGCTGAGTGTGCAGTACATATTTAATATATGAAACAGTCAAGAAAATAAGTGAGGCATGGTTGGATAGTAAATATGGCTTTATATATGTTGTTTAAATATAGCTGATACAGCATAAGTAAATAAATAAATAAATAAATAACAGAATGTTTTTGAAGTTCATACTGCATAGTTATCAAAGTATTTTTGGCGTACAGCTCTCCGTCTGGCTTCCTGACTGCTGCATAATACTCTCTTAGTAGTGTGTTTAGATCCTGGCCGTCATGTTTGTTTACATCGTCAAGTTGAAGTGACGTTTGAATCACCATTTTAGTGTTTGGAGTATGTTTTGTAATTCATTTTCTGTTAAGTCACAGAATCGCTGTTTAGCAGTTCTTTCACTTTCAGCCATTTTCTCTTTGTTGTGAGGAGTGCAGGGGAAGGTGGTGTGTTCCTTTGAAAAGGAAAGCTCGAAAAAATAATTAAAATAACTTATTTCAGACTTTGCCCAAGCAAACCACGGTCTGCCCACTGCTTCTCGGGTAGAGTCCGAATCACTCCCTCTGTTCTTTCATTCCTGTTCTGAGTGACAGGCTTCGGAACAAGGAACAGCGGAACAAAAATTACCATGAGAAACCCCAGTGACACTTGTGTGTAAAAAGGACAGTATTATTTATAACACAATAACGATAATAAAAATGAGTTGTATTGAACTGTCCAATCAGAGAGATGGATGCAGTTACTGGGTGGAACATGAATGATTAGTTGGTTCACGTTTGACAGTGTTTATGACAAGCGATCTAATAGGAGTTGAAGAGTGTATTCAGCAGAGTGACTGAGAGTGTAACTTAAGTACATAATACACATCTAGATTTTAATCATTTGTTTAAAATAAATTAGTCTTATATAGCTCATTAAATATTTTATGTAGTCATGTCATCAATAAAAATACATTTTAAATATATGCCTATTTTCTGAAACCGGACTTCCTGTGTAGTTTTTATAAATGAGATGAGTGAGTGGGTGAGTGACACTACTCAGGTAGAAGGGTCAAACAAGCTCTTCAATCATAACTCTGTCTCTGTCCCCTGAAAGCATAAAATGAAAGATCTTTGAGATTCATTTCGGGCTTTGACCAGATAATTGTTGGGCACTCCTAGATCTGCTCAGGCAAAACCCAGAATTAAAGATCTTTGGTAAATTTCCCGTTTCGGGGTTTGCCCATAACATATATACATACAATTGTACTTCCTGTACAAAATATAACTTCCGGCAGACGCTTTCTAAACAATGTGCCTGCTTTTTTTTTTAAACGGCTGTACAGTTATAAAAAAATATCTGAGGTAAAATTTATTTATTATTATTTATTTCTTAGCAGACGCAGCAGTGTGGAGTAGTGGTTAGGGCTCTGGACTCTTGACCGGAGGGTTGTGGGTTCAATTCACACTGCTGCTGTACCCTTGAGCAAGGTACTTTACCTAGATTGCTCCAGTAAAAACCCAACTGTATAAATGGGTAATTGTATGTAAAAAAAAAAAAAAAATGTAATTGTATGTAAAAATAATCTAAGAAATAAAATGATAAGAAGCTAAGTGTGATAATACAAATAATGAACAGGTTCTTACTATTACTAAGGGGTGGATTTGAACTTCCTATACCTTGTGGGATAAGCCACCACAGGGTTTTGTTACAGCACTTTACACTACCAGGAATCCACCTGGATTGTATAACACTTGTTTTTAGGGTGATTCCCCAGTTCTGTAAAATTCTCTAAAACAATGCAGCTGTGACTAACCCTGTGGTATATACAGCTATGGCTAAAAGTTTTGCATCACCAAGAATTTTAGGATTGAGACATCATTTTTAAAAGCAAACCTATATGAACATAATTTACAACTTTTATTTAACATCAAGTAATCAAAATTATATTGCAAAGGTCTACCGGAAGCCATAATAATAGGAAAGTATGTTAAATTTCAAAACCTGACACTTTTCAATTTTTGTCAGGTTTTCTTTAAGTACATGGAAAATTACAAAGCGGTATATAATTCAATATGTTAATGTAACATTACTCAACAGGTTTTCTTCAACTTTATGAAGCAAAATTAGTTAATTCTTGGCCATAGCTGTAGATTGATCAATTCAACAAAAGAGTTGTCTTCTCACTGAAGTAAAGGTGGGGCCATGGCTGCTCTCCTTTATTCCTTTGGCATATTATATATTTTATTATTATAAAGTAATTACATACAGTCTAAAATCAATGGAGAAGACAGAGACAGAGTGTGCAGCACATTTTCAGGTAACAATAGTCATAAACATAGTTTAGGATAGAGTATGGTCTAATGCTGTGCTGTAACTCAACCTGTCAGAGATTAATTACAGAGGACAAGTGGCTCTGGGGTTTACTTAGAACTGGGGTCATATCCAAGATGGGCTTCCTTTAGGCAAATTGACTAATTTAATTGTATATATGGCATATGTTACCATGCCATATATACATATTGAAAAAACTACAATAACCCATGACCCACCTCTGGCAACCTGATATTTATTTTATACCATATACTTGAAAATCTGCACCTATTTTTTTGTTGTTGTTCATATTAGGCTCTTGGTTCTTAAGATCTACAGTACAACATGTAATCTTATGATGCTTACCAGCATCCAATTTGTTTAAATGCTTCAGTTCATCACAGATATGCAACAAACAAGCAACAAAAAAAAAGAATAAAAAAAAAACACATTAGCAAAATACTAATTAAACATGTGTGGGTTTGTGGTTCAGGCCTTTGAGCCATCACAAATCCTTAGTTTAAATGAACATTTAACTCTAGACAATACTTTAAGCACCTCACAGAGACCGACAGAGGTGAGAAGGCCATTTCTACTAATGTATGGTGAGTGCATGGAATGGGTTACAAAGCTATGTTGTTGATAATGCTTCATGAATAAATAAGACAACATTCTGGGCTCAGTCAGTTGCTCTGCTAGGAGTCATATGAGCACTGATGCGCCAAATGGTCAGTTTATGAACAGAAGTAACAAAGTCAAGTAACAAACTGAAATGGAGAATAAATCTTGCACCCAGTCATTCTGCATTGGTAGGACATGTACATCTCTTTGGAAATATTTTTCTCATTTTTGATGAGCGGACATCTAATCTTTTCAGAGAAATGTGTGATATCAGTAATTATTATTATTACTATCAAAGCCCAGCAGTTTTTTTTAAATATTCTTATCTCCCACCCCTTAACGTGCTTTCATGCTTGTTACAAAAGTGATAAAGCCTCTTGTACTGGATCAATGGACCCAATTAAAAATGCCTGTGATTGAGTTGTTTGGTGTTCATTTTAGAGTTTGGAATTTTAGTTATTGACTTTTAAAAATATAACCCAATTTTGACCCCACCATTTTGATAACATATAAATATATAAAATCCAATTACTCTAGAGCAAATGCTAACACAGTTAGCCATGTTAGTATGCAGTTGGCCCAATGCTAAGAGATTGAAGGTTGTTCTTGAACAGGGTTTATGTTGCCGAGGGCTAGAGCTAGGCTAGATTCTGAAATGGGATACTTTAGAAATTAAAACATGTTTTTGTTTCTTTTTTTCAGCTAGTGCTTTCTTATGTGTACTATTACACCGAAACATTAATCACCTTGACTTAGATAACTATAGTTTTACCACAGAATTCAGATTTGTTTTTAAGTCATAAATAAATACTTGTTGGTGGGTCAAGTGACATGTTTCCATGTTCACTGTCAAATCTAGAACCTAGTCCCTTAAGTCCCAGTCCCTTAAGTTTACCACAGTACAGTGGCATGTTCATTTTGCAGTTTTTCTCATGGCTATACTATGCATGTACCATAGTTTACCAAGCTTTGCCATGTTGTTTAATATGCTTTACCATACCTTCAGTGTGCTTTATTACACTTTGCCATGCTTTTACTATAAGAAACTTTGATAAGGGTCTGTCCAGCAATCAAAGTATATGGGTAATTATAGATGGTTGCTCTAAAGAGCTGTTGTGCACATCCATTCATTGTATTTGCATTAAGTGCCCAATTTTGAAAGAAACACATGTTCTAGTAAACATCTATTTTGTATTTTAAAACATGATCTACAGTTGAAGAAATCTTCATTTGCAAGCCATACTTTCAGTGTTGCACTTTTCATTTCACCTGGAGTGTGAAATCGTCCCCATCCCTTCAATGGCTTTTTCCCTGTCATTAACTAACGAGCTGTTCCCCATTTGAATGAAATGGCCTAGGAAGTGCAATGCAATATATACATTGACAATAAGGCACAGACACTTTTTTTTAATGTAGTACCAGATATCATATTTTAAAATGAAAATACACATTTGCTATCACGTGTTTTTTCAAAACTGCACATTAGAAACCTTTGTAGCCACTGGAAAGCAAACCAGGGAAGATTTATGGAATTATTTGATTAGCTAAAATCAGTTCTCAGTAGCAGTACTTAGATCCAGCACTGTTCAGATCAATTGACTAGAACCCCTGTTTCAGTGGTCTCAGTCAGAAGCCATGCTGTTTACCTGGCTAAAACAGGCAACGTTCCAGGTGTAAATTACATTCACTAAAGTGGAAGTAACTCATTAGGTAAAAAAAAAAACAACACAATAAATGGCTGTTGCAGTTTATGGTTTGTGGATTTTCCTCATTTGAAAAATAACAAAGCATCTTTCTCCAGAATAGCCCCTGAAGCCTTCTTGGATACTCATGAAACATCAGTAAGTTGGAATTGCTTGGGTACAGATGAACCTAACGATCAAGTGCATTAAATCTGGGCAGCTTGAGACCTGGCTAGATGCCAAAGAAACCATCACATTTATCTAAAAAAAGTAGTGTGACAGGGTAGTGTCACGACCCAGGCAGGAAAGAGACCCTGAGACAGAGAGCTGCAGTTTAAGTGCTGGTGCGCACATTTATGAACAAAGAAAAAGGCACAAGGGCCAGATCAAAAGGTTAAACAAAACAATGATCTGTAGCCCGGGCATTAGCCCCCACTACCATATTGCTCAACAATACAAACATCACAGCACAAACTCCTCCACTAGAGGAAGGATTTCTGGTTCCTTTTATACATAACCCTAATTAGCACCAATTACCTAATTGGGGGATGGCAACACCTGTGATTGCTGGCAGCGATAGATTTAACCCCATCCCTGCCAGCCTTACATTCCCCCACACACTGTATACATTAAGGGCTTTCACCCTGCTGCAAATAGTATTTTTATAACATAGATTTAATGTAACGTTGTGCAGTGAAAAAGTCACAATTTTGAAATATTAGAAGAAACTTTGTGAACTGAATGACACACATTTTCACTAGAGGTCTTTCTCAATGTCCTCTATATTTGCCAGGGCCATTTTTAACAGACGGCCTTCAACTTCCCCTTTCAAATGAACATGGGGAAATCAATAAAGAGGGGAAAGGGGTCTCAAGTAAGGCCTGATTCTTTTCTAAGAAGCCATTGTTCAGACTTTCCTCCTGCTCGCTGGACAGGGCAGTTTGAATCTGATCAGGTAACCTGCCAGCTATTCTTTCAGAGCGTAACCCCAGAGCTGATGACAAATGTTGTGGACTTTTCCATTTTTTATTTTTTATATCCACAACATGTTGTAACTTTATTACCCCAGCTTTTACCATTGACTTTGTAAAAGACTGAGATTCTGTTAATTCTATTTTAAAAACAGAATTAAAAATGACAGGTTCCTCTAGCAGCCAATAAAAATCAATTGGCCCCTCACCTCTTTGAACCCTCAAACTCTGCCAAGCCCTAAGCAGACTCTGATAAAATGGTGGCAGGTTGGGAGAGTTGACCTGGGCACTATCTAGGAGGAAATGCTGTTTATCCAACTCCAACCCTCCAGCCTGATGCAGTAAAAGCAGAACCACATCAGTCCAAGGAAGTTTCTCACTGTTATACAGTGGTTTTTACTGTTTGCAGCCTGAAGGCTCTGTGTCTACTGGACAGGTCCATCAAACCCTGCCCTCCCCTTCTTCTAAAGGCAAAAACATTGCCTCAACCAATGTACCCGTCCCAAAAGAAACTCAACAACTCTCTCTGGATTTCATTTAAAAGTTTTTTTTGAGGCTCCATACATATAAATATATGCCAGGTTATTTATAATTAAAACCCTTCCCTGATAAGAGATCTTTTGTAAAATCCAACACCATTTCTGCAGGTGCTCTTTTTCCTTTTCCTAACTGCCCTCTCATTCCCCAAGTACACTCCCAGATACTTCACCTCCTCCTGGCTCCACTGCAATCCACCCGGCAAAACTGGGATCCCATGTCCCTTCCAATCCCTTAAAATACCTTCACTTTATTTTAGTTGAAGAAATTGTTTCAAAATACTTCTGACTTTTATATAAATTGTCAATATCTGCTTGACTTTGAATAAAAACAGAAATATAATCTGCATAAGCAGAAACCTTGATTGGTTGACCTACGCTGCCTGTGATAGAGAGTCCAGTTAAAATCTGTCTGAGTCTATTAATAAGAGGCTCAATAGAAAGGGAGTACAACATTCCTGAGAGAGGACAGTCTTGTCTTATACCCCGGTGGACTGGGAAAGGTGCACTCAGCCCCCCATTGATCTTCAGCATGCTAAAAATATCACAGTATAGGGACTGTATCTGAGAAATAAATCTGAAGGCTTCAAATACCTTCCATAAATAATTGTGGTCGACTGTCAAATTCTTTCACTTGGTCAAGAGAGATAAGCCCAGCAGGGAAGTCAAAGAGCTTAGAAGCAGCCAATATGTCTCGAATTAAAAAAAAAAAATGAATTGGACCTGACGAGCCTGACACATACTTAATAAATGGACTGCAAAGAGTTAAGACAAAGGATGACTTTACTCTCTGCTCTTTTTTTCCAAGCCAAAGAAAAACTGTTTGAGTGCATCAATCTCTGTTATGTACTGCACTCGGGACCTCACCAGCGCCCCCTACACTTTGACATTCAGCAGCTCAGCCAGCTGCTGTTTTTTGTTCTTGAGTTCTTGAATCGACCTGCTATTGGGGTTGGACTGCAGAGCTCCCTGAAGCTCTAACATGTCCATTTACAGCTCTTCCAGAGCTTCAGTCATCCTCTTTGTGACATTAGTAGTGTACTGCTGAGAGAACAATCTGATCTGCACCTTCCCCACATACCACCACTGAGCCTCTGCACCTTTCCCAGAAAAAACTCCTGCATTTTTAAAAATGGGTATCTTTTAAAAGCTGAGTATTAAAATGCCAGTAGGATTTTCCTGGCTTTATCGAAGGTACCATTACACTTAATGTTAAAATGGAATGATCAGATACCCCAGTTGGGAAAATAAAACACTTGGTGACCAAATTAAAATGCTGTTTAAAAATATAAAAACAATCTAACCTGACCAAGGATACATTATTATTACAGAATTTGACCCATGTATACTGTCTCATTGAAATGTTAAAATTTCTCCATACATCAGTCAAGTCGTGTTTATTTAAAATCAAAGAAAGTTCTGGGGCGGACTGAGTGTGTGGTTTAGGATGATTACTGTCCTCCAAATGATTAAGTGCGCAGTTAAAATCACAGACTAAAAACACCTTATCCTCGCCACTGCAGCCATCTTAAAAAAACCAAACCCCCCTCTCTTCCATCATTCAGGGCATATATGTTTATAAAAACAAACCTGTTTACCCAAATCTCTACTTTTACTTTTAAAAGCCTCCCTTTCACCAGTTCAGTAACATCAGGGTTATCCTGAATAAAACCTTTTGACAACAACACCGCCATCCCAGTGCTTATACTGGAGCCGTGACTAAAAACAACTTCCCCCTTCCAGTCTCCAAACCTATCGACTTGGTTTTTAACATCAGTGTGTGTTTCTTGTAAAAAGAAAATAACATTTTTTTGATCAAGATACTCAAATAAAGCAGCTCTCTTCAACTCATCCCTGTACTGATTAATATTTAAGGACCCAATTGTGACCGAGTTCATCTTAAGAGAGAAGGAAATAAACAATCCATTGAAAATCACTCTTTTTTAAAACTGTTCACTGACTTTACTAATCAGACGCCAACGCTCTTGCTCAGTGAGGTTGGAGCCTGACACTTTCTGTGACGTGAATCGTGCTGCTAATAAAAACAAAGAAATGTTTGGAAAGTGATCCTCAAAATTGACCCCTCTTCTACCCTTTGTGATTTCTAAAAAATCTTTTATGTTGCTGACACTGTAGCCAGTTGCAGAGAAAGCAGAGTCTGATGCTTGAGTCAGTCAGACTTGCCTCTTCTTCGCTCTCTACCTCAGAGCTCTCTTCAGGAGTTTTTTTGGCACCCCTAACACTCCATGGCACTATCAGCTCACTCTGCTCAGCCTCTGCTACACTTTTCCTCAGTAACATTGGCTTTTTTCTTTGCAGTACAATCATCTACCCTTTTCCTCAGCCTTTTTTTGTTCGGCATTTTAAACTCAAACTCCTCCCCTGCTGTTAACTGTTTTTTTTGCTGAATTTATTTTGCTTTGTACTATCTCTGTTTGATTGAGCTCTACAGACTCGACCACACACTCTGTTTTTTAAGCCCTACAGACCCAACCACATTCTCTGTTTGATTGCTACAACCCGGTTTCTCACTGTCAGTCACTGCTTCCACAGCGCTACCCACAGCAATTTTCCAGCATTATTTTCTGCCTCCTCACTGCCCTGTTTTTCGGTTGTTGTCAGCTCGCTCACACTTGCCTCAGTACTTCTCTCTTAGTCTAGTCTCTCATTCCCCTTGAGTCTCTATCTGTCGGCTACTGCTATTACCTGCATTTGCAGGGTCATTGGAACTGTTCCCAGCTTCCTTCCCCTTCTCTCTTTCTTTGAGCTTGCTCTTTTTCCCCTTCTCCTGTTCCCCCTCGCTATCCTCTTTTTCAGGACAATTTTTAATAACATGCCCCTCTTTCCTACAACCAAAACACTTCATGAGCTCTGTAGTCGCAAAAATAATATCATTATTTTCTCTATTTTAAATTTGATGGCTACATTTAACTCTTGATCCATGTCATTTAGAATCATATTTACTTGCCTGCAGAAAGAAACAATGTGTTTCAGTTTAGGAGATTTACATCCCAGCGGGATTCTCCTCGGGCTTGAAACTATTTGCCTGTTTCAGGAAAGTGCATTCTCTATCACATCATTCGTTAAAAATGAAGGAATATTTGAGAGGATTACCCTTCTGGATGGTAAAGCCAGAGGTAAAACAATGATATATGTCTCATTTAACACTAGTCCCTTCTCAACAGCTTTAGCATCAAGATTAATTTCAGTCAGAAAAACAACAATTGACCCATTCATTCGAGACGCAGATTTAATGTTTTCTCATCCCACAACTTCACCTAACACCAAAACACATTGTTCCAAAGAAACAAAACCCTCCGTTATAATTTTCACCCCATGACGATGACTAAAGTCAGCTAAAATTTTAGAAAACACCCAAATAAACCAAACACTAAATAATACTTATATCTCCAAAAATAAAAAAAAAACACATAGAACAAAACAAAAAACAATCGCTCACCTAGTCTCTTCACACACCCTCCTGCAACAGCACACACTCCTCACACTCCCAACATGCACCAACAGACAGGAAGAGTAAATAGATAGAGATAGATAGATAGATAGATAGATAGATAGATAGATAGATAGATAGATAGATAGATAGATAGATTATATAATGTAATAATATTTTAAGAAAAAAATACTCTGACCTTAATATGAACTTTGCATTTGACAAATACACCAATTATTGCTCATAGAAATGTTACCTCAAACAGCCTGACAAACAGCTTTTCTTTATTGCATATTACATGACTTTTTTCCTGCTGATGTTCCACGTGCGTCCGATAAAGTGCATGTGTGCCAAATACTAGTTATATTTGTCAGCTGTCAAATCTCAAAAAACATATTATTAGAACAATCGTTTTCTGAAAGCCTCTTCACAGTTTGCTAATGTTGTAACACATTAGAGTGTCACTGGGGATGCTGTGTTTTTATTCACTAAAACAATCAAACATCTCGTTAAACATAGTTATTGGGCCTGGACTGGAAGTAAATGCAGTTTAACATGCTCACTACCTCCACATTTGGAATAGGGAATTTTTTTTAATGGTTTTCAAATATTTTAAAATCTATATTTGTTTACATTTCTTTTTATTATTTTATGAGTGGTTCTGGGTTTTGTTACTCCAGTGATGAATTATTTGTCTGTTCTCCCTTTTGTACCAACATGGAGCTTGCATTGAAAGGCCTTCCATTGAGAGCAGGCAAGGCTGACAGAGTTGAAAGCACATATTACCATATGATTTGAATAGAATGATGAAGGCTGTTCAGTGCATGACTTCCAGTGAAGCTCAAAGCATGCCCTTAGTAAGAAAAATGTAAAAGGAAATCTATCCCCATCAAAAAACAGATATGCCGTGCCACAGTGTGTATCTGGAGACTGCAAGTGATATTACTCTGAAGTGTTGCTTGGGTTAGGAACGTCATTAACAATGCTAAATCTAATTGATTCATATTTTTTGGCTGGAGTGCTTTCTTTGCTCACTATATTATTTGTTTGAACTATTTGAATATACTGTTTGATTACCTTCTTTCTAAAACATTTAGTGTGTGTTTTGTATGCATTTGTCCATGTAATGTAATCTCTCTGTTATCCACTTCCATTGGGATTCCAAATCCTGGACACTGCAGTTTTGATAAGCACACTTCACAAAGCCTCCCATTCACAGCACAGCACACACTGCATAGCATTATATCATCATGGGAAAAGAATGTGAAAACTTCTGAATTACTGTGCACATTTTCCATCATAAACTTTTATAAGGGTACTTCCTAGTATAAAAATGTTTGACATCTTTTTTGAACAGTTTCAAAGATGATGAAGGAATTAGAGGCACTAATAATTGAGCAATGGTCCATTAAATTGTAACACCTTGCACTCTTTTTCTCTCTTTTTGTAATTCACAAATACTGAATGGAAATATGTTATCTGAACAGTTGGACATAGAGACATAAGGTGATTTATCATATAAAACATATCAATTTTAAGTGGTCTCTTAAATGGTATTTATAATTAGGTTTGGCTGTTTATTTTTATCGTCTGATCTTTGAAAAGCTTCATGCAGACACTGGAATACATTTCCCAAATGACTGCAGACAAGAAGAGGGTGTCATCTCTTCTATATCCAAATATAAACACTCCTTTGAGAATTAAGTAATATAAGTAGCATCAGCAAAATCCAAACAAACAGCTGCTGAGTACCCAATCGCTAGCCTGCATAAAACATGTGCCTCCTGACACACATCCGTTAGTCAGTGGCTGCTAAAATAATCTGTGATGCATAATCAGCATTTTACTTTACAGTGCAGTATGTACACTTACTGGTATATATACTGTGTGCATATATATATATATATATATATATATATATATATATATATATATATATATATATATATATATATATATATATATATATATATATATACATACATACATACATACATACATACATACATACACACACACACACAGACACACACACAAAGTACTATATTTATAGAACTCAACTAATGCCATAACTTCCAACTCTTAAATTGACCTGTTTCACTTTCAACTTGTAATGTCCATTTACAACTTACTTACAGTCTCCTCACAGATTCACTTTTCACTTCTTAACCTCACATTTTCAGTACACACTGTTTGGATGCTGCATTCATAGTCGAGAACAGATGATATTGTGGCAATGGGTTATGGTGAGCACTAACATTTTATTAAACAATAACATTGCTTATTTGATTGGCTCTATTAAATAAATGGCATAACACACTAAAAAAACAATCAATAATATATAAAAAAAACTGTAGCAACTTGTCACCAATAAACCATGACTGGGAAATATAGGAGCAGGCAGATTATTTGTGCTAAAAGTCGCAATAGAAACCATAGAAGCACAGTTAGTAAAAAGCCTTACCTTTGGCGATGAGGTCCTCCATATCCTGGTCGAACCCGAGTCGATGGCATTTGGTCCAGAGCCCCATGTTGGTGGAGTTATATTGTCTGCTGCACTCGTCTGCTGCGCTCATGGCAAAAAGCTGCCTCCGATTTCTAGCCAACAGCAATTTCTCTTCCCAGCGGTCCAGTCTCGATCTGCTAGCCCTCAGTGGAAGGCTGTTGTTGGGGATGTATATAAAGCCCGGGTCGTTCCTCCTGCTGCTGAAGCTCTTGCATCTTTCCCTGTATCTCTTGGCGTCTGTTTCGTACCAGTGATCGGAGCAGATAGCCACTGTGAGCATGCCCAAGGCGCAGAGGGCGAGAGAAAGGCCAGCGTATAGGAGCAACTTTCCTGCAGCCATGGTCAAGCCGCATCAGCACCACCGCAAACCAGATAGCTCCTCTGCGTGCGCTCGCATTGAATTATTCAGTGCATCACAACCTCGGGACCGATAATAATACAATCATTCGGGAAATAAATACATTGGTGAATTAAAACAGGATGTGTTAATCAAACCCGTGCTTGATCTGTGGCTCTGTGAGCTGTATATATAGCAAAGAGGAGTATTGCAGCTATGTGCAAGTGTTTATGTAGAGTTCGGCGCCTAAGGAAAGCTGCGTATCTCACTCACGTTTAAAATCCACTCAGTGTCTTTTACAGGGAGCTCGTCTGAGTTAGCAGGCAGATGGAATTGAAAAATCCACACATATGGGCTGTTTGAATAAATACCCCATATATCAGTTTGAACGATCGGCACCTTTAAACAGAGAGTGGGAGAAAGAAAAAAACAATATACAGCTGATAAGAGCAAATGCTGTATGGCATAAGTGTTTTTTTTTTTTGCTGATGTATTTTCGGGGAATGGGTGGGGTGCAGATTTAGGAGTGGGGTTTAAAATTCCGCACCAATGGTCTGTCATATGAATTGATTCTCAGCCTGTACCCAAGCTATTTGTTTAATGTTAGGTGGGTTGTCTACTGCAGTAACCCAAAGCAGGGGCCATAGAGTTCACAGCAGACAGTGTAGATTATTCCAAGAGTCAATGTTATTGAGCAAAAACGGATGTATCTTTTGTTGATCTAGTGATATTCAACCACCCACCCCCTTCCCGTTTTGGTTATGCAGCAGAAGGCTCAGCATCCCATCAGTTCTCAAGCATGTCGGTTTACACCGGGACACCAACACTATGAAAATACACCTACACACACACACACACACACACACACACACACACACACACACACACACACACACAGTGCTGCGTGTATGAATTGGTCATACAAGCTGCAAACAATTTCATTGATCCCTATTTTTTTTTAAAAATCAGCCGACCACTATTTTTTTGTAATTTAACAAATTATGATCAGCCACCACAAAGGAGAAATAAATAAATAAATAAATAAATAAACTGCACATGCAATTTGACCTGTGTAGTCTGAATCATAAGCATATTTTGCGATAGGTTACATACATTAATATTAAATCAACACTTAACCACACAAGGGTAACAGAATCCAAAAGGTATGATTAAAGTATGTAGCTAGATAGATAGAGAGATAGATAGACAGATAGACAGATAGATAGATGGATGGATGGATAATGTTAAACAACATATTTTTGTTTATTAAAACTAGAAATCACTCACCAAATCTTGACGATTTCACATAAGCCAGTCATTTATTATCTTACTATGTCTAAGATATATACATATATATATATATATATATATATATATATATATATATATATATATATATATATATATATATATATATATATATATATATATAGCTTTTTTTTTTTTTTTTTTTAGAAACGTCAACGCTGCTTGTAGGAAATGCCCTGTTTGTTAAGGAATAAACTAAGAACGGTTTTTTTTTTTTTTTAACGGACAGCTTGTTTACAAACCGACCAGCTTACTCGTTCATTTCAAGTGTCAGACTGTGAAGCCTGCATTAACTGATTCTATTTTGTTTGATTTGAAATCTATATACCGATAACAACAGTTATATTTACAATATCTTATCCCCGTATCCTCACACTAGCGTCCATAAAATAAATACAGTACATTGAAAAAGCTGTCTGTTCCTAAGACGTACAATTACATTTGTAAACCTCCCTGTTTGTCCGAGATAGACCAATAAACCATTGAGTTTCTGTTTATAAAACAATACTCCGTTCTGGTGTCTAACTAAAACAATATCCCTCCTTTTTCTGCCTTGCAATTCATGTTGAATTGTACAACCCAGACATTTCTAACCAAGAAGAGCCAGTGTGTGATGTCATTGTGACAACGTGAGCCTCATCTCTTAAACTACCTTCTTAAAGCCACATACTGCATCAGCATCCAAAAAGAAAAGAAACACAATGCCATAGCTGGTTCAATTTTAATTAGTGGGTTCGAAAAATGTGGTGTGATAAAAACAGGGACTCAAATATTTATATAGGCCTATATGTCCAGTTCCAGTGCACATACAGTATGTTCTGTGTTACTTAATAGTCACAAATCATTGTTACAGTGTATTCATGAACGGACAGACTGTCAATACTGATCCCCTGTTCAAAAGTCTTTACACCCTTGAGTATTCTGGTTCATTTACATATGTTTTTTGTATCTCAAGAGGTACTTCACAAGTGACCTGAGTTCAGTTTACAGTACCTGTTCGGTCAAAGAAGATGGTCAGAAACACTGTTAATACAATTATTACAATAATATACTTTTTTGCAATAAATGGCTGTACATCAGCTTGATTCATGGAGGGTACTGTTTCTTTACATTTTAGCACAAAGTTATGCCTTTTTTTTATAAAATTAAGCAGGTTGCCAAATAAAGGCCTTATTGACTTATCTTATGCCTGTTTAGTGTATGCTTTCTAGACATTTACTGGAAACAGTATACAGTAGTTCCATGTTCCACAATTTTAGAGAATAAGTAGTAGTAGTTTATTTTTATCGGATGGTTGTGGTATTGATTTTTGTTTTTCATTCACAAATTTGTGCAAATAAAGTCACTTTATACCATCTTTAATTTTTGCCACCCCTGTGACTGTGAGTTAGACACACAAAAAAAGGCAGAAATTACAGCTGCATTCCGCACGTGGTAATTTTTACTTTCAGAGATGATTTGGCAAAGAAACTGTATTGTAAAAAGGAAAAGTTAGAATTATGATGTTGAT
This sequence comes from Acipenser oxyrinchus oxyrinchus, assembly GCA_030684275.1. Classification (NCBI taxonomy): domain Eukaryota; kingdom Metazoa; phylum Chordata; class Actinopteri; order Acipenseriformes; family Acipenseridae; genus Acipenser; species Acipenser oxyrinchus. The sequence goes on from CM060254.1 coordinate 27,604,913, forward strand.
GATGATGATGATGATTATTATTCGAAGATATTTAAGCATCATAGATCCACTAAGGTGCAACATCTCATGGATGAAACCAGACCTTTTAGTGAAATATAGCTAAGAAGCCATTTTGTTTACCTGTATTGGGATTCATACATCATCATCTCTGCTCTTTTTCAAAAGGTGTCTGTCTTTCTGTAGCACCTGATTTTCCATTGAGGTTCTCCATCCAAGTACTAACCAGAAGCAGCTTCCTTAACAATTGTACTTTAAAATCCCTTGTTTTTCAACTGTCACTTAAGAGTGTAATTGTGAAGAACAAATTCAGTCTTCTTGGGTGTCTAAAGGGTTAAGACTCTCCTATCAAAGTGTGCTATTGCTGAAGAGTTTAAAAATATATTCTTTGCTAGGCAACCATGCGTATACATACAAATATGTGTGTATGTGTTCTCCCGGTGGTGCCAAGGTGTATTCTAAACCACTGCGGACCTCTCATGACAACCCCAGACTCCATTGTGAAGCAGAAGTTCAAGAAGGTTTGGAGACACATAGAGGTTTGGGAAACATTGCAGTTTCGTATGATGCTATTGTGATGTTGGTTAGGGAGAGGGTATAGATTCCAATCTTTGAACCTGCAAGAGGTATAGTTTTAGTTTGACTTCTTCATATCTGTAAGTGCTGAACTCCCTCTCTCTCTCTCTCTCTCTCTCTCTCTCTCTCTCTCTCTCTCTCTCTCTCTCTCTATTAGCCTTATAGGTGTAAAAATATTAACAGGTGTTTCCCTTTATTGTCATTTTGATTGTGCTTTTCTGATCTAAAACCAAACTTATATTTGTTATCCATTCCCCCTTGGAGTTGTAAGTAGTAGCAAGAGGATGCAAGTGACAATGTGGCTGGCAGAATTCTTTAAGAAGGGAAGAATCTGCCAGCATCTTAAACTTGTAGGTATAGTTTGTTTCAATGTATTTTTCATATTTTCTTAGGTGTATGACTTTCAATATAAAAGTCTGTATCTCCACCTAGTGGGAACTTTGGTTATAACATGTTTATAATAATACTGTAGCGTGCACGGGGAAAGGCAGCAGCAGGGCTGGTAGGTGACGTAATCACACGGAGACATAAGCCCGATATACGCTCCTTGCAAAGGAGCAGGTGTTACAGGCTAATTCTCACCCCAGGCTAATTCTTACCCCGTGAGAATTAGCCTAGGCTAAAACTCACCCCAATGAGTTCTGTCCTAGGCTAACCCTCACCTTGTCAGGCCAATTCTCACCCCCAGGGCTGTGAAGGTTTTGTGAGATTTTAGCAATCAGAAAGACAAGAGGATATGTTTCCTTAGTGTAATTAAACCTTTTTGTTACGTTAATTAAATTAAGATTTATTATTTTTTTATTATTTTAATTTAATTTACTTAATATCCTTAATTTTAGTCACAGAGTGAGACTCACGTTTCTATGTGTGTGCCATTTGTTTTATTGATAGTAACGTTTAAATTGTTATATTTTAATATGTAGTACATTATATATATATATATATATATATATATATATATATATATATATATATATATATATATATATATATATATATACTTGTATATATATATTACATCATGTAAGAATAAATCATAGATTTGAATGTAAACAATAACAAGTAGTTGTCATGCCGTCAAAACCTATAAATACCTCCAATGTTTTGATTCAAACACAGGCTCCCTTGAGAAAGATATGTGCAACATATCGAAACGTTGGGCAGCTGGCTCTTTGAGCTAATATATATATATATATATATATATATATATATATATATATATATATATATATATATATATATATATATATGGACAGTAACCACAGTTCTTCTGTGGTTAGGACGCCTCAGTTGCTTCTCTCTTTCATGCAATCCCAGACAGACTACGATGATGTTGAGATCAGGGCTCTGTGGGGCCATACCATCACTTCCAGGACTCCTTGTTCTTCTTTACGCTAAAGACAGTTCTTAATGACTTTGATGTATGTTTGGAATGTTGTCATGCTGCAGAATAAATTTGGGGCCAATCAGATGCCTCCCCTGATGGTATTGCATGATGGATAAGTATCTGCCTGTACTTCTCAGCATTGAGGAGACCATTAATTCTGACCAAATCCCCAACTCCATTTGCAGAAATGCAGCCCCAAACTTGCAAGGAACCTCCACCATGCTTCACTGTTGCCTGCAGACACTCATTCATGTACGCTCTCCAGCCCTTCGTGAACAAACTGCCTTCTGCTACAGCCAAATATTTCAAATTTTGACTCATCAGTCCAGAGCACCTGCTGCCATTTTTCTGCACCCAGTTCCTGTGTTTTCGTGCATAGTTGAGTCGCTTGGCCTTGTTTCCACGTCGGAGGTATGGCTTTTGGCCGCCAAGTCTTCCATAGAAGGCCACTTCTGACCAGACTTCTCCGGACAGTAGATGGGTGTACCAGGGTCCCACTGTTTTCTGCCAGTTCTGAGCTGATGGCACTGCTGGACATCTTCCGATTGCGAAAGGAGTAAGCATGATGTGTCTTTCATCTGCTGCAGTAAGTTTCCTTGGCGACCACTGCGTCTACAGTCCTCAACGTTGCCCGTTTCTTTGTGCTTCTTCAAAGAGCTTGGACAGCACATCTGGAAACCCCTGTCTGCCTTGAAATTTCTGCCTGGGAGAGACCTTGCTGATGCAGTATAACTACCTTGTGTCTTGTTGCTGTGCTCAGTCTTGCCATGGTGTATGACTTTTGACAGTAAACTGTCTTCAGCAACCTCACCTTGTTAGCTGAGTTTGGCTGTTCCTCACCCAGTTTTATTCCTCCTACACAGCTGTTTCTGTTTCAGTTAATGATGTGTTTCAACCTACATAGTGAATTGATGATCATTAGCACCTGTTTGGTATAATTGTTTAATCATACACCTGACTATGTGCCTACAAAATCCTGACTTTGTGCAAGTGTACCTAGAAGTTGATGCTGTTTTGAAGGCAAAGGTTGGTCACACCAAATATGGATTTGATTTAGATTTTTCTTCTGTTCACTCACTTTGCATTTAGTTAATTGATAAATATAATCTATTAACATGTCTATTTTGAAAGCATTCTTACTTTACAGCATTTTTTCACTTGCCTAAAAACTATTGCACATATATATATATATATATATATATATATATATATATATATATATATATATATATATATATATATATATATATATGTATATATATATTACATCATGTAAGAATAAATCATAGATTTGAATGTAAACAATAACAAGTAGTTGTCATGCCGTCAAAACCTATAAATACCTCCAATGTTTTGATTCAAACACAGGCTCCCTTGAGAAAGATATGTGCAACATATCGAAACGTTGGGCAGCTGGCTCTTTGAGCTAATATATATATATATATATATATATATATATATATATATATATATATATATATATATATATATATATATATGGACAGTATTAAACTATTCATTGTGTATTTCATTTGGAATATGATATCCCTTTTATATCCTCTGTATCAATGAACTTGCAGTCTTCTTGGATGTGTCTGTCTTTGCATGGAATAGGCAGAGTGCTTTAATGTTATTTAGGATTATATATATATATATATATATATATATATATATATATATATATATATATATATATATATATATATATATATATATATATATATATATTTCTTATTATTTCTTAGCAGACGCCCTTATCCAGGGCGACTTACAGTCATAAACAAAAATACATTTCAAGAATCACAGTACAAGTAATAATACAATTAAGAGCGATAAATACAATGACTTTGGTATATTGGTATATTGGTATATTGTAGCGTTCACTGGTAAAGACAACAGGGAAGCCGGCTTTTTCGTACAGCGGTATCGGCGCTATGCTTTAGTGCGAGAGGTCCCGGGTTCGCGCCCGCCTTTGCCTGTGTGTTGCTTGCCTAGTCCTGTGTGATGCGCGTTAACCGAGATCGCTACAATGTCGACCACTGGGCTCTAAATGGCGTGCTGTGATACCCCCTCCTGTGTTTTGAACTTTTAATTTACAGACCTTTTAATCGGTTGTTTCATTTAAAAAATAGATAAATGTTTTTTTTAAACATCCTCTTTTGAAGATGCTCCATTTAAATAAATATGACTACTACTACGACTACTAATAATTTGGGGTCTACTTAAATCGCGGTAAATGTACGTATTTTTCACGGGTATGTTGCGGATTTCGCAGACCTGTTTAACATTTAATAAGCCTATGTATTTCAGAACACTATAAAGCCTAAAAATAGTGGTACTTGCTTCCTTGCTAAAACAGAGTGCTGTCATTTGTTAAAGGCAAGCATGCAGCATCCCCAACAGTTGAGTTACCCATACATTGAGACTGCACGTTCTGCATCCACTGAATTGGTTGGAAGTTAAGGCAAAGCTTTGCCAAGTTATACAGACGAATCAATTAGAAACAGCCCAAAGACTCGGTTAGCCCTCAAGGGTATCTGGCATACTTTAATAAAGGCAATGTATGCAGCACGTTCGTTGTCATATTATTTGTCCCATCCAATAATTTATTTTATTAGTACCGAGTCAAAACATAGAGAACGTGGCTATTCGGGTCTAAAATTCCAACTGCGAAAAAGTAAGCAGCAGGTTGAAGCGAGGTGGCTGTGCTGGATCGTTTTAGTACTGATTTAACTTCCAGACAGGAATACTTTTGTCTGGGCTGACTTTCCAGTTTGGTTTCTGAAAGCTGTTTATTTTACGTTCTGTTCAGCAGCTTCTAGTAGCCTTTTGTTTAATGTGTGATTCTGAAGCTAAATTGATCGTATTTTCTCCAAAGACATGTTAAGATATGCAAAACAATTACCTCAGTCTGCATATACAGTTTCTTTGGGAAATATCTTGAAACGATCATCAGCCGAAATATACTTTGCTTTCTTTGTCGTCCATTTCTACTATTTTACCTCCAATGCTGAAAACCAGATTTTAGCAACTTAAATCAAAACAATGCAGCACTGACTTTGTCCCACCTGGTACTGCACAGTATAGGTCACAGAAAAGCGTACAGACGCACTGAAAGGCGGATTAAAACTGTCATTTGAATAGTAAACAGGAACGTTAACTGCTTTGGAGAATTTTTTTGTGTAAATGCTATTTGTGGGCCTTTTTCTGTTTGTTTGTTTTTTGCTTAAGTGCAATGCACACAGGACAGCGAAAGAACAAAAAAAAAAGGCTAATGAAGATAAGTAGCTTGCGTCGCTTGCGTTGTGCAGTAGTTAATTTAAACGAGGTTTCTTTTTTTCCGTACTTGTTTGTATGCATTGGCCCCTAAGATGTGAATTTCGCAGTGACCACTGATTTCAGGATTTCCATGATTTACGCTGAAATCGCGATTTAGGTAGATCCCTACTAATAATAGTTTAGGAATTTAGTCATTTTAAGTAATTTATTAGTCTGTGAAATATTATATCAATTATGCTAACAGTTTTCTTAAAGTTAGCATATTATAAAGGTGTAATTTTTTTGTTTGCTTTAATTCAGTGTTAAACAAACCATTAAACGAGTTTCTTGAACTCATTGCCAGTAAATGTGACGCATACAACCGAAATTACACACTTTACATGAGCAAATAAATACATTTCGAAGACACCCAGGCACAGTCGGCGCTGTGATATCAAGGGAACCGAGGTCTATGTTATTGCGGTCTTGGATTTACCAAGATTGCCTGGGTACAAGTGAGCCAAATTCTGCAGTGCCCTGTATGATTGTGATACCCGGAACTTTCCTTAACGGGCAGAACCAAAAATAAGAAGGCTTTTGTTTTTATCAGAGCAGATTTAGCGATCGAACCTCTATCACCAGTGAGCTTCAATAAGGTCAACTGTGAGTAATAATATTATCTTATTTTTTGCAATGTGATTTTTTTTTTGTTATAACTATCATAAAAAGAAATACGATAATGGTGTGTTTATTTTCGTAAGAAAAGCATGATAGAGATCGAATGTATAAAGTGGAGGGACACGTGAAATGTACAGTACTGTGCAAAAGTTTTAGGCAGGTGTGAAAAAATGCTGTAAAGTAAGAATGCTTTCAAAAATAGACATGTTAATAGATTATATTTATCAATTAACTAAATGCAAAGTGAGTGAACAGAAGAAAAATCTAAATCAAATCCATATTTGGTGTGACAACCCTTTGCCTTCAAAACAGCATCAATTCTTCTAGGTACACTTGCACAAAGTCAGGGATTTTGTAGGCATATAGTCAGGTGTATGATTAAACAATTATACCAAACAGGTGCTAATGATCATCAATTCAATATGTAGGTTGAAACACAATCATTAACTGAAACAGAAACAGCTGTGTAGGAGGACTAAAACTGGGTGAGGAACAGCCAAACTCAGCTAACAAGGTGAGGTTGCTGAAGACAGTTTACTGTCAAAAGTCATACACCATGGCAAGACTGAGCACAGCAACAAGACACAAGGTAGTTATACTGCATCAGCAAGGTCTCTCCCAGGCAGAAATTTCAAGGCAGACAGGGGTTTCCAGATGTGCTGTCCAAGCTCTTTTGAAGAAGCACAAAAGCGGGCAACGTTGAGGACCGTGAGCGCGGTGGTCGGCCAAGGAAACTTACTGCAGCAGATGAAAGACACATCATGCTTACTTCCCTTCAAGAATCGGAAGATGTCCAGCAGTGCCATCAGCTCAGAATTGGCAGAAAACAGTGGGACCCTGGTACACCCATCTACTGTCCGGAGAAGTCTGGTCAGAAGTGGCCTTCATGGAAGACTGCGGCCAAAAGCCATACCTCGGCGTGGAAACCAGGCCAAGCGACTCAACTATGCACGAAAACACAGGAACTGGGGTGCAGAAAAATGGCAGCAGGTGCTCTGGACTGATGAGTCAAAAATTTGAAATATTTGGCTGTAGCAGAAGGCAGTTTGTTCGCCGAAGGGCTGGAGAGCGCATACGAATTAGTGTCTGCAGGCAACAGTGAAGCATGGTGGAGGTTCCTTGCAAGTTTGGGGCTGCATTTCTGCAAATGGAGTTGGGGATTTGGTCAGAATTAATGGTCTCCTCAATGCTGAGAAGTACAGGCAGATACTTATCCATCATGCAATCACCATCAGGGAGGCATCTGATTGGCCCCAAATTTATTCTGCAGCATGACAACGACCCCAAACATACAGCGAAAGTCATTAAGAACTATCTTCAGCGTAAAGACGAAGAAGGAGTCCTGGAAGTGATGGTATGGCCCCCACAGAGCCCTGATCTCAACATCATCAAGTCTGTCTGGGATTACATGAAGAGAGAAGCAACTGAGGCTGCCTAAATCCACAGAAGAACTGTGGTTAGTTCTCCAAGATGTTTGGGCCAACCTACCTGCCGAGTTCCTTCAAAACTGTGTAACAAGTGTACCAAGAAAATTGATGCTTGATGCTGTTTTGAAGGCAAAGGGTGGTCACACCAAATATGGATTTGATTTAGATTTTTCTTCTGTTCACTCACTTTGCATTTAGTTAATTGATAAATATAATCTATTAACATGTCTATTTTGAAAGCATTCTTACTTTACAGCATTTTTCACACCTGCCTAAAACTTTTGCACAGTACTGTATTCTTGATAGTCTCCATTGAAAATACTGGAATTTACATTTTAAAACTATGGAACATTACAAACAAAAGGTTTAAATATTTAAAATAAATAACAGAAAATATGAGAGCATTCTTATATAATGACTGCGGACATTATTTTTTCTAACATTATTATTATTATTATTATTATTATTATTATTTATTATTATTATTATGTTACCTAAGTAATGTTGTCTCCTTGTTTATCTCAGTGAGATGTCGACCCTCTCGAGCCATGCTGTTCGCATGGCTCGCCTGAGCATACGCATTTTTGGCAGTGGTACGGCCCACAGATAGCAAGTCGATGAAGGTGGTCGAGCTGTTGAGAGAGCAGCCCATGGCACTGAAGAAGGAGGTGTGCGACTGGTATCCACAGCACAAAACTTATTGCAGCTGACCAGGAAGCTTAGATTCCTGGGGCTCTTCAGGTAGGAATTAGGGTGTATTGAAATATGTTACAGAGACATGTGAAGATGAATTAACATTGAGAAACGAATTTAAAAATCTAAACCCATATGGATATTGCCTAGTGGTTGCTGTGATGGCTTATGACAGTATAAATATGCTCATTAATATTGTAATACATATTAAGACATTTCTGAACTTAAATACTTTTTATAAACAGTCTAAAAGCATGAACATGTGAACTGCAAGTTTTTTTTATTTATTCTATTTAATTTCATTCCAGTACGAGACAGGAATTCTATAAATAAATACATAAAGTAATAAATTGTACAGGAAATTGACAATGTTAAATAACAAACTGATATGAAGAACTGAAAGTAAAACTAAATACATTGATTAAATATCAGGTCTCTTGCTGAGTTACTGTATACAAAACTGTAAATAGCATTAAAGAAAAGATTATACATTGTAGTTAAAATTGCTGTTTAAATGGCTTAAAGACTGCTTTTGTTATTTCAAGAATAGATTGTTTTTATCATCCTGTGTACAGTAAATGGTTCTTTCTTCAAATTACCGTCTTCCACATGGAAACCAGAACAGTTTGATCGAGCATTAATTAAAACATTCTCTCTACAATGGCCACTGGTAGTAAAGACTGAAATCCTCAGTAATGTGGAATCCTTTTATTTGCACTGTCTACAAAATGCAGCTTAAATACTTTAATAGCACAATGTCCTTGATGGAGCACATTTAAAGAAGTCACTACACACAGCTACCTCCACACCTTCTGCATGCAGTGTATGAGCTAGCCTGCTTTACCCAAGAAAATGTAAAAGCGTTGGGGTTTCTTACAGTGCAACTGTTTAGTTTTAGTTATGTAGCAAAAACAAAGTGAATATAAAATAATGTTAAAATGTCATATTTTATACACATAACATTCAAAGTGCTTTACCAGTGTTAATGCAAACACCTGTACAAGCAAATGAGACAATTATTGTGATTTTTATGTTTCATGCTTCATTTACTGTATCATATCGTGAGCCCGTGTCATAATATTTATCGTATCGCAAAGACACTGCCGATAACCAGCCCTACTGTCTGCCCGAGAAAAGACCAATAAAAACGTTACTGCCTGATTTCGAATCAGCCATGACATACAGGCAGTCATTTTCAAAGAAGCAGGAGTCATTGTCTGTGATATGTCAACTAATAAAGAGGACTCCTCCAACTAGGAGGATGAAGACTAGGAGAGATTTATTGTAACAGGCATGTTAATTTTGAGTATTCCTTTGTATAAACCCCTACACTTTTAACATTGCCTACAGTACATGTCTTTGCCATGATGCAGAGATGCCAAGTGCTACGATTTTGCCGTAGCAGCTACTATTTTGGAGGGTAAAATACGGTGCTACGACGAAGGGTTTAATACTACGAAAAAAAAAAAAAAAATATATATATATATATATATATATACAGTACTGTGCAAAAGTTTTAGGCAGGTGTGAAAAAATGCTGTAAAGTAAGAATGCTTTCAAAAATAGACATGTTAATAGATTATATTTATCAATTAACTAAATGCAAAGTGAGTGAACAGAAGAAAAATCTAAATCAAATCCATATTTGGTGTGACCACCCTTTGCCTTCAAAACAGCATCAATTCTTCTAGGTACACTTGCACAAAGTCAGGGATTTTGTAGGCATATAGTCAGGTGTATGATTAAACAATTATACCAAACAGGTGCTAATGATCATCAATTCAATATGTAGGTTGAAACACAATCATTAACTGAAACAGAAACAGCTGTGTAGGAGGAATAAAACTGGGTGAGGAACAGCCAAACTCAGCTAACAAAGTGAGGTTGCTGAAGACAGTTTACTGTCAAAAGTCATACACCATGGCAAGACTGAGCACAGCAACAAGACACAAGGTGGTTATACTGCATCAGCAAGGTCTCTCCCAGGCAGAAATTTCAAGGCAGACAGTGGTTTCCAGATGTGCTGTCCAAGCTCTTTTGAAGAAGCACAAAGCGGGCAACGTTGAGGACCGTGAGCGCAGTGGTCGGCCAAGGAAACTTACTGCAGCAGATGAAAGACACATCATGCTTACTTCCCTTGCCAATCGGAAGATGTCCAGCAGTGCCATCAGCTCAGAACTGGCAGAAAACAGTGGGACCCTGGTACACCCATCTACTGTCCGGAGAAGTCTGGTCAGAAGTGGCCTTCATGGAAGACTTCGCGGCCAAAAGCCATACCTCCGACGTGGAAACAAGGCCAAGCGACTCAACTATGCACGAAAACACAGGAACTGGGGTGCAGAAAAATGGCAGCAGGTGCTCTGGACTGATGAGTCAAAATTTGAAATATTTGGCTGTAGCAGAAGGCAGTTTGTTCGCCGAAGGGCTGGAGGCGTACACGAATGAGTGTCTGCAGGCAACAGTGAAGCATGGTGGAGGTTCCTTGCAAGTTTGGGGCTGCATTTCTGCAAATGGAGTTGAGGGATTTGGTCAGAATTAATGGTCTCCTCAATGCTGAGAAGTACAGGCAGAATACTTATCCATCATGCAATACCATCAGGGAGGCATCTGATTGGCCCCAAATTTATTCTGCAGCATGACAGCGACCCCAAACATACAGCGAAAGTCATTAAGAACTATCTTCAGCGTAAAGAAGAACAAGGAGTCCTGGAAGTGATGGTATGGCCCCCACAGAGCCCTGATCTCAACATCATCGAGTCTGTCTGGGATTACATGAAGAGAGAGAAGCAACTGAGGCTGCCTAAATCCACAGAAGAACTGTGGTTAGTTCTCCAAGATGTTTGGGCCAACCTACCTGCCGAGTTCCTTCAAAAACTGTGTGCAAGTGTACCTAGAAGAATTGATGCTTGATGCTGTTTTGAAGGCAAAGGGTGGTCACACCAAATATGGATTTGATGTAGATTTTTCTTCTGTTCACTCACTTTGCATTTTGTTAATTGATAAATATAAACTATTAACATGTCTATTTTTGAAAGCATTCTTACTTTACCGCAGTTTTTCACACCTGCCTAAAACTTTTGCACAGTACTGTATATATATATATATATATATATATATATATATATATATATATATATATATATATACGTATAGCCTATAAATATACATACAAACCATTGTTTCAACAGGCTACCATGTGTGTGTTTTCCTGTCTATTTATATATACATATTATTCTTAAAAAAATATTTCACTGGCATTTTACCTAACGTACTAGTAGCGGTGAGCTGAGTTGCTTAGCAACCGGTGTAGGGGGTCCTAGAGGAACTGCCGCGCAAATGTTGCCTTATACAATCGTTCAGGTTTCATCACCAGCCAGATATAAAAAAATGTCCTACTCTCCTCCGTCTAAAAGAAGTCGACTATCCTGCCAGAAATATAGACAGGAATACACTACAGAATGGCCTTTTATTAAAACAAGTCAAATCTCTGACTCGCATGCCTACTGTGAATATTGCCGGACCGACGTCTCAGTGAAACACGGTGGGCGTCCACGATTGCATCGTTCATGTAGGTACAAAAACATCAACAATTTGCAAAATCTATGGAAATCATAAATCTATGCGTGAATTTGTAGTGAGTACAGGTGAAGATAATGCAGTGATAAAGGCAGAGACACTTTTTGCAAACTTTATTGTTGAGCACAATCTTCCAATTGCTGTTTCGGATCATATCGGTCCACTTTGCAAAGCTCCATTTCCGGACTGGAACATCGCCAACAAGTACGGATCAGGCCGCACAAAAACCACTGCCATAATCGAAACCCTTTCAAATGACACGTCAAAGTCTTTAGCCTTGGAATTATCGCTGGGTTATTTTTCATTGAGCAATGATTCAGCAGAAATTTAACATTGATGGCCAGTCAACTGTGTGGCTGAATTTGTTGTGTTGCTTATATAATTTATTAGTACATTGTGTATTTTTGAAATGTAAGCCTTAACCAAATTACTAAATAATATGTATTATTTGAATGATTGTCAGTGTCCTGCTTTTTAAAAAATATATATTTTCTATCTAGTTATTGTTATTTATTCATTTATCCAAGTATAACATTCCAGTCAGTTCTGACAATATGAAAAATGTAATAAATATGCTTATTTTAAGGACTATTAGCTAAATTGTAGAAAAGTACCTGATCAAGGACAAAACCTTCTACTGTCTGCATCAGCAAAGAAAGTGTGAAATACAGTTCCCATTCAGGTTCACAGATGACACCTGTAATTTGATCCCTGATTGAATTTGCCTTTTTGTAAATGTTCAATTATCAATATTGTAATAGTAATATAATAATGTTTTTCCACAATGTTTGAGAAATTAAACTTCTTCTCTTTTACTTTGAAGGTGGTTGAGTGTTGGCAAATGTCTTGACAGGCTATTGGAACAGTGGCCTGCTCTACTAAAGTTCTTCACAAGCAAAGAGAGTCCTTCATCTTCTGTCACTAAAGGTATACAATACACACAAACATATCCTTTATGTAGGTATGTATAGGTATAACCAAACAAACAATTGTGGTATTAAATGTGTTCTATGTAGAATTTGTATAAGTATGATTTGTTTAGTAATTACTCTACTAGTAAGGGACTTATTCTGTGTAATCTTTTCATTCATCTTATTGCTTGTAATAGTGGTGCAGTAACTTAATTTTAACTCTGGTGATCTTGTTTATGTGGCATGTGGGAAGCTTTTGCTCCAGCTTGCTCTCTTTTCAACAGCTTATATACTTGTATAAGATCTGAAATGAATCTGTTAATTTTAATATCTATTTATCAATCTATCTACACTTCAGCAAAAGTATATTATAGCTGTATTCACTGAGGTTTACAACTGTATTTTCTATTTTTAGGCTCCAGTGGGGCACACCCTGGCGGACCAGATAAAAAGCACAGCCTCATAGTGACAGACCACATGAAAGAGCACAGTCTAGCAGTGCACAACAGCCTACTGTAACAGCACAGCTTAAACAGAGTCAGGTTCATAAGAAGCCTGGTCCCAAGCAGATGCCTTCTATAAGTGGGAAGTTGGTTCACACTTCAATACCTACAAAGCAAAAGGTTTGTAGTAAAGAGTCTTCAGCCAAAGCCCAAGAAGAAGGACACTGTCAGAAGCTGAAGAGGCCTAGTTCAGAGTCACAGAAGAAATCCCTCTCCACATCTGGAAAAACCAAACCAAGAGAGAGCATGCCATTGTCAACTAAACAGGATAGGATCAAGTCTTGCTTTGAGAGGGCATCCACAAAGTTGTATTGCTTATTTCTGCAAGCAAGTATTCCAGCATTTGATAAACTCAATCTCCTGTTGCAAAGTGATAAGCCTAATATCCATGTCCTTGGCAGGGAATTACAAGCCATTTATACAGATCTTCTCTGCAAGTTTGTTAAGCCAGCTGTATTGGTAGCAGCCTCCAGTGTGTACACAGTAGATTTTAGAAGTCTCAACAACCAGAAATCTGAGAATGACCTGGTGATTGGAACAAAGACCAGACAATATCTGCACGCCTGCATTGCTGATAAATCACTGCAACATGAAGATGTGAAGCTCTTCTACTCTTCTGTAAAGGCATACTTTTCAGAGGCATGCACATACATGCAGAAGAAATTTCCTCTTCAGGATGAACTGCTTAGGAATGCCCAAGTGGCAGACATCAGTCAGCGGGAGAAGGTGTCATTTGACTGTGTCCGTTATTTTGTGGACAGATTTGGGCTGGTCAAAGAAGATGAAATGGATGAACTGGAGTCCCAGTTTGTAAGATACCAAATTTTCAGTTTTTCAGAGGACATTTTGTCAGCAGACAGGGCTGATGTAGCATGGAATATGATTGGGCAATTGAAAATTGTACAACACAGAAATCCAGTTTCAGTGTGCTGGTGAAGGTCATGCTGGTGATCCTAACCATTCCTCACAGTAATGCAGATAGTGAGAGGGTGTTTAGTATCGTTCGCAAGAATCGTACAGAGTTTCGCCAAATTTATCTGATAGGACCCTGGAGGCGCTGCTTGTCCAGAAGCTCCACATCCTTGCACGTGACAGTGTGTGCTACAAGATGGTGTTTGGCTGTGATCTGCTTAAAAATGCAAACAAGCTACCAATAAAAAATAAGTGGAATTTAATACCAGAACTACATTAATACAGTAAATACCAACATACAGATCAGGAGGTCCTTACCTTTTTTTTTTTTATAAAAGACTTTTAAGTTGGAAATGTTAAAAGTTGGTAATGATGCAAATTGCACCAATGTTTGTGTATACCAATGCAATAAATTAATGTCTGTTGTATGGAAGAGTATTTGAAATGCATTTGGTATACTCAATTGCGTTTCAAATACTTTTCCATACAACAGACATTTAATTAAATTGAAATCCAAAGTACTTGTAGTTCAGAATACAAATATCAAGTGAAATGCAAATAATTCAAAATAAATACAAATTGTTAAATCTTTCTTGATGTTATTTTGTTAGTTATTTTTGATAAAGTTTGGAGGTTGAATATTTCAGTCCAGAATTGATTCTTCCTTAGGTGAGCACCTAGCAGCACCTGATCATGAAAAAATACCGCTCGCTGCGCTCACCAGGTAATCTTTTAACTGGTCAGGTGCGACTATTTTTACGGCAGACTACTATTTTTTACGGCAAGTGCTACTATTTTCCATTTTCAGAACTTGGCATCTCTGCATGATGTAAATGAAAAAAATACACACACATATATATATAATGTTTTTTAATTATTCTATCCGTTTTGTTAGCGAAATAACACACTCTGAGATTGAGACCTGTGTTTTACGTCTTTTTGATGACGGAAAGGAAAATTGTAATGTCGGAACTGGTCCGACATAGGACCGCAAAGGGTTAATCGTGATTAAAAGAACGATTGGATTACCAAAACGAAATCTGGATCACAGTAATCCCGATTGCATTTCAATGTTTTGAAAAACTCAATTGCACAATATAATCAAGATAAAACGCGCTAATCCAATTACCAAAATTTTGAAAAACCGGCCGCAGGTGATCCTTTGAGCTCTGCAGACCGATCACCTCTAGTGGTCATCACACTGGTACTGCAGTCTATTTTACCCATTTAGTTTATAGGGGAATAATGCTTTACTCTGTCGTAAGCTAACATACTTCCCTTCAGTTACTTTGCCACAGTATATACAGTACTGTGCAAAAGTTTTAGGCAGGTGTGAAAAAATGCTGTAAAGTCAGAATGCTTTCAAAAATAGACATGTTAATAGATTATATTTATCAATTAACTAAATGCAAAGTGAGTGAACAGAAGAAAAATCTACATCAAATCAATATTTGGTATGACCACCCTTTGCCTTCAAAACAGCATCAATTCTTCTAGGTACACTTGCACAAAGTCAGGGATTTTGTAGGCATATAGTCAGGTGTATGATTAAACAATTATACCAAACAGGTGCTAATGATCATCAATTCAATATGTAGGTTGAAACACAATCATTAACTGAAACAGAAACAGCTGTGTAGGAGGAATAAAACTGGGTGAGGAACAGCCAAACTCAGCTAACAAGGTGAGGTTGCTGAAGACAGTTTACTGTCAAAAGTCATACACCATGGCAAGACTGAGCACAGCAATAAGACACAAGGTAGTTATACTGCATCAGCAAGGTCTCTCCCAGGCAGAAATTTCAAGGCAGACAGGGGTTTCCAGATGTGCTGTCCAAGCTCTTTTGAAGAAGCACAAAGAAACGGGCAACGTTGAGGACCGTGAGACGCAGTGGTTGGCCAAGGAAACTTACTGCAGCAGATGAAAGACACATCATGCTTACTTCCCTTCGCAATTGGAAGATGTCCAGCAGTGCCATCAGCTCAGAACTGCAGAAAACAGTGGGACCCTGGTACACCCATCTACTGTCCGGAGAAGTCTGGTCAGAAGTGGCCTTCATGGAAGACTTGCGGCCAAAAGCTATACCTCTGGCGTGGAAACAAGCCCAAGCGACTCAACTATGCACGAAAACACAGGAACTGGGGTGCAGAAAAATGGCAGCAGGTGCTCTGGACTGATGAGTCAAAATTTGAAATATTTGGCTGTAGCAGAATGCAGTTTGTTCGCCGAAGGGCTGGAGAGCGTACACGAATGAGTGTCTGCAGGCAACAGTGAAGCATGGTGGAGGTTCCTTGCAAGTTTGGGGCTGCATTTCTGCAAATGGAGTTGGGGATTTGGTCAGAATTAATGGTCTCCTCAATGCTGAGAAGTACAGGCAGATACTTATCCATCATGCAATACCATCAGGGAGGCATCTGATTGGCCCCAAATTTATTCTGCATCATGACAACGACCCCAAACATACAGCGAAAGTCATTAAGAACTATCTTCAGCGTAAAGAAGAACAAGGAGTCCTGGAAGTGATGGTATGGCCCCCACAGAGCCCTGATTTCAACATCATCGAGTCTGTCTGGGATTACATGAAGAGAGAGAAGCAACTGAGGCTGCCTAAATCCACAGAAGAACTGTGGTTAGTTCTCCAAGATGTTTGGGCCAACCTACCTGCCGAGTTCCTTCAAAAACTGTGTGCAAGTGTACCTAGAAGAATTGATGCTTGATGCTGTTTTGAAGGCAAAGGGTGGTCACACCAAATATGGATTTGATTTAGATTTTTCTTCTGTTCACTCACTTTGCATTTTGTTAATTGATAAATATAATCTATTAACATGTCTATTTTTGAAAGCATTCTTACTTTACAGCATTTTTTCACACCTGCCTAAAACTTTTGCACAGTACTGTATATATACATATATATACATACAGGGCCGTAGCCAGCCATGAAAAATGACAGAGACAGTTGCCTGTGCACATTATTATATGTTTATATGTTGTTTATTTAAATAGAAAAGTTTAGTTACAGGTTTTTTTTTCTTATGAATAAGATACTATTATAGAATTGAGTACCTGAGGTTCTAAATTTGCAGGACCTGTGTGGTTTTGTACAGATAAAAATAAGTAGCTTGCTCTTTGCAATGTTCAAATTCAATATAAAAGAACATAAGAAATATAGCAAAGCCAGAATATTCGTTGTAGACACTATACTTAGTTTGAAATCCTAATCTATCAAACAAATCATTTTAACAGTGATGCTATTATTCAAATAATGAGAAGACAAGAGTGCTTGCATACATAAAGTTTTGTGTGATATTAATTATAAAATCACATTTAGCAATAAAATTAGCTTAAGTGGGTTGACAAGACGGAGAGAGTTGTGTGTGAGCTTGTCACAAAGACAGCCGGAGTGGGTGGTGACGTCAGACCAGAGACTGGGAGCAACACAGAACAGACAGAGACTTGGGGTTTGGTGAAGCTGAGCGTGATCGCGCCAGCATTTAATAATCAACAGGACAGAAAATAAAAGGTTTAAACACAAAAACACAGGACACGGCACTTGCGCCAAAATAAATAGACAAACAAAACGGACTACACAGACAAACACGGCGAGTATAAACACTTATTTACGTTATTTTACTTTCTCCTCTCCACACCCGTTCTCCACTCACCGAACACCAACCCCGAAAGTGAGTGAATCGTGCATCTATATATACTGTTGTGCTGGGATTCAATTACTAATTAATTATTTACTTGAATCCCAGCACGTGAATTAATTAAGTGCAACCTCGTGCCTAACTACAATTATACAATTTTAAACACACGTGAAACACAGACCCGCTTATATCCCCGTGTACCAATCGCTATACACCAACATTAACACATGCAACATGCAACATATAACACAGAAATGCACACAGGGCGGGGCACATTGCCACATATACCCCCTTGTGCGCAGCACACATGGCCTCAACGGCCACCTCCCCTTAAAACCCAGCAGTCCAGGACAAAGTCTCGGGCTGGGAAGGGAGGCTTCAGTGGGCCCATGGCTGGCAATGTTGCCAGTAGCCAGGCTGCTACTGGCCATGCTGTCAGCAGACGTGCTGACAGCCCCCAGACTGACTCCTTCAGCCGGGCAGTCCTGGCAGCGAAAGGCTGCTTGGGTGGTCTCCTGACCTCCCCTTCTCCGCAGCGAAACTGCTGCTGGGGTTGGTGGTCTCCGACCTCCTCCCCTTCTTCAAAGCCGGCAGCTCTTGCGGGGCTCCGCCACAGTACTCCGCAGCGAAAGTGCTGCAGTGGGCGCAAGTCTCCTGACCTCCCCACGATCTCCGGCAGCGAAACTGCTGCAGTGGGAGCAGGTCTCCTGACCTCCCCACGATCTCCGGCAGCGAAACTGCTGCAGTGGGCGCAGGTCTCCTGACCTCCCCACGATCTCCGGCAGCGAAACTGCTGCAGTGGGAGCAGGTCTCCTGACCTCCCCACATTCTTCGTGGCTGGCAGCTCCCTTGGTGGGGTTCCGCCACAGTACCTCCTGCTGCGATGCGGAGCGGCTGGCAACCCCAGGCGATGCGGAGCGGCTGGCAACCCCAGGCGATGCGGAGCGGCTGGCAACCCCAGGCGATGCGGAGCGGCTGGCAACCCCAGGCGATGCGGAGTGGCTGGCAACCCCAGGCGATGCGGAGCGGCTGGCAACCCCAGGCGATGCGGCGCGACAGGCAGCCCCAGGCGATGCCAGACAGGCATCCTTGGGCGAAGCGTGGCAGGCATCCTTGGGCGAAGCGAGGCAGGCATCCTTGGGCGAAGCGAGGCAGGCATCCTTGGGCGAAGCGAGGCAGGCATCCTTGGGCAAAGCGAGGCAGGCATCCTTGGGCGAAGCGAGGCAGGCATCCTTGGGCTAAGCGAGACAGGCAGTCAGGACAAGCTGGGGTGCGGGTGTTGGCCCTCTCTCGGCCTCTGCGGCCGGGCTGTTCTTCCTCAGGCCTCCCTCAGCAGCCTATGCAAGGGCTGCTGAGGACCGCAAGCATCTAGTCCTGGTCCTTCTGGTGAAGGGAGAGGCAGCTCCTGCTCCTCTCCCCTGATGGTGATGGAGACAGAGACAGCTCCTGCTGCTCTGCTCCTGGCGGTGGAGGTGGGAGCAGCGAGTAGTCTCCTGGCGATGAAGGTGGGAGCAGCGTGTAGTCTCCTGGCGATGGAGGTGGGAGCAGCGTGTAGTCTCCTGGCGACGGAGGTGGGAGCAGCGTGTAGTCTCCCCTTTGCCGGGATTGGTGCTGCTCTGCCTCTCTTGCAGGGGACTGGTGCAGCTCTGCCTCTCTTGCAGGGGACTGGTGCAGCTCTGTCTTTCTTGCAGGGGACTGGTGCGGCTCTGCCTCTGAAGGGGAAACCAGCAGGCATTCTTCCTCTGCTGGTGGAGATGGGGACAGCAGGCATTTTCCCTCTGCTGGTGGACATGGGGACAGCAGGCATTCTTCCTCTGCTGGTGGAGGTGGAACCAGCAGGCATTCTCCCTCTGCTGGCAGCTTGGGTCCTAGGGCTGTGGAAGCCCCGACTTCCCTCTCTTTGGGCTGTGGACGCACCGACTCCTCCCTTTTGGGCTGTGGACGCACCGACTCCTCCCTTTGGGCTGTGGACGCACCGACTCCTCCCTTGTGGGCTGTGGATGCACCGACTCCTCCCTTTGGGCTGTGGACGCTCGGGCTCCTCCCACTCAGGCGTAGGGATGTTCGGGCTCCTCCCGCCGGGCTGTGGACGCCGGGCTCCTCCCGCCGGGCTGTAGACGCCGGGCTCCTTCCGCTTGGGCTGTAGACGCCAGGCTCCTCCCGCTTGGGCTGTGGGAGGTGGCGGAGGCAGAGGCAGCTCCTGCTGCTCTTCTCCTTGTGATGGTGGGGAAGTGATACCAGCAGGCATTCATCCTCTGCTGGTGGGGAAGTGTTACCAGCAGGCATTCTTCCTCTGCTGGTGGTGATGGTGGAGGCAGAGGCAGCTCCGCTCCTCTCCTCGTGATGGTGGGGAAGTGATACCAGCAGGCATTCATCCTCTGCTGGTGGAAGTGGGGACAGCAGGTATTCTCCTCTGCTGGTGGAAGTGGGGACAGCAGGCATTCTTGCTCTGCTGGTGAAGGTGGGAACAGCTGCCGCCAGGCTTTGGATTCCCGCGTCCCCCGCCTGGGCGCTGGACGCCGCGTCCCCCGCCTGGGCGCTAGTTCCTCCTCTTCATACTGCGTGGGGCATATGGCTAACGTGTGCCCATAAGCCCCACAGCCAGGGCATACCTCTGCCGCGAGGTTCTTTAAAAACCTCCCAGCCATCATCCCCGACCTCCTCCTGCTGTTGCTGCTGTTGTTGCTGTTGCAGCTTTCCTTTCCTCCTCTTCCTACTCCTCCCTACCTTCCTCTCCTGGGCCGGTTCCACCCCTATTGCAGGGGATTGGTGCGGCGCCCTCTAGCTCGGAAGGCGAACCCAGCAATGGCTCCTCTCCCGGTATTGGAAGCTCGTGCTCCCCAGTCTGGGCACTGGCGAGCTGGCATAGGGGCATCCCGACCAGTCGTGTCCCCTTCCTCACATCGCCCGCACCAGCTCGGTGGCACCTCGGAGCAGTCCCTCCAGCGGTGATCCACCTCCCCGCACCAGGTGCACCAGGGGAACAGGTTCTCTGGCTCCTCTGGCCGCTGTTGCAGTTGTTGTTGGGGCGGCGGGAGCAGCAGTCTACCTCCCCTGCTGGTGGTGTAGACTGAGGCGACCCCTGCTCCTCCCTCTCCTGATGGACAGGGCAGCGGGCCACATAGTGCTCACCTCCGCAGATGGGGCATAGTTGGGGTAGCTGTCCGAGGGGGTACCAGGGGCAGTTGGTGCTGGAATGCCCAGGCTCAGCGCAGCAGTAACACCCGGCTGCTGTTCCTCCGCTGGTGTTGTGGCTGCTGCCTTCTGCCGCTCTTTCCCATCTTTTTTTTTATTTTATTTATTTTAAACAAACAGTACTCCTCCTGGCCTGAGTCTTGGAGGCGCTGTGATCCCGGTTCTGACACCACGTGTCACAAAGACAGCCGGAGTGGGTGGTGACGCCAGACCAGAGACTGGGAGCAACACAGAACAGACAGAGACTTGGGGTTTGGTGAAGCTGAGCGTGATCGCGCCCAGCATTTAATAATCAACAGGACAGAAAATAAAAGGTTTAAACACAAAAACACAGGACACGGCACTTGCGCCAAAATAAATAGACAAACAAAACGGACTACACAGACAAACACGGCGAGTATAAACACTTATTTACGTTATTTTACTTTCTCCTCTCCACACCCGTTCTCCACTCACCGAACACCAACCCCGAGTGAGTGAATCGTGCATCTATATATACTGTTGTGCTGGGATTCAATTACTAATTAATTATTTACTTGAATCCCAGCACGTGAATTAATTAAGTGCAACCTCGTGCCTAACTACAATTATACAATTTTAAACACACGTGAAACACAGACCCGCTTATATCCCCGTGTACCAATCGCTATACACCAACATTAACACATGCAACATGCAACATATAACACAGAAATGCACACAGGGGCGGGGCACATTGCCACAGAGCTGTAATTCCATTGAGGGTTGCAGCTCGAGCTTCTCAGCTGACCAGTCGATTTGATTGGCTGTTTGGCTGTGTTCTGATTTATACTCATGAATATGCATTCTGCTTCTATTAATGTGATTGACAAGTTGGCTCTTTTGAGCAAAAACTTTATAATTAATGTTATTCTTTTTTTTTTTTTTTTTTTAAACAGAGATGAACATGAAGATTTCAAAGAGGAGATGAGGAGACTCAGAAAGCTTCGAGGGAAGGGGAAGCCAAAGAAGGGAGAGGGAAAGAGAGCTATGAAGAAGTAGTAACATGTATATTATATTGGAAATGGGCCCCCGAGATGCCTGAGATTTGCATTTGGGGATATGGACCCTAGAATTGCAGTCATGAGGCTGTGTTGAAATACCACTCTGCATCAATGGCCTAAAAGTGGCATGATCCAAAGATTCAAGCTTGGACAAATATGCAACGGAACATTTCTTTGAATTTATTCAGTGGCAAAAATGATTATGTTTGTCATTTATACATTTGTATACCAAAATGGTATTCGAAAAGAAAACAGCCCTTCGTAAGACACCAGGTTATATGTAATGTAAAAGCTAATCGCCAAAATAAAATGTATTATTATTATTTGTTTATTTAGCAGACACCTTTATCCAAAGCGACTTACAGAGACTAGCATGTTCTACAGCATGGAAGAGTGTTTCGGTTGTTTTTAAATTGGTGGGCTTTTTTGGTGTTTGGTTTCTACCCCTGAGATTTCTTTCATTGTAACCTGGGTTATATTCTACATTTTGTTCAGCATATTTCAAGTTAGTCATAACATTTCATAAGTAACTTGAACTGCAACTGTTTAAGAGCTGAAAACATGTAAAAAGATCTAATTAAGCAAATTATTAGTTCAATTAAGGGTCTAGTTAAGTAACTGAGAACTCGGTCTGAATGAAAGCCAGCAGACACGGGGTCCCCAGGACCGAGTTTGAGAACCCCCTGCTCTAGATGTATCGGTGATCTTTTTCTCATTTGTAATCATTGAGTGGTTCTGAGTTCTCATGCTCCAGTATTTCATTTTAATAATTCTCTGTGTCACGCTCCACCAAGCATTATTGGAGTTCTTTTGAGTGCACCCTGATTCCTAAGAGAGCAGATAAAGGGGCATTCAGAACAGAAAATAGGAGGCACTTTTTTACACAGAGAATTGTGAGGGTCTGGAACGAAGCATGTTGTTGAAACTGACACCGTGGGATCCTTCAAGAAGCTGCTTGATGAGATTCTGGGATCAATAAGCTACTAACAACCAAACGAGCAAGATGGGCCGAATGGCCTCCTCTCGTTTGTAAACGTTCTTATGTTCTTACGTAATGCTCTGACCTTTCAACTGCGGTGCATTGCAAATCCTGAAGCAGTTCCAGTAGTTTCCAGCAGCAACCTTAACAGCATTAAGCAATTCAAATTACAAAGTGTAATTTGCGAAATTAAAAAAGAGTGAACAGTTTCATTCATGGACCAAGTAAGTATCCGCTATATGATGTTGTGAAAGACGCAAGCAGCTGCTTTGCGATTGCTTACAGCAACTCTGGGTTCTGTAATGCAGCCCTGATCTATAGTAATATTATGAAGTTGGATGTACGCAAAATATTCTGATAGAGAAAAATTAATGAATTGCTTCACAATAATTATATAAAAATCCTGAAAGACGGAAAGTTGTTCAGTAAGCTTTTGTAATAAATTCAGCCTCGTAAACCACAGTGTTAGTAGGAGTACTTTCGAATATAGTTCAGGCTATGAAACATTGCATGGATCTCAATAATACTTTCTGGCAGTAGGTAAGGAAGGAGTACCCTCAATCAACAGGGAAATACATAGGCCTGTCAACAGAAAATGACAGATGGAATGCTCGCAGTTATTGGCTTAACTAGTATTACAGCCATGTGTAGTAGTGTCTGTATTATAATGGGTGGTATTTAAATCTCTCTTGGGTGATGGGACAATAATTCTCCATTACAAGTTCTTAATCAACCCTGCAGAGTTGGCCAGTGAGCGATACCATAATTTGTGATTTCAATACAATACTAAACACACAATTAAATCACAATGTTAAAAAATGAATTAAGAAAAGAACATTATTGGCAACCTGAATATTGGGGTGGGAACAGGCAGGACCTGGAGAACCTCATATCTAATTGTGATGAAAAGTCGGACCTTATTTTGCAGAAGCTATTGGGAGTATCAGAATTTGAGTGCGTCCATCTGTTTCCTATGTACATACTGTATGTCGTACATTCTGATTGTAACTAGAGAATCTATAATACTTAATAAAGAGAAATATAGAAGTAAAAAAGAGAGAACAAAGCCTGTTTCTATTGCTGTTAAAGTAATTGTAGTTAACAAAATGATTCCATTAGCTACATAGGTTTCAAATATGCCGTTTTTAAACAAACATGTTATACAGTAGCACACGTGTATCTGGAATTACTTTAGGTTAAAGGAAGCGCTTCTCAGTTTGTGTTTCTTGGGTTGGCACTTCCACATCTTGGGTCATTTCAGCTCAACAGTGTCTTCCGGGTCAAAACAGGTAGGCTGTGTGGTCCAGTGGTTATAGACAAGGCTTATAACCAGGAGGTCCCCGGTTCAAATCCTACCTCAGCCACTGACTCATTGTGTGACCGAGCAAGTCACTTAACCTCCTTGTGCTCCGTCCTTTGGGTGAGACGTAGTTGTAAGTGACTCTGCAGCTGATGCATAGTTCACACACCCTAGTCTCTGTAAGTCGCCTTGGATAAAGGCGTCTGCTAAATAAACAAATAATAATAATGTTACTGTCTGAAAGCATGTCAGTTAATAGGAGAAGCAGCTGATTGGTTATTGAGAGGAAAGAAGCCAGTGAAGGGCTGGGGACAATTTCACTCTCTAGGAAGTGAACCAAGAAGTACTGTACAAGACAGTCCAAAAGCATATCTTGCAAAAAGTTTTTTTTTTTTAACTTGGTGTACTACCAGATATCATTTTTTGAGATGAAAATACATGTTTTCTATAACATTTCTTTCAAAACTGCACATTTGAGACCTGTATACAATGAACAT
This sequence comes from Acipenser oxyrinchus oxyrinchus, assembly GCA_030684275.1. Taxonomy (NCBI): domain Eukaryota; kingdom Metazoa; phylum Chordata; class Actinopteri; order Acipenseriformes; family Acipenseridae; genus Acipenser; species Acipenser oxyrinchus. The sequence continues at coordinate 27,629,471 of CM060254.1, forward strand.
GGATCTGTTTTGTTAGCTACAATTACTATAAGAGTATAATCTGGGAATATGCAGATATTAGAGTCCCCCAAGGCTGTCTGTGCTGGAAAGTGTGTTACTGTCCCTTTATCTTTTTATTATGTATGTTATTATTCGAAGTGGTTTTATTTGCAATTACTCATTTTTTAAACCTTTTTGACAAGTCTGTGTTATGGTGCATCTGAAACAAGAGCTGCTATTCAGATGTGGTTCCCTCCCAAATATATGTAACCTAAGCTAGTTCAGCTTTACAGTTGCAGCTCGCCATCATATGTGTATAGCTGGCTGTGCAGTACAGTGTGGTCTGGCTCCGGCTAGTTCAGCCAACATTGTAGCTCATGTAGCTGCGTCCATTTGTACTGCTAAACTGCTCCCTGTGATCAGAGTGGCGCCATGCTCTATCTGATCGCCGCACACAACACAGCTGATCACAATAGTCGTTCAGCAGTCTTACAGCTACACCCTTTCCCCAAGATGGATGACTTCTGCTTCCGTCCTACCATCGAGTTGGCCCATCCATGTGAAGGCGTACCACCAACCTTACTTAGCGCCCTTCCTGGTTGGGAGGTAGATTTGCAGCTCAGATTCCTTCTCACCAATTCACACTGCCGTTTTGCAACACATTTTTAGTTTTGCTTACTGCTATAAAGACATTTAGGTAGATTTAGACTTTATTAGATATGTCTTGGCTGGCAATTAGAACTGAAGAACAGTCCCAGAACACCTCACCTAGTCAAAGCAAATAAAACACAATATTTGAGTAACTGCAATAAGAACCACTAATAACAAATTGCAAAAAATATAAAAATGTAAGGGAACAGGAACAACTACGAAAATGTATTTTTAAACTACTTTAGGTTGCAGTAAATAATTAAGGCTCCCTCTTTTTTGCTTACAACTAAATACATTACTGGTATTATTCAATTAATATATACAATATTAATCAGGAAGAACACCCCTCACTCAGCCAGTAAGCCAGTAAGTCAGTGGTAAAGTTACATACACACACGCAGGTTTCTTGAAACATGTGATTAACTATATGTAATTAACTATTACTAATAATAAAATAAAAAAAATAAAAAAATAATGGTTATTTACAAATTGAAGGCTTTTGAACTGAACCACTAAACTTCCAATACAGGTACAGGCACCTGAGCCATTGAAAGACTGATAACCAAGGTTAACAAAAAGTCTTACCCCTCATTAAAAAAACAACTTTCTTGTAAGTTTTTGTAGCTCTTTGAGTTTTTGCTCTTGTGGTTGATATCACAGTATCACTTGATGCAATGTATTTGCTTGTAATTCATTGGAGCCTATACAGTATACATAGGGCTTGACGTTGTTAGGTTTTATTTTTGATGACGTGACGTCCCTTTAAACTTATTTTGATCCGATTGTTTCCTAATTAAATTCAGAAAAAGCTGTTAATTACAAAACAATGTCACTTGTTTTTACCTTCATATTTTGACTGAGCCTGATTCTGTTTCACATTATTTTTTATTTCAGACTTGACAAATTACGTTACTTGCTCATCACTGATCGTAATTGCATTTCATTCTTGCAGTCGTCTAGTTTATCGTTGTGCTTTTGTTATTTTCACTCATTTAACGAGTTGTACTGATAGATTTTCTTTTCAGCATAAAATACCCAGTATGGAGAGTACACTGACAGCAGGTCCATCCTTGATTTGTAGCAAAGAAAAAAAAAATCTTAAACCCAGTTTTTAATGAATAGTTTTCTCTATATTAGAATGCAGACAGTGGAGTCACTGGTCTGTGCCGGTCTGGCTGTGGACAGGAGATGGGTGGCAGTGTAGCTTGCTGGCCTCCGTGGGGTTTCCCCCGGGGGTTGGCTTGTTCCCCAGTTTGTCCATCACAAGAGTCAGGCACTTCTGGTGGGATCTGGCGGTGGCATGCTGAGAAACGGGTTTCCAACCCTCACAAGGCTGCCCAGGGGGGTTGGCTGTTTCCCCTTGGAACTGGAGGAGCACCCTCTGTAGGTCCCGTCTGCCGGAAGAAGTCCAGTTTTCTACCTCTGCTGCCCCCCCTTTCCCTTCAATGGCACCAGTTCCCCAGTCATGGTGCGTAGCTGGACCGCGGTGTGTTCCAGGCGGGTCTGCTGTCTCCCAGTTGCTTGCTGGTACACAGTGGGCCAGTACGGTGCAGGGGACCCCCTCGATCCTCCCCATGACCACAGCTGGGCTCGGCAGGCTGGCGCAGGGTGTGGGCGTGCCGTCAGCTGCATCCAGCGGGACCTGGGTTGAACTCTCCGGGCTGTACGGTTGGGCACCTCCTGGATGTGGCGGTTGGTCACAGTTGCTTCTGCCGGGGTTCTGTAATTGGGCCCATGGTCCCCCACCTATGTGAGCCTGGAGTTATTTCCTGGCATCTGGCTTAGCTTTTGCACTGCAGTACACAGTACTACACAGACGCACATAACAAAGTCCTGGTACCAACCCTTTCTTAACTAACAATCAGGGCCATAACCAGAACTGACATTCTACCGAGGTCAAACTTAGGTTTCAAGCTATATAGCTGGCAATATTTATATGACCGCTTGATATTTACTATTCAACCTCCAAATATATGTTACCCAGCAAGCCTACAGAGAAAATGAAGGTGTCTTTTGTAGTTTTTTTTGTGTTTATTATTAGCCTTTATCCAAGGCGACTTACAGAGACTAGGGTGTGTGAGCTATGCATCAGCTGCAGGGTCACTTACAATTACGTCTCACCCGAAAGACGGAGCACAAGGAGGTTAAGTGACTTGCTCAGGGTCACACAATGAGTCAGTGGCTGAGGTGGGATTTAAACCGGGGACCTCCTGGTTACAAGCCCGTTTCTTTAACCACTGGACCACACAGCCTCCTATGTACTTTACCAGAATCTGTACATGAGCATCAGCATTGATGATGCAAAAAAACAACCGAGGACACAACCTCGGTGTCCTCATAGCTAGTTATGGCCATGCTAATAATAATAATAATGATAAATGTTCAGAGTTTATAAGAAGTTCAGATTTAAACTAGCTTGGATATTTATTGAATGGGCTATTATTATTATTATTATTATTATTATTATTATTATTATTATTATTATTATTATTATTCTTTAATATTATTATTTAGTGGGAAGTTGGGATAATCTTGCATTTACTGTTCACGTTACCGATACACATGTGAATAATAACATGATGTAGACGTTTGGTAAAGTAACTGTTTTGACGATTGAACTTGCCGCTGCCTTGCCTGCATAACACAACACCTGTTAGTTTACTCCGACTTTATCCCAAACCTAACCCTAAACGATACAGATTTAATTTAGCAAACACAAGATTAGTAAATCAGTAAAACATAGTGGCTAATAAAACAAATGTAATATTTGGTAATCGAGAAATAAAATACTTAATTGTTGCGTGCTACCCAAAATCCTAACCCCATATACCCCTGAGCTCAGCCTCAGTCTGAAGGAGCTCTCTCTGTCTCCCCCTCCCGTTTCTCCTTTATTTCTTTTCTGTGTTATTCTCCTCAGTTTCTCGCAGTTTAAAATGGCGACGTTGAGTAGCGCCGAGTCCCCACCGCCCGTCTTCAACGGAGACGCCATGGACCGGGACCCGGACCGGGAGCAGAGGCTGACCGAAATAGGGACGGGGCTTGAATCCATTGGCTCTGGGGGGATCCCTGGGGGAAACCAGGACATCCCGGAGGAGGTATGTGCTGGGTGACAGAATAGAGGGGTGCAGGGGCAGTCGGGATTTGAGCGCAGCTTGCTCAATGTAAATCTGTAGGAAACACCAGGCTGTAAATATGGATCTTGGGGGTATGCAGTGCAGGGTACAAAATGATGCACAAAGATGCAAATTCACCTCTTTGCAATTGTGTGTTTCAGGAAATCCAGATTTATATTGCCAACACGTGTTTTGCAAACGATGTTGTATTTCCCTTCGCCTTTTTTCATACTACTTCGCAGTTGAATGTTTATTAGTAAATAGGAGGCCTGCATTTTCTTTTTTTTTGCATAGCTTGCTGCAGCTTTTCTGACACTGGGTTATTTTGTGTCCAAGTTTAAATACATTTTTTTTAAATAATGCACTGTCATTTTTCGTGTTTTTTTATTTGCATTTCATAATAATGACGACGGAATCTTCTACATGTAGTTTATTTGAATTTGCTAGGATTCTGGTTTGTTAATGTTTATATTTTGTGCGTCTCATTTATTAATCTACATAAAAACAGATTTTGGTGAACAATCTGGATCTTTCTAAAAATAACAATTTGGAATAGTTTATAATTGAGTGACACTACGTTAGGTATGGTCGATCTGTATTGTTTATGTTGCCTTTTGAAATATTAATAACACGGTACGTTCAGAATAATGCATAATTATTGTGGTGTATATTCAATTTGTGTTCGTGGTGGCTGTAGGGAATTTTCTTCTTTTAAAAAAAAAAAAAAAAAATCTGGGCAGGTTAGTCTGATTCGTAAGAAGGGATTTTTGTTGAGAAATGTCTTTAACAGCTCAGAACAGTGTTTGTTACGTTTTCGTGAATTATTGTTATGCTGCCTTGCAAATACTGCTTTTACTCATAAGGCGGATATGTGTGGCATCACAATTTTGACTGTTTTCAGGTTCTTCATAGTTTGTAGTTATCCCAATAATAATAATACCAATAACTGCGGTGGTTGGTTTAAATTATTAAAATATTAACAAGTGTGTAGAAACACAATGTCACAACAAATAACCAAGAGGAGAACTTATTGTAAGTACTTCAAATGGGTTACATGTAGTCATTTATAATTCTAAAGAGTTAAACCTGGTTATTTATTTATGTTTGCAGTAAGTGAGCATTGGGTCGCCAGGATTTGAATAGGAGTACAATACATTTGCATTTTACTGTATTTAAACAGCAAGTATCCACTAGCAACCTGCTGGCATGGTGCAGAACTGTAGTCAGAATATTGAATGGAACTTCAAGTTTGGGACTGATACACACACAACACTAACTGGGTGTTTGGATTGATTCAGCAAAACTATTTATAGCTTCTTAAAAATGACACTTTCTGAGTAAATTGACACCTGGAAGATTGGTTTAAAAAGTAGTTGTTACCATGTAAGCCCACGTTTAATATATCAGACACATGTATAGGCGTTTTCTGTGAAATGTTGCCAGTATAACAAAACACCCAGTGAAGTGGTGGGGGAGCTTGTCTCTGCAGCTGAAACTCGCATTTAGCGAATGTAAACCAGCAAACTTCTGCTTACTGATAAAGTAGAGTGGATAATGTGCTAAAAACTGTGGAAGAATGTAGGTAGTACCAGGCACCAGTACATTTCAATTTTGTTTTAAGAATGATGTACTGTTTAATTTATTAATTTCAGACTATTAATGTTTAATTTATCAATGTTAATTCAACTTGTATATTTAAGATGCAGTGCCCCACGAAAGTGTTCAGTTTTACACTGAAGGGCTTGGTCACAATACTTTAAATAGAAACATGGTGGATTATCCAGTTTATTTACATTCCTTAAAGTCTATGGCACACAAGCTTCCTCTAACTTGAACTTTCCTTGGCACCATCTCACTCTTTTGGGTATAGAACAGGACTGGAGAATTTCATATTCGCTGCTCGAGTTCAGATTTTGTAAAACTACCTTGGTCAGATTTGTTTTTAAAGTGCTCCAGCTAAATCTGCTCTGGATTGATCAGACCTATTACAGTTATCCATCCAGTGATACTGTAAGTCTCACTTGAGCATGTCGGTTTTTTAAAAAAGATTATCAGCTGGAAGATGAGACGACAGTTTACCATAACCCGTTAAATGCAGATTTAGCTGATTCCTGAACATCAGCATGGTAGTTTTAAAAGCAGGACTGTGTGCAGGGAAAGTATTATCCACCCCTTTTGAAACACATAAGACAGCCTGTCCGAAAAGGCACAGTTTAAAGACCTGCAGATGACGTTTCTGGCTTTACCTGCAGTGTGGTTATGAAGTCAGTTGACAACTAAACGGTTATGGTGGTATAATTCGTTATACAACCTTCATCATTTAGGTTTCAATCCATTTGCTTTTCAATGGGATTTCCATTTGCTTCAGTTATAGTATCACTTCTTGGTGTGTTGTTTTAAACCCCACATCAGAGTATTATCACTCTAAGGACCTCATGGCATGCTGGAGTCTCTTAAAGCTGTCGTTGCTTCATAACTGTTGTTGGCATAGTAAAGTCGTGCAAGGGTTATGGTGCTCCCAAGGTCAATAACCTCCCGTCGGTGGACGAATAAATGTATTTTATACAGTGAGGAATGATGAAAGTTAATGCAATTTTATTTAAATTGGGGAAACATAGCGACCACTGTTGACCACAATGGAAGTTGTGTGGAGCATATCATGTGGCAGCTACCAGATATCAGTGCTCTCTGACCATTGATGATGTTTAGTAACTTTATAACTACTCGGTATAGAGGATGTACAGTAGTATTTCAATGTTTTAGGCAGTTCACAGCTGGTATATTTGAGATCACATTTGCAATGACACAAAGTTGGTCCAGCGTTTTATGTTGTTGACCGTAAAGCAGTTGGTAAATTTCATACCAGTTTGAGCAGGTATACTGTATGCTTGTACTATATGCCACGTTTACATTTTACAAACATCTAGAATTGCTTACTCTCATGAAGCTTGGTTATGACGTTCATTAGCATAAGCTATTGAGTGTTGATTACAACCTGGGGATGTATGGCGTTTGTTCCAGGCGCATTTTCAGGGCTGTACGGTGCACCCCAGTGTGGTCGCATATGCAACAAAAGTTGATTGTGTAACCATCAGTTTTGCTTACATGTGTGACGGATGCGTTCACAACCTCAAAAACTGATTTAGAAATGAAAAATGTGTCCGCTACAAATATACAGTAAACTCATTTGAAAAACAAAAAACAAGGTTTTCCAGAGAAGTTTGAAGTAACACAAGTGTTTTTGTGACTGCGTCTCTGAGATTGTAGTCCATTGCATCATTATTTCTACAACCTGTAAGTCCCATTCACCACAGCTTTTACCAGTAAGTGCAACAATGTGCATTTTGATCGGTGTTGAGTACTCACGGTTTGCTAAGCTGTTATAAGGACATTAAGAACCTAAAATAAAACCAAAAAAGTCAAAATGTTGCTGTTTCTTTTTAGTTTCTCACCCCATATCTAGCAGAGATCGACAAGCTTTTATTTTATGCACAGTATTGGAAGTCGTAAAAATGGCGGTTCATTGAACATGTCTTCAGGTAACTGAATTAAATTAATAATAAATAATAAAAATAATACAAGCACATTTGTTTATGGATTTATTTATAGTACCACATATATATATATATATATATATACACACACACACACACATTAGGCTTATGATTTCCATTACATGAGAGTAGATGTTAAAACTTCATGCTGATTTGAACTTGGCTCTCGCCAAGATAAGCACCAACTAAGACGTAGCTTCACAGTAAACTAATGTGATCCATATGTGTCTCCATCCATTTGCGCTTCCTTCCATATGATGATGTAGATATCCTTCTGTCTGGTGTTGATGGCTGAAGTGTAATGCTGGCTCCAGGGATCAGCTTATTTTGCCTCCCTAGCGCATCAGCACACACAACGGCTGCGATGCTGGCTCCGGGATCAACCATAGTGCGGTCTCCCCAGCGCATCAGCATGACAACCGCCTGGATTGAGCTAAGTAGGGTACATCTCTGGGGTCTTCAAGTGGGCACCTTCCATCCTCGGTGTTTCGTCGACCAGCCCACGACACCTCAAGAGGGCTCGACGGTGATTCTGGCGCCCCAGCATCACCCCCTCCGTCCCCCACTCAACTCAGCCCAGTTTACTTACCTGTATATCAGCCTTTCTTTCTTTCTATTGTGCTTGAGATCCCCAGCCAGAATCTTTCCGTCTCAACCACAGCCAGTTGCTGCTCCTCTCTGCTGCTTCAGATAAGTTCTTCACTGTGCGGCGCAACTCTTGGCCATTGAATCCGACATCTCTGAGAAACCGGGTTGTAGAGTGTGCCACAAATCCTCGACATCCCACTTCCACTGGGTAAACCCAGACTCTCCATCCTCGCTGTTCCACTTCAGTGGCTAGTTGAGCATACCGCAGTTTCTTCCTCTCATCGCCTCATCTACAGCATCCTCCCATGGCACTGTTAACTCTACCAGGTGAACAAGGCGTGCTGATCCAGACCACAAGACAATATCTGGTCGAAGGTTTGTGGTGGCAATCTCAGGTGGAAAAATAAGCCGTTGACCAACATCTGCCAGCATTTTCCAGTCTCTAGCAGCTTCCAGTTGTCCTGGGCGAGGATTGGTTTTAACACCTTTTCTTGGTGGTTGCTCTCCTGGGCGGAGGAATGTTGTCTTTTGTGTGTAATGTTTTGATGGAACAGGTGGCAACTTATTGGTCATGTTACGCTTGTCTTCCAATGCTAAGGCCAAACATCGCAGCCCCTGGTCATGGCGCCAAGTAAACCGTCCTTGGCTAAGAGCCACCTTACATCCTGTCAAAATGTGCCTTAATGTTGCAGGTGATGAACACAAAGGACATGAGGGATCCTCTCCTACCCAGAGGTTTAGGTTCTGTGGTGATGGGAGAACATCATATGTTGACCTTATAAGGAAACTGATCCTGCTCTGTTCCATTGACCATAGGTCTTGCCAGCCAATCTTGCGTTGTTCCACACTCTCCCATCTCATCCATTCTCCCTGCTTGCCCTGGGAAATGGCCTTTATACACCTCATCCTCTCCTCCTGCTTTTGCACCTCGTTGACTACAAGCTTCCTCCGTTCGCTGGGGCTGCCTTGTGCCATGTAGGAGGAGCTGAACTGAGACCAAGACCCCTCTTCCATGCTGAACTTGCCCCATGATATCACCAATTTGAAGGGCAGCCTTTGCATCCTCCACAGCTTTCTTTGCCACCCACTTTCTTCCAGTTTTCAACACAGGTGCTGCCTCCCTTACGCATTTGTCGCGTGACTCTACTAATGTCATTTCCAGTCGGACCTTGGCGCACTTAAACTCCTCGGTTAGAGCGGAGACAGGTAGCTGCAGTATTCCTTTACCATAAAGTCCCACTCTGCTGAGGCAGCGTGGAACTCCCAACCATTTCCTGATGTGTGAACTGATTAAAGCTTCCAGCTTCTCTACTGTTGTCAAAGAAACCTCATACACAGTCAGTGGCCACAGCAACCTTGGCAGTAGGCCAAACTGAAAGCACCAGAGTTTTAATTTGCCTGGTAAAGCGCTGCTGTCTATGCTCTTCAACCCTTCCACAGCTTGTTGTCTAACTTCTCCCACACGAACTGTGTCCTTTAGATCCCCGTCGTACCATCTCCCAAGGCTCTTCACTGGCTTCTCAGACACTGTTGGTATTGCCTCACCATTAATGAAGAACGTTTTATCTACTACTTTACCTTTAATTATAGAGATGCTCCTTGATTTAGTGGGCTTGAATTATCGATTGGGACCCCACAATAACAAATAGATAATATTTTAATGAAATCAAATATTCCATGAAATTAAAAACATGTCTTGTTAATTTACTGTCAAGAACGTAATTTGTGTTGTTGCTTCTAAAATTTACTGAGAATATGCGTCTGTGAATAAATACAGGATGATGATGCAGAGATCAAGAGTAACCTGCTTTGTTAATGTATTTTATACAGATTATTTTCTTTTAAATCAGTCCCAACTGTAGCCGTCTGTCTTGAGCGAAACTAACTACTTTCCCTCTAAGACTTTCATTTGGTTAGCCGCTGTGGCTAAAGTAACTTAACATTTTTTAGCCACACTGGAAAAACTTAAGCCACTTAACCATACTGTAAACAAGTTAAACATACTGTAAACAAGGCAAAAAAATGTGTATTTTATTGGAAAACACATAAATATTTACATGCCAGACCCTACCCTTTACAATACACTAAACAGTATATTTAAAGTGCACTATAACTCTGATTCCCATTTAATAAATGCCAAACTTAGTCCCACGTGAAAAAACGTCATTACAGATTTCCTTAATTCTGAATAGGTTTGCAGAGATATTCATGTACTGCATAATCTTTTACATTATTTTGACTGTGACGTGGTTTTCTTTCCACTGCAGGACAGTGCTATGTTAATATTAATGCTTACCTGACCAACCGCAGATCTAGTTACACAAGCTTGTTGTACTAATGTGATTAATAATATTAGTAGGATTGTACAGCCACTACTGTGTTTTAAAAAACATATTTTTTTACCGTGTTCTTTCACCTGGGACTACTGACAGTGATATTGCACCGATTCTGACATTAAAACTCAAAATATCATAGTGAGACGAATCCTTCTTTTTAAAATAATAAATGTGTTTCTTTTTTTAGTAAATTGTTCCTCTTTCGAATCCACTCTGTTACTATTTCCAAAATATATTTCAACACATTTTAAAGATAGCAAACAACGAAAAAAAAAAAAAAAAAAACTTAGCTGTGATCTTTTGAAGCTGCGTGTTTCTGGCTTGCAGTCTGTGAAAATGTTCTTTCGGGACCAGAGGGTATGTTTGAAACCATGCCTGCTTCACCTCCCTGTGACTATCGCGGTCATATTTTAGTTGTGTGTACATGGTTGGTATTCCTTGGGCTACATCTTTCAGATCATAATTCTGATCATTTGTCTGTACAATTTTTTTTTTTAAAACATGTCAAGAATTTTTCCGTTTGGATGCCATGTTTTAAAAAAAAAATTTTTTTTACAAGCAGCGGCGTCTGCTGACTGTTTCTAATTAGAACCTCTGTCCTACCGCCAAACACAACGTTTGTGGCATGCATTTTACGTGCTAAAGGGTATTCATTGTGCGAAATGAAATAAAACTAAATAGTCTGTATTGATTCATATTGAATTCGTATTGACCAGCACACGTTGAAAGTAATCGTTCTGGCAGTCTTACACAAATACATTTTTCAAAGCCTTTGCCACCGTGGTGAACTTGGTGAAAAATAGTTGAGCCACAAGGGAAAACGTTTTTGCGAGTGGCGTGCAGCTAGCTGGAACTTAGTTTAATATTATTATGTTGTCACGTGCCGCTGTTTCAGATTATTATTTTTTAAATTTTTTTTTTTATTTTTTACCTTTTCGTTTTGAAGCAGTCCACTATCTGCATCTGTGACAGAAATACAATGATTCTTAGTTGTAAATCTCCCTCCCGACCTGTGAGGGTGCTAAGCAGCGAGAACAGAGTTCTTTGGACGGGCTAGTCTGACAGTTCTTTCCCAGGGTCGGGGAAGTCGGCCAATCTGGATGAAGGCCAGACTCCGTTGCAAGAACGCATTGACCCGGAAGAGAAACAATATGGCAGCCGCAGATTGGAGAGGCGGTTGCACTCGTTTACCAAGGATTCGTGTGACGGCATAAAAGGGGACGGAGAATCATAATCTGTTCCTTTGTGTTGGTTTTGTATTTTAACCTAGAAGGACTGTGAGAGACCCCAGAGAATGTAGCAGTTTCGTGAGTATTTTGTTTGTTTTTGTGTCTGTTGGTAATAGTCTTGTTTGTGAATTACCAGACGGCTAAACACGTTTCCGGAGCTGTCGCCTTGGGCCAGCACAAAGCCGGAACAACACTTCACCACTGTCATGAAATAAACTTGTATCACCCACCACGAGCACTACTGCAGCACCCAGGACTGGTGACCGTGTTTGTATTATTGTGGGGTGGATATTATTGTTTATTATTTGGGACTACAATCCCCTTGTTATTTACCCCGTGCAGTACACATTGGTGTGTATTGCCGGGGGATTATTGTTTGGTCGCCAGACCTGGAAAACAAAATAAAATCCTTTCCAAACCGGATTACAATCATCTCGGTCTGTTTCATTAATGCACTGCACCACTCCTGCACCTGTATCCCATCAAACACTTTGCCACAGCAACCTTTTTATCTTTTGATTGCTGTCTAAGTCTAAATGCTGCTGGATCGTAGCTCGACGTATGTGATCCAATGAAACATTGCAGGTTGTACAAAATAGTTTGCCACCAGTAGAATGCAAAATTATTGTACACGATCTGCTGCAGTAATTATTGTAGATTTTTTATTTTTTTTAATTAATTTTGGACACTCATAAAATGTTCACTCACTTAATAGTATCAGTTGAGATCTCCTAGGATACTAAACCCGCCCCAGATTCCCATATCTACCAATGAGCGAGGAGAGCCCAGAGTGGTTACTGGCTGCTGTTAAGTGTCAATCAATAAATCCTGTCCAGTTTTCTTTTTGAAATTGAAACAAGTTTATAATCACATCAGGAACCTGGACTGATACACATAACTGAATTGGATTTAAGTGCAGGGTGAAAGTACACAAAATAGACAGTTTTTCCGTTGCAGGAAAGGGTAGGCTGCCTCTAATGTACTGTTTGGAAAAAGGACGATATAGTTGTATTCAGTGAAGATAATGCAAATCTAAGGGGCTATGCAAAGTCATGTAAAGTTTTTATTAAAATATGACAGCAAAAAGTGAAATGCATCACTGGAAGGGACTGCTGCTTTCGCTAGCAGAAGCTGGGCCATGTAATTCATAAATTATTATTATTATTATTATTATTATTATTATTATTATTATTATTATTATTATTATTATTATTATTATTATTATTATTAATTTCTTAGCAGACACCCTTATCCAAGGCGACTTACAATCGTAAGCAAGTACAAATTGTATCCAACAGCAAATAAAAAAAAGAAAAGAGAGATCAAATTATTTCCATGTGAATAGGCCATAATGTTAATGTAGTTTTCAAACTTTTTTTTTTTTTCTCCTTTGGACAGTGAGGTTGCCTTTTTTTTCTGCTTAATTTACCGTTATGTTTACACTGGAAATTTGTCAGATTTTACACAAAACAAGGCAAAAGCTAGTGACAGCAGGAATATGAAAATTGGAGAGTGCTTTATTTAAATGCCAATGTGTTTATCAAATGTGTCTTAAAATATCGGGATTTATTTGTTTGAGTTTTTTATACCATGCTCTATAAAAAGAGGACTTATTGTTACTTTAAACCAGTGATGCACAACTCGGTCCTGGAGGGCCGGTGTCCCTGCAAGTTTTTATTCCAACTGCACCCTAAAGTATTTTATTGGACCTTATTAGAAGCTTAGTTGGTCCCGTGTTTCATGCTTTATGAGAATATTGGGGCAGCAGTGTGGAGTAGTAGATAGGGCTCTGGACTCTTGACCGGAGGGTCGTGGGTTCAATCCCAGCAGCAGTGTCCCCCATCTGGGATTGAACCCACAACCCTCCGGTCAGGAGTCCAGAACCCTAACCACTACTCCACACTGCTGCCCTTAATATTGAAAATCAATCTACCTCTTAGGAGAGGTTTTTGGGGATTGAGGCGGAAGAGTATTGGTACTTCATGTAAGAGCATCTCTCGATGGAACTTGCACACACACAAGAAGAAGTTTGGAGGTTTAAGGAAGAGACTCAAGAAGCCCATTCATAACATGAAATAATAAGTCTTGTATTGTGATTTATGTGTTAAAGGCTACCTCTTATAATTTTAAGAGTGCTTTCTCGTGTATTATGTAAGGCCTGCTACGGCAAAGGAGGACAAAGGATGCTAACACTGTATGTAAAAAAACATTTTAAAAAGACAATTAAACCAGTTCTGATTGAAAACTTTTTCTGTAACCGTTGCATATCTACAGCTTCTTGTCTTTTAAGACCATAAGAAAGTTTACAAACGAGAGGAGGCCTTCGGCCCATCTTGCTCGTTTGGTTGTTAGTAGCGTATTGATCCCAGAATCTCATCAGGCAGCTTCTTGAAGGATCCCAGGGAGTTAGCTTCAACAACATTATTGGGGAGTTGGTTCCAGACTCCCACAATTCTCTGTGTAAAAAGTGCCTCCTATTTTCTGTTCTGAATGCCCCTTTATCTAATCTCCATTAGTGACCCCTGGTCCTTGTTCTTTTTTCAGGTCGAAAAAGTCCCTTTGGTCGACATTGTCAATACTTTTTAGAATTTTGAATGCTTGAATCAGATTGCCGTGTAGTCTTCTTTGTTCAAGACTGAACAGATTCAATTCTTTAAGCCTGCCTGCATACGACATGCCTTTTAAACCCGGAATAATTCTGGTCGCTCTTCTTTGCATCTTTCTAGAGCAGCAATATCCTTTTTGTAGCAGGGTGACCAGAACTGAACACAATATTCTAGATGAGGTCTTACTAATGCATTGTAAAGTTTTAACATTACTTCCCTTGATTTTGAATTCCCTTGATTTTGAATTCAACACTTTTCTCTATATAGCCGAGCATTTTGTTGGCCTTTTTTATATCTTCCCCACATTGCCTAGATGAAGACATTTCAGTGTCAACATAAACTCCTGGAGCCTTTTCATAGATTCCTTCTTCAAGTTCAGTATCTCCCATATGGTATTTATAATACACATTTTTATTGCCTGCGTGCAGTACCTTACACTTTTCTCTATTAAATGTCATTTGCCATGTGTCTGCCCAGTTCTGAATGCTGTCTAGATCATTTTGAATGACCTTTGCTGCTGCAATGGTGTTTGCCACTCCTCCTATTTTTGTGTCATCTGCAAATTTAACAATCAATTTCTCTAAAAAGAAAAAAAACAATTTGCGAGAAGTCCACCGCAAAGTTGCACAAGTAAAAAAAAATGTTTGCAAACTATTTTCTTAATGGTGGAAAAATATGATAAATTACATTAAAAATTATTATTATTTGTTTATTTAGCAGACGCCTTTATCCAAGGCGACTTACAGAGACTAGGGTGTGTGAACTATGCATCAGCTGCAGAGCCACTTACAATTACGTCTCACCCGAAAGACGGAGCACAAGGAGGTTAAGTGACTTGCTCAGGGTCACACAATGAGTCAGTGGCTGAGGTGGGATTTGAACCGGGGACCTCCTGGTTACAAGCCCCTTTCTTTAACCACTGTTAAAGACTGGAAAATATGATGAATTCAATTAAAAAACAAAACAAAAAACAGCATTAATGTACCAGATTTGAATGGGCGCTTCCCTGCTTTCTAGTGGTGCAATTAGCAACCTGATTTCTTATTCGATTATCGTATCGGCATTTATCAATGATAATCGATGCATTGACGTTTTATTTTTCAAAATAAAGAACACTTTTTTTAAACTAAAACTAAAAAACTGAAAACACTGTTGTCCATAATAGTTAAACAAAAAAGAACAATATACATTCAAATTAGAACACTTCCGATTTAAAAAAAAAAAAGAAAAGAAATACAAAGGACTTGAGTTTAACAACTGAAAAGAATATGTGTCCGTCCGCATCAGAAAGTATGATTATAACTTTTTTCATTTATTTTTGTTTTCAGTAAACTCAAAATTAACTTTGTAATAATAATATAAAATACTATATTTTAACAGAAATCATTTGTATATGAACTATGGTTGTCTTGTAACTATAAGAAATTATTACGCATAACATAAAAGGTATCCTGTGTTCTTGTCAAAAAAAGCATACTCACCAGTGAAGCAACTCAACTCATTTTACACGGGGTATATCCAATGCAAATGTAGAGGCTTAAATTGTGTATCCTAGCAATGAGCTGGTGTTGTTTATTTACTGTAATAGCAGTAAAATAAGTGCTCTTTCACACACTCAAGGTTTAAATGCAAAACGGCAACAGGAGACTTCAAATTGGTTCTAATTTGATGCATCGATTTACCAATATGTAATTGAAGCTCTGGAAATTTAAGGATAGATGATCAATAATCGATGCACTGATTAATTGTTGCACCAGTACTGCTTTCTTAGTGAAAGTTGTTTAGGCACGCGTGAACTTAAGAAATTAAAGTTACTTTCACCTCTATCTACTTTGACTTCAATTGGGGTAAAATCTGAAACCTCTAACTATAGCATCTACTTTGACTTCAATTGGGGTAAAATCTGATTCAGACATTGCTGGAACTGTATATACTGTGTTCCTGAATAGTACATTTAGTATTATTTTTATTATTTGTTTTGCAAAAAAGAAACGTTATGTTTCACTTTCATTGCATTTGCACTTCTATTAAGTCTGTAATACAATGATAACAGGGTTGTGCTTCAGACAATGTATTTATCTTTTCTCTTTTACACAAAGACATATTATTTATGTATTTCCCTTTTGTGTAGGTTCATAATGGAATAAAAAGTTCACACAGACAGATTTCTAGGTTGATGTTGCGCATCATATTGTTAATGAGTTTTTCCTGCATCCATAATAAATTATTTTCATTTTGGTAAATGAAGTAGTATTATATTTTTCTGTTCTTTTTTTTGCTATCAATCAGTCCTTCTGTCATATCAGTCTGATATGTCTGACTGTTTGATGGGAGGTAGTTTTTGATTTGAGACTTTAGTGCCTAGTTTTACACTGAATTTGCCAGGTGAATTCATTGAAGTTGCTTCTAAACAGTGATGATGTGTGCTGGGAACGAGTGGAGATTAGAAGCAAAGTACAGAATATTTAAACACACAGCGACTTTCTCATATAATTTAAGAAGCTCTAAAAGTATGATCATAACTTTTTTTCATTTATTTGTTTTCAGTAAACTCAAAATTAAGGTGACCAAAGTTCTGTTTTCAGTGCAAACAAATACATTATATTCCAGAGATTCAGGGAGCTCAGCAAAATCAAATTACATATTTTTCAAGAATGCAGTTTTAGAAGTGTATTTCTACAGTGCTTAAAAAACTTAGAACATAGTTTAAAGTAGTAAAGAGAAAGGCGTGTTAAAAGCCAAATAATGAATTAATTGTTTGCCTTGCTGACGTTATTTATTCTTTATACAACTTAATGCAAGAGAGAAACTTGTTCTGCGATGGTTGCAGTTGGATTTGTGGGGGTGTTTACGCTACAACCTAACTCGCTTCCAGTTTCTTATTCTTAATATGATTGTCTGCAAAGCCAACAGGGCTAACCAGTGATTGGATAATGTTTTGTTGGGTGGATTTTTATTGTGCAGTTTCCTAGTAACTGTAATATTACTTGTGTGATAGAAAATAAAAAAGGACGTTAATATCTCCGAGTCTTTTGCGGTTACGAAAAATGCAACTCGAGTCCGACTCGAGGCTTTTTAAAAATATCTATCTTATATACTCTTCAAAAAAAGAAACGCATAGGTGTTTTGAATATACTTTTTATAGCATTAGTATGGCAGGTTTGCATAGTAAAATAGACAGTTCCAAAGAACCTTAACCCATACAGAAATCATTAAGACATTCAATAAAGTCACTTTCAAAGGTCAAACAAAGTTCTAACTTTGTGGCTAACAGTGCAGCAGGATGCTATAAATAGTTACACTTTTGGAAAAAAATAAAGAAAATCATTTAAACTTTTACATCATTAAACGAAAAATTATAAGTTTGGCGCATACATTAGATGGTCAGATTCTGCTACAGTAGTGGCAGGAGCATGTCTGTAAGCTACTAGGCCTAATCAGACAGCTCTAGTGGCAAACAGGTGTTCATTAAAACTCTATTACATTAGCAAAATCTGTGGCTTGCATGCAAAAAGTGCACAGAAGAATATAGTAAATGGACACCTTTAACACAGATTATCTATGGCAAACAAGGCCTTAGGGGCTGGTAATCGAGGGTGGATGGTTCTCAATAACATACAGTACAATGGCTACACGTGTGTGGGTTTTTCATACTATTATTAAGTAATAACACTTGTTCTTATGCAGGTGTGGAATATCAAGCAGATGATTAAACTGACGCAGGAACATATAGAAGCTCTGCTGGATAAGTTCGGGGGAGAACACAACCCTCCATCAATATACCTTGAGGTGAGTTAACAGAGACATTGTGTACAGAGATATGAATTGTCTACAGCGGGGGTCTAAACTCTTAAAAACCCTAAACTCTTAATCACTGCTCTAACATGCACCTATTTCTATACAGTGCTCCCTCGCCATAAGGCTTTCGGTTATAATGTGCCTCGGATATAACGCTCCTACAATGTCCCCCAATTCTCTATACTAGTGATTCATGCAATATTTCTACAGTAAACACAGTACCGGTGTTCAAACTATAAACAACTTCTGTCTAATTTGGTTTCTGTCTCTCCCTTTTGATACAGTATCTGAACTGAAGAAAACCTGCGCTGGCACTTTTTAACACAGACATCTTACTCAGCATTCGTTTTATAACTAAATAAGTATTAAGTCTATTACGTGGTTATCTTTCCTTAAGGTATTTCCTTTTTTGCTGCTCATATTGTGTGTCCCCCGAGATCCACGTTCTAGCGAGGGAGCACTGTATATGTTTTATAATATGTTTTATAAATTGTATATAGTGATGTTATTAAGGGGTTTAATTATTAAGGCTGGGGCGATGCCTAATTTTTCACCATCGATATATTGTTGTCAATGTTATGAAAGGGTAAAAAAAAATACAGCAGTAATGCATGTGGAGCTGTGGATTAATGTGCAACATTGCTAGAAAAGGTTTAAAAACTATTATTGATTTAAATTCCATCAGTTATAGAGTAACAAAAAACAATGTCATCATTTTCTTACCTTATCCGTGTTGCTTTGTGCCAGTTGAGGGTCAAAGCAAAGCAGTTATATTAAAAAATAAAATAGTTTTTTTTTTTTTTTTTTTTAAAAGAAGCAGCTGGTGGTATATGTTTATTTTTATCACTGTCAGATTTTGTTTGGAGTTTTGTAGGGTTCCATCTCATTAATGGTCACGTAAATTAGTTGTTACCAGAGTATCCCAGACACTTGTCCTCTTTCTTGTCGTCTTTTATTTTAGAAAATAATTGGCAAATGTCGGAAGGCATTGTATCACTGTTGATATTTGTTAACTTGCTCTGTTGCTTGTCCTGAAGACTCCTGTGCAGATGCAGTCCCATCACTAAAAACTCATGAAGGTGGGGTGGGGGGCAGGCAGGAGAAGGTGAGCTTGATCGCACGCAGATTCAGTGAGCAGGGGAAAACGCTGAAATCCAAGAAATGATGACAATTCCAAAAAAAAAATACGATGCACAGGCTTGACAATCGATAGTGTTCAAACGATACGATGGATCGATGCATCACCTCAGCCTTATTAATTATTCACCCTTACATCTACATCTCATTTCATGATGTATGATTTTGTATATTGTTTTAAAGCACGCTATATACTATAGAATGATGAGGTGCAAAGAAGGTAGTGTGAGTGAACTAGTTCCAAGATTAAATTTGAGCTGATTTAAAAATCAATAAAACCTTCAAACCTGCAGGGTTCAACGTTAACCATGGCTTGGCGGCTCATTAACCATGGCCCGGCGGCCCGGGGCTGGTAGAGATCACAATTTGGCCGGTAGTTATGAAGCACCACAGGCCCGACTGGGCCGGCAACTATATGTTTGCGTTCAAGGATTTGATCAAGTGAGCTAAGGAGGAGGACCTGAGGTGATGTCAAGCTGCCAAAGAGAGAGAGATGAAGCAGAGACATTGCAGAGGCAGTTTTGTAACTAACCGTGCATCGATGCTGCATTTAAACAATAATTTGCCTGGTTAATACTATTTTCTTACGAATAATAAATACCCCTAAATTTATTACAGTTTTTTCAGCCTGAAACCAACTACAAAGCATTACTTAGGGTGAATGTTAGTCTGGTAACTGTATAGGCTACATGTACTCTAAACTACTACTACTACTACGACTACTACTACTAACAACTTAAACTATCAATGTTATTTAGGATTCAAGTTATGTTTTTTTTTTTTTTTTTTAAGCATCAGAATAATATTCTACTCGCAGTTCATGGTTGGATTTAATGTAGCATCAAGTCTGTTATGCACACAACTCGCTATCCTGTTACTGTTGTCTTCGGATGTTTAAAAAGAAAATCCAAACACTGCTATTTTGAGACGTATTTATTGCATTGTGGTCACAATGAGTATCTCGCTGTTCTTGTGTCAATAGTACGTGTGCTTGACCAAACATTAAATTCTGTGCTGGAAGAAATTGAAACATGAATATCGGTGAACATTATTGGCTAAAATAACAAAAACTGGTGATAGCCGGTTATGTTTTTTTCCCTTATGTCGGTGCCATGCCGATAGGCTACTGATTATCCATGCACCTCTCTCTCTCTCTCTCTTTTTTCTCAGCTCAGGGCATCTTGTGAGATTACAGTTTCCAAGAAGATCAAAACTGAGTTTATTATTAGTTAATTATACCCTGCTGCAACCTCTGCTTTTTACTATATAAGGCATTCGAGGTCTCTTCATTGTTGCATTGGAAAACACTCTAAACTGACAAGGGCTCTTGTCCTGGCCACTAAGAAGGTTAAGCTGAATGAATTGAAGGACACATCTGTCAATAATGGCATATTGGGACTGCCAGAAATCGCATGTTGTTGGCTGCCTCGTAGCCTTATTTACTCTATACAGTAAAATTGCACAACAGTAAGGCAAAAGTAAACTCTGGCAAACAGAGCAGACTTCATTTAAATTTCTGAATGAAATCTGCAACATGTATGCCTTTTGCATTTTAGTTTCATAGTATGTGGGCTACAATAAGTCATTTTAAGAATTGAGATACTCTCCTGTACTGTAATTGCTTAAAAAAAAGAATACTTTAGCCTTGTTTCCCATATTGTGTGCGTGTGTGTCTGTCTGCTTCTGTTTTAAAACCAATAATTTAAAAAGCATTGTACCTAACACTGTATACAAACACAGAGTATGCATATACCCAACAATAGCATAAGCAACTTTATAGTGGGACAGAATTATATACCTAAACAGGAAAAAAGGCAGTATTCTTTAATTCATTGATAGTGTCATTGGTGTGTGCTCTTCTCGTTTGCAGGCTTATGAGGAGTACACAAGTAAGCTTGACGCCCTGCAGCAGCGTGAGCAGCAGCTATTGGAGTCCATGGGAAATGGCACTGATTTCCCCAGCCCCACCCTCACCCCCACCCTCGTCGATGCCAAGCTAGCAGGGGCGGCATGCTTCCCTGTGGCGCCCAACACCCTCGCTGTCCTGCAGACCCCCTCCGATGGAGCCTGGAATAACCCCAAATCACCCCAGAAACCTATAGTCCGCGTCTTTTTGCCCAACAAGCAGAGAACCGTGGTGAGTTAAAGTTTAAAGAGTAAATTACTTAGAGTGAATTATTAAAGTGACCTTTTTCATGGTATTTAAGTCTTCCTCATTCCATTCAAATCATGGAGATATGACCTCACAACTCTGTCAGCCCCTCCCACTCTCTGTCCTTATAAATGGAGAGTAGGTGGAGCTGTGAAGGGACACGTTATAACATGATTTAAAAGGAATAAGTACATCTGTTTAGTCCTGGCAATTAGGATTCACCAGACAAGCTCAAAACAGCTCAAAGCAGCTCAGTTAGATTTGGGAAAAAAATATATCCTAATTATTTAATATTGGAGCAACATAAGCCAGAACCATTAAGATTGATTGCAGGAACAATTAAATAGTAAATAAAACATTTTTAAAAAGCTATTAAAATGGCATTTGAACATTAAAAATCCTTATTTAACTACAGTTACACTTCCTTTGATAAAATATAGTATCAAAAGCAATAAAACCATAAAATTAGACAAGGCGTTTTTAATATGGCACACAATTCATTTAGATTAATTTAAAAATCCGTTATTTTATGACCCGAGGGACCTTACAATACTTCCTGAAAGTTTTGTTGAAAAATATTGATGTTTGAGCAGATTAGAAGACCTCTAACCTGAGTGATTGCAATGACAAAATTACACCTTTATTCTCAGGGTCTTTATAAGCAATAATGGACACTACTCTTGATTTATTTTCACAAAATAAACATTTATCAATAAAATAGTTACTCCAGTGTTTGTGCTGGGCCGCGCCAATGCCCCCCTGAAATAAAAAATGTCCCACTGAATTTCTCTTAATATGCCCATGTGTCCCCCTTCCCATTCGCAATACAAATAGGCATTAAAATGGTGTATGCTGTGATTCATGCATTTTGTATTAATACTACATTTCTGTTTGTTGTTTTCAATTACTTACGCGGTTTACCTCAAACCAGACTAATCTTTTTTGTTGTTTTGTTTTGTTTACACACTTTTAAAACATTTTAACCAATGCGTTTTCATAATTAAGCTCACTCACCGTCCGTCACTTTACAGTAGCCTGCGTTACAAGGCTTAACATGGCCTGGCGCAAACAGCCTCGGATTCTTGATTTTTTTTCAAAAAAAGGTGATCGATATGAAAATGAACATGAAAATGAGGACACAGCCAGTCAGGAAGCTAGCTCTTCTGATGCAGTTCCGTCCGTGGAAACGGAATCCTCAGATTTGCTGGCAGCGAAAAGAAAATGCAAGCGCCATTTTCAACAGGAATGGTTGAAGAAACACAGGTGGCTTACTTTTGACAAGGACAGCGATCAAATGTTTTGCCAAGTTTGTTTTTCTAAAAACAAACAAAAAAAACATTCACGGTCAGGTGTAACAACCACAGGACATCAACTCTAGGACGACATTTACAGTCAAAGCACCGTCGTAATGAAGTGCTTGAGAACGACGCCGATACTACAATGAAGATAATGCTCCAACGGGCAATGAACGAGAATGAGCAAGCTATCCTCAAAGCGCTGCAAACAGTATACTCCATACTCCATCTCTGTATAGCAGTTTTTTGGATTTTATGATTTTTCCAAGGAGTGGAAAACTTGGAGAAACTTAGTGTTGGGAGAAATGCCACATACAGACAGTCTGCGAGGAAATGCAAGAAGCCGTTGCAGAGGTCATTACCGTGAAAATTAATTAAAAACTGGAAAGTTGCGATTATGTGACAGTGCTGGCTGACGAAAGTACAGACGTGACATATCACAAAAAGCTTTGCATCTATATAAGGCTTGTGCAGGGTATTGTGTCCGAGACCCTTTTCATCAAAAATGTGAATATTTCAAGCGGGAATGCAGAAACCATATATCAAGATATGAAGCAGGTATTTCTAGAAAGGAATATTGGCAAAAGGAAGGTGATTGACTTCGGCAGTGATAGTCACTCTGTAAGTATTATATTATATTCATGCTTAAAAGTACTGTACTGTGAAATGAATCTGCTGTAGCGTATCTATTTGCTAGACCAAATATGTCTGTCTGATGTTTGCATCAAAGCAAGTGAATGGGAGTTATGTGTGTAGTTTAAACGTTACTATGTTTATATATTGGAAAAAAAAGTGGCCTAGTTTTTAAACACTTTTACTTTTGATATGTTCTACAAAAATGTGCATGATGGTAAATTAGATGAGTAATGTGCATCAATAATGCAATGTAAATGTATTTTTTTAGGCTATATTTATATTTTAGATAAGCATTTTTTTTGTTACTTCACATATTAACAATGGCAAAATTGCTGAGTTTGACTGCGTGGTAACTTGTATTGTTTAAAACAAAACAAACAAAAAACCTGTAATATTTTTGCTTTTATTTATTGTACTTTGATGTACATTTAACAACAGGGTTTATACAGGTAATGTTATTTGGGTGAAGTTTTATAGTGTTGAGATGATGATGAACTTACCAGTCAGGATGATGGCATTTAAATACTACTGCATTAAACTGTATGAGAGGTTGTTGGTAATGTGGTTTCTTTGCTGTAAATCATTAGGTGATGACTGGAGCAAAAAATGCAGTGGCCACAAAAATGACGCAAGATTATCCCTACCTGGAAAATGCACACTGCATCGCTCCTCGACTGGCACTGGTCACAAATCAGGCAGCAAACAATGTTAACTACATGCAAAAGTTCCAGGAAATGATCACATCCTTGTATTGCTACTTTAAGCATTCTGCTGTTCGTGTGGCCAAACTGCAGGAAATGCAGGAAGTGTTAGATGCCCCTCTTTTGAAAATCAAGGCGTTACATGATGTTTGCTGGATTTCATTCTATGCAGCTTTAGAAGCAGTGTATAGATGCTGGAAACCTCCTGCTGTGATGTTAGTGCAGCAGAAAGACCCAAGAGTGGCATTTTGAAAAATATTGCATTATTTGAGTTTTTAGCTGTGATGTCAATGCTCATGGATGTTATTCCCATTCTGACACAATTAAATCTGATTTTCCAGAAGACAGATTTGGCCATTGTGAATCCAGCTTTAGAAGTAGCCAGAAGTCAATTAGACTGCTTAATGAGGGAAGATGGACCTCACTTGTCCAAGTTTCTCAGAGAAGCAGGGAAATCTATGCAACAGTACAAAGGGGTAAACTGCAACACAAAGAAAGAGTGCAAGCACAGTCACAAACAAATTTCATTCAGAATATCCTGGTGCAGCTAGACAGACTATTCCCTAAATCTGCAACAGATCTAGTTGCTGCCTTTTCAGTACTTGGTTTAGGGGGGGATTCAGCAGATGAGTTGGATACTTTTGGAGATGACAAGATTGAGCTGCTAATACAGAAGTATGAGGAGGATAAAGGGGAGCAAAAGGAACACATCAATGTGCTGGAAACAAAAGGAGAATGGCTCAGACTGAAGAAATTGGTAAGAAATGAACATTAGCCAACAGGTACTTTGAAAATCCTCTATTCTGTGATACACCAGCATCACAATGATACTTTCCACAATATATTGGAGTTGGCTGCGATGGCATTGGTGTTACCCATTCATACAGCAGATGTGGAGATGGGTTTTAGAGCTCAAAATGTGTTGAAGACAGCCCTCAGAAACAGACTGGCAAGTGACAGACTGAATACCCTCCTTGTCATGAGGGCTGAGGGACCTCACTGGAAGGGATTGGAGTTCAGAAACAAAAAGGAAAGTAAGATCTTCTGCACAACAGCTGCAAAAAAGTGACAAGTCACTTTTGTAGAGACACCTTTTATCTAACAGTTTTCTATTTTATTTACATTTTTTTAAACAATATAATTTCAATATAACTAATATAATTTCTAACAGTTCTTTTTGTTTGTTTGGATATGTTTGTAGATATGTTGGAATGTTAATAAACAAAAATAAGAAATGGTGGTTGCTTCTGAATTATCAAATATATTGACCCCCTCACTGAAGAAAATGGCCCCCTAAAATTTTGGGAGAGGGCCACATTGACCCTCAATCTGTAGGCCCGGGAGCAAACACTGTTACTCATTTCATTATTATCAGTAATAAGGAAAAAAAACCATACCTGATACATTTAGTTCATGAAATAGTATATGCTTATATCCACTCATTCCTTGATATATATATATATATATATATATATATATATATATATATATATATATATATATATATATATATATATATATATATATTAAAACGCATGAGACATCATTATATTAGAACATTTATTCTAAGTCAAATATATCAGCTTTAGAGTATTTCCCCTTTTTTATTCGCTCTAAACAAGTTCTTATTTCTGCTTTTGTCTGCTGGGCTGCTATAAACTGTCTCCGCCCTTTAGACACCAAATGCCCTCCGTGATGTCACGGGGGGGAAGAAAAAAAAAGTGAACGTCCGTCCCTCTCCTATTCATTGATGTGTGTTTCAAGCCTGTACTACAAAGTATGGTGGCCCTGTAAGTCTAAAAAACCAAGTGCTTTATTTATCGTGTTTACACGATCATGGTCCTTGAAGCCCACTTCAGTATGATCGTATTAACATGATCCCGGTCCTTTAAAGGGTTAAAGGTTAAAATGACAATTTTGATGACCATCACATTTTTGCTATGTTTTGGGGGTTGACCTATAGTTAGTATTATTTTAGCTTTCTTGGGCTTTCCACATAAGTCATAAACATTGAGCAACATGCCTTGGTCCTTTAAAACATTTCATTGATTAATAATATCTACACAAGGGGATCATGACAGATTTAATACATTTGAGTAACAATCTGGTTTTATCAGGTGAAACCCTAAAATCAGAACCCCTAATTACAGTTAACACTGGTTCATTTAAGCACAAGTTAACTGTACTTGCTGTTATGGTTATTGGCTGTATACATATTCCACTGGGGATCTGTATATAAAGAAATGCTTTGGTTGCAGTGCTGTGGGGGTGTTTCAGTCTCTGACTGCCTTTCTCTTCCCTGCAGGTCCCAGCGCGCTGCGGGATGACAGTACGGGACTCTATCAAGAAAGCCTTGATGATGAGGGGTCTCATTCCCGAGTGCTGTGCAGTCTACAGAAAACCAGAGGGGTACTCGTCACTGAGCTTGTCTGAATCAGCTGAAAGTAATCTGAATGGTGTAGTAACTGGGCTTTGAAATACACAGGGACCAGTTCACAGATATGCTGTAGAATAAAAAAAAAATAAACAAAACTTGGAAGGTAGCATCAGTAGACCATGAGGAAGATGATGGTATGGTGGCACTATCAGATATTGTATTGGTGGCGGTGTCATATATAGGTGCTCAATGTGACTACAGTAAACTCTGGCACATTAGCTTGCATCTTTGGGGTGACCTTACCCACAGGAGAAAGGTCAGCGTTGTGCCATTTGTGTCTTTTTGTTTATAAAAGATTAATCATTCTTAACTTGTGCACACTATTAGAAGTTTTTTTTAAAAATTTTCGATAAAAATCCATTCCCAGGAAAATGTATCTTTTAAAAAAAACAAACTAAACTATTATAAACTTGCAATCCTTGACTTCCTGAAGCAGGGGGTTGTTCCTTGTAAGTGTTGTCAAAATTAAGAAAGAGTGACATTCAATATTTATTATTGTTTGGGTCAAATATATATAAAACTAATTTATTGAGCTGGGTTAGTGTGTGATACCAACAGCTAATAATACTGTAACCGTTAGCAAGCAGTGTTCTGAGTGACAATGTCAACCCCCTTTTAATATTCATACAGTATGGAGGTACACCCCCAGTGCATCCAGTATCACCTGTACCTGTAATTTAGTCGTACAGTTAGGGCTCCAGACAAAACTTTTTGCATTTATCAATGGCTCCTAGGACCCTAAACTTTGTTTTGGACTGACACAAGAGGCTAGATTTTTAAAGCTTTTTTTTCAGAAAGAAATAATTCGCCCATAGTTACCAAAAAAAATTTGTAATTTGTAAATTGTCAGGAAACTGGGTTAGGAGAGAAGATAATTGGCAAATGAGAAGAGCCCATTCGTCCCATCTGTGCTTGTCCTGGATTCTAGCTGGTTGATCTTAAAACTTTTTCAAGTCGGCTGGGGCCTGAGGCACATGTCTAGGACATTCCTTAACAGGTTATTGGGAATATGGAGGACGACTGTCTGTGTTTCAAATGTTTGTATCTGCATACAGTGGCTATGGGTCATACTAATCTACTTTTTCATGTTATTTCTTTTCTAAATTTGGATTTACAGCTGTGACAGGGATGCATGTCACTGACATACTTACTTGTTTTGTACTGTAATTGGTGGTTTTTCTTTAAAACAAAAACCAAACCAAAACAATACCAATCTAATAATTATTTGGAGTAAAAAGCTTTGAAAATCTTGCTCAAGGTCAACCACACCATCCTCTTCTCCATGACCTGCTATTGCTACCTTTAAAGTTTCATTGCTAGGTGAAATGGTCAAATTACTTTTGAACCACTGCCATGTATTTTTCTGACCAATTTTAATATAATACCTAGACATGTCTCTTGAAAAATCAAATGCATTTAATATATTGAGAAGAAAGTGCTGTCCTGTGTATTAATGTCTGTTTCCTGTTGGTTGCTGTCTCCCATTCCAGAGAGAAGAAGCCGATCGGCTGGGACACAGATATTTCATGGTTGACGGGGGAGGAGCTACACGTGGAGGTGTTAGAAAATGTGCCTCTAACAACCCACAACTTTGTAAGTGTATTGTAAAAATAAAACAAAATCCTATCTCAGGCTCCCATACTTGCCTTCCATACTTGCCTTCCATACATGCTGTATGTCCCAATTTACTAATGCATAACTTCCCAAGCTTTATTTTGACAAGCAATACTTATTTACATTAAAGTGTAACAGAAAGAAAAGATGCATTACTTTACCTTTTGTATATCCTGTGTTGTCCATATGCAGCAATATATTTTTCAGTGTAATTTTATTGTATTGATACATGTAGGTAAATCAACAAGTAAATTCCTTTCTTGAACTCTTACTTGGGAATGTTCGCAATTTTCTGTATTAGTATTATTAGTTTATTTAGCAGACGCCTTTATGCAAGGCGACTTACAGAGACTAGGGTGTGTGAACTATGCATCAGCTGCAGAGTCACTTACAATTACGTCTCACCTGAAAGACGAAGCACAAGGAGGTTAAGTGACTTGCTCAGGATCACACAATGAGTCAGTGGCTGAGGTGGGATTTGAACCGGGGACCTCCTGGTTACAAGCCCATTTCTTTAACCACTGGACCACACAGTATCCAGATTATGCGCTCAGTGCTGGTGCTCTGATTGAACTGGGAAGTGTATTGTGGGAACAGAAAACCAGCATTGTTGCAGGAGGGAGCATGATCTGCATACACTGCGATTCTTAGTGACATTTTGATTCTCTTGGTGAATGCTCCAGAGTACATTTTGGTAAATGTCTTCCCCAGATCATTTATGACCCATGATATGTGATTTTTAAAATGTTTTAAAGTCTGCAGTATTTAAAAAATATATAAAGCTGCAATACGGACAATGGACACAGCAAAGGTAACACATCGCATTCCAGGGTGTTCTACAACACTTCAAATGGTGTTGACTGCAGCAAAACATAACAGATAATATAATATTAATCACTGTAGATGTGACATTTCTTCATTTAGCCTGCCGGTATTAATGTTTTATAAAATGCCAACTGTTGCGTAAGTAACAAATGTCACAACAGGCATTTCCTGCACTGAGTTTCTCAATTACATTACATTATATACTGTATACCCACATATATAGCCATAGTAGAGCATAGAAAACAGCAGAATTTGGCACAGTTTACAAATGTTCTTACGGCTACAATATATATTTTGCAAACTTTCCGTACATGTTCTTACCATTGTCATTTTTAGATTTCATACATTTGTTTACTGAATTGTAGTTTGACTAGTTTCTGTTGCTCTTTCCAAAAAATTCAGATTTATCACTGAATTCTAAAAATAAGCTTAGCAAAATATTATAAAAAATTGTCGTTTTTTTTTTTTCTAAGAATTTTGCAAAGTAACAGAAAACGGAATTGGGAGCTCAGTGATTTAAAATGTAATTTTAAACATTTTAAACCTTACAAAACAGAATTTTACAACATTTCTCCAGCTGCAATGCTGTATTAAATATTTTATTTATATCAAAGTTATTTTAAAGAAGACATGTCTTGCAGTGATTTTTCCATGCTTTTAAGAAGTGCCTCTGTTTGATACCACTGTAGAAGTAGGAATGTGACATTTATTTTGTAATTTAAAACTTCCGTTTCTTACATTGTGAGTATTTGATCTGTTTTTCTGTCCTCTTGGAATTCCACTTCTCTGCTTCATACTGCTCAGATCATGCACTGGCCCCATCCCACCAGTGATGGCAATTTAGGTAGAACCCAAATGAATTATACATCAATTATCCTACCTTTTTAAATCGCACCATCACATTTTGTTGCTTTAAACTGCTATAATGCAGGGAAAAAAAAGAACAACATTTATGATCCAATGTAAAATCAGTTGGAACCCAGGGTGTACATTTATACACATTACTATTGCTGTATAGCGAGGAGAGAAAAAAAAAAGTAGATTGAGAAAAAGGACCTGCTGGTGGTAACCAAGTATGTGAATTACAGTGACTGCCTCTGTCTGCGGCAGTCAAAAGCAGGCATCAGACCCGAAGGTGAGCTCAACAACTGCATTTTCAAACAGGCGTTGAGAACAAGATGACAGAAGACAAATAGGCTATGACCCGATAATAGTTGACCTGTTACTGTTCTTTTCAAACTTGTTTATATCGACCCCAGACAGATACTATAGGCTAGCAGTACTTGTTTATAAATGCAAGACTGCATCACCACAGTCTGCAGCTCTGTTATTATAAAGTTTCTGGACAAAAAAACATTTTTTTCAGCACTTAAATCAAAATGGAGTTCCTACCTTTTGCTAGGTGTGTTTCTTCACAGTAAACATGTTCATAATTTAGCCTCATAGTGTTCATAATTTAGCCTCATAGTGTCTCCGTTGCACAACAGGAGATTGAGATGACAGTTTTTATGCAGTCATATCATTTAATTGTTAAATTGTGCAACAGTTGCCCCCCTGCTTAAGACTATTCACAAGCTGTTACCTGTTTTCAACATTTGCTATGCTCTTGCATGTGTTAATGGAAACTCACCATTCATGAAAAGAATAAAGGAAACTGTTAATGTAGGGGTCTCCTCAAATTATTTGATTCACAATTTCATTGCTGAAAGAACTAGATCCCAACCACGAACATTTCAGGAAGGAACAGTAACAAGTAAAGAGAGCTTACAGAAAGTGAAATTATGAGGTATCACATTTTTCAGGACACCCCTCAATTTTGATTGGCTAATTTCCCTAGTAATTAATGATCCCTGTGAGGAGAGCTTGTATAGGTATTCAAATGATCCCTTTGAGGAGTGCTTGCATGAGTATTCAAGTGATCCCTTTGAGGAGCGCTTGCATGAGTATTCAAATGATCCCTGTGAGGAGAGCTTGTATGAGTATTCAAATGATCCCTGTGAGGCGCGCTTGTATGAGTATTCAAATGATCCCTGTGAGGAGAGCTTGCATGAGTATTCAATCCGCCACATTGATTCATATTTGCAGGGATATATGAACATTACATGCTAAAATGTGTTGCTGTCCATGACACAGACTTCTGACCTATATTGCCTACCATATTGAGGTCATGTGACTTTTTTTTTCACGTTACAGCTGCTAGAGACTACAATTTTAGCTATTGTCTTAATGTTAGGTCTACAGCTGTATTTATTTTTTTGCTTAGAATAAAAATTATCCCTTTCACTGCTGCAATGCTTTAACCCCTCTCCATATCAGTGATACAGACCACAGGCTTTGACAGGGTCTTTATAGTTGGTACACAGTTCCAATCTATTCTATGATTCTACCATTTGTGTCCATTCTGCTAAAATTATTTTCTTGTTAAAAAGTAAACTCAACTGATAACAAGGTCAGCTTTTTGGAAATGCAGTAAAGGCTACATTGTGGAAGGTTATGGTAAACTGCCACCAAGGCATTATATCTCTGAAATTGAACAAGATGATGGCGCAGTTTTAAGTTTTGTATGCTTCGGTATTCAGTTCTACTCCCACCTTCTTTCTCTATCAGGTGCGAAAGACCTTTTTCACTCTGGCTTTCTGTGACTTCTGCCGAAAGCTTCTATTCCAAGGGTTCCGCTGCCAGACGTGCGGCTACAAGTTCCACCAGCGCTGCAGCACAGAGGTGCCACTCATGTGTGTCAACTACGACCAACTAGAGTAAGTTAAGCACCTTGTTATCTATTCCCTGCTGCATCAAGAGAGAAAAAGGGAGAGGGAGAGATGGCAGTGGAGGTTCCCATACTCTCCTCTACCCTTATGCCTGTATGTCCCAATTTTATCTGTATCAGATAAAGCACTCATTTGAAGTGTCACCTACTCCAGCACCTGGCTGAGATGTTTAAGGCCATGTCTTGGGAACCTCTTAGCTCAAATTCAATTAAAGTTTGCATTGACTTTCCTTTCAGTAAGTTATTCCACATTATGAATCGGGTCGTGGCAACCTACTTTTTAATAATACCGATACCTGATTAACACAGGTGTTGGTCTGCTTACAAGATTTAGATTTACCTTTGCATGACCCTATTTTTCATGGTTCTGACTCCTGTAATATGGTGTTTATATCCTTTTATATAGTTCTCTCTCTTTCTTTATTTCTTTCTCTCTATGTGTGTGTGTGTGTGTGTGTGTGTGTGTGTGTGTGTGTGTGTATATACACTACCGGTCAAAAGATTTAGAACACCCCCATTTTTCCAGTTTTTATTGAAATTTAACCAGTTCAAGTCCAGTGAATAACCTGAAATGGTACAAAGGTAAGCGGTAAACTTCCAGAGGTTAAAAAAAAAAAAGTTTAGGTTACCAAAAACTGAAAAATAATGTACATTTCAGAGTTATACAAAAAGGCCTTTTTCATGGAACAAGTAATGGGTTAACAACTTACAGCTGTTCTGCAGCAATGGAAGTAAATTAAGCCTTGAAAGTTGATGCTAACAATTCCTACAGGTGTCCCAACTTTTGTTGATTACTTACAAACCCTCTGTCTGTATAAAAGCAGTGTTGGAACAGACTGTGTTACTACACCCTCTTAAGCATTATTTGGACAGTATTGTACTGCAGGAAGTAGTATATTGCTATCATAATGGTGAGAAAAAGGCAATTAACAAAGGAAGACAGACAGACCATTATAACCCTTAAAAGTGTAGGTCTTTCCTTTAGAGAAATTGCAAAGAAAGCCAAGGTGTCAGTGAGTACAGTTTCCTACACCATCAAAAGGCACTTGGAAACTGGAGGAAACTCTGACAGGAAGAGGTCTGGCAGACCCAAAGCCACAACAGAATCGGAAGACAAGTTTCTGAGTCAACAGCTTGCATGATAGGCAGCTCACAGGACAACAGCTTCAAGCACAGCTTAACACTGGTCGAAGTAAGCAAGTCTCAGTTTCAACTGTGAAGAGAAGACTTCGAGCTGCAGGTTTGACAGGTCGAGTGGCAGTAAGAAAGCCATTGCTACGATGGCAAAATAAGAAAAAGAGGCTTGCCTGGGCCATGAAGCACCGCCAGTGGACTACTGAAGACTGGAAGAAGGTCTTATGGACCGATGAATCAAAATTTGAAATCTTCGGTTCATCACGCAGGGGTTTTATGCGCCGTCGAGTAGGCGAAAGGATGGTTCCTCGGTATGTGACACCAACTGTCAAACATGGAGGAGGAAGCGTGATGGTCTGGGGCTCTTTTGCTGGATCCAGAGTCGGCGACTTGCACAGAGTGAGTGGCACCCTGAACCAAAACGGCTACCACAGCATTTTGCAGCCATGCAATACCCTCTGGTATACGCCCTAGTTGGTCAGGGGTTCATCCTACAGCATGATAATGACCCAAAACATACCTCCAGGCTATGTCAGAACTACCTTAGAAGAAAAGAACAAGACGGTAGGCTTCAAATCATGAAATGGCCAGCACAGTCTCCAGACTTAAACCCCATCGAGCTGGTTTGGGATGAACTGGACAGAAGGGTGAAAGCAAAGCAACCTACAAGTGCAACACATTTGTGGGAACTTCTGCAACAGTGTTGGGAAGAACTTTCGAACAATATTTGATTTCCATTGTAGAAAGAATGCCACGAGTGTGTTCGGCTGTTATATCTGCAAAAGGTGGCTACTTTGAGTCAAAAATTTAGATTAAATTTTGTTAAACAAAACGATTCCATGATTTCTTTTTTATCTCCAATTGTTTATTTGTTCTATGCTTTAATTTCAGAGTACATTGAGACATTAAACTGCGTAAATTTCAATAAAAACTGGAAAAATGGAGGTGTTCTAAAACTTTTGACCGGTTGTGTGTGTGTGTGTGTGTGTGTGTGTGTGTGTGTGTGTGTGTGTGTGTCTATATATATATATATATATATATATATATATATATATATATATATATATATATACACACATATATAATATATTATTAGAGCCAGGTGAACCTCCTCCTGGCTCGCTCCCATTGCATTCTGGGGATTGTAGTGCCCCCACTACCTCTCCTCCCCCTAATCTGCCACTCTATATATATATATATATATATATATATATATATATATATATATATATATATATATATATATATATATATATATATATATTAGATAGACACACACACACACAGTGGAACTTCGTTTATCCGCGTGCTTGGGGGGGACATAGGTCCTCGGATGTGTGAAATCCACGGATAAAAGGGGTGTCATTGCATGTGACTAGAATGCATGAATAAAATGCAGAAACCAGTAATATAAACCAAATTAGTGTTTACTGAAGATGTATGCAATACTATATATTACAAAGAAAGAAGAAAGTTTTAAGATGAGTTTACTTTGACAGTGTTATTCCTAGCAAAATCTTTTCAAAATGCGATACACCTCCAGGCCTGTTTTGCTAGATTTTTCTGTTACCAAAAAAATTAAATAATAATAATAAATAAATACAAATACTACAAAGCTACAAGGTCAGAAGACATATTATGATGGGAATTGGCTATTCAGCCCATCAAAGCTCACAATTGTCCTATAAACCAAGTCCTGTATCTAGCAGCTAGACATATCACAAGCTATTATCGTTAATTTATTCCACACATTGATATTAAATAATGGTAGCTAAGTGTTGCAAGTTTTCTGGGATTTCAAACCAAAAATACAATTCTATTTTTTATTTATTTTACTTTAAAACTAAATAAACAAGCCTGCTGTATATTTTTAACTTTTCTTGCTATTCAACAATATACGTATCAACTAAAGTGTTTTATTTTTGTAACAGCTTTTTTAAACAAGTACTCTACACTGAAGGTACTTAGTTTCAATATGTTGAAACGTATGTTAGTAATATATTTGTGGAGATGGTCGGGTATGAAAATATTTCAAGGTTCTTGGGGTCGGGTTCAGATTTTGTTTGGTCGGGTCGGGCTCGGTTTTAAATTAGGGATTGAGCAGATCTCTACTTTGACGTACCAAAACAGTGCTAAGGTCTACGATGGGGGAAGATGGGTTGGCTGCTCTAATTCTAATGAACATGCATTATCACACGGATCTTGATGTTTAATGAGGTTTAATGTTTAATGTTTAAAGATTCATAAGAAAAAATGTCCTATTGTAAGTGACTCTGCATATGGTGCACAGTTCACAGCCTACCCCTGGAAAACGCTTTGTAATGGTGGTCTATGAAAGGCTCTATATAAAAATAAATTTATTATTATTATTATTATTATTATTATTATTATTATTATTATTATTATTATTATCCTCGATGGCTCTTTGACGATTTATGAGAAAAACAATCCGTAATGATATATACAGCTAGCTATAGACAGAATGCACCATGGCATAAACTATGCAAAATAAAGAATATTCTGTACAATAAATGTCAAAATATTGTTCATTGGTACCCCCCCTTCATGAAAGTCTGAATCCGCCCCTGTATTGTGTGTGTGTGTGTGTATATAATATATATAAAAATCTCAATATCCCAATTATTTACGCAGGGTTTTATGTGTTAAGTTTGTATTTAGGTGTTTATCCCTTTTAAAAAAGACGATCCTGTTTCTTAATTAGTTGATGCGCACACTTTTTGAAAACAGGATATAGTTTCCGGTAAGGGATTGCCCTAGGAGAGGAAACAGGAGTAGAGCATACGAGAGAGGGTACACAGGTTGTGGATTTGTTGTTTTTCTTGATTTATATTGAATGATTGAAATAAATGTGTTAATCGGGTTCTTGGAAAAAGAAAAACGCCAGTCAATGGAATAAAATGGTTTAATGGTTGGTGTTTGCCCACGAAACTAATGAAACTAACAATGACTGGTATGTATAGGGTTTGTTGTGTCTTAATATAAAATAAACTTGATTATACTGCATTTGTAAACTTGATTATACTGCAGTATTAGCAATAAAAAGTATGTCTCTGCAAGCGTATGTGAATTTGTTTTTAAATCCCACGATAGCGCGATATGGACATTATCGATATCATAAAAATATTGATATTGCTGCCCACCCCTTATTTATATTCAAGTTTGCACATCCAATTTAACTTAACAAGCAAGAAACTGACACCTGCAGTAAATCTCCCTATAACTTGTCAGCTAATAAAGATATTACCATATAATTTGGTATATAAAAGTTTGATATGCAAGTGTCCTAAATGCAATGGCATGGTGAAAGAAAACTCTAAAAAGTGAATTTTATAATATGATCTTCATGTCCATATTTCTGACCACACTGCTTTCCAGTCTCCAGGCTCTGTTGAATTCAGATCTTGTGTGTGCTTCTTCTGCCCACAGCTTGCTACTGGTTTCCAAGTTTTTCGAACACCACCCCATCACACAGGAGGAGGTTTGCTCAGAGGGGACCACACCAGTGTCTGAAGTCTGTCCGTCCTCCCCTCCCTCCAACTCCAGCGGGTAATGCATTGAGTAGTGTCCAGTTGGTCAGGTACAGTTTTAAATGTACAATACAGATGCATCCAGAAAAAACAGCTAACCAGACTGCTTAAACCACCAAATTAGTTTGGTTGCTTGATGTTGTACTAGACAAACACTTGTCCGTTGTGATGAAACCTGGTCAGGAGATTCTAGCAAAATGTTTTGAAAGAGTCTGGGGGAATATGGCTGTATGTATCTCGCTTACCTTTTTAATATAGTGGCTACTTTTTAATCATACTGATAGTTCTAGTTTTGTACTGTATTTACAGCCAAGGCCATAGTACACTATACAAAGTTGGCTTTCAAAAATATATATGCTGTTGTGCCACACTATGGCATCTTCATTTTTATTGGAACCACTCATACCAATGAGTGTCCTTATAGTATTGACAGTGCCGGCTTCTGTTACTGCAGTAACTTGCGTACATTTTCAAAGAACAACCTGAAAGTTCAGATAGTCAGATACAACCAAGGTCCCGAACCCTATTGAAAAGCAGAATTGCTAGAGGGAGGTACATTTACCATCAGAGAAGAAAAGGAGACAACCACCAGCTAACTCTAGGCTGTATCTCGTTGTTCTGGAGCAGGGTTTAGAGGTTTGACTACTTTTTCTTCCTTTGCCCTCATGAAGGTCTATGTGCAACCCCACAACTTCACCTTCGAAGTCCATCCCCATTCCTCAGTCATTCCGGCCAGGAGATGAAGACCACCGGAACCAGTTTGGACAGAGAGACCGGTCATCATCCGCTCCCAATGTCCACATCAACACCATAGAACCGGTCAATATTGATGTGAGTAGCTTTTTGTTTTAGTTCTGTCAAAATTGAGAAATACTAAGGAAGGTTAAGCTTATATCGCATAATGCTCAACCCCACTAGGAACACTGTATTCCGTTCTGGTCAACTCACTTAAAACGTTTTGCAATTGAGATGAGCAACAAGGGTAATCCTAAGACCACATGGCATTGCGGACGGGTCAGCCTAAAAGAATACAATCTCTTTTCTACTAAAGTTAAAAGCCTATAAAATCCTAACTGATGTAGATCAGGTTAATACCAGTTATGATTTCAATCTTTCAAACTAAATTCAGAATAAAAGGGATATATTTTCATAGTATGTATTCCTGTCTTTAATTAACATTCCCTGTTAATGTTCCAAAACTTACAACTAAACAACTTGAGAGTACAGAAGAGACCTTGATTTGTATTACTTGTCGTCGTCCCCGTCCCCGTCCCCCCTCCCGTGGGGTTAAAGACAGGAGGTGGTGCTTTGAAAATATATGCGTGAGATAGTAAAAATATATTTTTTAAATATACTAAATATACCTGTCACACTTTGCTATATTTGTTTAACTGTGCTATTATAGCCTTGGTGGACCTGTTCTGGTTCCTAATAAGCAATACAGCACAAGGAGGCATACAGTAGTTCTGAGACAGCCCACTCCTTGGGTATGTTGTGAGGTCCAAGACTCACACAGTGTCTTCAAAGCACCCGAGAAGCAATTATGACACTGTTGGGGAATTTGTTGGCCCAGCTGTGAGTTTTGCTTCTGGTAAAGATATCTCCATACCAATTCAATGGATGTGTGTCATAATACAGTAGTTACACTTGCTATAAAGGTGCGAGTCAAAGAGAATTGAATAGTTTGACTGTTAGACTGTTGCTTCAGTAGTAGGAAGGTAGAGCAGAAGGGTTAAGAGATGTATTAATTCAGGGTGCTTTAAAGGTCACATGCAGACAGCCTAAAGGCATGTTCATCAGTCTGAGCTTCTAAAGCTAATTTGGAGCAGGACCTTGAAGAATGGTGAAATACTTCAATACCCCCAAAAATATGGCATGAGATAGTCATGTATATATTTAAAAAAAAAAATAGTATTCCAAGTCCACTGTATAAAGGTTTAATTGATGTTTGTGCTCTGAACAGCACTGTTGATGTCTTGCCCCAAACAATGATGCTGCAGTTCCTGGTTAAAATTCCCCCCAAAAATGATACTGTGGGTGTAATTTGTATTTGCATTAAATCTATTTATTGTTTTGCTTGTTTTTTTAGGATTTGATTCGAGATCAAGGGTTACAGAGGTCAGATGGAGGTAAGATTATTATTATTATTATTATTATTATTATTATTATTATTATTATTATTTACAGTTTCAAAAATAAAAAGAAAAGCAATTCGTAGCAGTTGAAAATTATGCACAGCTAGGCACAAAAACCTAACTCTTAGCAACAGTGGGAGACCAACATCATGGTGTGCTGTCGGTGCATCATTAGCATAGCAGATTGTCCTGGCTACCATAAACCAGACAACAAAAGAGCCTGCATATTATTCTGTGTGTTGTCACTAGATATGGAGTTCTTGCTCTTCCCATGAATGTGCTGTGCTCGGCTGTGGGTAATGTCAACCCAAGGCTGGAAGTTATCGTGGGGAAAAAAATGGTGGTCCCACTGAATACCTATAGACACTCAAGGTGCCAACCGTGCCCTCCTTTTCCTTGTGGTCTACTGTTCCTACCTGACTTGTATCATTGTTCTGCTTGTTTCCAAGTGAGCATAGATTTTTTTTTCCCACTTGATTAAATCAAGCTGCATGGTTTGGGGGTGTGAGGATGGGGGTCTGTATTTAGGACACTCTAAAATATTAATCGGTTTCCTGCAATCCATCTGTATACATTTTCTCCAAAAAATTTTGCATTTTTAAGTTTTGCTACCTTAGACATTTTTTGCCAAACTGGCACTGTGAACATGGACAAAACACAGTATATGTTTTCCTAAGCATTGGTCCTGACCAGAGAGAACAAGAGAAATGCTGCTTCTTCAAACGGTAGACCTGTATAAAATGATAACGATATACCTTTTCAACATTGTTTAAGTCTGAGGACATGCTCGAGTAATGTCAGAGTTAAAAATTTACATACCCCAATGGAAATGTATAATTTCTCAAACAAATAATTATAGGAAAAATCTTTTGTAGCAAAAGTTTTGCATTTGTGAATGAGGATAAAATGTTACAAGAAATAGATGTCTACAATTATTTATTTCAGTAATTGTTTTGCAAAACTCCAAAAAATGCGAATTCAAAAGTATTCATACCCTGACAAGGGAAATTAAATTAATAGCTAGTTGTGGCACCTTTAGCTTTAATAACTTATTTTAAATGATTAAGATATTTGTCAATGAGCTTTTGGCATGATTTTTCAGTGATTTTGGACTACTCTTCAATGCAAAATTGTTCCAGTTCATTCAAATTGAGGACTTCTCTTGTGCACAGCCTTCTTCCACTCATACCAAAGATTCTCAATCAGATTTAGATCAGGACTTTGACTAGGCCATTCCAGAACCTTGATTTTATTTTTCTTTAACCATTCTAAAGTAGATTTTGATATGTGCTTTCGATCATTGTTGTGTTTGAAAATCAGCCCCATAGAAGGATATTACCATCTCCATGCTTGACAGTAGGTATGGTGTTCTTTTCTTCGTACGCCTCACCAGACTTTCTCCAAACATAACGACTATCAACTTGACCAAATAACTCGATTTTTTTTTTTGTTTTTTTTTTGTTTCATCACTCCACAAAACCATTGACCAGAACTCGTGTCCATCATTCAAATGCCATTTTGCAAACTTTATGCGATTGTCCTTGTGACATTTTCCCCAAGTGTGGCTTTTTTCCTTGGCCTGCGACCTTGAGACCCTCACCATACAATACTCGACCTGCGGTTGAAATGGAAACCCCAGTCCCAATTGCAGCCAGTTCATATCTTTGGCAGTCAATCAGGGATTGTTATTAACCTTCCTCACAATTCTTCTACTTGTTCTTGGTGAAAGAACCTTCTTTCTTCCAGACCGAGGCAGCGTTGTGACAGTACCATGAACTCTTGTACTTAATTTAATAGAAACAGTAGTTGAAATCGGGATACAGATGCTTGGAAATCTTCTTGTATCCTTCTCCAGCTTTATGACATAAATAATTTTCTGCCTAAG
The DNA here is from genome assembly GCA_030684275.1 of Acipenser oxyrinchus oxyrinchus. NCBI lineage: Eukaryota > Metazoa > Chordata > Actinopteri > Acipenseriformes > Acipenseridae > Acipenser > Acipenser oxyrinchus. The sequence goes on from CM060254.1 coordinate 27,669,591, forward strand.
GTTTTCAGATAGCTATTTACTTTTTCCCATATTGACTTATTGGTAATGACAGCAATCATCCTATGAAACCCTTTTATACTGTCTATGCATGTTCACCTACAATCCAGCATTTTCTAGACTTTTCTAGAATTAGGTTCTGCATTATCATATTGAAATTTCTAGCACCTTGTAGACAATACTATCATAGCATCAAAGGGTATGAATACTTTTGAATTGGCATTTTTGGAGTTTTGCAATTATTATTATTATTATTATTTATTTATTTATTTATTTATTTATTTATTTATTTCTTAGCAGGCACCCTTACCCAGGGTGACTTACAGTTGTTTACAAAAAAATACATATCAATAATTACAGTACAATGTTTCTTGTAACTTTTTTTCCTAAAATTCTTTGTTTTTGAGAAATTTCGAGAATTTATAAATTTCCATTGGGGTATGTAAACTTTTGATTACAACTGTATGTGCATATATGTATGTGTGTGTGTGCATATGTGTCCATCTCTGTTTACATATATGAGTCCTATCATTTTTTAAAATTTGCATACAGTCGATGTAAGTCCTTGTACTATTTCTAAAGAAATTGCTGGGAATATAGTAAAGACGCATGTTCCATTGTGACAACTTCCACGGTAGACCAGGTGGGGGTGGGGGTGGGGGTGGGGTGGGGATGTTTTCTTTAATTCTAAATTAGGGATGTAAAACGCTGTCTATGGTCCACAGTGGAAGTTGTGACAACATGGTGCAATTTCAGTTACCTGTGACTAATTCTTCTCTAATGAGATTATGAACCACTCTTTTAAAATGTTTGTTTAAACAGCATCTCCCAGGTAGGCCTTTTAAGATCAAAAGTCTTTATTCAGTTTTTTCCACTCTTAATATTAAAATAAAATGAAGCCACACAAACATTTCGCTCACAAAAGATGACGTGCATCCCTACAAAGCCACCAATACAATATTGAAAAAACGGAAAGTAACTGTGCCTAACTCCAGCCGCTTATTTCCTTGAACAATTTGCGTCAGTCTTGGATCTGCTGTGGGGTTTCCTGGCCTGTGATCTGTGTGTGTGTGTCTGTCTCTCTTCCTGCAGCCCCCCAGACCCAACCAGCTCGCTGCTTGAGGAAGTTTCAAACCCGGACCACAAGCCCCCTCCTATACTCCTACCCCAATGACATTGTCTTTGATTTTGAACCTGGTCCTGTATTTCGAGGTAGCTAGGCTTTTGTGTCTCACGCTCACTCTAACACTCTCCACTTTCACGATCACACTCTGCTGTTTGTGTCTCACATTCACGCTATGATTCAGTAGAGATTATAGTTGTTGGTTTTTTTTTATGACGTGTGCGGAAACTTAAAAACAACCACCTGTTAGTTAATAACAAAGAAACAAAAAAAGGATTACAGTACAATCGTGCAAGGACTGTTTACGATGGAGTATTAGCTCAAATGTGCTACTGTAAATAGAGTTCTTAAAACTTTATAGTACCAGCTAATCCAGTGTATACGTTCACCCAACAAATACTAGGATAAATGAATAAATTCAGAACTGCAGCTTTTTATGACCATTTTTCCACACTCCGACCCCTTGCGCTCCAAATATCTTTGTTTCCTTGGTTATGTATCTGTACCATACTTGCAAAAATATGAGCAATTCACCCCAAAAGTGGTCCTCCATTCAGTGTTGTCTACTGACCTGAATTCCTGTTTTTACATAGTGCTTATGTTGAGTTTAAACATTTGCCAAGTGTTTAAATGTTTCGAATTTTGCCTAAATGACCATTATCAAGAATATGCAGAACCAAATATAGGTGTTAACCTTAGTGTACAGTGCAGTGCAATATATTTCATATTCAGTATTTCATCATTGACTTTTCCACTTCCAAGTTTAAGCTTTTCATGCATGGCGACATCATATGGGAAGGATACAAAAAACTCTTCTCGTCTTTATATGGAGACATGAATCAATGATGACCTCACATGAAGGTGCAATTTTTTATCCATATAAATTAATGGACGGGAGCATTTTATTGAAAAATATATTTAGTATGTGTCCAAAACCTACTTTTTTATCCCCAGCTATTTTCAGTATGTCATGCATGGAAAGGTTACACGGTTTGAAGCTAAAGGTTAAACATTCAGGAAATTAAACAGAAACACTTGAATATCATTAGTTCATGTACATTTAGAGCAGGGGTTTTCAACTCTCGATTAGTCCAGTTTTCTGTTTTAACAAGGATCTTTTTATGGCCTGTTAACCAGAAAGCAGATTTTAAAATGAAATTGCATTAAGTGATATATACTCTCATGGTGTACATCCAAAGTACAACAAGTTTAAAAATAATAAAAAAATAATATATACAGTACTGTGCAAAAGTTTTAGGCAGGTGTGAAAAAATGCTGTAAAGTAAGAATGCTTTCAAAAATAGACATGTTAATAGATTATTTTTATCAATTAACTAAATGCAAAGTGAGTGAACAGAAGAAAAATCTAAATCAAATCCATATTTGGTGTGACCACCCTTTGCCTTCAAAACAGCATCAATTCTTCTAGGTACACTTGCACAAAGTCAGAGATTTTGTAGGCATATAGTCAGGTGTATGATTAAACAATTATACCAAACAGGTGCTAATGCTCATCAATTCAATATGTAGGTTGAAACACAATCATTAACTGAAACAGAAACAGCTGTGTAGGAGGACTAAAACTGGGTGAGGAACAGCCAAACTCAGCTAACAAGGTGAGGTTGCAGAAGACAGTTTACTGTCAAAAGTCATACACCATGGCAAGACTGAGCACAGCAACAAGACACAAGGTAGTTATACTACATCAGCAAGGTCTCTCCCAGGCAGAAATTTCAAGGCAGACAGGGGTTTCCAGATGTGCTGTCCAAGCTCTTTTGAAGAAGCACAAAGAAACGGGCAACGTTGAGGACCGTGAGACGCAGTGGTCGGCCAAGGAAACTTACTGCAGCAGATGAAAGACACATCATGCTTACTTCCCTTCGCAATCGGAAGATGTCCAGCAGTGCCATCAGCTCAGAACTGGCAGAAAACAGTGGGACCCTGGTACACCCATCTACTGTCCGGAGAAGTCTGGTCAGAAGTGTCCTTCATGGAAGACTTGCGGCCAAAAAGCCATACCTCTGACGTGGGAACAAGGCCAAGCGACTCAACTATGCACGAAAACACAGGAACTGGGGTGCAGAAAAATGGCAGCAGGTGCTCTGGACTGATGAGTCAAAATTTGAAATATTTGGCTGTAGCAGAAGGCAGTTTGTTCGCCGAAGGGCTGGAAAGCGTACACGAATGAGTGTCTGCAGGCAACAGTGAAGCATGGTGGAGGTTCCTTGCAAGTTTGGGGCTGCATTTCTGCAAATGGAGTTGGGGATTTGGTCAGAATTAATGGTCTCCTCAATGCTGAGAAGTACAGGCAGATACTTATCCATCATGCAATACCATCAGGGAGGCATCGGATTGGCCCCAAATTTATTCTGCAGCATGACAACGACCCCAAACATACAGCAAAAGTCATTAAGAACTATCTTCAGTGTAAAGAAGAACAAGGAGTCCTGGAAGTGATGGTATGGCCCCCACAGAGCCCTGATCTCAACATCATCGAGTCTGTCTGGGATTACATGAAGAGAGAGAAGCAACTGAGGCTGCCTAAATCCACAGAAGAACTGTGGTTAGTTCTCCAAGATGTTTGGGCCAACCTACCTGCCGAGTTCCTTCAAAAACTGTGTGCAAGTGTACCTAGAAGAATTGATGCTGTTTTGAAGGCAAAGGGTGGTCACACCAAATATTGATTTGATGTAGATTTTTCTTCTGTTCATTCACTTTGCATTTTGTTAATTGATAAATATAAACTATTAACATGTCTATTTTTGAAAGCATTCTTACTTTACAGCATTTTTTCACACCTGCCTAAAACTTTTGCACAGTACTGTGTATATATATATATATATATATATATATATATATATATATATATATATATATATATATATCACCATATGCCGTTTCCTTCATCTGTGATTCATCTGGGCAGCGCTGTTAAAATAAAACTAGACAAACATTATAAAGTGCTATAAACATTTTACCAAGTGTCATCTTGTTTACAGGCCAAAAAAATCATACATTTTTCAAAGGAAGGGCTACAGAAACTTTTTTGTGAAATAATATATATATTGCATATTCTGTCCTCAAGCAAATCAGCAATCACGACTTATAAACTTTTTTCACTCTGGATTTTGCAGGGTCACAATCTGACTATTTTTTCTTCCTTGGGTGCTGAATGGTTTGAAAGGGTGGCGCCCCCCTGCCACAGCATTGTGCATGACATGCAAACTGCTCTGCCGCTGTCTAGCACTCTGCCACCTCGAAGACCCATCCTGCCTACCCAGTCACTCTACATGCTGCTTGTTTAGCTCAGCACCTTCATGTCACAAGAGCAAGACCTGGCAGATTGCCTTCCAACCTCTCTTTCTTTCTCTCTCTCTCTTTTTCTCTCACTCTCTTCAACCCCACCCCTCTCTCACAAGGCTCAACAGGTCTCTCAGCTACACCCCCCGCCTCTCTCCCAGGCTCTTTGACGAACGTGAAAGCTTTGCAGAAATCCCCTGGCCAGCAAAGAGAACGCAAGTCGTCCTCCTCCTCTTCTGAGGACCGCAATAAAATGGTAAGCCTCGTTTTTTCTCTCTGTGATTTGCATCTAAGGGCCTTTTCACTCTGGACTGTACTTGACGTAATTATGCCTGTAATTAGGTGTGGTGGGTGGGAGCTTTTTTTTTTATACCGACGGTCTTTTGTTGTGTCAAGTTGAGTATTTTAAATATTTCTCCAAAACGAAACATTGCTCAACGAAATGATTTAGACTGCCATTGCCATTTAAACAGCTTTTTTATTTCCTGCAAACTGTAGAAAAAAGAGAGGTTTATCTGTTTTCTAGTCTTTCTAGTCTTCTACTTTTCTGAAACCCAGTTCTTGAACACTGTAGGAGCCTGCCTGTGTGCTGTGACCTTTCAACTGTGGTTTATTTTTTGAAAGTGGCACTCGAACAACCATTCACAATCTAAATGCCTCATTCTTATTCTTGAAGAAAAAAAACACATACTTTTTAAATTTTGAACACGGTAATAAAAACAATTATTTGCCAAGTTCATGTATATTTTTTTCATATATAATGTGTGTGTGTGTGTTACACGGTGTGAAAGCATCCGTAAGTATACTATTCTAAAAAAAAAAAATGCTTTGGTGCAACACTTATGGTGCGAAAGTTAGGCAATTTAAACTTTAAGAAGTATGTAATGTTTGTATCCAATCACAGAACCCACTAAAAGAAGCACTGCAAGCCCTATCTTGCTGTTGCCTTTAAAACTATGCATGTGTACACATGCATGTGTACAACATGTATGTGTATGTGGAAAAGACTATGAAATAAATGGCCTTCAGCTATAAATTTAAATAAATTGTAAGAAAGAACAGCATTACAGTCAGTGGGTGCGGGGTATGCGTGGTGGTTTTGTGTATGCCTGTATTCATGAATAATGAGCCTCATTCTCCTGCTCTCAGAAAACCCTGGGCCGGCGGGACTCTAGCGATGACTGGGAGATCTCCGAAGGACAAATCACTTTGGGTCAGAGGATTGGCTCGGGATCCTTTGGAACTGTCTACAAGGGGAAATGGCATGGTAGGGAATTGAAACCATTAGAAGGGGCCGTGTTCACTGTGAAAATAGACAGACTTTTAACCTTGTGTTTTTAATGATCTTATCATTGGTGGGTCTTAATACTTGCATCCTAAAATGAATTAAGATACTGAGGTTTGTAACACATTTTTTTTTATTTTTTATATTGGGACTTTTTTTTTCTCTAGGTGATGTTGCCGTGAAGATGTTGAATGTTACTGCTCCCACTCCTCAACAGTTGCAGGCTTTTAAAAATGAAGTTGGAGTACTAAGGTAGAGACTTTTTTCAAGGCAATAATCACCCTGGGATCCTTCAAGAAGCTGCTTGATGAGATTCTGTGATCAATAAGCTACTAACAACCAAATGAGCAAGATGGGCCGAATGGCCTCCTCTCGTTTGTAAATGTTCTTATGTTTGTGGCAGCAAACACAGATTTATTACTAAGCCGATGAACACTTTATTTAATTTACTTTTCACATGAATTGTTGAAAGTAGCATTTTCACTGCTATTCCATTGGTTGCCCTTCTCCCTCTGTAAGCCGCTTTGTTCAGTTTTCAGAAAGGAGAATAGTTAGTAAAGAAAATGAGTGGACAAGACTCAATATCCTAAACAAATTGTGAGCAGTCATATAGGTCTTTTGAATCAATCATGCTATTAATGGTTTAGTTTAGTTGAACAAATAAACCCTCCACCCAGGTCCTAAAGTAGTTTGTTTACTTATACCTACAGTACTGTAATGGAGAGGAATGGTCCTTAGAAGCAGAGTTGTCCAATCATATCTTAGTTCTTCAATATTACATGTAACAGTGTTCTCTTCAGATGACTCAACAAGCATGTTGCTCATCCATAACTATAAATACACTCAATGGTATGATATGTGGTAATGCTTATAGAAACTTCCAGAAGACCAGAAGTCTTTCACAATGTATTAAATGATTTTTAGTTTTGCTAGGTGTTTTACTATAGTGTTTTATAGTCATACGTGATATTTGCAGTGTGGAGTAGTGTTTAGGGCTCTGGACTCTTGACCAGAAGGTCGTGGGTTCAGTCCCAGGTGGGGGACACTGCTGCTATACCCTTGAGCCAACTGTATAAATGGGTAATTGTATGTAAAAATAATGTGTAAAAAATAATGTAATTATATGTAAAAATAATATGGCATCTTCTAACAATTGTAAGTCACCCTGGATAAGGGTGTCTGCTGAGAAATTAATAATAATAATAATAATAATAATAATAATAATAATAATAATAATAATAATAATAATAATATAAACAAATAAATAAGAAGGTACCACATCTTAGAAAAAAAAAAGTTGTGGCACCTCCTCTTGTGGATGTATAATTAGCTTGAGAGCGCATGGAATTTGAGATGAATCATGATTAATTGATTGATTGGATTGGATTTGAATTCTTCTCACATTAAAGTGAAGTTATCTGTTTCTGCATCAGGCAGTTAATGTTTTGTTTATTCCCGTCTCCACGTTTAGAAAAACGCGGCACGTCAACATCCTGCTCTTCATGGGCTACACCACCAAGCCCCAGCTGGCTATTGTAACGCAATGGTGTGAGGGCTCCAGCCTCTACCACCACCTCCACATCATTGAGACCAAGTTTGAGATGATTAAGCTCATTGACATTGCACGGCAGACAGCACAAGGAATGGAGTGAGTAACTCAATGTGTGCGTGCATGTCTTTTAAGTTACACATATAGGCTAAACATCAATCATGCACCCAATCAGTCATCCAAAAATAAACATGAACAGTAATTAGTAAAGATAGTCTTGATCATAAGTACTGACACCCGGCACCCAGGTAGAAGTGCCAGTGTGAAAGGGGCTCTTGATTGAATTAGGGACATGAGAGGGGTTGGGACCTAGAACTTTGATATGTCCTCCCTAGTGTTAAAACGTTGAATCAAGATCAACATTTGCTGCATGCTACTCGGATAGAATGATATTGAAATGAATAGAGGTCAATTTTGTGGGGCAACACCTAATCTTGAGTATCTTTCTTCACAGCTATTTGCATGCAAAATCCATCATCCACAGAGACCTCAAGAGCAACAGTATCCTTCCCAGGAGGTTTGATAGTGAAGGCAGCAGAAGCTAAGCATTTACAGTACTGCAGGACAGAAGTGGGGGTGGGGGGGTGTATATCAAAATATGTAATTTCATTTAAGACAATCTAATTTACATATGTATTTTCCCATGTTAAATATGTCTGCTCTGTATTATATCTAGCATGCCTTGTGAGGACTATTCTGTCCTGTTGTGAGGACTGATGGCTGTCATGTTGACTAGAGAGGCAGTACACTTTTCAGTTATTGTCTGAAAATGTGGTACACAGCTGTATTCTATGATTTCTCATAATTAAGTTCCATTACCAGTGTTGTCTTTTCCCCTTATGTCCCCAGGGATGCTTTGTATTTTTATGCACACACACACACACAAAACATGTCTACTTTATTCAAGATTTTCCCATTTAATGACAATGGGGAGTGAATAGAAATCTTAACTATGTTAAAAAAAATGAAAAAATAATAATAAATAGCAAGCTGACCCCGGTTGTCTGACACGTCGGCAAAAGCCAAGTACAATTTTTAAAAAATCTAGAAATCCCCTCAATGACCTGCTGCACAGATATTTTCCTACATGAAGACCTGACCGTGAAGATTGGTGATTTTGGGCTGGCGACGGTGAAATCACGGTGGAGTGGCTCTCACCAGTTTGAGCAGCTCTCTGGATCAATCCTTTGGATGGTGAGTGCATAGCAGGTCCTGGTTTCCATGTGGACTCAATACAGGCCGATGAGATTAGCTGTTCTATACCACCACCAATCATGAGGCCACAAATGTGGTCATGTGTCGCATGTTTTTTTTTTTTTTTCTGCATACAGATTTAAAAATTGGGACTGAATAGGATATCTTTCTGCAACCAGTGGTCCTTCAGTATTACAGAACCCCCTTACTTCTGTGTTGTACATATTGCAGCAATATATATATATATATATATATATATATATATATATATATATATATATATATATATATATATATATATATATAATATATATTTATTTATTTATTTATTTTTTTCAACATAATCCAAATTGTTTTGATATTTTTATATTGACATAGGTAAATCAACCAGGGTAAAACTTTTTTTCAGGAACATTCGCCAGGAGAAAAAGATTAATCTCAGTCTACCCAGTTCATGCTGGCACTCCGTCCTGCAAAAATATTTTTTCTCCTGACAAATTCTCAGAAGTGTTTGAAGTTTTCCCGGTTGATTTTTAACCCATGATTTTTAACTATTTCAAGAGTCATCAATGTGTTTAAAAATATAATCCTGCAATACAGACAAACACGGGAGAGAAAAAAAAAGATTACTTAATGCTTTTCTTGTAAACACTGCAGGGTGTTCTGTAACACTAAGAATATCATCTCTGAAAGGGATATGGTGGAGGCGCTCATATGTAGGTTCATACATAGGGTTCAGCTATATCTTGAGAACAGCTAATTTATTTGTGATTAAATTTGATTTGGATATGGGGCTCCCAAGTGGCGCACCCAGTAAAGGCGCTCCGCATGGAGTGCAGGACCGTGACTGGGGGTCCTAGGGCGGCGCACTGGCCGGCGCCACCGGGAAGGGAGGGCTTAGGTCGGCAGGGGAATCCACGGTTCACCGCGCACCAGTGACCCCTGTGGCTGATAGGGCGCCTGCGGTTCTGCAGTGGAGCCATCAGATCTGTGTTGTCCTCCGGCACTATAGGTCTGGTGGCCTCGCTGTGGATCTGCAGTGCGACAAATGACAGATTGACAGGAACACGTTTCGGAGGACGCGTGTTCCAGCCTCTGTTTCCCGAGTCGCCAAGGGGTTGCAGCGGTGAACCGGGATACAAATAACAATTGGGCATTCCAAACTGGGGAGAAAAACCGGGGTAAAAAAAATAATAAAGTAATAATTAAATTTGATTTGGATAGGTTCTTGAAAAAAAAAAGTATCTAGTTCACAGTGACCTGTTTTTGCTTGAGTTATGCCTTCTGATTTAATGAGCATCTTGTCCGAAATTGACAACACTTTTGAAAGTTAATTTTTCTCAAGATGCTTTAGTACATGCTGTGGGTGTAGGTCAGGGTGCCAATACTGCAGTCCTGTTTGTATGAATAGTACTACACATTGAGAGTTGCAGTGCAGTTCTGTGTTCATTGCAGAGTAGGTATGTATGTATTGTGATGCATTTTCATTATTCTTAACCAAGCATTTTAAGTTTGTGTTTTTCAAAATGATTACATATACAACTAGGAAAACAAACCAAAAAAAACTACTGTAGATAATCATTGTTTTTTCATTTTATTTTTATTTGAAGATTAAGTACTGTAGTTTTTTTCATAGGTTTCATATTTTCCAAGTCATTCTGAGTGCTTCTTTATACAATTGCTCAAATATTCTGTTTAACTTAAGTTTTGATATAAATGTAGTTGCCAGATTCACTTTTAAAACAGGCTTGAACAACAGTGTCAAAACCACTCAGAATTATTGAAAACATAATTAAAAGGTAAGATGACAGTAAAACAAAGTTGTTGTTTTTTTGAGTTTTTTTTGTGCTTCCAGGCACCAGAAGTCATCCGCATGCAGGACAAGAATCCATACAGCTTTCAGTCTGATGTGTATGCCTTCGGTATCGTGCTGTATGAGTTAATGTCAGGACAGCTCCCCTACTCCAACATCAACAATCGGGATCAGGTGAGCTAGCTGGATGTGGGGTTGCTGGTTCCTTGATTTTAATTTCATTTTATGAGTATTTTAAAGTTATGGAAGAATGTCTGGCTAATTCAGTCTTTATCCAGATCAGATCTGTATTGGCCATTGTGCTGCAGAATGCAAGGCTGGTATACCATTAGTGAGGGGGTGGGGGAGGTGTTCCCTCCATTTGTCACCATGTGTGGATTTGACGTGGACATAATTATTTGACCACAGCTATTGGTCCACTTGAGTTGGGATGACCCATCACAAATTAATCAGCCGTTAGGGATGGGAAACCGGTACTTTTTTGTCCAGCTCATGTGGTTTATATGTATATATACAGCTCCTTATAAGTGAAGCAAGGGCCTTCATAAATATATTATGTACATCTGCAGGGTAATTCTTTTTTTATGTATTTAGTTTTTGTAATCTGGAACTCCCTATCTAATCCAATTTATTGTTGCAGAACCCACTGCGATGTTTGCAAACACATTACTTTACCTTTGCTGTATCCCATGTTGCCCATATCGCAGCAATATGTTTTCAACGTGATCCTGATTTTTATTCATACATCATAGGTTAATCAATTGGATAATTTATTTTTTTCCGTTCCTTTTTTCCCTTTTACTCAGGAACATCTGCCAGGAGAAAGAGCAAATGTTTTTTAAACATTGCAGTATATCCAGATCCTGCTTCCTCCTGGAACAAAGCTGGTGCACTGATTGAAATGAATTCTGTATTGTGGGAACAGAAAATCAGCATTTTCGCAAGAGGGAGCATGATCTGGATACACTGTGAAATTCTCTTTCTCTTGGCAAACGCTCCAAAGTAAATGCTGAGAAATGTATTCCACAGATGATTTTTGATCCATGATGAGCATTTAAAATCTTGAGAGTCAGCAATATGATTAACAATGTATCACTGTGATGCAGATTACATGGGACATAGAAAAGGTAACATATAGTGTGTCTTGTAAACAATGCAGGGTGGTCTATAACATTTTAAGTTTCTAAAATTTTAGTAAGGGAGAGTCAAATGTCTACTGTGGATTAATGAAATGCTTCTTGTCGTTTTGCAGATCATTTTCATGGTAGGACGAGGGTACCTCTCCGCAGACCTGAGTAAAGTGCGCAGTAACTGTCCCAAGGCAATGAAGAGACTAATGGCAGACTGCTTAAAGAAAAAACGAGAGGAGAGGCCGCTGTTTCCACAGGTAACACATTGAAGTTATACTTTTATATTTTCTCCATCCCGCAACTATGTGCAATAACTGAAGATTTTAACACCTAGTTTATTACACTATTCCATGCGTCTGTAAAATCTCATCTTATTTCACTATAATACCAGGTCTGCCTCTAAGTCCCTTTTGCAGACCAATTTAATCTGCACCCAAACATTACAGACACACATATATACAGTTGCAGTCAAAAGTTTACATACCCCAATGGGAATTTTATAATTCTAGAAATTTCTCGATAATTATAGGAAAAATTTTGCTGTTGTGGATGAGGAAAAAAAGTAGAAGGACTAGATGTCTACAATTATTTATTTCAGCAATTTTTTTGCAAAACTCGAAAAATGCTAATTCAAAAGTATTCATATCCTGATAAGGAAAATGAAAATAATAGCTAGTTGAAGTACGTTTAGCAGTAATAACCTGTTTTAAACGATTAGGATATTTGTCAATGAACTTTTGGCATGATTCTTTAGTGATTTTTTTACCATTCTTCAACGTAAAATTGTTCCAGTTCATTCAAATTCCGAGGACTTGCACAGATTTCTTCAACTCATACCAAAGATTCTCAATCGGATTTAGAACAGGACTTTGACTGGGTGTGGCAAAGTGCCCCCCCGTGTGTATTTTGTGTTACGTGTTGTGTGTAAATGTTGGTGTATAGTCATCGGTACACGGGATATAAACGGGTCTGTGTTTCACTTGTGATTTAAAAATGTAGATTTATATTTAGGCACGGAGGGCACAAATCACTTCACGTGCTAGTTAAAATGTAATGTGTGGTCACGGGAGTGCACTTAATTAATTCACGTGCAGTTGTACCGAGATTCCAAATGAATGATTGACTAGCAATCGAGTCTCGGTACAACTGCATAAAAACAGCATGTTTTCACTCACTCGGGGTTGGGTGTTCGAGAGTGGAGAACGGGAGAGAGAGAAGGAGAGAGAAATATTTACAAACAATTGCTATCGCGTGCTGGTAGGACCAGCACGATACTTGTTTGTTTGTCTGTCCGTCCACCGTTTGTTTAGTGTTAGTTCGTTTTGTTTATGTCTGTTTATTTTGGCGAAAGTGCCGTGTCCTGTGTTTTTGTTACAACCGTTTATTTTTCTGTTTGATTATTAAACGCTGAGCGCGATCACGCGCTCAGCTTCACCAAAAACCCCAAGTCTCTGTCTGTACTGTGTTTCCTGGCTCTGCCGTGACGTCACCGCTCAGTCGTCTTTGTCACACGTGGTGTCAGAACCGGGAGCTACAGCGCCTCCAGGACTCAGGCCAGAGCAGGAACCGCAATTTGTTTAAAAAAAAAAAAAACACAACAAGAAAATGGAAGGCTGGAACTGGAGAGATGGCTGCCAGGATCTGGAGGTCCTCCTCGGTGGTCTAGAGGACCAAGGCTGGTGCCTTGCCTGTGGGGAGTTCGGGCACCCGGTGGTGCGCTGCCCCTACCAAGAGGGAGAGGAGGAACTGGCCCAGGAGAGGAAGGTGAGGAGGAGGCAGAGAAGGGGAAGGGGAAGAGGAAGGCTGAGTGTCCACAGCCCAAGCGGGAGGAGCCCGAGCGTCCCTACGCCTGAGTGGGAGGAGCCCGAGCGTCCCTACGCCTGAGTGGGAGGAGCCCGAACGTCCCTACGCCTGAGTGGGAGGAGCCCGAGCGTCCTACGCCTGAATGGGAGGAGTCGGTGCGTCCACAGCCCAAGAGGGAGGAGTCGGTGCGTCCACAGCCCAAGAGGGAGGAGTCGGTGTGTCCACAGCCCAAGAGGGAGGAGTCGGTGCGTCCACGGCCCAAGAGGGAGGAGTCGGTGCGTCCACGGCCCAAGAAGGGGAAGGTAGAGCGTCCACAGCCCCAGTCTCCACCAGCAGAGGGTGAATTCCTGCTGGGTCCACCTCCATTGCCATGGGAGGACTGCTTGCAGCTCCCACCTCCACCAGCAGAGGGTGGATTCCTGCTGGTCCCGCCACTTCCATTGGCAGAGCAGCAGGAGCTGCCTCTGCCTCCGCCACCTCCACCGGCAGGAGCAGAGCAGCAGGAGCTGCCTCTGCCTCCGCCACTTCCATCGGCAGAGCAGCAGGAGCTGCCTCTGCCTCCGCCACCTCCATCGGCAGGAGCAGAGCGGCAGGAGCTGCCTCTGCCTCCGCCACCTCCATCGGCAGGAGCAGAGCGGCAGGAGCTGCCTCTGCCTCCGCCACCTCCATCTGCAGGAGCAGAGCAGCAGGAGCTGCCTCTGCCTCCGCCACCTCCATCGGCAGGAGCAGAGCAGCAGGAGCTGCCTCTGCCTCCGCCAACCCCACCAGCAGAGGATGAATGCCTGCTGGTAACACTTCCCCACCAGCAGAGGATGAATCCCTGCTGGTATCACTTCCCCACCAGCAGAGGAGGAATGCCTGCTGGTAACACTTCCCCACCAGCAGAGGATGAATGCCTGCTGGTATCACTTCCCCACCAGCAGAGGAGGAATGCCTGCTGGTATTACTTCCCCACCAGCAGAGGATGAATGCCTGCTGGTAACACTTTCCCCACCAGCAGAGGATAAATGCCTGCTGGTATCACTTCCCCACCAGCAGAGGAGGAATGCCTGCTGGTATCATTTCCCCACCGTCACGAGGAGAGGAGCAGGAGCTGCCTCTCCCTTCACCAGAAGGACCAGGACTAGATGCTGGCGGTCCTCAGCAGCCCTTGCATAGGCTGCTGAGGGAAGCCTGAGGAAGAACCGCCCGGCCACAGAGGCGAGAAGAGGGCCAACACCCGCACCCCAGCTTGTCCTGACTGCCTGCCTCGCTTAGCCCAAGGATGCCTGCCTCGCTTAGCCCAAGGATGCCTGCCTGCAGCCCAAGGATGCCTGCCTCGCCGCCCAAGGATGCCTGCCTCGCCAGCCCAAGGATGCCTGCCTCGCCGCCCAAGGATGCCTGCCTGCTCGCCCAAGGATGCCTGCCTCGCCGCCCAAGGATGCCTGCCTCGCATCGCCCAAGGATGCTTGCCTCGCATCGCCTGGGGTTGCCAGCCGCTCCGCATCGCCTGGGGTTGCCAGCCGCTCCGCATCGCCTGGGGTTGCCAGCCGCTCCGCATCGCCTGGGGTTGCCAGCCGCTCCGCATCGCCTGGGGTTGCCAGCCGCTCCGCGCCGCCTGGGGTTGCCAGCAGCTCCGCGCTCGCCTGGGGTTGCCAGCCGCTCCGCGCTCGCCTGGGGCTGCCTGTCGCTCCGCATCGCCTGGGGCTGCCTTTTGCTCCACACAGGGTACAGGAGTGCGAGGGAGAAGTGGAGCTCCGCTGCCGCCTCTATGGCCAGGGGCTCCCCTCCCGAGTTAAGCCTCCCGAGGGTCGCTGCTGCTGCCGTCGCCTCCCGAGGGTCCGCTGCTGCTGCCGTTGCCTCCCGAGGGTCGCTGCTGCTGCCGTGCGCCTACCGAGGGTCCACTGCCGTGCGCCTGGGGTCGCCGGGGATCCTGCTTCGCCTGGGGTAGTGGAGGTCCTGCTTCGCCTGGGGTCGCTACACTATGGCCAGAACCCCATGAAGGGGAGCTGTCGGCCATGAAGAAAGGGGAGGTCAGGAGACCAGCTCCCCAGCCGCATTTCCGTGGCAGGAAACACGGTGGCCAGAGCCCCACGGAGGAGCTAGCGACCCGCGAAGGAGGGAGGTCAGGAGACCAGCTCCCCTCGCAGCAGTTTCAGCTGCCGGAGGTGGGTGGCGGCCCACGGAGGGAACTGCGGCCATGAAGAAGGGGGAGGTCAGGAGACCAGCTTCCCCGCAGCAGTTTGCAGCAGGAGATAGTGTGGCTGAAGCCCGGAAGAGGGAGCTGCCAGCCACGAAGAGTGGGGGTGCCAGACATTTCACCATGGCCACCCCAGAAACAACTTGCTTCCCCCTCTTCGGGACTTTGGGACTGAGGGGGAGGTGGCCATTGAGGCCATGTGTGCTTTGCACAAGGGGTATATGTGGCAAAGTGCCCCCGTGTGTATTTTGTGTTACGTGTTGTGTGTAAATGTTGGTGTATAGTCATCGGTACACGGGATATAAACGGGTCTGTGTTTCACTTGTGATTTAAAAATGTAGATTTATATTTAGGCACGGAGGGCACAAATCACTTCACGTGCTAGTTAAAATGTAATGTGTGGTCACGGGAGTGCACTTAATTAATTCACGTGCAGTTGTACGAGATTCCAAATGAATGATTGACTAGCAATCGAGTCTCGGTACAACTGCATAAAAACAGCATGTTTTCACTCACTCGGGGTTGGGTGTTCGAGAGTGGAGAACGGGAGAGAGAGAGAGAGAAATATTTACAAACAATTGCTATCGGCGTGCTGGTAGGACCAGCACGATACTTGTTTGTTTGTCTGTCCGTCCACCGTTTGTTTAGTGTTAGTTCGTTTTGTTTATGTCTGTTTATTTTGGCGAAAGTGCCGTGTCCTGTGTTTTTGTTACAACCGTTTATTTTTCTGTTTGATTATTAAACGCTGAGCGCGATCACGCGCTCAGCTTCACCAAAAACCCCAAGTCTCTGTCTGTACTGTGTTTC
Source organism: Acipenser oxyrinchus oxyrinchus (assembly GCA_030684275.1). NCBI lineage: Eukaryota > Metazoa > Chordata > Actinopteri > Acipenseriformes > Acipenseridae > Acipenser > Acipenser oxyrinchus. The sequence goes on from CM060254.1 coordinate 27,685,771, forward strand.
CTGGCTCTGCCGTGACGTCACCGCTCAGTCGTCTTTGTCACACTGGGCCATTCCAGAAACTTGAAGTAGATTTTGATGTGTGCTTTGGATCGTTGTTGTGTTGGAACCAAGTTTTGTAGCGGAGGGTTTCAAATGATTGGCCCATACCTTTTGGTATGCTATGGAATCCATTTTACCATGTATTGGAACTAAATTTGCTGTGCCATTAGAGGAAAAACAGCCCCATAGAAGGATATTACCACCACCATGCTTGACAGTAGGTATGGTGTTCTTTTCTTTGTATGGCTCACCAGACTTTCTCCAAATTGAATGACTATCAGCGGGACCAAATAACTTGATTTTTGTTTCATCACTCCATAAAACCTTTGACCAGAACTCCTATCCATCATTCAAATGCTATTTTTTGCAAACTTTAAGTGGTTGTCCTTGTGACGTTTTCCTAAGAGTGGCTTTTTCCTTGGCCTGCGACCATTGAGACCTTCACCATGCAATACTCGACCTATGGTTGAAATGGAAACCCCAGTCCCACTTGCAGCCAATTCACTTTGAATGTCTTTGACATTTGATCTTGGATTGTTAGTAACCTTCTTCACAATTTTTCTACTTGTTCTTGGTGAAAGAACCTTCTTTCTTCCAGACTGAGGGAGCCTTGTGACAGTACCATGAGTCTTGTACTTCTTGATAATAGAAACATTGGTTGAAATTGGGATACTCAAATGCTTGGAAATCTTCTTGTATCCTTCTCCAGCTTTATGATAATTTTCTGCCTGAGGTCTACAGATAGCTCTTTACTTTTTCCTATATTGACTTATTGGTAATGACAGCAATCGTCCTATGCCTAATCATTTTATACTCTCTTAAGAATGTTCACCTACAATCCAGCATTTTCTAGACTTTTCTAGAATTAGGTTCTGCATTATCATATTGAAAATTCTAGCACCTTGTAGACAATACTATCATAGCATCAAAGGGTATGAATACTTTTGAATGAGCATTTTTGGAGTTTTGCAAAAAAATTGCTGAAATAAATAATTGTTCTAACTTTTTCCTCATCCACAAAAGCAAAACTTTTACTAGAAAAGATTTTTCCTAAAATTATTTGTTTTTTGAGAAATTTCTAGAAATTATGAATTTCCATTGGGGTATGTAGTAAACTTGTGACTACATCTGTGTGTGTGTGTATGTGTGTAGGGATTTTTTGTTGTTGCTGTTTGTTAAGCATTTTAACTCGATAATGCTCGATAATTGCCGTTAGAATATGTATCATGTTTTTATTAATTCCCATTCACCTCCCTCAATATTTCAATGACTGCATACTTCAGTAAGGAGTCCCAATTTAAGCCAGTTTGATCTTGGCCTTTCAAATAGGTTCCAGTGGCAAATTGTATTGGGGCATTTTTCAGCTGAAACCGATTTTAGTACTTAATGTGTGCTGTGAACGAAATAAGAGGCTGCATGGCTGTGTGATAATATGCTGTTTTTCTAGCTACTGGCCTCCATAGAACTGCTGGCTCGCTCCTTACCCAAAATTCACCGCAGCGCATCTGAGCCATCGCTGAACCGGGCTGGGTTCCAGACAGAGGACTTCAGCCTGTATGCCTGCGCATCCCCCAAAACACCCATCCAGGGAGGGGGCTATGGTGAGTTCACACCTTAGTGCAAACCTCTAGATACAAAATAAAGAAAACCGGCTGCTCCTTATGCTTTAGGTCATATGGTCTTGTTGCTGCTAGATCATTGGCGTGAAACTGACCTAAAGCACAGGAATTGGTTAGGTATCAGGAAGTAGCATTATTTTTGGTGTATCCTGAAAACAAGCAAATACTCAAACGATCTACATACAAAATGAGGAGCAGTGATTGATAAGTGTTAATATTTTAAACCTTGGTTATGATTCTGAAATTAAACAAAATTGAATTACAGCTTAAATATCGACTATACTTTCTCTGCCGTTTGCTGTAAATTATTAGGCTACACAGACTGTTTTTTCAGCCATTAGACACCAAGCACTTTCCACAGCATACTAGTCACCAGCTCTAACTATTGACGTTGTAACTAAGGCTTTAAAATGTTCCTACCCTAATCAGCTCCAGTATTGTTTTCACTTTGTGCTCCACTATCTGACTTGCACATCAAAAAATGAGCAGTATTGCAAACAATGTATTAGTGAATTACTCTTGTACAGTAAAATAATACATTACTGTCAACGTAGCGAAACTGTGAAATAGCCAAATATGTGAATTATTGAATTGTCAAATATCGAAGGAACACTGCACTGTATATCCTGGGGATTCGCTGAAACAATTGAGATGATACTTGGTAAGGATGTGTAGCGTACATACTGTGGATGTAGGTCTACTTTTTCATTGTGTGGTGTATATCCTTGTATGAATTTCATAGCCATGCAGTGGTAGCCATTTACAAGTTGCAGCTGTTAAGCCTTCAGTGTATCCAGCAGGTGGCGTGAATCCACTGTTTTAATGTTTTTGAATGGCAAAGCTCAAATAACAAGCTGTTTGGCTTGATTTATTACAAAAGTACAATCCATCCTCTCAGGTCAGTTAATACATAATTTGAGATTTGTTTTTCACATGCATATTGTAACTGATATAGTAGATTTGCATAAGCAATTGAACTACTTCTACTAAAACACTAACTTCGTAAAGATTAATTAATTTATTATTTTTTTTTTTTTACATTGTCTTTGTCTTTATATGAAGTTTGCAGTCCTTCTGAGTGGTTCTTATTGCAGTTACTCAATGTGTTCTTTTTTAGGGCCATCATTCAAAAAATGGGGACTGCTATGTGCAAATTGTGTCAATGTTTCGGATTGCATTAGGCTATAATCTAATTTTATAAAAATATTTTTAAACTATTAGGTACTTTGATGATTACATGATTATGAGGAACCTCTGTATGAGCATGCAGTGGTTTACTTCTTGATTTAGACTGTTGATTTAGAAGGTGGCTCAGAATCTTGTCACTTGTAACATATGAATAGTTACCACTGTACCTGTTCCGTGCTGGTCTAATCTAATTGTTTTTTTTTGTCTGTTTGTTTTTTCTTCTCAGGAGAGTTTGCAGCCTTTAAGTAGCAGAGCAGATTCCGCCAGTACATCCCTTGTCACTTTTTAAAGTCTTGTGTTCCTGCAGTGGGTTCATCCATTTAAAATTAATTCCAAGAATGTGCTGTTCTCTTCCTCTCGATCTGAAGAAGAACCCTGCTGGAACAGCAAACAAGAACCAAAAACTTTCTGAAGAAAAATCACAATTTAAAAACGAAACAAAAAAGAAATAAAATGAGGTCAACAACAAAAGAAAATAAACAATCAAACAAGCGAATCAGTGGAAGAAGCCTGTTTGGAGCCAGACATATGTACTTGCTGGTTTCCCTTCAGAAAATCTGAAAAAAAAATGGTGGAGGGATTGAGGCATGGAAAGGAAGGAAAGAAAGATGGAAAGGTGTTCAGACCACAACTGTTTGAGAGGAACTGCATCCCTTTTGGGGGTGCGTGGTGGCGAAGCAGGGTCTTGTTCTTAGATCCGCAATTTGGCGTTTGGCAGCGATAGAAGATAGAGCCAAACGTTGGCTGCTGAACGGACGGAATCGGTCGACAGGCCTGCATCGTATCCAATCCCTGCGTTGGTGGGGATCTGTTTTCAAGAATGATTTCTTTGGAGGTGGGGGGTGATGAGGGGTGTTGGTTTGAATCCTGTAAGAGGAGGAAAAATAAAATAATAATTGTAGTCCATTCCACAATAGGTACATATGAGTAATAGAATTAACAAATTCTCAGAGTTTACCCTGTGCTAGGCAAGCACATTATGGATCATTTCCAGACTTTTGCTCTCCTTTTTAGGCCCTCCTAAAAAGGAGGCTATCGCATCCTCCCATTCTACCTAGTTTCAAATGGACTCTGCTACCATACTTCACCCACATTGGCATGTGCACTGGAAGTGAACTCAGCAAGCTCCCATTCATTGGTGGTGGTTGTGCTTTCTTTGTGTTTGTTTTATTTTAAAATATGTGGCTAACTTAACATTCCAAGATTATTATTATTATTATTATTATTATTATTATTATTATTATTATTATTATTATTTATTGCTATTATTTCTGGACAGGCAGGCCTGTAAAGCAGGAATTATTTATCTGACTACTTTTTTTTTTTTTTAAACTATGTACATGTCAACTAGATAAGGCATGTTTCAGTGGGGAGTGAAGGGGAAGGATGGACAAGGAGGGTGCTTGTTCTTGTATATTATGCCAGGATGCTGCAGTAGATGTGAAAATCATTGGTTTGTTTACTCCCAAGAGTAATGCAATCTACAAGGAATTCAGTCTGTGGAATGGAGGAGAAGCTTGCATTCCTGGTTGTGTTCTCCCCTTGATTGTCTGCATCCCTCTATTAGACAGAAGGAGAGAGAGAGGGCTGGGGCAGCCCAAAGTATTTTACAACCCCTCCTTCACTTCCAGTCTTGTTCCAGTACATGGCAGTGTAAGCCATGGTAAACATAATGCTGTTTATAAGTTAACCTGAGGAAGGCCTGGTTTTTTGCTGCTCACGTAGCTTAAAACCAGAAAATAAATAATCTTTCTGTAAAAACTGTCGCAGAAAAGGGCAGGCTTGGCCTTTTGAATGAATGGATTCCCCATCGTGTTCTGGGCTGTGAGGATGGGTGTGTCTTTGTTTTGAATGAATGCATTCCCTATCGTGTTCTGGGCTGTGAGGATGGGTGTGTCTTTGTTTTGAATGAATGCATTCCCTGTCGTGTTCTGGGCTGTGGGGATGGGTGTGTCTTTGTTTTGAATGAAGGCATTCCCCTTCGTGTTCTGGGCTGAGGGGATGGGTGTGTCTTTGTTTTGAATGAATGCATTCCCCATCGTGTTCTGGGCTGTGGGGATGGGTGTGTCTTTGTTTTGAATGAATGCATTCCCCATCGTGTTCTGGGCTGTGGGGATGGGTGTGTCTTTGTTTTGAATGAATGCATTCCCCATCGTGTTCTGGGCTGTGGGGATGGGTGTCTCTCTTTCTTTTTTGGAGGGGGGAGTAGGTCTTTGTTAGTAGGAGGGGGGAAGTAAGGTTGTTGATTTGAAAAATTAAACTACTCCCTTTTAGTTTCAGTGAAGATATTACAAATACTGAAATGTGTACATTTTGTAGGGAATGTATTAAGTTTATTTGAAAGATGAGGGACTGATGGTACTTTTGAGCTCACCACACAGGTTTCTTTAGGAACTGGCAGCACCGGAGACTGAAGCCCTTTATCTATCTATCCACAGTGAAGGTACAGCACAACAAAGGATGGAGTGCTTGTGGAAAACGAGGGATTGAAGCCCCTTGTTGATTTTAGAATAGGTTTACCACAGGCTAGACTAGACTTAGACCACCTTCCGTGAAGACAGATTTGAACATTGGTCTCCTGTAGTAAGCTTGAGTTTACACCACATATCTCTAATAAAATAATAAATGATAGTGATCCAAAGTGATAAGTACAAGTGATGTCGGGGGTGGGGGGGGTGACACTGGCAATAGGGTGTAGTGCCAAGACATCATTGATTCACATTGAGTTTACAAAGGGATAAAATTGTTCTATATTGATGCATGACCATTCGTCAATGATTACCAGCTCTAATTCTTTCATAGAAGGTGGGTAGCAACGCTGTTCTTCATAGACTACTCCCCATTAGTTACTCCACGCTGGTCACTGTAGTCATAATGTTTAAGACTTCCTTTTTGTAGTCTTGGATACAAATGAATACAACACTATCAGTCTGTCAAGCCTTATGTCTTTTGCATTATGTCTGAAAGTGACTTGCTGCAGGGAGATGCATCTTTTATATATTATAGAATATATGTCAGTCATTCTATTTGCCATTGTGTGCTATGTATCGCTGGTGTTTCTTCATTTTTTTTCTTTCTGGTCACAATTCCCAAGGACATTGCTAATATTTGTCTGCTGGTTGGTTTATTGTTAATCTTCAGATTAGGTATGTCTGTCATAGTAGCAGTGAGGAAGTGAGTTAAACACAGGGAGCTTTGGCATCAGTTAGAGATGTATAGCAGCCTTGTATCAAAACGCCTTGAAATTAGAGATCAGAGGTAAGCAGCCTTATCAGAGAAAGCATTAGGACAAAGAGTCTGAGAACATGGGGCAGTGTGCTGTAGGCTTATATCAGTAAGTGCTAGAGCAGAGAGTATTTGGTGGGATGTACATTAGTCGCCTTATACCAGAGACAGTGTGGGACCAGCAAGCTTTAGATTTGAGGATGGCTTATGTTATGTTTAGAATGTTGTTCGTGCACAATGATAATAAAGGGAGAAAACTGAAACTAAGCATGAAGGGAGGGTGAAATCAACTGAAAGGGCAACAGTAGATCATGTGGAGAAAGGCTACAGCATATGCACACTTGCGCCTGCCTTGCTGGTGTTCGTCCAGTTTCTGTAAATAACAGCAGAAACCTGTTGGACAGCTATCAAACTGCTACTGTTGTTTTCAGGAAGTCTTCATTTGTTTTGCTGTCCCAGTATATTTTCAGACATTTGGTAGCTCTCAAGCAATGTAGAATTAAGTACCATATGTGCAATCCAGTTGGCAAAGCTTCATCGGTTGTTTATTCTCAGCAAATTCTAATCCAGAGACTCAATTGTTTAATTATTGGAATCAGTTCAGTTCCTCAGCTAATACCGTCTTGTGTATTCCAGATTCCTTTTTAAAATGCTTGTAATCCATTCCACTTTAGATGCAGGTTCCACTCCAGTCATTCTAATATTGCCAGACATTCTGTTCTGTCCACTCTGCTTCTCTTATTATAGATAACTCAAACTTAATCCATTCCACTGGTGCTTCTTTTGCAGTTCTATATTTAATGTGCATTCTATAACCACAGCCTGTTTTTAGAATAAAATACCCAGTCTGGAAATAAGGGTAAGTGGGCTTTTGTTATGTGTAATCTTTTACTATTTAATAGAGTAAAGTATCAATTGCATCATTTGGAGCAACCAGTGTTTTGTTTTAGTTGAACAAACACTAGAAATGCTCATTTGCAAATTAGAAAAAAAGTTTATCAAATTCTCATTTGGAGCATACGTGTGTGAAAACTATTTTTATTCAAACAAGAAGACAGGGTCTAGGGGTAAAAACCTGGTGGCCAGGTGTCCTTTCAGATAATTTCAAGACCTTGCATTAAAAGACCCCATACCCCCAGAGATCTGTTGTGTACAGTAGGTATCCTGTTTTCACAGCCTCTTGTGTATTGTAAGCTATGAACACTTATTAACCAGCGCCGATGAAAGGAATTGAATCTGGTTTGGATACTTTTAACAAAAAGGTTTCTGGTTTAATGTAATTGAAACCATAAGTCTATACCCACTCTTAAAGTCCTGTAGTGTGCATATGAAAGACACTTGTCTTATAACTATTCCTGGAAATATGTTGCTTTGCTTATGATAAGCAAGCAAGGCATCTCTAAAAGCAGTTATATTGTTACAAATGGGTTACTCATTGTTTAGTTAGTGTACCGTACATTGAAACTAATGAATGATTGATAAAATAAGAAGTTTAATTTGAAAGTATATGTGATGAAGTGGTTACTGCTGGGCAATAGCATTTTTAAGTAAATACTTTTCATTTCTAGGTCAGACTCACCAGCATTGCAAGTTTAAGGTCTTAAAAGTATAGCAATGGTTACAATTCATTTTCCTACCATGAATAGACTTCTGCGCTGTTTTCTCTGCCACGCCGATTTTATTGTTTAGTTGATCTTTTCATTTCTTAATTTTTAAGGAATATCTTTGAGGTACTAAAGAGAAGCCCTCACTTCCAAGTCAGTCCGTAGGTATTCAGGCCTCCCTCAGTGTGTGTGCTGTGTGCTCTGCCTAGCAATGAAAACACAGGGAATCTTAATAGTTACAGATCAACATGGAGGAGAGGGCTGGTCTATAGTATTGAAACCTGAGACTTTTGAAAGTGAAGAAGTAGACTAGGACATGAGAACTTCTACACAATAATGAGGGGAGTATTGAAAATCTCACTGAAGCAAATGGGGAAAATATACACTTTAACAGACTTGCAGTTGAAGAAATGGCATACACTAGTTCCCTCCTGTGAATGTGGGTGTACCTTGTAATAGCACCAAGGAGATTTTTTAAAAAGAGGAAAATTGGGACTGTGTTTTATGTGCTGTATTTATTTTATATGTATTGTTTAGTTTTAAAGAGAAGAATGTTACTGTGGTATGTTTTAAGTTTGTGTTCCATTTTGTGATGGGCAAACTTCATTTGGATGTCTGTTTTGGTTTGTACCGCTATCTCACTTTTCTGTACACTATCCCACCCCCCACTCTCTTTTCTATTCCCATTCCAGTTTTCTTTTATGTGCCCCCATCATACCTCCGCCCCCGCCTCCTGCCTTTCTTCAGCCCATTTCTTTGGGGGGAGTTTCATTTCACTTGTTGTAAATTTGTACAATTGAAATATTGTCAGTTTGCTAGAAAGCATGGAGACAAAAAAAAAAAATAGAAAATGAAAACAAATAAATAAACACATTTTGATAGATGAAATTCTGAAAAAAGATTTATTTCTGTGTAAAAATATTTAAAAGGCTGTATTATATTAAATGCAGAAAGGCAAATGTATTTGTTGTGAATATGAGATACTGCTATTAAAGAGTGCATGGAAACACTGGCACCTCTGTACAGTTTATTGATTGATTTGATTTATTTTTTATTTCTCAATTTGGGAATTTGTAGCACAATTTTTTTTAGTCAAGACAACTTGAGATTTAAAACCATTTTTTTTATTAGAGCATAAATACCAGTAATATAAGCATATATCGCAGCATTTTGACTTGCTGGTTTTTGCGCTTCGAATGGATTGACGTCTTTCAGACGGCGCTGAGAAATAGGCAGAGAGGCAGTTCAACTAACCCACCTGGCGAGGTGGAGGCTGGGGAGGAGGTAAGCCCAAAACACTGACTAAAGAGGGAGGTTTACATTTACCCGACTTCATTACTAAGGGCAGCTGATACTTATTCAAGTTTTACATAAATGTGGGAATTACCTCCTTAGTCCAGTGACTGCTTTTGGTCATATTTGCAGTTGTATTTAGAATTTCCTAACTCGGATGCCACCAAATTGTTATGTATGTCTATTATATTGTCCTGTAAACTACAAAATGTCAGACAAATGTCAGAGTTAATTTATTCTACACATTAAGGACCAGTATACTGATTTGCTGACCATGTTCATTTGAAATGATCATCTTTAAAAACTTTAAAGAACCTTGTACTGCACACACTCATTCTTAACCTAGATATTTTCACAGAACTTATCGTACTTAAAGCACTGACTAGGCCTGGGTAAGACTGTCAAAACTGATCATCCTCATAACTGTCAAAGGAAAATCCATGTGAAATTGGCTTTTTGGGTATTTAATACATATTCATTGGTAACATCCAAAAGATGTCCTGGTTACATGTTAATGAAAGATTTAACTGAGAATTAACCCTTTGTTGCATTTCATCCCGTACACTGGACAACCAATGAAGTGGTTCAGACTTGTTTAGAACAAGTGTGGATAGTAATTATGTGCTTCATTACTATTTTATCTTATTGTTTGCTTCTCTTTAAGACACAATTTTATTAATTTTTGCACAAAATAACGGGGAACAAAATAAATGATCTAGAAGGGATTTATTTTGGTTTGAGGATTCATTTTTATCAGGATTGCTAGAACACGTTTAAAGGTGTGGAGTGCCCCTTATTGTACACCTTTTTATCGCAGGGTATGTTAGCGATGGTACCTCTGTACTTAGTGGTAGGAGGCTCAGGTTTGTTTAGATCACATACTGATGTCAATGGCTAGCAAACTGGACAGACATCAAATCTGCATTTAAAACTAGAGGCGCCAATGCCAATGAATTATAGCTTGGTGGAAAATCGAACATGATTGTAGGAAAATGCAGGTTTTGTTGTACTATGTTATTTGGAATGTTGTTTTTTTGTTTTTTTTAATTAATCTGTGCCTTTGCCAAAAAAATCAAATGCCACCTTTTTTTGTATCAACCCCTCCACACGTACACCAAGCATCCAATCTAATTACCAGCTCATTGGTTTCTACTGGGAGATATCATTTGATTACTGAAGCATTTAATACATTAGTATATGACACTCCTCAAACGATACAGCTTTTCCATTACAGGTTGATGTTCTTTATGTCAACACTGTGAGAAATTGCCTTTCTCTCAGATTTCCTGTAAGCCTGCAAGCCCTGGATTGTGACCCCCACTAAATTAGCAGGGCTGATTAAAATGACTTTGCATCATAACAACTCATTATGCGGCCCTTAGTTTTTTAACCTCTTCACGCTAATACAGCCATCCCATTTCCTAGCAATAACATAAGCATGACCACAGTTAAAATTTTTGATAAAAAGAATACCTAATGGATGTTTATTCTATACCAAAAATGGTGCAGAACCCTGTGGCCAGATCATGGCTGCCCTCCGAGGGCATAAGAGGACTTCACGCACAGATCTCTGCACCATTTTTCAAGAGAACTGAACCTGACAGAGAGAGCCTATACAAATAAGTACTTGTTGCATTTATCTGCATATATTACTTGCTAACTTTGTGTATTACACTAATTTATGCAATAATTATTAACGTTGTATTACTTCACTATTACACTTATGTTTTGCACACAGTCTGCTGTTTGTTATGTCCACTTAGCTGACCTTGTGGCCCTGCTCTCCTCACAGGCTGCTGTAGCTCTGGCTGGAGTTGAAATACAATTTTCGTTTTTGGTAATGATATTATTATTTTCTGAACTGTAATTGTTTTATTACTGTTTTCTGTGAGTATTTTTTGTGTGTTTTTCTGTCTTTTTTTTTTTTCACAGAAAGATGAACACAGCTGCTGGGCTCAGCAGCTCTGCGTTGACCGAGATACGCATGTCGGCTGAGATTGCTTGCAGTTTCTCCCACAGTATCTCATTGCCGTTTTTGTGTCCGCTTGCATCACCATTACAGGGTTCGAAATTAATACCCACCCACCCGCCAAACACGGGTTAAGTTGGTCTGTGGCGGGTAAATTTCACATACAGTGGCTCTCAAAAGTATTCACCCTTTTTGGACTTTTCCACATTTTATTGTGTTACAACATGGAATCAAAATGGATTTAATTAGGAGTTTTTGCCACTGATCAACACAAAAAAGTCCATAATGTCAAAGTGAAAAATAAAATTTACAAATTGTTCTAAATTAATTACAAATATAAAACAAAAAATAATTGATTGCATAAGTATTCACCCCCTTTGCTATGACACACCTAAATAAGCTCTGGTGCAACCAATTGTCTTTAGAAGTCACATAATTAGTTGAATGGAGTCCACCTGTGTGTAATTAAGGTGTTTCACATGATTTCAGGTTAAATGCACCTGTCTCTGGGAGGTCCCACAGTTGGTTAGTACATTTCCTAACAAAAACTACATGAAGATGAAAGAACATTCAACGCAAATCCGGAATATTGTTCTTCAAAAGCACCAATCGGGTAGGATATAAGAACATTTCCAAGACATTGAATATCCCCCAGAGCACAGTAAAGTACATTTTTAAGAAATGGAGAGTATATGGCACAACTGTGAATCTGTCTAGAACAGGCCCTCCTCAAAAACTGAGTATCCGGGCGAGAAGGGCACTAGTCAGGGAGGCCACCAAGAGACCTATGGTAACTCTAAAGGAGTTACAGTCTTCCACGGCTGAGCTGGGAGACACTGTGCATACGGCAACAATAGCCCGGGTGCTTCACAAAACTGGCCTTTATGGGAGTGTGGCAAAAGCGATTGTTGAAAAAACTCACATCAAATCTCGGCTAGAGTTTGCCAGAAGGCATGTGGGAGACTCTGAGACCAAGTGGAAGAAGATTCTATGGTCTGATGAGACCAAAATAGAGCTTTTGGCCTCACGCTAAGCACTATGTTTGGCGCAAGCCTAACACCGCACATCATCCTGAGAACATCATCCCTACCGTGAAGCATGGTGGTGGCAGCATCATGCTATGGGGATGCTTCTCTGCGTCAGGGTTTGGAAAGCTCGTGAAGATAGAGGGCAAAATGTATGCAGCAAAGTACAGAGAAATCCTGGAGGAAAACCTGCTGAAGTCTGCAAGAGACCAGGGACTTGGGAGAAGATTCATCTTCCAGCAGGACAATGACCCGTAACATACAGCCAAAGCCACACTGGAGTGTCTTAAAAACAAAAAGGTCAATGTCCTGGAGTGGCCCAGTCAAAGCCCAGACCTCAATCCAATTGAGAGTATGTGGAAAGTTGAAAATTGCTGTTCACCAAAGGTCCCCATCCAACTTGACGGAGCTTGAGCAATTTTGCAAAGAAGAATGGGCAAAAATTGCAGTGTCCAGGTGTGCAAAGCTGGTAGAGACTTATCCAAATAGACTCATGGCTGTAATTGCTGCCAAAGGTGCCTCTACCAAATATTGACTCAAGGGGGTGAATACTTATGAAATCAATTATTTTCTGTTTTGTAATTGATTTAGAACAACGTGTAGATTTTATTTTTCACGATGTACAGTATTCTAAAAAATGTATGTCACGCTGGACGCTGACGCTTTGATGAAACACACTTGGTGTGAAAGTGCCTTAATAGTATAGGCAATTGAAAATGTAAGAATACAGTAATCCTTCGCGTATCTGACTACGGTGGGACCAGAGTAAGGGTGAATATTTAAAAAGGCAGATCAATTAATCCTGTTTTAAATACCATTATACACAACTGTAACAATTACTATATTCACACAATTATTGTTTTGAGATTCAGCTTTTAGGGAGCTTCCCTAAATCCCTTGTTTAGAAAACACTTACGTCGCCAAATCACATGACCTAAGTGTGGTCGGCCATTTTGGACGTCAAAAAGCTTTGGACGTCATATTGACAACCTGCGAAGACGTAGAACTTTTTTTTAAAGCACTTTTTTTTTCAACTCATGCAGTCCAAAAAACAATACTTGACATTGTCTGATGAAATCAGTCATCTCAGAGGTGAACATCGAGATAGATACATCGAGAAAATTCTGTTCGCCGGCCTTCAAAATGATGTGTATTTGCTGCCAGCTGGTCTCTTCTCTGAGGTTGTCAAGTGTGACAGTACATCCCTGCCTGACTTCACGCTTCACGATTATTTATCACTATGTAATAAACAACATCTCCCCGTACGCTAGCCAATATCTCAAAGGCATACAAAAGCCTTGATGCATACCTGTATTTTGTATCACGATGGGTGACATGTTTGCATCAGTGGCTAATACCAGGGGGACGCGTCCGTCATCTTATCATGGCTAAGTTAATCGTGTCTCAATTTCACTTGATAAACTAGCAATGACAGTGACAGCACTAATATAGCCAAAGGAAATATAAGACCAGAATTACAAAGAAGAATTCAGAGGTTTTTGTTAGTGTAGTTTGTTATGTTTTTAAGTTATACGAATTATAGGGTGATTTTGTTGTATAAGAATCCCACCTTTCTGAGGGTGTGCGCTTTATTTGAAATACAAATGAAAATAATATTGCTTACTGATAGGGTTGCCATCTGGCCCCACAATCCCGGGACACTTTGCGACCGAACAGGATTTTAAAAAGACTACTTAAAACTGAGAGAAAAGAATGTGTTAATTAGCTCCTACCTTCGATCAAATTAATGATGGTGCTTAATTACCATGCACGGCACACAATTGTATAATTATAATAATAATTCATTGTATAATATAATAATAATGAATACAATATATTACTTTTCATGTATTTCATTATTATTAATTATAATAATAATATTTTATTTATTTATTTGCAGACAGTAATACGTAAAAGTCGCTTACTTTCTGTTTGTTAATAATAAATCGCTAAAACGTACAATTACTTTTGGAGCTTTTCGGTATGAAATTTACCCGAGTGTCTGGAAATTATAATTCCCACTTTTTGCATTGTGTATAATTTCTCACCCAATCAAATTTCGAAGCGATCATAAAACTGCATTTTAAAACTCCACACGGGCATTTATGATTTTTTTTTCCTATTCGATAGGGCCGAATGGTAGGGGAAACACCTGTAGTATGAAAACCGCATTATATAAGACCAACTTTATTGCAAAGTGTACAGTATTTTATATACATAATAAACGCTAGAAATTTCGACTCAACAATAAAAAACTTACCCACCAACGCGCTGTTAGCGCGACTTGGCGGGAACCCTACACATTAAAATAAATAAATAAAAATTTCAGTGACAAAAAAATCTATTTTTAACGTGATTATGACAACTATATAGAGGTTAATTTGAATTGCAACATAACTTTTATATATTTTTGAAAAGCAGAATCTTACCTGCTATGAAGTGTTCACTGCATAAACGACTGTATGTTGTTGGCTTCCAGTTTTTACGATGTTTGGTAGTAATCCATCTTTCTCGTCTCTCAGCATCTTTTGGTATGCGGTAAAATGATAGATTCAGCTTTTGGCCTTGTCTATTGTTGCATCCAACAGCACAACACGCTACAACCATCTTCTATTTCAGTTTTTTAAAACACTGGTAAACAGGCTGTCAATATGCCGTCTGAAGGCTTTTGACGTCCAAAATGGCCGACAAGCTGCTGGCACGTGACTTGTGACATCAGGTACAAATCATCAGTACGCTTCCATTAGTGTCAGGTAATTTACACACTAGCAAAATGTATAGATTTATAAACTGCAAGTAGTGTCCATTTGCTCAAATATTGAAAAAAACAAACAGAAAAGTACAAAACTGAAATTACAATAGAAATGAAATGCGCAGTACTCACATTACTGTGTTGGAGTAAAGATGTTGAGTAGGGGCAGCTTCAGGTTGCTGTTTCAGGCAGTCCAAAGAAACTCAGATCCCGATGCAAACCTTTTAATCTGTGAGGCAGACTTTTTAATATCTGTCACAGTGCTCTTTCCAATTACAAAACCAGGTGCTATTTTATCCCTGGTAATTCAGTTTTCCCCGAAGTATTTCCAGCTTTTTTTCAGTTGTAAGCAGAGCTTGCTTTGGCTTTCCTGTAGCCATTTTGCATTCGCGCTGTACACGTGGGTGCTGAAGAGCTCGATCATGGCGGATAAACGGTTCGGGCGGATATGTGAAGGGCAGATACACGACTGATTATTATATTTGAGTCAGATCTTGGCATGACGTTTGGTGGCACAACTTAGTCTATATATAGCATTTTGAAGTTCAGAATGGAAAGTTAGAAGAAAGTGAACATTGATTTAAAACCCACCTACTAGGGGTTGATATGTGCATATTTGTGCAGTATAGCCGGTATAGAATTTCTAACATGAATTCATTCCATTTGAAATATCAGCAATCAACTTGGCAACACACAGAATCATTTCTTTCTTTTCCTGTCAGAGATCACTAAGGTGCTCAACATCTTTCTCTCGATCGCTTGTCAATAAAGAAGAACTCTGCTTACAGGGTTTAAACTGAGCCACTTTTTGGGGCACTTTTTTAGTTTATTTTTTAGTTAATATATAGGCCTAGTTACTGCCCGCTAAAACTATAGTGTATTAACAATTAATTAACTACTAACATATTAGCACAAGATTTTCTTTTTTGTTAATGGATAGTTAATAAGTGTGCCATGTTTACATCTTTTTGTAAACGCCTAAATTACCTGCAGTAAACTGAGAGGCACCGTTAAAAAAACATGCTATACTAAATTAATTTAAAAACAACAAAGAAAACAGTACCTTTCAATTGGATATTAACATTACCACACATTTATAGCAGTACTAAGTAATACATGTTTTTTATTGTTTTTTTTTCTTCATTTTTATCAAACATCCTGCAAATGTACAGGTAACTTGCACAAGCAAACTAAGAATTTGAAACAAAAACTCAATGTATTTTTTTTTTTTATTAATTTACCTTTTTCCTTTACCATCTCCTTAAAATATATTTTAAAATGTTGTCATTGTGTCATGATAAACAAGCACGGCTCTGAGTATTCATTTGGCAGGTGTTAATCCTGAGTCCTGTCAGGTGCATTGTGGACACTGTAGTTTCTTAACAGTGATTGTATACCAATGCTGGCAGACAAGTATGTAAAGAAATATTCATCTACAGACAGTCTTTGTGCAAAAAAGCAATTAACCGGAATGCCATTCAGTAAGTATACAATGTATTAATAGTAAAGTAAACTGAGAGGTTTACAGAGTTAAAGCCTTAACAGTTAATATATAGTTTCCTATTTATAAACTATTTTACAAATGTTAGATCCCTACTAAGGAATTATCAAGTCAATAATTTTGAAATGCGTTAGCTAAATATTAAAGTAGGGTTGTGCTGATACTCAGTAAATCCTAGTAATTGCCTTTAACAAGTTGTTGGGTGTTCACTTAAATGGAATTAACTTCATGAAGACATGTTTAATATACATAACACAAAGCAAAGTGATTCCTCATTTGCGCCTGTCTGTGCATATATTGAGTACCAATCAATAAAGGTGATTAAACCAAAAAAAAATCTTGTTTTATCTGTGATTGTTTGCCTTAGCTGTGTCTTATCTGTTTGATATAAAATCATTTTTGAATTTTTGTGGGGTGAAAGGACATTTTGCTTCCAATTGGCTTTTAAGTCACTCAGTGCGGAAATGTATTTGCCATTGATTCATACTTAATTGTATAGATTTGGGCAAATGAGAGAAAGCAGCTTTTATTGTCAAATGAACACATTTTTAAAAAGAAGTTTTAAGTTTAATACCGGCTGACATAAATATGTTAAAGGAAACAACCTGCTTGCACAGCCCTAGATTAAAGTCTCTTTAAAATACATTACTTTAGTAATGCTTGGCAAATGAGTTCAGGTTTTGTTACATTGTACATGTTTTATATAACATGTTTTATATATTAAGTTACAATTAATAAATAATGAACAACATGTGTTAATGTATTAGTAAGCTTGTTACAGTTAATACAGTAAAAATAGCGTGACCCAAAACTGTAAACGACATTAATGTACATTTATTTATTTGTGAATTTATTTATTTGTGCATTGTGCCTAATAATTAAATAAGATAATATCACATAACATTACTATAGAATGACTTCAAAATGTCTTAATTTTACAAGTGAAAAATAAATCAGGCTGAGTGCTACAATATGTCAATATTTTTTTTCATCCTATTACAGTGACTATTTAGATGCATTCCCAGATTCTTAATAAAAAAAGAAAAGTTGTGAAATGATTGATTCATCTGCCTAGAGCTCAAACTCGCTGTAAAAAACCAAATCTCTGCAGAGAGGAAGGTGTATATTTGTTTTGCTTGCTGCGGCGAACACCATTTCATGCTGAAACAAGCCGGCAGCCAGGAGGGAATCGGCTCTTGTGATGTCTTCATTTACAAGCCCTGCTCTGCTTACAGCCCTGCCGCTTTCAGAAAGCTCACTTGCACTCCATGCATTTCAAACACGGGGAGCCAAAGCAAAACTGCTGGGGCCAAATCAAAACTGCTGGGGCTGTGTTATTGTCTATAGAGGGATGTTACTCAATGGCACTGTAAAGCCAATGTAGAGATGAACAAAAATTAAACAACTAACTTCATATTACTGTCTGAGACAACTGAATAAATATGAACAACTGGGGAAGGTGCATTTGTTGCAGATTCCGGTACTTTTCCAATCTATAGGCCAGTCAAGGCAGTCAAGTCCTAGTTTGACTCTAATAACATAGTATTGTGTTGTTAAATGTCTTGATTTTACAGGGAAATTAAGTTGAGGAACCATGCAGGAAATCGTCAGAAGAGAATGGAGCAGGATGTCAATGGGTCAATGAGTGAAGCATAAAGAATGTACTGGCTGTCGTCTTCAACTCAGGTATGCAGCCTGCTTGGAAAATTGTATATTATATTGGCTTGCGCTCCGGTGCCTGTGAATCTTTTCCCTGCCTTGTTAATTAAAAGAGCCCAGTGCCGGGGTTCCACGTTTTTTTGTTTTATTTTGTAAAGCAAGCCTTGGCCTCCCCCTCTTGATTTTTCTGACTTTTCATTTCTTTTACTTTTGGTTTCCTGCACTGGCGGGACAATGCTTGCTCCCATTACATGACACAGGCAATAAGTGCTGAAGGGATCATTTCCACCTTTGAACCTCTATGTAAGGCGACACCTTAGGGTTAGTCCTTGGACCACTCCCTCTATAGACTCGACCTGGGATCTGATTTGGGTAATACTAATATACATTTATATGTTGATGGCACTATTGTGTATATGGCAGGCCACTCCGTATTGACAATAGTACAGAGTGATTTGCACGTTGCATTTAATATTGTACAACACAGAATGTCTCAGGAAAGAAAATTACTTAATGTATCAAAGTCAAAAACAAAGTTGTTCTGTTCTTACAGGAGGAAGATTAGAAATCTGTACTGGGTTATTGTTACACTACATGGAGAGTTACTAGAGAGTTTATTTTTATAGATATCGAGGTATATGGGTTGATGAGCATCTTGCTTTTAAATACCATATTGATACATTGGTTTTAAAGGTAGGCCTTCAATTAGGTTTTCTTTTCTGGAACATGAAGGTTTTTCCACAGTCTACCAGGTTAAAGTTAGCGACTGCTACTATTTTCCCTGTTTTCCATTATTGTGATTACATTGACCATTTTGCTTCTAAGCAGTCTTTAAACTAGATGTATTATATGATTCATGTGGCAGATTTGTTCTAGAGTGATCCCATTTGAACTAGCCTGGCTCTACCTTATGAGCCATACTCTTTTCATTGGCAGTTGTTTTGTATTTAAGGTTTTTAAAGGCTTGGCACCTCCCTATCTGAGTGCTGTGATAGAAAGGACTAGCATTGGCAATAGTTTAAGCTTTTCAGGATTCTGTTCATTTGGCTGTTCCAAGGGATTGAACACATTTGGGAGATTTTTCTTTTGCACATCAACTCCCAAAGTTTTTGATTTATCATATGTAATTTGATAATTAAAGTTTTTAAAGATCTTTTCTAAGAATTGCTTAGAAACTCCTGCCAGTGCTTCTCCTTCATTTCACATTAACAAATTGAAATATGTCTTATTTATTCTACTCTTTGATCTCTTTATGCTGCAGATTTATTTTTGATTCACACATGTTTTTATTGTGTTCGTACTTTGTGATTGTCCTTTTTTATTGCTTTTCAGGACCTCCTTGTAAATGAGACATCGATCTCAATGGATACATCTCCTGGTTAAATAAAAAAATAATAATCTTGATTTCTGTGATTTTTAATAAGTCGTTTTTAGGGTGACTGATTTATTGTATAAAAGATGTCTTTGAGCACAGTTTGAGCTGCCAGATGTTGTTTTGCGGTCCGCTCGCCCAAACTGCACAAGATGCAGTTACAATATACAATCATCCATTTAGGTATAGTAAGATATTTAGTTATGAAAGAGTCTGAGTTGGGGTAATGGGTAATAAACCTCCCACCCTGGGTCATTCTGTATTCCGATAAAATGGATGTTGCAGAATGACAGCACTTTGTCATTAACATGTTTTGATTATATTGAGATGATTATAGATTCAGTGATACCAATATACATAGTAAGGGGTCTGAGTTGGGTAGAAGGGGTGATAAAAGTGGTGTATTGACTCTAGCTGACATTTAATATGGTGCCTAAAGGGCGCTCAATTGCTTACAATTAGCTATCAATAAACTACATTCTGTTTGGTTGGTATCCAGGTACACTTGGTAGGGAAGTGTATATAATGTATTGTATATTGAGAACCACTTTCTTGGGAGCCCACAAGTGTTCAATTTTATCTGGATACAGCCTCTGTGAAATTGAGGAATGTTGCTTCCCCCTCCCTGTCCATGTAAAGAAAGGTTAGGGAAGATTTTGTTAGATTCATGGAAGATGATTTCCACAGGGATGTCAGATGCTCTAAAGGCCTTGATCGGCCGGGTCTCCTGCTGTGGCAATCCATTGCAGTGCCATATATCCTTATTGGCGTGTTACTGTGTCAGGGCCACTGTGAACTATTTGTTCTATTATCTGCTGTGTTGCTATTTATGGTAATGCTGTGTACTGTTCTGCCATTGTTTATTCTGAGGTAATGCACATGTATAATTCCATGATTATTTAATGTTTGGTACTAGCTATCCATTACATAAAATGGCCCCTTTGCAAAGGCTGAAAAGAGCTGATGCGATGCCTACTGGACCTGTTTTGTTCTAGTTCCATAATTATATTTAAACACAGAGTGCCCTGCTGCTCAGTCAGTAATTATCCCCACTAATTAGAATAAGGGAGTTTGCTAGGAGGCTTCCTTGCTTTTGGAGTTCATTATTGTTGTAAGGGCTTGCAGGCTAACATGAAGAAGAGAGAAAGAGCTGTAGACAGGGAGATAACTAGCAGCAAAAAAAAACAGTGTCAAAGGGAGTGAATTAATTACCTGAACACAAATTCAATTTGAAAGAATATTTAACCGCTGTGTATAACTCACTAATACTGTAATTAGAAGAGCAGCAGCCCCTGGGTTTTTTTCCATCTGTGGAGAGGAAGGAGGCTTACATGGAGAAAGGAAAGAAATGCAGAGAGAAGGTAAAAGAGCTTCATTTTAAATATACCGCATTCTGCCTAGTCAACGTTCCAGTTTGAACAATGCCCCCCAACAACTTAGCTGAAAGTAACATTTTCACCATTCATTTCTGGTTTTCAAGAACCATGCGCAAATAGTGGAAATATCGCTGCTCACCTGAAAAAACTGCCTAGAAGTAGTTGCTCTGTGCATTAATGATTCATGTTCCTTCTGCAATAATGCCTGTGTAATGTTGGAATGTGTTTTCTATTGTTTTGGCCAGGTTACTGTATTTTCACTGTTCAGATTATTTTATTAATGTTATTAGAATTAATACAGCAAAAAAAAATATATGAATTTGTACTTGTGATAAAGAGAGAAAGGATCAATGTTGTAAATCTCCCTCCTGACCAGAAAGGGCGCTGTGTAAGGGTGATGGTATGCTGCCTCCTAGATGGACCGCTGTGACGGAAGGCGGAAACCGGAATGTGACCATATTAGGGGGAGCGCATAGTTGCACGTATCCGGAAAGACTCCATTGCAATCAGCTGCGGGACGGCCCTCTATTGGAGAAACCGTGGCGACGGGTTGATTGCAGGGAGGGCTTTGTGGGTACAAAGGGGAAGCAGCTACGTCAGTACGCCTCCTTGTGCTGACGTGTACAAACAGACGGCCGGAGCCTGTACTGTTTATTATTTGTTTTCTTGGTTTGTGTGTGTTTACGTTGCAGAGGAGGAGTTAGCCCCACGGAGCTATTACCACTGATCCAGCAGTCAGGAGAGCACTTCCATGCACAGCACCACATTCAGCAGACGTGTTTTCAGAATATCCCTCTTAATAACCCTTATCTTCATCAATGGCAATGGTGGTTCAAGTGGTAATGGTAGTACAGGGGCAGCTACAATGGTATGAGCTATTGGTAGCATCACAGTCGTATAACACAGTGGTATCCTATTGCAGTAGCATTTTACCAAATCAGTACTAATGTACTATAATCATATCAGGGTTGATACAAAATATGTACCATATCTATTGTATTGTCATTGCAAAGCTTAGGTCTTGCTGTTAATTTCCCAGGGTTTTTCAGTGTTACACTGCAGAGTAGTATTATAATGGCATCCCAGTAGCATTTTTCAGTTTTCTCTGTCAACTCAAAGGGATTTCAGTGTTACATACCCCTATTTTGAACTGTAAAGATTTCATTAAAAAAGATGAGGGTCCCTCGAGTGGTTTGCTTGGTAAAGGAATGACTGTGTGGTGTGCAGGATGATCTGTACAGGCAGGGGAGCGCAGGTTTGCATCATGGATGTGCTGTTGCTTTGGCTCTGGCTGTGTAACACGGGTTAGGGAGGGTCAGAGGATGACACTGACAGTCTTGTTCCCCTGAGCTGTTTTGTGGAGAAAAACAGGCGTAAAATAATTGGTCACTATAAATTACTGTAATTAAAAAAAAAAAAAAAGAATAATAATTTTGAGATGAGTTAAGTTTATCTGGAGGCATATTTTAATGAGTACATTTATTTAACATGTTCTTACTGTGGGGAATGAAGACTCAAGGCTCTGCTTTTCTTGTTTTTTTGTGATGCAGTTATGCATTCAATTATGCTGTGAATCAGGGGTGAGCATGGGGCTTATTTAAGAAAGACTAACAGCTGTTTGTAAGTCTAAATGTTTTTTATTGAAAGTAATTCTCAAGATATTTGTAAACGGCATTTCTAGTCTTGGATTTCAGTTACACAATTACACAACTACTGAAAGCTTTTAGGCAGATCTTGAACCTACAAAGCAAGTGCATTTTACTACTGTATGTAATATAAGAGTAGGGCATAGGGTATCTCTTCTTACTTTGGGTGAGAGGACTACAAATCGCTGTTCTGGATTCACAATCTTTATGAAATGATTTCTCTTATAATAAGAAATGCAAATACAGATTGTTATAACTAAAAAAAATCAGGAACCACTTTTTTTATCATTATTTTTTATTTATTTTTTTGCTTTTAACCCCAAATTAGAATTGTTCTGTATGTTCTGTACAAAGGATAACATTTTGACAAAACCCAGTCATAAACCAGAAGTTGGCTATTTGATCTAGTATTGAAGTCTGAGAGACAAACAGGCATGTTACTGGCAGAGAAGAGTAGTATTTCTGTATGAGAAAGTGAAATTATTTTTACTGGCAACTAGCTGAAGTGGTGCCTGTTTGTTAACAGAGTTCAACATGAAGAAATGTGTTGTTTTGGTGGATAGTTTTCTTGTACTGGTTTATAATTTTCACTGTGGAGATTTTGCAAGATTGGCAAGCAGTTTTAAAATCATAATACAAACCCTTCCTTGCTGATATTTTCCTAGAGTATAAACAGTATATAAGCTTTTTATTGTTTATTGTCATATGTTGGAAAAAGACCTCTCATGCGACAGTTTAGGTTGACACTTCTGTATGTACAGTAAGTATGTGATATCTTCCTGAAGGCATTCATCCATTATTCAGAAGCTTTATCAATAAGATATGGTTGACTTCATTGCTGGTTAATAATAATGGTACTATGTGAAGGATGTCAATCTGATGAATCCATTCTATATATCATCCTTTCTTGGGAATGTATATGATGGACAGATCCCTATAATCAGAGCTGAACATCTTTGTTTCTTTTGAGACTTTGAGGATAGTAAAAGAACCTCAAGTGACAGGCGCTGCTTTGAGGCTGTCACAGTCAGATTACAGGCTTCCCTGGTTCACTGACTGAATCTTGTATTCAGAATCATTGTCGACAGGCTTGAGAGCTGCAGAAGTACCTAATATTATTAAGAGGAATAGATGAAAGGAAATAAATATTTGCAAACTATTCAAGAAGTGTCTTTCTATCTATTTCAATCCTATCACCAGGGATGAAAAATGTTGTTCTTGAAGACAATTCAGTAGTTCGGGACAAACACCAATCACAAAACGTTTTAGTAAAAATATTTATTGGGAATAATGAGGAATATGCAAAATTACACAGAAGTATGTTATATATGCGCATTCATTTGGCATCAAACCTAATTTGGTTTGAGGGCTCGCTGCCTGGCCGACTGGACGAGATGGCGACCCCCCATAGATAAAACCTACATTTTTAAGTGGAGATGAGGAGGTGGTGGGTGGATGAAATCGAAACGCAAATGAGAGGTAATCTTAATTAGCTAATGTGTAAATTGAATGATTCAATTTGGTGACGCAAAGACTGGTGTCTGACCCTCCTCCCGAACTTTAGTTATGAAAATCATTTTGAAAGAGCAAAACTACGTTTGTCTACTAGTTTCCTAAATTGTACCTTTTAAATTTATATTTAAGGTCTGGAACAAAATGAGGGCAGTGACATAGCCATTAAAGTCTAACTACAGCTAAAGCGTCAACATAAACTTTGATTTGAACTTACGGTTATATAACAAGGGTGGACAGCTCCAGTCCTTGGGGGTGTCACATTCGTACTTCATCAAGGCATTTATCCGGGTAGGTTAGGTGATTTATATATATATATTCATGGTCTAGGCCAGAGTGAAATTAATTTAAGCAACCCAATAAATCTTTTAAGAGGAACAAAAAATAAACAGTCACAACACTATAATAGGATGACAGCTTTGTGAACAGGTAACTCCCGCCCCTTGGCTTATTTTGCTATAGTTTGGGTTATGTACCACGGGCGAGTTAAAAAGTATGTTTGGTATGTGGGCATGAGGAAGTCACAATTAGTTCATGTGCAGACTGTGCCGGGGCCAGATTAAATGATTAGCAATTTAGTCCCGGCACAGCTGTATTTAAAGAGTCACAAATTTCTCACTTGGGGTTGGGTGTACAGAGAGGAGGTATGGGAGAAATAAAAGAAAGACAAAAAGAAAACAATTGCTACGCGGGCTGGGTCTGCACCAGCATGATACTTGTTTGTGTTTGTTCTGTGTTTTGTTTGTTTAAACCTTTTTATTTATAATAAACTCGCACATCAGCGCATTCACTCATCACACTGTGACCGGCATTTCCTGGTCTGACGATACCACAAAGCCATTCCTTTTCCCATTCCATATAAATCTTGAGACAACCCTGTCCCAATCATTAAATTTCGGTATTTCTACTGGTAAAGTCCGGAATAGGTACAGTAGCCTTGGTAGAATATTCATCTTAATAGACTCTATTCTGGAGCTTAAATCCAGGGTAACAAATTCCATCTTGCTATATCTTCTTTAATTTTAAAAGTTTAAGGGTCGTAATTTATTTTATACAGACCTGATTCTTTTAGTAAATAAACTCCCAAGTATTTAATAGAGGTCGAATGCCACTTCAATTTATATTTATCCTTCAACTGATCCCATCTCCTCCAAAGATCAGTTCATTAATTTATTCAAGTGTTTTGGAATTTTCAAATAATTATTTGAAGTATCTAGTTTTTTATTCAAATGTACAGAGCCATGATATCAAACATCTTTTTAAAAAAATTACGGTCACTGCCTGGGGGCATATATATTGAACAAGGTTATTTGAGTATCCTGAATTCTCCCCTTCACCAAAATGTATCTTCCCTCTATCTTTAATTTCAGGTAAACATTCAAAATTAAGATATTAAGACAGCGAGCCCTTGTCTATGGCCAGATTTATAAAAGGAGTAAAAAACATTTTGAAATCCCATTCGTTTTAGTTTTGCATGTTCTATTTCAGAAAGATAAGTTTCGTGAAGAAATTTTTGCTACAATTTTACTTTGTTTTATCAGATTATTCAACTAGTTAACATTAAAAGACATTACTTTAAAATCTTGATGAGTCATGTTACATCAGTAAGAATTACTCTTTATACAACCTCCCTGTACCTATTTCACTGTCTGATCTCCTATTCTTATTATATTATGTGGTAGGCATTGATAACAGAATGTGTTTAACAGTAAAAAGTAACATATTTGTCTGAACACTACTGCTTTCGTAGTAGATGTCCACTCCTGTCTGGACCCTTTATGACCCAGAAAAAAAAAACTGGGTTCTTTAGGGAAAGCCTCGTACTCCAAGGGGGAGAAGAGGGCCCTAAATGGCAGAATGTATACACCAAATAAAAAATAATAAAATAAAAGAGGGTAATTGTTGCTATGGGTCTTTCCATCTAACTACCTCCTGGTCAATATTTAACGAAATGCATGCATTCCTTATTCTGCTAGGGATTATTATGTCATTTTCAACTTTTTTTTATTCTGTTTTGTTTTCAACAGTTTTCCTTAACCAATATATTATCAGCTAATTTAATCAATTTGTCAACATTTTCAGAGTGTGTAATTCAGACAGTCAAACTCACTCTTGTACTCTCAGTCTTGGGAAGAGGTTTGACAATGGAAAGCCTGGAATTGTGTTTTATAATGTTCTCTTTGAGGGTTCTCTTCTCTTTGTTTCCTCATTTTTTGCTTTCTGCCAGGGTTGGTTTATACGTTTTTCTTCCATTGTTTCAGGTTTCCTTGAT
Source organism: Acipenser oxyrinchus oxyrinchus (assembly GCA_030684275.1). Taxonomy (NCBI): domain Eukaryota; kingdom Metazoa; phylum Chordata; class Actinopteri; order Acipenseriformes; family Acipenseridae; genus Acipenser; species Acipenser oxyrinchus. Next base: position 27,711,823 of record CM060254.1, read on the forward strand.
GTGTTGATCGGGAATCCTCTCTCTGACAGGTCTTTTGCTGCCTCCTTCGCTGTCTGGTATACTTGAACCATGGATTCGTAGAAGACTTGCAGCCTATGGTATTTATAATGCACATTTCTATTGCCTGTGTGCAGTACCTGACACTTTTCTCTATTAAATGTCATTTGCCATGCTGTCTAGATCATTTTGAATGACCTTTGCTGCTGCAATGGTGTTTGCCACTCCTCATATTTTTGTGTTGTCTGCAAATTTAACAAGTTTGCTTACTATACCAGAATCTAACTCATTAATGTAGATTAGGAATAGCAGAGGACCTAATACTGATCCCTGTGGTACACCACTGGTTACCTCACTCCATTTTGAGGTTTCTCCTCTAATCAGTACTTTCTGTTTTTAACATGTTAACCACTCCCTAATCCATGTGCATGCATTTCCTTGAATCCCTACTGCGTTCAGTTTGAGAATTAATCTTTTATGCAGGACTTTGTCAAAAGCTTTCTGGAAATCTAAATAAACCATGTCATATGCTTTGCAATTATCCATTGTTGATGTGGCATCCTCAAAAAATCAATCAGTTATACTCATACCTAAAACCATCACCGGCAGTCATTATGACATTTTAAACAACATCAGTATTAAAATGAAAACGCTGTATTTAAATGAACAATTCAACATAAAAGTGTTTATTTTCTTACTTACCATATATAAAGCACTACTTCAAAAAATGAAAAACTATAACAAAATAAACATTTCAAAGAAACTAGTGTGTAAACAGGTATATTTACAAATCTGATTGGTGCGGTACTGGTTTAGATGTAGCAGAGTAGCCGAAACAGTGCTCTCCAGTAGCAGTGGGCTATTGGACAGTGTGTCACAGCAGTTCCACAGAGGAGCCAAGCACAGATTGACTCAGACAGTCACTACCACTATCACAGGCAGTGTCACTGAGCTCTTATTGATGAGATACAGCACACACAGACGCATGCCATCCCAGCCCTTAATATGAGAATTAACTGCTCCATTTAGGCTCAGTGGTTGGGTGATGTTTACAAAGTGAACATTTAATTAAAAGCTACATCTCTATTCAACTGTGAAGAAAGGAGATAGTGTCATTCTACAGCCACTGATGGTGATCTTTTTCTTTTCTTTTTTGTTCAATTTTTCACCCTGCTTTGATTCTCTGGTCCATTCTTCATTGCTTCTACTAGGGAGGAGGCAAAAGGGACATCTACCTCCCACCCGATGTATCTAGCAGTGGGGTTTAATGTTTTGCTTTAAGCAATTTCCCTGTGAGTAATTCAAGGACAAGTCTGCTTTCTTTTAAATAGAAAAACAAACTGGCAATGGTCCCAATTCTCTCCTGAATTATTTGTTTTGCTGTTCTGATAAATTTAAATTGATATTCATGAAACTTTTCTAAATGGTTGTTGGCTTCTTTATGACAGATTTCAAACATACCAAGTCCCTCAGCACTAAACACCAGGCTGTACTGCTAACGAGTAGAACACACTGCTACCCAGACCCTCAGTTCCTACCACATGTAGGGCTACTGATTTTTCATTCTGGGGAATAGCAAATTCCGTTTTCCCCAATTTTTTATTGATAATTAAACATGGCATTTGAACATACATATAATGTTGATAGTTAAAATAAGTAAATTACCACCTTTTTCTTTCTTTTTTTTTATTAAAGCAAAGATTTTCAGTCAGACTCTTGTTGCTGTAATAGTAAGTAAAGCACCTGAAGACACCTACATATCATAATGTTTATAAACATCACTTGGCTCATTGCTGATATTAAAATAAGCAGGAAAACTTAAAACTTAATTATAACAGTTCAGAAAACAAATGTCCAGCACAGTTGTGAGAATCATATTTACAGTCTTCCACTAACACTGTAGTTCAGTCTACAAATAAAGGTGTTTTGAAAATACCTGTTTAGCTTATTGCTGGCATTACAATAACAATAACAAATATTAAACCGTTTAGTAACAGTCCAGCAATGTCATGTGAGAGTAATCCTATTTACAGTACTCCACAAATGAAGTTCAGCATTTTACAACAATAACTGGGATAGTAAAATATTAAACACTGATAGAAAAGGTGTATTGACTGACTCGTTGCTACACAGGTTCACTGCTGTGTATCACATGATTGTAATTTAAATAGCGTCCCTTTTAATGTAAACACACAGTTAATCCTCCAAATGATTTCTTTACTAATTCTGCCTTGTTATTTTCCAAATTTAACAAGAGGTGTGTCTCGACAGAATGTCTTTATGAAACAAATGGTGTGTAGTGTAGTGACAACATCATTTACACAGTAAAGCCATCCATTTCCTTTAAGGAATGTATAACTAGAAAAATAGCTTTGAGCTTGTTTCTTCATCGTCAGATAATATAATGTAATTAAGAAACGGACATGGTTTAACTTTGCTAATTATAGCTTTATTAAATGCAGGTAGAGTGGAAAGAAATAACAAAAAATACGCGATTACTTTAGCTTACTTACTTGAGCGCAGTACCGTAGGTCTAAGTTTTTCAGCATAGAGAAGAATGCAGTGCGTTGCATTTGTTGTTGCTGTATTTTTTGCTTTGTTGTTCTCTACGTGTTTACGACTGGTAATATGATCTTTAATGATATAGACTCCTACATGATCAAGCGAATGACAACAAAACTCTGTCTTTTGCTGAAGCATTGCATTTTCTTTTCTTCGTTGGTGCAGCTGCCATGTTGCGTTTCAGCAGAGACGTGTAAGTGAAGTCACATGACGAATTAACTCAACCTGGCTGGGTGTATTAGCAAAAAACAAAAAGACAGAAAACTGGAGTTACATGGAGAGAATAAACAAAACTGCAAAATTGAATTCCCAAAATGCCTAATTCCGTTCCCAATTCCTAATTCTGCTATTCCGTCCATGATTCCACGATCGCGGAAACTCAGTTGCCCTTTCTCTCAGTACCTCAGAACTAACCACAAAACCTCACTGCTTTCCAATTCCTCAGCTCTAACCACTAGGCCACAATGCCTTGGTCCCTCAGCTTTCTCTACTAGACAACTGCCTCAAAGTCCCTCAGCTCCAACTACAAGGCCACACTTCCCTGAGTGAAGAGTAAGACAGATTTAAAACAATAAACAGCTCCTCAAAAGACACCAGGGAATACATAAAAAGGGAGCACATTTAATTAAACACTGAATATCTACTCAGGTGTGAGACAGAGATAGATGTAGGGGGATGGTATGAAAGACTGGGGAGGATGTCTTCTGATTCCTGCAGGGTGGTTACAAAAAATCACTGGGCCAATTTGCACTTGCTGTTGAGGAAAACCAATTCACTGTGGAGCAATGAAGCTTGACAGATGGGGGCAGCAAATAATGGGCACCAAGACTCCAGGGCTGCCACCATGGGTCATAAAGGGTTCTGTAGCTGACGCTTGCAGTATGCATTGCAATAGCTACTTAAAAAAGGACATCATTTGCTTCAGAGAGGGCTTGCATTATTCATACATCTTTAAATAATTTTGAAGCTTTGAATTTGGTGCTCATGATGGAACGTTCCAGTCAACAGGCACCATGAGCACTCCCCCTCCCAGCTCTGTAGGTGAGAATATTGAAGTCCCGACCAGAACTCCCCTTGTCATTCTATCCCAATTCTCTTTCAAGCAGAGACTGCCGTTTGTGCTGAACTGTTTGGTGGTTTTGCGATGTGGACTAAAGTCCAATGGGGACCCAAGCTGGATTCACACCCAGAATACCAGACTTGAAAGCATGAAAGGCTAAAGCTATCCATGCTGCACAACTTAATTAATTAGTGCCCTTTAAACGTATATTCTATAGCAGCAGCATAACATGGCCTTCTTATACATGGCACTGCACAGAAATGTCTTGATCCCAGAATTTGAAGGATGTTATTTTTGCAGTCAGTGTGGTGTACTTGGGTGTAAGGTGCTTGTTTGATTTTTGTTTGGGAACTTCTGTGCCAGTTAATCTCTCTGAGAACCAATTTTCCTCTGTTTTCTGCTGATTTATTTCTTTACATTAGCCTCTTACAAGCTGCTTGTACATAAAACAGTGGATGGCTGGGAGGCACCCTTAACCAAAAATGTACGACTAAATTACTGCTCGGTTCCTGACTGCTACTCACTCAGAAATACATACTGTCAAAACAAATGTACTATTGTTGCTTGAAATCGACTTGAAATCAGTCCTGTTCATTTCCATCAACAGCGAACCAAGATCAAACCAGTCTGAATTTGGACTCTGTCAGTGGGAATCTCCACCTCTCTGTGATTTGAGAAAGTTAACTAATGTACATCAAAACAAATGATGCCAAATAAGGGTGGACTGCAAAGAAAAACAAACAACATGTAGGTAGAACATGCTATCAATTATACTATTATGAACATTTTGAGGGTAGGTGAAGGAATATAAAAAATGGTAATTATACAAAAGCATGATACTTAAAGCCCATTTTAACCTTTAGTGTACTGTCCGGTTGCAGATTGGATTGTAGACTACAGATAGAACTGGCATTGCAGCCCCAGTTTGATTTTGGGTTAAGATGAGCTTGAGTTCTACAGACAAAAGTTTTGTCCTGATGAGTTTTACAGTTTTACAATTGCTCATACTGTTGTACTGTAGCTGCCCTTGTATTAACATTGCAGTTTATCACAGAACCATTACCATTAGAGATTCGAGGGACTTCATTGTTACTGTTTTTCACTTTGTACAGCATCTTTTCTCTCTCTCTCTCCTAACCTTGATTCCTCTGTGTATTTTCTCCCACTTGGGATTAAAATCCTCTAAAACATCACTGAGACAAACACAGCCTCTAAACCAGGGGTGTCAAACTAAGTTCAGTTACTTAAATGATCTAATTATGTGATTCATTGGACACATTTAACACCTCTCCAGGCCTCAAAGTACTTTATAGGTAGTGTACCTTGAATCAAGTGCATGTTTTTGAATCAACTGTAAAAGACCTTGAAAAATATTAAATATGTCCAATTTAACAAATAATTAGATCAATTAAGTTAACTCGGAGCTTAAGTTGGAATGAAAACCAAAAGACCCTGCAGCCCTCGAGGACTGGATTTTGACACCCATGCACTAAACAGCAGTTTGAACAAGCAGATATATGACTGCCTGCAAAATGTTAAATTGATACCATTGCCTCTAAAGGTCTATGCACACCGGCCGTGAATGAAGCAAGCGAGCGAATTTAAGGTGAATAAGTAATGTAAACCGGGAGTGAAGCATGTGAACTTTTCTTAAATTAAAAAAGAAAAAAGACAACTATAGATAGTCATGAAAAGGAAAGAACTTCTCCTTTTGCTACTTTTGTGGAGACAAAATAAATGACAAAGGAAGTGAGTATGGGTACATAACACCATAAAGAAAAGGAAATAGTTTGGAGAATACCATCGGTTTGTTAAAGAGCTACAGTTTAGCTCAAGATTTAAAACATACTTTAGGATGAGGTTAGAGCAGTTCAGGGGGTTATTTCAGGTACTGGGCCCTCACATCTCCACGCAAACAACCAATTACAGAGAAGCCATTGGACCAGCTGAAAGATTAGCTATATGTCTTAGGTCAGTATATCAGTATGATATTTTTAAGAACAAAATGGTCCGATAACAATACGTTAAGTTACATCGATCCCTGAAACCCCTTTTCTCAATATGCACTTACCTGAATGTGGTTTTATGTATACACTGGCACGAAAGGAAAACAATAATTAAAATTACATGTTTATTACGGGAATAAATAAATAACAACGAATACAATATGAACAATTATTAACTGATTAAATTAAGTAATAACGCCCCATATTAGAAAAAAGCAACACTTTAAAAATATATACAGTATTAGGAAGAACATTGCGCCAACCTTAATTATAGGCTAATTTAGATTTTATAAATTTGTAAATGATTGCAGGTCATGCATGTATGGCTTTTGATGGTACTGGTTTTGTGGTTGGTGGTGCTGTCCAAATTCAATATCAAACAACATCTGTTTGATCCTAAGCTCTGCTGCAGCCCACTGTTGAGGTGTCATTCTGCGCAGAGATGGAACTATGCTAGCCGCAATTATCTCTGATTCATCCTTTTCCTCTCTGTTCTCCTCTCTCACTAATTTCAGGATCTCCCCCTGCACTGGGTCAATAGTTTCTCTAACTAGTTTCCTCCTCTTGCCCAAGGGAGGCCATGCTGCTGGTTTGAGGGCAGACGGTGCTGCAGGGTCCCCTGCACTTCTGGCTGTCTCATAGAAGGATTTGCAGGAGAGGATGGGTGTGATGAAATTCATTTATCGCTCTCCTGATCAGTAGCCTCCTGCTCTGCACTTTCTGTGCTGAAGGGTGGGGACAGATTTGTTGAAGTTCTGGACAAAAAAAATATGTTGTCTGGCTTTATTATTATTATTATTATTATTATTATTATTATTATTATTATTATTATTATTATTATTATTAATTTGCTTATCAGTAATAACAAACTATAAGAGCATATATAAAATAATTCAAGTTATAAAATAAATTCAGATACTGAAATTCAGATATGCACTTCATTGTAACTTGCTGCTAAATAAATAAATAAAATGTAAAGCACACATTATTGTATGTATACACTGTAAATACCTTTTGTCATTCAGTTTTTGTTGACTTGGCTGCCTGCCCACTCTTTTGATGTAGCATTTGGCGTCTGTATCAGACAAAAGTACCCCCTAAGCCCTTCCAATGCAGTTTACAGTCACAGCTTAAATAATAATTATTATTATCGTTTTAGGGTTTTAGCTACCGGTGATTTCAGACCATCTCCTTCAGTTATCGAGTAGGACACACAACAGTGGGGAAGATTGTCTCGGAAACATGCAGTGCAATGTGGAATGTTCTGCAAGACAAATACATGCCCACACCTACTGAAGATGACTAGAAGGTGATTGATGACAAGTTCAACCAGCTGTGGAACTTTCCGAATTGCATAGGTGCAAGTGACAGAAAACACAGTAACATTCAAACACCGCCAGGTTCTATGGTTTTTTAATTATAAGGGCACATTTTCAATTATTCTACTTGCTCTTGTAGATGCAGAATACAAATTCTGCATTATTAATGTGGGATCATATGGCAGGAAATAGCGAATCCACAACCTGACAGAAATTACAGTTGCACACCCCTGGTGATCAATCCTTAAACTGCATCATATCAGAAACAGCTTAATGAGTCTTTTCAGAAGCTCCCCCTATAGTTGAAAAAACCTGGTAAATAATTATATAAACATACACAATGGTAAAGTTAAATGGGTACTAACAAAGGTTGACAAATTGATTCTAAAACCTAGTCACTATACCTGTAAATTGTTTGCCTTTCATATATTACATGTTCCTGCATTGCTCTCAAAGGTCATGGCGTCATGTGAAATGTCAAGAATGGATTACTGTCTTTCACACAGTGGAGGCCTGCTGTTAAAGTCATTTATATGTAAGCTGTAAAACAGTCAGTGCAGTGGGAGTTCTCTGAATAACATGGATTTTACCAGAGAACTGATGCGAAAGAAACCCCTGCGTCATTGATCATTCAAACTCCTGGTACTTACCAAAACAAAAAAAACATTTTTGAAAAAAAAATTAAATTAAATGGCTGACTTTTCTGGTTTGGTAAATTTATTGAGTGCTTTTTTTCTTTTTAAAAATAAAAAAACACTAATATTGATTGCGTAAAATAACGTTGAGAATCTAGCCTGTACATATATAGTCTTTAAATAATCAATGTGATGGTGAACACTACCACTCCCTATCATGCTACAAATAGAAACAATTTGAAGAGATGCTGATACCTACAAAAATGTAATTCTAATATGGTTTCAATCATCGTGAAGGTGCTCGTACTGAGTAGATTTTCAGCCGGTGGGGACAGGATGACCTTGATTGCTTTTCCAGCAGAGCCAAGCGACAAGACTGGGATTAGACCCCCCGCTGTCTGGCTCCCAGATTTCAAAACTCACATTAGGATTCAGATAAGAAAATATTGGAGATGAGATGAAGGCTGAGTTTTATCTTCCTGTTGTGTGCTCCCACTGATTCAATTCATCTCATGCTGTCCTCCGAGCCTCTCTCTCTCTCTCTCTCTCTCTCTCTCTGTTTCACTGACTTTTAATTATTACAGCAAACACGTCTGCCTGTGTCCTGAATTCACTAAGTTTGAGGCACCTTTCTTTCTTTCTTTCTTTAAATGAGTGCCCAATGTATTATGTAAAATGCAGGTATTGGTTTCTAATTTTGGTTATGCTGTGTGCCTGCATATCTTCAATGAATTGTGGGAATATAGTCTTGGGCAAGATTTAACAACACAGGTAGGTCCCTGTAGGTCAAAGGAAAGGTCCCGTATATGTGTTTTGTGTCACTTTACGGTACTAACTGACAGTACCTCAGTAAAAATGGCAGTGCCATGGCCGAAAGGAAAGTTATTTCCAAACGTTTTTTAAATTCCTCATTCATTACCACGGAATGTCACTCAACTGTAGGACTACCCACCAATCCCCAACCTTGTCTCATTAACATTCCGTCCGATTTTTCCGCCCTTCACTCTTTTTTTGTTTTTCTTGGACGGAACTGAGAGTGGAACAATTGGCTTGCAGTGGGAAAAACATCACCAAATGAATTCACCGTGTGAATGTTGAAGCAGATGTGTTGTCTAGGATACCAAAAGAGGCAAACCAAAGCAACCTGAACCAGGTGGCCTCAGAGGTGTCCAGCTCGAAGACTGTAGTGACAGTAGCCATGAGTAGCAACCCAGAGGAGGATAAGGTAATAATTTGGTACATGCACGGTTTTATTTGGTGTTTGGCCAGCATGCTCGATTACTGGTCCACTTAGTTGTAGGACCCTGGATTCGGAGGGAAGAGGTCAGTGGAGAATAATGGTTGCAGAAACACCATGAACGGCTTGTATATGCATTCATAAAAGCTGGGGAACAAATGGGAAGGGCTATAAGAGGCGCTATGATCGATCTGCTAAGGACAGGCTTTTATTGCACAAACAGGTTTTTAAAAAAGCAGGCAGAAGTCCGAATAAAACCCCCCCAATTGTAACTAGGAGTTAAAGTATCAAAAAAAGAAAATAAGGGGTACTCCCTCGTTTAACCGTGAAAGTAACAAAATAAAAGAAAAAAAAAACAATAGTCCCAAGAAAATCCTTGTAGGCTTGGGATCCTAAGAGTTTGGCAATGGCATTCTTTTGCTGTCCCTGCTCTGTAGCAATGTGTGCGACATTCATAAATGATTCAGCTTTTGCAATGCGCCGACAATATTGTGCAATCTATTAAATCGGCCTGTATAATTAAAGTTAACAAAATAAGCAATAATCTCCAATTTGCACAGTGTGGCAAAGTGGTTAACAGTGTGCCGATGCAGGAATGCAGCAGTGATCAATGAACAGACAGACAACGGTAATCCAGGTGCAATGTTATTTATTTTTATAATCCAAAGTCTGATGACAAAACGGCAGCAAACAATAACATTGAGAAACAGGCAATACAGCGGTGTTTTAATCCATGGGTTGGATCCGAAATAATAGTCCCGATCTTATACACCCACATGTAACACAAACACAAATCCACAGTGAGTGCCAAAGTGCTTGTGGTGTAAATACAGTTATTCGTGAAACAAAGTGCAGTGTAGTCCGGGTTTGTGCTGGCCTCTGGCAACAGCTCAGGATCGTGTTAGCCATCTAAATAACAACAAACAGTATATTTAATAATGACAAAACAAACAAAACACTCACGATAATAATATACGTCTTTCCTTCCGGTTCACCTTAACCATAACAAGGAACAGATCACTTCGCTACACCCCCTTTAGTACCCCTTGGTTAACTAGTGCAACCGCTCCTCCAATCCGCGGCTACCACGTCGTTTCCCTTCCGGGTCGATGATTTAGTGTATCATAGCTCCGCCCCCTTTCTAGATGACCGACTTCCTTCTAACCCTGAGAATGAATTGTCTGGCCATCGAGTCCAGGGCACTCTGTTCTCTTTACACAGCGCCCTCACAGCTCGGGAGAGAGATTTATCACCAAGAATCACTCTCTCTCTGTTACACATGGTAACAATTTTATTACAACAGTGAAAGTCATTGTGTGCTTTTATACAAACCTTGTTAATTGCAAATTTCACAACATCCCATCTAGGTGCATAAAATTAACTTTATCCGATCATCCTGTCATGTCAAAGTGAGACTAGTTTGAATTACCCATCTGAAACCCGTTTTCAAAGGAACTGGTTATCTAGAAAACAGAAGAAAAGATGACTGCTCCACTCTGATCTCCAAGAATGGTAATTATGAGCATTTATTACCTTCTTGCATTGCTTGTTGTAAATAAAGTTTATTAACCTTAAACCTTGTTGAGCAAATACTCTAGGTGAATCCACGAAATGAGACATTGGTGAGCCTCTTAACAAAAACTTAAATGCTTCACATAACTGGTACTTCATACTACAGTATGGGTGGGCTAGACAGAGGGCCTCAGTGTTCCAGCGCATAGTAATGCCCTGTCAGATAATATACGATTCAGAAAATAAAGGGTCTTATCTCAGGTCTTATCGCAGTTTAATGTCTCAATGTAAAGCATAGAACAAATAAACAATTGGAGATAAAAAAGAAATCATGGAATCATTTCGTTTAACAAAATTTAATCTAAATTTTTGACTCATCAAAGTAGCCACCTTTTGCAGATATAACAGCCGAACACACTCGTGGCATTCTTTCTACAATGGAAATCAAATATTGTTCGGAAAGTTCTTCCCAACACTGTTGCAGAAGTTCCCACAAATGTGTTGCACTTGTAGGTTGCTTTGCTTTCACCCTTCTGTCCAGTTCATCCCAAACCAGCTCGATGGGGTTTAAGTCTGGAGACTGTGCTGGCCATTTCATGATTTGAAGCCTACCGTCTTGTTCTTTTCTTCTAAGGTAGTTCTGACATAGCCTGGAGGTATGTTTTGGGTCATTATCTTGCTGTGGGATGAACCCCTGACCAACTAGGCGTATACCAGAGGGTATTGCATGGTACTGCAAAATGCTGTGGTAGCCGTTTTGGTTCAGTGTGCCACTCACTCTGTGCAAGTCGCCGACTCTGGATCCAGCAAAAGAGCCCCAGACCATCACGCTTCCTCCTCCATGTTTGACAGTTGGTATCACACAACGAGGAACCATCCTTTCGCCTACTCGACGGCGTACAAAAACCCTGCGTGATGAACCGAAGATTTCAAATTTTGATTCATCGGTCCATAAGACCTTCTTCCAGTCTTCAGTAGTCCACTGGCGGTGCTTCATGGCCCAGGCAAGCCTCTTTTTCTTATTTTGCCATCTTAGCAATGGCTTTCTTACTGCCACTCGACCTGTCAAACCTGCAGCTCGAAGTCTTCTCTTCACAGTTGAAACTGAGACTTGCTTACTTCGACCAGTGTTAAGCTGTTGTCCTGTGAGCCGCCTATCACGCAAGCTGTTGACTCTCAGAAACTTGTCTTCTGATTCTGCTGTGGCTTTGGGTCTGCCAGACCTCTTCCTGTCAGAGTTTCCTCCAGTTTCCAAGTGCCTTTTGATGGTATAGGAAACTGTACTCACTGACACCTTGGCTTTCTTTGCAATTTTTCTAAAGGAAAGACCTACACTTTTAAGGGTTATAATGGTCTGTCTGTCTTCCTTTGTTAATTGCCTTTTTCTTGCCATTATGATAGCAATATACTACTTCCTGCAGTACAATACTGTCCAAATAATGCTTAAGAGGGTGTAGTAACACAGTCTGTTCCAACACTGCTTTTATACAGACAGAGGGTTTGTAAGTAATCAACAAAAGTTGGGACACCTGTAGGAATTGTTAGCATCAACTTTCAAGGCTTAATTTACTTCCATTGCTGCAGAACAGCTGTAAGTTGTTAACCCATTACTTGTTCCCTGAAAAAGGCCTTTTTGTATAACTCTGAAATGTACATTATTTTTCAGTTTTTGGTAACCTAAACTTTTTTTAACCTCTGGCAGTTTACCACTTACCTTTGTACCATTTCAGGTTATTCACTGGACTTGAACTGCTTAAATTTCAATAAAACTGGAAAAATGGGGTGTTCTAAAACTTTTGACCGGTAGTGTATATATATATATATATATGTATATATATATATATATATATATATATATATATATATATATATATATATATATATATATATATATATATATTAGTGTGTGTGTGTGAGAGAGATAGAGAAATGCATTCAACCAGTTAAAGCATCTGCAGAAGTACCCTAAGGTCCTCTCCCTCCTAAGAGCTACAGTGCAGTTCAGTTGACTACCGTAACATCACTTCAGGGGGTTCATAAAGGATTATCTCTATCTGACCAGCAAGGTGATTGGCACGTTTATTTTTGTATATGAAGGTGAAAGAAGTGCCTGTACATGGTGAGGGGCAGATAGTATTAAAGGCTGAAATCTCACGCTTATTCCACCATAAAATTCTCAGTTTTTTTTTTTTTTACAAATTTTAACCCAATATATGACCCCTAAATATACTTATCAATAACAAGAAAATCTCAAACTTTACATTCGTTAGATACATTTTTGTAAATGTACTAGTTTAAGTGCAACACAAGGTTGTCTGTTTAATGTACTGACACATGTTAACTTCATCTGTTGTATAGTCACACACAATAAACCCCGATACAGTATTTAACCAAAAACTACAAAATTAAGGATTTGCACTGATTCAACATGTTTTTTTTAAGACACTGATGATTTACTGTAAATGTTATAGAAAAAAAATAAATACAGAAATAGCGTATTGTGCTAAACTGTATTACAGTATACTGCAGTTTTGATAAACCTAGGCCGACTGAGAAATATGTCCGGGTTTAGTCTGTGGAAAAGGTGGCAACCCTAGATACTGTACATGTATGTTGCTTTCACAGATTCACATCATTGCCTGGAACGCCATGAAATATATGCATGTCTGGGTGGTGATTATGCCCACGGTGAAACCCGAGGTGAAGCCAAGTGGTTTATACCGCTTATAAAATGGTTATTTCAAAGTGCAATGTCATTTGGGGAAGAAAAATAATTAAAACACTTTTCAAATGTAAAAAAGATACACTTTTATTGTGTATACATCTCAAAGTACATAACCTTTAATTTGTATTTAAGAATTTATTTTAAGTTTCCCACTTGTTAAATAAACTACAAGCACATTATGTGGATGGTCTGGGCAGAGTTTAAAATACTATGATGGAGGCTGAAGCCGGATTTTGAGGAGTTTGAGGATAAAATGTAACCACTCTTTCTGTATTGCAGCAATGGAGTCTGGTAGCTTAGCAAACACTTTTAGATTGATGCCTGGTTACAGACATTATTTCTATTGAGCCAGGTTAAGATGAAGATCCAACCAGACCTTGCATACCAATCCGACCGTAATCCTGGCCTTGTCTTAACAGGCTTTTCTGAACATTTTCATAACTGGCAGGAAGACAGTATTGCTAAACTATCTGTCAACAGAGATGTTAAAACTACTACTAACTTCTACTACTGAAAATATCTTTTTATTCCAGCTCTCAGCATGTTTGACCAATCAGAGATTGTTATTTTTCTAAGCTAATTCAACATTATCTCTGTATAACCAGGAGCCAGGCCTGTCTAAATGACTTAATGCAATTTGGACCTAGTGGAAGTTGCCAACGAGTTTGTAGGAGGCTCAGGGCACTGCCTTTACATCTTTGGCCAATTTGGGCGAGAGGACCACGGTTTAAGCTGATCTGCTTACACTGTGTAAAAATGACTTATCTTACACAATAAGAGACACCCTCCACAAGACATATTAACTTATTATAAATAACACAAATGAATGTTGTACTCAGGAGTAGCTTTAAAAACCAAAAATATTTATATTTTTGTAAAACATAACTTTTACCACACCCTCTCCCAGTCATGAAATTTCAAAATTGCAAAATCAACTGCCACAGTCCCTGAATAATGGCTGCAGGTGCTGTGTCATTGTGAAACTATTTATTGAAAACCAAGTGCAGCCAGAGAAACGGCAGTTCTTAAAAGTTTATAGCGATTTCGGTAGTATAGTATTAGGAAAAACTTGTGTCAACTTCATAAAAATTTTAAGAGTGAAGTTAATAGGATGACCCTTTTTACAAAAGGTACTGGATATGTGTTTTTTATTATTTTGATTCATGAACATTGGAATTAAAGAGTAAGTAGCTGGGTTCCAAAAAATATAGCGTTACATATCCCCACATGTTGCTACAACTATTTAAATAATGTAACTTTTTAAAATTGTTAAAATACTGAAAACTTTTTACACTTATACCTTTAAAGTCTGTTTCAAAGCTCTTTTTAAAATGTCAGCTCTAGGGGTTTGAGATCTGTCCTCTAAATCACTGCAGGAAGAGAGATTAAAAAAACAAAAACATAACAACAAATGCTTTGGCTTTTCTGCATCATGGATTGCTATTGCTGTGTTACCTGTTTGACAATGTGGGCAATAATCCTTACACTATCAGTGCACTAGAGCGGCCATTTTGAAAAGAGCTTTAAAACAGACTTTAAAGTTATAAGTTGACAGGATGGTAACAATGAAAAAATAAATGACAGGTACATTATTTAAACAGTTGTAGCAACACATGAGGACGTCAAATGCTACTTACTCTTTAAGCGTGAAGCTTTGAATATATTTAAGTGTTGAATTTGTAAAATAATGATCTCATGGACCTTGGTACAGAACCATTGCAATGCTATGCAGCAGCAGGTCCACTGTATCGTTGGTATTAGAGATTTCAAACGGAACTGAAATGCATGGTAGTAGGAGTGTAGCCCCCTTAGGCAGTTGTCAGTTTCCTTTTTTTCTGAGCCCTTCTGCTCCACTCTCATTATAAGAATCTATTCTCAAACACTGTTTCAGCTACAAGCCTGCGGTCCACTCCACCTTCATACTAAGTCACTCTGTTTTAGCACAGTACAGAATAAAAGGCTCTCTTTTACTGTCTCTGTTCATGTGTAACAAAAACCACAGCAGCAATTCAATGTACTGAGATATGTTTGCTTTTCTGTTGTGGTCTTTTAGCTGATGATTTGTATTGTGACATATGGAGCGGAGGTATGGTGCGTGGAAGGAATGTTAAACAACGTCTCTTTGATTTCCTCCAGTCGCAAGCTGCCCTCAGGCTAAACTGGTGGATTCATTTATGAGTGTTCAATAATGTGTGTAACGGAGCTTGTTATAATCTAAATCTTCAGTGCGCAATAAAAAGATACATGCAGTATAAATATTATTTTAATAAACTGCATATACACCTTTCATGGAATTACCAGGAGGTATTTTTGCCTATTGCCACATTCTTATTTGTGTGTATCGAATCCTATGTAGGCCCACTTGTGGAATTTTGCTCATTTTAATGGCATTTTTCCTACTTAGCATTAATGTCTTCTGTCTGTTGTTTAGCATTATGAGATGATAAATGTAATTGTTATTTTTTTAAAGGTGGCATTGAGGCAAAACAAAGTGCAAAAGAATGGGCCTTGAAACTCATGTAAAGAATAACAATGTGACAAAAGACACATTAACGCCTGCAAATATACTCTATGGTAGTTCCATTAAAAGTTGAAGCAACTTCTATAGTAAATCATTTTTGGCCGTCACTTGTAGGCAGAATTCCCATCTTGTAGACTCTTGTCCTTTCTGACTCATCATTCTTCAATTCAGTTATTACAGCTACTCTTTTGTAAAGCTTGTTACTGAACTGTAACTGAATCCAGCCTGGTGTGATGATCTATTTGTCCAATATGTTCAATACAGTCTATGGGATACACATGATCCTTCCAGGACAGGGATGAGTTGTGTTGCCAGAACGTTCCCAGGCATAACAATGGAATCTGGGACACAGTAACTGTTCTCTTCTAATTTAACCAACGTGAGATGGCCATTTTATATGAATATACGTTCATGCTTTCCCATAAAATATAAATACTTCTCTTTTCTTTGTTATTTTGTGGATACCCCTTGCCAAATGATCCTCAATGGTGACGTGGTCCACTGCAAAGGGGCAATGGTAGCACAAGGGCAGTAGTTACAATGGTAGATTGGTACCCTGATGCCCTGATGGTTACTTTTCCCTATTTTTTACACTAATAAGCCCTACTGGGGAACAATGTAATCCATACATCCCTGTGCTCATGTCTCCCTTTCCTGTCTTCAAACCTATGTTTTTTTGTTGTTGTTGTTGAGAGGAAGAAAACAAACTAATTAACGGGAATTGTCGTACTGTTCTGAGTGTTACCATGGCGTTGACTTACTTTCCCCCCTTCTGGGGTTGTTTTGTAGAGAAAGCTGAGCATCAGTTTCCACAGAATATTTAATAAAAATACGTACATCCCTTGAATAGTTACTCCTTCAGCAATTACAAACATGTACTATTAATCCCCAATTGTTTATGCAGAAAAAAAGGACATCATCCTTTCATTTGGATTCGACTGCCCCATTGCTCATGCTGTCACTAAACACAAAATGCTGTATACTTTCGCTGGGATTTCATCTTTTGCGTTATTAATAATAGAACGCTTGCAAGGTTTCAGCTAGGAAATCTATGGTAAAGTGCCTGCTATATTCATTGGTTAATCTACAAGCCTATTACCAGAAAGTTCCAATTAACCTATAAGGTGTATATATACCTATTTCACAAACTCAGTCTTGCCATGCTTTCGAAATGCCACCACCTCCTCCCCAACCACCATCACCTCACTCCCAGCCTCGTCCTGAGGGGGGGAATATACGATGCTGCTCTGCCTCATCATTTTTATTCACTGGGATGAACACGTCACATAGATTTATTATTTTATTGTTTGTTTTTTAGCAGGTGGTACCGGAATGCTCTGAATGATGAGTCTGTGCTCCAACTATTTTTATTCACCCATTGTTTGTGTTCAATGTTTTTGGAAATCGTTAAGATTTTATATTATAATAAAGGTGGTTATTTAACGCAAGATTGTCCTGACTGAATACAATAAATCGTACATGCATATGCAGGCAGACTTGGGAAATGATGTGATGTAGTCGGGTAGCATTCACTCTCTCTTTTTCTGTATATTTACTTCTTTCTCCTAAGCTCTCTATTTAATGAGCCCGAAGTGGGTCCTTTTATATTCTGTGGCTGGATTCCCACAGGATTTATAAGGATGGGGATTTAACCCCATCCACGCCAACTACACATTATAAGACCGGCTTTTTCGCTGGTCTCAAATAATAAATAACAATGACAGACGGTCACATAAACACAATATAACAATGATAATACAAATGAAAATAATAATCATACATAAATAAATAAATAAATACACAAGGGGTGGGCACCCCGTCACACTCGCCCTCCATGGTGCGCAGCACACACGGCCCAACAGCAACCTCCCGCTTAAAACTCTAAAAGTCTGGGGTGGGAACGGAGGCTTCCTCTGCCCCACCAGTGGCAACTTGGGCTGTGGAACACTGGCAACTCCAGCCAGTGGCATGCAGGTGGCATTCTCTAGCGGTGGCATGCAGACATCCCCAGGCGACGACGAGCAGGCAACCCCAGGCGATGGCGGTCCCAGACCCCCAACCTGCGGCAGCTCCGGACCCATTGACAGTGACAGCTCTGAACCCTTGGGCGGTGAACTCAGGAGGGGAGCCCCTGGCCAAGAAGGAGGCAGCAGGAGCTCCACTGCACCCTTGTGCTCTGTACCCAGCGGCTCCCTTTTCTGGGGCTCCGGCCCCAGACTTTCCGGCAGCACAAAGGCTGTCATCTCTGGGCGATGGTGAACTGGCCTCCCCGGGAGATGGTGCGCAGGCATCCCCGAGCGATGCAGACTCGGCAGTCCTAGACGTTGCAGGCTCAGCAGTCAGAGGCATTGCCGGCGTGGCAGCCCTAGACGTTGCAAGCTTGGCAGCCCTAGGCATTGCAAGCTTGGCAGCCCTAGGCGTTGCAGGCTCTGCAGTCCTAGGCGGTGTGGGACAGGAAACCCCAGGCGGTGCGAGACAGGCAACCCCAGGTGATGCGAGGCAGAAGTGGTCCCTCCGTAGGCGACGGCAGCAGCGGACCCTCAGGAAGCGACAGAAGGAGGGGAGCCCCCAGCCAAGCAAGCAGCAGTGGGAGCTCCACTTTTCCCTGTGGTGATAGAGGAGGGAGCTGTAGGTAGTCTCCCTCTGGTAGTGAAGTTGGGTGTAACAGGCAGTCTCCCTCTAGCCATAGGAAGCAGACCTGTTGGGGCAGTCCCATCTCAGGAGCCAATTAGTTAATCATTTCGGCTGCCATGTCTGAGAAGGACACTGGGTGATGTTGTTGCTCCCAGTGTTCCCGATGCTCCCCTCCCCTGGCCCACAGCCGCTGGATGCTCTGGCTGCTGCAGAGGTTGCTGCTGCTGTCACTGCTGAAAAAAATTACTCTCAATAAAAAAAAAAAATAATAAATTGAAGCACCCGCAATATTCCTATACCATCCAGATGTTTTTTCAATTTCCCTACCGTTATGACGGATTTCTTAATCGTGAATACTCAGAAAAGCCTTGCTTCAGCAGGGGGCAAGAGGGTTTGAATTGCTCTTCAAATTCAGACTAGGGATTAAACTAAGTTATCTACAATTGCTAGTACTGTACTGTGTGTGGTTATAGCAGATAGGAGTTTTTAACAAAGGCTTGTCTGCTCTGATGAAAAGAAAACTCTCTGGACCCCTCCAATTAAAACCTGTGCTCTTATCACATGATCTGCTACTGCTAGTACTGTGGTTAATAGCAGATAGGCGTTTACAACAGAGACTTGCCTACTCTGAGGAGCCAGAACTGCTGTTAATATAGGAGTGTTGAACCTAGGGTTTTGGTTAAAATTACTATTTTTGCTTTTGTTTTATTGAACATTATTGTATTGTAATGCTATACAACACACACATATATATACTGTATGTATGTGTGTATTGTGGTAAAGTCCACTCGGCCAAGGCTGGTTTGCACCCTTAAATAGCAGACACACACACTGAAACTGCAAGTTCAGCACGTTTGTGCACTTTTATTAAACACAAAAACCAAATAATAAAACAAAAATCTAACTTCCACTGAACTACAAACTAACTTTTTCACAATCCCTACACTATAAGCCGGACAGCAAAGCCATTTACTGGTTACTAAAAACCCCTGTTATGCAAACAAGCTTCACACAGCAACTTTCATTTTGCTCTGACCACACAGGTCTCTTTACAGACTCTCTCTCTCTCTAACAGCCTCCTTCATACTGAGAACACAGGTCTGCTTATATGCCATGTGGCTGAGGCTTAATTGATAGGCAATTACCCAATTATGCCTCAGCCACATTCCAGACAAGGACTCGTTAAAGCATGGACTGGAATACCCCAAAAGCTGTCTAACAAGGATGAGCAATACTTGAAGATAATATCCTTAAGGAATAGAAAGAAGACAAGCTTTGAATTAACAACAGAACTGGCAGAAGGCACATGTGTCGTTGTCCATCCATCAACAGTCTAAAGCACCTTTGACCATTGTTCCATAGTCCAATTTCTGTGTTCTTTTGCATATTTTAGTCTTCTATTTTAGTTCCCCTTTCTTAACAGAGGTATTCTTACTGTAACACATCCTTTAAGTCCTGATTTCAAGAGTGACCTTCGTACTGTTGATTTGATGGACAACGGCACCTGTGCCTTCTGCCAGTTCTGTTGTCAATCCAATGTTGTCGTTTTTCTATTCCTTAAGGATATTATATTCAAATATTGCTCATCCTTGTTAGACACGTTTTTGGGTCTTCCAGTCCTGGGTTTGTTAATTACAGATGATGTTTCTCTGTACTTGTTGACGATGCTTCGGATACCACATCTTGAAAATCGAGTGATGCAAGCTATTTCACTCAATGTTTTTCCTTCTTTATGCAAGTCAAGGTTGTTATAATAGTATAAAACACTAGTGGTGGCTTTGAGTAAATTGTTGATACTCATAATACATCGGAGTAGAAAAATGCAACATGTCTAAGACTTTTGCACAGCAGTGTTTATATATATAAATATATATATTACTTTAAAATTTTGAGGAGGCACTGCCTCGCTTGCCTCCTCTAAGAGTCTCCACTGATAGAGTTGTGCTGCAATTTGCTAAGGACATTCTTTAGCACAAGTTATTATTGTCTTTCCAATTGTAATTAGGCTTGGTCTGGACCTACTTTAGTACACACTATTGAGAGTATACAAATCTGGGGTAAATGCAGGCATTTGTCTGTATGTAAAACATATCTCAATGATCTACTTTTTCATGTTAGTGATAGCTAGAATTTCAAACAGCCGTGGCAGGGGCTGAATGGAAGTGACATCCTTTCTAGGATATGATTATTATTTTTTATTATTATTTGTTTATTTAGCAGACGCCTTTATCCAAGGCAACTTACAGAGGATAGGGTGTGTGAACTATGCATCAGCTGCAGAGTCACTTACAATTACGTCTCACCCGAAAGACAGAGCACAAGGAGGTTAAGTGACTTGCTCAGGGTCACACAATGAGTCAGTGGCTGAGGTGGGATTTGAACCGGGGACCTGGTTACAAGCCCTTTTCTTTAACCACTGGACCACACAGCCTAAAACACTTAACGTAATCGGCAGGATTCGTTTGATTCTACCAGAAAAGGGGGGCAGGTCTTTTTCTTGTACCTGTTCCTGTATTGACTGAGGG
This sequence comes from Acipenser oxyrinchus oxyrinchus, assembly GCA_030684275.1. Lineage (NCBI taxonomy): Eukaryota > Metazoa > Chordata > Actinopteri > Acipenseriformes > Acipenseridae > Acipenser > Acipenser oxyrinchus. The sequence goes on from CM060254.1 coordinate 27,732,556, forward strand.
GATGGCAGGTTGTGGATTTAAGGGAGGGTGCGATGTGTTGTGCTCCAAACAGCTACTGCTCAGACTATGATGGAAACCCAATCTTTTCAATAGTATTTTCTAATAGTCTGATTGATGACCCGTCCCTGCACAGTGCTTCCAAGTCTTTCTTTATTTTGCATTTCACGTTTGTTTGTTCTTATGCTTCAGGAGCTCATCTCTGTGCCTCTGTTGAAAATTCAATAAAGAGGCATATCTATATAATTGCTCTCCGAGGGACCAGCCTCCAGTCGGTGGCTTAACTTGACCTCGGACAGCTCTTCTGACAGCTGAAAGAAACAGAGACACAAAAAGATGACAAGAAGGAAGGGAGCTTCCATAATACATGACTGTTTTCTGTATACTTGTTAGACAATAATTGCTTTGGTCTGGAGGGGGGGTGAGGGGGCAGTTTGCCCTTGTGGTTGGAGCAGAAAATGGTACTTGTAGTTACAGCGTAGTGACTAGAAGGCAATGAGGTCTAGTATTTACATCTCAGGGTCAAGATGGAAGACTATGTGGCCTTATGGTTAAAGCTGAGGGACTGTGATACAGTGTGGTCTGGTGGTTAAAGCTGAAGGACTCATAGACTGTGTGGCATAATGGTTAAAGTAGTGGTTGATGGACTGGAATACAATATGGTTCAGTGATTAGGGCTGATGGACTGGGAAGCAGTCTGGCCAGTAGGTTAAGCTGAGAGAATGGGAGTCAATGTGGCCTAGTAAGTTTAGTGCTTTGGTCAATTTTTCACTCTCACCCACCTTTTGAAGTAGGCAAGCTTAGAAAGTACAGCACATGTTTCTTCTGTATTTTCACATGTTGAAATGAGATGAAGGAGGATTAGCAGTTTTTTTTAATCAGGATTTTTTTTTTTTTTAATTACAGCGCACATCTTAACCTAGGCTATACCATATAACGGGCGGATACTTTATTTGGGCTTCATTGGTTATTTTAATTGGATCGCCAATAATACTTCCACCAATCAGAGAGTTGAATACAGTACTCGTACCAATCCCGTGCTCTGTCAGTCTGGTATACAGAACAGATTAAAGAAACCCTGGACAAGAGAAATAATGTGTCAGATATCAAAAAGTGGATATAAGAATGGCAGTGATGAAGCCAATTTGCTTGAAAACATTAAAAGTAGACTGGACATTTCCATCAATGGATTTAATAAATCTGGAATTGATGATGCGATCAGAAACCCAGAGGCAGTGTAAATTGTTCCTGCTACTGTAGTAGGACTGTTATTTTTTATGTTAAACATTTTTTTTTACAAGGGTTTAATTAAGTAACAGCCAAAATTGTTTGTGTCAGACTTGGTGAAAGTCTGTAACAAAATGGTTGATTGTTATTGTTGATACGTTGCACGACTATTAATGCAGGCACCAGAAAGTCCAGAAACAAAACAAAACGTTAAAACGTTTTGCACCGTATAAAACTGAGCTGATTTTGCCAGTGCTTGCTAGTCTATTAACCAGTTTGAAATGATTTTGAAGCAGATAAAAACATTTTCGTTTCGGCTTTATTGTTAAAGATTTCACACGTGGCAATACTGCCCTACATTTACTGCATGGTAGTACTGTGATTGTTCCACTGTGTAATGTTGTGAACCATAGTTTTAAAACTAAGAGATAGCAAATGCAAATGCTTTCATAAAAGTTTAGTGGTTCTTAAAATTAAGGGCCATATAAGAACGATACATACCGTAATTGATTAGATGGCTGCCTTTGTTTTTCCCCAAGTTGCTGCAGTGACATTGTAGATGCTATAACGAGTTACTGTAAATGATACACTGTTTTAGGAGATATTTAATTTAGTAAACATTTATTTAAATGTTTTTGGAATTAAAAGTATGAATGCAAAAATTTGAATTTAATCCACCAAATTTAATACCAGCCAAAATTTCCAGTTATACGGTATATATTAACTTAAAATAAATCTTTATGCTGACACCTCCAGGCATGTCAAAGTTTGTAGATGGCACTGTGCATCTGACTGGTGTATTTTAAGCTTGCGTATTATTGGATGAAGTCCACTGCCATCTGGTAATGTATGTTGTTTATCAGCTTACTGGTACAGCAGGCAAGATTTATGGAGTAATTTTGTCATCTACACAACCACTTTAAAGTTATTTTTTATATCCAAGAGTTGTTTGCATGTTTCTTTTAAAGGTTCTTTGGCGTTTGGGTCTGGTGCATCTGCTGTAACGAACAAACCTGGATCAGCACCATCCTGCGAGGGGCTTCTCCAGCTCTGCAGTGACAGCCTGCTGTCAGGTCCTACTGTTGTGTACTTCCCCAGCTCAGGCGGCTCTGCCAGGTGAACAGCTAGAAGGAAACCTGCCTGGAGCGAGAGCGAGGAGGAAACACTCACGTCAGTATTCTTCAAGGTTGGATCAGCATCCTGCTCCAGGAGGGGCCGTTCCCTGCTGCCACAAAGCGTTTTCAGCATCACTGCACATCTACTTGACTGCATTGCCCTTTCCCTGATGATCATGACACAACCCTTCTTTGCAGCCCTTGTGTCATTTAACATCTATTATAGTCAAAATACAGTTGCTCAAATACTTAATTTACTTACTGTGGCAGTAATATACTCATTCCTTTTAGGTCAGAATGTGTGTGAGATTTCACAGCCATATACTGTTCCTGTTCTAGGTTCTTGGGACTGAACTCCAAAACATTAGATGAGTCTAGCAGTGGGTTGAGCACCTAACCCCAGCCTAAGGAAGAGGTTAACAAACAATCAATGTAATACACACCCTACAGGGCTGCAAATACAACATTTGAGCTATCAGTATTATGAAAAATAAAATCAAAGTTTGACAGACAAGCAGACAGATACCTCCATATACCCCCAGATTATGGTATTTTCAATAATGTGGGCTAAAGTATGTCTTTAGCAAGTTTAATTACAATCAAATAAACTGATGCAAAAATAGAAATAGTGTGCAAGACAGATGTGTACATTCTGCTGTCTCCACCACATATAGCTCAAGTGGGGGGTAATACATACATAAATACTGGGAGCAAAAGGTAACAACCCAAAACTACCCTTATAAAAGTTTAGTTAAAGTATAGAAAAGTGTAATAAATCATAGTGATAGTATGGTAAAGCATAGGTAAGCATTGTAAAGAACAGCAAGGCATGGTCCGCATTTTAGTAAACATGGCAAACCAGGGTAAACTATGGTAAAAAATGCAAAGTATAACTATGGGAAAAGCATGGTAAAACTTCAAAAATACCATGCTAAATTACAGTGGTACATTTCATTAAAGGTACTTTTTTTCTGAATACACCTCAACCAGTTCTTTTTTTTTCCTGAAAAAAGAAACAAGGACCAGGGGGTCACAAACGGAGATTAGATAAAGGGCCATTCAGAACAGAAAATAGGAGGCACTTTTTTACACAGAGAATTGTGAGGGTATGGAACCAACTCCCCAGTAATGTTGTTGAAGCTGACACCCTGGGATCCTTCAAGAAGCTGCTTGATGAGGCATTTTGTGTTGTAGTTGCATTACTGATTACTGGATTGAATTACTGTTTGGAAATGGTTTTCTTTCATCGATCGGCCAGTTTTATTATGCTACGATAATACTTTGTATTTCTTTGTATTTCTCTTTATTGTCAATAAAATGTCATATCACTAGCAAACAGGTGTGATTAATTGATTAATACATAATAATTAATACAGAATAATTAATCAATCAATAGAAAATGTCAAGATTAAAACCCCTAATATAAATGTATTAGTTATAAAACCACTGCCACAAAATGAGTAACATTCCACCCATTTTCTTTAATATATTTGGAGATTAAACTCCAGAGAACTGGTACAGCACCAACTTTCTGAGTGAAGACCGCAGTCCATCTGAAAAAGAACATACAGCTAAATGAAACACAGTAGAAGAAAACAAAATGAAAAAAAAAACACAGACTCAATGAAAAACTGGCTGTGATAGGAGAAAAGGGTCTTGTGTTGTTATTCAGCCTCCCGACAACAGAGGGCGCTGGGCCAAGCCAAGGAACCCCTCACAAAGATCACGTGACCGTGACGGAAGTCACTTTTTTCCGGGACGCCATCTTTGTGTGGGGCAACAGTGTAGGTACGCTAAACCCGGTCATTCAGGTCAAGTGTTTATTAAAATCAGTGTTTCACTGATCTCAGGGGCGGGGTTTTTTTGTGATCAGTTTTTTATTTGGAAATGGGAAGTACAATACAATAAAACAAAACAATAAAACATTCCCATTTCCCCCCATATCCCCCCTCCCCTTCCCCTTCTCCACAGGTGGCAACCCCACCTCCCTACACAGGACCCCGATAATCCACATCAGACATTGAGAGCTGACTGGTTCATCAGCAATTTAATAGTATCTGCGGCTGCTTCCCAGGCCTATAGAGTCCCCTCCCTGGCCCCATGAACCCGAGTGATAGAAAGCTCCATTTAAATAATGTCAAGGAATGCAAGGGTCCATTGACGCCAGGGCACGGAATGCAGAGGCTGCCAGCGCAGGGCTATCATTTTCTTAGCAGCAGTAAGGCCAGCGAGCCAAATCAATTTTTGCCATAGAGACAGATCCAGTGATGAATCATCATTCAACAAAAGGACTAAAGGGGAACAAGGAATAGATTTCCCGAGTATAGTGGATAAAATTGAACGAACTCTATCCCAGGATATATCCACATCTGGACATTCCCAAATCATAGACGTGTTTATATTTCATAGGAACCACACGACCCGTTATGGTTTATACCTTACATATATTTACAGTATATCTCAAGCATGGTTATAGCTAGCCAAGGATACCTTCAGTGGGATAACATGAGTGTAATAACATGTTTACCAGGACTAGTTTTACATTCCAATCCAGTAGTATATCCCGAAATTCAGGACGAGCTGTGCTTCAGTACTTCAAACAATACTACACAGATACGTGTTTTAAACTTTTTTACAACTTTAAAATGTCTGAAATAACGTAATATTTGGGTTCCAATTGTACACTAGCATGGAGGAATATGTTGGTGTGTATTGATTCACATCATTGTGATACAATTGAAATGTTACCTGTGATACTATTCTACCAATTGGTCATTCACTGTTGCCCTATGTGCTACCATTTACCCTTGTGCTACTAGTTTGCCTTGGTAAGTAACGATTGTATTACCATTACTGCTGCTGGGGCTTGTTACTGGGGCTTATATACTCATTCAGGGTACATACCCTACCACTTTGGTGTATGTTTAAAATAGATAGACTCTTTAAAATACGTTTTTTGGCTGTACTTTGTTCAGAAACAAAGCAGTGAAAGAACCACATCAACACACTCACCAGCATTCTATCTCTAACTCTTCTTTTTCTTCTTCTTTCTTTCTGTATTCCTCTCAGACTCGTAGACCATTTCCATCTGAACGTTATCTGAAGAGAAGAGAAACAGCAGCCTGGCATATATTTGCCTGAGCTTCAGTCCCCACCGTCAGTATGACAGCGTAATTTACTGGGCCTCGCTATTCTGTTCACTGATAAGAGAAATAATAATTTAAAAAAACTGCTCAGATAGGCAAAGAAATAGATGATAGAGCATGGGAGCTTGGGGACATTTTCTGAAAGGAATGAAGCAGTTGTAATGTTTGAAATGATTAAGATTCAATATAGTTGCAGGAAGCAGAAGTTAAAGGAGACCTATCTAGCATATTGTTTATATACTGTATTACTGGAATTCTGCTCCCCTGGTTAACTATGCACTTGTGTTTTATCTTAGGCAACACTTGAGTTGTATTCATATGTACAGCCCCTAATGAGTCCTTCCTCACTGCCATGTCCTACAGTCTTACTGGAAAATTACTATTGCAGTTGAGAGTTTACCTACTGTGTGTGTGTGTGTGTGTGTATATATATATATATATATATATATATATATATATATATATATATATATATATATATATAGTAGCAACGTGGGGTGTTATTTACCACAGTACTCAGCAGGTCCTTCACAGCGGTCCTCTAGTGTGGTGTTGCAATTACACTCAGACAACAGAAATAAGGTCTAAACAGGGCGGGGCCTGTATGTTTATTAGTTTTACTGTGTCCTGTCAAAGGGACACAGAGTCACCATTTTTAAACCAAAAATTACAAAACAAAACAAAACTCTATCTCCTTTTTTTGGAGAACTTACTACTACAACAGCTGTTTACCCTAACTGTCACCCAGGCAGCTAAGCTGCTTGCTGGTTTTCAAAACAAACTCAAACCGATACACACAACCTACAATAGTTCTTGTTATTACCGTTATTTAATTTTCCTTCACTCCAGTCTCCTCTGTTGTTCACAGACGTTAGCCCCACATTGCCAGAGAACCCCTCAGTTAGGGCGTTTAAATACTCATCATTAATTATGCACAGGTGCAACACATTCTCCTGTAATCTAGCCACTCCCAGCCCCTTGGGAAATGTAGTCTTTTAGCCCGCCGCCATTATCTCCCTGAACTACATTTCTTATATCAGTGGTCAGAAAGGGTATATGCTTCTTTCCAGGCGTGGCCCTATGTACCTGCCCTCCATCACTTTACCCCACACTTTATCACATATCCTCCCCCCCAGCTCAGGCCCCTTGGGGCGAGCGACCTTGGAGAATAGAGAGTGTACGCGGGACAGACCATCTGCGTTCCCGTGATCTTTCCCCGCCCTGTGTTCAATTGAAAAGTTAAAGCCTTGTAAACTTAAAAACCATCTAGTCACCATAGCGTTTTTTTCCTTGTTCTGATGCATCCAGGTTAATGGAGCATGGTCAGTGACCAATTTAAAGCGTCTCCCTAGTAGATAGTACTTCAGAGAGTCTAACGCCCATTTAATGGCGAGACACTCTTTCTCCACTATGGCATATTTTTTCTCTGAGGAGGTAAGTTTCCTACTAAGGAATAAAACCGGGTGTTCTTCTCCTCTGATCTTTTGGGACAACACCGCTCCTACCCCCACCTCGGAAGCATCCGTCTGTACCACAAATTCATTTGTAAAGTCCGGGGTGACTAACACCGGGTGCTCACAGAGCGCATCTTTAAGTGCCTGAAATGCCCCCTCTGTCTCTGGGGTCCATTTCACCATGACTGGACCTCTGGCTCTGGTTAGATCAGTTAGAGGGGCAGCAACCGTAGCAAAATTAGAAATGAACCGCCTGTAATATCCCGTCAAACCAAGAAATGCCCGTACTTGTCTCTTATTTACTGGCCTTGGCCATTTCTGAATCGCCTCTATTTTCCCTATTTGGGGTTTTATTAAACCCTGACCAATGGTGTAACCGAGATATTTGGCTTCTTCTAGGCCAATAGAGCACTTCACCGGGTTTGCCGTTAACCCTGCTACACGCAGAGAGTCCAGTACAGCCTGTACCCGAACCAAGTGTGTGGCCCAGTCTGTGGTGTGGATTACCACGTCATCTAGGTATGCGGCCGCATACTTACTGTGTGGTTTTAGGATCTTATCCATCATACTTTGGAATGTGGCAGGGGCCCCATGTAGCCCAAAAGGCATGACGGTGTATTGAAACAAGCCCTCTGGAGTGCAAAAAGCGGTTTTCTCCCTAGCCTGCGGGGATAGGGGAACCTGCCAATATCCCTTAGTTAAGTCTAAAGTGGTTAAAAACCTGGCCGTACCTAATAGATCCACCAGTTCGTCAACCCGTGGCATGGGATAGGCATCAAACTTCGAGACACTGTTCAGTTTTCTGTAATCATTGCAGAATCGAATTGACCCATCTGGTTTTGTGATTAACACAATCGGGCTAGCCCATTCACTGTTTGACTCTTCCCGTAAATCTAACATTCTTTGTACTTCATTTTTAATGACTACCCTCCTGGCTTCAGGTACCCGATAAGGCTTTACATTAACCCTTTGACCTGGCTTGGTTATAATGTCATGTTGGATTACATCTGTTTGTCCTGGTAGTTCTGAAAACACCATTCTGTTCTTCGCTATAAATTCCTGGACCTCCCGCTGCTGTTCAACCGACAGTGTTTCCCCTATTTTGACAGCTGGCTCTGCTGAATTGCTGTCAGAGATAATGGCTGTTCCTATGGCACCCAGTGCGTCTCTGTCCCTCCATGCTTTTAAAAGATTTACATGATAAATCTGCTCAGGTTTCCTTCTACCTGGCTGACTAACTTTGTAATTTACTGGTCCTACTTGTTCCATAACCTCATACGGCCCATGCCACTTAGCCAGGAACTTACTATCTACTGTGGGTACCAGAACCAACACACGATCCCCTGGTTGTATGTTGTATGTATTTCTCTGGGTTTCCTGGGCCTCCCTCATGTGTTGTTTAACAATGGGCATGACCGCCAAGATCCGATCCTGCATTTGAGAAATGTGCTCAATTACGCTCCGATATGGAGTTGGTTCTTGTTCCCAGGTCTCTTTGGCAATATCCAGCAAGCCTCGGGGATGTCTCCCGTATAACAGCTCAAACGGCGAGAAACCCAAAGAAGCTTGTGGAACCTCACGTATGGCAAACATTAAGAAGGGTATCAGACAATCCCAATTTTTCCCATCCTTGTCAACTGTTTTTTTGAGCATGTTTTTCAGAGTTCGGTTAAAACGTTCCACGAGTCCATCTGTTTGTGGATGGTATACCGACGTTCTTAAGTGTTTTATTTTTAATAATTTACACAGCTCTTTGGTGACACGTGACATGAATGGGGTGCCCAGGTCTGTCAATATTTCTTTGGGAATTCCGACCCTACTGAACATTTGCATCAACTCCTTAGCAATATTTTTCGCGGCCGTGTTGCGGAGGGGGACAGCTTCGGGATACCGAGTGGCATAATCGAGAATCACCAGTATGTGTGGTGCCCTCTAGCGGACTTCTCCAGAGGTCCCACTAAATCCATAGCAATACGCTCAAACGGTGTTTCAATAATAGGTAGTGGAATTAGTGGGCTTCTAAACCTTTTCACTGGCGCTCGTTCCTGGCAAACTGGACACCCGGTGCAGTGCCTTTCAATCTCTGCATGAAGGCCTGGCCAATAAAACCTAGCTGTGACCCTATCCTTTGTTTTCTCAATGCCCAAGTGTCCCCTCAATATATGATCATGCGCTGAATCCAATACTGTCCTTCTAAAGTCCCGTGGAACCAGTAATTGTTCTACCACATCAACCCCCCTTTTTTCCACACAATACAATAAATCGTTTTTCATTTCAAAATACGACCAGGTAAAAGGTATTTCAGGGTTTACAGGCACCCCATTTATCATTACCACATTCTCACGAGCAAACTGCAGAGTTTGGTCATTCAGTTGAGCAGTACCAAATTTTTCCCTTGGTAAGTTCAAGCCAATTAACCCTCCATCTTCTATGTTATCGGTAGAGGATGGTCCGGGGCTACTTCCTGGCCCCTGTTCATCCCCTACCATCACTACTACCGGATTGGGGTGAACTTTATTTATATCCCAGTCATACCCATTTTCCGGGCAACTCTCAGGGTTCCCTTCAGTTATAATTGAATCTGAAAATGGAAATAAGGCTGCTAGCTCCTCCCTCTGTGCCTCACTTGTGGCCATCGTTTTGTTTTCTGGCATGTCCAATTTGCCAGTTGGGTACCATAACTTAAAAAAAATGGGAAAGTCACGTCCCAGTATTACCTCATAGGGTAATTTGGCAACCACCCCTACCCTACAGCTGACAGGGCCACCACTAGAATCAATGCAAAGGTTGGCTGTAGGATATTGGTGAGTGTCCCCATGTATACAGGTGACACTGACACAATGAGTCTGGTCCAATCTATTTGCCTCCACTAAATGGGTGGAGACTAGCGTAACCATGCTCCCTGAATCGAGTAGAGCTTTAACCTTATTCCCGTCTATCGATACCGTGCACAAATGCTTGTCATCTACTTGAACCCCGGTTAATCCAGTGACCACCTTACAATAGGACAAGTTAACCCCGGTTATTTTTTCCCCCACATTACATTGCATGGGTTCTTCACCACCCGGGCACTGGGCAGCAATATGCCCCAACTCTTGGCAACGGAAACAACGAATAAACTTATTATGATTCGCCATGATTTTTCCCCCAGGTCTTACAGACCCCTGACCTGGTTTAATGTCCCAAGTGTCTCCAAGTCCCTTCGCAGCCAACGGCTGGTCTTCTATTCCCCCTGACCCAGCAACAGTCTTACCGGTTCCGACGAGGCTCCGGGCCTTCAGGTTCTGGGGCCGTTCATGTGGGGCAGGTCGTACCAACTCATTAGTGGCCAGGTATCGCTCTACTAGGGCAACCAACTGGTCAGCATTGGTGGGGTCTCCCTGTCTGACCCATCTCCTTAAGGCAGGTGGTAGACCTCTCAAAAAACGATCCATCACAACCAGTTGCACGACCTCTGCTGCTGAGTTGACCTCTGGTTTCAGCCATTTCCGGGAGAGTGTATTAGGTCGTACATTTGTGAGCGGGGTGGTTTATCCAACTGAAACCCCCAGCTGTGGAACCTCTGGGCGCGCACCGCCGGTGTGACTCCAAGTCGGGCCAGTATCTCTGTTTTCAGCTGATTGTAGTCGCCCGCCTGCCTAGCCTCCAAATCATAGTAGGCCTTTTGAGCATCTCCACTCAGGAACGGGGCCACCAGATCTGCCCATTGGTTTTCTGGCCACTTCTCTCTCTCTGTTGTGCGCTCAAATGTCTTCAGGTATGCCTCCACGTCATCAGTGCTTGTCATTTTTTGCAAATAATGATTGGCCCGGATTGGACGAGACACCCCCTGTCCACCACTAGTAATGGTGTTAAGTTTTTCAGTCAAAGTTTGTATTTTGCACTGCAGTCTTTGCGTAATGTGCTGCTGCTCATCTCGGAGGACTTGATTGGTCTCCTGCTGTACTTGTGTAGCCTCCTGCTGCGCACGAGTAGCTTCTTGTTGTGCGGCTGCAACCTAGATAAGACCCTTTATTACGGCCTCCATCTTGTCTGAAGCTGAGGTTTATTTACTCCACACACAGACCTTAATAAGTGAATGCCCGCATTCTCCACCATATGTAGCAACGTGGGGTGTTATTTACCACAGTACTCAGCAGGTCCTTCACAGCGGTCCTCTAGTGTGGTGTTGCAATTACACTCAGACAACAGAAATAAGGTCTAAACAGGGCGGGGCCTGTATGTTTATTAGTTTTACTGTGTCCTGTCAAAGGGACACAGAGTCACCATTTTTTAAATCAAAAAATTACAAAACAAAACAAAACTCTATCTCCTTTTTTTGGAGAACTTACTACTACAACAGCTGTTTACCCTAACTGTCACCCAGGCAGCTAAGCTGCTTGCTGGTTTTCAAAACAAACTCAAACCGACACACACAACCTACAATAGTTCTTGTTATTACCGTTATTTAATTTTCCTTCACTCCAGTCTCCTCTGTTGTTCACAGACATTAGCCCCACATTGCCAGAGAACCCCTCAGTTAGGGCGTTTAAATACTCATCATTAATTATGCACAGGTGCAACACATTCTCCTGTAATCTAGCCACTCCCAGCCCCTTGGGAAATGTAGTCTTTTAGCCCGCCGCCATTATCTCCCTGAACTACATTTCTTATATCAGTGGTCAGAAAGGGTATATGCTTCTTTCCAGGCGTGGCCCTATGTACCTGCCCTCCATCACTTTACCCCACACTTTATCACAATATATATATATATATATATATATATATATATATATATATATATATATATATATATATATATATATATATATGCATATTAAAACCTGTATAACTTTGAAAAAGGGAAGATAAACTTGACAAAACAAGATGAGAGTTGCTAATCAATAGGCAAGTTGCTCCAAATGCAGTATTCGCTCAGTTTCCATTTTGTTTTTAAAAGTCATATTGCTGCAGTCTTAGCTGAGAGTAGCTTTTATTAACACAGAAGCTCACAGCAATATGGAAAAATGGAAACAGAACCCCCCCAGCTGATAAAGAGCCACCCAGGACATGAGGATAAAAATATAAAAACAAACATGATTATATTTAAAAGGAAACTTGCAACAATAGTTTGTATGTAGACTGCAGCAGCAAATGTAAGGAATGATTTGAATCTATAGAGATGTTTGCTTGCATTTTTATATTCACAAGCGAGGCTGGAAAGACCTTCAGTAAATCAAAAAAGCAGACTCAGCCAGGGCCTGTCACTTCAGAAGTAGAGACACATTTTAATTAAAGAGTAAGAAAAGCACTAGTCAGTTTGCTTGTCAACTGCAGAGAAAAAGGTTGAATGGTTCAGTCCTCACCATGTCACAGGCTAGGATCTTGGTTCCACTTCTATAAACAAGTATGTGAGTAACATCCACCCGCCATGGCTGTAAATTCTAATTTTGAGCTATCATTATAACTTTAAAAAGAGTTGATGACCATGGCATGTATCAACACTAGTATACATACTCTCTCTCTCTCTCTCTCTCTCTCTCTCTCTCTCTCTATATATATATATATATATATATATATATATATATATATATATATATATATATATATATATATATATATATATATATATTCATTCAGTGCCTTGCATAAGTATTCACCCCCCTTGGATTTTTCCACATTTTGTAGTGTTACAACCTGGAATTAAAATGGATTTAATTAGGATTTTTTGTCACACAAAATAGTCCATAATGTCGAAGTGGTGAAAAAAATCTACATATTTTTCAAAATTATTTACAAATAAAAAACTGAAAAGTCTTGATTGCATAAGTATTCACCCCCTTTGCTGTGACACCCCTAAATAAGCTCTGGTGCAACCAATTGCCTTCAGAAGTCACATAATTAGTTGAATGGAGTCCACCTGTGTGCAATTAAAGTGTCACATGATCTCAGATTAAATACACCTGTTTCTAGAAGGCCCCAGAGTTTGTTAGAGAGCATATCTAAACAAACAGCATCATGAAGACCGAGGAGCTATCAAAACAAGTCCGGGATAAAGTTCTGGAGAAGCACCAATCAGGGTTGGGTTATAAAAAAATATCCCAAACTTTGAACATCCCCCGGAGCACTGTTAAATCCATTATTAAAAAATGGAAAGAATACGGCACAACCGCGACTCTGCCTAGAGAAGGCCGTCCACCAAAACTCAGTGACCAGGTAAGGAGGGCATTCGTCAGAGAAGCAACCAAGAGGCCAATGGTAACTCTGAAGGAGCTGGAGAGATCCACAGCTGAGATGGGAGAAACCGTCCATGGGACAAGTATAACCCGGACGCTCCACAAAGCTGGGCTTTATGGAAGAGTGGTGAGAAGAAAGCCATTGCTGAAAAAAACCCATATCAAATCCCATTTGGATTTTGCCAAAAGGCACGTGGGAGACACAGCAAACATGTGGAAAAAGGTTCTCCGGTCTGATGAGACCAAAATTTAACTTTTTGGCCTGAGCACAAAATGCTATGTGTGGCGCAAAGCCAACACTGCTCATCACCCTGAGAACACCATCCCCATGGTGAAGCATGAACCTGAATGTCTTAGAATGGCCCAGTCAAAGCCCAGACCTCAATCAAATTGAGAATCTGTGGCAAGACTTGAAAATTGCTGTTCACCAACAGTCCCCATCCAACTTGACAGAGCTTGAACAATTTTGCCAAGAAGAATGGGCAAAAATTGCAGGATCAAGATGTGCAAAGCTGGTAGAGACTTACCCAAAAAGACTCACAGCTGTAATTGCTGCCAAAGGTGCTTCTACCAAGTATTGACTCAGGGGGGTGAATACTTATGCAACCAACAAATGTTTTTTTTTTTGTTTAATTAACTTTTATGTCGCAATAAAAAATATTTTGCATGTTGTGTAAATCAAATGGTAAAAATCCCAATTAAATCCATTTTAATTCCAGGTTGTAACACTACAAAATGTGGAAAAGTCCAAGGTGGGTGAATACTTATGCAAGGCACTGTATATATATATTGTGATGAATTGCCTTCTAGTCACAGATCTTTTCTTCTTTAAACAAAGACTTGACAGCCAGAATGCGGTGAAACGCTGTAGCGTGTGTTTATTATTTACAATACGCAAAATAAATAGAAACAAAACAAAAGCCTAACCCGTTCTCGGGCCCTATCTAAACAGGTGTTGATACTATCTGAATACGAGGCAGGCTAAGCCTGTTCTCTCGTCATCAAAACCAATTCAAAATCCAAAGCCATAATCCAAATACCTGTTTTAGTGTTCATGTACCAGTAAATCAATAACAAATAATTTCAGTCGCCCAGTCGCCCAGTCGCCAACCAAACTCCTGACGTTCTCCCTTAACCAACACTCACAAACACTGAGTTTTTAAATGCCAATCAATTACATTGTTAAAGGCAATTGACAAGACATACTTATTTATTTTTAATTTCCCTTATTTGACACACAGTTATTATTTACAAAGTGTATTCTTAACCCAACTTTAGTTTTGGCCTCAAGCCCTTTACATTAATTGCTTTGTTTACCAACCAGTTTGTTTACATTGTCTTTTATCCCTTACACGATATACAGCTCTGGAAAAGATTAAGAGACCACTGCAAAATTATCAGTTTCTCTGGTTTTACTATTTATAGGTATGTGTTTGGGTAAAATGAACATTTTTGTTTTATTCTATAAACTACTGACAACATTTCTCCCAAATTCCAAATAAAAATATTGTCATTTAGAGCATTTATTTGCAGAAAATGACAACTGGTCAAAATAACAAAAAGATGCAGTGTTGTCAGACCTCGAATAATGCAAAGAAAATAAGTTCATATTCATTTTAAACAACACAATACTAATGTTTTAACTTAGGAAGAGTTCAGAAATCAATATTTGGTGGAATAACCCTGATTTTCAAGCACAGCTTTCATGCGTCTTGGCATGCTCTCCACCAGTCTTTCACATTGATGTTGGGTGACTTTATGCCACTCCTAGCGCAAAAATTCAAGCAGCTCGGCTTTGTTTGATGGCTTGTGACCATCCATCTTCCTCTTGATCACATTCCAGAGGTTTTCAATGGGGTTCAGGTCTGGAGATTGGTGCTGGCCATGACAGGGTCTTGATCTGGTGGTCCTCCATCCACACCTTGATTGACCTGGCTGTGTGGCATGGAGCATTGTCCTGCTGGAAAAACCAATCCTCAGAGTTGGGGAACATTGTCAGAGCAGAAGGAAGCAAGTTTTCTTCCAGGACAACCTTGTACTTGGCTTGATTCATGCGTCCTTCGCAAAGACAAATCTGCCCGATTCCAGCCTTGCTGAAGCACCCCAGATGAGTCCAATTTTCAGCTTTGCCCAACACCTGGTCATCTAATGGTTAGACGGAGACCTGGAGAGGCCTACAAGCCACAGTGTCTCGCACCCACTGTGAAATGTGGTGGAGGATCGGTGATGATCTGGGGTGCTTCAGCAAGGCTGGAATCGGGCAGCTTTGGCATGAATCAAGTCAAGTACAAGGTTGTCCTGGAAGAAAACTTGCTTCCTTCTGCTCTGACAATGTTCCCCAACTCTGAGGATTGGTTTTTCCAGCAGGACAATGCTCCATGCCACACAGCCAGGTCAATCAAGGTGTGGATGGAGGACCACCAGATCAAGACCCTGTCATGGCCAGCCCAATCTCCAGACCTGAACCCCATTGAAAACCTCTGGAATGTGATCAAGAGGAAGATGGATGGTCACAAGCCATCAAACAAAGCCGAGCTGCTTGAATTTTTGCGCCAGGAGTGGCATAAAGTCACCCAACATCAATGTGAAAGACTGGTGGAGAGCATGCCAAGACGCATGAAAGCTGTGCTTGAAAATCAGGGTTATTCCACCTAAGTTAAAACATTAGTATTGTGTTGTTTAAAAATGAATATGAACTTATTTTCTTTGCATTATTCGAGGTCTGACAACACTGCATCTTTTTTGTTATTTTGACCAGTTGTCATTTTCTGCAAATAAATGCTCTAAATGACAATATTTTTATTTGGAATTTGGGAGAAATGTTGTCAGTAGTTTATAGAATAAAACAAAAATGTTCATTTTACTCAAACACATACCTATAAATAGTAAAACCAGAGAAACTGATAATTTTGCAGTGGTCTCTTAATTTTTCCAGAGCTGTATATATATATATATATATATATATATATATATATATATATATATATATATATATATATATATAATAGTATAGTGTACCAAGAAATGGAAATTAATTGTTTAATGGAAATATATGTTTAAGATCTATAGATGTTAAAAGGTAAGCAAATTATTAATATTGTAAAGTATATTATAATGACTGATTTACAGTCTACGGAATAACTTCCTGTGACAGAGGTATATACGACCACCTCTACGATTAATTTCATTCTCTGCGGGGGTAAGTTAGCTTCTAGCTCTGAACTCACCCATATGATATATACATATACAGTAGTTACAATATACTTATTTGATAATATTTTATAAAGAGTTATTTTATTTGACCTGCTCTACATGCTATTACCTACACAGTAAACACTGCACGGCCACTTTATTAGGACCCGTACCTAATACCCGGTTGGTCCACCGTTTGCCCACCGTTTGCCCAGCCTTGACACAACATGGCTAAACTCCACAACATGCTGGACGGTGTTTTGAGGGATGATAATCCTTTCATTAATATATCAAGTAATGGTGCAGAGAGGCAGGGAGAGGCTTGTGTTAATAAAGGTGTCCAAATTCATCCCAAACATGCTCAATTGGATTGAGGTCTGGGAATTGTGGTTGCCATGGAAGATGCCTGAAATCTCTATCATTCTCATCAAACCATTTGCGCACAATTCTGACTCAATTCTGGTATGTTGGATGGGTGCATTATCGTCTTGAAAGTAGCCATCACCATCAAGGTACAGTGCAGCATTATTGGATTACATCCATTCAGGCTTCCAGAGTAATCAAGCACCCAGTGTACTGTATGTGAGGAGAACATGCCCCACACAAGGTGATGCTAAATGGGGTAGACAGGTTCTAATAAGTGGCCAGGAAGCACATTTATTTGATGACTAAATTGTTACACATGTCCATGATACTTTATTGACAGTAGGCCATAGGTTATGTTTTGATCCATAATTGATTTATCCTTAATATAGGTATTTTGCAGCGTGTAGTTTGGTTGAACTCATTTGTGAGGAGCTGTGTGCCTGTGAGTGGGAGAGACAGATTCAAACAAACTAAACCCTTGGCCTAGTTTAGTTTCAGACACCACACTGGACACATTTTTTATTTATGAGAAACAAGCTCTTAGTCTTTTCCATGATTCCAAGAAAGCCTTCGAAAACAACCATATGGTTCTTACGGCATTGACTTTAGTCCTCAAACTGAGTAACCTACCTAGGAGAGCCCACTTAGATTTCAAAACTTATATTTGTACTGTCTTGGCCAGCTCACCACCTTGCAACTCAGTAGAACAACCTGCTTATGTACTTATGGTTCCTTGTGGTCCCTATTCCCAGAAAACTTTTTTTTTTCAATGTGCTCAGTGGAGATTTATAATTTATTAAAAATAATAATAATAAAAAAAAACATAAGCCTAAACCTTTCTTGAGAATTCATTAGAAGGTATATGGTAGAAGGCACACTGCATGGCAAACATCTCTCATCCGTTTTTTGTTTCATTTTGGAGCTTGTAAATTTAACATTCATTAAAACAGTGTGATAAAATATAGTGTGAATTAAGCAGTGTGAATAGAGTAAAATGTCAAGCTGTTTACAAGGTTATTTGCAGGGGCATACTGCAATTTACAGTACAAATGTAATAAACAGCAGCTGTTATATACAGATGGCTACTGTTTGAAAGAGGAACTTTTGTTGTTTTGAATGGGACTGTAGTTTATTCAAAAAAAAAAAAATGAAGTGAAATTGTCCAAACTTTGTGGTGCCTGTATGTTTGGTGTTTTTGGTTAACAGAGCCATACCAGTGACCTCAGGGCAAGATTAACTTTTTGTGGGCCTGGCACCAAACAGATTTTTGGGCCCCCATTTTTTACCCTTGTAATTGGGGGTTTGGGGAAGCGCTGTAAAAGACTGAAGATCGAGACAGAAGTTGTCTTTGACACTCAGGCGCGCAGGTTTTATTTACAATATTTACAAGTTTGAGTTGCAGATGCAATTGGCTGCCACTTGGGTACCAGCAATGGTGGTCTTAGTGCAGAAGGTCATACACACAAGTGTACATACAATAAATTATTAATACAAAAATGCAAAACAAAACATGGTGGGTAAAAACAGCTAACAAAAGCCAAAGCTGGCCAAAACACCAGCTATGTGTTGCTTCCACTAAAAGGGAAACTTTACACTTTCTCACCCTTCACATTTCTCATATGAACTATCAGGGCTTGAATTTTGTGTGTAGGACGCCCAAAACACTTCACAGTATAAAACACTCTACAGCGTTTTGAATGTCAGTTGACAACACTCTAGACCAGAGTGTAATGAGGGTACGTTCAAAACACTGTTCTGTGCTTTAAATTCACGTTCAAAACAGTCCCTTTCAAGACCAAAGCACTATAGCGGCGTCGCGAAAACACTCCCTCGAACACCACCATACCAATACACAGTTACTAATACATACATATACCATATTTTCTAACCTCTTAAATAAATAAAACAGCTACATTTAATACATTTAGCCTATTATTTTGTCAATGTGTTTTGTTGTTAGTAGTCTATATATATATATATATATATATATATATATATATATATATATATATATATATATATATATATATATTCTTCTAAACAAGCGTAAAACGTGTGTGTATAATACTGTTAGACTAAATATGAATGGCATTCCTTATCTGGCTACAAGTTTTAAAGCAAATACTATTAAGCTAACTAAACTATAAAAGAATGCAATTCTGCATCAGGTTTGTTGTTGCTATTATGTGCAACATCACAATCCAACCACGTGCAGAGAATTTCAAAACGATGGGTAGAAAAAGAGAGCCCAACTTTCAAGAAATATTCAGTTATTTATCAACAGGAAATACCCAGATGCACTTAATGGGCACTGTTGAGGAAAGGCTAATTTTCTGAGACAACGCCACTGTTTTTTTCATTACAGATGACCAGCTAATGTACAAACACAAAATACACAGAAAAAAGCGTCAAAGGTGAGGCACAAAATAGACATGTTCTATTGTTATGTACCGGAGTTACACTTTAGTATAAACTTAGTTAAACAAGATAACATACACTACCGTTCAAAAGTTTGGGGTCACTTAGAAATGTCCTTGTTTTCGAAAGAAAAGCAAATTTTTTGTCCATTAAAATAACATCAAATTGATCAGAAATACAGTGTAGACATTGTTAATGTTGTAAATGACTATTGTAGCTGGAAACGGCTGATTTGTAATAGAATATCTACATAGGCGTACAGAGGCCCATTATCAGCAACCATCAGTCCTGTGTTCCAATGGCACATTGTGCTTGCTAATCCAAGTTTATCATTTTAAAAGGCTAATTGATCATTAGAAAACCCTTTTGCAATTATGTTAGCACAGCTGAAAACTGTTGTGCTGATTAAAGAAGCAATAAAACTGGCCTTCTTTAGACTAGTTGAGTATCTGGAGCATCAGCAATTGTGGGTTCGATTACAGGCTCAAAATGGCCAGAAACAAAGAACTTTCTTCTGAAACTCGTCAGTCTATTCTTGTTCTGAGAAATGAAGGCTATTCCATGCGAGAAATTGCCAAGAAACTGAAGATCTCGTACAACGCTGTGTACTACTCCCTTCACAGAACAGCGCAAACTGGCTCTAACCAGAATAGAAAGAGGAGTGGGAGGCCCGGTGCACAACAGAGCAAGAGGACAAATACATTAGAGTGTCTAGTTTGAGAAACAGGCGCCTCACAGGTCCTCAACTGGCAGCTTCATTAAATAGTACCCGCCAAAACACCAGTCTCAACGTCAACAGTGAAAAGCGACTCGGGATGCTGGCCTTCTAGGCAGAGTTGCAAAGAAAAGCCATATCTCAGACTGGCCAATAAAAAGAAAAGATTAAGATGGGCAAAAGAACACAGACACTGGACAGAGGAAGATTGGAAAAAGTGTTATGGACAGACGAGCCTAAGTTTGAGGTGTTCGGATCACAAAGAAGAACATTCATGAGACGCAGACCAAATGAAAAGATGCTGGAGGAGTGCTTGGCGCCATCTGTCAAGCATGGTGGAGGCAATGTGATGGTCTGGGGGTGCTTTGGTGGTGGTAAAGTGGGAGATTTGTACAGCGTAAAGGGATCTTGAAGAAGGAAGGCTATCACTCCATTTTGCAACGCCATGCCATACCCTGTGGACGGCGCTTGATTGGAGCCAAT
This sequence comes from Acipenser oxyrinchus oxyrinchus, assembly GCA_030684275.1. Classification (NCBI taxonomy): domain Eukaryota; kingdom Metazoa; phylum Chordata; class Actinopteri; order Acipenseriformes; family Acipenseridae; genus Acipenser; species Acipenser oxyrinchus. The sequence continues at coordinate 27,752,884 of CM060254.1, forward strand.
TTCCTCCTACAACAGGACAATGACCCAAAGCACAGCTCCAAACTATGCAAGAACTATTTAGGGAAGAAGCAGTCAGCTGGTATTCTGTCTATAATGGAGTGGCCAGCACAGTCATCGGATCTCAACCCTGTTGAGCTGTTGTGGGAGCAGCTTGACCGTATGGTACGTAAGAAGTGCCCATCAAGTCAATCCAACTTGTAGGAGGTGCTTCAGGAAGCATGAGGTGAAATCTTTTCAGATTACCTCAACAAATTGACAACTAGAATGCCAAAGGTCTGCAAGGCTGTAATTGCTGCAAATGGAGGATTCTTTGACGAAAGCAAAGTTTGAAGGACACAATTATTATTTCAATTAAAAATCATTATTTCTAACCTTGTCAATGACTATATTTCCTATTCATTTTGCTATATTTCCTATTCAAACTCATTTCATGTATGTTTTCATGGAAAACAAGGAAATTTCTAAGTGACCCCAAACTTTTGAACGGTAGTGTATTCAAACATGTTGTATAGCGAAAACATTTGTAATCCCTCGAGAATGATTGTTGTTTTTGCAGCAAAATAACTTAAACCAGTATGCTTGAAAGAAGGTCATCCGTTAGCCATAGATTCCAATTTACTGTATTCCTGTGTGTGTGTGTAAGTGCATGTGTTTCTGGATGTAGTACTGTGTTTTTTTCTTTACTGTGTATATATAGTTAATTTTGGTAATTTATATGTTTTGTTTGCTTTCTATTTCAGCTCTCCTTTTGATAAACAGTATGTTTGTACAGTTACATTTTCTATTTGTAAATTATTATGTTGGTTAATTCAGTTAGCTTTAGTGAATAAACATTTGGGGAAAATACAAATCTAATACCATAACTGTAAAAAGCAACGTAACTGCTTTGAACTTAATGTACTGTAGAGTGTTGTGAGCGTAACTGTTTTGAAAGTACAGTGTGTAGTTTTGAACATTAGAGGTAGAGTGGGGGAATGGCAAAAAAGGGCCTTTTGCATATAAAAAAATATAAAACATATTTTCTACTATTCTGTTTACATTTTTAAACAGTATGTGTTTGGGAAGTTGTCCTGCCAAAATTTTGAGAAAAAACATTATGCATTCTAAAATAGATACACAAATGCCCTGTTTTCCTAAAAGTTAAATCTATGTTTACAGCTGAACTTATCAGAATTGTAATGTGTTTATTATTCTAAGTTGTCTTCATCAGAAAACCAATTTCTAACGCATGCCTTTAAGTCAGACACTGAGGATGCTGACAGTGACGCCAGGCGCCTGTAAATGCCTAGAGTGAGTAAGAAAAAATAAGCTATAAAGACAGAATGGTTCTGTGACACTTAAAAAAGTATACACCTTTCATATAATACAGATTTTAAAAAATGAATCATCACATTTTTTTAAATATACATATTCTCTATGGAAATGTATCGCAATGTGTACATTTGACATTTATTTTTAGGTCGTTATGGGCCCCTTCCGAGTGTGGGCCAGGCGCGGTGGTGTCATTGGCGCCATTGTAAACCCGGCACTGAGTGACCAGAGTTCTTAAAGAGCCATGCAGATATCGGTTAAAATATCATATGTATTGGTGTATAGTGGAAAACTATTGTCCCATGAAGCCAAAGGCTGTATCAAACCAAAGGGACAAAAGAGACGAGCTGCTAACATCGCCTCAGCCAGACCACATTTAAACTAAACAATATAATATCACCCATAAATAAACACCAAACAATACATTTCAAATCATAACAATACATCCCAAAATAATACATTCATCAGCAGGGCTTGGCCCTGCCCCACTGATTACACACAGAGCTCTTCTGTCCTGCCACATCAGGTCATGTATATTTTATTGAACCTTGAAAGACGGCATAATCTCCTTTCAGTTTCCAGACTGCACAGGAGGCGATTGAAGTCCTACAGAAGGCAATTGAAGTCTGTATTATTATTATTATTATTATTATTAGTTTATTTAGCAGATGCCTTTATCCAAGCAACTTACAGAGACTAGGGAGTGTGAACTATGCATCAGTTGCAGAGTCACTTACAGCAACGTCTCACCCGAAAGACGGAGCACAAAGAGGTTAAGTGATTTGCTCAAGGTCATACAGTGAGTCAATGAGTGAGCTGGGATGTGAACCGGGAACCTCCCTGTTTCAAGCCCTTTTCTTTAACCACTGGACCACGTAAGTCTGTGTTTTTGGAGTGCATATATTGTTGAAAGACGATAATAGATGTTTTCCTTACAACTTTTGTGTTTAGAATTTGTTGAAGCTCATCTTGAGCAACCTTCTGCTTCTGCAATATTGTTCTCATTCAGCCATTTCTATGAATTTGTAACATTGTTTTGAATGGCTGCTATGTACAGTATATGTACTGGTGCAAATATTGCTGCTATGAATACATACCTGCCAACTTTTGAAAATACGAGATTAGGGGGTCTCCTATTTCGGGGATTTTTACCAATACTTTAACTCTGAACTTAATGCACAAATATAATAATCCTTACATTTAAAGTAAATAATAATGTATTATTAAATTACAGGGACATGAGACCCTTTTTAAAGTCTATTATTATTATTATTATTATTATTATTATTATTATTATTATTATTATGTGCTGTATGAATATTCTCGCAAATTCCCAATCCAAACCACTCTCTGACCACATTTTAGTGGCAACTGGGAGACTTGGCTATGTGAAAAAAATGGGGAGACCAGAATGGTTGGTGGACAAACCAATTTGCTGAATAGACTTGAGTAAGCAAGTGAAAAAAGGAGAAAAAAAATTGAAGTCAAGCTTTTATAAAAGATAAGAGTAAAGAGGCATTGTGTTTATTTACAGATGGATCCAAGGATCCAAAAACAGGAAGAGTGGCAATGGCATATAGTATACCAGAATTGGATATCTGTAAAATAGCTAGGCTGCCTGACCATTTATCAGTTTATGTAACAGAAATGGTAGCTATTTTATTTGCAATAATTAAAATAGTGGAATTAAAGCAGTCATATTTACAGACTCGTTAAATGTGCTCAATGCTTAAAGAATAATTTGTTATCATTCAAAGATACAATGATTGTACAATAAAGGGGATTGAAGATAGGTTAATATGGGTTCCTGGGCATTCTGGTATACTGGGCAATGAAATGGTAGATCTAGCAGCCAAAAATGGGTTAAAAAGGGCAAAGATTGATGTGGTGATTCCTCTGGGATCTCAGGAAATGGGAGTGTTTGTAAAAAAACAATAGTAAAAGAATGGCAGGAGAGATGGGATAAAAGTGTAAAAGGAAGGTTTTATTATAATATTCAGAAAGAGGTTAATGGTAATTGGTTAAATAAGGAATTGGGCAGGAAAGAGGAAAGATCTTTGGGTAGGTTAAGGATTGGACATACTACTTGAATGGTCGTTTATTTAGATGTGATAAACATATCAATGGTTTATGTGAGAAGTGTACAATTCAAGACACGGTGCAGCATTACTTAATAAAGTGTGACAAATGTGAAGAACAAATAAAGAACTTGTTGGAAAATGGAAAAGAGGAAGGGAGACGAAAAGATAATAACTGAATATATTAGGGAAACAGGAAAAGCAGGAATTTAAGACGATGTGGGGAAAAATAGAGAATAATGACGACAGACAGAGGGCGCTAATCATCTAAATGTATAAATGGAATGCCCTGCTAAAAATAACACAAAATTAAAAAAAAATTAAAAAACGGGGCGGGGGCGGCGGCTTTTGTTATGCAGCTGTCTGTGCTGTCGATTGGACGTTTCCTGCTTTTTGAGCTAGGGGAGGTAGCAGAGAAGGGGTAATGTCTGCAGACGAGTTACCCCCAAACACTGATAGTACACACAATCACTGCAGCCCAGATTAGGGAAACGGCTTGTCGGCTAGCGTCGGTGTCTGTGGGAGGTACGCAGCAGAGGAAAGGGAAAAAAAACACAGAGGAAAAAGGCATGCGACTGCTGATCAGAAGGCCTGGTGGAAAATGAACTTCGTGGTGGTGCTTTGGTTAGTTCTATAGTTACATTTTTGTTGTTGTTGCGACGTCCGTTAAAGCAACGGGCGATCAGATCCAAAAAAGAACGGACTGCAATAACAAGAGTCGAAAAATGAGTGCAAATGCCATGTCCCCTTTTAGTTTTGGAAAAACTGTATTTTTTTGCAGTGCAAGGCCGCTTTTTTGATGCAACTACAGCAAAAGAACAGCGTTTTTTTTGCCTGTCTAAATTTAAAAAGGCTGATTATAAACGGAACCTACAAACCCTGCACCCTAGTGATATACAAAAATAAGAGCAGAAAGCACGCAAACAATTCTGGTTTTCTGTTTACTTTACAAGAACGGCAAAAATAAGTGAGCTGCTGGTACTGACTGAGCGATGCATCAGATCTCTACAGCTGGGCAAATCGAGAACGAAACAACGGGAAGAGCAACAGCCATCAGGACCATCCAGTTTGTTTCTCCTTAGTGAGACCCTTTCAACACCTGACAAGCCGGTGCTCTGAACATATTTCCTGCAAAAGGAATGGACAGCGTGTAATCCAAGATAGGATAACAAGGTAGATAACTTTGAGACTACAAAAGCATTTTTGAAAACCCTGCTCCATGCATTCAGAAACCATACTTAATCTCTATAATATTGTATTTACAGAAAAAAAAAAAAACAATACCTTGATATTATTGTATCAAAGAATGCAAAAATAAATTGGCAATAATAAGACCTTGGACCTCTTTTAAAACAAACAAACAAAAATAAACAACCACCCCAATTCATACACAGCTGCGTTTTGCAATTTAACACCTTGATGTATTGCTCATACAGAGATTTAGTCACCGGAGTTAATTTGCAAATATAAATGCCACCTAATCGCCGAGTTGAAAGATGGTTTAGAACAATGTGAAATTATTTCGAGCATCAAGTGGGATAAAGACTATCCGTCCTGCGCTCCACTGGGTCCTTTAGCTACTGTACTTTGTTTCGTCCAGACTTTGGTGGTGCATTTTTTTGGATGATAAATACTCTTGCAACATCATGATCGTGTTGACCCAGGGCATCGACTGACAGTGCTGCGGAGCTTTGATTTTAATTCCTGCAACTTCATTTAAGGTAAGATGTTATGCAAACTTGTACCATTTTACTAATCTAGTAGTGTTTTAAAAGCATTTTATAATATAACCCAATGCACATTACATTATAGTTGATTTTATAACCAGCACACCTTGACGGACGTTAAATCATTATTGCCCATGGGTTTTGACAGTTTCTTTAAATAATGATTTTAATTTGATGTTGTGTAACTCTGGGGTGGAATCATCAAGGTTCTTGCTCCATCTCAAGTTCTGAATCTAGTCAAGCATTGCTGTTGAAGAGAGTAGTCAAAAGAAGTCTTCATGTTATGATAAGTTGATACAGATCTGTTTAGGAAGCTTGTTGTAAATCCAAAAGAGGTTGTACGGAATTTGAATGAAGTTACACCGAATGGCTGCCACTACTACGTTATACTTTGTATTTGTTTGCACATTTTAATTGGTAGAGAAAATGTGTAATCATTACTTAAGTACATTTTGGTTATATCTGGATGCATATAACGGTATATATTGTGGGTTTAAATGTACGCAGCAGAAAATGTTGGAGTTTAGACCGTTTTACTTCATTGTTTAATGAAAGTAGAGGAGACACAGACACATTTCATAGCATTTTTCTAAATCATTTTTGTGCTGTAAAATAATTAATTTGACCTCCGCAACCGTCACAAGTGGAACCGGAAAATACAATGTAAAATGGACCTGCCATAACACTGTCAATAGGTTGGCTGCCCACTGTTGGCAGCCAGCTCTGTTTTGATGAGACAAGGCTGCAACAGGAGATAGATGACAACTCCTCAACATCCAGCCACATGATACTGTTTGAAAGTGTCATATTTTCTGTCTTACCCATTGTGACTAACCTGCAACAAGGAGTTTTATTACAGTACCTTATTTCAAAATGGGATGTAATGTTGGAACAATTGATTATCATAATAGTATAAACACTTTGTTTAATATGTATTTATTGTACTGAAAAATATAGATAATCGTATCATCTATAACTAAAAAGGAACTGCTCCATTGTTACCTATGGGGGTGTTGAGTGCCACTGCAAGTGCGCATTGTAATATAAGTTTAATCCAGCCCTCCATGCTGTTGGAGAGAATGGTGGTATGGATCTAACGAGGGAAAAAGTCTCAATAATCACTAATGGGAAATGTCATTATTGTCCAACCCTGCAGGAATGCTTGCAAAACAGGTAACCCAAGCCAGTGTCCTGTGTCCACTGTAATATAGCAGGATTCTCTCTTTATTTTTGTCCAAGTCCTGTTTTTTTTCTTTCCATGTGCTTTGAAAAGGATCCTCAGTTTCTTTGTGACAATGCAGCCTGATCTTTAATGATACGATAATGCTTGGTAATGTAAAGCAATTAGATACCCTTTGAAGCAGAACATGCAATTAAAATGATTGATTATTATCCATTACACAACAAAACAATGCTAACAAAGAAAAATTAAACCTTAAAATAGTCTGCTTGATTCAAGGTGTCTTTTATAATTTGCTGTTCAATTGAGATCTTCAAGGTTTCAGTACCAACACGCGTAGTCAATCCTGGCAAACATGAAACGCATAGGAATAGATAAACTGTACTTCTATACAAATCCTCCCAAAGGCTGATCAAAACCACTTCTAATTATTATAATCCTACAATAAGATGAAAGACAAAAATGGATTGACATTTTTTATTTTTATTGAATTTTAGGCTTTGCATAGAAGGACTAAACCTCAATATCCAAATTTTTTTTGGAAAAAATTGAATCTTGCTCTGAAGTGGCATATAATTAGATGGCATTGTAAAACTTGAAAAATCCTCATCAGACCTGTTCTGATTTATTCACAATTATGAACTGTATTACCTATTGCTGCCCACGCCAGCTGTACCCTTGCAGTCCTCCAGTACTGAAAGAGTTATTAAAAATGAAAGTTTTATTGTGTCTGATTACCGCCCCTCTGTCTTCTTTTAACACTTCTTTCTCCATAACAGCTGAAAACATTAGTAGAAAAGCTCCCTCAGGCCCACCCATTACTGTGTCTTTGATGTCCTGACCTGTACACTAATACATGCTGGCACACAATATGAATACAGACATCTATGTATACAAGGTATTGCAAATATATATCATTTCCCTTTCACACCTTGCTTATTTTAAAAGTATTTTGGCAAACCCGTATGTCTTAGTCAGTAGAGGTTTAGTAGACATTGGATATGGAGTGTAAGACGCTAAATTGTTGATGGCATTTGACAAAAAACGTCATGCTTCCAACATAGGCTTCAAACCTTCTTGAATATGGAATAAAAATACACAACAGCATGCAAAATTTGAATGCAACAGGGACATTTCCAGGTTGAAGTTTTTTCAGTGTCACCAAAAGGTCAAAGGTCAAAGGTTTTAATTATCTGTATCATCAACTAATGTGTGAATTATTATAATCATCATTTTATTATGCATTCAACCAGGTATGTAATTTATAGGTATGCAATTACAATAAGCAGAATGCACAGTAATACAAAATCTGTAAGTCGGTACATTAATCACTTTGAAACGAAGCGTCACTCCCACACATTGCATTATTAGTAACGTACATCACAGCTTGGCGTGAAGACCTTTTTTTGAACAGCTTACAGGTTTTCACATCTCCAAACACAATTAAGAAGATATGAAAGTGGGATCATTGCCTGAATAAAGCAGTTTGAAGACTTTCTTTCTGACTGCCAAGCCAATAAAGGTCTAGATGTGAAATGACTTGGTTCTGGTTCCAAATGTATGAATTCACAACCCAAAATGTACTGGTACTTCAACAGTGATCTTCTGCTAATTCAATATTATATCGTTGTTTGGTTTGGTTTTGTATCCTCCGTGACAACATTGCATTAACTGGGCTAAATTATCAATGATATGTCTGCAAAACGACATTATAACAAACTTAAAATGGCCAAAGAAAAACGAGCTGATAGAGGAGGAAAGTGTTTATGGTCCGACGTAGAAAACATTTTGTTTGAATGGAGTACAGCTGGAAATTGAATGCAATTGTACTGCACCGTATGCAACACTAATATGATTTGTTTACTGGTTATTAAATGGTGCACTGTTTAGGCTAGTTTTTTTTTTTTTTTAATTAGTGAAGCAACACTGTTTCATACTTTTCTTTTAAATTTGAATTAATACAACACATTTGTAAAAGGCAATGCAGCAGGAACTACTATGTAAGTATGGTTTTGGAAAGAAATGTTCAGTAAAGCAAAGGTGATATGTTCTTGAACAATTGTTTGGGTACCTGATAAGCTAAAATAAAATACCAGTAGTTTAATACAGATGTGATGTATAACTTGATTTTATGCTCTGATAATTATTACTTTTTAAATTTTGAAAAAAAAAATTGTTTCTAGCAGTTAACTGTTAAAATCAGTTGTAAAAAAAAAAAATATATTTTAAACACAAAAAAAGGTGTTTTCCTAAAACTGAAGTCTCAAAATGATTAAGACTATATTAGTTAACATTCTAATGATCATAATTGTTAGAAATTGACATCCAGTATTTAAGATCTAGTTAATGATTAGTTCTTAGTCAATCTACATGGTATCAATTAAATATCTCAGTTACATGTATCTGTTAAAAATACTAAGCAGAAAAACAGATCATAATTCATTTTCAATTTCTCACATTAGCTTCTCGTTTTGATTTACCTTACAGAATAATTCAATCAATAGTGGAAGCAATCGAAATATATTCATGGACAATCATAATTGTTATAATTAAAAGCTACATTGTGTCAATTAAAGATAAGAACTCAAATCCAAACATTCATTGAGACCATCTGGTTCCATAGTTCTGAGAGTGAATATCCAATAAGCTTCTCTTCTTAATAGTAATTTTATTTTACAATATTACCTCCCCTATCTGGCAGTACAATTTTTCAAGTTCTATACATTTTAAAGAGTCTGAACCTGTTTGATTGCCTGATAATGTCTAGCTATTGCGTAATCTGCATTATTAATACAGATAGCAGCTTTATGCTCCGCTGTTCTAATCTTAAGATTTCTTTTAGTTTGTCCACACGGACATTTCAACATATAGATGACGTGAGTTGTATTACAATTAATAAACCCCTCGATTGTGTATTTTTGACATGTATGTGGATGATTAAAGTATTTCATGTTGTATGTATTAGGGCAATGGTTACATTTACCACAACGATAGTTACCATGGATGGGTGTTGTTAACCAATTCTCTATAGAAGGTGATTTATACACTGAGGATACAACTGAGTCTTTGATATTTTTACCATATCTAAAACAAAATCTCTGTGGAGTCGTGACAAATGTACCAAGCTGAGGATCGCATTCTAAAATGTTGCAATGTTTCAAAATGATTGTTTTAAGATCATTGGCAGTATGGTTAAATTCAGTAATAAAAGTCATTCTGTCCTTGCTTGGTTGCTTATCCTTAGTGGTTTCAATCAAGGTCTCACATTGTAATTTATCAGCTCTATTGTAGGCAGTTTGTAATAATTGTGCTATTATAGCCTTCTGCAAGAAAACGATTCTGCATTTCCTAGAGCTTTCATTTCATAATCAGATGTTTTATTACATAAGCGTTTTAAATGTAAAAATTGCCTGTGTGGTTTATTTTTGATCATGTGGTTTGGGTGGTCGCTACTAGCATGCAAATTCGTGTTCCTATTGGTTAACAACACCCATACATGGCAACTATCGGTTTGTTTTTGGAAAATTGATATATCAAATGTACCCTTAATATTGATAGATATGTAAATCTAAAAAAATGTATTTCAAATTGGCTATGTTCCATTGTAACTGTTAAATTAGAATTGTTATTATTTATATAATCTTTAATCTGTAGGCAACAGTTTTTCCAGCTGGACAATGCAAGACCACACAGTGCTAGGATTACAATTGCACGACTTCAAGAAAACAATGTCGAAGTCTTGCCTTGGCCAGCTTTTTCTCCTGACCAATAGAACATCTGTGGGACCAAATCGCCGGTGCCATCCACAAGAGACAAAGAGAAAACCGTGACCAGCCAATCTTCGCCAGCTGGCTGCAGATGCACAGGAAGAGTGGCAGAACATCCCACAGCAGTCTATCCAGAGGCTGATCAGGTCCATGCATCAACGCTGCCAGGATTGTGTTAATGCTCAGGGAGGTCATACCCGATACTAACTTTGTAATGTTTTCATTTTGATGGTGTGTCACGTTTCATATAGAAAACTTATCATGATTCTTTGATCTGTATTTTTGTTCACATTTTAAAATATTTGATTAAATCCATTAGACCTGAATGTTGCGTTTCTTTTGTGCATCAGTGTATATATGATTTCTTTTTGCAAGAAAATCAATTATTCAATACAATATGGTAAACTTGAGTTTGACATGTCTTTACAAACACAAATTGAAATGCAATAAAAAGCCACTTCACAATTCAGTCCATATTTGCACATACTGAGTTCAAATTTGAAAGCCTTCCCTTTATTCAACATTTAGGTCACCATCTAAATATTGAATAAAGGTATGGAATGAGGGTATGGAACCAACTCCCCAGTAATGTTGAAGCTGACACCCTGGAATCCTTCAAGAAGCTGCTTGATGAGATTCTGGGATCAATAAGCTACTAACAACCAAACGAGCAAGATGGGCTGAATGACCTCCTCTCGTTTGTAAACTTTCTTATGTTCTTATGTTCTATTGCCATACAGTAAGTGTCTTAAAAGCCTGTTGTTTTACCTCTGTAATAAGACCAACATGCTGCAAAATATTTTAATTTTTAAAATGCAAACTCATGGAAATGTAGTCACATCAGTGGTATAAATAACAATAAGTTGCTGTGTTGGTGTTCCCTTACCCAGGTCAAGCGTTCACAAGACATCCTTTAAGTAAAGCAAATAATCACAATATTTTTGAACAGCCAGAATCACTTTCTTTTAACAATACTGTATTGCCGCCTTCGCAACAAAATGTGAGACCTACAGTGTGTCTGAAGCTCACAGATTACGAAGGGGTATCGCTGTCATTTTGGATGCTCGCCATTCACTGATAGGACTGTTCTTGCTTCACATATGCAGCCTCATCAATCCTACCAAATACATCTTGGACAGGGGTACTGTAATTGTGCTGTGTGAAAAACCACTACTCCTGCATTAATAACCCTCCATTATACTTGTCTTTTTCTGTACTGTTACTGCGCTGAAACCTAACTCGCTGTTACTGTCCTTTTCTCATCACAAGCAGAACATTTCCATGCGTTTCTTTCATCACTCATCTTCAAAGGGATTTAATGGGCAGATTAAATGGCTATTATTGAAAGTCAGCACGGTAAAGTAAACCAGAAGTGACAGGTGCAAAGTGACTTAACGAAAGCGCTAAACCACTTGCAAAGGAATCTGCAAAATAAACAAGTATCAGAACTATCAGCATTATGAGAAAGTGATGTGACCTACTGTACACACAGGCTAGCACCTACATACATATCCCCAGACTCTCAAAAACTTAAAGAATGTCAGTAAAACATGTCATCATGATTAGATCATCTGTTGTCTAGATAGATGTAAAAATGTAAGTGTGTAGTATAGACATTTTTGTACTGCCGCTATATCTCTGTTGCCAGGGATATGTATCCCCTGTAGAAAATAAAGAGAACAAACACAATGTCATACAATACTGTTTATGACCACACATGATTGAACAACAGTAAAAGGAAAAGATTACACCGTTTTATGCTCACTTCAATTTCTCTTCTCTGCTGTCAGTCACATGACTGGTAACTGACACCCCTTGATAGGCAGTGCTACAAAAACAGCATCTACTGGAAACTAACAAATGCTCTTGAATTTGAGGTATTCTGGCTGAATACAAAATATTCAATCAAGAATGAAAATGTTCCTTCAGAAACATCTGTCAGCTTTATGGTGGGTTTATGGTTTCAGTAGACAGTATATGCTGAGTCTGTATTCTGCAGATAACGTGTTCTATGACAGTTCTAGCAAGAATGAATTTGATACAGGCACCAATAGTGTGAATTCACAAAGTACATATATTTGTCTGTATGTACATGACTTACATTTTTGCCTTATCTTAACTGCTAATCCATGTCTGATGAAAATGAGGATTCCAGAATCCCTTAATCCCCATTTATAGTACAGTTTATTGTATTCTGTTGCTATAGAGGTCATTCCACCCTGTGTTTGTGTCTGTTATTTCATTTGAGAAGTTCTCAAGCTGCATCAAAACTCCAGGAGATTACTATTGGACAATAACAGAAAGAATCTGTCACTTCACTTTGTGTAAGGCTCTTTTTTTGGGAGCTGGTCATTTCTAAAAAATAAACATTGAAAATGGGAATAATTAAAGAATGAATAACAAGCCTGTGACAGGGATGGCTTTGTGGTCAGGCCAGATGCAGGAAGAACACACACAGGCAGTACTGCAGGTCCAAAGGCGTTTGTGCCGTTTTTATTTAAATAACAAAAATAAATGAAATATTCAAACAAAAACACTGCTCACAGAGCCAAATAAAACAGGTTTACAAAAACAAAAACACAAACACAAAATACTATGAGCAGGTTGGGCAGTATCCTTCACTGATCTTATTTATTTTTATTTTTATTCTTGCACTCCGCTCTCGCTCGCTCCTCTGAGCACCTACCCTGAGCGTAGAGAGCTGCAGGCTTTTACACAGGTGACCCTCCCGATTAGCAACAAATGAATCACTTAATTTGGGAGATAGCCACCTTCTACTAGGTTTTTAATGCTGTAAAACAATAACAAAACATACGGCTTCATCGTCATATTTATAAATACATCTAAATAAATCATAATACAAATTACAAATGCACAGGGGTAGGGGGTACCCCGTTCTAAAAATAAACAAATACATTTGTTTTAAATAATACCATACAAGCAAAACAATACCTTTAACAGAAGTGCTTCTGCCCTGCCCCCTTTTCATGTGCAGGGCTCCTAGCCCTGTCACAAAGTCCTAGATTAAAACAAAGAATACTTTCTTCAGCACAGGGCCACAGAGGCACTGTCCAGGTAACTGTGCATGTGAAAGGAGCCTTTAGTTAGGGCTCAGTTAAAACTGTTTCTGGTCTTAAATGGAGCACTTTTAATCTACTGTAACAATGGTGCCACGCTGGGGGTCCCCTCTCACCTTAGTTGCTGATTTCCCTTTTTTTTAGCAACGACGTTGGTAGAGAAGTAGCTGTATGTCTTTCTGAACTTAAAATATGAAAACACCCTCAAAGGCAAAGGAAAGTTCTCACTTTCTGTTAAAAAATACACAGTTGTGGTTTTGAGAGTTATGCATATTTGAAGGCAAAGCCTCTGCTTGGTAATTGCTAAGATGGAAATAAGGCCTCCTTCACATAGCTGTTTGGCCCATTATTTGGCTGCCTCCGCGCAGATTCTGGGGGGTTGGCGGATGTGATGGAAATGGGGTGAAGGAGGAGGCAACAGCTGTCAGCTGGGATGTAGCAGTCAGGTTGAGCAATAAAGGCCTGAATGCCCAGTTGCAGATTCTTATTACGGACCAAAAAAAAAAAAAGATAAATGTTTACTGTACTATACATGGTGTAGTAAAGTTTAGTGATGGTATGAAACATTTCAGTGAAGAATGGTATAGCATTGTGAAAACCATTTACTAGTAAAGAACTGCATATAGGTACTGTGGTATGATGCAAAATACTCTATCTTCTACTACACTATTTTCATGCTCAATTTTCAACTAAATGTAATTCTTAGATGACTGTTTGCTACATTCTTTTATAGTTAAGCATCCCTGTGAGGGGACATTGTATAAGTTTTTCCATCCACCGGAGTCGCCTCACCAACTTCTGCTAATACAGTATCTCATAAACCATTTTGACTAGCAACTGCATGTTTTCAGCAATATGGCAACTCTTTACTTTGACAATGTTGGGGTCATTTAATTTATTTAATTTTGTAATTTGATTTATTTTTATGTTACAGTGACAAGTTTTTCATGTATTGTTACTGAAGTATGCAGGACACGTTTCAAGTAAACATAGTGGGTAATACATTATAAAATTAATACATATTATAGCATATACAGCGATTCTACTAGGAAAAAACAATCACAGTGACTGGTCACTAAATATTTGACCAGACATCATTGTCATTTGTGTGATACCTGTCCATTCTTAAATTGATACACATACACGTAGTTATGGAGAATAAAAAAACATGCATTCCTTTCACTTAGCAGCCTTAAATTTTTTAATTAAGCCGAAAATGAAAGAACATAGTTTATAAGAATTTGTTTTCAAAAGTTGTCAATATTTTTTCTTATTTAACATTCTTATTTCACTTTATAATTTCTAATTGAAATATTTTACACAAAAGTTCTTAGTATAACTGAAAACCACAGGTATAATATCAGCGTAAATTAAAACATTTGATACTGAAAAGACAGGAGGGTGTGCAAGCTTATACATAAGACCAGACTGGCATATCTAGAGAACACATAAAAAAAAACAACACAAAATGTTATGCTTTCATTTCAACGAATACACGTGGAACAGTCAATCAGAATCATCGTGGATGAAAACGAAATAAACAAATCCTCCCCTCCAGGAGGAATGAAAGGAGGGGGTGTGGATTTAATCAGCCTATCAGTGACTTCCATTTTTAACAAGCCTGCGCTGAGGCAAGACCCGCCAAATAAATCACTGTGGCAAAGTGCCCGCCCCTGTGTGTATTTTGTGTTATGTGTTGTGTAAATGTTGGTGTATAGTCATCGGTACACGGGATATAAACGGGTCTGTGTTTCACGTATGATTTAAATTGTATATTTGTATTTAGGCACGAGGATGGCAAATCACATCACGTGCATTTAAAGTATTAGTATGTGAACACGGGAAAGTGCACTTTAATTTATTCACGTGCAGTTGTACCGAGATTCCAATTGAATGATTGACTAGCAATCGAGTCTCGGTACAACTGCATAAAAGCAGCATGTTTTCACTTACTCAGCGTTGGGTGTTCGAGAGTGGAGAACGGGTGAGAGAGAAGGAGAACGAATAGTAGAAAGAATAATAATAATAACCATTTATTTTACTCACCGTGTTTGTTTGTCTCCGGGCACCGTTTGTTAAGTGTCAGTTCGTTTTGTTTGTCTATTTATTTTGGCGCAAATGCCGTGTCCTGTTTTTGTATTCGCTTATTTTGATTATTAAATGCTGAGTGTGTTACTTCCTGTTTCTGGTCTGACGTCACCCACTGTCAGCCGTCTTTGTGACACGTGGTGTCAGAACCGGGATCTACAGCGCCTCCAGGACTCAGGCCAGAGCAGGAACCGCAATTTGTTGTTTTAAAAAAAACAAACAAAAAAAAAACAACAAATAACAAAAAAAAAAAAAAAAAAAAAAAAAAATGGAAGGCTGGAACTGGAGAGATGGCTGCCAGGATCTGGAGGTCCTCCTCGGTGGTCTAGAGGACCAAGGCTGGTGCCTTGCCTGTGGGGAGTTCGGGCACCCGGTGGTGCGCTGCCCCTACCAAGAAGGAGAGGAGGAACTGGCCCAGGAGAGGAAGGTGAGGAGGAGTCAGAGAAGGGGAAAGGGGAAGAGGAAGGCAGAGTGTCCACCGCCCAAGTCTCCACCAGCAGAGGAAGAATGCCTGCTGGTTTTGCCTCCACAGCCCAAGTGGGAGGAGCCCGAACGTCCTACGCCTGAGTGGGAGGAGCCCGAACGTCCTACGCCTGAGTGGGAGGGGCCCGAACGTCCTACGCCTGAATGGGAGGAGCCCGAACGTCCTACGCCTGAATGGGAGGAGTCAGTGCGTCCACAGCCCAAGAGGGAGGAGTTGGTGCGTCCACAGCCCAAAAGGGAGGAGTCGGTGCGTCCACAGGCCAAGAGGGAGGAGTCGGTGCGTCCACGGCCCAAAAAGGGGAAGGTAGAGCGTCCACAGCCCCAGTCTCCACCAGCAGAGGGTGAATTCCTGCTGGTTCCACCTCCATTGCCATGGGAGGACTGCTTGCAGCTCCCACCTCCACCAGCAGAGGGTGAATTCCTGCTGGTCCCGCCTTCGCCACCTCAATCGGCAGGAGCAGAGCAGCAGGAGCTGTCTCTGCCTCCGCCACCTCCACCGCCAGGTGCAGAGCAGCAGGAGCTGCCTCTGCCTCCTCCACCAGCAGAGGGTGAATGCCTGCTGGGTCCCTGTCCACCAGCAGAGGATGAATGCCTGCTGGGTCCCTGTCCACCAGCAGAGGGTGAATGCCTGCTGGGTCCTTGTCCACCAGCAGAGGGTGAATGCCTGCTGGGTCCCTGTCCACCAGCAGAGGGTGAATGCCTGCTGGGTCCCTGTCCACCAGCAGAGGGAGAATGCCTGCTGGTCTCCCCTTCCGAGGCAGAGCCGCACCAGTCCCCTGCAAGAGAGGGAGGGCCGCACCAGTCCCTTGAAACAAGGGTAGACTACACGCCGCTCCAACCTCCGCCGCCAGGAGACTACACGCCGCTCCCACCTCCACTGGCAGGAGCAGAGCATCAGGAGCTGCCTCTGCCTCCGCCACCTTCACTGGCAGGAGCAGAGCAGCAGGAGCTGCCTCTGCCTCCGCCAACCCCACCAGCAGAGGAGGAATGCCTGCTGGTATCACTTCCCCCACCAGCAGAGGATGAATGCCTGCTGTTAACACTTCCCCAACCAGCAGAGGATGAATGCCTGCTGGTATCACTTCCCCACCGTCCACGAGGAGAGGAGCAGGAGCTGCCTCTCCCTTCACCAGAAAACCAGGACTAGATGCTGGCGGTCCTCAGCAGCCCTTGCATAGGCTGCTGAGGAAAGCATGGGAAGAACCGCCCGGCCGCAGTGGCGAGAAGAGGGCCAAAGCCCGCAGCTTGTCCTGACTCCTGCCTGCCGCCCGAGGATGCCTGCCTCTCTTCGCCCGAGGATGCCTGCCTCTCTTCGCCCGAGGATGCCTGCCTCGCCGCCCGAGGATGCCTGCCTCGCCGCCCGAGGATGCCTGCCTCGCTTCGCCCGAGGATGCCTGCCTCGCATCGCCTGGGGCTGCCTGCGGCTCCGCATCGCCTGGGGTTGCCAGCCGCTCCGCATCGCCTGGGGTTGCCAGCCGCTCCGCATCGCCTGGGGTTGCCAGCCGCTCAGCATCACCTGGGGCTGCCTTTTGCTCCACACAGGGTACAGGGTACGAGGGAGAAGTGGAGCTCCCGCTGACGCCTTATGGCCAGGGGTTCGCCTCCCGAGGGTCCGCTGCCGTTGCCTCCCGAGGGTCCGCTGCTGCTGCCGTCGACTCCCGAGGGTCTGCTGCTGCTGCCGTCGCCTCCCGAGGGTCCGCTGCTGCTGCCGTCGCCTCCCGAGGGTCCGCTGCTGCTGCCGTCGCCTGGGGTCGCCAGGGATCCTGCTTCGCCTGGGGTCGTCGAGGGTCCTGCTTCGCCTGGGGTCGCTACTCTGTGGCCAGAGCCCCATGAAGGGGAGCTGCTTGCCATAAAGAAAGGGGGGGAGGTCAGGAGACCAGCTCTCCCAGCTGCATTTCCGTGGCAGGAAACACGGTGGCCAGATCCCCACGGAGGGGAAATGCCGGCCATGAAGAAGGGGGGGGAGGTCAGGAGACCAGCTTCTCCAATCGCATTTCCGTGGCAGGAAACACGGTGGCCAGAGCCCCACGGAGGGGAGCTGGCGGCCACGAAGAAGGGGGGGGAGGTCAAGAGACCAGCTCCCCTCGCAGCAGTTTCGCTGCCGGAGATTGTGTGGTCGGAGTCCCACGGAGGGGAAATGCCGGCCATGAAGAAGGGGGGGGAGGTCAGGAGACCATCTTCCCCAGCCGCACTTTCGCGGCAGGATAGTGTGTGGCAGAAGCCCCAGAAGAGGGAGCTGATAGCCACGAAGAAGTGGGGAGTGGAGGACATTCCACCATGGCCACCCCCCAGAAACACCTTGCTTCTCCCTCTTCCGGGACTTTAAGACTGAGGGGGGAGGTGGCCATTGAGGCCATGTGTGCTTTGCACACAAGACGGCTGACAGTGGGTCAGGATTTACAACAGTCAGGATTTTCATAATTGGGTGGCATAAACGCTCACTAACATTGGAAGACATTTTTTGGCTGAATGGATTGCTCCTAATAGGAAAATATTTTTTAGATTGCAGACCGGATCAGTAGTAAATCTTATTTTGTGCAGAAGGATAAAAGATACATCTGTTTCTCATGTTCATGTTCAATTATACAGTAAATAAAAAATCACATACCAGAAATCAAACATTACAGAGTTGTTAAAATTCCAGAACATTTTATCCTTTGTCCAGAGATCATTGTGTGCATAGAACATAAGGCACAGTTCTAAAGTTACAAAAAAAACCCCAAAAGAAAACACAATTTCATGTTGTATCGTAGTCCCTGAGTATTTTGAATAAGAGACATTATTTCAGAGGGTCCTTCAATCGGCTCATCTGGTAAAGGCACGACTGTGTGGTGTGGCCAGGGCATGTATTTTACAGATCTGAAGAATTACATTTTGTCACCCTTGGGCAATTTGAGATATAACCTGTATGTTTTTTACCGTTTACCCCCCTCATATGTATAGCTAACACTTTTGTATCTAGTCTACAATACCATATTGTATTATAACAACTTCTATTATGACCTGAAAAATAGTTCCACAGATAGTCTACCACCCTCAACCTTCTTACTGGCCCAAATGGTGATTGCAACCTCTACAATCCACATTAATTGATACAATAAATAGCTATAACATAGTTTCATTGGTTAGAGCTATTATAGAATGTAGTGTCTTTTGAGCAGATAACCAAGAAACCATTAAGGCCAGTCAAATGCACTCGGGCCACTAAAACTATCTTGAGAATTATTGACCCCGTATACTCCCAACCACACTCTTGGATCACAGGATGCGGGGCTGCTGGTTATTCTTAGGATAAATAAAAATAATACCTTCACCCCTTATCACTGGCATATTAAAAATAATAGAAAAAAATAATTTAGTGTCCAAGATTCACAAACTGTTAGGGTCATTAGATGGTGATATCTGTATTCCAATAGATAAGTGGAACAGAGATCTCAATATCAGCGGCAGTGTAGACTTCTGGAAAGAAATCTGTGCACAAACTTTCTTACTCTCATGCAATTCCAAAACTCAACTCATTCAATACAAGGTACTGCATAGGACCCACTACACCAGAAGGCAGGGCTTGAATTTCATTTCTGTGTGCTGTGTGGATTTCCACCTATGCTGCAGCCAATGGAGGGATTCCAAAATTTTAGGGGGGAATGGCAAAAGAAAGGCACTTTTGCATATAAAAAACTATATATTTTTTACAGCATCATTATTCACACTGGTGTTGCTTTAAAATAAGCTGCTTTCAGGAGACCTAACAGCTGTTCATCACTGTGAGACAGAGCACTCTCCATTGCTTTTGCCATTGTCTGACGTGAAGTTTTTTGCATTCAACAGAAGAAAAAGGTGCTTTCCTTTTTAACCAGCGCGCCATTTCTTTTTTTTAACTCTTTACACTCAGCCCTATTTCCCCCTGTTTGTCACTGTTTTCATTTATGTCTGTTTAACTACTGGATAGTTTGTGCCTCATGCATGTAACTTATCAAATGAAAGGGCCACAAAATGTCCTTTCACATTATGTAAGTTGCAACAGGGTCAGGCATACTATATGTGGTAGAGATGACAATATATGTTAAAAAAAAAAATCATGTTTGGTCA
This sequence comes from Acipenser oxyrinchus oxyrinchus, assembly GCA_030684275.1. Classification (NCBI taxonomy): domain Eukaryota; kingdom Metazoa; phylum Chordata; class Actinopteri; order Acipenseriformes; family Acipenseridae; genus Acipenser; species Acipenser oxyrinchus. The sequence goes on from CM060254.1 coordinate 27,772,684, forward strand.
CTGCTATATATATTGTAATCCATAGATGGTTAAAAAAAACAAAAAAAAAAACACTGCCCCATTGAACCTCAATATGAAATTAACATGGGAGGAGCTGATGTGATGAAAGGCGCTATATTGTTGCTGTGCAGCAAAATTCGATGCATATTCGTTACACATTAGATGTAAATACAATGCATAATTAATATTTTTTCAATGCGTAAAACACCTGATACGCAGCTTATCTGGAGCTTAGTAACTGTAATTACTGTATCTGAATCTACAAAGAAAAGCAAGTTAACTCACAAAAAGCTATACTGGAGCATTCATAATCCTAGCACAGGTGACAACAACTTCTTGACATCCAGTTTCTAATACTTCTCTGACCTGTTCCACATAGCAGACTGACAGTTGGCAGCCATGGCTCACTTGGGGCCATACAATATTTACACTGAAATATCTGAAAGCATACTAATGCCACAGAGAGAGGCTGCTGCTGTATGAGAGAAACGCTGGTTCTACACTGATAGAGTGAAATATTAATGACTGAATGGATTAGCATCCCTCGAGACCCCATCCAGCACCTTGTGGAGTCTATGCCATGTAGTGTCAAGTCTGTGATCAGGGCAAATGTTGGCCCAACACGATATTAAGTCAAGGTCCTAAAAAGGGGCCAGAGAGTGTATATAAAATGAAAAGCTTTTACAGTAAAGTAGAACCTCTCATATGCGATATAATTGGTTCCAGGGGTCCATCAGATATCTCAGAGGGAATCTTTGTACTACATTGTAGTTGCTTTATTACCATTGGAGCATTATAAATTAACAATGTCATGTACATCAGTGTTTCTAAAACACAAAAGTATGGTACTGCCCATATATTATACAAAGACAATCTGTGAAATGTATTGCAACACAAGCACGATCTGGCAATTTACAGCATTCCAACAACCGTTCATACCATGATTTCTAAATCTATGCCAAGTAATCTGAAAAATTATATTTTTTTGACCTAAGGGAAGCTACCAGAGCAAAGACAGGGGAGGAAGTGGAATGTAAATATGCATAATGTCATGATTTCAAATTCTAGACCTGGGTTTCAGAACCACCTTCAATGAAGTATATTATTAAAATGATTAGGAGCCAGGAGTTTGACGTTAAATAGAAATTCCTCCCTTTTAGCTGCATGAACAGCTCCTGTTAGTAAATCTACAGACTCGGGTCTGACTTATTCATGCTGTGATGAGAAGTGTGATCAGTTCAGAACAGGGACCTACTCGTTCAAGCTCCTGGCACCAGGTCATTTCAATTCTATACTGTGACCAGAAAAGTTCTGAAACCAAGGACTGGGTACAAGGCTCATGCAAGTTTCAAGACCTGTATTACATATAGTTTACTATTTATTTGGGAATTTAAGTTACATAATTCCAGGTCTGTGTAGATTTGTGCATGTGGGTGGATTATAAAGTTTATTTTTTTTTTCCTCGCCTCTTCTCTACAGATAGTGCCATGCACCCCCCCGGCGACCAGCTCTTGCCCACATAGAGGTTGTGCTGTGCTCCGAGTCCCCCGCACGCTCCACAGACAATGCTGGGAATGTGTCGTGGGCGCCGGAAGTTCCTTGTTGCCTCTCTTGTCCTTCTCTCTATTCTCACCTGGCTGTACCTTTCTGTTGGTAACTTCCAAGGTAAGACCCTGCAGCATTTCATACCATTTTCATGATTTAAGTCAATTGGTTGAATTTCACATGACTATGCATGTACAAAAGTACAAAAACATACATTTTAGTAAAAAAAACAAAAAAAACCCCACATGACTGCTACAACAACACTGGATCCCCACACTGGAGAAGACAAGCTTACAGATACTTCTTTTTTTTTTTTTCTTGACACGTTTCGTACGTGTGAAGGGAACTGAAATGTACTCTGTGTCTGCTGTTAAAAGATTCAATCAAAAGTTAGTATTTTTTTTTTACATCTGGTAATACTTACTGATAATTGATGACAGCTTATTTTTTGGGTTAATGATTGTGTTTTCTGGAAACTCGACATATAACTTGGTAAACTGTGTCAGTAGAAAAGGGGTGCTTATCGGTTACAATTGCCCATTGATGCTGTAAAGGTCTTCAATAAACTTTTGTTTCACTTTTTTGTATTCAGTGATTTTATGTGTCGTTTATAGGTGTATATGGAAATATACAAAAGTGGCCAACGCAGTATTTTAAATTTGACAACAAATGATTATTATCTAGTAACATGTATGTTGAATAGACTCTGTACAATGTGCAATTTATTTACAAAGTCTGTTCAAGCCTATACCAGGGATGGCCAAACTTCCTGACCCCACGAGCCACATACCAAAATACCCATATGGTCAAGAGCCGCAAAACACGTACTGTAAAACATGAAATGTTTGCGAGAGCAAGACATTTTAAATACTAGCATTGTTGTGCAGTACAGTAGTTGTTAGGCTATCTCTTGATGGCAGCAAAATACATAAGAACAAGGGATAGAACATTGCCTACAGCTTGTGTAATTTGTAGTGGTGCAACCAGCACCCTAATTTCGTATTCAGTTATCGTATAGGCATTTATCAACGATAATCGATGCAATGACGTTTTATTTTTCAAAATAAAGAACAAACATTCGATTTTTAACAGAAGATTCAATAACTAAAAACACTGTTGTGCATAATAGTTAACAAAAAGGCACAACTTGCATTCAAATTAGAACACTTATTAAAAAAGAAATACAAAGGACTCAAGTTTAACAATTGGAAAGAATATGCATGCGTCCGCATCAGATGTCCCTTTAACACTGGAACCATCGCGGTTATACTCGTACCTAAAACCGCCGCCGGCAATCATTATGACGGTTACATTTTAAACAACATCAGTGTTAAAATGAAAGACAAACTATCGGATACAACTCAAAAGTTTTATTCAAGCACATCATATCAAACATCTGCACAGCCGAAATGGCGTATTTAAATGAACAATTAAGCATAAAAAGGGTTTAGTTTCTAACTTACCACATATAAAGCACTACTTCAAAAAATGAAAAACTATAATAAAATAAACATTTCAAAGAAATTAGTGTGTAAACAGGTATATGTACATACAAAACTGTAAAAGCGAATGTATATAATAATGTGACTGCCTGCAGTGGTTTTAGGTATAACCGCGGTGGTTCTAGTGTTGTAATAGAAAATACTATATTTTAACAGAAGTAATTTCTATCTGAGCTATTGTTTTTCATTGTTAACATTTTATGTCCAAAGGCAAAGCAAAATATTTGAATTAATCTCACAAATCCTGAATAACTATCGTACTAAATTCAGCTTCTTTTTATATAATATTGCCGTATAATCCAAACACAACATGTTTTGAAACAAAAGCTAAATCGGTAGAGTTAACAGATTCTTTCCAGTAAGAACATGTAGTAAGTATGATAAATGGATGAGAATTATTCCCCAATAAGAGCAAATACAAAAAACATGTGTAGGATTACCTATAAGAGTAAAATCAAATACAAGATACAGTTATAGTTAGGAGCAGTAGTTGAATGCGGCAAGGTATGGAGCAGTTCAGTGCAAGTACAAGTTTATGCAAGAACTGGTACAAATGGGTGCCGTATAGTCCAGTATAGCTGAGAGTTGAGGTTTACAGATGCTGTCTGAACAGGTGTGTCGTGAGGAGGCGCTGGAAGGTGGTCAGGGACTGAGCAGTCCTGATATCCGTGGGTAGGTCGTTCCACCACTGAAAGGCAAGGGTGGAGAAGGAGCGGGCTCTAGAGGCAGGGGAGCAATGGGGGGGGTACAGCTAGTCTGCTGTAGGTGGAGGAGTGGAGGGGGCGACAGGGGGTGTAGGGAGAAATGATGGAGATAGGGTGTAGGGAGAGTCTGGAGATAGGAGGGAGCAGAAAGTTCAAGACAGCGATAGGCGAGTACAAGAGTTTTGAATTGGATGCGAGCAGCGATAGGGAACCAGTGTAGAGAGCAGAGCAGCGGTGTAGCGTGGGAGAAACGAGATTGGGAAAAGACAAGGCGAGCAGCAGAGTTTTGAATGAGCTGGAGCGGACGGATGGCAGAGGCAGGGAGGCCGGCCAGGAGGGAGTTGCAGTAGTCAAGACGGGACAGTACCAGGGCCTGACAAATCCATCCCCCGTTCATCCTCCTCTTGCCTGGCATGATTTCTTCTCTTTGTTTCAGAACAAATTGACACCATCTATTCTACGCTCTCTTGCCACACACCCAGTATAGTACTTGACCACCTTGACTCCCCTCCGTTTGCCCCTCCTGCTCTCTCCTTTACTGATATCTCCAGCATATTTCTGAAATCAACTACTGCCACGTACCCCTTGGACCCCTGGCTGACAAATCTTGTTTGTCTCTTTGTCTCTGATCTTGCTTCTTCCATTATGCACACTCTCAACCTGTCCCTGGTTTCAGGCTTGGTTCCTGCTGCCCTCAAGATTGCCCGAGTAACGCCGGTGCTCAAAAAATCCTCCCTTGACGGGGCTGTCTTATCTAATTTTCATCCTATAGCCAATCTTCCTTTTCGCTCCAAAACTCTTGATAGGGCTGTAGCCAGCCAGCTCATGAAACATCTTGCAGATAACAATCTGCTGGAATTTCTGCAGTCTGGCTTCCTGCCGAATCACAGTTCTGAAACTGCTCTGCTCCATATTGTAAATGATCTCATGTTTAATGCTGATGCGGCTGCTCCCTCTGCCCTTGTCCTCCTGGACCTAACTGCTGCTTTTGACACCATAGATCATTGCATTCTTCTTGACCGCCTTCAGAAGTATGCTCGGATCTCTGGAACCTGTCTCTCCTGGCTGTCCTCTTACCTATCTGGATGCATGCAGTCTGTTTTCTATGATGGAAACAGTGCTGATAGAAACAGTGCTATGGAAACATAGCCTCATGTTTCACACCTATGCAGATGACACCCAGCTCTACCTAAAACTAGACCCTGGATGTCCCTCTGCCATGGTCCAGCTCTCATCCAAGACATTACATTGAGGCCTGGATGTCTGCCAATTTTCTTCAGCTCAATACTAACACATCTGAACAACTTCTAGTAAGATCAAAAACTCAACACAAGAATCTCAATATTGCTGCCTTAAACCTTGGAAACTGTCTGCTGCTGCCTTCCTCCACTGTATGAAGCCTTGGTGTACTTCAGGATAGTAACCTCTCCTTTGATGCCCAAATCTCCTCTGTAGTAAAATCTTCCTTCTACCACCTCCTAAACAGCTGAATGGTCCGTCCTTACCTTTCCCTCCCAGTTGCAGATTTACTCTGTCATGCATTCATCTCCTCTTGACTTGACTACTGCAGCTCTCTCTACGGTGGTCTTCCATCACGCATCATAAACCGATTGCAGCTGGTTCAAAATGCCGCTGCTAGGATCCTTACCAGATGTAAAAAACATGCTCACATTACCCCCTGTCTTGCCCAGCTGCACTCGCTACCTGTAAAGTTCAGGATTACTTTCAAAATTCTCCTGCTTGCCTACAAGGCCCTTCATCACACAGGTCCAGAGTATCTCTCCAACCTGCTGACTTGCTATTTCCCTGCTGAGGTCCTCTGACTCTGGCTTACTTGTCATACCCAAACAAAAGTGCACCACACTCAGGGAGTACTCTTTTAGCTGCATGGCCCCGACTCTCTGGAACTCTCACCCAGCTTCAGTGCGTGTAGCTCTCACAGTCGCTCGCTTCAAATCAACTCTCAAGACCCACTTGTTCTCTCTTGCTTTCAATGCTCTTTAGCCTATATCTGTTATTAGCTGCTGTCTAAATTGCTATCTCAGGGTTTTCACTCCATCTTATTCATATTATTGTGTATGACACATGCATCCACAATGTTTAAAAGTCACATCCTAGCCTTGTATTTAATGTATTATGCCTGTATTTAATGTATTTGCATTGATTTTTACTGCTTGTATTTAATGTACTATACCCTGTATTTCACTGTATTTAATGTATTATACATTGTTCCTCACTATCTTGTAAAGCGCTTTGTGATGGTTGTCCACTATGAAAGGCGCTATATAAAATAAATATTGATTAATTTATTGAACTATGAGCTGCATGGAGTAATCGCTGAGGAAGTGGCGAATTCTGCATATGTTGCTGAGGAAGAAGCGACAGGAGCATGCCAGAGTCGAGATGTGCTGAGAGTAGGAGAGGGAGGGGTCAAGGGTGACACGAAGATTCTTGGTGGATGAGGAGGGAAAGAGGGGGGTGGATTCAAGCGGAATAGAGATAGAGAGCTCAGCGGTGGGGGAGGATGAGGGAAGAGGGAGAAAAGGAGGTCTGATTTGGAGAGTTGAGTTTGAGATGATGTGAGTGCATCCAGGAGGTGATGGCTGAGAGACAGGTAGAGATACGGTAGGAAATGTCAACGTCAGAAGTGCGAAAGGAGAGGAAGATCTGGGCATCATCAGCATAGAAGTGATACTAGAAGACATGGGAGGAGATGAGGGGACCCTGGGAGCGGGTGTAGAGAGAAAACAGGAGGGGTCCCAGGACTTAGCCTTGGGGGACACCTGTCGAAAGAGAGCCAGAGGGTGAGCCACGCCAGGACACCCGGTATGTGCGCTCTGAGAGGTAGGAGAAGAACCAGGCAAGAGCAGTGCCGGAGAGTCCCAGGTCAGCAAGGGAGGACAGGAGAATAGAGTGGCAGAGGGGGTCGGCGGAGCAGGAAGGGAGGAAGGACCGCTCAATGTCAAGTTCTGTGGTATCCCCCTTAACCATGACGACAAATCGCGATACCTCGGAGTCGACCGGATCTTCAGCTATTGTCATCACCTCAAAGCCACCAGCAAGAAGACGAAATCCAGGGTCAACATCATCCAAAAGCTGCCAGGGACTTCCTGGGGATGTGACGCTGGGACCCTTCAGACGTCAACACAGGTCCTGGTCCATTCTATAGCAGAGTTTCGTGCAACAGCTGTCACACTGGTCTCATTGATACCCAAATCAATGTTGCGCTGCATGTGGTGAGTGGCTCCCTAAAATCTACACCACTGTCAGTGCTCGTGAACATCCCTCCATCAAACATACTTAGGAAGTATAAGAAGATCTTGGGGAAAATCCAGATCTCCCTTTGCACACCGACATCAAATCCCCACCACCCTCCAGTCTGAAGTCAAGATGGCCATTCTGGACACATGCCTCGACTCTTCTGTCGGCCAGAAAGGACCCTGCCACCCAATGGCGCGAGATGTGGAAAAACAGTGTAGTCCCAGACAAGGACCTTATCAAAGATCCTATGAAGGAACAGCCTGGTTTCTCCTTGCCCCGATGACAGTGGACCGCTGTCAACTGCTTCCGAACAAAACATGGGAGGTGTAGATATTTCCTCCATAAATGGAAGATCAAGGACTCACCAAGCTGCGAATGCGGTGAGGTGTAAACCATCAGGCAATTCACTGATTGCCCAATACACGAGTATTCTGGCGGAAAAAGTGGACTCCGCTCAGCTACCCCCAGATGCCGTGGAATGGCTTACAAATCTAAAATTTCAACTGTAGCCCATTGCTTTGCAAACACCATACGAAAGAAGTAGATATATTATTGCAGGTATCATCAGTCTAACAAAGAAGTTACATCATAGCAGGTGTATTCTGTATTATTATCTTTAAATAACAATAGCCCACTGGAAAATTAAATGTAATGGAACGCTTTACATGTCATCAACGCATAGCTGTGATATTGCGTCCCTTTGTAAGCATGCTTTCCTTTTAATGGTCCTTTTAATATACGCCTTGAGGATGGAGATTATATATTGATGTAATGAACCCTGATGAGAGATGTTCATGTTAATCATTATCTGGAAGGTTGAGAGGTATAATTACCCATGAACCTCATTCACTGAGCAGTGTTGAGGAGAATTGTTTACTTGTCTGTGCTTCGGACACATTAAAAGCTTGTTAGTCGGAAAGGTGGTCTGTCTCTGCTTGACTTACAGCAAGGACTCATTGCGTTCACCAAAGCTGTGAAAGCATTATTGTGTCTACAATGTGGCAGATGTGTTCTATCCGGGGGGGTGGGGGGATGCATTGTGATCAAATGTGGGAAGCACAGTGTCTTGCTGGTTAGTGTTGGAGTCTGACTCAGTAAAAAATATGGCCCTGTTCTGAGGCGTTTCTTTCACTTGTGATTGAGAAAATGGTTCCATGGCCGGTTAAGTCGTGTGTATGCAAACAAAGAGCTGTGTAACTTATGCCCTGCATGGTGTCCTGTTGGATGGGGCTCTGTCTGAACTACAGCAAACTTACATTTTTAACAATGAGAAAACAACATTTTAAAAATACTTGACACTAACACGTGTATACTTGTAGTTCTTAAATACCACTGCTACAATTTTCATTAGACTATTATTTGCCATTTCTTCTTCTATAGTATTTTTTACATACTATTGATATGGTCATCAACGTTTTTTGTCATATTGATAGCTCTAGTGTATGATGTGTTTTATACAGAGCTGCTAGACCCCATTTCACAAACATACTGTAATGTGTACAGGATAGATCCTCATACGTTTCTGCTGAGAAGTGCAACAAGAAAGACATATTTCAAATGAGACAAAAGGAACAAATCGCAAAAGCACACTGCAGTCTTTTTAATTGATCTAAATTACGTGCTTGTCGGTCTTTAGTGTATTTCTGTCAGTAAAATATGTAATTGCCAGGGAGGGTACAAATTTAACGGACGGTAGGATAAACTTCTACCACCACTTAGATCAATCGAAATGGCCTTCCAGTCCCTCAGTTCAAACTACTGGGAAATACTGCTTCCTATTCCCTCAGTTCTTACCTATTGCTCATACTGTCCCCCAATCCTTCAGTCTTAACCACATAACCATACTGTCTAACAAGCTCTTAGTTTCAAGCATTAGGTTTCCCTGCCTCCGTCACTCCGCTTTAATAACAAGACCACACTACCTCCCAAGCCCTCCGTTCTAACCACCTGGCCACGCTACTTACTTGGTCTCAGTTCTAACTGCTGGACCACACTGCGATACAGACACTCAGCTCTAACCACTAGGCACAACTGGCTCCCATGGAGACCACAAGAGTGGGAGTGAGTGAATAAGTAAGAGATGGAATGAGGGGAGTGGGAGAGAGAAAGACTGACTAACAACATTTTCCCCACTGGGCTTCTGTGCATCGACAGAATAAATAAAAAGAACAGTGCTTATAAAATAAAAAAAGCCATTGTCCACCACCTAATGTGTGACCAGCCTGCATTGCTGAGTGCTGCCTTCCTGGAAATACGTGTATCAAGATTCAGAAGAAACAGGTGCACTCAGGAGTTTTTACAAAAGATAGCCATGGGGTGAAGCTAACCATCCTGTTGTTAATGGGTTTAGATGGAGCAGCAGGCTAATGTACAAGACTCTTGGGGTTTGATTAAAGCTCAAGTGTTATGAGTTTGGTGTCTAGCCACCAGACAGGACTTCAGATTGCTAGAGAGGGGCCCAGGATTGAATGGCAGGGGGCGTTCAGGTCAGGATAGAGGTGCATGCGCTTGCTAGCTCACAGAACTGTGAGGGGAAGCTCTCTTGGCACCTGCAGTAACCAGTTCTGTGGTCCCTCACCTTTTAATAAACACTAGTCATAGCATCAACATAAAAAAACATCAACATATATCTTTTTTTATTATTCATTGCTCAACTATTATACAGTAAAAATCAATAAATTAATACATGCTCTTTCTGGGTTAAGCTGAAGCAAAATGCCAAATGTGCTGATATCATGTAAACCTATAAATACATTTTCACATTTATTTACATAATGCATAAACTCCACCTCATTGAAATACAATGTGTTTTTGCTGGGAGCAAAACAAGAGAGATCTGCTGTTCAGTTAACTAGGTGTGGTAGTGAATCTTCTGGTAAGCTTAGCTGAATTAGATCATTGTCATGCTCAAGGACTCTTAAACACAAGCAAGAATTTGCTTGGAAAGGTTGTCAAAGAATGCTCAGATTGGTGGCGAGACAAATTAAGTGCTTTTGGAGTGGATGGTGCCAGTGTTAATATGGGAGCTACAGTAGGGGATAGAGCTCTCTTGAGAAGCGAGATTGGACAACATATTCTGTCATTTCATTGCTTACCAGATAGGCTTGAATTGGCAATGTTAAGTGCTCCAATGATTGAGAAAGTATATGACCTTCTGCAGTTGGTGTGGGGCTGAGTTAGGCTGCACAATTAGGAAACCTCCAGCTGTAAAGACACAGCACTGGCTGCCACACATTTATCAGGCATTGTCTGTTTTTTTGCATTCAATGATGAGAATCGTGCTGCTGGACAAGGACAGTTTACTGCTGTGCATCACCACATGGAGCATGTTGCTTCGAATTCCAAAAACACACACGTTAAAAGGACGAGCAAAGCATGTTGTACCGGAAATGGGAAAAACTTGATTTTTGTCATTTTTTACATGATCTCTTTTCAGAGGTGTCAAAACTTAGCCTTACACTCCAGAAGTTTATTTCTAATTGAGAACTCTGTTTTGACAATTAAAAGTTCGAATGAAAACCTATTAAAAAATGGCAAACTAGAGAATTTTTTGCAGCATTTGGATTCCCAACCCCGGGCAGGTGCACAGCAGCAGGATCAGTCAGGAAGCAGGAGGGGCAGGGCTACCAGCAGTAGCTTTACCACCATTACATTTCAGGACATTAAACTTAAGGGCCCCCACACTCATGACATTTTTAAAAATGACTTAAAGACACAAATTTGAAAAACTGTTGACGTCACAGTCAGGGGGTTTGAGTCCAGGTTTGACAACATAATTAATCCTACATTGGTTTATGGGAGATCATGCTAACAAAAGAACCCTTTTGCACAGATTTAAAAAAAAAATCTTTTGCATTTAGTGGAAATCATGCTTATGCTGCCGATATCAGTTGCCCAATGCTAAAGTGGATTTTCTGCACAAAACAGAATTAAATCCAAGCTACGCAACTCACTGAATGTAGCTACAGTTGAAGATCTTGTGAGAATCAGTGCAGAGGGCCCTTCACTTGAACGTTTTGACCCAGAGCCTTGTGTTAAGCGCTGGCTTTGCACGAGTAAAAGGAGACAAAGACCAAACTACACTTCCTGGCCAAGTAATGCAGCCATTTGTACTGCTGGTGACACTGGCTCAGACTCTGACGAATAAGAATTATCTGATAGTTGTATACAGTAGTTCACAGGCTTAAGGCCAAATTCCAGCTAATTTGTTAAGAAACATGATCAAAAAGCAGAATGTCAGCTTCAACAAAAGTTAAATGTTATTGAAGCTGACACCCTGGGATCCTTCAATAAGCTGCTTGATAAGATTCTGGGATCAATAAGCTACTAACAACCAAACAAGCAAGATGGGCCGAATGGCCTCCTCTCGTTTGTAAACTCTCTTATGTTCTTATGTTAAGTGCAGAATATTTGAAGTTCACTTTTAAAGCATGAAGTATGAGGAACAACAGCATAAGGAGGAAGGACAGGTGTACTGGCAGAATAGCAGATTACACAGAGGAAAAGGAAGGAATGGAGGGCTGGCAATACACAACATACACAACGATGTGTATTGCACAGTTCAATAAACAATGGGTTGCAGTGCCGAAATAATAGACACAGTTAAACACACACACAAAACACAGACACGGTCACAAGTCCAGAGTTAGTGCTGTTGTGCTTGTGGTGAAATAAAATTTTAATCCGTGAACAATGGTGCAGTATTCCCAGTGTGTTTGGGAATGTGCTGGCCTTTAGCGACAGCTCCGGATCATGTTACCCGTCTAATAATAATAAACAGTACAATTAGACTCGACAAAACAAAAAAACACTCACGGTTATATTTCACTCGTCCTTTAGCATTCTCTTAACCATTACAAAGGAACAGATCACCTAGCCACGTCCCCTATTTGTACCTTCAGTCACGCACCCTTGGTTAGTGAGTGCAGCCGTTTCTCCTCCAATCCACGGTTGCCACATCGCTTTCCCTCTGGAGCGATGACTTAATGTACCGCAGCTGTGCCCCCTTTCTAGATGGCCGACTTCCACTTAACCGTGGGAATTAATTGTCTGGCCATCCAGTCCAGGACACTCTGTTCCCTTTACACTGCGTCCTTACAGATTCGGAGAGAGATTTATCACCAAGAATCATTCTGTCTCTGTCACACTCACTTAAACACACTCACTTAAAAAGGCACAAGTAAACCTCATGTTATTACTTTATGAAAACATGTCTACGGCCACTGTTTACTGTGAAGAAACGGCAATGGCAAGGAATGGAAAAAAAGTAAAAAATAAATAAAATGCTGTGTCATCTTTTATGTATTATTTATTTAGGGAATAAACAAAACAATGTTTAACTTGAACTGCTATTTGGCATCTTTTGTTTTGTAATTAATTCACCAGGGTAAAGTAAGGCCTACACAACGTATTCTTTACTCCTGGGATATTTTTCTATTTTTCTATTTTCTATGTTACATATTGTAAGGTCTTGCTGTAAAATAAAGATACACACACAGGGGCCACCACCACGCCCCCTGCCCCTGCTGCTAAGCTGTCTCTGCTCATGCTCTGAGCAATATAATGGCTTTTATTGCTATTTGAAACCAAACGAATATCCGAATGAATGTTTAAGTTATGAGCGAATATCCGAACATGAAAATCCCGTGTTCGTCCCAGCACTAATTTTAATACATGCATTTGTGAGAAGAAAAAAATGGTTTATAAAGTGCGTCTTTAATTTGAAGGAATATGGTAACTTTTTAACTGCACTGCAATGTATTGAATCCAATTCACATGCCATTCCATAATTTGTACAACATATTTAAATATCCACCGCTGCTTACAGCAGTCGACCCCATTCAGTTCAGAACTCATAGGTGTTTAATCCTGGCTGTGCCTGCAGTGACCTTCCACATGACCTTCGGTGCCATAGATTTTCACACACTTAAACTAATTTCCTGTTCCAAGGACACTTTGTGAGTATGATAAATGACTGCATGCTTTTTAAATCTATAGCAGTGTTATTTGCTTTGCTTTTCTTCAATTCCCACATCATGGGAAAGATTGTTCAAAGTCATATTTTATTTAGCAAAAGCAATATCAACAGATTCCTGTGAGGTCGTGCATGTTTTCATAATTAACACCCTTTCAACACATCTGCCTTGGGTGTACCCTACAAACCATTTATGTGACAAATGTAAAAAAGCTGAAACTATTTAATTTATTTTAAATGAAGTTGTCTTCCATTATTCCATTATTTTGTCCCATAGCATAACGAAATGCTATTGTGCTTGTGTGGCATCGATGTTAAGACTGGCTGAAAAATATTTGAATTTTATTTTGAAGGCTGCTCAACCTGAGGTGAGAGACAAGGAAATCAGAAAAGAGGGTTAACATATGTAGCAGCCCTCGGAGTGAATGCAGGGTGACATCTTTCCTCAAACTGCAGACTCTACACATCTTGCCTCGGGGTATACAGTACTTTAACATTACCTTTTAATCTCCCTCCCTGCTGCAGCACTAGAGAGAAGGCTCGATATCTCATGACCAATGGAGATTGATAAACGAGTGGGGGAAAGGGTGGAGGGTTTTCATACAGAGGAAGAGGAAGTGAGAGAGAGGCTGGGCCCCTGCTGCCATGGCTGGAGCTCATGAAATACTTTTGGTGCAAGTTTAAACCAGAGGAGAGGATAGGAGAGACCCCCAGGCTTTTGTTTTGAATTCTGCTTCTCAATCGATAGTCTTGCAGAGCCGGGGGCGAGGTGAGCAGGAAAACACTGCCTCACTTACTTTAATATATACATTTACCAGTATAAGTCTAATGAGGTGCAACATGTTGTTTAGAAGGGAATCCAGGGGGTCTGTACTCTACAAGTAATGTTAAGCAAACACACACACACTCTTTATTGTGATTTATTTTTTTCTTAAATAGTTTAGGAGAATTGTAAGCCGGTGGGTGTCCTCCAATCCCACCGCCAACCCAATTGCCTTTTTACACTAGGAACTCAACAGTGGCGAGCTACCATTCACTGGAAGACAAAGGACAGACATTCAGGTGTTGGCTCTAGATCTCTGGGTACCTGGTCAGTACGGGTGGCAGTAGCATGATGACGTCCTTGACGATTTTACCTACCTGTAGGAGTGTCGGGCAATTCAGCACCCCTTGTCAGATCCACAGCTAAGAACTTGACATAGCCAGGAAGCAAACCTGCATTCACCTGACTGTATAACTTACCCTGCACACCATACAGTTTTGTCTTTACCATGTGATCCATTCAGAAAACCCGGATTTGTACTTTGTTTTGTACCACATGGTGGTGAAACTGAGAATACAATATGTTTCCTGGTGTAGGTGTTAGGAAGTGTCCTCCAATTACTCCTATTAGTCATACTACTAATAATTTAATAAATGCAGACAGACAGAACAAAAAGATGGCAACACCACTTTCTTAAGCACCTGAGTTCCTTGGTGGTCTGTAGGCAGTCTCAAATTATTGAAATCCATGTATTCATATATATTTATTTTAGTACAGCAAAACTGATTGTATGTTTGAAACTCTATTGCCAAAGTGTAAACTACTGTGCTATTCCACTTGTGGCACCCACGGAATTCACTGCATGTATAAGTGCTGTAATAAAACCTGATAAGGCTAAACCAAATGACATTTCCATGTTAACCTGGTTCAGGCAGGGTAAAGCAACATGAAAAGGATTTTATTTTATGTACAATATTAATATATACAATTTAAATCCACTCCTTTTTGTCATTGGTCAAGATTGTGTTTATAACTAGCAAAACCCCACAAATTATATTGAGATCAGGTGAAGAGAGAGTGCAATAATGAAACAATTACAACTGACTAGTTTAAATTCCAGATAGAAGAAATCTTGTTGTGCAACTCAATGAAGTGCTTGTCTACATTACAGGGCTGCAACGAAGGGTACATTTTGAACTTTGAAGGTTCGGACCTTCAATGGTACTAATTTGCATAATTTACTGTTGATGTCACCATAGCTACGTGTTTGATGCTGCTTGTGATATGTACAGTAAGCTTGCATTGCAGCAGCACCAACTGCAGCAGACTTAGGCAAATCAAAGCTTTATTTAAGTCACCATTCCAAACAGGTTATCAGTTACATTTTACTACTACAAAAAATATTAATAATAATATGAACTTATGCTTGTCAAGTGACCCCGCAGATTGGTTGTGCCTCCATGATACATCAACAGTCACATTCACAGTTTGCATTCAACTTTTTTTTTTTGGTCGTCTGGCATTTAACAAAAAAATCCCAAACAGAGGGGTTTTTGAGACATTTCTTTCAATACAGCTTACGCTATTAACGCTTAGTGGTCAAGATAGCGAATGAAGAAATTAAAAGTTTGCCTCTGGATAACACGAGCTGGAGGGGGGAGGGGCAGACAGTGCTCAGTTTTTGAAATTAAAATTATTAATATTAGTGTATAATTTGTATGTTTCAAACATATACTAGGTATTCAGTACATATTTTACTGAAGCACTACAACCGCTATAGGTACCCCCCAGTGCTTTGGATACTATACCCTGCTCCATACACAGCAGCGGCACCATATAGTTGCTACATAGAACGATTTGGTAGTGGATTTTAATACAACAACTTTTGTTGACGTAATATGCATTATACAAATCCAGAGATCCAATTTTTGCATGTGAGTGACATTTAATGTGTGATTTATAGTATTCACACATTGTCAAACGGTTTCTGTCAACAGAGGAAAAAAAAACACAGTGCGTGAATGTCACCTGACGAACCACCAAAGGTTTAAAACTACCTTTGAAGTCCTGGCTAGTGAACGAACCTTCGAACCTTTGAACACAGCCCTAATATATTATGTAACTACTTTTGGTTGAAATTACAATGATTGGTGAGCTCTGATGATTCCCGAAGTACAAACAGAAAGATGCAACACCATCCGCAGAATTTTAGCCAGCTCTTTGTTTTTGAAGACCCTATCCTGAGTGCTCACTGCTTGGCTTATCTGATATCTCCTCATGCATTTTTACCTCTTTAGGGCTCCCATTGGCGGTAGAACTCCCTGGTATACCAAACACCTGCCCTGTGCCATTTATTGCACATATCGTTTCTGCACAGGAACATATGCCTCCGAGCCAGAAGCTTTGTGGTTGCTGCATCCAAGGTTGCCTTTGTCTACTGTTCTGTTGTTTTGTTTTTTTCCTATTTTCTTTATTTCAGCATTCTATTGAATTATAAATAGAGAGAGTCTCACAGCTGCAACAGAAGGCTGGGCGAGTCCACAGGGAGTTCTTTAAGGATGGCAAATTGTGTGATCTTCAATACACCTGGCCCCCCAATGCACACATATACAACTGCAGCCCATCATTTGGAAGGTTTTGTCTGTTTAAAGGACAAGGGTCTATGAAATGGGAATTTTTCCTGCAAGTGGCCAAAAATGAAATATTTACTATGAAAATGGTTTTACTTTATAATAGGGCGTATTTGCAGGAATTCACTTTGCCACATTCTTATTTTGTTCAAGTTTATCCTAAATCCTATGTAGTCCCACTGGTGCACTGTTGTTCATTAAGGCCATTTTAACAGGGCAATTGTAGCACTAGGGTAGCTGAACTAAGTGATGGATTTGATCAACCTATGTCCCGCCAGGATAAGCCACAGTTGTTTTTAGAGCATTTCACAGAACTAGGTATCCTACAGGATTGCACCAACCACTTATTTAAAAGGATAATCCACGAATAATCACAAATAAGTTAATGCACTCCAATAAAATACCCTGGAATTTAGGTTTATGACTGACTTTGTGACTGGCTAATTTGGCTAGCTGAAAAAATACAATTTAAATTTAGCTGAAGATTTTCAACGGACTTTTCTGGCTTAGATGTGACAATGCAACAAAAATAAACAGCACAACACATATGAATGTATTATTTAAATTATTTTTAATTGTGCCTGCATACTTACAGTACTACCAAGGCACAATTCATTTATCTAAGGCTTTGCCAATCCCGGTCTCACACTGTAACATCTGTTTCATTGCGCACAAATTATTGTGTTGCACACAAACATTTTATACTGTATTTATTTTACTCCCTATACATTTTTAGTGCACACCAAAATAGCCCAAAATGGATGCAATTACAGTATGAAAAAAAATCAGACACAAGGTCTTTATTTTAAAGTGGAAACTGATATAATGCACCATTCATTGCCATCCAGACTGTTATTATTATTGTTGCCATCTGTGATCACTTAATTTACCTTCATCTTTCTATGTCTGTCTGTGTGTCTGTGTGTTGTGTTTGTGTGTTGTGTTTGTGTGTGTTTATTTGAGGCCCACTGGACACACCACATCTTTTCTCCTTTGTGTTACTTTTTGACCTTCTGTTTTCCATTTACAATTTTTATAATATTATGTTTCAGGTTGCCATTCTTTCTTGTATTACATTCCATTTAATAATTATTAAATGAAACGTAATACAAGAAATAGTAATTTGAAACATTTGTTTATTATTAAAAAGAAATGTAATTTCTTAACCTGCCTCACTGACCAAATATGGAAACCAAGTCAACAATAACAGATACATACAAGTGAAAGTCCCAGTAAAACAATACAATAATTTTGGGTAGCTCACTTATAAATTGATCTGACATGGACTGACCCTATATTTATATAGTTTAATATCTGCCGCTTTTGTCTTGTGGAACAAAACGTCATTAATAAGGTTATTGATAAATGTGTAAAGAAAATAAAAAATAGTTTGTATTTATGAACTTAATATATTTAAACACTCGCTCACCTTCTTTGACAAGTATTTATAACGAACAATTCTGATACTACACTACGCTCCCTGTATGCTTTTGTTCGTGACGTCGTTTTGTATGCATTATGGGTAAGGCCCTGTGTAAATCGCGATTTCACAGGCTGCGCGGAAATAGTGAAATTAGCCCAATACTGCAATTTTTTACAATATTCTTAAAAAATAAATTATTACTACTCTGCTCTGCTGTGTGCCTGCGTGTACTATTCGCCATGCCATAGTGATTATGTCATGTGACTATCTGCAATCTAGACGGGAAAATAAAATACTACACACTGTAAACAAGAAAATGGATGTCTCTAAAAAGGCTAAAAATTGGTCTGATGCAGATAACGTAAAGCAATATCCAGCATGAGTTTTACACAGCGATGGAGGTAAGCTCTTCTGTATGTCCTGCAACGTTACTGTAGGTCACTACTGAGAATCGTCTGTTGACAGGCATTTAGATTCAAGTATTCAACGAAAGAGAAAGTCGGAAATCCAGAGCAGTACTGCGACTGCTTTACTTGCAAAGAAACAAAAAACGGTGACTTTCATGTTCCAAAACTTCACTGAAAACCGTGAAGCACGAAACACGCTACATTTTGACCGACAAAGGTGTTTGTTTGTGCAAATATCCCTCTTGAAAAATTGGACAAGCAAAAGTTACTTAAATTCTTCAGACTGAGTGTAGCAAATGGTGGAGTGATTCCTTCATCAGCCCAGCTGAGACATGAGTACTCTAGTGTCAAAACTGATGGGGTTTCATTTGTTGTAGTATTGTTGTTGTCTGTAGCAGAAGAACTACTAGAAAGTGTTTTTTGAGAAGTGAAAGCATGTTTAGCACACAGGTGGTACAGCAGACTAGATGCACTTCGGTGAGACTGGAACTGACAGTAGATGCAAGTAACCCTCTTTTTATCCAATGAACCGTCAGAAAGTTTAAAAAAAACAACTTCCCGTTCACAAGTCCTTCAGCTTGAGTGCTTTGCTACATAATGCAGTTCCGTGACTAATTTTATATTCAAACGATGACTACCCTCATTCAATCCTGGCATGCACTAAAATGGTGCCTCAGGAAATGAATTACGATATGCTAAGAGGGACAGGGCAGGAGTGCGACTAACGTGCGTTAAAAAATTAATCTTAGCAGTGGAAGTTCACTCCATGTCTTCGGATAATGTCACCCAACGGTAGCATATATATTGAAAATAGCAAGGGACCTAGAATAGAGCCCTGTGGATCACCGCAGTCAACTTCAGTCAATGCTGATTTCTCCTCCCCAATTGAAACAAATTGATACCTATCAGATAGATTAGTTTGAAACCAGGATAAGACAAGGCCAGACAGTCCCACTGTGAATTTGAGCCGATTCAATAAGATGGAGTGGTCTACAGGCAGAGTGCTGTCAAAGACAGCACTTAGATCTAGAAATGCTAGGTTAGAGATTGGCCTATAGTTATTGAGGACTTTAGGGTCCAAGCATAGGCATTACCACAACTACCTTAAGTGCTTTTTTTTTAAATAAATTTAGTCGTCGCCAATTTTTTACCCCAGTTTTCTCCCCAGTTTAGTATGCCCAGTTATTATCTGTATCCTCGGCTCACGCTCACAACCCCCCTGCCGACTCAGGAAACGGCTGCTGGAACACGCGTCCTCCGAAACGTGCTCCTGCCAAGCCGTTATTTTTCGCACTGCAGATCCTCAGCGATCCCATCAGACCTATAGTGCTGTATTTAAACTGCTGATCTGCGGAGGCGCTTTCATTCTCAAACTAACATTTTGATTCTGCTGCACTTCACCACAATAATCATATCGGTCCGCTTTTAAGAATCAACCGCTTTTAAGAATCAACCGCTTATAAGAATCAAATCATCTGGGACGGATGTGATTCTTATAAATGGAGTGCACTGTATTAAATTAATAATGCAGGTTTGGCCTACTGTATGTGAAAAGTGCATATTTTAGTATTTTCCGCTGCTCTGGTACTAGAGGGGAGAGACGATGTAGTGTATGTCGTGATTAGGGTGCAGGCAGTGGTTCTCTTAATGCAGCCTCCCTGCAGGAAAAGTGTACACTTGCAAATCCACTGCCTAGTAATCGAAAGCATTAGGGACCTACTGTATATGACTATTGAAGAAGAGGTTTCAATGGTTTTGTAATTGGAAAGTACTGTGTCATTTTAAAGATTCGAGGAATAAATGTTATAATTGTTAGTATCACCCTGAAGGCTCTAGCGATTTGTGTTGTTACTAAAATGTCACTATAACCTTGGGCATAGGGGTTTAGAATTTGAATTAAGCAGGGATCCTAGAGTTGCTAACCTGATAAAAGCATGACCACCTGTCTTTGTTGGAGATTCCAAAGAGAGCATTGCATTGCATCTGGAGTGACAGATATATTAGCAATGGCAATGTAGATTAGGATTGGGTCTGGCACCTTTTCTTTTTTATTCTTTTTCTTTTGTGGGACAGGATTCACCTGATTGTGTTGACAGGTGGCAGAGAAAATCCAAAGATAATAAAGAATAGGAAAACAGATCATGGTTTTCTTTGTGCGCTTGGCTTAGTGATCTTGTGTGTTCAGTCAAGCGCAAAATAGTTTAATATTGTACAACCTGTTTCCAAACCCAGGTCTCTGAGGTAAATGAAGGCTTGCTATCAACCACAGCGTTCACCTCTTGTCCCCAGGGCTTAGGGTTCGGGTTTAGGTCTTTAACGATGCACAACCTGGTCTTAAATCATTGAGCCATGCAATCTTGTACCAGAGATCAGTAATAATTTTAATAGTTGGTTTGGGAGTCCGTTGCTTTCCTTCAGCACCCACTGTGAGGGAGTTCCCTCTGAGACACTCATTATGTTCTCTTAATTGAGTCCTGCTGGAAGCCCGGTAAACCTGTAACAGACACATTTTCTTGCCTCTCATTAGCACAACCACAGTCTGCATTCTCATAAATAATTTATCATCTTGCTGAAGCTTTTCAGACTTTATTTTATTGTATATGAGCCTGTTAACACAACCCAAGTTAAGTTATTTTAAAGACTGTTTGTTTTTTAAGCAATATGATCTTGCATTACCATCCAGTAGTTGAACGAGTTAGGAAGGTTAAGATGTGCCGTACAGACAAGGTCAACAACCAAGATAATGCCTGATAATACTTTGCTTGCCTTACATTATGCTTTTTTAAAAGGTAGGAGTTTTGTATGAAAATTCTGCAGTCAAGCAACTGTATTGCTTAACTCCTGCCCTCTCTCTGCCACTGCCCCCCTAACCCCTCTAACCTCATCCCTCTGCCTCTCCCCACCTCCCACTCTCTCCCCTCCCGCACTCTCTCTGGTGCCCTCTGGAACTGTCACTCTTCTGCTAACAAAGCTGATTTCATCTCTGCCTTTGCCTCCCACCTCTCTCTCGATTTCCTTGCTCTCACTGAAACCTGGCTCTCTCCTGATAACACTGTAACTCATGCTTGCATGTCCTCTCTCTACATCCTGTCCCATACTCTGCATCTCACTGGACGGGGAGCTGGGACTGGTCTTCTCCTCTCTCCCTCCTTACTCTTTTCTGTCCCCTCTGACCTCTCCTCATTCTCTGTTAACACCTTTGAATTTCACGCTGTCCAACTAAGCTCTCCCTGTCAACTCTTGCTAATTGTACTCTACCGCCCCCCTGGACCTCTCACTCACTTACTCGATGAACTTGACTATCTTCTCTCCTCCCTCCCCTCTCTGTCTACCCCAACAGTCCTGTTGGGTGACTTCAATATCCATCTCTCCAACCTCATCCACTCTGCCAGATTGCTTCCTCTCCTTCACTTCTTCAACTTCTCTTTCTCTCCATTCCCTCCTACCCACAAAGCTGGCCATCAACTGGACCTCAGCTTCTCCAGGGCCTGCTGCCCCTCCACCCTCTCTGTCACCCCCAAGGATCAGTCTTGGGTCCTCTTCTGTTCTCTCTCTGCACCCGCTCCCTGAGCCCCCTCATCGCATCCTATGGTTTCTCATACCATTTCTATGCTGATGATGCTCAGATCTTCCTCTCCTTCCCCCCATCTGACCCCACCATCCCCTCCCGTATCTCTACCTGTCTGTCTGCTGTCTCCTCCTGGATGCACTCGCATCACCTTAAATGCAACCTCTTGAAATCTGACCTCCTTTTCTTCCCCTCCTCATCTTCCCCCTCCTGTGATCTCTCTATCTCCATTCCTCTGGAATCCACCACGCTCTCTCCCTCCTCCTCAGCCAAGAACCTCGGAGTAACCCTGGACCCCTGCCTCTCCTACTCCCAGCACATCTCCACTCTGGCACGCACTTGCCGTTTCTTCCTGAGCAACATCCGAAGAATCCGACCCTTCCTCACCAACTACTGCACGCAACTCCTCGTCCAGGCCCTGGTTCTCTCCCGCCTAGACTTCTGCAACTCCCTCCTGGCCGGCCTCCCTGCGTCCGCCACCCATCTGCTCCAGCTCATCCAGAACTCTGCTGCTCGCCTGGTGTTCTCTCTGCCTCTCCCGCGCTACTTCACTGCTCCGCTCACTCCACTGGATCTCGATCACCGCTTGCATCCAGTTCAAGACTCTTGTACTCGCCTACCAATGTCTTGACCAGACTGCACCCAGCTACCTCCAGACCCTCATCTCTCTCTTCACCCCCACCCGACCTCTCCACTCCACATGCACTAGAAGACTGGCTTTACCTCCTCTACGCTCCCCTCCTTCCAGAGCCCGCTCCTTCTCCACGCTCGCCCCGCAGTGGTGGAACGACCTTCCTACAGATGTCAGGACTGCCCAGTCCCTTTCTGGCGCCTCCTGAAGACACACCTCTTCAGACAACACCTGTAAAACTCAACTCTCCCCTTCTGGTCTATATAGCACTCTCCCTTTAATGCGCTTTAACTTGCACTTATCTGCTCCCTATTTTACTGTATTTAATCCTGCACTTAACCCAGTCTGTAGTATTCTGTATTTCACTTGCACTCGTATCTAACCCTGATGTAACTATCAACACAGTTATCTGCTCTTGAGCTGCCCTGATATTAAATCGTACTGTGTTTTGCATTTGCTCTTATTAGGACTGAAGTCATTGTATTTTGTATCTTCCTCTTAATTGTACTGTAATTCTTGATACACTACCGGTCAAAAGTTTTAGAACACCTCCATTTTTCCAGTTTTTATTGAAATTTACGCAGTTTAATGTCTCAATGTACTCTGAAATTAAAGCATAGAACAAATAAACAATTGGAGATAAAAAAGATATCATGGAATCGTTTTGTTTAACAAAATGTAATCTAAATTTTTGACATCAAAGTAGCCACCTTTTGTAGATATAACAGCCGAACACACTCGTGGCATTCTTTCTACAATGGAAATCAAATATTGTTCGGAAAGTTCTTCCCAACACTGTTGCAGAAGTTCCCACAAATGTGTTGCACTTGTAGGTTGCTTTGCTTTCACCCTTCTGTCCAGTTCATCCCAAACCAGCTCGATGGGGTTTAAGTCTGGAGACTGTGCTGGTCATTCCATGATTTGAAGCCTACCGTCTTGTTCTTTTCTTCTAAGGTAGTTGTGACATAGCCTCGAGGTATGTTTTGGGTCATTATCTTGCTGTAGGATGAACCCCTGACCAACTAGGCGTATACCAGAGGGTATTGCATGGTGCTGCAAAATGCTGTGGTAGCCGTTTTGGTTCAGGGTGCCACTCACCCTGTGCAAGTCGCCGACTCTGGATCCAGCAAAAGAGCCCCAGACTATCACGCTTCCTCCTCCATGTTTGACAGTTGGTGTCACACACCGAGGAACCTTCCTTTCGCCTACTCGACGGCGTACAAAAACCCTGCGTGATGAACCGAAGATTTCAAATTTTGATTCATCGGTCCATAAGACCTTCTTCCAGTCTTCAGTAGTCCACTGGCAGTGTTTCATGGCTCAGGCAAGCCTCTTTTTCTTATTTTGCCATCTTAGCAATGGCTTTCTTACTGCCACTCGACCTGTCAAACCTGCAGATCGAAGTCTTCTCTTCACAGTTGAAACAGAGACTTGCTTACTTCGACCAGTGTTAAGCTGTGCTTGAAGCTGTTGTCCTGTGAGCCGCCTATCACGCAAGCTGTTGACTCTCAGAAACTTGTCTTCTGATTCTGTTGTGGCTTTGGGTCTGCCAGACCTCTTCCTGTCAGAGTTTCCTCCAGTTTCCAAGTGCCTTTTGATGGTGTAGGAAACTGTACTCACTGACACCTTGGCTTTCTTTGCAATTTCTCTAAAGGAAAGACCTACACTTTTAAGGGTTATAATGGTCTGTCTGTCTTCCTTTGTTAATTGCCTTTTTCTCGCCATTATGATAGCAATATACTACTTCCTGCAGTATAATACTGTCCAAATAATGCTTAAGAGGGTGTAGTAACACAGTCTGTTCCAACACTGCTTTTATACAGACAGAGGGTTTGTAGGTAATCAACAAAAGTTGGGACACCTGTAGGAATTGTTAGCATCAACTTTCAAGGCTTAATTTACTTCCATTGCTGCAGAACAGCTGTAAGTTGTTAACCCATTACTTGTTCCCTGAAAAAGGCCTTTTTGTATAACTCTGAAATGTACATTATTTTTCAGTTTTTGGTAACCTAAACTTTTTTTTTTTTTAACCTCTGGCAGTTTACCGCTTACCTTTGTACCATTTCAGGTTATTCACTGGACTTGAACTGCTTAAATTTCAATAAAAACTGGAGAAATGGGGGTGTTCTAAAACTTTTGACCGGTAGTGTATGTATTTTATGTATACAACTGTAATACCTGGGTAAGGACGTCTGCTAAGAAAGAAATAATAATAATAATAGTCGAGTTGACAGCCACTGCCCCTTTTTTATCCATCCTTCGCTTTCTCTCTCTCTCTCCATTCCAGAAGTGAAGCCCATGCCCCTCTCTCCCGTAGACCCCCAGTCCCCCATGGTATCTGCCGGCCCCCGGGGACGCCACGCTCTGGAGATGAGGGTTAGAAAGATAGAGGAAGAGAACCGCACCCTACGCAGGCAGCTCAGCCAATCGCAGAGAGGCCATGCCCACAAGCCTCCTCATGGGCGCCACAGCAACCAGTCACGGACATACTCCACAGAGGAGGGGACGGGGGACAATGAGGGGCAGCGATCAGGGGCTCCTGGGAACAGCACGGACTGCGCACAGCACCCTCCAGTGGACAAGTGTGAGGTAAGGCACCACCAATTTACAAAGAGAAAATTGAACACATGGATTGTTATCAAAGACCAACAAAGGTTTGTATAAAATTATTGAAAAATGTTGCACTAAAAGTAATTAGTCATACCAAATAGTTTTTAGTTCCATAAATACTTAGCCCTGTTTCAGAAAAATTGCTGTAAAATCCTGATTGCTTACACTTTTGTGTATAACAAATGACATTGTAATACAGTCAGATTCAAACTTCCCAACAAAACTGGACCCCAAATGGCCAGACGGAGTGTATTTTTTTTGTAGGTTACACACTGTTACAACCTTTATGTTGGCACATTGGGAGAGACACTAAAATAACAAGACCTCTAATCAATGACACTGTAAAGGTTATATAGCCCAGTTAACCAGGTGGATAATGCAGGTTATAAATCAACAGCATGTGCAGTAGTGACATCATAGCCATTAAAGATAATACTGGTATACCAGTATTTACCTATTATACATACAGTATACTTATACCATATTTAAAATTCTTACTATCAAATTGAAAGAATTTTAAAATAGTGTGTATTATTATGTTTATTCTTTCCTTATAACCAAGTGAATGTATGTATTTCAGTTTGATAAATATGGGTTTCATTTGAAATATACTTTATCTAGATTTGATCTGTTCCTTTCTTTCTTTCCCTTTAATTTAATAAAACATCAAAGTGCTCCAATCACACTGACACCACTTGATCCAGGGTCTCGTTCCCAGCAGGAGTCCCATGTTTGAAACCGCAAAACCCATTAATTATAACCTCAAAGGCAGAATTGAAAACGAAGAGCAAGGCATTAGTGATGAGTTCGGAGTGAAGTTTGCTCCTCCGTCACCCAAGGTGCTTTTTGTAGTCCATCTATTAGAGATGAAAGTCACTGAGCCTGCTGTGCTGGTTACTAGCCAGCACCACTCAATTCTCCTCTATGCCCTGCAAGAATTAATTTCTTCTCTCTGTCTCTCTCTCTCTCTCTCTCTCTCTTGCAGACTATCCATGTAGCAATTGTGTGTGCAGGCTACAATGCCAGTCGGGATGTGGTCACACTTGTGAAATCTGTCCTGTTTCACCGGTAACTTTTTTTTTTCCTTGTAAAACACACTGTTTAATTTCTCCTCACCTCTTATCAAGTTTAGTCTGTTTTCTCCAGTCTGTCAAATTCAAACATTAGCCTAGCATTTCCTTCCAGACCATATCACACTGCTACCTCAAGTCCCTCAGCTACATAGGTGTTGGAACTAGGGGTGCTGGGGGTGCGGTTTGAAATAGAGGGGTGCTGTCCACCTGCTGGTGCAATGATTAATCCTGCTAGTTTTGTGAATCTTATGAGTTGTGTATGCAGTGCACTGCACCTTTTTACATTGCTTTTGAACACAATGATAATAGGCCAATTGGTGCTGACAGTCACAACAGAGGCAGGGTATTTTATAAATTGTACTGTTGCAATATCACCAGAGTCAGTTAGTAACTGGAACACATTGGAAGCTTGTATACAGTGGAATGAGTAAGAGATGGTGTGAGGGGAGTGGGAGGGAGAAAGATTCACAAACAATATTTTCACTGCCTCCCTGTCCCTCAAGTATAATCAGTAGGCCACACTGCCTCCCAGTCCCTCTTCCTTAACAATTAGGTCACACAGCCTCTCAGTCTCTAATTTATAACCAATAGGCCACAGAGCTAACAATAATGCTGTGCTGCCGCCTAGTCTCTATTTCAATACATCATACTGCTTCCCATTATACTTTACCATAGGATAGCCAATATGCCAAATCTATTTCTTGTGTACTGCTTATAGGGCTATATTAGAAGGGTATATTATTATGCCAAAGCATAATAATATACCACTGGGTACATATTTTACTGTAGTGCTTCAGTAAAATATGTACTGAATACCTAGTGTACAAGACAGTGTAAGAGTAGTGCTATGGTAGAGTATGTTTGAAACATACAAAATATACGCTAACACTAATAATTTTAATTTCGAAAAAACTGAGCATCGTCCGTCCCTTCCCCCTCCAGCTCGTGTTAACAAGAGGCAAATTTCTTCATTCGCCATCTCGACAACAAAGAGCTGTATAGCGTAAACTGTATTGAAAGAAATGTCTCGAACCCCTCTGCTGTTTGGGATTTTTTTTCTTACGACCAAAAAAAAAAGTTGAATGCAAACAGTGCAAGTGTTTATCATGGAGGCATATCCAATATCTGGGGTCACTTTACAATCGTAAGTTCATATTATTATTATTATTATTATTATTATTATTATTATTATTATTATTATTATTAGTAGTAGTAGTACTAGTAAAATGTGACTGTGACTGACAACCTGCTTGGAACGGTGACTGTTGTGTTAAATTAAGTTTGTTTCCGCTGCAGTTTGTACTGCTGCAATGCAAGCTTACTCGCAAACAGCATCAGTTACGTGTAAATAAACAACGTGTATTTTCATTTAAATTATAAAAACATGATTACTGTTCTATATAATGTGTTTTTAAACTACATATGCATGTTTTATTCCATTTGTATGGATTACCTGTAAAATAATAGGATTAGCAATCAAATGTAAACAAGTAGCTATGGTGACGTCACCAGTAAATTATGCAAATTAGTACCAACGAATGGCTTTAACCTGCTTCTCCGCAGGGTGATGCTAAAATAGGCTGTTCAAGGTCTTTGGTGGTTATGGTTATAAGTGGGAATGCATAGGGAGTATGCAGATAGTATGTATACTGTTAAGAGTGACTGGAGAGGTGAATTTGTTCCTAAACGATATCATCTGTCCCAAATGACCTTCTACGCGATTA
Organism: Acipenser oxyrinchus oxyrinchus; assembly: GCA_030684275.1. Classification (NCBI taxonomy): domain Eukaryota; kingdom Metazoa; phylum Chordata; class Actinopteri; order Acipenseriformes; family Acipenseridae; genus Acipenser; species Acipenser oxyrinchus. The sequence goes on from CM060254.1 coordinate 27,800,499, forward strand.
CCAGTATTGCTCCGTTATTACAAAAATATACCCTTGACTTAAATTATGTAGATTCAATTTTTCAAATTTACAACCCCTTTTAAATTACTCTTCCTTTTCAGTCATTTATCATATTGCTTGTTCAGCTTATTTCAGTCTTAGTGAGTACTGTGCCTCACAGTGTGGAAAGATCTCACATCTCTTGGAACTGCCAGGTGTGAAATAGCATGTCCTGTTGGAACATATATGTACAGTACGTATGTGTGTCTGTGTAATGAGTGTAAGCACTGTTTGCATATTGGGTCAGCAAGCAATATTGATTTAGAAAAGTGTTAGTAGTGTTCCGTATTATTCTCCGTTGTTGTTGGTAGATAGTATACATGAGTATATACACTGTCTGGCCACTGTATCCTGGATCTGCTCAAAGCCTTGATGCTGGAGGGATGTTAAGTTATTAGATTTATTTATGTGCACAAATTTAAATTGGAGATATCAAAAACACAAGCCAAGTTTAAGAAACAATTGGGGCAACCTTGGCCAGCACCAAGCAAATAGACACAACTGTAAAAGTGGTGGTGGTCAAGGTTGCCACAATTGTTTCTACTAACTTGGCTTGTGTTTTTGATGGAAGTTCGATCCATTTTTATTGTGCCTGAAAAAGCCTTATTGTTATAAATGTGTATTATTGTTATTATTTGCGGCGCAGACGAAGTCGTCGCCATTATTTGTTATTGTTTTGTATTTTACTTGCCTTGTGAGAAAGCGTGACTGATCAGCTACAGATTGTTTAACTAGCTGACAGTCACGCATCCTTATTAAACTCGTGCAGACTATGGCCGAGGGGTAAAAAGATAATTAATAGCTAGTTAACCCCTCGGCCAGAATGTAAAATCCTGCAGCTTTCATTGTTAGACGAGAGTGTTCGGAGTAGAGAACAAGAATAGAGACAGGAGGTAAAGAGAAATAACTGAAAATATAACAATTGCTAAGCATGCTGGTTTATACACCAGCACGATACTTATGTGTTATTTGTTTATTTGTTTGGCCAACGCACCTTTTGTTTTGTGTCTTTTGGTTTGTTTAACTCTTTTGTTTGATTATTATTTATACTGAGCACCGTAGCGTCTCAGTTTCACTCCACTACTTCCTGAGTCTGTGTTTCTGTCACACCTTTAGCCATCATGTTCACTCTTGCGTGAGCCTAATTCTGGTCCCTTTAATTTTATTTCAAACAGAGCTGACAAATTACATGAATTGTTCATCCCCGATCCTACTTTTAACTCGCATTTCATTTTTGCAGTCGCCTAATTTAACGTTGTGCTTTTGTTATTTTCCGCACTAGTTTAACAGGGATACCCTTACAGAGTTTTTTAAGCATAAAAAATGATTACCTAGTGCAGAGTGTACACTGACAGCAAGTCAGTTGTCAAGTTTTTTTGCTAAGCAGTCAGCATCTTCAGGGGATTCTCATGAAGATTGCTCATCTGCATCTCAGCCATCTACTTCTGACTACAGTGCTACAGTGACCAACGCAGTTGCAGTAGTAATGCACAAAAACACAAAAAAAAATCTGTTCTTTTAATTTTGAATGGGAGATGAAGTATCCGTGGCTTGTTTATCGAGACGGAAAGATGGACTGTGTGTGAGAGCTGCTGGGCAAAAAAAAACAAACAAAAAAAACACATACACGTGGATGTACAGCGTTTCAAGAATCGTCGCTTAAAAGACACAGTGATGCTGCTGCTGTTATTGGAATGCAGAAAAGTATTAAAACACACATAGATGAAGACAAAGAGTGTCTGTGTTTATATGTATATCTATAGACAACAGATATTTTCTAAACTACTACATGCCATAGAGTTCATAAAAATGTACCAAAATGCACATCCCTGGAGTTTCTTAGCCTTTGTGTTAAAATGTATATTTGATGAATGGGGCACAAAATTTTGGGCATGTGCGTTTCAGGAACTCATGAACAGAAAAGCTAGCGCAACCTCTGATAATTTATACTGTCCTCGGCCACTCTGTTGCATTACAATTATGCCAAACAATGCCATCAGCAGTTTAAATACAGTATACAGATGTCAATGGTGCTCAATCACTGCACAATGCATCAAAACAAGTCCTCGTGGGTAAGCAGCTTGTTTTATGATCACGATTATGTGTACTCAAGGCTGCAGAATCCTATTTTACTGTAGTATACTTGAGACGCGTTCGTCTCGTGAGGGTGCCTAGTTTAACTGCCATGCAGTGTTACGTGTAATGGCCTTTGAATTAAAATAACATTACAGTACAGTATTTTACTGTCAGCACCACCGCTGCATTTAAGCATCTATGGCTTACTTATTTTCAGTTGTGATGCAAATCTCACAGTTTTACATAATCCCCCAACTTGGTTAGTATAGGAATGATTTTGTCCCAGTGGTTTTATCACTATATGTGGTTGAGTCTTATATCAGTGATTCTTATAAAGAGTGCACTGTACTAGGTATTGCATTGATTACAATAGTTATAAAACTGTATTTGCAATATACAGTCTACTGTACATGAATAACACTTTGTAATAATTAAAAACATAAGAAAGCATTAAACTTACACATTGCAGCGTTATGTATGCTATTTTATCAAACTTATTTTATATTCAGAGTGTTTCAGGACTGTACATTGTAAAAATTCCCACTTTTTTTCCCGAACTGAAGTGGAGATCAGCATGATATTATCAGAAGCTTGTCCCTATTGACTCCCCTCACATTCTGACCAGGGCATTTCAATGTGGTGCTAAGAAGCGGGGGGTGACATTAACAGGAGTGATATTAATTAATTCATCAGTAATGTATGGGAGAGCCCAGTTACATGCAAGCATGTGCTACATCTTGTGTCCAGAATCGTGTTTTTTGTTACCCCAACACAAATTCAAGTTCAAATTTGGTTTCCTTAGTAACTGAAATGCCAAGTGTTGCCCTTGATTTTCCATGGTCATAGACACTGCTCAGACACAGATGCTGTGAAATGGTAGGGGTGCATGACAAGTGTATAGTATATACAGACAACAGCAATGTTTTTCAAAGAGACGGTGTGTCTTGCAGACGGAACCCACTTCATTTCCACTTCATCACAGACTCCATCGCCCAGCAGATCCTCGCCTCCCTCTTCCACACTTGGATGGTCCCAGCTGTGCGAGTCAACTTCTATGACGCGGATGAACTCAAGGTAATGAAAGGGGTTGCTAAAGGGGGGTCCAAACGGTTTTCAAAGTGGCTCTCCCTTAAATAGTTTCATTCATTCCCCGAAGGAGGGGCACTGAGCTGAAAGCTTACAACTGTTCCAAAAAACCTTTATTTGCATACAAAACTTATTACTTAGTAAATTTGTGTATTAAGGTACATAATAGCTAATAAAACAATTCCAGTAAGTCTTATTTAATATATATTACCATCACATTGAATATCTCCCATTTTCCTATGTGAAAGAGGCACACATTATCTTAAAAGTGTGATTTTTAATGGTATTTTATTCACAGCATTTATAAACATCTCTTATGCTCTTCCATACTGCACTTCCCAGTGAAGAAAGGCTTCTGACACAGATGAGTTGCTTCTTGGAGTTTAGACAGACTTCCTGAGAGCATTTTCTTTTCTCTAGAAAAAATATGTTTGCCATTTATTTTTTTTAAATAACGGAAACTCCCAGAAGCCAGACGCATGGTATCACATTTGAGTACCAATCACTGCTTTTTCTAACATGTTTCCATAATGAGACATCTCGAAGCTGACCGGCAGTGTAGCATTGAAGTACACGAAGGGACGTTCGATACATTTTCTTCATTAACAGCATCAAATAAATGGCTATAAAAATGTTCACTTTTTGGTATTTCTCGCGTGTTTAAAATATAAAACTCTTACCAGTGCAGCACAGTGGCAGTGTTTTGAGACTGGTTGCTAGATGTATCAGGGCTCAGCTGAGAAGATTTAAAGGTCTGTGCAAGAAATATATATATATATATATATATATATATATATATATATATATATATATATATATATATATATATATATATATATATATATATATACATACACTACCGTTCAAAAGTTTGGGGTCACTTGAAATTTCCTTGTTTTCCATGAAAACATAGATGAAATGAGTTTGAATAGGAAATATAGCAAAATGCATAGGAAATATAGTCATTGACAAGGTTAGAAATAATGATTTTTAATTGAAATAATAATTGTGTCCTTCAAACTTTGCTTTAGTCAAAGAATCCTCCATTTGCAGCAATTACAGCCTTGCAGACCTTTGGCATTCTAGTTGTCAATTTGTTGAGGTAATCTGAAAAGATTTCACCCCATGCTTCCTGAAGCACCTCCCACAAGTTGGATTGGCTTGATGGGCACTTCTTACGTACCATACGGTCAAGCTGCTCCCACAACAGCTCAATAGGGTTGAGATCCGGTGACTGTGCTGGCCACTCCATTATAGACAGAATACCAGCTGACTGCTTCTTCCCTAAATATTTCTTGCATAGTTTGGAGCTGTGCTTTGGGTCATTGTCCTGTTGTAGGAGGAAATTGGCTCCAGTCAAGCGCCGTCCACAGGGTATGGCATGGCGTTGCAAAATGGAGTGATAGCCTTCCTTCTTCAAGATCCCTTTTACCCTGTACAAATCTCCCACTTTACCACCACCAAAGCACCCCCAGACCATCACATTGCCTCCACCATGCTTGACAGATGGCGTCAAGCACTCCTCCAGCATCTTTTCATTTGGTCTGCGTCTCACGAATGTTCTTCTTTGTGATCTGAACACCTCAAACTTAGGTTCGTCTGTCCATAACACTTTTTTCCAATCTTCCTCTGTCCAGTGTCTGTGTTCTTTTGCCCATCTTAATCTTTTCTTTTTATTGGCCAGTCTGAGATATGGCTTTTTCTTTGCAACTCTGCCTAGAAGGCCAGCATCCCGGAGTCCCCTCTTCACTGTTGACGTTGAGACTGGTGTTTTGTGGGTACTATTTAATGAAGCTGCCAGTTGAGGACCTGTGAGGCGTCTGTTTCTCAAACTAGACACTCTAATGTATTTGTCCTCTTGCTCAGTTGTGCACCGGGGCCTCCCACTCCTCTTTCTATTCTGGTTAGAGCCAGTTTGCGCTGTTCTGTGAAGGGAGTAGTACACAGCGTTGTACGAGATCTTCAGTTTCTTGGCAATTTCGCATGGAATAGCCTTCATTTCTCAGAACAAGAATAGACTGACGAGTTTCAGAAGAAAGTTCTTTGTTTCTGGCCATTTTGAGCCTGTAATCGAACCCACAATTGCTGATGCTCCAGATACTCAACTAGTCTAAAGAAGGCCAGTTTTATTGCTTCTTTAATCAGCACAACAGTTTTCAGCTGTGCTAACATAATTGCAAAATGGTTTTCTAATGATCAATTAGCCTTTTAAAATGATAAACTTGGATTAGCAAACACAACGTGCCATTGGAACACAGGACTGATGGTTGCTGATAATGGGCCTCTGTACGCCTATGTAGATATTCCATTACAAATCAGCCGTTTCCAGCTACAATAGTCATTTACAACATTAACAATGTCTACACTGTATTTCTGATCAATTTGATGTTATTTTAATGGACAAAAAATTTGCTTTTCTTTCGAAAACAAGGAAATTTCTAAGTGACCCCAAACTTTTGAACGGTAGTGTATATACATATTAGCAAATATTTATTTTCATTTTAAAACATTATATCTGGTACTTCTCTAGGTTAAATAAATTCCTGTTTGCAAGCCATGCTTTTAGATGGTCTGGGACTTCACTGGCTTTTTTCCTGTCAATAACCAATCAGCTGCTTCCCCTATTCACTGATGCTTTCAGCCAGTAGCCAGTAACATGCTTTGACCCAAAAGATACTGCTGAGGTAAAATTATTTTAAGTGCAAGTGCAGACATAAAACCCAATAATAAGGCATATAACTTAGGAGCTTCCTTTAACCTAAATTCGTACCAGATATCATGTTTTAAATGAAATTCAATCACAATGGTGAGAAATCCTGCTCACTGACTGGCTGACGGGGTATATGTAAGTGGCAGTCACTTATGGCAAATTGAGCATGCCTCCGGAACTACTGTCTGCTGCCTGCTTACATGCTGTATTAGAAACATATCACTCCCCTAACCTAACAAACACTATTTTGAGGTTTCACTCCATGAAGGGAGCTCTGACTTTGCTTTCTGAATGTAGTCCATACTTGGGAGTGTCTTATTGTTATTATCCTTCAACTCCTCACTTCAAGTGTCCCCTCAGCAATAATTTAAGTCTTGGTACTGCTTTCTGAATACCAGCCAAAGTAAACCAACACCAGTATTCTTCTGTGGTCCAAGTCATTCCTCCTCTAACAGTTTGCCAGCAACTTCCCTACAACTCTGTTCAAATACTTTATAATTCTTCACATGTAAAAATTAATGACTTCATGTTTCTCATGCCATCTCCCTCGCCCCACTCCAGTCAGAGGTGTCCTGGATTCCCAACAAGCATTACTCCGGGATCTACGGTCTCATGAAGCTGGTGCTGACTAAAACTCTGCCATCCACTCTGGAGCGAGTCATTGTGCTGGACACTGACATCACTTTCGCCACCGACATCGCTGAGCTGTGGGCCGTCTTCCACAAGTTCAAAGGTAAGACCACCCAGGAGGGCAGGAGTGTTGGTTCATTTAGTGAGTTACAGAGATTTTTTTTTTTCCGTTTAGTCAGGCGGCAGCTCGAAATATTCTTTGAATATCAAGCTATCCAACCCACTCGTTCCCCCCTCTGACTCCATTGTCGAGCAAAATTATATGAAAAGCGCATTTATGTGACATGTAAGGTTTGACTTGCACTGTCGGTGTGCTTTCTGATTTTTAATTTCCCTAACCCTTGTTCTTTTTTTAAATATAACTAAAAGTTACTACTTTTTTTTTCAAATATAATGTATCTGTCTGAAAAAGCAACCATTGTACAGATTACAGTAATGCATTGTAGTTATTGCATTACTCCCCAACACTGTAATTAAAAACAAGATAACAAAACAAAGATGACCTACCTTTTACCTCAGTTCAGGTCACAAGTAAAATGTTAGTCCTCCTCTCAAAACCACTACAAATTTGATACAATTGACATTCTCTGCTTGCGAGAGTTCCAGGATTGAATTGCAGGGAGTGTGTTCAGGTCAGAATTGAGGAGAATGTGAGGAGAATGAATCACTGTGCCTGACTAGCCAGCACTGTTGTTCCTCAGATTACTGTGAGGAATACATACATGAGAGCTGTTCAGGGCCTCAGTGCAGTGCTGTAGCAGTGAGGATGGAGTGTTTCAGCTTTCATAGGGTGCAGCAGACTGAGGATGAGGGGGGGAAAGCACAGTGTGAACTCAGGAACATTTATTAACCTTACCAGCCAGTGGAGAAATATGAAACGACAGAAAAGGGAGGGAGAGAGAGACTGGAGTAGCTTTAGGCTCGCCCTCAGCTTGGTGCATGTCAGGGCCTGCTGTCGTGTTAGCAGTGGGTGCTGGCTAATCCCTGACTTCTAAGACTTGCTTGGCCAAGCCCCCAGCCACTGTCCTTCATAGATTTGTTTTTGCTCTGGATCTCTGCACTGAGATGCAGACCTGCTGAGCCGTGTCCCTAAAGTGCATAGACCATTTGAAGGATGCGCTTTTGGCATTGCGCTATTTATTTCCATCCCAAAGAAGATCAAGACCTTGTTTTTATATAATTAAAATATTTCCTCAGGAAGATCCTGTTACATCAAGCAGTCTGGTTTTCAATCCACTCGTGGACATTTTTAAAGTGCAACACCATTCAGATTTAACACTTTTAGGATTAGCTTGAATAGAATTTTCTTTTGATTCTATGGAAATTTTTTTTTCAAATCTGAGAATCAATGCTTTGTAAACTTTTTAATCGTATTGTGTGATTAATGTTAAGATGTTTTCATGTCATAATTATTTAGATTTAAAAAAAAGCATTCCTACAAGATTTCTATCTTTTGTGCAAACTCTATGCCAAAAAGATGAAATAAAAAATATATAACAGTGAAGCAGTATATTCAAATTATCTTTAAATAATGTTTAATTAATTAGTTAATGACATCTAATTCGTCTTATTGAAAAGGAATTAAAATATGCACTTTTTTGCTTCTTGCAAAGCAATCCATTTTTTACCCTAAAAATCCAGAAATGACAAAGAATTCACACAATCATCAAAAAGAATACATTATAGATGCAAAAATATTGCAAGTTTTGAGGAAATAGGAATATCATTAGGTTCCACTCCTAATATCCATTCAAAATGTAACGCCCAGACCATCCTACTTTAACCGACCCAGGTTTCTAACATTGTATAGCTAGGCAGGAGAATTTTTATTTTTTACTGCTCATCAAAGTACAAGTTATCAGTAGATACAGTTTTAAGTGTTGGGTTCATGTCTTGAAAACTGAACTGGGAGAAAGTCTTTACAGCTTGTTTCTTTGATAAAAATATGAGATAAATATATTCTGGAGTATTAAAAATGTTTATGGGTTAAAATGATGGTTATTGTAACAACAAACAAATATAAATTGTATTTTTTTATTTATTTATTTTTTTTAGAAATTTAGTCGTTGCCAATAATTTTTTATTATTTTCACCCAATTTAGAATGGCCAGTTGTTTTTTAGGCTCAGCTCACCGCTACCACCTCTGTCCTCCAAAGCGTGTGCTGTCAGCCGACCGCTTTTTTCACACTGCGGACTCACCATGCAGCCACCCAAGAGCTACAGCGTCAGAGGACAACACAGCTCTCGGGCAGCTTACAGGCAAGCCCACAGGTGCCCAGCTAGACTACAGGGGTCGCTGGTGCGCGGTGAGGACACCCTGGCCGACCTAACCCATCCTCACACACACATATCTGAACCACGTACAAAGATGTAGTCAGACATGACCTGCACTCCGATACATAAATATGGACAGACTCCCCAAACATAGTTCCACTTTTGTAAACAAGCTGTGGTCTGTGAGCCACGGGGGAGCAGTCTCCTTGTCAAGGGGTGAGAAGATTGTATTTGCTGCCTATTGAGTTTTGACCTCTCTCTGAAACCGCAGTTATATGAGACCCATACATCAAAATACCTACATTTGATAAAGTTTAGTTTCCTGTTTGTCATTGAAGGCCATGTCATTGGCTGTTGGCAGGACTGGACAGGGATTTCTTATTGATGAGGTGCAGCGCCACCTAATGCTTGTGTAAGGCAAGAAGATTACAGATTACTTGCTGAAATGGAGATTTTTTTTTCTCTAGAACCTCTGAAGTTTCATTTATAATTGATTTAAGATCTTGTATAAGATTATCTTTTTATGTCATCATTTGTCACGACTGAGGCAACAGTTCAGAAAGTTTAAAGTGATTTATTTTCAATTGACTGTAAGATAAATGTTTTGGGACACCGCTGTTGAGGGGGCCATGAATACAGCCACCCTACAGTATCTGTTCTGGGACAGATGTCAACAAAATCAAGAAGTAGAAGGCCAGTGTTCTTAAAGTATTTTTAACTAACAAGCTAATCCCATAAGGCTGCACTTCCTTTAGCTACACAGGTCTGAAATGTGCAGTTTTTAAAGAAAAACATCTTGTAGCACACATGTATTTTCATTTTAAAACAGACATCAGGAACTGCACTAGGTTAAAGAAATCTTCCTGTTTGCTTGTCTTGTGAGTAAAATAATATCACTGATTTGAAAGCATGAATGGATGTGCATGGATAATAGGTCACAACGTATTCTGATACCCTCAAGAAGTAAGCTAAGGAGTGCCCATGCCAAGTTTCCAGTTATTAAAGATGAGTGGTTCTGAGGCTGAGAAAGTAAAAGTAAAGAAAAACTGGCATCAACTACACCGAAATCAATGGGATAGCTGATATTCATTGGAATTAATTTTGGCCATTATTTGAAAGTGTTCTAATATATATTTTATATACTTATGGTTGTGCACAGAGCTTTAAATCATGACTCTTCTGAGCTGAGCCCTGATACATCTAGCAACCAGCCCCCAAACACTGCCGCTGTGCTGCACTGGTAAGATTCTTACCGGTATATTTTAGATTAAGGGGTGGGGACAATTTCACCCTCTAGGAAATAACCCAGGAGGTGCAAGACAGTCTAAAAGCATGGCTGCATACAGATTCTTTTTGCGTAGTACCAGATGGCATGTTTTAAAATGTTTTAACCACCTCACATTTAAGACCTTTTTTAATGAATATGAAGAAAATTATTGAATTATTTTGTTAGCTACAATTACTTTAATGTTAAATTGATTTGTATACATCTGAATTTCCACTATCCCTATAACATGGAGACAGGTATCATCTGAAACAAGCAGGTAGCAGGTTCACTGAATGGGTGTTTGCAAAGGGGGCTGAAATGTGGAAGATATTTTTTTAAAATAGTTTTTTAGTTTTTCTGGTTATGAATTACCCATGTTTGAGAGAAAGGACAAGGCTCAACTTGACTAACTTTGGGCAGCGAGGTTGCATATAATTTCAAAAATCTCATTTTGAATGCAGTGAGAAGGTGCAGTTTGTTAACAAGCTGTGGAACAAGCTGAGATGATTTGACTGAGAGCACTGCACTGTCCCCCACTGCAGGATGAGAGGCAGAATGCTGTTCCATTATTAAAGCAGACACCTTCCGCTCTGCGGTCAGACTTTTCAAACTAGCATCACCAAGAGGCAACCAGGTTAGGCAGTTTTTATGCACAGGTTGCTAGATGTTGTTTATTATCATATCTGGAGATATATTTGAGGCGCACTTTAGAGTTTGATGTATACCTAAGCTTATGATGAAACTTGCTTTCTTTAGTATCAAATTTAGGCGATATAATGAAATGCCTGTCCATCTGTTTAATATGTATTAGAAACCTCAGAACTTTCATCCACCAATCAGGAAGCTGCATAAAAGTGCACAACCACACTTTAGTTGACCGTGGAACTTTCAGATAGAACACATCGCTTTAACCCCTCGTCAGCGGCAAAAACTGAGCTCACACAAAATGGGGTACAACAAAAGTTTTATTATTACTCGAACAGTTTTTTTTTTTATTAACCAAACACAATTTTGGACAGACAGACAGACCGACAGATAGGTCACCTCTGTATACACTCATTAGATAAAGGTAAAGAATGTCTTTGGCAAGTTTCAACACAATTGGATAAAGGGTTCTGTCATTTGGAGTCATTTGAAATGGAACACCCTGTGCTTAATAAAAGGATTTTACAAGTCACTTGTTATATATAATGTAAATAAAATATTCCTGTGATTGGAAGTAGTTTGAGAGGTTAAGAAAGGTGAGAACACTGGACAGACTCAGGAGTTGAAGAATTTTATATTTAGGTGCATGGACAAGTGACATTTGCAAGGCTCTTTAAAATCGTATTTATCTTACCTGAAATCTTCTCCCCTGGTTAACAATGCAGTTTTTGTGTCTTGGTACTCACCTCGCATTTTCAGTTTGTGCAAACATATGTTCCCTGCCATGAGCTCCCAGAATCCTACCAGAAAATAACATTGTAGTGTGTTCAAGAGCATACCCTAAACCAGGACCAACCACTGGCTCAAATTGAGAGCGGGATAGATTAAACTCGTCTGTTTGATGCAGAGCCCCTGCAGTTGTGAGATGTGGAAATAGGCTTGACGTCAGCTGAATTCATGAGAAGGGAACTAAATTAAATGAAACAAGTTGGATTGGTCGCAGTTCACATATCCACGTAGGTTTTAGGAACAAATTAAACATTTTGCTGTTGACTGTTCTATGTAGCCTTAAGGGTTTCTATCATGTGGCAGCATCATTGGGACAACATCCCAGGCACCTGCAGTACAGCAGTCAGAACATGCAATTAACTATAACGATTAATGGCAAGCACGCATTTCAGATTGCAAATGGATATGCTGTTAATTTATCATTGATCTTACAAAGCCCCAATGAGAATTCTGCTTTAACAGAAACAGAGATGTTTTGAAAGCTTTAAACAACAATCACAGGTTTATTTTCAGCATGCTGGTAAAATGAATATGTACTATCTATTCTAGATATTATGGGTTGGAAATTTATAGATTTTGGAACATGACATTAAACAGGAAATTATATGATTTGGTAGAAATAGGAAATAAGGTGCCAATATAAAATAATGATAAAATGTATCACCCGTGAAGATGGGACAGCCCTGGTAATTATAAACTGCATTTCAGTTGCAACTGGCAATTGTGGTTAAAAGGAAGCATGGAGCTACTCATCTCCCCTCATTTCCCAGTCATTGTAGCTGTTCATCAATGGAGTTTAAAGAGACAAATGGCTGTGTAAATAGCATGTAAAACCTTTTGTGTTATTAGCTCTATGTGGCTCTGTATTACTGCAGTGAAACAAAAAAAAAGTACTCTTCTGTATGCGAATTAAAATACCTTGGGATTCGGATATTGGAATTGAGAATCACCTTGAAATTCAAATCTTAGATTATCTGTTAATTATTAAAGGTGGAGTACAGTGCAGTCAGGCCCTCGAAGATCATTAATCTTCTAGCAGGAACTGTCTGTTCAAGACTGCGAGGCTGTACCTAATCACCAGCAAAGAGAGACAGGGACTCGACAGCTAGGGAACCAGGGGAGGGCCTCAGGAAAGTTCCAAGGGGGCAGAGGGGTGCGATTTAGTGAGGTATGAGTCATTTAATAGGATTGAGCCCGGGAAACATTTAAAATGGAACTACACTTTGCTGGGTGTTGAATTATGGATTTTATAGTTTTAATGGAGTTGTATGTTGTATTTTAAAGTAATTTGAATTACTTTACAATATTACATTCTTAAAACTAAAGAGAAACTTAGTTGCTTTTTATTATTATTATTATTATTATTATTATTATTATTATTATTATTATTATTATTATTATTATTATAGCAGTTTTAGATATAAATTAGGCAATATTCACTATGTGTGTCGGCCTACAGCCAGTCATATTGGTGCTTATTGTAAACAATATAGACAGATACAAAGATGCCAGCAGCAGACATGGGAAAGTGATACATTTTACTAGTTTCCTGGCTGGTTTTATTGATGCTTTTAGCATGACGTTTAGGATGCTGTTGTTGTCACCTGAGACTCAAACCCTGCTGGATTGGATAAACGAGTGTCTGGAGAGTCTTTACTTCACAGACTCTTCAAATAGAGTAATTCAAGTGTAATCCCTGCATTGCTTCAGATACGGTGGGTTGTTTTAGATAAACTGGGGAAGTTTGAAAAGTCATTGATTAAATTGTAATTATGGCTAGTCTATCTTTTAAAGTGATTGTTTCAGTCTAACTAAACCAAAGACTGTCAAAGTGTTGCCCATCATATTTTATAGATCATACAAGTCAATGACAGAAGTGTGGTAAAGCATTATATAAACCATGGTTAACTGTTGTAAAATCTTAGTGGGAAAAGTGTGGAAAACTACAACGTGCAAATTTACTGTGGTAAACCAACCAAAGTCTTGGTAACCAATGAACTTCAAATGCTATCATTACATTGACCTTTTAAGGTAGGATAGGTAGGGTTATATATAACAGCCATATTTACTTGGTCCTATTCTAAATTTTCAGTATAGTCTTTTGATATCTAATGTCTGATATCTTATGTTTCTGTTTTACGTTAAACCAGGACGAGTTGGACCAAACTAACCTGAATGTGTTCTTTCATTGGGTTGGATGGTTAACTCTGAACGTTTCATCCAAGTCCAAGATGGTGACTTTCACAAGGTTCCTGGTTGGTGGAAAATCTATTTATTAACACAAAAATAGTTTAGCTTGGTAAAAGCCTTGTGAATAGTGCCACTGTTAGAGACATCTTGTGGAGACTAGTCCACACCAGCTCCAGGCACAGGGTGGGTTTATTTTATATTGGGTGTGTGGGAGTGAGGAGTCATAATTAAGTGGACAGTGAGAGTATAAGTGAATAAATATTTAGATGGCTGTTGCTTTATAAGTCAGGTTAAAAATATCATCTCAGTACTGTAGGTGTTTCCTGTAATTTTTTGTTAAAACAAAAACATAACATTTCTTGTATGTGAGGTCCCTATATTGGCAAAATTGCATCACCACCTAGTGGAATATTTTCAAGACACACAGACTGTACCTCTTTAATTCATAGCTCCATTCTATCTCCAACATGTGGACATATATAACCTTATACATTTTTGCTTTCCACCTTATGAATGATTCAGTTGTTATCTAAATGTGTCATTCTTGTGCAGCCCTTTGCCTTATGCAAAGTAGCAGTGCGCTAACACATTGTGTGAACAAGATCACATTGTGTGGGATTGCAGCCCATTCCTGGCACTATAAGAGGGAGTCCCGGGAAGTGGGTTTACTGGGCCAATTTCGCAGGGATCGGTCGAGGATATCCCACAAGTGCTCAATGGGGTCCATATCCAGTGAATAACTATTGATATTGAAACTTAATATCTTTGTTGCCACTGTATATCCTCAGTCTCCTTTTGTTCAGCACTCTATTTCCATCTTTGCATTGCATGGGCAGTGTGAGTTGGGGCATCATCTTCCATACAAATACTGCCCTCTTTGGACAGGTGACCATTGGCACAGACAGGCAGAAGTCCCTCTTGGAGAATGTTGATGTATTGGGTAGAAGTTACAGTTCCTTTGCATACTACCAGCTGTGACCATGCAATGCATACCAGGATTGCTGATCTTGTCCTCTGAGCATTGCTGAGTTGCATAAGGCAAAGAGCTGCACCACAACGCATTAACCCCACTTATTTTGCCAGTGCTATCTATGGTTCCAGAATAAACAGGTGTTCTTTCAAACAGGTGTCTATTTCCTTATGTCAAGTCTTTGTAGGTTGTTGAGAGTTGTGGAAGAGTTCGGGAGAAACATATCACTGATTTAGCCCACATATTCATTTTTTTGTATACTACATTAATTTCCAACACTGCATTTGATTACTGCATTCTTTATAGTATCTGCTTATTACCTGTAACAGTACAGTATGATTTTATTATTTTTTAATCTTCAGGAATTTGCAAAAAAAGTGTGTTTTCATATACTGTACAGGCTACTGCAGAATAGAGGGGGAAGCTGGGATACATAAATAACAGTTAATGCAGAAAGCTAGAGCTAGAGAAAGGGAACAACTATGAGCTATTACTGTTACTGAGATAGCAGAATGTCTGTTGCTCCCCATTGCTACCCACTGGCTACAGCATTTGGAATAGATAACACTCAAGTATACATTGTTTGCTGTGCTTGAATACTCAAATAATAATTTTTAATTGAAATTCAAACCCTAATATTTCCTATAACTATTGATTGAAACTGAATATTTTTGTTGCCACTGTATATCCTCAATCTCCTTTTGTTCAGCACTTAGAATGGAGGTTGTGTTCTTTACTGGGCTGCCTTGTCGAAACACAAAGAAAGTGTTGGCATTTCCTTCTTCAGTGACTCATTGCCAAGGATAACTTCTACAAATTATTGACTGATTTCTCATGTCTCTTTATCTTTAGGGATTGTAGACACGATTCACTCAGGTTATTGTGATTACTGTTTGAAGCAAAGCATTTTGGGTGCTCTTTTATAAATACGTTTTAGGAAATAAATATCAGAAAACAGTGTCAGCTGACTCCAAAATAGTAGAGCCCTGAGCATGGAGATGACTTGTGATGAAGTTCCTATCATAGCAAATCACTGACAGCTCTTCATATGACTTTGTTTCCTCTCAGGCCAGCAGGTGTTGGGAGTAGTGGAGAACCAGAGTGACTGGTACCTGGGAAACCTGTGGAAGAACCATCGGCCATGGCCAGCGCTGGGCCGGGGCTTCAACACAGGTGAGTGCCAATACCATGCATTTAACCGAGAGGGAGACCACACATCTTCACATCCTCTTGCACAGTTACAATTTAACCTTGTACTTTGAAAACAAGATATAATCTCCATAGCTATAGGACATTTGTAAATTAACACAGAATCAAAGGAATTTGATTAGTAATGTATTTGTAGCGGCAGTTAAAAGAAGCTCCCACTGCTCTCTGTGCTCACTGGTTTCCTTGACAACACTGTTTTGCCAAGTGAAATTTTTTTTTTTTTTTTTATGTGAAGGGCATTGCGACAGGATTGAAGAACCCTGTCTCTATTTTGAAGCCAGCTCCAACCATGGCACTATTAATAACGTATGTTTTGTATTCTGTTGATTTTTCTTTGCCTATTTTTCTTGACTACCCAGCTGATTAGATAGCCAGTTTATTAATTAAACTAATCCACATGGAAAGCAGGTGTATAAAAGACTGCAATCAGTGTTTGTTACAGGGAGGAGTAAAGCGTGTGAGGAGCTCCAGTCAGTTGCTGGTCAAAGTAACCAAGAATTTATTTGTTTAAAACCCAGAAGAGGTAGGGGCTCCTTTCTTCGCCTTGGCTAAGGACACTTTTGTTTATTGTTTAAATTTTATTTAGTTTTTTTTTGTAAAATGCATTTCTTGTGTTCGTTTGATGGCTGCCTTCCTGACTACTCGGCTGCTCTTTCACAGGCCTGTGTTTAGACTTACTTTCCAGACTTTTATATAAACCACTGTCTAGAAAATGTTCCTACAGTGTGGTGTCCATATGTTTTTGAAAGCTGAGTTAAGTAGGGGTATGCCAACACTTGTATTTTCCGAGTAATTACCTTGAATAAATTGGAAATTTTTAGGTATATATTAAATGTAATAAAACATGTTAAGTACTCAACACAAAACAATGCAGTCCCTCGGTTTCCCTTGTTTGTACAATTAGTATCAATCAGTAACAACCTGGCAGTGTTGTTTAATATAAAACCTATCATGATCAATTTGTCTTACCTTTCATTAAAACTTTTGATAGGAAATCACTTAGAAATGCATCATCTCAGCAGTGAATTGTGGGATTGTGGCAATTCAAATGTCAATGTCCAGGATGAGAGGAAAATTTGGCTTCCAATTAGCTTTTAAAACACTCAATGCGGAAGTTAATTGCCATTGATAGGTACTCAATTGTAAAGGTGATGGAAGATCAGCTTTTCATGTTTGGAAATCAACACATTAATGAATGGATTTATTTAATACCTGCTGACAAATGCTTCTTACTGAATTACTTGGAAAATACGAGTATCAGTACAATCCAAGAATTAAGCAGTCAACAGAAGGGATATCTGTGTCTGATTAAGTCAGGTAACTGCTTAGTAAGGTGCTGTCACGTACTAATGCTTTGATACCATCTAACCTGAACAGATATTCCAAAGCTGCACATAGTGCCAGTGACACAGGCAAAAAAGATACTGCTGATACTCAAAACTTCATAATTTTTCCTTTAACCGCCTGAGAGAGAGAGAGAGATCTACGAACAGATAAATGACACATAGTGTTATATCTGATTATTCGCTTGTGTTTATCACCTATTGCTATTGTTTTAATGTGTTTTAGTAAAAATGACTTCACGTATTGTGCACTCAGCCATGGTTGTTTGGTAGTCCCTCAGCGGCCTTGTGTGCTGCGTGAAGCCTGCAGCTCTGCTGCTCCTTCCCCGAGGATTGAACGCCTTAAGCCGGCTACTGGTGCGCTCTCGTAAGCTGCTAACATTGGTTGAAGTGTAAAATAAAAATGTAGTTTGATTACTGTTTTGTGTGAGAATTATTTGTTTTCTCTGTTGTATTTTTCCACTTTTTCAACAGAAATACTACCTATCTGCTGGGCTCAGCTGTCCTGCGCTGACTTGCAGTGCTTGCAGTCCTTCCCGCAGTGTTTCATTGCCGCTCTGGTCTCTGCTTGTGCACACCACAAGCCTGTGTCCTATAACCACTTTGCAAAAGATCCAGGCTTCTCTGCATTTGTCGTTATAGAGCTTTTAACTTATCTCACTGACAGGGAGCAGAATCCATAATGGCATTGCATTACACTTCCCCACTGCACCCGTGTAACCTCTGAGATCTGATGCATGGCAATCTATGAGATCTGAGTCATGACACCAATGTAATAGAGTGGAGGCAAGTGTCTTAACCACTACGCAAACAAGGCTCTTCTACATGCGTGGTTATAGAGCTTTTAACCTCATCTTACCGACAGGAGACAGAATCTGTACCGGCAGTGCATCGCACAACACTGCCTGTTACATTAGGAACACACTGTGAGTTCATCATAATTTATGTATCTTGCTCTCACTGCCTACCTGCAGCCAGGCATTGTATACTTTTACACAGTTGATTACGTCAAACACACGGTTCAGCTCTTTTGCCTTATAATTATACTACTATAGTTCTAATGAATTGAACATGCCCTTTAAATTATTATAATAAAAGTGAAAGGTTTTGGGTGGTTATATATTGTACATAACAATGAATGACCAAAGGCTGTTTTTTTGTGCGGCTATGGTATGTGCTCTGCTGTATCCCTCTTAACAGTGTGTTTATGTAGATGGTGCAGACACACCGGCCCCCTCACATGCTGTCTGCTCCTGTGTTGCAGGTGTTATCCTGCTGCTGCTGGACCGGCTGCGTAAACTCAAATGGGAGCAGATGTGGAGATTGACAGCTGAGAGAGAGTTGATGAGCATGTTGTCCACCTCGCTGGCGGATCAGGTCTGTGATGGGAGGGGCATTGCGGGGGCAACAGCACATAGTCAACACCCAACTAGCATGCCCATAACACCATGCCCGCTTTTTGAATTAGATGTTGTCAGCTCAAAGACAAGGGTCAATACATGAGTATTTTGTTTACAAGTGACAGCCAAAAATGAAGTGTTTTACCTTATGGAACAAACTTTGTAGGCGCACTTGTGCTATTTAGCTCATTGTCAGTTCATTTTTTCGACCTATTTTGAAATGTGAGCTCCACCTTTAAACAGTTGTTAGTGGAAGACAAGCTGTGCAGCAAAATTGCTATGCATATTTTTACATATTAAATTTAAATTTAGTGCATATTTCTGATTTTTTAATGCGGAAAAATGGCAGGTACACAGCTTATCTGGACTGCTGGTTGTATAGGTCTGGCAGTTTTCAAACCTGTCGCATCGCCTCTATGTAATTTCTGGTGTGTGGTCATGTCGCTGCGAATGTATCTTGTCGCTCAATGAAAAATAGCATCTCAATGAAAAATCGCCTGGTGTGTGGCAGCCTTAAGTATTTTATCTTGTAAGCAGAATTGTCATTTTATAAACCCCTGTCATTTTATTTTTTTAAGTGTAAATTATCTAGTAGGCTGGTTAATATTAAATGTAGTAATAGTAATAAAAAAAAAATAGTTTACCCTCGGTTGGAATAACTCCTATTTTTTTTTTTTTTTTTTTAAGAAAAAAACATCTAAACACATGTACATTTTGCAAAATTGGAACCAAAGAACGAGGAGGCTGATTTGAACAACCTTTTTATTGACTTTTACAGCATTTAGAAGTACCAGTGAATCCACCTTGATTGCATCAGTGCCTTGTTTTTAGGTATAATTCCAGTATAACCACATATAGGTGGTTGATGCAATCCAGGGTGATTCCCCAGTACTGTATAATGTTCCAAAAAATTGCCTGTGGGGTACGGGTTGATCAAATCAACCCCTAATATAATTCAAGCTCTCCAAAGTGTGTTTGAATGGAAGTCCTTGATATGTGTCTCTTGGCGACCGCTGCCGAGAAGAATTTATGATGTGTAAGTGAAGACCCAGGTTGTGTGCAACAGAACAATGGTGTTCTATAACCCTTTACATGAGTAAATGCCCCCCAAGTAATCCAGGTCTGTGTTCTCCAGGATATCTTTAACGCAGTGTTCAAGCAGAATCCCTTCCTGGTCTATCAGCTGCCCTGCTTCTGGAACGTGCAGCTCTCTGACCACACCCGCTCAGAGAAGTGCTACAAGGACGTTTCGGACCTCAAGGTCAGTGTTCACTCACTCACCCGCTCTTTATTCACGTATTCATTTGAATTGTGGTGCCTAAATTGTACTGCTTATGAAAGGTGAGGGATGAACTCGCTACCAGGCTGCTTACAGGGTTCATTTCATTTTTGTCCTTCAGTCTTCAGACAGTTTGTGACCTGCTGACTACAATAAAACACTTGATAAAGACAAAGTTTTGTCTTTGTATAGTAATAATAATAATTCTCTTTCAACAGCAACATAAATTTAAAGTAGCAAAATATTACTTCAAAGGATTAGCTTTTGAAATGTCCTCTTACACACATTTTTTTTCACTTGGTAATAGCATTGCTTTTCTCATCCACGTTCATAACCTGTAGATTAGACCTTTCATTAAGTTCCTGTCACCACTGTCAGTTTTCTAGCAGGTAATGACCACAGCATTGGGCATTAATCCTTAAATAACAACAACAATATTAGTGATGATGAGCCTTGCGACAGCCTAGTGCAGACATGGTACAATTATTGAGCTTGCTGTACAGTTGTGCAGTGATAGCGCCCCCAATTATATCAGATGCCAACTAGACCACCCTCTTGTCCGCTGTCTCCTGTCACCTGCGTAATTGCTTTTTGCTGCATAATCTTTCCCTGGCTTATATGTGAACTGCTTGAGTGCTTCTTGCTGTTGCAATTGTCCATCACGAGTTTATTACTATTTTTTTATGCTGTGAATTAGAAAATGCATCTGTTGTGTTGATGTTGCTCTTCTGGCCAGGTGAGGTGGATCTTTACTGTAAAGAAAACCTTGTTCTCAATGATCTCTCATCTGGTTAACCTGAGATTGTAGTGTGTGGTGTAATGTTGCTAAGGAAACTCCTCTCTCTCTGGCTGTGCAGGTGATCCACTGGAACTCCCCTAAGAAGCTGCGCGTGAAGAACAAGCACGTGGAGTTCTTCAGGAACCTGTACCTCACCTTCCTGGAATACGACGGCAATCTCCTGCGCAGGGAACTCTTCGGCTGCCCCAGCGAGGCCGACCACAACAGCGAGAATGTAGGCAGTGCAGCCGTTGACTGTCCAGGGGACATAGTGGGGATGGGGGGGTCGAAAGATTGGGGTGGAATCACCTTTGATGTGGTTGAAGCTAACACAATCATTCCATAATTCTTCTTCCGGGCACTTCCATTAGGTCTCAAAGCTGCAGTTTTGAAACACATTGTTAACTACAGCCACGTTTTCCTTCCTGCCAGTGTGAACCAATGAGGGTTGCTTAACCTCTAATGTCCCTGACTTGCATTTTTTTTATTTTATTGAAAAGCCCTTGGAATGTGTTTTAACATGGTAGTAGCTTTATCTGTCTAGGTCATTGTCTACATAGGATAGAAAACTCAAAGTGGGTATTTTAACCTCCTTCAGACATTTCTCACAAGAGTTACTCAATATTTATTTTACATGCTCAACACCTGCCCTGCCATTTTCTCTGTCACATGTAAGACCACAAATGGAAGAAACCACAGAATTTGCTCCACTTTAGCTGGATTGACCCGTAGGAGCTTCATGTTTGTAATCAGAATATATAAAGTGCAGTGGCTAGAGCTGACAATGAGAAGCAGTGTGGCCTTGTGGTTACAGCTGAGAACTGGAATACAGTGGTGGTCTACTGTTTACAACAGCGGGTGTTACAGTGAACTAATCACTTTGAAGCTGGGATGCCAGTTGTGGTTGTCAGTCTGCTTCTTAGTGATTAATAGAATTGCTTACTGAGATTAACATTTAAAAAAACTAGAACCTTTGAACCACAAGGCAACTTAATGTATTTGGTGAAACATCGCTGCAACATGCCCTTACAACAAGCTGATTGCAAGATGGCAGAAAAAGTGGTCAGAACATTGCCTTATGTTTCATGTGCAGAATGATGATATGATAGCTCAGCTGCAGTAGCACTGACTGTTCTTTGTATTGATGATGGATTTTGAGACTTGTTTCCTCTGCGCTCAGCTCCAGAAGAAGCTGTCCGAGCTGGATGAGGATGATCCCTGTTACGAGTTCCGCAGAGAGCGATTCACAGTCCACCGCACCCACCTCTACTTCCTGCACTACGAGCTTGAACCCGCCTCCGACAGTACTGACGTCACCCTGGTGGCCCAGCTCTCCATGGACAGGTACATTAATTGCAAATTTCTTATGTGAAAAATCCCTTTATCTCCTTTGCAAGGGTGTCCCAGAGTGAGACCACAGCAACACACATAGGGCAAGATCATGTTTCCACATAAAATAAACCCACCAATTATGATTTCGAAAACAGTAAATTCTAAATAAGAGCTATTACAGTAGTAGTCGAAAAAGATGAAAACCATGATGTATAGCAACAGTTTGTATATGTGGGACCCCACAGAAATTTGAAATAATTAACAACTTAAATATAATTTGTTGGAAAACAAAAGTACATTTACCATACTGTGGCAGGATGGCTTGCAGTGGTGAGGTGTGGTGATGTCACGGACCAGGAAGTAACTGAACCAAAACAACAAAGGATGGGCGGGTGAAGCTGAACGCTACTGCAGTCAGCGTTTTTAATAAATAATAATACAAAACAAAAAGACTTAAACAAATAACAAACAAAGCAAAAAGGCGCGTTGGCCAAACAAATAATCAAACAAATAAGCGGGCTGGTTTTTAATCTATCTCTCTCCTCACTCTCTCCGCTCCCCGTACTCTCCTCTCTACACTCAACCCCGCAGCACGGATAGCTGCAGGTTCTTATACTCTGGCCGAGGGGTTAGCTAGCTGTTAATTATCTTATTACCCCTCGGCCACAGTCTGCACGAGTTTAGTAAGGATGCATGACTGTCAGCTAGTTAAATAATCAGAAGCTGATCAGCCACGCATCCTCACAAAGTTTTTAAAAATACAAAAACAATAACAAAAGACGCAACGCTTTTATCCACGCAAAACAATAATACAAAAACAGTGCACAAATATATATAGGGGCGGGACACTCCGCCACACATACATATATCTATACATATAGTATTGCTTTTCTTAGTGTTTGTGCATATTTGTTATGTTATGTATATTTGTAATGTATACAACTTTAAATCTGGGTAGCAGTTTCTGCTGCTTTAAAATAAAAAATAAAAATAAAAAATTGGGGTTCGGAAGCAAACAGGAAATTCTCTGCCATGATTGCTGCAAACAGAAAACAGTAGCTAAACTACTGATTGTTCCTAGATAAATGCCCACTCTCTTTATTTCATTTTCTTTAATAAAATGCTGTTTATTTCTTAATGTTATTTCATTATCCTGTGTTATAAATATTTAGTTTATGATATATATATATATATATATATATATATATATATATATATATATATATATATATATATATATATATATATAATATATATTGTTGCTATTTGAGAAAGTTAACTTAGTATAAAAGCGACTTTTTAATATTTTAATGCACAGATATGCATTAAGATATTGCGATAGAAGTATAATATAAGCTTTATATTATACAAAACGTGGGGTTTTTGCAGTGACTGTGCATAATACTTTGAAGGAAAAATAACCATAGCTGTTTTGCATTTCTGTCACTGTGTTTTATTTTGTAATTCAGTAATTCACAACTTAGGTAAGTCTAATTGGGTAAAACAGAATGTATTTTAGCTAGCGGCAAAAAATAAGTAACTGTATGCAGGTGTGACAGGTTGCTGGCGTGTGGGTGTGTGCGTTCGCTGCTGAGTGATAGGCAGGAGATCAAGACAGAGGTTGATGTTGAAACGCCCCGCAGGCGAATAGGATTTATTTACATATTGTGAACACAGACAGAGCATACAGGAACCCCACATGACGCTACCAGCAATTGTAGTTCACATGGGACATACGGCCTGGCTGGCATACAAAAGACAAAATAAAACACCAAAACTGTAAAATATAAGGTGCTGTGAAAACGGTTTGCACTACTGCTAATACATGGGAGGTCCCGCTTACTTACCTTGCTCTCTGTACACTGGTGGGGTCTACAATCCCTTAACTAATCTTCAATGCTCAATCATAAACAAACCCGACTCCGGCTACTCCTGTGGACGATCTTCAGCATGTCCGTTCCTGCCCTGCCACAGCAGGTATATGAATTATTTAATTTTAAAGTAAGTATGCATTGATAACATTAATTAGAAAATGTTTTTTTTTTTTATATATAAGCAAGACATTTTAATAAGGAAGTACTCTTCCAAGATTGCTGAACAGAAAAAAGTACCTTAACTACTGATTGTTCAGAGATTGGATCCCTGTATCCATTGCATCAAATGCTTTTTACTTTTGCACTTATGGAGAAATTCACTTTTATTTGTATAAATCAATATCTGCATTCCAGAGTTGTAACATATACATCATACAGAAGAAGAAATGGTGATGAATAATTTAATGAAAATTGGATAAGTGGTATGTATCCCCTACATTAGTTAAGAAAATGTACTTAATTAATTTAGTATCATGGTAAAGTATATTAAAATGACGGATTTACATTATGTGGAATAACTTCTTGTGTTCTCAAGGTGCATGTAAAAATGTAAGTGTGACATACAGACGGACACCTCTATATACCCCTAAAATGTGATACTACTGGGAAAAAAAAAATGCATCCAAATATATGCTAAGTGTTACATTACAACTTTAAGGAAAGACACCCCATGCATCCCCAGAATCTAATACGTCCAATAATGTTCACTCAATAATGTTAATACCAAATTGCATGAGAATTGGATACCTGGTTTTCCAGATGCATGGGAAAATGGAAGTGTGACATTCATACAACCGCCTCCACGATGTCCTTGTCACTGTGGATCTCATGTACTGTGGGGAATAATAGAAAACCGCTAAGCCCTAAATGAAATGTCTAGAGTTATTTCATCTGTTTTCCTTTCTGAAATGGTGATCTGCAGTAATACGCTTTGAGTATCGGGCCCATACAGTATATACAGTAGGTAAGGTAGTGCTTAAAGGCATGAAACAAATTATAGAACTCGTTTTCAGTTGCACTCTTATGGTAATATATCACTATGACAGATCAAGCTGTTCAGAGACATCTGTTTGGAGTAGCAAAGAGTTAATCTGGCATTTCCTGTATGGCGGCTCATCAATTAGCACATTAAGGCTTTCTATATAAAGAAGGCAGAGGGAAAACAAAGTGAGGGAGTATACAGTACCAGGAAAACTCTTCTTTGCTGACTGGAGCTGTCCATTTGCACTGAGGTGCTGAAACTCAAACAAGATCTAAAAATATCTAGCTTTTTCCTGGTTGGGCTATTTTATTTTTGTTTAAAGGGAAAAAACATGTTTTGTAGTATATGTTGCTGGTGGCTACGATGCACACCAGAGAAAGAATTTTATATTCTACATATTTGTTTTATTTCCCACTTTTTTATTATATTTTAATCGCTTATATGTGAGGGAGCAGCTTAAAATAAGGTGATCGATGAAGTGCTAAAGCGTACGCTAGTTCGGTGCTACACTTGTTATTTTCAATTGGTTAAGGCTGCGAAGTTGGATTAAGGAATAAAGCACATTTAAATTCACCTCAAAGTCTCTTTGAATTAGCCCTCTTTTTGCCCCTAATTTCACCTCTCATTACCCCTGAAGTGTTCAGAGACAACTGAAAGGCTGTAGCTTCAAAGTCTTACATACTTCCATGTGGCTCAACTCATTAAAGTTGAACTGCCTTAGAAATGTTGGGTTTTCCAATTGAAATTGCTCAAAAGTTTTAAAAGAAGATTAACCTGTTTCCTTGGGCAAATATTATTAAAAAAAAAAAAAAGAAAGTTTTCACCTAAAGGAAAAGCAGCTTACTGATTTTATTTTCCCCTTAACGTTCTATGATGTTAGCAATCATTCTGAGTGGTTTTTGCAAATACTGGTTTTTTTTTTTCATTTTAAAATTGTGGTAAGTTTGTCATTTTGCAGTTTTCCCATTCATTTTCCCATGGTTATACCAGGTATTTACCATAGTTTACCATGCTTTGCATTTTTTTATACTTTATCGTACCTCTCTGTGCTTTACAGTGCTTACCTATGCTGTCACTGTGCTTTATTACACTTTGCTATGATTTTACTATGGGACACTCTTATAAGGGTTTATTTTTAGTTGCCTGCCATGTAATACGTGACTATGTCTTTATAGAAGTATTGTAAGAGGCAGCACCACCTAGTGATCTGCTTTTCTGGCACCACACCACTGTCCTTTGGCTGATCTAGCTCAAATGATATCTATGGCAGGCAACTGGAACTGAAGTGAACCTCCTGAACTCTCTAGTAAAATCGCCTGCAAACATGAAAACACACACTATTTGAGTAATTGAAATCAATTGCTAACATCGTAATAAGGTTTAATAGCTAAAAACTTGCATTTCTATTTTCTGGTTTGCTTTTTTAGATTTAACTGAACTTAAGGATGCCGATTATAACCACGAATTCGCAGAAGCATGACTATTTGGCATAAAGTGGTGTTGTGACAATCAGGTTTCAACAGGGGGGAGAGAGCTTGTGTTTCCACAACTGAATTTACCTCCAGGGAGATGTAAACAAACTTGATCTGCTTTCTTTCCGATAAAGCAGAGAGCCATGAAAGTTGCCATAAACAGACACTAACAAATTGTATTTTAGTGTAAATGAAACATGCTGGTGGGACATGTGCATCTGTAATGGAATCACTCGGCTCCATTGCCACTCTACCATTCATTGTCTCTTCTGATGATTTAAAAAGCCTTTTTTTAATAATTTGTATTTAGATCAATGGGAGACCCCACTATCTTCTGTAGTGTTTGTTGGCTTTATAACATTTATAGGTCACTAAAAAATACCGCCATCTACTGTGCAATGGTAAAAATGGCACTTTTACATAATTCTAGAACGTCTTTGTTTAAATCAAAATTTAAAGCAAAATTGCCTGTGTTGATGGTTATATACAGTATGATAAGTGAATTGATTTGGTTATCAAACAACCATAAAAAAGACTTGCATGTTTTTTGCAAGTATAAATCTACAAATTCTCCAACAGCATGGAAAATCTGTGTTTTTCCATGTTATTCCACAGCAAATGGATTCCTAGGATCCCTGTTTATGACTGTGTTTCAGAAACAGCATCTTCATATCCTGATCATGTACACATATGTAATTACTACATTTTATTTTAAAAGAGATGATTTCAGGGTGGTTCACCTGGTAAAAGCACAACCGTGTGGTGTGCAGGGTGAGTCATACATTGCAGGTTTGCATTCTTGCTGTGCGAAGTGACTGATCTTCGCTGGGGATTCTGAAGGGAGCATTGCATTGGCTCTAGCGCTCCAGTGGGTTAGGGAGATAAAACCGGCAGGGACTGTTTCTCCTTATCATGCTGCAGTGAACCCTGCTAGCTAGGCGCCCAGTGAGCTCAAAAGCAGACACCTGCAGGGCTGGCCTTTGTCCTCCAGAGGCCGGTAGCTCACTGACATCCACTCTTGAGTGCCTGGGTGTAAAAGAGGAAGCAGGCTGTATTGTGGGATTGGAGGACACCCACTGAACCTTCAGTTCTGCGCTGTGTGGGGAATTGCTGCGGAGAAGGGAAAAAAGGATGGATATTCCAAACTGGGGAGAAAATCATGAGTAAAAAAGAATTGGGCACACTAACATAAAAAAAAAAGAATTTCTGATCTGTGAAAAATGGCGGGAAAATAGTCTTCAGATGAACCATTGTAGTTGTGCTTCTGTATTTTAAACCCGGCTGCTGAAGACATCTCATAAGATGGGATCCTAGGTGGCCAGACGTGGTTTTTAAAGAAACCACACTTTTTTTTTTTTTTGTAGGTTGCACACTGTTACAACTTTTATGTTTAACAATATATTTATAACCTCTCTGCATTGGGACACCCTGGAATTGTGCTTATAAGACCCACAGGCACTGTTAAAGATTTTTCACAAAGTGCCCTCAGTATCCCTCGAAGGGGATGAAATCAGTTAGTTATTCAGTATATTAGAGCTAGGGATATATGGGGTGTCTTTCCATACATTTGTCCATCTATATGTTTTGCATAAATCTGGAAAAGTGCCTATTAAATTGTCTAGAAATATGGTATCAATATTATTTATCATAAGGCATTGTAAGCAATGTGGGGATAGACATATTTCTTGATAACACAAGTTATTGCATCTACTGTAAATCACTCATTTGAATATACTTTTCCGTGGCACTATCACCTACTTCACTTATCAAATGACATCTGGCCTTAAATACCACTTATCAAACTATTATTTGCCATCTCTTATTCTATACTGTACATCATACTGATAGCTCTAATTTTGAATTTACAGCAAGTGGGGGCTGTATGTTACTGGCAACCTTGTGATTGAAAAGCTGTTTAGATGACTTTTATAAAAAGCCCTTGCTGTGTTAATAAACCCCTGTCTCCACGGCAGGCTGCAGATGCTCGAGGCGATCTGTAAGCACTGGGAGGGCCCCATCAGCCTGGCTCTGTACCTGTCGGATGCCGAGGCCCAGCAGTTCCTGCGATATGCTCAGGGTTCGGAGGTGCTGATGGGAAGGGCGAATGTGGGCTACCACATCGTTTACAAGGAGGGACAGTTTTACCCTGTCAACCTGCTGCGCAACGTAGCCATGAAGCACGTCAACACACCATACATGTTCCTGTCCGACATCGACTTCCTGCCCATGTACGGGCTGTACGAATACCTCAGGTATGTTTCACTGAAATGTGTTTCCAGCCCTGCAGGGCAGTGTTTAGTTTAAATTTGTGGATCATAAATGCATTACATTTAATTAAATAATTAGCAAATGTGGAATTAGCAAACTGAACTTTTCTCTCAATTTTTTACAAAATCATCTGGGAGACCCTGTAAATAGCTCTATGGTATACCTCTAGTGTTATCTCACAATAGTTAATCATTTACTAAGCATTCAATATTAAGAATACCTAAAAAGTGTTTGTCAATATAACATGACATTGAAAAAGACTTCTCAGCAAACGATTGTTCCCGGTCAGTTGTATTTTCTAAGGGTGTACCAATTATTCAGATTTGCAGCTTCTATCTTTTCGAGCCAAGTGGTATTCACTAAAACTTTAAAAAAAAACAACACATATTTGT
Organism: Acipenser oxyrinchus oxyrinchus; assembly: GCA_030684275.1. Classification (NCBI taxonomy): domain Eukaryota; kingdom Metazoa; phylum Chordata; class Actinopteri; order Acipenseriformes; family Acipenseridae; genus Acipenser; species Acipenser oxyrinchus. The sequence goes on from CM060254.1 coordinate 27,829,505, forward strand.
TGTCTAATTATGATGCTGCGATCTATATAAAGCCTTTTAAAACTACCAAATAACAAAAACTCTCTCATAATAACACTGCATAAAATAGCAAACAGCAGCTGTTTGTTTTTTCAAGATTTATGCCAAATTGTAGTTTGCACCATTTTTGGTGAAACAAACTAGAAATGTTAAATTAAATGCAACTCAGAAGGTTAACTTTAATGACTCAAAAGTGTGATGTAGTAGTTTGGTACTTGTTTTATAAGATGAAAAGTTTAATTTTCCTTTTAATAGAAATCACATATCAGAAATCAACCAATCACAGTGATGTATTTGCCAACATTCCAGTACATCTTGTCCTGTGAACAGATGGCATCCTCTGTATAGAACACCACACCTATTTCCAACTTTCAAACATCAAATTAAAAAAAAACAAACAAACACATACCTGGTACCTTTTGTAAAATGGATCATTCTGAGGACCTTGATACTAGTTTCTCTGATGAAAATATTACCGAAATTCCAAATAGAAAAGCACTTTATTTTTTAATAAATAGTCTCATCCTCGACACAGCACCTGTAGGCCTGCACGCATTATTTAGTGGCAGTGGTGGCTGATTCTTTGCCTAGCCATTTCACGACAGGGGGAAGTAATGATAAAAGTTGTTTTACAAAAATGGAAATATTTTTCATTTTAAAGCTATTCCTGAGTTCATACTTCATTTGTGTGATTTATAATGTTAATACATTGTGTTCAAGGTGTCTTAACATGATGATATTTCTCATACAATAAGAGACACCCCACACACAACGTATTAACTTAAAACCAAAAAAAAATGAATCAAACTGGATTTTGGTTTAATGACTGTCAATCTCTCCCCTTCTGTACAGCAGCAAAAAAGGCCTATAGTGGAATTAGCGACGCTCCAGAAGATGTCATATTAAATTTATATTTGTCTCCCACTGTGTGACAGTTCTGTCTGCATTTCTATGTTTTATCATTCTGCACTTCTTTTCTACAGGAAGTCCGTTGTACAGCTGGATATGGCCAACACCAAGAAAGCTTTGATAGTGCCAGCATTCGAGACCCTGAGATACCGCCTGTCCTTCCCCAAGTCCAAGGCAGAGCTGCTGACACAGCTGGATATGGGAACCCTCTTCACGTTCAGGTAAAGGCAGCCAGGCTCGAATGACATTTTCACAGAGCGCTGCCGTGCATTGGAGAAGGTGCAGAGATCAGTGTGATTTACAGTGGGAGCGGAGTGGTGTATATAGCACCACTCCATTGAGAATGCACCTTGTGTCCTTAACCCTACTGTTAGTAGCAGATGTGCTAGAGAGGGCATCTCATTTTTCAGTTTATGTACTGCAGAGATGTAGTTGTGTGTCATTTTACATTGATTTGGGATTCAAATCCCTGGTGGCAGGGCTGTAATTAGGTGCATGCCTGTCTTGTCTTTTTGTATGTAGTTACATATAGAGGGTGATTCATAGTTAGTTGTTGGTTTGCATTGTTTTTAGTTCTAGTTAAACATTGACATTATCGAACAACCCCCCGGTGGCCAAACTCAGCGTCGCAGAGTGTCTGTCAGACATTTTTGCATGTCATCCTCCACGTACCCTCCAGTTTTCACAATGCTCTGAAAATGTTGTATGAATTACGAATTACTCTGAATATAGAGAACTACTTATCCAATTGTGAATAAACTGCTCAAGACTTTCTATAGCAGATTGAGAGTAGCATAATCTAGGGGTGTATGGAGTGTATCTGTGTGTTAAATCTACTGAACCTCTTATCAATTTGGAATGACTAGGATTTCTTGAAATGATTTAACACAAGTTACAGGGGAGTATCAGAATCTAGGCTTTGGGCTCATGTTATTGTTAAGGCCCTGTATTTATTTATTTTTTTAATAAACTTTTCTGGGAATGTGTTTATTACAAATTTTAAACAAGTGAAAATTAACTTCCCAGTTTCCCAGGTAAATATGTACAATGTAAAGTAAATGCTTGAGTGGGACACATTTTTGGTGAAAATCAGTAAAACCGAGGAATTTTTCTGTAAAAATCTATCAAAACTGAATGAAGGGCCTATATATTTACATTTTGGATATACTTTAAGCAATCTTTGCATTTTACTGATTTGGTCTAATTGTGAATATACAGCGGTGGAGGGGGATCAATGTCACCTACTTCTGTTACAGACCCTATATCTTTTGCATTGTGCAGCTTAATGGCATTCCTGATCATACTAAACTATTGTTTTTGGTCTCTCTCTTACCCCCCAGGTACCATGTGTGGACAAAAGGTCATGCACCCACAAACTTTGCGAAGTGGCGCACGGCCACCACGCCTACCGAAAGTGCAGTGGGAGGCAGATTTCGAGCCCTATGTGGTGGTGAGGCGGAACTGCCCGGAGTACGACCGCAGGTTTGTGGGCTTTGGCTGGAACAAGGTGGCTCACATCATGGAGCTCGATGCACAGGTACCTTCCACTCACTCAACCCTCCAAACTGAGACTCATTTGTTGAAGCCGTGATCCTCAAAGATATGTCCAGGCCAAGTGTGTGCCTGCAGGACAAGAGTGCTGTGCCTGCAACACTATCCAACATAATCTGGAAAACTGCAACACTGATGTATTAGCAAGGGAACTAAAGTAATTACAGTCTACTGCACTGTGATGTCAGTCTCTCCTTTTATGCCATTTGATAAATCAGTATTTAGTTTTGATCATTTTATTTACATTATGGTTGGATGCCACACATTTTTATGAAAAAAAAAAACACATGTGCTGGTGAACTTCTTACTTACTTATATTGGTTTAAGATCTTCTTCCGTCTTCTAAAATGCTGACAGAGGGTTATTAACCTGACAGATCTCAGCAGTAATGTCTTGTAGCTATTATAATGGATAGATTGTGTTTAAGTAACGCTATTATGCACTAAAAACACTCTTTTATAAAATGGCTTTCTTCTCGCAGTGGGTTTTAATGTAACTTTAAAGTTGCTGCTTTTGTATTGTGTATACTGTTATTTAAATGGTCTGATAATACCAGTTGTATGTTGTATGTGTGACATGCTACACAAATGTATTGTGGTTTGTTCTTTTTTCTGCTATGTACTGTACAGTGCTTCGCAATACTTTTGTATAAAAAGCGCTATATAAAACCAATAAATTAATTAATTAATTTAATTCTACTGAGTCTAAAGAATACATTGTAGCTAATCCAGCACAGTGTATCATTGAGATGTTTTGTGTGGAGTGATCCTGATTTCTATATATTTCTCCCTGTTGCAGGAGTACGAGTTTGTGGTCCTGCCCAACGCCTACATGATCCATATGCCTCACGCGCCCAGCTTTGACATCACTAAGTTCCGCTCTAACAAGCAGTACCGCGTCTGCCTCAAGACCCTGAAGGAGGAGTTCCAGCAGAACATGTCCCGTCGCTATGGCTTTGCCGCCCTCAAGTACATGACAGCCGAGAACAACAGCTAGTGCCCTGCGGGATACCGGGCCTTCCCTCCCTGACGATGTTACAGTGGGGCCGGGGAAAGGGCTCAGACTTCTTTCAGAGCTGCATGAAGGTACAAGAGAGACTCAGCTGGGTGTGAAGGGAAGATGTGGGGACATGCTGTGGACCCACAAACAGCCTACACACACCCTGACAACAAACTTCAGAGCTCCCCAATGAAGAGGAACTGGAATCAAAGAGGGGTGTTGAATAAAATACATTTGAGGCAGAAGTATTCCCATGTAAGGTTTTAGAACTTGCTCTGTCTGATCTAAGCCACCCATGGCAAAAACAACCCAAGAATTTGGTGGCCAGTGTTTGGCTCAAACTCACTGTTGTATTTGCATTGGATTTCTTATCATGGAAGATAAAAAGTCTTGAGTATTCACCTTCAGAGAAGAACAGAAATGAAAAGTAAATAATTCAACAAACATCCCAGTCAGTAACTTTTCAACTCAAATCCTTAGTTGAAATCCCTAAACAGTCTGTCTGTAAAAGTAGTTTTGTCCTGCTTCATTGATTGCAGTTTGTGAAGGGAAGCTGCTTTTCCCAGTTGAGGAACAGGAGGTAGTCTTGCCTACTAGCTAGAACTATCCCATTATACAAGTTTAAAGTTTACAGAAAGCATGGTAAAAAACAGAGAAGTATGGTAGGGCATAATAAAAACGCATATTCAGCATATGCAGCAAATTTCCTGTGAAAATGTAATGTGGTAAACATTTGGAAGGGTAAGGCACCACTGTATTCTAATGGATTTGAAGTCCCAGCTCAGTCATGGATACTGCTGTTTGACTGAGATGATCAGACCCAGTCCCCCACCATCCACCCTTGTGTTGTGCTGGCCATTCGGTGACCACTTTCAAATTGTAATTCAGCTCTGCAGTAGACAACTGGACCTTCTAGTTTCTGAACGAGCAGTGTCTCTAAACAGGGAAAGATGCAGATTACAAATGTATCCAACCCACTTCTGAAAAAGGAACAGCGTCCCAACATTGGGAGGAGCGAGTCACGGTTCAATGATGTCCCCTAAAACACAGTGTTACCTAATCCAAGACAATGGGCAGTGCCTGGCAGTGTTGCTGCCGATTTCATAAGCTATTCAAGACTGGAACGTAATATTTTATGTTGCTCTTTTTTTTTTTTTTTTTGCTGTCACAGGAGGCTTATTTTGCTCCTGTCTCATAAATGGCCTTATTGACAAAGCTTTAACTTGTGAGTTATTTAAAGGGCTGGTTTCACAGACTTTGGTTAGAAGTAATTGTGGACTAGTTTACTTAAGTTAACATTAGGTAGTTCAAGATTAGTGCTAATCAGGGTCTGTGAAACCAGCTGTAGAGTATGGAAGTTTCATGCATATGAAACATACATTCTGCAAATAATTTATGATTTAAAGAACATGGGTTAAGGGCCCTGTAAGTGGAAAGTAAAAAGTGCACAACCCACATTTGGAAAGTGGGAATTTGGCTGCCAATGTTACCAAGGGACACCAAACTTTATAGAAGTTTACTCCTGAGCCGGGTCCGTCCTCTTCCCAGTTTTAAATATAATTGGCTCTTATATTGTCAATCAACTGCCAGAGGTGTGGCCTGCTGGCTGACAGATCGGTTCTGACACAGCCAAACTTGCACATTTTAGTTCTGAATTAGGCTTCATTTTGACAAGAGGCCTCTGTGTGTGAATGTGAGTAAACAAGGGTCAGAATGTGTCAATGTTCAGGACAGTGTTACTAGACATGCTGCTACTTAAATAAAAAACAAAAAGTGGAAGAAAAAGTGTATTTTTTATTGTCTTCACCTACATACATATAAACCGCTATACATCACAAAAAATATGCATATCCACAAGAAACACTTGTACTGCACACATTTTGCAAGAGCAAACATGCCTACTGAGACATTGCAAAATCAGATACAAATCATGCAATAATTGGACATACACAGAGATGAGAAACGATTTGTAAAGTCATGTTTTTTATTTATGAAAAATGCGTTAGTGCCAAGGAAGTAGCTTCACAATCTGCAGCAAGTAAGTACAATAAAGGTTGTAATTTTCTAAATATAGCACAACCAGATGCTTGTATTAAAAAATAAATAAAGGATTTAGAACAAATCCTTTATGACAACAGACACACCAAATACTCATTAAACAGATGTACAGGTAGGGTATTTTGCACCCCTGTGCTAGCTTGCAAACACAAAACTATATATTCAGAATTATATACATCACTATATGTCAGGTGTTGACATTGGATCTTTCCAGTCATTAAATAAAACAAGTCTTTTAATAACTTGTTAAACAATTGTATTTTGATTATACACAGCATGGTATTCTACTTGATTATTTTTATTTTAGCTGTGATTAGACCGGTCTATCGTCATTCAGTCAGCCTTTTGAAATGCTGGCTTCTGCTGCCTGGCAGGTGCGCTGTTCTCTATGACCTTAAATTGGTAACATTTTGTTCTTAACTGATGAAAATATATTTAAGTTTATAATAAGGAATCAAAGTTATTTATACATACATCCAGGGTACGAAGTAGTCCAATCAAGAATAGAAATATACCCGCACACTAAATAAGCTCCGAAGTGTGCAGATGTTCTTTATCTTTATTAAAGTTTATAATAACCGAAAATTGAAAATTTCCAAAATTCTCAAAATTTCTGACCCATCCAAAATTCCTGGAAAGTTTCCACCCCTTTGCAACCCCAGTCCTGATGAAATAATTACATTTTTAAATATGTGTATCGTAGTGAGACCATTTACATGAAATCATACCAGATTCTCGTAGACTGCAAGCTCTAAAACTTTTATTAACCATTAAAACAAATTTTGCGATGATCATTTAGTCGGAGACAAAACTATTGGCACCCTGCACCTTAATATAAGATAATTCAGGAAAACATGTTAAATACAAGCATTTAGTGAACATTAGCCACTAATTTCTAGATCAAAGTACACAATTTCTAGTAGTTTAATAAACAATATTTGTAAAAAACAAAAAGCACTTAAGCAATTTGAAATACTTGTTCATGACAAAAGTATTGGCACCTTTACATTAAAAGTCTAAAAATGTAATAGAACTATTTTAAATATATATTCACTGATTGAAAACCATGACACAGTAATTAAGTTGCATTCTAAGGTCAATAGTCAGAAGAGAATTATATCTGTTGAAGAGCATTTTGGCAACACAGCAGATGATGTTCAAGACAAAGGAGTTGGATTCACGTTTATGAAAAGCACTCATAGCAAACTACAGAACAGTATCAAAGAATATGGAATACCAAAATCCACAATCAGAGCAAATACAGAACGAATTCAACTGAAACGTTTGAAAGAAGTGGACTTCCAAAGAAAATGATGGGTGCAATAGCAGCTAAAAAATATCCAAGCTTAACAGCCAAGATTTAGAAGCATCAGGCATAATAGTGCAGAAACAAACTGTACAAAAGCACCTGAACACAGAAGAGATGCACGTAGATCGTGCTGCAATTTAAAGAAAATTCATTTAAAAAAACACTCTACAATTTGCCAAGAACTATGAACAGGAATCTGAAGCATTCTTCACAAAATGATCTGGTCCAATGACACTGAAATATAACTTTTCCCCCAAAATGGACCACAGCATATTTGGAGAAAAAAAGGGAACGTATTCAATGAAGAACATCTTGTACCTACGGGGGGGGGGGTTAGTTGTTCAGGGACAGGAGACATTCATGTGATTACAGATTGAATGAATGCAGCCATGTATCAGCACATTCTACAAAGCCCAAATATACCATCTGCTCATGGGCTGATTGGCAGACAGTTTATCTTCCAACACAACGACGACCCAAAGCATACAGCTAAGTCAACACTGGAATTCTTGAAGAAAACAAAGATAAAAGTTCTGGAATGGCCTTCGCAATCACCAGATCTCAATCCAATAGAAATGCTTTGGACTGATCTGAAAAAAAGCTGTAGCCAAGCATTGTGTATCCAATCTGCCTGAGCTGAAGAAATATGAAAGACAGACTGGGCCCAGATTTCAATTATGAATTACAGTATCATAAACGTTAATGAGACATAATAAAAGCAAAAGGAGCAGCATGAACGAATACTTTAAAATAAATAAGTTTGTTTGTATTTTGATAAAGATTATTTGTTAAATGACAAAAAATTCTATATTTTGCTTTTTGTTTTATTAAAAGGTGGTAAAAGTTACCTTGAATTATGGTATAATAAGCTTAGAGCACCAATACTTTTGCCTGTGATTCAGATGTTTGCCCTTTTTACTGCACTGTTCAGTATACATAACTGTTTATGGCATCTTAATTTAGACATAAGTATTGATAAAAACAGAGACAGCACATATATTGTAAAAGGTAGGCAGCCACTATACTGGTAGGCCCTTATAATGCTCCTCTCTGCATTTATAATACTGGCAATCTCCCTAGGGTCTTTCATAATCTTCACCTGCAGTTGAACACTCAATAATGATGTGTTTAAGAAGCCTGGATTGCTAAAGCAAGGCTTCATTATCCTCTGCTGGCTTGTACAAAGTAGACTAAAGTCAAGTATCTATGAGCTGTGCTCACAGTCACTTTCTCATAGAAAGCAGTTACTGAAAGTCAATAGCCAGAAAAGATAATTATTTCCAACATCTGTTGAAGAAGAACATTTTGGCAACACAGCAGATGATGTTCAAGACAAAGAAGTTGGATTCACGTTTATATAAAGCACTCATAGCAAACTACAGAACAGTATCAAAGCATATGGAATACCAAAATCCACAATCAGAGCAAATACAGAACAAATTCAACTGAAACGCTTGAAAGAAGTGGACGTCCAAAGAAAATTAACCTGATTTCAGGAAGGCTAAATTCACAAGGGTTGTGTTTTCGAATTATTGTGTATACATCCGCAGTGTCCCAAAAGGACAGAACCTTTAATGTGTATTCACTTGTTAAAAATAACCTGCACATTTCCATTTATTGTAAAGTTTTGCATTGAAAGCGGCATCTGAAGTTGAGGGTAGAGTACAAGCTGATAAAGTGGATGGCCTGGGTGGAGTTTCAAATAAAATTTAGGAAGAAAGTACAGGGGAACTGAAATGTAAGCCAGTGAAAATCTCTGTACCATTTTGTCTGATATGAGCGCATTTGTTTGCCTTCTTTTCACGGTGATGAAGCTGACTCAGGTAGGTGTGGACTGCATAGTTCCAATCCACAACACTGTTTTTGACAATGTTATAAGTAGATTCTCTAGGAGTTTTAAGCTCCAGGTTGTGCAAGCAATGTGAGGATGTTGGCACATGGGGATCAAGTGACTCGGTTGTACAATTTGAAATAGGTGAATGAGCAGCATTTTCTATCTGTAAACTTGAACTTCAGTCTTTTTAAAGTATTTATCTGATGTCCCTGACATTGCTTTCTTCATTGCATATCTCAAGCTGTCCAACAGTACCGGACTAAGATGTTAAGAGGTCAATGACTACTGTATCTTTCCTACTTCAGATCTTTCTCTTCATTTCCTTCCTTGTCTGTAACTTCCTGTGGCAGAGCAGGGCTCTGCCCTTGTAAATATTGGCAGGGATGGGGTTAAATTCTCCTCCCTGCCCAGGTTTATTGTGTCAGGTGGGAATCATTAGTAATCAATTAGCACCCAGCCACCTGACATAAAAGGAGGCCTCAGCGCCTCAGTAGGACAGGTAGCTGAGGAAGCAGGTGTGGTGTGGTGTGGTGTGGTGTGGTGTGGTGTGGTGTGGTGTGGTGTGGTGTGGTGTGGTGTGGTGTGGTGTGGTGTGGTGTGGTGTGGTGTGGTGTGGTGTGGTGTGGTGTGGTGTGGTGTGGTGTGGTGTGGTGTGGTGTGAATTTTGCAATCCTGTGAAGGCAAAGCGCAGCCTGGAAGCCTTATTTCTGTAAGTTTTTAATTTGTGTTTATTGTTTGTGTTTAAGAACCTTTTTGTTTGGCCCTTGTGCCTGTTTATTTTGTGTCTTTTATTTATTAAAAGTCTTTTGTTTGAACTGTAGTCTGTCTCTGGGCCTCATCCCTTGCCCTTTCTTTCATCTCATTTGTCACCTAAAAATAAAAGCAATTGATTAACAAAAAATAGTCTAAATCTCATTGCACTTTATAAATTATGGAGTTAGTAGTACTCACTATACATATGGCCTGCCATATTAATATATTTAGCAAGTGGAAAAACACCATGTTTTTATTATTATTATTATTATTTATTTCTTAGCAGACACCCTTATCCAGGGCGACTTACAATAGTAAGCAAATACATTTCAAGTGTTACAGTACAGGTAATACAATAAGAGCAAGATAAATACAATGACAAGTTCAAGCAAGTACAAGTGTGATAAAATACAATTCAATACAGCAGATAAGTGACAGTGATAGTTACATCAAGATATGATTAAATACCAAATACTACAGTTTAAACATATGGCAGATTACAGTACTCTGAAGTACAGGATTAAATGCAGTAAAATAGGGGCAGGTAAGAGTAAGTAAAGCAAATTTAAGGAAGGGTGAAAGTGTCCCAGGGGAAACAGAGGAGTTCTACAGGTGCTGTCTGAAGAGGTGAGTCTTAAGGAGGCGCGGAATGTGGTCAGGGACTGGCCGGTCCTGACATCTGTAGGTAGGTCATTCCACCACTGCGGAGCGAGGGTGGAGAAGGAGCGGGCTCTGGAGGCAGGGGAGCGTAGAGGAGGTAGAGCCAGTCTTCTAGTGCAGGCGGAGCGGAGAGGTCGAGTGGGGGTGTAGGGAGAGATGAGGGTCTGGAGGTAGCTGGGTGCAGTCTGGTCAAGGCATCTGTAGGCTAGTACAAGAGTCTTGAACTGGATGCGGGCGGCGATCGGTATTCTGTTTTTTTTTTTTTAACAGTACAAACTTAGCATTGTATTTATTGTATGTTTGTGAATTAATTATTTTCCCAGTACTGACTGGGAAGGGGGCTGCAGTAGTGAGAGTACATTTAAGCATTTCAAATACTAAAATCCTCTCAACTTTTATACCTATCCCTCAAATTCTAGGATGGTGGGAGAGGAGATGATTGGGGACTGAGAGGGAGTCGGATCCTCATTGCTGTCCAAAATTTCCCTGGTCATTGTTCTTCAGTAGATCTGCTGTGACAGACTCCTTTTCAATAACCAGCTGCTTTACTGTGGATTTAGGGCTGAGGATAACATTAAACATATTAGTCATTCTAATAATACATGTAATAGACTGTACTATATCTATGATTATCCCTGGCAATCCTACGTGCGTTCTTGGGAGTATTTGAATCTAGGTCATGGTGTCCTACTTATTCAGAAGACTGTGATTTTGTCTATTGAAGGTGATTTCTTTGGAACCATCCACCTGTAGATGTAGATCATGGTACAATGCATCCATTTGTATGCTGTGCATATTTTTTATACATGATTTGAGAACCCTACGTGATACAGACATTCTACTGTGCAAATTCTTTAAGTTCTCAGAATTTAGCTTATGGTGACCTACTGCGCTTATGACAATTATTTATTTTTTTTGTTTACCCAAAAATTCAATTTTACTACTACCTTTAGGTAAATACACTCCCAATAATAATAATAATAATAAAGTTTAGCCAAATAACAGATTTCATGGCTTCAAAACACATGCTAGTTGTTATTTGCAGGGGTTAGAGAGTCTTGAAACAAAAACAAAAAGCATATTATGGTTGCAGCTCCTGTGGTGGTGCTGTGATAGCAGCATGGCTTGAATTCCCAATCAGCAAGCAGGATTTGTTTGATCCCTTTTATTGTTTTTTAAAACAATAAATGCCTTTATCAATAGTTTCAGTTCTAGGCATGTCTGCAAATTTTTCAACAAGTGTTGTAGTCATGTTTTGTATTCTTTTGGCATAACAGCTTCGACTTGTATATTTAATCAGGCTTGGCTGACAATGCAGGCAGAGCTGTAATGTATGGAGAGCAGTGTTCTGGTGGATGTGGTGATGGAAATCTATTCAATTGTGATTACTGTTTCATAATGGATAAACACACATTCAACACGTTGAGTTGTTACTTAAAACATTTCTGATTCATCTGATATTTGTTCAAAGTGCCATTGCAAATCACCTCAATGCCACTGACTGGCAACCACCTCTTTGTAATTACACAATGCTAAAAGGTGCAATTGAATGGTTTATTTGTTGAATCCAGTTTTCTGACAAATTAAGTTTCAGCTGAAATTTTACAATTCAATTTAAATATCAAAGGATGACGTCATAGAAATGTTGTAAAATCCTTTTTTTTAAGGTCTACGATCTTGAGCATGTCAAAATTCAGCTTGGGGGACAGACTAACACTGCCCTCTAGTGGTTGGTAAAAATAAGTGACAATACTACCTGCAGTCAGAATACAAACTCATGCACTCCTGTCTCACTTCCTCCAAAAAGCATGGGCCCCAGTCATGTGATGGGTCTGCCTTATGTCTTGTAGTGTTACATATTTTTACATATATCTAGAGAACTGATATAACGATGACACTTAGATGGAATGAGTGTGACTGGTTTATTGTCTGCCCCGTAGACTGGTTTATTGTCTGCCCCGTAACCCAAAGGATAATTAAATTAGTGATTCAAATATATTGAGTATAAAGTGTAATATAATAAAGTTGATTTTAATGCTGACATATAAAGCTCTTCATGGGCTAGCTCAGACTTCTGTCAGATCTTTTATCCTTTTACACTCCCACTCACTCACAACCTCTACTCTGCTCATTTCAGACTGCTGTGTCCCGCCTGTTCGCCTGCGTTCTATGGGTGACAGGGCCTTCTGTTGCTATGCCCCCAAATTATGGAACTCTATTCCACCAGAGATCAGGGACTCAGCTTCTTTGAGTGTTTTTAAAGCTAATTTAAAGATTTACTTTTTTAGAAAGGCGTTTTTATGATTTTTATGATTGTTTTATTTTCTTGTGCTTTTTTATGTATAATCTTTTTATTTATTGCTGTATTATTAATTGTGAAGCGCTCTGAGATGACTGCTTTTAAGGGTGCTATACAAAATAAAGTTTATTATTATTATAAAGTTGTGCCAACCTAAAACAAGGCATATGCAACCCACTGTACTGCTTTTGCTGAAGATTTTGTCTCCCATCTCACTTCTTTATGTATCTTTACTGACCTTTCAGCCTCAGTAACCTGCTGATCCGTCTCTCCTGCTGCTGCATGTAGCTCGCTGTTGGTTAGCAAACAGTCTAAAAAAAATAAAGTTGTAATAGACAATGCTCTAAAAACATATATCTCTCATTAGCTCATCCATTGGATTAGAAACTCAAACTAGTCCTGGGTTTCAGAACTACCTATAATTAAGTATTTTATTTAAATAAGGGAGGCATGAGCTTATGTTGCTGTTCATCTTTTTGTTTCCCTGCATTTATTTTCACTTCGACTCAGGTGAAACCCATTTTCTCTGCCTCAGTGCTTTAAGTTTACTGCCTTTCCTTTACTACAATTAACATGAGCATTCCATGTGGCACATAGGAAACCCAGTGGCATTTTATAGCCTATAATGTGAATGGGAAGATTACTTTTATCAGATTTTTAGCCTTCAGTAAGGAAGTGAAAGAAAAAAAAATCTGGAAAACAAGATAATCAGCGAAACAATACAACTTGTGGGTATGGCAAATCATATTAAAAACATTGCAAACATGGTAAATGTATAGTATAACAATTGGTAAACTGCTAAATTACCATGGTAAACTTATATAAGGCAAGAGGGAGTCGTGTGTACCTTTGTGGGTGCCTTGTTCACGATGGGGCAGACCACTTCCCTCAGGTTGCCCGGTGACGAGCCTGCAGGAAGCGGCGCCGCTCACGCTGGGGATCCTCTAGCTGCAGATGTGCCACACGGGAGCCTCCATCACAGCCAGACCTGAGCTGACTGGAACCACTGGATGAGCCCTCCATCACTGCTCTACACTGCAGCCACAAACAGGCAGACACTTTTTTGGAAACGTTTTAAGTACTTTCCATGGCTTCTAACAGGTTAATAGGGGATGCTTTACAGTTGGTTCTCAGGTCTTGGTAAACATAGCTAAAGATCATCATATTAAAATTAAGTAGCATATTACAGTAGTCATTTTTAGTGGGTCATTACTGCTCAAGTAGACCAAATTCTGGGGACATTTTTCCAGTGCCACTTGTACATTTTCACTTGCTTTCCTGTTCAAAGACGCTGTATTTATCTAGCTATCCATTGTTGATACCTCTAACTAGCAGGGCGAACCATGTGGGGCTGCTTCCAACAGCCAGTTGCAGTGTGTGACGTGATTTAGTTACCAGGCTACACACGTCATACCCTGCAACTTGATGCACATTTAGCCACACTTCAATGTCTGCGAAGTGTAATGCAGTGGGAGGCCCTGCGTTCAGCCGGAAATGATTTGCGTCGTGAAATTGGGGAATTTTTATTTTGTTTCCCCTTGGACCCCCTGCGATCGGACCACAGGTTGGGAACCATGTACTGGTCTAGAAAATAAACATGCAAGGTGCAAAGAAATACAGGACTTGTAAACTGGAACCCTGTTATCTACCTGGGAACCTGCTTCCCCCTAGTGGTATTATTACAATATTCTAGTGAACTTGACCCTTGATGCTTTTCACAATAATGGCAGATGGTGTTGATATAAAATAAGATCAATTTGTTAAATGTAATGGGGCATCAATATCTATATAGATACTTTTTTTTGTGTACTGCCGTTTATGTTAATGAACCAAACTTCAAATAATAGAAAAAAGCTCATTAATCATAAGAAGAACAATGATCAGCAGGGTATGGCATCCTTACGGTTGTCAAACAGAAGTTATTAATTATGCCCCATTATTACTTATACACAGAACCTGGACATAGACAGGTACACATGACTATCTAATTTCATATTATCACAGTTCAAAACTGCACATAGCATTACCAGAAGAAAGTGTAATACATGAAATACACTATATTGATGTACAGCTTGGTCAAAAAGACATTGTCAGAAACTGTGGCAAGTTAATAATTACAATACTGTAAAAACAAAGAAAAATGCATACAGTAAATGAATAAAGAACAGATCTGTTAACTAAAATATGCATAGATTAATAATGTAGCTGAACACACTTACTTAATATGACCTTTATAACTTTACTGTTCCCCAATTGAAAATATATTTTACATGTACATGTAACTTCGGTTCAATCTTACATATCGAAATTGTATGTTTTGTTATTGCATTCAACACACTAATGTGAGAGAGAGAGAAATATATTGTGTTTCACTTCCTAAATTCTGGTCGGCAACCGACATGCTAAAACAATCAAGCCGCTAACGTTCGTTATTCAACACCGGCATACAATCAGCCCAATATACTCGGGATGCTCCATTTACTGATCCGTTTCATACTCTCTTACACATCGCTCCAAGCTCCAAACGCTTTTAAATCCATTGATGGAAATGTCCGTTCTGCTTTTAATGTTTTCAAGCAAATTGGTTTCATCGCTGACATTCTTCGAATCAGATATGCGGTTTTTCAATGTATTGAACATGGGAAGAAACACCCATTTTGGAGGCTTCGTCATGCTTCACCTTTCCTCAAGAAAATGTGGACACAATTCAGCCGTCACCTGATGAAAGATGGACTGTTACGCTGCCAAACCCATTATTCTCAGTCCAAATCTGATCTGCTACAGGTTGTAATACCAAAAGCTTTAGTTCCACAAGTGTTACAGTACTTTCTTTCATGGTCATTCAAAATCAGGACATTATGCTTGGCCAAAAACACACTGGCTCAAGCTACACAGCTGAGCTACTGGCCTTACATGTCTTCAGATATTTCTGCCTATTGCCAAGAGTGTTTGACTTGCCAATCACAATGAGCTCCAGTACCATGGCACCAAGTACCCTTGGTGCCCATCATGCCCACCAGGCCATGTAGTAGCCGACCTGACAGAACTTCCTATCTCCAAAAAAGGTAATCGCTATGTTTTAGCTGTTATGGACCATTACATGAAATTTGTCTTTATTCCCTGCAGAACCAGTGTGCTACATCTGTGGCTCGCTGTATATTTGAGCATTACATCCCACAACATGGAATACCAGAAGCCTTACATTCTAACTAAGGCAGACAATTTCAGTCTGATTTAATCAAAGATCTGTGTCAGTTTCTCGACACTGCTGAGTGTAGTGTAACTGACTAGTGGAATGGTATAACCTTACAATAAATGACCAGTTTGCAAGATTTCTGTTCAACAGAGAAACAGATTGGGATGACCACCTCCATCAGATTGAAATGGCTCACAACACTGCAACTCATGCAAGCACAGGATTCTCCCCTTTCTTTTTCGTACATGGTCCTGAAGCACAAATCCCACATCATGTTCTTTTTCAACACATACCTCTCATGGCCGCTTCCACGCCTGGCATACACCAGAGGAGTATGCAGCTTCCCTGATGCAATGCTTGCAGCTTGCATTCCAAGAAGTTGATAGAGTGAGTGACCATGTAAAAAAACCAACAGAAGGCTCAACATAACAAGCACCTCAAGTACACACCTTACAATGCAGGGGACTTGGTCCTCATAAATGATCTGGCCCAACAATGCCACAAACTTGCTCATAAATGGGTTTGCCGTCTCAGCTTTGAAGATGGACAACCTCCAGTGACCTTTGAAATTCAAGATCTTTCCAATCCTAAGGCTAAGAAAAAAGGCCTCCATTACAACTGCCGGAAGCCTTATCTTGAACCACGAATGTCTGCTCTTACAGATCACGGGACACTGTCCTAGGCAGCTACAGCTCCACCACCTTTGACTGCTAGCAGGACTTTTGCCAACTCCTGACCAACTACCTGCACTCTACCAGCCACAACAGGGAACACCTGATTATTATTATCATTATTTACTTCTTAGCAGACGCCCTTATCCAGGGGGACTTACAATTGTTACAAGATATCACATTACTTTTACATACAATTACATTATTTTTACATACAATTACCCATTTGTAATTTTAAATGTGATGAATATATTGGAATGTATTTCCACTTTTGTTTGTTACTACAGAATGACGACTACAAATAGTTTTGAAAGAGAATGGTTTGTAAATATCAAACCTGGAGAATGGTAAAAACAATCTGTACTTTTAGGTTTTCAGGAATGAAGGGCAAGCTCACTCTGCAATATTTCCAGGCAGACTGAGAGGTGTGTTTTTATCCAAACCTAGCCTGTGCTTCAGTTGAGCACCCTGCAACTACAAGTGTATGACAGAAGGGGGCAATATAGACACAGCCATTACAAAAAATATAGTGCACTTGTAGAAAATAATGGGTCCAGGTAACAGTGAGCACGCTTTTAATAGCTTCAGATGCCAAAATACCAAACATGTACATTACATTTATGGCATTCACACTGTAACTGCAGGTTACTGTACATTACACATTGAGACCATGTAGTGAATGGAAGTGCACGACATGTAAGCTTTATTGATGTGTTTTCTTAGCTATAACCACTTTAATATTCAACAGAGAGGACCGTGCTTATTTTGGACTGGATCGCTTAGGCTGCTTGACATTTTTGTAAAGTAAGTTTCAAGATTCTAAAGTCCCAATAGCTTTAGAGAGCATCCACATGATTAGTGCTCTACATAGACTCTGATAGGCTAAGGTGTTTAGTCACACCAGACCTTAGTGAGACACCCAGTGGAGGCTCCAAGCACAGGTGTTTAAGCTCCATGTACAGGTTTTATTGCACCTGTCATTTATATACTTTTGAATGTGGGAACAATAGGTGTCATTTTATTTTTCTTGAACAGGGATGGGTGGAAAATGTAAATGTATTGGTCACAAGCTTAATGCCAGTAGTTAAATCTTTACAAGTGTTAGCTGCAGCACTAAGAAAGCAATAGGTGGGCAAACATATACAATATCTTTATCATTTCCATCCCTTATTGACGGCTTTCAGATTCCGCACTCTGCTCCGGACATCGTCTTCCCTCCTCACTTACCTGCACTCTTGATCACAGAGTGCACCTTGTAGTTGTCTTCTGGGACATGTTCCATTATATTGTACTTAAGATGTGTAACACAGCTGCCCTGATGAATCATTAATTTATTCATTTCACAACCAACTACTGTAACTGCTAATTCATCTAGGCCTTATATAAAGTGGGTGATGATGAGGATAGTATTAATAATAATAATAAACAGGTTTTATTGTACCTGTCATTTTCATGAATGTGGGAACAATAATATGTGTGTTCTTAGACAGGGATGCATGGAAAATTGAAAATTGCTGGTTACACGGTTAATGCCAGTAGACAAAGCTTTACAAGTGTTATCTGCTGCACTAAGAAAGCAGTAGGTGGGCAGAACATGTACAATAATTACAGATCATATTTGGGTGCATTCCTTGATGTTTATATACATTTAAACTATATATATATATATATATATATATATATATATATATATATATATATATATACACACAGTGCCTATAGAAAGTCTACACCCCCTTGAACTTTTTTCACATTTTGTTGTGTCAGTGCCTTAGAGTTTCATGCATTTAAATGAGGATTTTTTCCCACTTATCTCCACACCATACTCCACACTTAAGGGGAAAAAGGTTTTATTGAGAAAAAAATTATATATTAAAAATACAAAACAGAAAGATCATAATTGGATAAGTCTCCACCCCCCTGAGTTAATACTTGGTGGAAGCACCTTTGGCAGCAATTACAGCTGTGAGTCTGTTGGGATAAGTCTCTACCAACTTTGCACACCTAGATTTGGCAATTTTTGACCATTCTTCTTTACAAAACTGTTCAAGCTCTGTCAAGTTCCTTGGGGAGCGTTGATGGACAGTTGATCTTCTAGTCATGCCACAAATTGGATTTAGGTCGGGGCTCTGATTGGGCTACTCAAGGACATTTACCTTTTTGTTCCTTAGCCACTCCACTGTAGCTTTGGCTGTGTGCTTTGGGTCGTTGTCATGCTGAACGGTGAACTTCCGTCCCAGTTTCAGCTTTCTTGCAGAGGGCAGCAGGTTTTCCTCAAGGACTTCTCTGTACTTTGCTCCATTCATTTTCCCTTCTATCCTGACAAGTGCCCCAGTCCCTGCTGATGAGAAACATCCCCATAACATGATGCTGCCACCACCATGCTTCACAGTAGGGATGGTGTTCTTTGGGTGATGCGCTGTGTTGGGTTTGCGCTTTGCATTTAGGCCAAAAAGTTCCATTTTAATTTCGTCAGACCACAAAACCTGTTGCCACATGGCTACAGAATCTCCTGAATGTTTTTTTGCATACTTCAAACGGGATTCAAGGTGGGCTTTCTTGAGTAATGGCTTCCTTCTTGCCATCCTATCATACAGGCTAGATTTGTGGAGTGCTTGGGATATTGTTGTCACATGCACACTTTGAGCAGTCTTGGCCATAAAAGCCTGTAGCTCTTGCAAAGTTGCCATTGGCCTCTTGGTAGCCTCTCTGATCAGTCTCCTTCTTAATCGGTCATCCAGTTTGGAGGGATGGCCTGATCTAGGCAGAGTCTTGGTGGTGCCATCCACCTTCCACTTCTTAATAATTGTCTTGACCGTGCTCCAAGGGATATTCAAGGCCTTTGATATTTTTTTATACCCATCCCCTGATCTGTGCCTTTCAACAACTTTGTCCCAGACTTCTTTTGAAAGCGCCTTGGTGCTCATGGTTGAGTCTTTGCTTTGAAATGCACTACCCAACAGAGGGAACCTACAGGAACTGCTGAATTTATCCTGAAATCATGTGAATCACTACAATTTAACACAGGTGGAGGCCACTTAACTTGGTGTACGATTTTGAAGGCGATTGGTTACACCTGAGCTAATTTAGGATTGCTATTAAAGGGGGATGGACACTTATAAAACCAAGCTATTTCAGTTTTTATTTTTAATTAATTTTCTACAAATTTCCAGAATATTTTTCACTTGGAAGTTGTGGGGTAGGATGTGTAGATAAATGAAATAAAACTATTTTAATGCATTTTAATTCCAGGCTATAAGGCAACAAAAGGTGAAAATTTTGAAAGGGGGGTGTAGACTTTCTATAGGCACTGTATGTCCATAGCTTATTGATGCATAACAACTTTAGAGTTAATTTACTAAACAGTTGGCCAGTCTACCAGTTACAATCTAAAGAGAGGT
Organism: Acipenser oxyrinchus oxyrinchus; assembly: GCA_030684275.1. Taxonomy (NCBI): domain Eukaryota; kingdom Metazoa; phylum Chordata; class Actinopteri; order Acipenseriformes; family Acipenseridae; genus Acipenser; species Acipenser oxyrinchus. The sequence goes on from CM060254.1 coordinate 27,849,163, forward strand.
CTAATTTATACACCTCTCCCCAATCAAAAATTAACGTCGATTACAATATTATATTAAAGTACAATAGAAACTATTTACAATATTCTGTGTCGGTATTTTTCTATCCAATTACAGCATGCCTCGTCTCACTGCGTTCATCTGCCTTGGGACAAATCCTGCAGTGCTGAAGACAGTAGGTTTTGAATCCATCAAAAACTGCATACAGACATTTCTTTGTTGTTTTTTTGCACAAAATGGTTGTGTAGCGATCTCGGTTAACGCAGGCAGGCACATCACACAGGGCAAGGCAATCCACACACAGGCGGAGGGCGGGCGCGAACCCGGGACCTCTCGCACTAAAGCATAGCACCGATACCACTGTACAAAAGAGCCGGCTCCCTTGCAAGGAGCGTATATCGGGCTTATGTCTTTGTGTGTAATTACGTCACCTACCAGCCCTACTGCTGCCTTCCCCCATGCACACTACACTTACTTGGTGCGAACATCTGATTTTTGTATCCGAATACATGTCAAAAAATATTTTTTCGAATATTCGGATATTTGTCCCAGCACCAATCATATTGTATATTTGTACTTATTCTTAAACATGTATAATGCCATGTCACCACACCCACACATTCTACAGGCTCTAAGCAATACAATAATAAAATACCATTTCTCTGCACGGTTCTTAATGATTTGAACTATGAGAGTGATGTCTTAGAAAATACCTTGGCTGAAACTCTCCAACCACTTCCTGAGGTTTTTGCAGACACAGTGCCAAGATGTTACTGGACTCTTCAAAATGCTACAGGTATTCCTCGACCTTGGTTGCTCTTAACTAGCACAGCATAAAATGCAAAACCACACTGAGTTAAGCCTTTGTATGTTGCATCAAGGAAAATCATTGTTGGTCCATACTTCTTGCACGGTTCAACTTGCCACTGAGAACTAAATACTATTATCAGGGGCTGCTCTGCACTGTGAGAGACAGGCTGATAGTAAACAACATTTTGCTGCAAATCGGATTTAATCAGTTTGTCAACACTGATGCAGTCAATTCCATCCATTATTGTGTGTGTATAAAAGCTCTTCTTTATTATTTTAATGTCTTCTGGTGTCACATAGTATCTTCTGTCTTTCATATCACTTTTTTTTTTGTTTACTTTGTGACAGTTCCTGGTATTTCAGCATGATCTCTCCATTTGATAACCACTGGGATATGCACATATGAATATAACCAATGAGTTCTTCATCAATACGATTCACGGCATTCTCCTTATGGTTTTCAGGATCATGGCCAGAGTGCTCTTGCATTAACTGCGCGATGCATCTATGTGCAGATTCGCTGCTTACAAATGTAAAGGAAACATATGCGGAGCACCCATTAGCACAAGATCTCGATGGAGCTCCACAGGATTTGCCTTTAGGTTTGTTGGACCTTTCACATCACCATTGAAACCTGTCATCTTTTTTTGAAGGCTACATATTTACCATTTCCTTTCTCTGCAAGATATGCTAAATCATTTTTCATAAAATCTTCTCTGGCCTCTTTTACAACACAAATAGTTCTCTGAACACATGCGTCAGACTCCTTGCGCAAACATTGTTCAAGCGATGAGATCCAGAAACGTTCCATTTTTTCCCTAGATGGGAAAAATGGATAATACTTTAAGCAACCTAAGAGTAATAGGAATCTAAATTTATCTGCATAATTCTCATGCTGCCCAATAACATTACTTTCAGAAAAACCAGAAGTACATATGCTGCTTCGAACAAAAGCATTAAATATATGCTGAGATTGGTGAAGGCATCTATAAAATGGCACTACTGCTGTTGTCTAAAAAAACAATTATCTGTAGGCATAAAGAAACAATTTGGATTGGAAAGCAGCAGTTATTCCATATTTTGCTATCAAACAGATTGTCATCATAAACAAACCACACAGGTAGAGAAGTGTTCCTTATTGGCATTACTGGCAATTAAACAATAATAAGAATAACAAATTTACACTTACATAGCACCTGCAACCTTTAAAGGTACCTGCTGCATGGAGTGTAAAACATTGCCCCCCCCCCAAAAAAAAGAAACAAAAAAAACCGGTCAGATATGCAGTGTGCAAGGCAGATTTGCGTAGAATAACCCACCTTGTAAATGTCGTGTTGGTCAGGAATTATAAATCAACTGCTGCTCAGAACTAATAAATAAATAAATAAATAAATAAATAAATAAATAATTGCATCATAAGTAATACAATAATCACACGCTGCATTAAAACTTTTCAGTTTAAAATTGAAGACGGAGGAGGAGCTTTTGTGACCTTGCAAAGGCGGGTTTACTTTTTAACGTCACTGATAAGGTGGGGCTTCGCTCAGGGTGTTTTTCCTATCAGCCTCTCAGGCAGACATGCCTTACATGCGCCTTTACGGCAAATTTCTGCCTTGAGCCACTCCTCTGCTTAGACACAGCGGTTATAGTTTAACAAATCCTTCGCTTTGCAGAGAAATTCTTCCAAATGCAGGCAGCTGCACCATAATACTAGCTATATTGCGCTCCCTCTCGTATGAAATCGACACTAAACCACTGCAAACTGAAAATGGGTTAGAGAGGGGAGATTTATGGATTATTCACTTACACCACGTTGAAAGGATGGGGAGCTAGCTTTTTAATATTAATGCAGAAGATTAAAGAAGAATAAGCAGGATAAACGACTGGAATTGTTTCTTTTTTTCTTTTTTCTTTACTTTTTTTGAGAAATGATTGTAGAGTTAGTGTGCAGCGCTGTGGCTGTTGTCCTCAATTTGAATACACTGGGTGCTGATTTCTGCTACGATGACAGGTAGGAGCCCTACGATATTCAACCTGTCAGCAATTCCCTAATCCCCTTTGATTACGAGGAGGTACTGTTGTGGTCAAAATAAAATAGGTTACAGTAGTCGGGTTTTGAGTCAGACTTAGGCTGTTTTGTGTTTGCATAGATGTAGTTCAGTCACCACATAATTGATAACACAGATTTGCAATGCATGTAACATTGTCAAGGTTTCAAACAATGGACTACTCGAGTCGATAGTGAATAGGGTTATCACAATGAAAAAAAAAGAGTCCCATTATCGTACGATTTGTTGTACTACTAGTTACAAAGATTACACAACGACTGCCGGAGACTTGCTGTGTTGTTGTTGAATTATATTATAAACAAGGCTGCGATTGGTCTTGAGGTTTTCAGGTTAGTTTTTGCAGAGAAACTCACAAACCAAGCTTCACAGTAATCAATTATTTGTGTATAATCATCTCTGGATGATTAAACATGTGTACCAGTTGCAGGAAAACAGGTAACTTAATTGTGTTACATTTGAAATCTAAACTACTGATTAGACTTGTCCTCTGTTGTCTGAGAAACTGCCAATGATTTCTAAAAATGACAGTTAAGACCGGTGTCCCTTTTGGGGAATCCAGGCACATTGTGAAGTGATGATGAAAACCTCTACTTTTCCGTTTGAAACCTTCAGATCAGTGACTTAATCTGATAACAATTAACGAGGGTGCATAATACAAAATAATATTGGAGGACGACAGCACGCCTGGCTAAACCTATTAGCAAACAGTGGTGAGTTTTATGCTCCATTGAAAGTAAACTACCGGTGTCCAAAAAGTAAAGATACATTCTGTTTGACAGTTTTTTCATCGGCCTCTCTCCAGCCAGGACATTAATGCTTCCCTGGAGCCAGGCTTGCAGTAGCCCTGCTCTAGAATTAGGTGTTGTACCGGCTTCATGTAAATCGCATGACCCATAAACTTTATTTAGGCAACATCACAGAACACAATGATATTTTTGCATTGTGTTTCATGGGTTACAGGAATAAACCACACAGACTTTAAATGAACACCATTAGGCTTTATTCTCCATGGGTGAAAAGGAAGGAACCATTACATTTGTAACACATACATCTTAATTTACACAATCCACCTGCAATTAGGATCATTATGGTCCAAAATGTTATTCCAATATAGCAAAACAAATGCAATCAAACTTTAAGTGTTGCATGCTTATAAATTGGAATCCAGTCTTTATGTTAAAGTACTTCAGATGGGAACTAGTCTTTCCTGTAGTTCAAATACATGCTGATGTAAATGTTGCCTAAATTCTATCACCTCTGGTATCATACTAGATGAACATTTTTTTTTATTGTGTTTGGGATTATCTTATAATTTAGTAGACTGTGCTGTTCATGAATCCTCACTCCCTGACAGTTTACATACTGTGTGTAGTATTGATCTGACTGTCTCATCAGTGTTAGAAACATGACTCATCCCAGTTTGACAGATGTACAGTATATGGGCAACAATTTATCATAGAAGCTAGGCAATTTAAAATAACAAACAAACAAACAAGCTGGCATCTTAGATATTTAAAACCAGTGGTAAAAGATAACTTTAACTTTTAGTCCTTATCTATTCTCTACTATAGATGTAACTTGACATTTGTATTTTCAGATTTTTAATTGTTTAGACCACAACTGAATTTCCCCCTGACAGCAATTACAATTGATAGTGTGAGTTTTATTAAAATCAGATTACATATGCAAGGATTACTCACTATTAACCTCAACATGTTTACACCTGAATTCCTTAGTAACAAAATAAATTATCCAGGCATATATACGATTGGCATCATCCTAATTACCATAACTCTGTTTGGGTGGCATGCTGAAGAACATGTTTTAAATAATCAAATAATAATTTATACCTGTTTTACTATTAAACATGTTTCTGGATTCATGCGGTGAATGCTTTCTGTACAGAATACAGGCTTCTGTGTATTACTCTAAATCCACATTTGTCACAGATGAAAGGTGTAATATTTTCCTTGTTAGATTATCCATTACTTGTATGAATGCATGTCAGTTTCCCTGTATGTAATTGAACACATTGCACAGTTTGTTCAAGTACTGTGCTTTGATGTTCCAGCCCTTATTAAGTCTAAAAAGGTAAGACTTCTGACAGAGTGCATCTGCAGCAAGAGAAGATTCAGGGTAGCAATGGACTGTAGGTCACATTGACATGCACATATATCTTGGTTTATGAGTACTGAGATTTGAGCACTGTTCCACAGGTTTGAGAAATCGGCTGTCACTTCCTAGAAAAGATGTTGCAGCAGAACAATAAAGCCAAGCACAATAATAAAGCTCAGTTGCTGGAATGTTGTTGGTGTGTGTGTGTGTGTGTGTGTGTGTGTGTGTGTGTGTCTGTGTGTCTGTGTGTCTGTGTGTCTGTGTGTCTGTGTGTGTGATTTCACCTTGGTTTTAAACTACTGTTAAACAACATTACCAGTAGAGGCTTTCTGACTCCGGAATTTCAATTACAACTAGATCGCTCTCTGCTACATGACTGCTGAGGGCTGCTTCTTTTAAAGGGGAACCTATTGTTTTTACTGCAGTTTTTTAACGGTAGTCAACATAGAACACAATGCGACAAAACTGGTGACCATAAAGTGTCACTCAGCCAGAGCATAGCATTTAAACTTGTAAACCTGCTCCAGATAAACTAGACGATCTTGTGATATGTGTGCTTTAAACCTTTTAGATTATTTTCATTTTTATTCAAGGAGGTGATATGTTTTACCTACACAGTAAAATGGATCATATTGAAAATAAACTTCTTCAAAATGGATTTCAAATGTAACGTACTGTGGTCAGCACCATTTCAATATAACACTTTACACTGTATAGATCTTCATGGTACTGTATACTAGTACCAGAGGATTGAACCACGTTATTTGTTAATAAATCATAACAAAGGAAGGTCATTTTTAATCAGTAATCTTAACAGCAGTTGAGTTATTTTTAAAGAATTCTTGGATCACGTGTTCAACTTTGTTCAAGTCCATACTCCTTTTGTCAAAAAGTTAGTAATAGTTTACTACATTGATTTGCAATGGTGAATTCATTACAGAATGAAATCCGGAATGTTTTATTCTTCATAGAATCCAGCAGTTAGACATTTTCCTGCCCCTTAAAGAGTAACTAGCATAGTTCCGAAAAATATAACGTTACATGTCTCCATGTTTTGCTACAACTGTTTAAATAACGTATGTGTAATTTTTCTTTTCATTGTTAACATCCTTTTTTCACTTATAACTTTAAAGTCTGTTTTAAAGCTTTTTTCAAAATGGCCGCTCTAGTGCATTGATAGTGTAAGGATAATTGCCCACACTATCAAACAGGTAACACAGCAATAACGATCCATGATGTGGTACGGAAAAGAAAAGCCAGAGCACTTGTTGTTATGTTTTTTTAAAACATTTTTTAATCACTCTTCCCGCAGTGATTTAGATGCCAGATCTCAAACCCCAGTGCACTAGAGCGGCAATTTTGAAAATAGCTTTGAAACAGACTTTAAAGTTATAAGTGTAACAAGCTGTCAGGATGTTAACAATGAAAAGAAAAATTACAGGTATGTCAATGAAACAGTTGTAGTAATCTGAAAGGTGTATAGTGTTGGCATCTATCTTTATTGCCCCAGTGCTTTATGATTAATCTTCCCAGGCTTATTCACTTCCCTTTATCTCACAAGTGCATAACACTGAACAATATGTATGATTTAATAAATCCTAGTAATGCATTGTATTTAGTAACTCAGACCTGGACCACCTGACTAAAAAACGTAAAAATGCTATATTCTTTGTAATCATCCTAATGCGAAAATATTTATTGTTAAAAAAGTAATACTCTGCAAAGTGTATATATATATATATATATATATATATATATATATATATATATATATATATATATATATATATATATATATATATATACTCAAACTGTATATTAATGGAAAATTTATTTTGAGCAAGCCATTGTTTTGAAAAGGACCTTTAATTGTAAGAATTGTAACCTAATTACAATGCTGTATGGGCAGCCAGCATGGCATTAATTAAATGTTATTGATCTTTAACATGTTTTAAATAGTTCTTCATGGATAGGTGGCCATTCTTCAACTGTAATTGCTTTAATTCCTGTACCCAGAAACTGATGTTTGTCGCTTGTTCCATGTGACACATTTTTGTCCAGAAGTGGGAAACAGCGCCTCCACAGAGACTCAGGCCAGGGAAGTACTGCAGGTACACAGTTTGTGAAGAGGATTTTTTTGTTGTTGGTTTTTTTTGAAGAGAGGATGGACCAGGGCATGGATATCTGCCTTGTTTGCCTGGAAGGGGAGGAGTGGTGCTTTGCCATCGGAGAGGTCGGGCATGTGTCACCTGACTGCCACCCTCCACACCAGGAAGTGGAAATGGCTGCCTGAACAGGGCTAAGTGAGGCACCGGGCCCAAAGAGGAAGAAGGGGAGGAGTGGCTGGCCCAGGAAGAAGCCAGTGCAAGCTCCGGCACCCACGAGGGGAGAGCATGAGGGTCCAAGGTCCTCGAAGGCGATGTGGGACTGGCTGGTGGACCCTGAGGGGATTATGAGGAGGATCTCCGAGGCGATTGACCTGCTGTGGGCCCAAGATGGTGAGCGATGGGAAGCCTGGGAACAGCAACACCACCCAGCCTCAACTACCTGGCTGCAGATATGGCAGAGGCCCTGGATATCAAAACCATATGGGACATTACACCTTCAGATGTAATCCACGTGGGACAGCAGAACGGCAGGACTTTGATAGCAGTGTAATAACTAAGTAACTCCATGGATCTTGCTGTTCAGGTTTATTGCTAATGGTCAGGTTTATTGCCAATGCTGGATTGCACACCAAAGAAGTAAACGTATTCTAGATGATGGATGGTACTCTGTGACAGAGCGAATTAATCCGAGTCAACAATCTCCCCCCGGACCTGTGAGGGCGCTGTGAAACAGGAACAGTGTGCCCAGACTGGATGGTTTGATTCATTTCATTCCAGGGTCAGTTGGAAGTCGGCTATCCAGGAAGGGGCGGAGCCACAATACCAGAAGTCATCGCCCTAATATGGTAGGTGATGTGTCAGTCATGGATTGGAGGAGAAGTGATTGCACTCGCTACCGAAGGGGGTGGGACTGAAGGTATATCAGTGGATTTGGCTGAGCGATCTGTTCATCTGTTACGGTTACGGACTGACCATGAGGAGTAAAAAGAAACCATGAGTGTTTAGTGTTGTACTGTCTGTCTATTAACTGTTTGTGTTTGTCATTTGTAGAAGGCTAAATATGTGGGAGCTGTCACTGATAAGCCAATATCAAACCTGGACTGCACTGCACCACTGTTAAGCACTTGTGTTGTATTCACAACACCACTTGCACCCAGAGCACTCACTGTTGGACTGGTGATCATGTAGGTGTTTTAAAGTCTGTGTTTGTTATTATTATTTCAGGACTCAACCCCGTGGTTTTGACTGGCTGTACACATTGTTGTGTTTTGTCAGTCTTATTAGTTAAAAGCAATTAATAAAGCTTTGTTTTCACAATTGAACTGTTGTTGGACTCTTGTTACTAAGCACTGCATCACCTCTATACCTGTGCACTACAAACCACTTTGCCACTTACTCATATATATATATATATATATATATATATATATATATATATATAATATATATATATACAGTACTGTGCAAAAGTTTTAGGCAGGTGTGAAAAAAATGCTGTAAAGTAAGAATGCTTTCAAAAATAGACATGTTAATAGATTATATTTATCAGTTAACTAAATGCAAAGTGAGTGAACAGAAGAAAAATCTACATCAAATCCATATTTGGTGTGACCACCCTTGCCTTCAAAACAGCATCAATTCTTCTAGGTACACTTGCACAAAGTCAGGGATTTTGTAGGCATATAGTCAGGTGTATGATTAAACAATTATACCAAACAGGTGCTAATGATCATCACTTCAATATGTAGGTTGAAACACAATCATTAACTGAAACAGAAACAGCTGTGTAGGAGGAATAAAACTGGGTGAGGAACAGCCAAACTCAGCTAACGAGGTGAGGTTGCTGAAGACAGTTTACTGTCAAAAGTCATACACCATGGCAAGACTGAGCACAGCAACAAGACACAAGGTAGTTATACTGCATCAGCAAGGTCTCTCCCAGGCAGAAATTTCAAGGCAGACAGGTGTTTCCAGATGTGCTGTCCAAGCTCTTTTGAAGAAGCACAAAGAAACGGGCAACGTTGAAGACCGTAGACGCAGTGGTCGGCCAAGGAAACTTACTGCAGCAGATGAAAGACACATCATGCTTACTTCCCTTCGCAATCGGAAGATGTCCAGCAGTGCCATCAGCTCAGAACTGGCAGAAAACAGTGGGACCCTGGTACACCCATCTACTGTCCGGAGAAGTCTGGTCAGTAGTGGCCTTCATGGAAGACCAAAAAGCCATACCTCGGACGTGGAAACAAGGCCAAGCAACTCAACTATGCACGAAAACACAGGAACTGGGGTGCAGATAAATGGCAGCAGGTGCTCTGGACTGATGAGTCAAAATTTGAAATATTTGGCTGTAGCAGAAGGCAGTTTGTTCGCCAAGGGCTGGACAGCGCATACCGAATGAGTGTCTGCAGGCAACAGTGAAGCATGGTGGAGGTTCCTTGCAAGTTTGGGGCTGCATTTCTGCAAATGGAGTTGGGGATTTGGTCAGAATTAATGGTCTCCTCAATGCTGAGAAGTACAGGCAGATACTTATCCATCATGCAATACCATCAGGGAGGCATCTGATTGGCCCCAAATTTATTCTGCAGCATGACAACGACCCCAAACATACAGCGAAAGTCATTAAGAACTATCTTCAGCGTAAAGAAGAACAAGGAGTCCTGGAAGTGATGGTACGGCCCCACAGAGCCCTGATCTCAACATCATCGAGTCTGTCTGGGATTACATGAAGAGAGAGAAGCAACTGAGGCTGCCTAAATCCACAGAAGAACTGTGGTTAGTTCTCCAAGATGTTTGGGCCAACCTACCTGCCGAGTTCCTTCAAAAACTGTGTGCAAGTGTACCTAGAAGAATTGATGCTTGATGCTGTTTTGAAGGCAAAGGGTGGTCACACCAAATATGGATTTGATTTAGATTTTTCTTCTGTTCACTCACTTTTGCATTTAGTTAATTGATAAATATAATCTATTAACATATCTATTTTGAAAGCATTCTTACTTTACAGCATTTTTTCACACCTGCCTAAAACTTTTGCACAATACTGTATATATATATATATATATATATATATATATATATATATATATATATATATATATATATATAGATATATAGATATATATATAGATATATATATAGATATATATATATATATATATATATATATATATATATATATATATATATAGATATATATATATATATATATATATATATATATATATAATGTGTGTGTGTGTGTTTTTTTAAAGTAACACAATGTGGATGTCTCTTAATGTATTAATTAAACTCTAATGATGTCACTCGCTGACCACTACCATCCATAGCCCAGATGCTGTCTAGACAGGAGTCTTAAGATAGGGAAATACATAGCGTTTTTATACATACTGTCTGTTGCCTTGAGGGGAGGTTATACAGCCTCAGGAAGTCCCCTATGTGGGACTAGGTTGAGAGGTTGGAGGGTCTTATGAAGATTTTTATTACTTGAAGTTGCTGGTATCAGAGGTAGGATATTGGATAGGCCTGGTTCCTTCTGTGCGCAGTGGAAGGAAAATGTTGCTTTGATTGCCAGAGTACATGAATACTATTATGGATGCTTTGTGGGAAGGGTGCAGGGGTTAGCAGTGCGACCGTTTACCTACCATTTCATACAAAGGCTTGTTGTGTTGCTGACAACTTGGCAGCTCTTTTAAGTGAAGCTACCTAAAAAAAAAAAATCTGATCGTTCGACTGGTGATCAAAGAGATCAGAAATATACTATACTTAGGGTTTTGTCAGCCTTCGTGGAATACAATACATTCGGCGCCGCTTTATCGGGACGCCTTGGGAGAAGTAAAAATATCCAGAATAAGTAGCTGTCCCAATTAAACCAGAGGCATTTGAGATGACCTTAGTCACACATTTTTGTTTCTAAATGAAAAGAAAAAGAATAAAATCACATTACATTATGATTAAATGTTAAATACATAATTTAAAATAAGAGTCCATTTTTTTTATTCCTAAACAAAATGAATCACTGTTTTTTATTTTTACATGACATGAAAATGAATTAAATCACATCTTATCACAAGGCGAGGCACCTGCGATGTTGACAGCAGCCTGAGAAACCACAGTGTAATCTCGTACTCACTGCACTGTGCTACATAAACCTGTCTTGCTCTGAAAAGTGATCTCCATTAATCATTTGAAAATATTGTATCACAATTAAATGGTCATGTCCCAATTAAAATGTCTAGTGTAGTGTTTAAAAGTCCACCCAGCAAACACAATAATATCATAAAAACGTTATAAAAACATTTTGCCAAACATCACAAAAATGTTTTTCATAATGTTTTAATGATATGAAAATGTAGGGGGTCAGAAACACTTTAAAATGTTAGCACACACCATTATATAACAACGTTATAAGAATGTTTTACTAAAACATTTCTAAAACATTAAAATACATACATACATCAATTAACATGTAAGAGGGGTGTGGGTGGCTCACTGAAGCAGTCAGGCACAGTATGTATTCCACTGTTTCATTTTCTAACTCCTGGTCACAATATTCCCTTCTTCTTGGGTGCTGCTTCCTTGCTTCCTTGTACCATGCCTCTAAAAAAGCATTTATAAATGACTAATTCTTTACAAGCGCTTTTACTTCTATACAGGTCAAAAATAATTACATTTTTTGCTGAAATGCAATATCACAATATTTCTGTACATTGTAGGCTAACTTAATGCAGGCACAGCTTTTTAGTGTGGAAATCAGTTGCAGAGGTGATCACATCTTGGTTGAACTGTGATCTTTTATTTTAGGTATAATCTGGTATGAAGGAAAATAAATAAATACATAAAACATTTGAACATAAGCAGTCTTCAAAGGTTTAAAAAAAAAAAAAAAGTGTTTGGCACAGCTCTGTCCATTCTCCCCGATCACAGTCCTCTGTGTAGTGAATATTCAGCCTTTTTATGTGGCTGGGTTAGAGGAGATAATTGCTGATTGTATAGGCTACATGTGCTGGCCAATTGAGGAAATGGCTAACTCAATATAATCCTTTTGTAATTATCATCCCTATCTATCAGCACCTGTAGCCCATAACCCAATTATCTCCTCCTGATCATGCCAGTCATCCCTGCTGTGGTGTTTGCTGGGTCCTGCCAGCCCCGCTCCAGCCCACTGTGAGCACCCATTGTCAGTTGGCCTGTGAGCTGGCTCACAACATTAACATATAAAGAAATGCCATTCAGTGCCAAAGGGTTCATCTATATTGTTTGTCCTGCATGTTTTTCATTTCTTGCATTTGCGTAGTATAATGCTTTTTCTGTTATCTTGGAACCTGTGTTTTTTGTAAGATGTTGAGAAGATAAAAGTTCATTATTTTTCAACCAAGTTATGTGGACATTTAGATAATGCGATGGAAAACTGTTTCCTGTGCAAAAGCTTTAGACATGGATTGTACTGAATACAGATATACTTTAGTTTTCCATGTTTTTGTTCTAATTTTGGACTACTTAATGTTAACTTAATCGGGTATATGAAACCAGCTATAAGTGAAACACTTAAAAATATTTTAAATATAGCATGGAACAATATTTAGCAATCTCTTCCTTAACTTTTCTGTTAATTATTTTTCAGGTAAGCTGTAACTTAAGTATGCAATAGGGCCCAGCTGGGCATTTGTATACGTCGAATATAGGGACGCCTTGGGACGTTGCGAGGCACGTGCCTTCAACCCCAGAGAAGTCTGTATATTCAACGTATACGGATGCCCTAAAGGGCCTTATTACATTTATAAAACAGTGGATTTGAAGAAGAAAAAAAAGCATAAATCATGTTTAAGGCAAAAAAGCATTAGTGTTTTTTATTAAATATCCTTACGCCAAATAAAGTAGTCCCATGTATAACTTTTGAACTACACACTAAGTTAAGATTTTTTTGATAGTGTGCATGTTGCCATTGAAAAAATACACCGGGGGCGGAGTTGAAACTTGTCGGTGCAGACACACTGAGCAGAACAGACGTGAGGAATAAAAATAAATTCAACGACGTCTCGATTTCCATAATTTGTTCAAGATCTGTGGATAATGTGCACAAGTGTCTTTTTGTGTTTTTCTTTAGCGTTTACAAACCGCTAAAAATACATTATTTGAAGTGACAAAGTCGGGATGAGTGAGCATAAAGATGTCTACTTACTACTTTGGGATTTTTTGCAGGTAATTGGTCACTCGGTTTCATAGTTACAGCTGTACATCTGTAAGTGAGTGTAAGCAAGATGGCTACCGATACTTAGTTTACAGTCACCATTATTAACGTTTAATATCTGTAAATGATCATGGTCAAAATGCTAAATGTGACAGAATATTGTGTTTTTGAGAGTGAGTTAAGCAAACTGTAACCCCCTCCTGTACTGAAAAAAAATTAAAATAATAATAAAAAAATGAAAATGGTGAAAAATCTGTTAACGTTACACTGACACATCGACAAACTGTCTAACTATCTTCAATCTATGTATCTATCCACCCATTTTTCTTAGCTGTCGGTAACTTTTGCGACTTCGCTTGAGCAGTTTCTTGATTTAAGCTCTGGAGGCGTGCGTGTCCATCTTTTTTTATTATCGAATACTCTGTCGTTTATATAATTACATTTCATACAGCTGTAGGGTTGATATTGTTGTTGTTATTATTATTATTATTATTATTATTATTATTATTATTATAGATACATTATTAGTTTTTGTTCTATAAAAAAACAGTCCAGTGTTAATAATAATAATAATAATAATAATAATAATAATAATAATAATATGATTGTTAAATATTATAAAATGTTTTTACATTTTAAAAATGTATCTAAAATATGGCAAAATGTTTTAGTAACATCTAGAAAATGTTATGTGGAAATGTGGCTATAACGTTTTTACAACCTTTTAAAAATGTTATAAAATGTTATGTGTTTTTCCTGGCAGGGCTGTAAAAATCAATAAAATATTTCTGAGCAGTAAAGACTAGAAATGACTCATCCCCAGCTCCTATATTTTAGGAGTAGGACCTCATTGCTAGCTGTATTCCAGTCACACCCTTACTGTTTGTTTCCTTTTATCATTTTTGTCTGATAGAAGCTGTACTTTCTTCTTGTAGTTATGTCTTATAGATTTTGAGGTGAGCGGAGTGATGCAAACCCTTAGTAACCCTTAGTAAGATTAAAGAACAGGCTTCCAACAATTTAAGAAAGCTCTTATCGGTAAAGATTGTATTAAGGAGCTAAGCGTTGCATTTTGACAACATGTACACTTATTATCTTGTCCTATTTTAGTGCAAAAGATTAGAAATAATAAAAAGAAAGGGTACATGTTAATATGCAGTATGAACATTAATTAGTAATAGGGCTATACATCAGTAGAAGTGATAAGTACTGGCATTTATTGAGTCAGTACTCAAAGAAATTCTGCTAATGCTCATTTGTACAGTATTAATGTACAGCTAGGCACTATACTGGTACTACTGTATTGAAATGGAGAAGAGCAGGCAGTTGGTATGAATACATGTAATGACTTTAAAGTATTTCTAATTTAGTAGACAACTGATATATACATTTAGATTGATTATGTCCCCACATGGATTTAATGTTATGTCCAATCTACTCTTCTAGCATTTTGATATTAATGGGATTAGTTGGAATGCAAAAACTGAAAAACTGATCCATTACAAAAACAGCCTTGTATGAATTATGAAAGAGGGTGCTATGTTCAGCACTAAGAGGTTTTGTTTTTCAATTCATTATCACTTTTTGCTCAAGGTACATGGTAATTGGACAAAATGATGACATTATCTGTTTTGTCTTTGTCCATTGTAGAGAAATAAAAAGTCGGCTGCACCCCCCTCGTTTTGCCCATGAAAGCCTGTATTTGCAATGGGAAATGGAATGAGGTGACACCAGTGGTTTAAAAAACACAAAGCAGCCCAGTGTGTTTGAAAGGGGAGATTCTGCATCGTTGTGTACCAAGTTGTCAAAACCCATCCAATCACTCTTTTGTCATCTTCCTTCAATTAACAGTAATGTCATCAATGAAGGCTGCAGTGTTGTCTTATTTTCATGGAGGTCATGTCATATTTCTATGAGCAGATGGATAGATGCAAGATGATGTGAACAGAAGTAGCAGAAATAGGTTGAGCATGAAATTATGTCCTGTCCTTGAAAGTGCTAAAAATTATAATATGACCTAATCTGTTTTGATGTAATATTAAACAGATTCCTTGGTGAATGTTTACATGTATTTATATTTCTTTATCTTATCATTCAATGCACTCTGTTTCATTGGAATCCTCACCTTATACAGTCTGTCTACATTTCAAAGAGGTTTCAGTCATCCAGAGAAGCAAAACTAAACATAGGGGCATTCCATGGTATACTCATTGATATATATTTAAGTGTTACATGCTATACAGACAATAACTTGTGCTAAAGAAGGCTCTTTGCAGTTTTCATTAGAATCTAATAACAGGTTCTGTAAATATTGCGTATTCAACAATTTTAGTGATTATCCTTTACATTTAAAAAAAAGTGTAGATGTTATGGCGATAGCCCATCGCATGATCAATCCAATCACTAAAATAACAATAAGTTTGTGAAGCATTTCCATTAAAGAACTTTAGATTATCTAACAAGGGAACCGCTATACTGTAAGTACTGCTGCATTGCTTGTCTTTTATTCAAACTTGCAACACTATCTTCTGCATTTGCCGTTGAGTGAGAACCGCTGATCCTGCCCCAGCTGTGAAAACACTGAACAGAATGCACCTGAGGCCTCTGATATGCAGCCTCCTGTGCTTCATGCCTTCTATCCTCTCAGAACAAAGCAAAAAAGACCTTCAGAGAGCAATACACTTACATTTAAATTAACCAAACCGCGTGGCAAAGTTTTCAAATTGATCAGCAGTTTCCTTATAGTGGCAGTCCCCTCTGAGTAACTTTATTTTCTAACAATAAGATAGTAAATCGGTTTAAATGGGAGTAACTTTTACTACATATCACAGGTGTTTCCTTTTGTCTTCAACCTCTATGTAGTTTGGGCTTTGCTCATGATGTAACTTGCAATTTTGCAGATAGCCAGGAGGTGGCTTTATTCTGTTTTGCTGTTTTTTCTCAGAAGGGCTTTGTATCAGTTAAATTATCATGGCTAAATAAACTGCATTGTCACCATCTTCTTCTGGCTGAGGTCTGTAAGTCAGTGAGATGCTGATTTCAAATCCCTTCTTAGCCGTGGTCAGCCATACTCCCACTGCTGTAAAATTAGCTTTAAGCTGAAGCGAGGTTTGATGGTGCAGATGGGTTCCCCTGTAGGCACTTAATTCAATCGCCCCCCCTAGAAAGATGAAGTGCCTCAGCTGCTATATAAACCTACACAAGGTTTAATAAAAGAAGAAAACTAAACACAATTGTTACAGTTCACTGACAGATGGCTGTGTCACATACTCCACAGGTGGCCTGAAGCCTGACCTGGATGATTTTACCATACAGTTCAATCAGTACATATCCTTTCAAAACACTTTACTTGGCACTTCTATAAAAGCAGGTCGTTATTGCTGGGTTAGATAAAGGTTGTTATCTTCTCCTCATCATGCCCACTCTCATACCATTTTATTATGTCCTATTCTTTCTAAGACAGTCAATTTGTATACCATTTGAAAGGGTATACAAATTGTCGATCTATGAATGTATGTAGTGTTAAAAAGTGCTGATAATTTAAACACAGGATTTGTAACCCTGTGAATATCTTTATCAGAGCTTTGTGCTTGTGTAATCCCATTACCTGCTGTACAGTATGTGTCCTATGAGTGTGCTACAGTATCACTCAGACTTTGTTTATCCAGCTGCAAGTGGCTGTTGAAAGGTTAAGAATCTCTCTTCTGTTGTAAACGGTTTTCATAAGCTGATTCATTCCACCAACACATTGTTGTTACACTTCAGAACCTCACATATTATCAGGGCTAAATTAGTTTTACTTTATTGTGCTGCTAATGAGAGGCTTTGAATGAGCAGCTAAATCTCTTTGAGTTATGTACGTTGATAGTGGTTGCCAGGATAGAGGTTGGCCTGCCACAGGGCAAAAAGTGCATTTAGTAATTTCTTGTAAACTCCCTCCAGTATGGGAACCAAAACTGTGGCTTAATGACACACCAGTCCATATTTCATGATACATATTGCACATATTTAAAGAAGATCTGACACTGTAGTTTACCATACATTTTTTTATAATTTCTTATTTCTTGTTTTACTGAATTTAATAAAGGTTAACATTAATTTACCCAATGAACAAACTTTTATTATTATTATTTGTTTATTTAGCAGACGCCTTTATCCAAGGCGACTTACAGAGTGTGTGTGTGTGAACTATGCATCAGCTGCAGAGTCACTTACAATTACGTCTCACCTGAAAGACGGAGCACAAGGAGGTTAAGTGACTGAGTGACTTGCACAATGAGTTAGTGGCTGAGGTGGGATTTGAACCGGGGACCTCCTGGTTACAAGCCCTTTTCTTTAACCACTGGACCACACAGCCTCCTAAACTAATAAAAGGCTGTGGTAAAATTGCTACAGCATGGGATCTATATTATGGATTACAGCTAACATCAACGAGTTAATCTCTATCTCACAGGCAAACATTGGGGAACTTTTTTTTTAGCCATGCAAACTGGATGTTGTTTTATCTGGTATTCACATCTGTGACAAGGGAGCATTATAGTGGGTTGCTGTCTGTAATGGGACAATGACTGCAAGACATCTGTCTTATATTAAAGGAAACACAGTGTGAACACTGCTGCAGGTCTCATTTAGCATGCGCAGTCCCACAAGGACTCTCCTGTCACTGTCCCTCCTTATTAGCAGCCAAATTAATTAATGCATAAGCATGAGCCATCTCAGGTGCTGAAAGAATTGGACTGTCTCAGATCAGTCTGGCCTTACAACCTCTGCTCCGCATTTTCATTTTATAAGTGATGCTTCTTCAAGCAAAATCGGTCATCCAATGAATATTAAAGAAATGAAGTCTAACAGCTAAGATGTTGGCCTAAGTAATCAGTGGGTCTCCAGCTGGCGTTTGCAGGTTTAGCTGCTAATTGTAAAGGGATGACAGATCACCAAAGAACACGCTTTTCCTAGGTAATTTCTTATCTTCAGTGTCATTAGTTCACATCATGTCATTCACTAGGCAAAGCAGCTGATTGAAAGGAAAGTGGTGGGGAACAGTTCTCTCTCCATGTGAAAAGACAAGGAGGTGCAAGACTATCTGAAAGTAAGGCAAGCAAACTGTTAACCAGTTATGGTAAATAGCTTTACTAAATTGTATAGCTGTGGGAATGAAAGTTGCATGGAGAAAAAAAAGGTTTTCATTTGGGAGCAAGCAATTTGCGGATTTCTGCCTGTCACTTTTCATTTCAAAACATACAATTGTATAGACATTCCAAGCTTTCTGCTCTAAAGGGTTGCAATAATGGTCGAAGCAAAAACCTGGCCTTCAATAAAAGCTTAAAGAAAAGAATATCGGCTGTGAATGCAACATATGGTGGCTTTGATTGATGTATAGAACAGCATCTGGACCTTAGTTGTCTAGAATTAGACATTAGTTATACATTCTATGAACAAAAGATGGCCAACTTTCCATGATGGTAAAGGGGGAACATTTTACTTTACATGGCGCTTTTAGGGACTATGCATTGAAACCGCTGCTCCCTTCCTCTTTTACCCCCAGTATATAATTAAAAAGAATGACCCAGGGAGACTTGTCAAAGGGTTTTAATCTTTTAGGACATTTATTTCCTGTGCTTCAATGCTGTTTACATAGGCTGACTGTAAGGGAATACATGTACATACAGAACGAAAAATACAGGACTCTAGTCCCTTGCTGTAATATAGACTTAATGTATTTATTAATGTGTATTTATTAATTAACTACAGTATGTCTGTGTTTCTATTAAAATACCATCCATCCTTGTCGTAATTCAACCCTTTATGATGTGAAACCATGTATTAGTCGTGATGGATGTGATATTATGCCATTTTACTCTCATAATGCCATAGGACTGTGAGCTAACTAACATCCAGTAAATCATGCTTAATAAGTATAACTCTTATTTCATAGATTTTCACATTTTCCTATATGAAAGACAAATACAAGTTATGGTACTTTACCCATTCAAAAGTTGTGGGGCTAACGTTATCATATTTTGTCACCTAACTTGAGAGAAGAGGGTTTGGGGAGAGAAGAGGGAGTTGCTAGCCATCAAAAACAAGAACTTTGTCACTGATATCTACAGTACTATTCGGTTTTTAGAAACTGTTTACATTCATTCACTGGATTACTACCAGCTACCTGGTGCTGTCAAAAATATATCAACTTAAGATTCATAGTTGATTCTTGTTCTAAATTTAATGCAGTCTTTTTATACATATTTTAAATAGTCGGAATATTGAATGAAGACTTTAGAACCTGAACCCAAGTTAACAGAAGCTCCTGCTCAGATTGAGAATCAAAGGAAACAAAAAATACTCCCTGCAGGGAAAATAAGAGAAGGCAACTTTCCAAAGTGCTTTCTTTTTTGGAGGAGGGTTTAGGTACATGCTTGCTTGACAATAGTTTAATTTTGGATATTTCTTTGATTTTTGCATCACATTTAGATCTTTTTTTTATCAGTTTTTGTTGATTTTTCTTTCCTGTGGGGAATCAGTATTAGCATACTTCACTAACGGGTATACCTGCACACACTGTTGCAAGATAATTGTCAATAGTGTTTTTTCAAGATTTAAAAAAACAATGCAGACAGATTTTATGTATACTTTTATATCAGATGTGAAGCTTAACTATAGGCAAGTGAGCCAGGAAATTTACTGCCTGTCTTGTATAGTTAAAGTTGGTTTTAATTAAGAAGGCTTTACTGAGGTGAGATTTTCTTTTAAACACACATTTTACTGCTGGAAACAGTTCAATTTTACTTAATCTGCAAAATACATCCACACACCATCTACAGAAAAAACACAGTTTTAACAGTGTTTTTTATACCCATTTTTCTATCCAGTTGAACTGAAGATCAACAGGCGACTTCCATTCTCACTGTCAAGCTAATCGCCTTTTTCACAGTCAGTCCGATCTGTTAAGATAGGACAGATCAAACATGTCTCTGACTTCTGCATTTCATAACACTTCAAGAATGTACAGTATGTGTGTTATTCTGCAGGGTTTATAAAGTAAAGTGTAGTTTTAATAAAGATATTTGTGTGCAAAGTTCTGCCACGGTGGCACAGCAGGTTTAAAAAAACAAACTTATGTCAGTATTTATCAAATCGGAATCCACTGCAATGCATGTTGCTTTAGTTCTATCGTAAGTTAAGAGATGTTTTACATGATGCAGTAACTCATTTCTAATGTCATGGCGTAGTTAGTAATTCAGCAGTTGTGCAAGTGTTGGTCTAGTACCTCTGTGCAGTAGATGGGTCCAATACAATGTAAGCTTCATATAGACAGGTACAATGCAAGCTTCATATGGATGGGTCCAATACAATGTAAGCTTCATACAGACAGGTACAATGTAAGCTTCATATGGATGGGTCCAATGTAAGCTTCATATGGATGGGTCCAATATAATGTAAGCTTCTTAGAGTCGATTCAAGTTCCATAAAATCAGGTTCAGATTTTTTATTGGCCGGTCACCATTCCAAATTCAACTAACTTAGGGGTCTGGGCACTTTGTCTGTAGGCTAAAACAGTAACATTTCAGGTATTTCAAGATACCAGAGTATTTCAATATTTCAGTAAGATACCTAAGGACTACTGAAAGGATTGGCCATGTTATTAGGCATACAATGTGTTTCCAGTTATGGTAGAGATTAATATATGGCCCCCTGAAATAAAAAATGTCACGCTGAATTTCTCTTAACGCGCACGTGTGTGCCCCTCCTCAAACGCAATACCAATAAACAGTATTATAAATCACACATTTAAGGATTAGGCACACAAATATCTTCACAGTGAAAATAACTTTTATTTTCGCTAAATATAACATTCAACCACACACTATCATTTCAACAACAGTTAAAAGTTAACGTATTAATGAGTGTTCAGATGTTTACAAAAACAGCAATACATGTACATATATTGCACTCTAAAGGTTTATTTAAAAAGCTGTATTTTTCTGATAGCCCCAGACCTGAGTGTTACACTGTATATAACGTCACTCCGGAAAGCACATATATACAAGTACATTAAATGTAAAACTGATTCAAACAAGTGAAGCCCTGTTTTTTATTTGTATGCACATACATATCAGTTCATTGCTTTCACGTTTTTTTTAAACGTTAAAAAAGGCACAAACTATAAACTGAATAAAGTACTGAAAACAAGATTCAACACTGTTCTCAAAATAGCAGGCTGTATTCCATAGTGCTGTTGGTCATACAGTTTTACACTTACATTTGTGTGGCTGTTTCCCCCAAAACAAAGAAACATAGTTTATGACTTTTGAAATTAAATCAGCGATAATACAGTATCACGTCTTCTTAACAGCTTGTCTGTACAAGTTTAAATTCCAAATGAAATTAACTAGGGTTCCACCTGTAATTTGTAACTTACGTTTCTTATCAATAAATTCACATTTACTGTTTTAACTGTCTTATCTCTTCACACAAAGTAAAACGTTTTTACTTAATTAAAAAAAAAAACCTGATATTGTTCAAAATTGAAGATTACATAACATGGCTAGGCAAAGGTCTGAATGCAGCTACCAACAATTACTAGGCACGAAACCCCGGACCCACAAGCAGATAAGAACGTGATTTCCATTACATGAGAGTAGATGTTAAAACTTCATGCTGATTTGAACTTGGCTCTCGCCAAGATAAGCACCAACTAAGACGTAGCTTCACAGTAAACTAATGTGATCCATATGTGTCTCCATCCATTTGCGCTTCCTTCCATATGATGATGTAGATATCCTTCTGTCTGGTGTTGATGGCTGAAGTGTAATGCTGGCTCCAGGGATCAGCTTATTGCCTCCCTAGCGCATCAGCACACACAACGGCTGCGATGCTGGCTCTGGGGATCAACCATAGTGCGGTCTCCCCAGCGCATCAGCATGACAACCGTCTGGATTGAGCTAAGTAGGGTACATCTCTGGGGTCTTCAAGTGGGCACCTTCCATCCTCGGTGTTTCATCGACTAGCCCACGACACCTCAAGAGGGCTCGACGGTGATTCTGGTGTCCCAGCATCACCCCCCTCCGTCCCCCACTTAACTCAGCCCAGCTTACTTACCTGTACATCAGCGTTTCTTTCTTTCTATTGTGCTTGAGATCCCCAGCCAGAATCTTTCCGTCTCAACCACAGCCAATTGCTGCTCCTCTCTGCTGCTTCAGATAAGTTCTTCACTGTGCGACGCAACTCTTGGCCATTGAATCCGACATCTCTGAGAAACCGGGTTGTAGAGTGTGCCACAAATCCTCGACAACCCACTTCCACTGGGTAAACCCAGACTCTCCATCCTCGCATACCGCAGTTTCTTCCTCTCATACGCCTCATCTACAGCATCCTCCCATGGCACTGTTAACTCTACCAGGTGAACAAGGCGTGCTGATCCAGACCACAAGACAATATCTGGTCGAAGGTTAGTGGTGGCAATCTCAGGTGAAAAAATAAGCCGTTGACCAACATCTGCCAGCATTTTCCAGTCTCTAGCAGCTTCCAGTTGTCCTGGGCGAGGATTGGTTTTAACACCTTTTCTTGGTGGAGGAATGTTGTCTTTTGTGTGTAATGTTTTGATGGAACAGGTGGCAACTTATTGGTCATGTTACGCTTGTCTTCCAATGCTAAGGCCAAACATCGCAGCACCTGGTCATGGCACCAAGTAAACCGTCCTTGACTAAGAGCCACCTTACATCCTGTCAAAATGTGCCTTAATGTTGCAGGTGATGAACACAAAGGACATGAGGGATCCTCTCCTACCCAGAGGTTTAGGTTCTGTGGTGATGGGAGAACATCATATGTTGACCTTATAAGGAAACTGATCCTGCTCTGTTCCATTGACCATAGGTCTTGCCAGCCAATCTTGCGTTGTTCCACACTCTCCCATCTCATCCATTCTCCCTGCTTGGCCTGGGAAATGGCCTTTATACACGTCATCCTCTCCTCTTGCTTTTGCACCTCGTTGACTACCAGCTTCCTCCGTTGAGCTGGGGCTGCCTTGTGCCATGTAGGAGGAGCTGAACTGAGACCAAGACCCCCTCTTCCATGCTGAACTTGCCCCATGATATCACCAATTCGAACGGCAGCCTTTGCATCCTCCACAGCTTTCTTTGCTGCCCACTTTCTTCCAGTTTTCAGCACAGGTGCTGCCTCCCTTACGCATTTGTCGCGTGACTCTACTAATGTCATTTCCAGTCGGACCTTGGCGCACTTAAACTCCTCGGTTAGAGCGGAGACAGGTAGCTGCAGTATTCCTTTACCATAAAGTCCCATTCTGCTGAGGCAGCGTGGAACTCCTGATGTGTGAACTGATTAAAGCTTCCATCTTCTCTACTGTTGTCAAAGAAACCTCATACACAGTCAGTGGCAACAGCAACCTTGGCAGTAGACCAAACTGAAAGCACCAGAGTTTTAGTTTGCCTGGTAAAGCGCTGCTGTCTATGCTCTTCAACCCTTCCACAGCTTGTTGTCTAACTTCTCCCACACGAACTGTGTCCTTTAGATCCCCGTCGTACCATCTCCCAAGGCTCTTCACTGGCTTCTCAGACACTGTTGGTATTGCCTCACCATTAATGAAGAACGTTTTATCTACTACTTTACCTTTAATTATAGAGATGCTCCTTGATTTAGTGGGCTTGAATTGCATTCGTGCCCATTCAATGTTATTGGTTAATTTGCCCAATAACCGATTAGTGCAGGCTACTGTTGTAGTCATGGTTGTCATGTCATCCATGTATGCTCGAATTGGTGGTAGTCGATTCCAGAAGCCGCCTCCTCCCACTACCCATTTTGATGCCCTAATGATTACTTCCATGCCA
Organism: Acipenser oxyrinchus oxyrinchus; assembly: GCA_030684275.1. NCBI lineage: Eukaryota > Metazoa > Chordata > Actinopteri > Acipenseriformes > Acipenseridae > Acipenser > Acipenser oxyrinchus. The sequence goes on from CM060254.1 coordinate 27,873,290, forward strand.
TGGTAAAAGCCAGTGGAGAAATGGTGCATCCTGCCATTATTCCAACTTCTAGGCATTGCCATGTAGTGCTGAATTCTGAAGTTGAAAAACTAAATTGCAAATCTCCAAAGTAGGCTTTCACTAGATTTGTTATTGTCATTGGTACACTGAAAAAATCAAATGCTGCTTAAAGAAGTTCATGTGGCACTGAACCATATGCATTAGCCAAATCCAGGAATGTCACATGGAGCTCCATCCTCTCCTTTTTAGCTGATTGAATTTGTTGCCAGATCACACTGATGTGTTCTAAGCATCCTGGGAAACCTGCAATGCCCGCTTTTTGTATTGAAGTGTCAATGAAGCAGTTCTTTAATAGGTAAGTTGACAATCACTGAGCAATAATGCTGAAGAAAATCTTGCCTTCTACGTTTAATAGGGAAATAGGGCGAAACTGACTGATGCTTGTAGAATCTTTTTCTTTAGGTATAAAGACTCCACCTGCTCGGCGCCATGCTCTTGGTACAACCTGTTTTTCCCATGCTACTTTCATCAATTTCCACAGGATTCGTAGAACTCCTGAAGCACTCTTGTACACTCTGTACGGAACTCCATTAGGCCCTGGAGATGATGAAACCCTTGCTTTTTTCACAGCTTGCTCTACTTCTTTCCACTTTGGTGCACTGTCCTCCATTTGGTATTCTGGTGGATTGATAGGTGGGATGTCTGACGGAATTGACATAGGCTCCTGCCTTTTTGAATCTGAAGGAATCTTCCTCCAAATATCTCTCCAACTCAAACTTAAAAGCTTTTATTGTGCCATTCTTCTCACTGGTGAATAACTTCTTTACAAATTTGAATGGGTCTTTATAAAAGTTAGTTCTCGCACGCTCCTTCTTTTTGTAGCGTTTCCGTAGGCGCTCAGCTTTGCGCAATGTTGCAAGCTTATCTTTTATGACCCTTTGTAAGAGATTGAGTCCCTCCTTCTGACTTTCTTCTGCTCTTCTCCATTGCTTCCTCAGCTGTCTCCTTTCTCTAACTAAGCGTTCAATCTCCTGCTGCCGTCTAGACTTTCCAGGAATAGTTTGTACTTTTTCCTTCCTTTTTCAACTCCAAACCTCTCGCTTCCATATGTAGATGATGTCCCCAAATTTATCCAGTTTCTTTTCAACTGTTCCACTTAACCTTTCCAATGCAAAGCAGAGATCTGTGTTTACTGTGTCCCATGCAGTTTTCTCACAAGCTCTTGGCCATTTAACTCCAGGCTTGTGCCCGTTGAGGTTCTTTTCTCTCTTACGCTGGTTTGTCTGACCGGGTTCCCAAGGATCATTGGGTTCATCACTAACTGTGTCCATGCAAGTCCTCCTCACATCTATGACAGGGGTGCTGATATCCTGCGAACTGTGGTTTGCTTCCTGTCGCTGGATTTCATTCGACTGACTTGACTGACTTCGTAAGAAGTACTGATCAATGCGAGGCCCTTGTCCCTTCTCCCTCAAGCATTTCATTCTCCCTTGATGAATCTTCAAACCCCTGACCGTTGTCGCCTTGCTCCAGCTGCAGACACAAACCTGGAGTTCCATGTCTTTGCTAACTGCAGATTTTGAACTAGTCTTTTGTGAAGTACTCTCCATACTCATATCCGTTTCCGTTCCTAAGTCCTTAACCGTGTTGTCCAACGTTGAGTCAACTTCCGCCCCCGCTCTCGCAGACTCTAGGGCTATTTTTCTCTTTAATTTCTTCGAAGCCTTGGGCGGATGTCTCCAGCATCCTGTAAACACAGAGCTGGATACTGCCGACAAGGGTAGCTAACCCTTGCCAGCCCCAATGGGGTCTCTTTCCTCCAGTCAGCTGTCTCTCCAGGCTGTCACGAGGTCTTTCCCTTGTTGCCAGCTGCGCTATTCACAGCAGTCACTGGACGTATCCAGATCTTCATGATTAACATTACATGAGAGTAGATGTTAAAACTTCATGCTGATTTGAACTTGGCTCTCGCCAAGATAAGCACCAACTAAGAAGTAGCTTCACAGTAAACTAATGTGATCCATATGTGTCTCCATCCATTTGCGCTTCCTTCCATATGATGATGTAGATATCCTTCTGTCTGGTGTTGACGGCTGAAGTGTAATGCTGGCTCCAGGGATCAGCTTATTGCCTCCCTAGCGCATCAGCACACACAACGGCTGCGATGCTGGCTCTGGGGATCAACCATAGTGCGGTCTCCCCAGTGCATCAGCATGACAACCGCCTGGATTGAGCTAAGTAGGGTACATCTCTGGGGTCTTCAAGTGGGCACCTTCCATCCTCAGTGTTTCGTCGACTAGCCCACGACACCTCAAGAGGGATTATGAATTATGAAGCAGATGTGGAAGCAAAATCACAGTCCGCACATACTAGGATAGAAACAAAAATGATATCCCCCTAAAATTTTGGGAGTGGGCCACACTGACCCTCAATCTGCAAGTCCTGAAGCAAACATAAATATAATATATATTTCTAGATCTTTCTGGATTTTAATCTCTTCTCCCGAACTTCAAGAGCTCCTTGCTCCTTCACTGTTAACTATGCTGGGGAAGGTGAGACTGGAGTAATGTTTGGCTGCCTCACAGCCTCTGCCTGCCAGCTCAATTCAGCAGGTTGGCAGTGAAGAATCTGCACTAGTCTCCTAGTCCCCTCAGGAACAGCAACCACTAATACCATCACAGAGAGAACTATTCACGGTGGAGATTACATGTGAAGACCAGAGAGAGAGAGGCAAAGAGTGGAGAGGCTGGAGGCTAGAGAGGAATCGGAGTAGACTGAGAGGAACTGGCCCTAGTCTTGTATCTGTGTGTGTGTGTTCTCCAACCCCCCCTTACCTGACCACTTTCCTGTCGCCTTTTTATTTCTAAATAAAGGAGGCTGTGTGGTCCAGTGGTTAAAGAAAAGGGCTTGTAACTAGGAGATCCCTGGTTCAAATCCCACCTCAGCCACTGACTCATTGTGTGACCCTGAGCAAGTCACTTAACCTCCTTGTGCTCCGTCTTTCGGGTGAGACGTAATTGTAAGTGACTCTGCAGCTGATGCATAGTTCACACACCCTAGTCTCTGTAAGTCGCCTTGGATAAAGGTGTCTGCTAAATAAATAAATACGGGTCTTGACCTGCCCCAAAATTGATTATTGTCCCTTCACTAGGACTAAAAACTCAACAATATAATCAGAATTGAATGAGTCAACTGAACATTTTCATCCTGACCGAGGCCAAATGAATAGTCCCATACTGTACTTTTATGCAGATACAGTACTGTGCAAAAGTTTTAGGCAGGTGTGAAAAAATGCTGTAAAGTAAGAATGCTTTCAAAAATAGACATGTTAATAGATTATATTTATCAATTAACTAAATGCAAAGTGAATGAACAGAAGAAAAATCTAAATCAAATCAATGTTTGGTGTGACCACCCTTTGCCTTCAAAACAGCATCAAGCATCAATTCTTCTAGATACACTTGCACACAGTTTTTGAAGGAACTCGGCAGGTAGGTTGGCCCAAACATCTTGGAGAACTAACCACCGTTCTTCTGTGGATTTAGGCAGCCTCAGTTGCTTCTCTCTCTTCATGTAATCCCAGACAGACTCGATGATGTTGAGATCAGGGCTCTGTGGGGGCCATACCATCACTTCCAGGACTCCTTGTTCTTCTTTACGCTGAAGATAGTTCTTAATGACTTTCGCTGTATGTTTGGGGTCGTTGTCATGCTGCAGAATAAATTTGGGCCAATCAGATGCCTCCCTGATGGTATTGCATGATGGATAAGTATCTGCCTGTACTTCTCAGCATTGAGGAGACCATTAATTCTGACCAAATCCCCAACTCCATTTGCAGAAATGCAGCCCCAAACTTGCAAGGAACCTCCACCATGCTTCACTGTTGCCTGTAGACACTCATTCGGTACCGCTCTCCAGCCCTTCGGCGAACAAACTGCCTTCTGCTACAGCCAAATATTTCAAATTTTGACTCATCAGTCCAGAGCACCTGCTGCCATTTTTCTGCACCCCAGTTCCTGTGTTTTCGTGCATAGTTAAGTCGCTTGGCCTTGTTTCCACGCCGGAGGTATGGCTTTTGGCCACAAGTCTTCCATGAAGGCCACTTCTGACCAGACTTCTCCGGACAGTAGATGGGTGTACCAGGGTCCCACTGTTTTCTGCCAGTTCTGAGCTGATGGCACTGCTGGACATCTTCCGATCATGAAGGGAAGTAAGCATGATGTGTCTTTCATCTGCTGCAGTAAGTTTCCTTGGTCGACCACTGCGTCTACGGTCCTCAACGCTGCCCGCTTTGTGCTTCTTCAAAAGAGCTTGGACAGCACATCTGGAAACCCCTGTCTGCCTTGAAATTTCTGCCTGGGAGAGACCTTGCTGATGCAGTATAACTACCTTTGTGTCTTGTTGCTGTGCTCGGTCTTGCCATGGTGTATGACTTTGACAGTAAACTGTCTTCAGCAACCTCACCTTGTTAGTTGAGTTTGGCTGTTCCTCACCCAGTTTTATTCCTCCTACACAGCTGTTTCTGTTTCAGTTAATGATTGTGTTTCAACCTACATATTGAAGTGATGATCATTAGCACCTGTTTGGTATAATTGTTTAATCATACACCTGACTATATGCCTACAAAATCCCTGACTTTGTGCAAGTGTACCTAGAAGAATTGATGCTGTTTTGAAGGCAAAGGGTGGTCACACCAAATATGGATTTGATTTAGATTTTTCTTCTGTTCACTCACTTTGCATTTAGTTAATTGATAAATATAATCTATTAACATGTCTATTTTTGAAAGCATTCTTACTTTACAGCATTTTTTCACACCTGCCTAAAACTTTTGCACAGTACTGTATATCTAGTCTCACACATTCAGTGACACACTTACGTTATCTCACTCTCTCTTGCAGAGGCTTAATTATCACACACACAAAAAAACAGCCTTAAAAATGATTTAGTGGTTTAGGGTATTGCAAAGGCTAGCCTAACAAATGGATGATACTGTTTATTTATAAAAGTAAAGCAGCAGCAGCAACGGATCCAGTGGCGGTCAGGCTGTCTGCAGAAGCTCCAGCACCACCTCTCTGCACAGACACTGTGTGTGATGTTTGAATCCTTCACATGGAAGACTCCATGAACAGTAATTAACACAATTGTGGACATTTGAATGCTTGAGTCTTGATACTTGTATATTACATTGTATCAAACAGTTACACTATTAATTATGGAGTTCATAAATGGATGTGATTATGTAGGACGGGTGGTTAAATACTCTATGTATCAATATTAACCAGGATTCAATATGACAATGTGAGAAATTAATTTAATCTTGAATTATTTGTTTGACTGCTGTAGTTTTGAGCTGGCCTATTTAAAAGTCATTACCATCGCTTGGCCAACGATTTGTTCATCCCTTTTGTGTTGAATTACAGATTTGAATTCTGCTGTAACTATTAACCCACTGCTCTTTCTAACTGCTTTATGGAGCACTGCTTTTAGGACTGCTGACTCCATCGCTATAGAAATGACAGTTGTGAATCACTGTAATTGATGCCTTTCAGAGTTGTTCACCCACCTAACTCAATCTTCAAGACTGCCTGTGGCTAAATGATTTCAGGAGTGCATATAGCAATACATTTGAAATTAATCAAATTTGTAAGACTTTTATGATAGGTGATTTTTTTTTATAATTTCTATTTTTATATCACCTATTAAGAAGCCGTTATTTTTTTTGTCTGGTAAGTTAATGATATGGTAGGTAATGAGTTGTATTATGATTTCAAATGTATTATGATTTAAGATGTATTTTGTGTTTATTTCAAAACGAGTGGTTTGTTTGTTTTTGTTTGGCAGCATGGATGAGGTTAAAGCCCCATCCCTCTAAACCCTGTGCAGAGTGTGGCCATCTCCGAATTTACAACCAACTCATTAAATAAAGCATCCCCTCAGTCTTCAGCAAAAACTGTTGTTTAATGTGGCAGTGAGTGGCTGCAGCATTGCTTTGTTGTGAACATGAGAAATTTGTTTTGAAAAAGTAACAGGCAACTGAACATTTTGTGCCTACAGGGATCAAGTGCAATTCTATTAATGATGAGTTGTGGTGTTTCTACTGAATGATAAAAAGAAATGTAATGATTAAATTATTCAGTCTTTAGAAAACAAATATTATTAACCATGTATAATATAAGAAATAATGTACATCCAACTGTACATAATAAGGCTGTAATTCTATTGAGGATTTCTGGTGACATATAAATAGGGCTTCAGTTTTTATTGATTTCAGTTTTTGGTACTTTTGCTTTTACACACTGTATGAAATTAGTGTTTTTGGTTACTTTCTAAAATGCTTGGGGGTCATTTCACGCCAACTCAACCAGAAAAGGGACATTTCGTCACCCGTCCGTCTCAGATTTTCCAAGAAAAATTCACCTGGGGGTTTTCAGACACGCTAAGTTCAGAAATGATAGCCATTATTTTTTTAAAAATGTCCCCTTCGACCTGTGACCTTGCAAAGGTAAACCTAAAGTAAGAAAGGCACCTTGACCAGAAAAATCTCCCTGGGTGCAATTTCGACGCTACCATCGTGTAGCACCGCGTTCTACTCGTATTGAACAGGGCTTTCCTAACAAAATACTAGCAGCACTCTACTCACTTCTGGCAAATTGCAAGACGAGGAGTAACTGACGAGCCTCACCCTAACCCTTTACCCTGTAGGGGATGTGGGTCCTAAAATGTAAGTATTGCTGTAAGAACCTAAGGAACCTGTCTTCCAAATTCTGTGAAAAACTTCTGGTTTCAAGTCCCACTACTGGTCATTAAATTGTTGCTATTTGTACCAAGTTTAGGCCATAGTAACTTGCATGGGGGGACTCCAAAAAATCACCCAAAGATGTGTTTGGATAGATGTTAATGAGATCTATAAGCATCAAGCAAAATATGTTGGTATATTTGGGATTTTTGGCAGATTTCTGAAGTTGCATTTGTCATGCATTCGAGCATTGCTTATGGCCATTTTGGTGAGGTTAAAGTACCTCATAGTTCTATCCAAACTGGCTTCCAATGGCACTAGCTTGGAGCTGAGCGGTTATGAACTTGCATATGGGACTTGGGACCTTACTACAGACTGAGTGACAAGGGAATCATCCATTTCCACCCTCCAAAACAGCCAAGCAAATTTGCTACTTAAATTCTTAGCAATAATATGTGCCCCACCGCCCAAATAACTGTTACTACAATTTAAAAAAGGCTGAAGTTTAAAATGCATTGTTAAAAAATGAATTGTGTTATGTCGCTGTAACAGGGAGAGACCTGGACTGGCCGTCTGACGCATGCACGATGCTGCAGGAAGGGGGCGGCAGTCCCGTGGGGTCTGCCTGCCAGTCATGGCGGTGACACGGAGAGGTGGGGAAGAGAGTGTGTGTGCTTTCCCCCTCTCTGAGTGGCTGGGAGGCGGGCTTTAATGGGACTGTTAGCCTATAAAGTAATGCTCTGTTGTTTCCTCAGATCTGCCCCTTTAGACTGGACCAGCGAGCAAAGCGGTCTGAGTTTGACTACCAAGGACGGAGGATAACAGCCGTCCGAAAAGGAAACTTAAAGAAAATAATTTTAAAGAAAGAGAGGGAAAAGTGGGGAATTGTTGGGCAGCCCCAGTATTGTTGTGCAGTGAGTTGGAGACAGCAGAGTGTAGGACGGAGTCCCGGTCGCACGGGTAGCTGACGACTGGGAGATCCACGCCGCAAGTGCAGCACATTTATTTTGTAGTTTTTCCTTACTGTGTTTTATTTTCCTGTTTCTTTTGCCTTCTTCGTTCTTTATAATTTGTGAGCACCTGCGAGTGCCGGACTGTACCTGAGTACCCTGCCGTGGTATTCCCCGCTGGCTCTGGATACCATAGCTGGTAGCCAGACCACGGACCACAAGCGCCCTCACGGGCTAAAAGAAGTCAGTGCACCCACCAGAGTAAAAATAAAACCAAGCACCTGTGTGGTGTTTTCAAATACCATTTCTGTCTCCTGTGTCAGTGAATACCGCACCCTTCCACACGTGGTGTCAGAAGTGGGATTCACTGGCACTGCCCAAACAAAGCAGTGCACCCACCCACGGAGAAGAAATGGATGCCGCCCAGTTTGCGGCCATGATGGACCTCCTGCGCCAGACCCTAACTGCTGCGGTGCAGGGGCTGCTCGACCGGCAGGTCCTGACCCCAGGTTACAGAGACCCACAAAGATGACAGCCGAGGATAAACCCGAAGCCTACTTGAGGTGTTTGAGGCCATGGCGACCTCGGCCGGGTGGGCTCAGGCACAGTGGGCCAGCTACCTCTTGCCCCAGCTGACGGGGAGGCACAGGCAGCAGCGAGAACGCTATCCCTGAGAGGATGATGGACTACCCCGCTGAAAGCGGCCATCCTTAATCGCTGCGGGGCCACCCCAGAAGGGTATCGGCGAAGTTCCGGGAGGAGCGGTTTTCGGCAGAGGAGCATCCCAGAACCATCGCCCACCGCTTAAAGGATTACGCCATGGGCTGGCTGAACCCGACGCGAGCACCAAAGCCAGGTTGGTGGAGGTGATCGTGGTGGAGCGCTTCCTGGAGTGCTTGGCACCGGCACCTCGGCTGTGGGTGCAACGGCAGGCACCTGCCACTCTGGATCGGGCGGTCGAGTTGGCGGAGCAGTACCAGGCAGCAGAGCCAACGCCAGCAAGACTGCCTGGAAGGAGCACAAGGGCTGTATCACCCTCCACTGGCCCCGGAGAGGGCCAAGGGACTGGGGAAGGGGTAGACAGGTATTTGGGCGGGGTGTCAGCGGGAGCTCCCGCCCGGGAACTGGGGCAGGGTGGGGTTACCCACGGGCTGCTGCGGTGTCGGACCGGGTCTCGCGGACACCTTACCGCCGAGCCCCTTTGATGGCTCCAGTGTTTCCTCCCCTTGTTGAAGCGCCGGGCGAGAAACCAGCCCACCAAGGTGTTGGACGTGCAGGAGGTGGGCCACATCGCTCGGGATTGCCCGTGATGGAATGTGACCTCAGCCGACCAGGTAAGCATGTTCAATTACCTCAGTCACTTCAGCAGACGGGTTTTGTTATTCCTGTGACCGTGGATGGTACAAAACCCAGGCGCTCCTGGATTCAGGGTGTGGTCAGTCCCTAATACAGGATAGCCTAATCTCACCGGGCATAAACAAATATTGGGACGGGTGCATATTAAATGTATTCATGGGGATATACGCTCTTATCCTAAGGTTAGTATAACGGTGAAAATTGGCCAGCAGGTGACGCGGGTGCAGGTGGGGTTGTGTCCTCGATTGCCAGTACCGGTAGTTCTGGGACGGGACTGTGGGCAGTTCAAGAGTTGGTTGGCTGCCCTGACAGCCCCGTCCTCCCTATTGGCTAAGAAAGAGGAAGTAATTGGAGAGATCTTTCCCTTTCGCGACCCGGAGTGGTTTTGTCATAAAATTAAAACCCCGTAAAACTAAACGGGAGCGCCGGGCTGCTAAGAATGAGGGCTGGCAGTGGAAGGGGTTTGAGAAGTTTCAGGTGGGGGCGATTGGTGAAGAGTCTGGGGAGGCCGCGGAGCCAGCGCAGGGGTCTGGTTCGCTGCCTCTGCTCAGGACCGACCTGATCCCGAGCTGGAAGCCATGGGAGCTGATTTTTGGCTCGCCCCGTGACTTCCGACTTGAGCAAGGGCGTGACGACGTGCTGGGCAGGCTCTTTGACCAAGCAGCTGTGGTTAATGGTCGGGTGGTCGAGCCCAGACGCGCCGCCACGCACCCTCACTTTGAAATCGCCGAGACCTCCTGTACCGTGTTGACAAATTGCCCCAGACCGGGGAAGTGCGTCACCAGTTGCTGATTCCTCAACCATTTAAGGAGGATTTATTGCGGCTGGCTCACGCTATTCCTTTGTCTGGTCATTTGGGCAGGGATAAGACTAAAGCAAGGCTTGTGTCACGGTTCTACTGGATGGGGCTGGATGGTGACGCCAGACGCTTTTGCAACGCTGTGGGGAGTGTCAGAAGGCTAGTCCTAGAGCCGCCCCACGAGCCCCACTGGTGCCGTTGCCCTGGTGGAAGCTCCGCTTGAGCGTATTGGAATGGATTTGGTTGGGCCGTTGGAGAGAAGTGCGCGGATACACACACCTATTGGTCATTCTGGATTACGCCACGCGTTATCCAGAGGCCATTCCCTTCGCTCTGCCTCAGCCAAATCTGTTGCCAACGAGCTTGTGAAGGTCTTTTCCCGAGTGGGGATTCCCAAAGAAATACTAACCGACCAAGGCACCAACTTTATGTCCCGACTAATCCATGGAACTTTTGGGAATTAAGACCATTAGGACCTCGGTAGTTTCATCCTCAGACCGATGGTCTTGTGGAGCGCTTTAATAAGACCCTTAAGAACATGTTGCAGATTTATTAATAGTGATGTGCGTTATTGGGACCAGCTGATTCCTCCCCTTCTCTTTGCGATCAGAGAGGTACCCCAGGCGCCCACGGGTTTTTCGCCATTCGAGCTGCTGTATGGGCGAAGACCGCGGGGTGTACTCGATCTGGTCAGAGAGATGTGGGAGGAACAGCAGGATAATTTGACTAATACAGTCCGGTATGTGTTGGACCTGCGCAAACGTCTTGAGTCTGTGGGAAAATGGGCGCATGACAATTTGCAGCAGGCTCAGCACAGACAGGAGACGCAGTACAACCGAGGTAGCCAGACCACGGACCACAAGCGCCCTCTACGGGCTAAAAGAAGTCAGTGCACCCACCAGAGTAAAAATAAAACCAAGCACCTGTGTGGTGTTTTCAAATACCATTTCTGTCTCCCGTGTCAGTGAATACCCGCACCCTTCCACAGTCGCCATGTATTATAACAAATGATATACATCAAAACTATACATATAAAGCTGTAATTTTAACTCTGGTTTCTGGTGACATTTAATAAATTACTCAAGCTAGAGCTTTCGTGATTTTTGGTTTTAACCAATAAAAAACAGCCTCAATACCAAAAAATGTAATCGGTGTATAGCCAATAAACACTGGAAAACACCGGAAAAACTGTGGAAATGGTTACTCAATTGATGTTGACCACCCCTTTCCCATTTTAAAAAATAAAACCTACTACAAAAAAAAAAAATTAAAAACTACATTTCCCAGTGCAGTTGGGTAATGTCCCTCCTTTCTGATTTGTATCTATCATTGATTTGTTCTGAATACTTTCAACCCACCCCAACTACTGAGTGATAGCACATCCCCACATTTCTATTGGAGACTCTACTTGTGAGATTTAAAAAAAGATTACAATTAGGAATGGAGGCTTGTTTGAGGGATTTAAAGCTGTATTACAGTTAAGATACGGAGGATTTAAAACAGAATTGCAAATTGTGGCGAAATGTAAAAAAAATGCTTACACACAAAGAGGGTATTTGGCTGAGGTAATGTCTTACTAAATTTATGTTGCATATTGTTTTACTAACTTGCATCGTTCTGCTCTTTCACACATTTCTCACTGTCTTCTACTGATTAAACTTTAAATCCACAGTTCTTTTGTTGCGTTCATGTACTGATTAGTAGTTTTTGTCATCAACCTTATTATACACAATCTGATTATACACATCATCGTTCACCGTGTATTGTACTGCTACTAATAATACTTATGATAATAATAATAAAAACAGTCCGAATTGTCACCAAGCTAAAACATCAGCGTATTAACTGAGAATAGGCAGGAAACCATGTTCGTAAACCACGTGAAGGCTCATTGCAAAGTCAGCCAGTTGAGAGAAATTTGGCACACTTGGCGTTGCAAAAATATCCCTCAAAACAGATTTACCTCAGGCCCTTAGGGAGGCAGGGTCGATGGGTTGCATTTTGCATTCATTGATGTGCACAGTTATAAATTGAACCTGATAAGTAGAGGGAGGGTTGCCAAAAAATGGGTATTTTACTGATCTTCCAGAAATCTAAATGTGATCTTCACCCAGGCAACAATAATGTGTATCTGGTTCATCAAATTAGAAAAGGAAGGTGTATCATTGAGTTAATAAAGCTCAGTTTTGTGTTTTAGTAATTTCTGATGGCTCATTAGAATTCAGAAAACTCCTGGGGGAAAAAACCCCCAGAAACATACCGTGGTAGCCATGGCCAGCTATAATGGTGAAGTATAGTGCGTTATGCTGCATGAAAGAATTCAGGTCAATGCGTTATGCAGTTCAGTTAATCTGTCCTACATCTTCTACGCTGAAGGGCGATATCTAACTAGAAGCTGGTTTGTCACAGATTACTACTGAAATACAATTTTTCACATGTTCAGGTTACTATGGAAGGCCATCTTCCATTTGATCAAACAGGAAATTAAACTAAACCCAAGAAAGTACAGTAGAGTAGATGTAAACCAATGCAGAAAGTTCATATTTCAAACTCTTTGTGGCGAACGAGATATGTTCGATATAATGTTCTATCATTCAGATCGCTAAAAATAAATTAATATACTTCTATTCCATTGGAATCAAAGGAGGTGAGACTGTTTACTAAAACTGGATTTTTGGACTTTATTTGAAAAAAATATGTTATTATTATTATTATTATTATTATTATTATTATTATTATTATTATTAATATTAAGACAGTTAAACCCGCTTTTTTCCCTTTGAACATAGTATGTTCCAAAAACCGTTAACAGCAACCTATTCACATGTAGGGCCAATACATTTCCCAAAGTGGATTTTTTTTTTTATTAGTCTGATAGAGCAATTATTTCAGCCTTTGTGGTTTATATACAAAACTTTTCCTTTCCAACGCTTTTCCAGTTTAATTTGAAACTAAACACTGACGTGAGAACAGATGCTGCCTGACAAGAAACGTGATCCTGTAGCAGTTGGAAATGATAAAGTGGGGTGCAGTCAGTTGAATAGCTTATAAATGTGTTTGATGTTAAGAGACGTTTGATAATAACTGAAGTGATGTTCTAAGGAGCTTATTTCCATTGACTCCCCAGTGTATGCTTGACATCTCAATGTATGCTTGACATCTCAATGTATGCTTGACATCTCAATGTGTGCTTGACATCTCAGTGTATGCTTGACATCTCAATGTGTGCTTGACATCTCAATGTATGCAGAGTTTGACATTAAGCGGGTTTCACTTAAGCAATAGAACCCGACTGGTAAAGGCCTGAGCTGAAGGCGAGGACATTTAATATAAAGAGATAATGATAATTCTTTTTAATATGTAGATTATAGAGACAGAATACACTTGTGGTGTAGTTTTCAATATGATTCACATTGTTTTAGTGCCCCGTCTGGCAGTTTTATCTTAGTCTGGCTTTCACCCACTCCCTTGTATCTATGTGCTTCATATAAAGCCTGCTCTTTCCTTCTGCTCAATGATGCTATTTTATCTTTGTTAAAATTGTGTGTGATATGTCCTATGATACAGATAGATCTCCCTTTGTTTGTCGAACTATATTACTAGCAAATCTAAGCTTTTTATGATCTCATTACCCCAGTAACTAGCTGCATGGTATTTTAGGGTATTGAAATGTGATACATCTTCATTAATAAAATAACGCTGATAACAACACTGATAACTTTGTTTTTTTAAATTGTAGGTCTTCAGTGATTTAATTAGGCTACAGTTTAATTATTTGTCTTGTCCTGTAGAAGTGCAGTACATTTACTTTTTGGTATCCTTCAGTACCTTGAATTACTTTTACATTTATTTACATGTTCTGTCCAAGAGGCTATGGACACGTTATGTGAGGCCCAGCCAAAATAAATGATAAAGAAAAAATACTGACTGTATTTTCATAGCACACGAGTTATGATGAATGTGCATAACATGTATTGTTGTATGACTTTGATTTTACACACCCTGATAGAACTGCAAAGATCTCACTCACTGTTTACAGGCCACTGTCATTTCCACTATTAATGATGCTATCTCAAACAATTTGTTACCCACATCTTCACATAATCTAATAGTGGAAAACCCCCGTTGCAGTCGTTTTTACTTATTTCCAAAAATCCACAAACCAAACAATCCAGGCCGCCCAATTGTATCAGTCTGTTCATGTCCCACAGAACTGATCTCCAAATTTCTTGATGCAATCTTCAAACCCCTTGTTGAATCACTGCCTTCCTATATTAAAGACTCTACACATTTTCTTAAACAATTGGATAATATCAAAGAACAGCACCCTTGATAATATTATTCTTTTTACAATGGACATTAAAAGCCTCTACACTGTTATACCAAATAATGAAGGGTTAATTGCAATAAAACACTTTCTTGATGAACAGATAGTGAAAGAACCTCCAACAGATATCCTTCAGACTGGCTGAACTTGTGCTTACATTGAATTGTTTTTGCTTTGATGGTAATTTTTACACTCAAGTAAGGGGTGTTAGCATGGGAACTAAAATGGGACCATCGCATGCTTGACTTTTTGTGGGATCAGTTGAAAACAAATTTTTACAGCAATACAATGGAAATACACCAGGTACACTGACGACATCTTTGGAATTTTCACCAAATCTAGTGAGGATTTAAAACAGTTCATTTAGTCTGTAACAAATTTCCATCCTGCCCAGGATTTCACATGGAACATATCAGAAACAGGCAATAGTATATCTTTCTTAGACATTTCCATCATTGTTTTCAATTCCACCATTAACACCACTGTCTACTACAAACCAAATGATTCTCATTCATATTTGCAGTATGACTCCGCACACCCTAAGGCTTGCCGTGACTCGATTCCCTGTTAAGACTCAGACGTATTTGCAGTGACGATCAAGATTTCTTCGCCAAAAGCGAGGAAATGTGTGTGTTTTTTGGAAATTGTGGCTTTCCGGTCAAGATCACTAAAGCTAAATCCTCTATTTCAAATATAAATAGAAAATGCTTTATATAATAACAATATACAACACACAGATGATAGAATCCCTCTGGTCCTCACTTACCACCCTATCAACAGAAAGATACAGACAATTGTGCAAAGAAACTTTACTATTTTACAACAAGACCCATCTACAGCGCCTATTTTCAAGACTCGCCCCTTTTTGTCATATAGAAGAGACAAGAATTTAAGAGAATATGTGGTACACAGTGCTATTCGTCCTTCTGGGGAATCTTTGAAAGGCCCATATCCATGTAATAGACCACGATGTAATACATGTAAATACATTCATTCTGAAACAGAGATTAGATGCATTAAATCTTCATTCAACATTCATGAACATGTTATATGTACCTCTAAAGGAATAGTCTACTGCATTATCTGCAAGAAATGCAACAAATTGTATATTGGGGAAACTAAAAGGCATTTAGCAGACCGGTTTGTAGAACACTTCAGAAGCATTAACACCACTGCATTTCCAGTAGCCCATCACTTCAACAGTGATGATCACACTGCTGAAGACATCACAGTCTGTGTGATCAATCAGTGCTATGGAACAAATGTTGCTCAGAAACAAAAGGAACGAGAGTTTATCTTCAAGCTGGGAACTCTGGAACCTCTGAGAATGAACATTTTATTCTAATAATCATGACACTGTTCACAGAATTTTTGTATAATAACAATTCTTAAATAACAAGTTTACTGCACTGTGTTTACTTTTCTTTTTAAACAGCTGAAGGGCTTTTGCCCCAAACATCCTGAAAATAAAAGATTTTTTAATCTTTTAAACCTTGTGTACATATGCTTTCAATGCTGTACATGGCAGTTTTATATACATATAAATATTAAAAAAAAATATATATATATATATATATATATATATATATATATATATATATATATATATATATTAGGGCTGTCACTCGATTAAAATTTTTGATCAGTTAATTTTTAGACATTAGTTGATTAATTGGTAGATTCATCCCTGCCCATTTTTAATAAAGGTCATGATCTTATAGTGGCTGTCCTGCATACATACAAAAATCAATAGAATCTAAAATAACATAAGCCCAATGGGAATTTGGTCGTTTTAAAAGCATTTTTATTTCAGGAAATGTAACACATTTTCACAGAACAACATCAATCCATGAAAGAGTTTAATAGCAAAATATAATGTACAATAACTGAGAATTTTTGATGCAAACTATGGCTCCTTAAGAACAAGCTTTTATTTTATTTTTTTTACATTATGTTTAGGGCTTCCGGGTTTTTGGCAAAAAATAAAAAAAAACTTTTTAGGAACACGAAACAGGGAAACATCTGTTAAAACAACTCTCCTACCCATGTTCCACAATATAAACTCGTAAAAACTATCATAAACAAAACATTACAGTCGCAGCGTGTGACACGAGTAAAAGGCATTTACTCGCCTGAAACCATGCCAGGCCAAATGAAGGAATCGTGAAAAATAAATGCTGCACTGCACAGTCAACTCCGTTGAAATGAACTTTGTACATCCAACTTAAAAACATAGAATCTCCCTTTTCACCAACAAAATTTTAAAATGAATAGTCTGCTTTGATTGTAGTAAATGCAGACATATTTTTCCAAGCTGGCAACAGACATTAAGGATTGTTCTGTACGTTGTAGAAAATGTAAGAAGTGTGTGTGTGTGTGTGTGTAACAATAACAAACCAGATAAGAACTGACGCGGGAAGCCTTCTCGTGCGCATTCTTTCTCAGCAGGGGATGTTGGGAAATGGAGATAAAAATGCCCAGCCAAAAAAAACAACTGCCTGATTAAATTGTAAAACAAATGAATCTGTGATCAACTATTTAGTTGATTAATCGGTCCGATGAATCTGTTAATAGGAGCAGCCCTATTTACACTAACTTAGATGCAGCAGATCATTTCAGATTCTTGAGGGATTGATCATCTGTACGATTTGTGGGGTATCTATAGTTGTTAGTATTTAGACTTGTAAGCACTTGTTATATAGCCTGCTCTAGAACCATAACTATAATTCCTCCAGTTTGAACGAGCATGTCAGCAGAACTCTTAGCTGCACTCTTGACAAAATGCAAGATTGTCTTTTAAGTCCACAGCGCCCCCTGCTGCTTTGTTTAATGCATTTACTGCTTTCTTTTGCCACCTGGTGACAGGACTAATGAAGTGACGCTGATTGAAAACGTGATAAGAAAAAACAGAATTTCAAGGCAGTGATAGGTAAATAGCAGGCGGTGGCTACCACAGTAATTGTTCCTTCCAAGGATTTGGCCAAATACTGTGTTTTACTTCAACGTGGAGTTGTTTTCTCCAAAGCTTGCTGCAAGCTATCATTTCCTCTTCTGTGTCCTTTACTCATGATGACTTCATGCTCAGGAGGTGGCTTCTGTATTTCCCAGAAAATCAATTATAGTATAGTACACCACACACAGATTCCTGGAGTATGACTCCTTTTCAACATGCTTTTTCAAACACTTTTTCTAAACATACGTGTCTCAAAGGTGGGCCATGCCTTCTGTCTCTACTTCATAGATGGTTTGTGGTTGATGGAAAGTCCAGTCCAGCTAGCAATGGGTCTTTTGGACTTGGTCACAGGGACATTTCCTGAGCTTTAAGCAAACAGAAATGAGTCTGATGTTTGTATTCCTTGTTATACTTGGTGGACTTTGTGTTGAGCTTTGAAATTCAGTGCTGTCCTCATTGCACGGAAACGTAGTTATATAATTGGAATTTCCTGTTTTTTTTCATGTTGTGGAGCATTGCCCACAGTTTATTGCACTGTGGACTGACATCTGAAATGGAATTGCAACCAGAGTTGTGTCATTTTGCCATCATTATTAATTAAGTCTTTGGCGAGGTTTGAAATTCTTTCTTTTCTTTTTGACTGACCACAGAACCACTAGCTTTGGAAATTCTAGTGACTGCATGCGTAAGCCAGAATGTTAACCAGCAGTTTTCTGGTTACATGATCAAGATCGGTTAGGAAGCAGTCCATAATGTAATAGAGCATACTTGAGGAGTCTTGGATTGTTAAAACCCAGTTTTTTGGAACCCAAGCAAATCCAGGATCCTCAGCCTTAGGCACCATATTATAAAAGTAAAGTTCCAAAAGTAAATTTGACCTTACTGCAGTAATGTATTCAAGCCAGTTACTTTCCAAGTCTCAGAACTGGAGTCCAGAGGTCTGTTTAAATAAAAATATTATAAAGTTGCTTTGTAAATGCTTATGTAGTACTGTAATTAAATGAATGTGTTTATTTTAATAATTTAATTCAGTACAGCTTTAAAAAAAAAAAAAAAAAGCATTTGAATGGAAAGATTTGTCAATAGCAATCAAGAGTTACAAAACCACATTTCATTTAGGGCTTGTAAGTAGTTGTGGCAAGGTGGTTTGCAGTGCGCAGGTGTAGAGGTGATGCAGTGCTCAGGAATGATTGGAAACACAGTTCACAGTTAAACAACTCTTTATTTGGCTGGGTTGCTTGTTTTGCAACCAGAAATAATAATACCTGGCTCTAGACAACAATGTGAATCGCGCAGGAAAACCACGGGGTTCAGTCCCGAAACAAGACACACACAAACACAACACGGTCACAAGTCCAGAGTGAGGGCTCTTAGTGGAAGTGGTGATTTACAGGTTTATACATACACAATGGTGACGTGTAGTCCGGGTTTAATTGCTGGCTGTTTAGCTACAGCTCCCGGATATTAGCCTTCTATAAACGGCAAAGGTAACAGCTTAATAGAGAAACAAAACAACACACAAAAACTCACAGTTTCTTTATAACACAGTACTCCATCACTGGTTCTTTGATAACATTAACAAAGTAACAAATTGCTTCGCCACATCCTCTGATATACCCTCAGTCACCCCTCCTTCGATAGCAAGTGCAATCACGTATCCTCCAATCCATGACTGACACATCTCCTACAGCATTAAGGCGATGACTTCTGGTATTGTGACTCCGCCCCCTTTCTGGGTGGCCGACTTCCGACTGACCCTGGAATGAACTGCCAAACCATCCAGTCCGGGGCACAGTATTCCTGTTATACAGCGCCCTCCCAGGTCAGGAGGGAGATTGTTGACTAGGATTCATTCTCTGTCACAGTAGTCTTCAGAGGTTTTTTTTTCCCCACATGTAATATCCGAAAAAATGTGTTTTATTACTGTAGCTAAGTTATCCCCAAATTATAATGTACTAAACTGTAATTGTGACTGATTGAAAGGGGGGGCGGGGGGATTTGCATGTTATATTATTAACTCATTTGCACATTGTATATATTTAAATAGTAAGCTGCTGTGCTTTAGTAGTAGATTTTTTTTTTTTTTTTTGCTGTGGTGGCGTGCATAGGTGATAGTTTGATGTTCCAAGTTCAGCTATTGCAAGAGTAAAAACACAGCAGTAAAATCCTATTAATTGTTTCCAGTAGTTGCCTATTGAGATTTGAGTAATTGTGAATGACAGATTTGCATGACAATCAGTTTCCTGCTAACACTGGTCTTTCTCCAAAAAAAATCAGACTACGAAACAACCTCTGGTTTTTCATTACAATGGTACTTCATACAGTTCTTTTGCCAGCATCCTGTTACTGTGGCAGGCTTTCGTGACAACAGCATATTTAATGTTGTTTACATCTAGATCTGTGGCCCATATTTCACAGCTAGTCCGAAATAGCTTTGTAACTGGTGTGGTTAGCCACAGTATGCATTTTTATTGACAATATACAGATTTTAGCACTTATGTTGGGGTTTGGGGGTCAATTGCTGCATGAATATGTGCTTTGATTTGAGGAAAGAGCTTGAGAATGGAAGTGCCAGGTAAAAACAAAAAATAAAATAAAAAAAAAACACTGCAGTAATGAAATGAGAAAGTGTATTTGCAGTTTACCACCTTCTTATTAAGCATTAGAGAAAGAGTTACAGTAGCTGTACATGGTCCGGCGTCAATGCCGTGCATGTGGTTACTACGGCAACGGGGTCAAACAAACACCGGCTTCATGATTGGTGAGTTCCTCATACTGTACAATGATGTAACATGCAAGTCGGGAGATTTAAAATGGTTGTTTAAATAGTGTTGATTTTTGCAGTGTATGATTAACATTAAAAATGCAGACAGCTGACAAATCAAAAAGCGCTACATTCATTTCAACAGAAGATCACGTTCAGAGCTAAGAAAAGGGGACGTTGGATGGTGGGATTCTGTTTTGCTCAACTTGTAATGTGTCTTTAATGGATAATCTAAGAAAAGGTACTATTGACAAGCATCTTGACAGCGCAGTATACAAAAACAATTAATGTGATTAATTAGCAGCCCTAAACAGAACATTAACAAAACATAAACAACCAATCACAGAACACTCACACAGACACACACAAACAGAACACGCAGTCCAGTGGCCACGCCCTCTGCTCGTGCTGCAGTTCAGACTTGCGCACAGCAGCGCAACACGAGACGCTCACCATTAAAATATCTTGTCTTTGACTCAGGATTTGCATATCACATAGAAGTGAGTAAACTCTGTATCAAACTACAACAATCAAACTGCATCTAATGTTAAAGTGACGCTTTGCCAAACACCTTTTGAAATGTAAATAATGAAGTTTTAATTGACTGAGAGTGCTTTGCTGACTTTTAATATTACAAAATAAATCAGAGGGATATCAAGTTCAACAAACAAATATTTATTTGATATGAAGAGTTAAACATAAATGTTCCATTAAGAATTACTTTCTCTGCTTTGACTGTCTCGCAGGACGCTGTGATTTGGGACAAGACCCCCGCCCTCCTCCTACGGAGCACATTTATTTTGTCCTTAATGTTTTATTGAAGTTAATGTTCTCGCTGATTCAGCACCAAAAAGCCTTTCATAATTCCCCACCACTTCTTCTGCTAATACATTTAGCTCCTGGTCTATAAACTTCAGATTCCTCACCCTGTCCTCCTTGGTCGCTGTCATTGTGACAAACTCAGAACTGTACTTACCTTTTCTTTCCAGCGCGCTTATATATATTGTAAGGCAGCAGGTTGTGTGAGACAGCAGGGAGGGGGTTAAAACCTCCCTGAAGAGAGAAATGGCACCTTTGGTTTAATTGTTTTGTGCTTTTATTAATTAGTTTTATTAATTGTTTTATTGTTTAATTTAATTGTTTTATTATTAATTATCCCCTGCACCTGGGAGCCATTGTTAAATTAGTACCAGGTGCAGGGTATTTAAGAGGAGCAGTCAGTCTGCTCAAGGCTGCTGAGTAGAAGGAGGCAGGAGAGGTGCTCTGTCTCCGAGTAGCCAGAGAAAAGTAAGTGCGGTGTAAACCTGTGTGGTTTTTTGTGTGATGCCAGGTAAACGGCTTAGCCGTCCTGCAAGTTAGTCAGGAATAACCTGTGTAGTAAGTACTCCAAAACGGAGTTAGGTTTTTGTTTTGTGTTGTTTGTTTTTATGTTTATTAAAAAGTAGCGCAACCGTGCTTAGAAAATCCATTTCTGTTGTGGTGGGTCGTAATTTTAAAGGGGCACGAACCCGTGAGAGCAAAATTCTTTTACATTTGGTGTCAGAAAGTGTGGGCGCCCCTAAGACCCTGAAAATGGATTTATGGAAAATGATCGAGCAGATCAATAGGAATGCCGCTGCTCAGAAGGAGCAGCTGGAGAGATGGGAGAGAGAGATGGGGTTGGCACCGCAGAAGAGGCAGGAGCGGGAGCCAACCGAATTGGAGCTGTTGCTCCAGGAGTGGGAGCAGGCAAGGGTAGCTCCACAGTCTCCCGAGCCAGAGGGGAAGAGCTGCCACTGCCAGAGCCAGAAGGGGAGAAGCCGCCGCCCGAGCCCAGAGGGAGGAGCCGCCTGCCGGAGCCCAGAGGGAGAAGCCGCCTCGGAGCCCAGAGGGGAGGAGCCGCCTGGAGCCCAGAGAGGAGGAGCCGCCGCTCGGAGCCCAGAGGGGAGGAGCCGCCGCCTCGAGCCCAGAGGGGAAGAGCCGCCTCGGAGCCCAGAGGGAGGAGCCGCCGCTCGGAGCCCAGAGGGCAGGAGCCGCCGCTTCCGGAGCCCAGAGGGGAGGAGCCGCCGCTTCCAGAGCCCAGAGGGGAAGAGCCGCCGCTGCCAGAGCCCAGAGGGGAGGAGGTGAAGAGCATACCTCCACCACAGTCCCGACCACCACCCCTACGGTCCAGTCCGGCGTCGCTGCATCCGGTCCCTCGCCCCTTGCTCCTGGACACCCTGTCGGTTGGCCTGGACCTCCCTTCACTTGACCTAGAGCCCAGGAGTCAGCAGAAGCGGTCACAGTTCTCCACCTGGTCCCCTGCTCCGCTCCTCCCGGACACTAAGACGTCGCTGCACTGCTCCCAGACGTCGCCACGCCCCTGGTCACTGTTTCGCTCCCCTTGGTGACCGGACGTTGCTACACTGGGTCCCAGCTGCAGACCTCTGCCCGCTGCTGCAGCCTTCAGTGCCCCGTTGTCGCTCCGGTCGCCCCTGACAAACCGCTGGGGTCCCTCGTCGCCGTGCGCGGTCCCTACCTGGCTGGGCCGGGACGTGGACCGATCCACCCTCAAGTCCGCCCGTGGAAGAGGGCGAAAAAGGACATTTATGGACTCGAGGGTGGGTGGTTGTGTTTTAGGGGAGGAGGTGGCCGTCGAATGGCCTGTGTCTTGAAAAGAAAAGGGGGGGGGATGTGTAAGGCAGCAGGTTGTGTGAGACAGCAGGGAGGGGGTTAAAACCTCCCTGAAGAGAGAAATGGCACCTTTGGTTTAATTGTTTTGTTCTTTTATTAATTAGTTTTGTTAATTGTTTTATTGTTTAATTTAATTGTTTTATTATTAATTATCCCCTGCACCTGGGAGCCATTGTTAAATTAGTACCAGGTGCAGGGTATTTAAGAGGAGCAGTCAGTCTGCTCAAGGCTGCTGAGTAGAAGGAGGCAGGAGAGGTGCTCTGTCTCCAGTAGCCAGAGAAAAGTAAGTGCGTGTAAACCTGTGTGGTTTTTGTGTGGTGCCAGGTAAACGGCTTAGCCGTCCTGCAAGTTAGTCAGGAATAACCTGTGTAGTAAGTACTCCAAAACGGAGTTAGGTTTTGTTTTGTGTTGTTTGTTTTATGTTTATTAAAAGTAGCGCAACCGCGCTTAGAAAATCCATTTCTGTTGTGGTGGGTCGTAATTTTAAAGGGGCACGAACCCGTGAGAGTAGTAATATTACTATAGCTTATGTCAAAAGTCAGATTTATGATCCTTTTGACCTTTTTTTGACCTTATATGTATGAAAATATGAATATATAATGAGGGGGCGTGGGTTTATGAATTTATGAATATATAATGAGGGGGACGTGGATTTTATGGTTGTTACAAGACAGATATGCTTATTGAATATAGGCTTATATATGCCTATAAACTTATTGCACGTTTTTTTTTATAAGATATGTACAAAATCATAGTTTAATATGTTATTTATGTAATCAGGGGATAGTGGGTACACTATTTTAAATGCTTATGTTAACTAATGCTTGGTGCAGACAACATTAAAGTCTTAGTATTTTTACATAAGACACTTAATGAAAAAGAAAAGCAGAAAAGAAAACAACTTATTAACCATTTACAAGCATTTAAACATTACACTTTCTTAAAACATTATTAAATAAATAAGAAATAAGCTTACCGGGTTCAGAGAATCATGATGGTTATGTGTTTGAGCAAATGGTTGAAATGATCGAAACTACGAGGGTTTTTAAAAAGGGCATGTCTGGGCATGTTTTTCAGACCTCATAAAAGGAGGAAAATATTTGTGCAGTTTATTAGAGTGCTACACAAGATGTCTCAGGCCTGCGTTAGTTTCTGCTCTGAGAAAGTGGCTCTTGAGGACCGACAAATGTCTGAACTTATAAGAGCCTTTAAAAAATGCACATTAGCCCCTCCGCAGAGGCTGAAGAAACCACGGACTGCAAAAAGGTTCAAGAGAGTCCAGGCAAGGGGTCTTTAAGCATCTGTCCGAAGGATCCTCTGCGCCCGTACATACTCCTCTGTGTCCTGAACTGAAAATAGACCAAAATGAGAGAGGGGCGGATGTTTGGGGTAACTCAGAAAACGCCCCTAGGGGTGTTACCCCTTGGACCCGATCATGGATCTCTGATAGGCTGTCTCAAAGGATATCCCGGGCCAGAGGTGTCCTCACCCGTCATAGGCTGTCACCTGATCTTAGGGAACATACTAAAGGGGCCCCCACACACCTTTTATGATTGAAGGAGTCTGACGCCATGTCTTCTGCAAACTTTAGATACTTCTCTGAAAATGCTGTTCTTGAAACTAATGATCTTGAGATGGATTGGACCAATGAAGAAATGACCAAGCTTATAAAAGACTTTGAAAATGTTCCCTCCTCAACCCTGCAGAGTCTGACGACGCCGACGGTCCTTTAGGCATCTCTTTTGAAAAAGTATTAAAGATCTCTAGGGTCTCCTGGCTTCTCTATTGGAAGTGATCATTGACCGTGATATGGTGAAAAATTGCCGCGGTTGCGAAATTGACCACCCGAGCCAGCTGAGACACAGTTGTCTTTTTGAAGCGGACCCCGATTATTTCGATCAACATTTTGAAGAAATACTAGAAAAAATACACGTCCCGTGGCTAAAGCTTCTGGTGGCTAAAGCTCTAGCTTGTTTCAATTTCCATCCGTCTTTGACAAAACTTCAGAAACTGGTGGAAGATATTTTAACAGAGCTAAGACCTGAACACAGCATTAGACGTAAACTGAGCCATCTACAAGAAGCCCTGGATGACAAGACCCGAGACATTGTCAACAAAATAACCAAAGCTTTCTACCATCGTAGTTTTACTAACCCCAAGCTCCTTTAGCTTATTACGGAGCCTATGACTTTGAAAATGGGGAACGTCCAGACTCCGCAAAACTGAGGAAAACCATGGAGGGGCTGTTGTTTGAGTTAATAGCCGAGAAAGTGGCTTGTAAGAGACTCTTTCAAAACCTGATCCCCGTAAATGTTAAAATGTTCAACAATTTAAAAAGTGTAACTGATTTAATCCATAAAGATGTTGATGCTCAAGAATGGCATGAGTTGGTAGATACACATGTAAAACACTGTAGCCCCTTAAATACATTTTTAATGAATATATTACCAAAAATGTTTGACAATGTAGAAGACTGCAAATGTATGCATATCATTGTTTTGTATGCTTATGTAACTGATGTCTGTTTTATAACCTGGCTAGGTTTTTAAGAGATGAAGATATATCAAACGTTGTACAAAATGTAGTGTATTACTTAGTGACTAACCATGAATGTTTGTGTAAAAGCTTTATATGTCTTCTAAAATGTCCTAATCTTCTTGATAAAATGTGAATAAAACTTTTGAACTTCACACGTGTCTCAGAGGTGTTATGATAAATTTGAATAAAAACCTTTTGAACTGCAGTTGTGTTATTTTGGTTAAAGATGTCACTTCAGCGTATGAAAAAATATACTACGATCCCTCAAATCCTGGGGGTTTAGGGGTTTACAAACTCTTCAAAGGGCTCTGGGGCCTGACGGTCCTAAAGTCTCTGAGAGGGCTCTAACAGACTTTTTATCAGAGCAAGACTCATATAACGCTACATAAGCCCTCTAGAATAAACTTTAAAAGAAACACCGTATTTGTATCTAATATCGATACTCAGTGGCAAGCTGATTTAGTGGATATGTCTAACTTGTCAAAAGAAAATGGAGGTTACAAGTACATGTTAACATGTATAGATATCTTATCCAAATATGCCTGGGTAGTACCACTGAAAAATAAGTCATCTAAGACAGTGACCGAGGCATTCAAGAGGATCCTCAGCACAGGTAGGAAGCCTAAAAACTACAAACTGATAAAGGGACTGAATTTCTAAACAGAGCATTTCAGAGCATGCTAAAAGAACATAATATTCTACACTTTACCACGGGAGTGAACTAAAAGCCTCTATTGTTGAGAGATACAACAGGACTCTGAAAACAAAAATGTGGAAATATTTCACCGCCTTTAACACTCACAAGTATATGGATAAACTACAAGAAATGGTACAGTCATATAACAACTCCTTTCACCGTAGTATTCAAATGAAACCTTCAGAAGTTAATGAAGACAATTCATTTAAAGTGTTTAAAACTTTATACTCTAAGAAGAAAAGCCCTAAACATATAAAGTTTAAGTTTACTGTCGGTGATAACGCCAGAATTTCAAAGTTAAGAGCTCCCTTTATAAAAGGCTATGAACAGACGTTTACGACAGAGATTTTACTGTAACAGAATGTATACCAAGATTTCCACCGGTGTATAAACTATGTGATTATGATGGAGAGGTTATAAACGGCACCTTTTATGAACCAGAATTGCAAAAATAAATGTCAAGACTGATAGGTTGTTTAGGATAGAGAAGATAGTTGCTGAGAAAAAGGAAAATGGTAAAAGGCTTATCTCATAAAATGGGCCGGCTGGCCTGAAAAATTTAACAGTTGGGTCGCTGGGCATCAGGTGGTGGATCTAAAGATTTAACAAGTCCTGCGTGTATTTAATTACACTTAAAACATTATTCAAGATGTCTCAAGACTCTTTTTATGTGACTCTGCCTAGTAACGCTTCACAGGATGTTTTCCCTAAAAACGCTATAGCCGATTTTACTACCAAGTTGGTTAAAACAATGAATCTACCAGGAAAATGGGAAGTTTGCTTAGCAGAGATTCAATACCCCCATACCTGGGATAATATCAACCTTAATGACAGCAGTTTTATTACTTTCGAAATAGAAAAGGCCATAAAACGTGATTATACTATCCCTAAAGGATATTATGAGACCCTTCAGGATGTAATAACGGCCATGAACGATGCCCTGCTCGGAAAAGGACTAGATCATAAAGGTGACAATGTTGACGATGAACAATATAAAAATGATTTGAAATTAGTATATAAACCTATAGAAAGAAGAATTTATATAAAAAGTACTACTCCATTTGTGATTTTTGCCCAAGAACATCTCGGACAAATGTTGGGATTTCGTGAGACTATAAAAGGCTGAAACTATTGGACTATTGGGGCCTATTGAGGCTAAACTGTATACCGCTCATTTGAGGACCCTCTATCCCGCCGATATCCGAGCAGGTTTTACACCATGTATGTCTATACAGATATCATTACACATCAAGCCGTTGGAGATAGTTATGTGCCTCTTCTAAGGTGTGTCCCTATTAAAGGCAAAACAACGATATAATCACTGTAACTTATGACAGACCTCATTACGTACCCCTCAGCAAGACCAGCTTCGATACTATAACTATACAAATTAAGACGGATCAAAACAAGTTAGTGCCATTCCGTTTTGGGAAGGTTGTAGTGAAGTTGCATTTCCGACCTGTAAAGCCTCTTTTTACACCTAATTGAAAAGAAAAATGAGACCTCATGGATATGTCAATCCTTATATTAATTATTACAAAAATCAAGCTGGTAATGGTTTGCCTGGATTTTCTGGAGCTCCTGTGATGTATGGAGCGGGTATAGGGGTATTTTTCGAAGTCTTTTCAGAAAAGCTTTACCTTTACTTAGAAGGGGTTTTGAAATAGTTAAACCTCATTTTAAATCAGCTGCTAAAAATATTGTTAGTGACGTAGTGTCAAATGTCCTAACAAGTCATAACCCTCCTAGCCATAACAACAGCCAGTCAGGGAGGGATTGATGGTGATGTCCAGAGGCTACAAGAGAAAACGTAGCAAACCCCGGGATCTCGCCATCATCATCACAAAAGGCTAAACCCCATACATACAGGTCATTTAGTAGCAGCAACCGGAGAAGGAGCAAGAAACCAAAGACTCACGGTACAAAGAAAAACAGAAACATCTTTTAAATCATGACTCTGGTACATCATATGTCTCAAGAATGTGTGAAATCAGAATTGGATCTGTTTACCATCCCCTATACCCAAACAAGTATTGAAAAAACCTTTATGTGGAAATTCCCCCTGTCTGCCTTGTCTGACACAGCTCCGCTCGAATTTTACATAGCGGGAATGGGGAAGATTATCTTGATTTGAATAATACTCTTTTAAGACTTTCATGCAAAATTACTAAGGCTGATGGCACTGATTTAGCTGCAGACAGCGTAGCTGGTATTATCAATTATCCCGTAGCTACCATGTTTTCACAAGTGGATGTAACTTTAGGAGACCGCCTAATAAGTCAAAGCAGTAATACTTATCCTTACCGTAGCATTATAGAAGCAATGCTAAACTTTAGTAAGGACACCCTAGAATCTCAATTCACAGCCGGCTTGTTTTACAAAGATACCCCAGGACACATGGATGAGACTGATCCTGCAGGGGATAATGAAGGTTTAGTTAAACGACATGCTTTTACCAGATTAAGCCATACAGTTGAACTTTTAGGACCATTGCATTCGGATATATTTTTTCAAGAAAAACTCATGTTAAATGGAATTGACCTGAAAATTAAAATGGTGAGGGCCAGTAACACTTTTTGTCTAATGTCTGATGCTGCAGAGGCGTTCAAACTTAAAATTTTAGAAGCCTCTCTCTATATTAAAAAGTTAAAATAGCCCCGAGGTAAGAATCGCTCACGCTCAGGCGTTGATGGCCTCTAATGCAAAATATCCTATAGATAGAGTAGCTATGAAAGTTTTAGTGTTCCTAGAGGGAGCAGGGTATGTAATCAGGAGAATTTGTTTCTGGGGCAGTTACCAAAGTTTGTAGTTATTGGTTTAACAGATAATGACGCTTTTAGTGGCTCCTATGCTAAAACCCTTTTAACTTTAAACACTTTGCTGGGAACTTTATAGCTATGTACGTCGATGGTGAACAAATCCCCTCAAAACCTTTACAACCCAACTATACAGCAGGACACAACCCCGTCCGGGAATATTACAGTCTAATACAAGCCACGGGTAGACATCTCAAAGACAAACCGCTGATAATTGATCGGTCAGACTTTATTAGAGGCTATGCGCTCTATGCCTTTGATTTGACCCCTGACCAAGAATGTGGAGATCATTTTTCCTTAGTAAAAATGGTAATATGCGCCTTGAAATGCGTTTTGCCAATGCTCTGCCAGAGACTGTGAATATGATTGTTTATGCTGTTTTTGAGAACGTGATTGAGGTTTCCCACCAAAGAACAGTTCTCTTTGATTACTGAAAAGTTTGATACAACTTTGATCCTTTTAAAATGAATACCACCCAGCTTACAGCTTTGCTATCCAGCAACCCTTCGACTGAAAAATATTTTTATGGGGTTCTAGCTAGTGATCAACTACCTAAAGCAAAAATAAAAAACTTCCTGCGATGTTTATTGTCAACACCGACCCCCAAAATTATCCTGGAGAACACTGGCTGGGAATTTATCTAAAAGAAGAGGGTTATGGAGAGTTTTTGATTCTTACGGTAACCCTCCAGATTTTACTTATTTTCCTAAAACTATCTCAAACTTTTTATACACCAACGCTAAACAAACAGTGTACAATAATCAACCTCTACAAGGTCTTATGACCACTACCTGCGGACATCACTGTGTTTTCTTCTTACATCATCGAGCCAAAGGACTTACTTACCCTGAGGTTATGGCTCTCTACAGCTCTGATTTAAACAAGAATGATCTGATGGTGTCCCGATTTATACATTGCATGTCTAACCCTAAAAACAGAACTGTATAAATATATTTTCATGCGTGCAGTGTGTCAAGACTCACCATGATTTTAAAAATGTTATGAATGTTAGTCTTCAAAAACTTACGACAATGTAGATGTTGAATAAATATTTTTATTGTTGTAAAGACTTATACAGACATATATATCAGACATTGATTATACACCATTTGCATGAATATACAACAAATGTATCAGACAATGATTATACAACATTTGCATGAATATACAACAAAATGTAAAAAGTGTGAAACTCAATAAAAACAGTAACACCTTAATAAGTGGCCCATAACTGCTGTCTTTTTTCTGCTTCTTATTCATGGGGGTATCTAAGGGTCTTTTTTATAGGCCTCTATGAGTTGTCGTGTTTGAGAATTAGGCACTGTAGAATAAGGGACATTTATCACAGCCAAACCTTTGATGAATTCAACCCATCCTACAGGTAGCCTATGTTCAGGGATGTTGGTATTCCCAGTAGCGGCCCTGATTAAATCAACCATATGCGACCCTCTAATGTTCTTGCCCCTAAGAATGAATTCCCTTGATCATTCCATGAGGTAACCAAAGCATTCTGAGACATTGCGTTTAAAATAAATTTAGCATTTTTCTTAGACCTGGAGGGATGCTACTCATAACATCAGTCACAACTTTAGATTCAGATTCTGCATCAGTTTGTGCCATTTCCACAGAGGGAGGTGTAATCAATGTTAGGGTATTAAGCTCTTTTTCACTCTGTTTAATCAAGGCTAGATATCTCTGTAAGGAGCTGGTGTATAGCATAACTTTTTCATTGTCACTGATGTCATTTCTTAGTAGAATGCTTTTCATTTCAGAGTCAAGTCTGCTTTCAACTGCTTTTTTAATAGGTTCGGGGCGTTGTGGCTCAGGCTGTCGAAGTCTATCGAGTTGATGTTGCGGTACCAGAAACATTTTCTGGGAGTGAGTCATTTTACAAGTTAACTTTGAGGTGTTAAGAGTCCTGATAAAAAGGCAGAGCAATCCTTATTAAAGCACCAATAAAACCACCACTCTGATTCACAGTTTTTTCTTCTTTTAATTGAATGGTTCTTATTACATAGGCTCTTTATAACACGTCGCTGCTTTTTGAGAGTGTTTAACTGACTCGAGGTCAAGGGGATGTTACCCTTTAAGGCGTTTAAGGCAATTTCAACAATAGATTTGATAAAATCGTCAGAGGCGTCTCGTAAGACAGCTCTTCTCTGAGGAGCAGAGCCGCGAACTATGCTCTTTAAGAGATGGAGGTTACGTTTTATTCTAGCGGACATGATGCGTTGTTGAAGAGTCTAGATAAATAAAAGTTTTAGAGCAATAACAAGTCGTTTATAAGTGTTTTGTCTTGGTATTTCTCATGATATAAGCAACTGGCCAATCAGGAGTAAATAAACCAGTTCTTAGACGGTATGCTTCGGGGGTTTGTGCTTTTAAGTCTATTAAAAGATAACCATAGGGTTTTTTTGTGGCATCTTCAAACGCTTCTAAGAAAAACTTGGAGTTACCGGGATACATCTGGCGGGCTAGCGTATTGATTTGAAGTTTATCTCTGGGGTTTTTAAACAGAATAATGTAATTGGCATTCAAGTTAATGGTACGGCTCATTTTTCCTTGAAAAATAAATTTTGAACCAAATACAGCACGCATAAATTCCTATGATGAACGTATTTTGTAAAAGCTTTCTGTATTTCATCATTTTCGCTAGCTGCCTCCATCAAGTCATCTATAATGATTAAATTGATTTTGTTAGGAGGCATTAAATTATCATCGGTTAATGAAGACGGTATGCCTTCAATAAATTTTAAATTTTTAAATTTAAGTGCCAATTCGTTGTATAATGGTTGCCAGCAGCTATAGCACCATATGATATTCTCAGGGTTTGGGAAAAGATCTGTTGAGAGTTTTCTAAAAGCTGCTTCACAAAGTAACTTTTGCCTGAATTGGAGGGCCCTGAGATTATAGCGGCAAAAGGTACGGTTAGCCTAATATCAAAGCCGTCTTCAGTAGCCATAAGGAAGAGATGTGTAATCAGACATCAAGACTCGCTTATTGTATACTATCTGAAACGTTTTCTGGAGTGGTTTGTTTTCCAATTGAAATTCTTTTTTATTACGGTGAATCTGGGAGCCTCGAATCATGATATGTTCTGCAGGGGTGTTTCTATCAGGATTCACAAAGTTTTGAACTAGATCTTTTAATGAAGCGAGGTTAATTAATTTGGAATTCTCGTAGTTTAGGGTAATACCCTTTACTTTGAGACATGTTTTTCCTCTGTTTGTGACGTATCCATATGTTTTAGGCCCTCCTGACACAAACTCTGTAATGTATTCCCCGGTTCAACTCACTAGTTAAATCTCCAAGATAATCACCAAGTTCTGGACGCCAAGCATGGGGTCTACTGACAAAGATCACAGAGTCCGTATCATGATACAGACAACGACTCTGCAGGCGATCCATGAGGTTATAGAGCTCTAGCCGGGCGTAAGCGGTTGTAAACGCTGCTATGAAGACATTTACATTACCAGGGGTGTATAGGTTTCAGAAGCATAACGCCACTGCACCAGCGCCACCGTATCACTTACAAAACAAAAATGAGAAACATGATATCTTTTTGAAAAGAGATAATGGAAAAACAGGTCAGGATCTTTAACTAAGCTCGTAGAGAGGTGGTTAGGTTTCTGTCCAAACTTCCCCCACAAGGAATTTAAGGATAGTTTGGAGATTTGTCTTTTAGCAGGGTTAACATTAATGTTTTGAGGATCTAATTGAATCCCCTCTTTCTGAAAATATTCATCAATATAACGCTCTTTACTCACCTCATCGGTACAATGAGAGGGGTAACCTGAACTTTCCTGTTTCCCCTTGAGATGGCTATTAATGTAGTCTGTAAAGAGAGTGTCAGATTTCTGAGGAAAATGCCAAACTTCGTGTATTTTAAACACTTTGTAACCTTTCTCAAGAGCTTTGACTACCTCTACACTGCACCATGTTCCTGTCAAGGCTCTTTCTCCAGAGGTATGGTTACATATACCTGTCTGGTTTAGTGTTTCAGCGCAAGAACGGCAGAGGGTAAACATTAATTTGCCACAGATTCTTGCAGGCAGTGCGGGAAAAAAGACCTCTAGGCGGCAGAACAGTTAATTTGAACAAGCCAAAGTACTGCCTCAAGTCCTGAAAATTATGGTAGATTACGGTTGGGTGATCTACAGGGTACACTTTGTTTTGTTGACAAAGGGATACAAGCTAGTGAAATCAAAGTATTCCAACCTTTCATTTTCCTGGGCCACATAATGTAATGTAATGGCATTTGTACGACCCCAAACAGAGCCTCACGAGGATTGATACGTTCTGGAAAATCAGAGCGAACCAAAAATCGCGAACTTGAGGCTGTTTTTCAGAGCGTTCCATTCATGCTCCCAAATTACTCTGACTTCCAACCCGTAAACCTTTTGCAATGTTTCAATCTTTTCATCAAAGTGATGATACATCGTACCGCAGGATACTTTGCTTAAAGGGTTTACATCGGTGGAATCATAGCATTGGGGCAACCATGAAAAAACACCCTGCAAATTCAAAAGCTGTGCGCTTACCATTAATTACAGCATACCCATCCAAGAAAAAGGGCCCCATTTTAAGCTCTCCATAGTTTAAAGCGTGTTGAATGAAAACATTTTCAGTTTCAGATACATACATTAACCATTGTATTGATGCATTTGAAAAGCTTTTTGTTGGTCACTGTAATTGTCTGGAGGAACGATAGCTATTGTGTTTTTAGGCATAAATTTACTTCTATACATAGCCATGCACAGTGAAGCAATTGTAGTACATTGGAAGGGGTCTATCTGTCCTATAGCATAAACCTCTGTACGGAATCTGATACAGGCCTCTTTCAAAATCTCAACATCATTTTTGCAGTAGAAAGCTATTTCATTTCTGAAATTAAAAATACCATTCTTAATCGAATCGTACCATTTGTAAAAGTCATCACGTTCTTTAGACATCATTTGTTGAACACCATAGTAACGGGGTTCAGGATAGGGCCCAACGTAATTCTGGTTTTCAAGAGTATTGAAAAAATGAGGAAAATATCCTTTTCTGGCTTCAAATCCCATAGCTGAAGGCATTGCACTTAATTTCATGGGCATAAAGTTATATGAATCAATGTAGCGCATCTTAAAAGACTCGTCTGTAAAACACATTAACTTGCTTTCAAGAGTATTGAAAAAATGAGGAAAATATCCTTTTCTGGCTTCAAATCCCATAGCTGAAGGCATTGCACTTAATTTCATGGGCATAAAGTTATATGAATCAATGTAGCGCATCTTAAAAGACTCGTCTGTAAAACACATTAACTTGCTACCCTGAGCTATGATATGAGGGTTAACACCGTTGGCAACTAAATAATTCATCAGTAAATAACTGTCATACGACTTCGCATTGTGTGCCAAGAAAGTATAGCCTGCGTAACAGGGCCTGCGATACCTTTCGAAAAACTTTTTCACACAAGCCTCACCCTCCCAAAACCATGATTCACCATTCATGTGTATGCAGTACAAATAATTCGAATGTGTAAGCCATCTTCCTGCCGACATTCAAAATCATAAAACACATATTTATCTGTGGGCTCATAAGGTTTTGGCACTTGAATGAAGCATTTGTGATCAGTGTGAGGTAACAACACAGCCTTACATATCTTACAGTAGGGACTAGGACATTTATGAGCCGTAGTTTTAGTAGGGTCACATTTATAGAGAGAATAACAACTTGTACACAGTTTTAAAATGTCACACATAGAGACCTGTTTTTCACTGTTGGCTTTATCTCGAAGAATCTTATGCTCATCATAACAGAGCTGTGATCGACAATAACGATTGCAATCATTACATTTTACCTTTACAGAGGACTCGCTATTACAGGCTGGTGAAAAACACACATTACAATGTCCCTCACAACGATGTCCAGATCGGTTACTGTAGGCTGTGTAACAGTAATTGCACAGATAGGCTGTGCCCAGAAAGCCTTTCAAGTTAACAATACCGTAGAAATGATTCTCATGAAGAAACAGAAATACAGTTTTGTTTTTTGGTCGAGTATCTGTTTGGTGTTTCAGGAACATGTCCTTTTGAGGACACCTATACCACACCACGATTTTAATATCTAGAGCCTGTTCAAATTTATCTATGTCAGCAAACGAAACCATCTGATGTTCACTTAACCCCACCCGCTGTTGCAGTTTTAAAGCCTCAGCCATACACATATCATAGGCATCCCTGAATTCTGGAAATAACAAGCTCAGAACGCTGTAAGCAAAACATAATTGATTGTCTCTGTTGTAACATATAATCAGATGTTTGGCTTTTTTTCTAATAAGCTCACTTTTCATTAAGGTCTGCAAACCTCTCCTTAGACCCCTCCTTCAGGACACCTTATAACCTGGACAATCAACATTAAAGAGTCATCAGCCAAAATTTCACTATGACTTTGAAGGAGAGCTTCAATCTGACTGAGAAAATCGTCTAGACTTAAATTGTCTCCAGTCATTTTTACATACACAGGTATATCTAAGGATCCGCTCTTAATTCAAGCTGTACAATGTCTGCAGGTCTTAACGTTCTAGAAACCTCACTCAACATATTCTCTAACGTTTCATGCAGCACAGTAAAACTTCAGCATAGGAATCCAAATCATACAAATGTGTAAAGTTAAGGGGTTGTTTCAATTCAATATTGTTAAACATCGGTCTATGTCTAAGCTGGACACCTTCCCCTCAATTCTAACACCAGCGCTATCCCTATGGGGGCCTGTAAACCAGAAGGACCAGCCACTTGATCATCATGTAATACACCACCCCCGGGCCTTTATGCTAAAAGAATCATCTTGGCAAGACCCCTGTTTAAGCCTTTCCCTATCTGGTTTTCCATATCAACTACACTCTCTGTAGTAACATGCTTTTCTCTAGACATTTCTTGCAAAAGCTTATCCAAAGAGTCAAAATTGATCTGAGTCAAGGTATCATCGTTAATAAACCTGGGGCACGGGGAGTTATTTGTGTACATATTGGGGTTGGTGTCATTTATGGGGGACTATCTGTAGAAATTTCATCAATCAGAGCCCTGATTGACGGTAAATTATATGAGTTATGATTTAAGTCATTTAATAGTTTGTCTAGTTGGTCAAAAATCTCAAAAACTCCTAAATTATTTTGGGTTGGAGATATACTAGGAGATATACTTGTTGAAGGATTTGTATTTGTATTTAAGGTATTTTGGGGCATGCTTATAGAATTAAACACAGAATTTGACACAGTTTGACTCGGATCAATTGAAACCTTTTTATTTTTTGAACAACAGTCGCAGCATTATCATTGTCAGAATCAACATCAACAGTAAAATCCAAATGCTTCCTCTTACAAGTTTTTTTGAAAGGGTTCCATTATTGGCTCTACAATGAACAAGTTATTGTTTCAAAAAGCCTAGAGTTTTCAGCAGGGTTATCAAGGTTAGTATATTCTGAGCCACCTCAGGGTCAGAAACTAGAGCCCTAATAGCAGGATGTCGGTATATAAGCTGATCTATTGTCAGTTCTACATGTTTCAGTATCTCGACGCTGTGATACCTAGTAGTCGATGATGATGAGGCTTGCGCTGGTCTTGGCCTTTGAGGTGCTTCTAAGACTGGTGGGGTGACTCTTGATTGCCGCGCAGTGTGAAACCTTCTGGAATTTTTACGGGGTCTTTTAGCCTTAGGGTCCCAGTTGACTGATGTTTCGTCCTCTGAAGAATCGCTGGATACAATAAGAGCAGGTCTAGCGGGTCGTTCTAAATGAAAATATATCAAAATATACAATCAGACCAAAATACATTAACAGATGTTAAATGAAATATTTAACATACATTTTAAAAAATGCTTCATTTTTAAATAGTTACTTACTTTTGAGAGGTCTTTTTCAGATTTGGGTTGTTTATTTGGGGACCTATGGGAGTCCTCGTCTGTACATCTAGGCCCTCCGATGTATCGACCACATCATTCCTTTGGGTTTTTCATGCGTTTCTAAAATAATATAAAATGGTTGAATATGCATGTTTTATTAACCTAAAATAATTAATATTACTTATAAACGAACAAGCATATTTTATTAATCTATAAAACAATACTGTTCTTACTTTTACACACGTCGGAGTCTGACGGAAGGTCACTGAAAGATATCCTAAAGCATTCCTCCAGTTGAGAGGGATCTTCTTCAACGTAGGCCGCTTCTAAAACTGTATGAAACAGATACGTCTTTTAAAAAATGAAATATATAATTTTAAAATAATGTATTTAATCCGTAATAATTATACATAACTTGAGATATATATATATATATATATATATAATATACACACACACACACAACACATTTCCATATTTGCTATTAATAAACAAAAACAGACATAAATATAGTTAGTATTAATACATACAATATTACTCACTTTGAGATGTATCAGCAGTCACTGTGAAGTTATTTAAAAAGACATCAGAGTCAAACACGGGGTCCGTTAGCTCTTGTTGAATGTTCTCTCCGAGGCCAAGTTCTGGAATTTAAAGGATGTATGAATACTTAGAGGGGAAAAAAAAAAAAAAAAAAAAAAAACCTCGCGATATTTTGGTCTAGCGACTGTA
Organism: Acipenser oxyrinchus oxyrinchus; assembly: GCA_030684275.1. Taxonomy (NCBI): domain Eukaryota; kingdom Metazoa; phylum Chordata; class Actinopteri; order Acipenseriformes; family Acipenseridae; genus Acipenser; species Acipenser oxyrinchus. The sequence continues at coordinate 27,910,493 of CM060254.1, forward strand.
AAAACTCACCATCCTGATTCTGGAGAATCCACGTGGGGGACAGAGGTATGAGCGTAGGAGACTGATCAATAACTACCTCCTCCTGGGAAATTAAATGTTCTTCTATAAGTTCCTCGATATCTATAAAATATGAAAAATATATATAATTTTAAATAAAATAATAATAATAATAATAATAATAATAATAATAATAAAATAATAAAATTCTCGACGTTAAAGTATACATTTATATTTGAGTTTATATCTCTGAGTTATAGACACCATCTTAACTCTTTTTAAAAATAAATCACATTTTAAAAATATATAATATTAGGGTAACCCATGCTGCGGCACAGACAAAACCGCTAGGGTCTTCATTTACAAGCTAAAAAACGTTTTCTATAGAGTCATACCAACATTTCTAAACATAGCGGCTTACGCTCTGTGTTAAAACGCATTTCAAACATTTTTACATTTTAACATTATACATTTCAAAACGCTACATTTATAATCCTAGAATTTAATTAACATTGTTTTGCCCAGAGTTAAAACAGTAAACATTAAACAGCGGTACGCACCTTGTAAAAGATTATTGTTCTTGCTTGCTTCTCCGTCCATTTATGGCGAAAGTGTAGCTTTACGGATATCGTTCTTGAGAGGGATCGTCCTTTTTCAGAAGTAAATTCATAGCTGTGGATGCTGCTTATATCCTGTAAGGTACGCTGTTAAGGCGGTTGTAACCACAGGGGTCGGATCAGGAAAACGTATCCTGGTGGAGTTCCCTAGACCATGCCACGCCTCAAATCTCACCTAATATTGATTTACGGTTAAGCACTGTTTAAACTAAGCTGATTTATTCATGTACACGTTTGTTTAATTTTCCTTCAATTGTTTCTTACAGAATCATAACATTTTGTTTTTATTCAGTTATATTCAATTCAATAAGTTTTATTGGTATGTTGATGCAATTACCTGGACCTGTTTGTTTTAGTTAAACGACGGCGTGGTTATGGCATTACAAGTAAAAATATTCACGCATTATGTTAATGTTCAGACAGTATATTTTTAAAACGTCTTTCATTTTAGCATTTTTAATTTTATTTGCTTCAGGATAAAAATAAAAATAAAAACACAAACAATCAAACACGTTTAAACAGTTTTGTTAATAGAAATGTTTCCACGTTTTAATCTTGACGAAAGTAGGCATTACTCCTTAATATATATGAGTTAACATAGACCATGTTTAGATAATATAACTTATAAACGGGTCATTACATTAGGGGGCACCATTCACGATTTTAAAACACATAACGATATACTATGCTCCCATAGTTTTAAATCTAAAACAGTAAAACGTATTAATGATTTGTAACATCTTCAGAATAGTTTGACCGTGTATGAGACTATTCAAAGCTGTTGGTGATTAGCCTGATCAGAGGCTATTCAAAAACTGGCTGTGATAAAACGCTTACAATATTTTTCTCTTTTATTTATTTGCAATATAATACGTATTTTAATTTTATTTTATTTTTCTTAAAACAATTCTATTCTAATCTTTTGAAGGCAGCTGTATATTCAGGCTGAAATAAACATATCGCATTCAGAGCGCACCTAGACAAGACGGCTCCGAGATTCACACCTATCAAAGATTTTCAGAGGCAACTTCCTCTGTCAATTGGTATCTGTGCTTTTAAACACCCATTGGCCCCTTCTGTTCATTAAGTGTCCAGTCAAATGAAAAAATATTCTCACTCGTTTTGTGAACGTTTATGCAATCTGTTTTATAACTTGGTTCATTTTAGAGGTTTTATTAGTTTTACCCTATAACAACATCTTCTGTTTTATTTAATTGACCCCTATACACACACACACACACACACACACACACACACACACACACACACCCTCACGTGCCCCTTGAAATAACATAGACCATATTTAGATAATATAACTTATAAACGGGTCATTACATTAGGGGGCACCATTCGCCGATTTTAAAACACATAACGATATACTATGCTCCCATAGTTTTAAATCTAAAACAGTAAAACGTATTAATGATTTGTAACATCTTCAGAATAGTTTGGTAGTATATGAGGCGATTCAAATCTGTTGATGATAAAAGCACTTACAATATTTTTCTCTTTTGTTTCATTTGCAATAACACATATTCCGATTTTATATATCTTTTTAAAAAAACATTTCTAATCTTTGATTGAACTCTCTATTCAGTTTGAAATATCACCAGGCTTACCGATCCTACTCAGACTACACGGCACCATTATAAGCACCTAAACATGCTTCTCTGCGGGATGTCTTCTGTCGCAAATGTTATCTGAGCGTTACCACCTTAAGGGGTACCTATTGTTTGTAGCGTGTATAATCAATAAAAAAATATATATTTTTTTTTATTTGCAATATAACATGTATTTCGATTTTATTTTATTTTTTGACAGTTTACTGCCAAAAGTCATACACCATGGCAAGACTGAGCACAGCAACAAGACACAAGGTAGTTATACTGCATCAGCAAGGTCTCTCCCAGGCAGAAATTTCAAGGCAGACAGGGGTTTCCAGATGTGCTGTCCAAGCTCTTTTGAAGAAGCACAAAGAAATGGGCAACGTTGAGGACCGTAGACGCAGTGGTCGGCCAAGGAAACTTACTGCAGCAGATGAAAGACACATCATGCTTACTTCCCTTCGCAATCGGAAGATGTCCAGCAGTGCCATTTTCTTAAAACATTTCTTTTTGATTGCTGCGGTGTATTCACTATGAAATAAAAATAAAACGCCCCAAGTATTTCTGGTGTTATCATGCTCTTTGAGATAATATATATATATATATATATATATATATATATATATATATATATATATATATATATATATATATATAATGACTTGACTATATCTAAAATAAAACTTATAAAGGACATTACATCAGGGTGTGTAAACATTAGTTTATATTTATTTAAACTAATAAATATCACTCTTTCCATCCCGGCCGACAAGACGTCTGCTAACCAAAAGGTTTTACACATAACCGTGCTTCTCTGCAGGGTGTCTTCCTCTGGCCATCTTTCTAATCTTTTTGATTGAAAACTCTATTCAGTTGATTGCCTATCCTGCTGAGACCAGACCTTAAACATCACGATTCACCCATTTCACAAGCCTTCTCTGTGGGGTGCCTTCCTCTAACAAAACGGTATCTGTGCTTTTAACACACCGAGGATCCATTCTGGTCATAGCGTATGTTTCTGTGTCTGGGGGAGTGTAGGGTGGGAGTGTCTCAGTGTCTGTGCTCATGTGTGTGCGCATGTTCGGGGCCAAAGGAAACGCCCCCTATTTAAGTCACAGAGCGAGCTTTCCCGTCATTCTTCTGCTGCTGTTTGAAGAGAGAAGTGTGAGAGAGAGAATACAGGCAGGAGTTCAGCGTTTGTCCGTGGAGTTTTTTTGAAAACGGTAAGAGAGAGAGAGAGAGAGAGAGAGAGAGAGAGAGAGAGAGAGAGAGAGCTTTTTCAGAAATTGGTCGATTTTGTTTTGTTTTTGTGATACGCTATTTTAAACTTTCTCCTGTTTCAACTATTGGTTTTTGTATGTTAAAATATATTTTGCTTTTAACGTTTGCCTGGTAAAAATATGTATCCACCCTGTAAAATCATTGCGTCTCAAACCTTTGAACATCCTCATGCGTCTTATTAAACAATGATTTTTGTAAATATGGACAAATGCAGTAAGTGTATATGTCCATATATATATATATATATATATATATATATATATATATATATATATATATATATATATATATATATATTATATAACGATAAAACACTCAAACTTTTACTATGATTTCTGTGTGTAATGTTTAAATGCTTGTAAATGTCGAATATTTTTATATGTGAAAATATCTTGCTTTTAACGGTGCCTGGTAAAATATGTATACATCAAACATATAAAATGTAAAATCACCGCTCCTCTTACTATGATTTCTGCGTGTAATGTTTAAATGCTTTTAAATGGTTAATAAGTTGTTTGTTTGTTTTTTGCTTTGCTTTTTGCTTTTAATACCCTATTTTAAACTTTCTCCTTTTTCATTAAGTGTCTTATGTAAAAAATACTAAGACTTTAATGTTGTCTGCACCAAGCATTAGTTAACATAAGCATTTAAAATAGTGTACCCACTATCCCCTGATTACATAAATAACATATTAAACTATGATTTTGTACATATCTTATAAAAAACGTGCAATAAGTTTATAGGCATATATAAGCCTATATTCAATAAGCATATCTGTCTTGTAACAACCATAAAATCCACGTCCCCCTCATTATATATTCATAAATTCATAAACCCACGCCCCCTCATTATATATTCATATTTTCATACATATAAGGTCAAAAAAAGGTCAAAAGGATCATAAATCTGACTTTTGACATAAGCTATAGTAATATTACTACTCGTGAGAGCAAAATTCTTTTACAATATATATATATATATATATATATACAGTACTGTGCAAAAGTTTTAGGCAGGTGTGAAAAAATGCTGTAAAGTAAGAATGCTTTCAAAAATAGACATGTTAATAGATTATATTTATCAATTAACTAAATGCAAAGTGAGTGAACAGAAGAAAAATCTAAATCAAATCCATATTTGGTGTGACCACCCTTTGCCTTCAAAACAGCATCAATTCTTCTAGGTACACTTGCACAAAGTCAGGGATTTTGTAGGCATATAGTCAAGTGTATGATTAAACAATTATACCAAACAGGTGCTAATGATCATCAATTCAATATGTAGGTTGAAACACAATCGTTAACTGAAACAGAAACAGCTGTGTAGGAGGAATAAAACTGGGTGAGGAACAGCCAAACTCAGCTAACAAGGTGAGGTTGCTGAAGACAGTTTACTGTCAAAAGTCATACACCATGGCAAGACTGAGCACAGCAACAAGACACAAGGTAGTTATACTGCATCAGCAAGGTCTCTCCCAGGCAGAAATTTCAAGGCAGACAGGGGTTTCCAGATGTGCTGTCCAAGCTCTTTTGAAGAAGCACAAAGAAATGGGCAACGTTGAGGACCGTGAGCGCGGTGGTCGGCCAAGGAAACTTACTGCAGCAGATGAAAGACACATCATGCTTACTTCCCTTCGCAATCGGAAGATGTCCAGCAGTGCCATCAGCTCAGAACTGGCAGAAAACAGTGGGACCCTGGTACACCCATCTACTGTCCGGAGAAGTCTGGTCAGAAGTGGCCTTCATGGAAGACTTGCGGCCAAAAAGCCATACCTCCGACGTGGAAACAAGGCCAAGCGACTCAACTATGCACGAAAACACAGGAACTGGGGTGCAGAAAAATGGCAGCAGGTGCTTTGGACTGATGAGTCAAAATTTGAAGTATTTGGCTGTAGCAGAAGGCAGTTTGTTCGCCGAAGGGCTGGAGAGCGGTACACGAATGAGTGTCTGCAGGCAACAGTGAAGCATGGTGGAGGTTCCTTGCAAGTTTGGGGCTGCATTTCTGCAAATGGAGTTGGGGATTTGGTCAGAATTAATGGTCTCCTCAATGCTGAGCAGTACAGGCAGATACTTATCCATCATGCAATACCATCAGGGAGGCATCTGAATGGCCCCAAATTTATTCTGCAGCATGACAACGACCCCAAACATACAGCGAAAGTCATTAAGAACTATCTTCAGCGTAAAGAAGAACAAGGAGTCCTGGAAGTGATGGTATGGCCCCACAGAGCCCTGATCTCAACATCATCGAGTCTGTCTGGGATTACATGAAGAGAGAGAAGCAACTGAGGCTGCCTAAATCCACAGAAGAACTGTGGTTAGTTCTCCAAGATGTTTGGGCCAACCTACCTGCCGAGTTCCTTCAAAAACTGTGTGCAAGTGTACCTAGAAGAATTGATGCTGTTTTGAAGGCAAAGGGTGGTCACACCAAATATTGATTTGATGTAGATTTTTCTTCTGTTCACTCACTTTGCATTTAGTTAATTGATAAATATAATCTATTAACATGTCTATTTTTGAAAGCATTCTTACTTTACAGCATTTTTTCACACCTGCGTAAAACTTTTGCACAGTACTATATATATATATATATATATATATATATATATACTATAATTAGGGGTCTACTTAAATCGCGGTAAATTTACGTATTTTTCACGGGTATGTTGCGGAATAAAATTAGGATTTCGCGGAAATTTCGCGGACATGTTTAAACATTAAATAAACCTAAGTAGACAGTATTTCAGAACACTATAAAGCCTAAAAATAGTGGTACTTGCTTCCTTACTAAAACAGAGTGTTGTCATTTGTTAAAGGCGAGTATGCAGCATCCCCCTGCAGTTGACTTGTCCATACATTGAGACTGCACGTCTGCATCCACTGAATTGGTTGGAAGTTAAAGCAAAGCTTTGCCAAGTTATACAGATGTGGAAATCGATTAGAAACAGCCCAAAAACTCGGTTACACAAGGGCATCTGGCATACTTTAATAAAGTCAATGTATGCAGCACGTTCGTTGTCATGTTATTTGTCCCATCCAATAATTTATTTTATTAGTACCGAGTCAAAACAAAGAAGACGTGGCTATTCGGGTCTAAAATTCTAACTGTAAGCAGCAGGTTGAAGCGAGGTGGCTGTGCTGGATCGTTTTAGTACTGATTTAACTTGCAGACAGGAATACTTTTTGTCTGGGCTGATCCAGTTTGTTTTCTGAAAGCTGTTTATTTTACGTTCTGTTCTGCAGCCTCTGAAGTAGCCTTTTGTTTAATGTGTGATTCTGAAGCTAAATAGCGATCGATCGTATTTTTTCCAAATACACATTAAGATATGGAAAACAATTACCTCAGTCTGCATGTAGTTTATTTGGGAAATATCTTGAAACGATCATCAGCCCAAATATACTTTGCTTTTTGTGTAATCCATTTCTACTATTTTACCTCCAATGCTGAAAACTAGATTTTAGCAACCTAAATCAAAACAACAATGCAGCACCAACTTTGTCCCGCCCCCTCCTGCACAGTACAGGTCACATAAAAGCAGTAAAGACGCATTGATAGGCTGATTAAAACTTTGTCATTTGAATAGTAAACAAGAACGTTAACAGCTCTGGAGAAATTCTTTTGTAAATGTTACTTGTGGACATTTTTTGTTTGTTTTTTGCTTAAGTGCAATGCACACAGGACGGCGAAGGAATAAGAATGGGCTATCTACAGAAGGAAGATACGTAGTTTGCGTCACTTGCGTTGTGCAGTAGTTCATTTAAACGCGGTTTCTTTTTTTTCTTTCCTCTCCGTACTTGTTTGTATGCATTGGCCCCTAAGAGGTGAATTTCGCGGTGACCCCTCAATTTCACGATTTCCGCGAAATCGCGAATTAGGTAGGTCCCTAACTATAATACAGTGTGTGTAAACCTCATGCATAATTCCGCACATTGTGACAACATGCAAATTTATCATTTAGCTCCCTTTTATTTGTGCATATAATTAGCTTAGTGAATAAGCTACCGCTGGTTCATTTTTGTGCACAGTGTGGCTTCCCCCGCCACATGGTAATTCCGGTCATTTACAGCCATTTAGTAAATGAGGCACAAAGAGAAGATTTGCTGTCAATGAGGTAAAGTTCGCTCGGGTATAAAAACAAAACCTGACCCGAACCCGACCCGACCACGGTCAATCCGAACCCCACCTGAGCCCGAGACCTTTTCATTTTTTTCATACCCGACCCGATCCCAATATCGCCATGAATAATATCAAACATGCTATTGTAATACAGAAAGCAAATTAAAAAGAAAACAAATACTCTCAGCGAAGCATCCAGTTAGATGAACATTTTACTTGGTTGGTAGTCTCAGATACAGACATATAGCATCATGTTTGGATAAACCTAGCTAAAAAAACAGCAAAGTTAACTTTGAACATCAAATTATATGTCGATGACTTGTCATTATATCACACCAGACTTTAAACTCAATGCCAACGTTTTAACAACAACAATGTTTCCACTGGAGAATGCCAAAACTGGTGAAAACAATGTCATTTAAGTTTCTCGAACCACGGAATTACCAGGTTCAATGCAGGATGCTGGTCTCCCTCAAGTTCTCTCTTCGTAAAATAGTCGAAGGAAATCAACCCTAAACTGCAACACATCCATGGCAATGTTTTCCAGCCTGTAGTTTTCTCCACGCTGTTTTTTTCGGTCGTACAAACGAAGTTATGTGTGACTGACTTGGCCCTGCTGCAGGGTGAGCACGTCCTTTTTCAGTGTGCCGCTGCAGATGAATTTCCAGTGTTGTGTTTGCTGTCATATTTAAGTAAAAGTTTGCAAGATTTGCACTGTACAAATCCACCTGAACTTTTACTATCGCGGAAAACAACAACGTTGAAATGTTTCCAAACAGAAGACTTACCCTTTCCAGCAACAGAACTTTCCACTGCTAAACATTCACCAGTAGACAGCTTTTTTTTAATATCAACAGCCTCCATACTTAATAATGTAGAATCACTTTTTGGCTGTATTTTATACAGCATAAACACGAGAACGCAGAGATGCCTCTCACTGCACGCTTTACGCTTTGCTCACGTGGGATCTATGATTCTTAGTTGGAAGTAATTTTAGGAGGCATTTGCATTTGCAAGAGGAAAAAACACTCGCTAAAATGTAATAATGCATTTATTTATAAAACACTCAGCCGGCCCGGCCTGACCCGAGGCCAAGTGCTTGACACAGAATATACACCCGACCCGACCCGAACCCGACACATATAGTCGTGTCCCGTCGGGTTCGGTTCGGGTAGTCAGGCTTTACAATGAGGCATAGCTGTATTATTAAACCTACCATACATTTCCTCCACTAGTGGGAGGTAATGAACTGTCAGTTTCTACATTTATCGAAACAAAATCAGTATTTATTTTTTTTGGAAATAATGCAGGTGGGGGTGTAAAATAAATATATTTAGCCTTTTTGACAAAGGGCAGTGCAGGACTGCTGGCTAGTTGTACCACCTGCTATGGATAACCCAGACAATGTTGGCACAGCACAAAAGTGACATTCAATACCAAAAAGATGGACAGGTGGAAATGGAGCTTTCATACACACACAAAAGAATGACAAATTGTTGGTGACATTCATATTTTGACTTTGTATTGATTTTCCATCCATGGATTCCTTTTTTGACATGCACACAATAAAAAAAACAGAAAACCAACAATGAAATGTGCCTGGTAGCTATTTTAAGTGTCCTGGTAAATAACTCATCAACGGATTATTCCCAGATAAAGGCATTCCATGCCTCTGAAATTGCCTATGGCAGTGCCTATAAAACATGTGACTAATAACAGCCATCTGATTTGAAAGTTGTAAATTCTGTTCAAGTTGGGTCTGTGGGTTACTTTCTTATTGCAGGAATGTGGCATACAAGTGGTTATGATATAGGATATAATCACAGTTTCTCCCTTTAAGAAATGCTAACAACTTTTTTCTCTCAGTTTTGTTTGTTTGCTTGTTGTTGTCTTTGCTATTGTCTCTTAAGTGACTCTGCTAAATAGTGAGTAGTGCACGTGGAAGCAGTGTAGAAAATCTGTTTGGATTTCTTTAAGCTGTGGATGATCAGGACTGTGCTTGGGAGGTCGTCCAAGGGGTTCCCTCGCGACTGACCTCATTTCCATACAGCTGACCTGTTGTTTTTGGGTGATTTGTACTAAAGCCTGTCTGTTGCTAATTAGATCTTCGCGGTTGTTGTGTACAAACGTTTTGGTCTGAGAAATGATGATTGTCTCTGAAAAAAGGAGAAATTAACTTTGGTGGTCTGCAAAAACATTGAAATCTGTCCTTCTGTACCTTGTGGTTTTTTTAAATTGGTTCCTGTAGAAAAAAAAGATCCGTTTTGTAATTATCAAATCTTTTTAAATAGTTTCTGCTGTAAACCAGCAAACCCTAGTAATTTGGTGTCTGTTTGAGGATAACCTAGGCATTTTTGAGAACTGCTCTAAATTATACAGTAAATGAAGCTTTGATTGTTTATTCTCTCCTGCAGTCAATAATGAAATTACATCTGTGCAGTTTTCAGAAAGCCAACTACACCATTAACACGCAAGGTTAAAAAAAAAAGATCAGTCGTAATTAATCTGTCAGCTTAGGGATAAACTAATTCAACGTTGTAATTTCACAAAGGGACCCATAGCAACACAAAAAGTAATGGTACATCTTACCAGTATACAGCAAGAAATGTCCAGCAGTTAGCCACATGGCTACTAATTTGAATGTACTGTTAAAGGATCTTTCATCTTTTTCTGTAAACCTGCTGCATCCATTTTGGTTACCATCTGGTTCACCTGGGTGGCCATTTCACCACAGAACGATTTTAGTTTTACAGCTTGCTAGTGCTGCCAACCACCCTTTTAAAATGCAGCTTTCTGAATACTGTTTTACAGGGAACACATTTCATTGTGCATTTTACACATTTTCTGCAAACTTTAATATTTTACTATTAAAGTTTGTTTTACCAGGAAAACATTTCTCCTGGTTTCCCAGATGTTAAACCTGGGCCTGTTCTACAGTGGATCTGTTAAGACTTTATGTGCAGATTGGAGGGAGTTACTCCATGCAGACCCGGTGTTAAGGGTAGGCGACATAGACGGCTGCCTAGGGTGCCAAATACTGGGTCCGCCAAAAAAATGTGTGAATAATACTGCTCTGCGCTAGTGATATATAGCTAAAGTCTAATCAATCAATAAATCCTCATGTTGGCATTTTGTGTGCCTACAGTTTTGACACAATGTTGAAATAATTAAAGCGCTCATATTTGCCTTTTCGCTGTGCAAAATGAATGGAGCCGCTGCTATAGAATTCAGGGATGGGCAACTGGTGGCCATGGGGCGCATGCCGCACAACACAAATGTGATTTGGCCTGCCAACATTAAGAGATATTATGCAGTAATTTGTTATTTTTATTACATTTTTTTGCTATGATAAGCATGCTCAGTCAGCGGTTCTTTTTTTATCATAAAAGATAGATAGAGAAAACCAGGTCTTCTAGCAGTGTGATTTTTTTTAAAGAAAAGAAGCCCCAATGCCTTATATCTCCAAGACGTGGCAGTGCCAATGGAATATAGGCTAACTTGAACCACGAGTTTCACTCTGAGTGACTGGAAAGTTACTGTAAAATTATTTTGTATTCAATTACTACAATAAACTATACCTTATTTTACTACCTTTACATGTTAGTGGTGTGGCTTTTTCTTATTACCCCCTTACTCTTCTGCACTCTCAAAAAAGATTTATGTTTAAAATGTGTGTGTATATCTAGTGTGCCAGATTAGGGGGAGGAGAGGAAAGTAATGTAGTCCAGGAGGAGCTAAAGGACTACATCCCCCAGAATGCCATGGGAGAGCCAGGAGGAGGTTCAGTCGGCAGATATATGAAGGGGACAAAATGTATGTTCAGGGCAGTCCGTGGGAAGGCAAGAGGCTGTTGGTACAAAGAAGGGGTATGGTTGTTTGAAGTGCAAAGTTATAACAATTTGCATCAGGTGACGTTTGCAAACAAAAAAAGGCATTTACACTGACAGAAATTATCTGTGTGTGTCTATGGTATGGTATCTTTCAAAACAGTCACCTAGTTGTAACCCTGGCTGCCTTGAGCAGGTTTTGCAGAACCACACAGTCTCTCTCCTCCCCCCTTTTGTCTTTCTGTCACTGCACACTGCACAGTCTTTGGTGCTCTTTGATTCATTTTTGGCAACGAAATGAGGCTTTCCATTCAGTCTTTCTTCTCTGTCTGTTGATGATGGACGACCACGTTTTCTTGAGCCAGGGCTGCGAACATTTCCCACCAGTTGTACCAGTAAGGCTTTCCTGAAGGTTTTATGGTGAACAGCTAGCTGTCCTGATTCCACCGTCATCAAATTGAACAGGATAGCACTGTTCACTGCTTCCAGCAGCCAAAAGAACATCTTCCTCCACAACTTCACTATCTTGTGAAAGCATAGCTGGCTCTTCAATTGCTCCTCTCTTGATGGTGCGCTGTACCTTCTCTCAGTCACTGCCATGGATGGTGCTCAACATGAGCACTAGCCTTTTGTCCTTCCATCCTAGCACCATGACCTTGTTGTCCTTGCTGAATGAGACTGTCTCATTTTTTTCAGTTTGTTGCTTCACTGATACTGGCAATCCTGTTCTGTTGGCCATTACTGTTCCAGTAATGTTCCAAATAGAATTATGACGCAGCAGTCCTGTTAGTTTTACACTCGCATGTCTGTTGGTTTCATTTACAATTTCAGTAAACAAAGCTTTCGTGAAAAAAAGTTGAAAAAAACTCCAGTGCAGTTCTCAAAGTAGTACTCCCTTGAAATCCCTTATTTATCACAGTAAATGGGAGTTTTGTGAAAGCATCTGCACTTACCGATCTTGGCGTCTCCATTCAGCTCTCTGGCTGCGCGTCTGGTTCGTGGTCACTTCTCAGTAAGTGAAAAATGTACTTCCTCGTCACTAGTTGATCCAAATCATCATCCAAACTGCTTTCGTCTGTACTTTCTGCCCCATCCATCATCTGTGCAAGTTCTTCAGGCTGCATTGCCTTTCTCTTCTGCGCCATTATCACTTTGTGCGTCTCGTCTCCGTCTGTTCAGTTTGGCTTTGCTCAGCTTGTATATGGTCTATTCAGTTGTCTCCGCCTTCTTTCCGATCAGAGACGATTAGGGAATGACTTGTCTCCTGATTTTTCCAGCTTAAACGCAACACAGGCTGTGAGAAAGGGATTTTCACGATGTCGGACCAGGTCTGACATAGGACAGCAAAGGGTTAATTCTATGGGCCGATTTGTTGATCAGTAGTTCCTGCAGGCTATCTTTTAAATGGTTCACAAATGACACATCATTTTCCAATGTTATGGCTTTCAAAAAGATAACACAGATTTCTCAGTTCATGACATGTGGCCTGCAGTAGATATGTCTTAAAACTTAAATTATTCCTCAGCAGATACTAATAAGCAGCCTAGCAAGGCCTGAAGAAATAAAAATCTGTTCTTTCATCAGCCCTGTCAGCTTACTAACTAAGATTAAAAAGCCACTAATGTAACCTTAAATCTTTTATTATGTTATGGTTTTCTGCATATGAAGGCAACACATGTGAACAACAACGAAAAAAAAAAACAGAGAAACTGCCCAGTTTAACATTGTTTTGACTTGTGGTTTCATGGTGTCTATTGACCTAGTCAGCATCAGATTACTACTCCACTAGTTACTTTCTTTGAGTGTAGTATGATTCTTGGCACAAGAACAAAAGGAGTAACTGCCAATTTCAATTCCTGTAATTGCTATAGAATAGAGGGTCAGATCCCGGTAATAAATAGGAGAATGTGAAACTCTTTAATGTCAAGGTATGGCCAATTTCATCAAAAGCCGATCATTGGTGTTCATCAGCAACTAGCTGATTAAGAACAAAAGTGTTCCTTTATTGTTACAGGAGGAGCTTTGACTTCAGTGATACCTGCTGAGGAGGAGTAAGGGTATTGACTCTGTTCCCTTGGTGAATGCTTCCAAAAGAATGCTCACTCCCAGTCTAGTTACAGGAATACATATATGCATACTCAAAGGCCCAAATATTTGATAACCAGTGCTTAATTTGCATGCAGATTTCTCCTTATAATTGAAAGCGCACATCCATAATCCTTTAAAGGGTATTACCCAGACAAGATGCACTAATTGTGATAATGGCTTGTTTTTATAAATAAAAGGTTAAGTCCACAGGCACAGTGGTCAGGTCTACACAATGCTAATGAATACAAACAGTTTGTAGGAAGCAGTGTTAATAATTTGGATTGATTTTGGTTGGGCAATAAAGCCATTTCTGGTAAGGAGAGTTTGATTATGCATCGGTCATGAGCTGTTATCGGCTTGCTGTTGCTGTAGGTGGCTAAAATCTAAGTTCTGTCAATTTTCCCCACTCCCTTATTTGCATTGCCAGACACCACTGTGAAAGTGCACACGAACAAGCACAAGTGCAGTTTTCACTCAGCTCTGTAATTCTCAACTAAGCTGTTGCTCAAAGCAGCTAATGTAATATTAAACAGCAGTGGAATGCTCACCCTGAAATATTCTAAACTTCCTGCAGCTGCTCACAGAATATCTTACATGTCCTTCCTTTGTTCTCTTCCTACAGTTAAGATACATTCATTCCTGTGTAAAGAAATTCAGAATAAGGAGTTGCCAATTTTACAATGAAGAGGTACTTTGCAGGTGCAATCTTATTTACTATTAACTTGTATGTTTGTTATGAAAGAATTCTTAAATATTATATTTTTTATTATTGTAATTCATGTGACTAGGAGGCGTACTTCACAAATGTTAAACATGTTTTGCTTATGTTTTTTGAATATTAATGTAAAAATTATGTTTGATATTGAAGAACATTAATAATGTTATTTCAAGAAATGTATTTTTTTTTGCATATTTACCCCAAACTATAAAGACACAGCTATTGTTTTCATTCCCTTTAGTAGAGGTGATATACTGCTTAGTTGTACCCACTGCAGTGTCTCATTAACTACAGTAATAAAAAGGGCATGTGGGTTTTATAAAGCTAGCTCAATTGAGTATGGAGAATTCTACTTAAAAGCATTTTGATCTCAGATCTATACAGTATCCATTACTAAATAAGTGAAAGAACAAGGTTGAGCTATTAATCTTCAGTACCAACTGTTGAGATTTGGATTTGGCTTGTCATTATACGTCACAAATCTGGAGACCTATTAATGGTACTGTATAGACTAGAAGTCCTTCTGAAGTCTGGGTACAGTAATAAATGTGGCTCCTGCATTGCAACATAATATACACTCATAGATCTTTTATTTTAAATCTATAAATCTATTCACCCATAACTGTTTTTTTTCTTCTTCTCTGTTTGATGATTTTGTACAAACAAGCTCTACAGGTGTGAACATTATGATTCATAACGTGACTCGTATGATTATTGTAATTGTTACACTTAATAGATTAAGCAATTATGGTGCTTTAACTAACCATAACAGAAAAATGATGTGTTTATCAGTGTCTTTACAAAATGAACACGATTGTTTTATTTTTTTTCAATGTACATTGGAGTTTTTATATGTGTACAGCCTTTTATCAGGTTTAACATAAGTTCTCCTAAATATTTACATAAAAACATCAGCAATTGCACTGCTTATCTTTGGTTGTCTCTCCAATATGCCTTTGGCATGCGCTCCCCTGTTGTTCTGTGACCGATCTGGAAATATACTTTGTGTGGACATCAAAGAATACGTTTTGGCAATGGAAAATACTGACTTCCTGTAGTGGCTTGATCAAGACCTGAATAAACATATAGGAAATAAAGGATAACATACCTACTGTTGTTAAACTTTCTAAGATAATGCTAATCAATTACATACATATACAGGGGACACAACAATATCTAACACACTGTTTTATTATGCAGATGTAACCCCTGACATGAATTATTTAATATAAAAGCAGCGTCTTCCACTCAGTTTCAGAAGTGATAGACAAAATGGCATATCTGACAGACTTTGATAGGTTTATAGTAGGACCACTGTTCAGTACCTGGCGCTGCACAAACTACTGATGTTTCACAGGGAACAATCTCAAAAGTGGGCCATTTTGGAGAACAGACTTGTAGATTTCTACACCCAACTTTATCTCCCTCAAACAATTTAAACACTTTTTGCCTGAGCCGTATACTGTATGATATTCTCTTGCGATCTCCTTTGTTCAGTAAACTAGCAAAATAAAATGTATTATTTAGGCACCTGGGGCCACAAGAGAAAATTAGATGTGTTAATAGAAACATAAGAACATAAGAAAGTTTACAAACGAGAGGAGGCCATTCAGCCCATCTTGCTAGTTTGGTTGTTAGTAGCTTATTGATCCCAGAATCTCATCAAGCAGCTTCTTGAAGGATCGCTGGGAGTCAGCTTCAACAACATTACTGGGGAGTTGGTTCCAGACTCCCACAATTATCTGTGTAAAAAAGTGCCTCCTATTTACTGTTCTAATGCCCCTTTATCTAATCTCCATTTGTGACCGAAAAAGTGCCCTGGGTCGACATTGTAAATACAGTTTAGAATTTTGAATGCTTGAATCAGATCGCCACGTAGTCTTCTTTATTCGAGACTGAATAAATTCAATTTTTTTTAGCCTGTCTGCATATGACATGCCTTTTAAACCCAGGATAATTCTGGTCGCTCTTCTTTCCACTCTATCTAGAGCAGCAATATCCTTTTTGTAGCAAGGTGACCAGAACTGAACACAATATTCTAGATGAGGTCTTACTAATGCATTGTAAAGTTTTAACATTACTTCCCTTGATTTAAATTCAACACTTTTCACTATATAACCGAGCATTATGTTGGACTTTTTTATAGCTTCCCCACATTGTCTAGATGAAGTCAGCATAAACTCCTAGATCTTTTTCATAGGTTCCTTCTTCAATTTCAGTATCTCCCATATGGTATTTATAATGTACATTTTTATTGCCTGGGTGCAGTACCTTACCCTTCTATACCTTCTCTATTAAATGCCATTTGCAATGTGTCTGCCCAGTTCTGAATGCTGTCTAAATCATTTTGAATGACCTTTGCTGCTGCAACGGTGTTTGCCACTCCTCCTATTTTTGTGTCATTGGCAAATTGAACAAGTTTGCTTACTATACCAGAATCCAAGTCATTAATGTAGATTAGGAAGAGCAGAGGGCCTAATACTGATCCCTGTGGTACTCCACTGGTTACCTCGCTCCATTTTGAAGCTTCTCCTCTAATCAGTACTTTCTATTTTCTACATGTTAACCACTCCCCTAATCCATGTGCATGCATTTCCTTGAATCCCTACTGCGTTCAGTTTGAGAATTAATCTTTTATGCGGGACTTTGTCAAAAGCTTTCAATTGCTTTGCAATTATCCATGTTGCAGCCTCAAAAAAATCAAGCAGGTTAGTTAGACACGACCATGCTGACTGTCTCCCAGGATACTGTTACCATATAGGTAATTTTCCATTTTGGATCTTATAAAGTTTCCATATAATAGAGGTCAGGCTTCTTGATCTGTAGTTACCTGGTTCAGTTTTGTCTTCTTTTTTGTGGATCAGTATTACATTTGCAATTTTTCAGTCTGTCGGTACAACGCTCTCTCAAGAGACCGTTGCAGTTTGTAAATAACATTACTTTGAGTCCGATTGGGAGGATCTCATCCGGCCCAGGGGATTTGTTTATTTTAAGAGCTCCTAGTCCCTTTAACACTTTTATTATTATTATTATTTGTTTATTTAGCAGACGCCTTTATCCAAGGCGACTTACAGAGACTAGGGTGTATGAACTATGCATCAGCTGCAGAGTCACTTACAATTACGTCTTACCCGAAAGACGGAGCACAAGGCGGTTAAGTGACTTGCTCAGGGTCACACAATGAGTCAGTGGCTGAGGTGGGATTTGAACTGGGGACCTCCTGGTTACAAGCCCTTTTCTTTAACCACTGGACCACACAGCCTCCTTCTGCCTCTGTTATGCTAAAGTTATTGTAAGATTGTAGCAGGGAGCGGGACGACTTGTTTTATAAGGCTAGCGCTTGCCCTCTGGGGCACCTTTTATTTGTAGTTTTTGTACTGTGTTTTATTTTGTATTTTTGTACAGCTTGCTGTATGTGTCCTCTCTGCGTTACCATGGCTGGTAACGTCACATGACCACCTTTATTTACTTTCTGTTTTGTGAATAAATCCTGCACGCCTGTGCCGGCGTTTCACTTTTGTTTAAAACATACTTATTCACACAAACCTCTGGCTTCAATCTAGAGGTGTTTTAACTGAATTGGCAGAATGCTGCATGTATTACTCATTGGACTGTGCCTTGGATTACTGGAAACATAAAAAAGAGAAAGAAAATGCTGTTGGATAGTTATTGATCCAGGGGGATGTGATGCTGAAGAAAGCAGACGAGTGCCGTGGGCAAGCTGTTTTTTCATTTGAAACAGAGATGATGATTACATTTTGGGTTGGACTGAAAATATGGAAACCGTTTGTCTGTTTCTGGGAATGCTGTGTTAGTTATGGTTTACTGGCACACACCAAAGAATTGTAAAAATTAGATACACTCCTTTATTACAGTATTTGAGGGAAGGTGCTTTGTGGGTTGCTTTCATTATGTGGTTCCAGTTATGATGGAAACCTCAATACATCTTATAATGTTTTTAACCACAATTTTAATAAAGAGAAAATTCAAATCAATAATAGTGGTCAGTTGTGATTAGTGGAGTGAGGCCTCATTGAGGTCTAATAAGAAAATGGGATTGTATGATGAATGTATTCTATTGTTTTGGTGAAATTGTTTTTGGGTTAGGTCGACGGGTTTCTCATTCTATGTGTGTCTGTCATCTGTAGTTCTAATTCATAGAAAATATTTTTGATCTGTTTTTGTGCCTTCATATTATTGTAGAAGGATATTGACATAAACTGTTATTAAAAAAGAATAGTAAAACACTGCTGCTGAGTAGTATGGAGCAATGTGGTTTTGATGATACTGCATCTTAAAATTTTAAAGAGCACAAATGGGCAGTTTTGTAAAAATGAAAATTGACACCATGTGCAAAACTCCTAGTAAATAAGTGGTTCTATGAGGCTTTAGATTAGAAGTAGTGTCACCTAAGTTCACCAGTGTCTCAAGTATAAAATATGTTACATTATCATTTTTTAAACAATTTCCTTGTGCCTTACAATAAGTTAGTGAATTAAATGCCTGAGTAAGGCCAGCTGTTTAACTTATCTCTGTGTTGGTTAGTCTTAAGTTTAGTGAAAAGGAGGCTTTCTTGTGTGGAAACAAAAAATACTGCCACATGTTAGATACACAGGGCCTTGTGAGGGAGCTATTTGAAGGTAATCAACAATAAAACCTATGAAACTGATTGTGATTAATGTAACGACAAGCAACAAACTGACAATCTCTAAACCACAAGCACTCTTTTTGATAATGTGAAGGCATCACATCTGATGATTTCTTTTCTCTGGCGTATCTGTACATTTGGCAAGTGACTTTACATTACATATCATCAAACCCAAAGTGCCACTAGAAGCTTAAATGACTTGCATTGGAGAGCTGCTGACTCAGGGTGAAGGACGTTGTTTCATTCCCAGCAGAGGTCGGGAGTACAGTAATTGAACAACCTTTTCATGGTGAATCAGTCAATACCCATCAATGCTTTCTTGTGAATTTCCATAGACTGCATGTGACATGAATTGTTTGGGTAATCACAAACCACCGGTTGCCTGGATGAGAATATATGAAGTGGTAGTGATTGAAAGTCAATTCAATCTAGCAGCAGTTTGAGGAGCCCATACAAAATTAGTTGTGGTGTCACAAAAAAGACGGGTCTGGCCAGTGATAAGATGGGACATTCTAAGGGCAACATGTGCTTCCTAAGGGCAGAGCTTAGGCACATTAGAGATATTCACACTGTTCTTGCTCATGATGTACCTGTCAGTCTATCAGTGTTGGAAATTTGGCATCTGTCTAAAGACCGCAAACTGAAATGAAAAAATAAACTGCCTTTGTAGCACTAAGTTATTTTCTCTTTTCAATAGACACAATTTGTGGATGTGATAAATTAAGAATTTATCAAATGTAACATCGGTTATGACTAGACCTTGCATGTTCATCAATGCCTTTTTATTAATGTAGACTTGCGTTCTCATTCAGCAGCATCTGACAAATGAAATACAGGAATAGATTGCGGTTACACATATTGAAACGGAAATTCTGGCAGTTTTCGACATTATTCCTTTTTTGTGCAAATAATGTAGTTGTATGTAAAAAAACAATGTGATATCTGTACAATGTGAAATAATGTAGTATCTTGTAACAATTGTAAGTCTCCCTGGATAAGGGCATCTGCTAAGAAATAAATAATAACATATCCAGTGGGAAATCCAATGAAGTTGTTCTAAATCCATTAAAAAAAATGTTACCACGCTGTCTGACTGCTGTATTAAATTGTCTAAATACACGTTGGGTCATTTCAAACTATTTCTTTTCGGCACCACAGTGCAAGAGTGCCACAATGATAATGGAATCGGATATGAGCAGCAAAATATCAATGTGCTCAAAGAGCCTTGCTGCAGAAAGTAAATTTAGTACCAGAGCGATGGCTCCTGTTCAGCTTTACACTGACTCACAGTTTATTTCCTGCTTTAAGAGTTCTATTGATTTTCCCATTATGATCCTTCACTTGATTGATTGTGCGTCACTTTAGGAAGGTTTGGTAAATAGAATTGTTGCCTTGATCCGATAAGAAGGTTAGAGTTCAGTGACTCCAGAAAACCTTGGCTAAAAACTGTACAACCTGAATGAAGTTACACTGAATCAATATGGTTTTCTATTTTATATTTCTGGTCAAAATCTGCTAGTATTGCAAAGTTGATATCTTTGGGGTTGTAAACAGAAACTGATTTTAAACTTAAAACCTTTTTTATCGGCATCTACCGCATATCATTACCCCCATCCCTTAGAAAGTCAATTTCACCGTGAAGATGAAGATATCTACCAGGCTGTAAACTGCAACCTGCAGTATGATCCCAACATTTTAAAGGCTGCCCTTTTTAATAAAATTACTTTTCGTAGAATGTGTGATTCTATTCCCACCTTTCTCTATCAGCAGCAGACTATGTGATACATTTTTAAATTGTGAGGTTTCAGAAGCACAGCAGTTTTCCATATTGCAATACTCAATGCCAGGTTAGTGCAAGAATGGTAAAGAAAGGCAGCAGTATTTTTAATAGAATTAAATCATTATAGCATCACAAATACTTGACCATTGTGTTAATTAGGTAACTGTTATCCTGTAAAGCTGTCTAGAAAATTCTGATGAAGCAATAACACAGCTGCTTCAGTGGTTAGGAAAATTTATTTTTTACAGCGTAATCCCACTAAACAGACCTAGTACTTTAAATGCATTTTTTTGCCATGTCTCTCTTTTATTTTAACTATTGACAGTGGATCTGTGAAAGCTTAGAAAATGGTTTTCATGTGATGTTTGTTAATTGTGTGCTGCACACTTAATCTTCCTGTTAATACCTCAAAGATTTCCCCTCCCATCGTATTGTATTACCATTGCAGCTTCTCTCCTAACATATGCCTGCACTTATTCTAACACCTGTTTTCATTATGCACTCACTGCTTCATATAACTGATTTGATTAAGCAAAGGTTCAGTCGTTTGCTTCCACAGAATTGTATCTTTTTGTGTCACATTGCACTACTAATGTTACAAAGTATGATGTATGGCCTCAAAATTGCCACTTCTGACAGTGACCGTGGTGATTGTGTCTTATAAGAGGATATGACCAAATAATGATGTCTCACTGCACAGCAACCTCTGGGCTCTGGGAAAACTGCATGGTCAAATCTGAGAAACATGCAAGTTGACTAGTCAGATGAATGAAGTATCTAGTCAATGGCTGCAATAGAGGTAGCATGCTGCGACTGTAGCTGTATTCCAGAAATAAAAAAGAAAAAAAAAACTTGACCTTTTTTATTTTGAAAAGGGTTTAAAACAAACTACCAAGTGGGTGTCATTATTTGATAATTAAGGAGGGGCTATGCTAATATTTAGGAGATCACGCATTGTAAGAACGTATTGATAATTAAAATGGGAATTTCATCAGAAAGGGTCTTTGTAAGATTTTAGAATGATATTACAGAAACATTCCAGTTTTACGTACCTAATCGTGCATCCGGATTTATAGCAGATGCAACCAGAGCGTCAACAGCGGGATTCAGTGCTATAGTCTTAGGGACCATAAGCTATGTGTTTATCGATTGACCTAAATGAAGAGCTCCGCCCGTTGCTGTGATTTCAGTGATTTTTCAGTCGCAGTCTGGATATATATATACACACACAGTGCCGTGAAAAAGTATTTGCCCCCTGTCCTGATTTTCTGCATTTTAGCACATTTTTCACATTGTATTTGGGCAGATTTTTTTGTGGGTTGTAGTAGTATATAGAGGGAGTCTGAGAGAAAAAATGACACCAAAGTTTGGTGCTTCTTTCATTTGTGTGGTGTGCAAGGTAATCAAACATGCAATCTTCAGGTGTGAAAAAAGGTATTGCCCCCCCCTAGTTAACTCAACCCAATTAAAGGGATAATTAGGGTCAGG
Organism: Acipenser oxyrinchus oxyrinchus; assembly: GCA_030684275.1. Taxonomy (NCBI): domain Eukaryota; kingdom Metazoa; phylum Chordata; class Actinopteri; order Acipenseriformes; family Acipenseridae; genus Acipenser; species Acipenser oxyrinchus. The sequence goes on from CM060254.1 coordinate 27,932,657, forward strand.
TGTTTGAGTACTTTGGTTAACAACCAGGCCTGATTTGGGCCAGCCCTGCCCAATATAAATCTGACTAACTTTGGCCCTTACCATCAGAGTGAAGTTGTCAGCACACAGGTTCTAGAGGCACATCATGCCACGAACAAAAGAAATTCCTGAAGACCTCTGGAAAAAAGTTGCTGATGCCTATCAGTCTGGAAAGGATTACAAAGCCATTTCTAAGGCTCTGGGGCTCCACCGAACCACAGTCAGAGCCATATTGTCCAAATGGAGAAAGTTTGGGACAGTAGTGAATCTTCCCAGGAGTGGCCGTCCTGCCAAAATCTCTCCAAGAGCAAGGCGTAAAATCGTCCAGGAAGTCACAAAGAACCCTAGAACAACATCCAGGGACCTGCAGGCCTCTCTCGCCTCGCTAAGGTCAGTGTTCATGACTCCACCATCAGAAAGACACTGGGCAAAAATGGGATTCATGGCAGAGTAGCAAGGCGGAAACCATTACTCACTAAGAAGAACATGAATGCTTGTCTCAAGTTTTCCCAAAAGCACCTGGATGATCCTCAAGAGTTCTGGAACAATGTTCTATGGACAGACGAGTCAAAAGTGGAACTTTTTGGCCGACATGGGCCCCGTTATGTCTGGCGAAAACCAAACACTGCATTCCACAGTAAGAACCTCATACCAACGGTCAAGCATGATGGTGGTATTGTCATAGTTTGGGGATGCTTTGCTGCAAATACTTTTTCACGGCACTGTATGTCTGTTCTCGATGGTTATTTATTAGCCATAAAGAACCAACCTGTTTACATATAGCTTAATTATTAACCACATGACTCAAGCAAAATCTTGGTAGTTAAAAGCTGGTTAACTACCAGTATCCCTTGTTCTGAAAACACACAGCTGTTCCTCAAAACATTCAATCAAGCACTGCCATAATTACAGACAATGCTGAAAGTGGCTAACTGTACCCATTACTCTACATTCATTTTACCATACATGTACAAAATTAAAAATAGATCTAGATAGTTATTTAAGTTTAGAAGCTTTGAAACTAAGTTTTATTTTCTTGTAAAGTAGTGTTTTTCAAGCTGTTTATTTCTTTTTCTTCAAATGTACATAGCACTGCCTTAAACAGTGGTTGAGAGAAGAAAGTAACAGAAACTGAAAGAGAATGGGTAGACATGGAAGCTAGTTACTGTGCATTGCCCATATTTTAACAAACCATTTTCTTAATATTTATGTTACAGGAACATCTAACAATTTTATGTTTTCTCTTATTCATTTTTAACTTATTTATATACTTATTTAACTTAGTTATAACTTATTTATAACTTATTCATTTTTACGATTCTGCAGCTGAAACACCGTATGGGTATTTAATTCAAATATTTAGTAACACTTAAGAACAGACATGCACGAGATATTCATATACACAGAGATATTTAAATTTGAATTGCAAAAGCCGTTCAAAAAACGGCTATGGCAGTGCTGGTGTGAAATAAATACTCGAAGTCGTAGTTTTCAAGGCTCAGCCAGAAGGAAAACGTAAGCTCTGACTAGCACTTGTGCAGATGTATAATTTACAGTGAGTCGCTTGGTAATTAAAATAGTGATGGAGGAGAAGAGACGTGTGTTTCTAAAATGCCTAAACTGCGCATAACAATTAAACAATTCTGCAAAGAATTTGAGCATGAGGGGATGTATGCAGCTGACGGTGACAAAATAATGATGTGCAGATTTTGCAACTGTCGGCTGGAATGAGAGTCGAAAGATACAGTAAGCATTAGCTGTTTCCTTTTGGGGAAAATATGGCTTGTTTGCTTATATTTTGTGTTTGTATGATAATTCTATGTTTTATTTCAAGTGGTGCACACTTTGCACTGGAGCAAATACTGTTTTGGTTTTGAATGAATTTTAATGAATCACTTTGCTTTGCTTAGTGTTTAAATACTGAGAAACCCCAAGCTTGTATTCTGGAGCCGTGCTTCAGTGCAATGGGATTAAAATACAGTTCCTACAGTTTTTTTAATGGGTAGCTATATGTGCAATTATTGTGACAGCCCCACAATAGTAGGGCAGTGTAAATTTTATATATATATATATATACACTACCGTTCAAAAGTTTGGGGTCACTTAGAAATTTCCTTGTTTTCCATGAAAACATACATGAAATGAGTTTGAATAGGAAATATAACAAAATGAATAGGAAATATAGTCATTGACAAGGTTAGAAATAATGATTTTTAATTGAAATAATAATTGTGTCCTTCAAACTTTGCTTTCGTCAAAGAATCCTCAATTTGCAGCAAAAACAGCCTTGCAGACCTTTGGCATTCTAGTTGTCAATTTGTTGAGGTAATCTGAAAAGATTTCACCCCATGCTTCCTGAAGCACCTCCCACAAGTTGGATTGACTTGATGGGCACTTTTTACGTACCATACGGTCAAGCTGCTCCCACAACAGCTCAATAGGGTTGAGATCCGGTGACTGTGCTGGCCACTCCATTATAGACAGAATACCAGCTGACTGCTTCTTCCCTAAATAGTTCTTGCATAGTTTGGAGCTGTGCTTTGGGTCACTGTCCTGTTGTAGGAGGAAATTGGCTCCAATCAAGCGCCGTCCACAGGGTATGGCATGGCGTTGCAAAATGGAGTGATAGCCTTCCTTCTTCAAGATCCCTTTTACCCTGTACAAATCTCCCACTCTTTGTGATCCGAACACCTCAAACTTAGGTTCGTCTGTCCATAACACTTTTTTCCAATCTTCCTCTGTCCAGTGTCTGTGTTCTTTTGCCCATCTTAATCTTTCCTTTTTATTGGCCAGTCTGAGATATGGCTTTTTCTTTGCAACTCTGCCTAGAAGGCCAGCATCCCGGAGTCGCCTCTTCGCTGTTGACGTTGAGACTGGTGTTTTGCGGGTACTATTTAATGAAGCTGCCAGTTGAGGACCTGTGAGGCGTCTGTTTCTCAAACTAGACACTCTAGTGTATTTGTCCTCTTGCTCAGTTGTGCACCGGGGCCTCCCACTCCTCTTTCTATTCTGGTTAGAGCCAGTTTGCACTGTTTTGTGAAGGGAGTAGGACACAGCGTTGTACGAGATCTTCAGTTTCTTGGCAATTTCTCGCATGGAATAGCCTTCATTTCTCAGAACAAGAATAGACTGACGAGTTTCAGAAGAAAGTTCTTTGTTTCTGGCCATTTTGAGCCTGTAATCGAACCCACAATTGCTGATGCTCCAGATTCTCAACTAGTCTAAAGAAGGCCAGTTTTATTGCTTCTTTAATCAGCACAACAGTTTTCAGCTGTGCTAACATAATTGCAAAAGGGTTTTCTAATGATCAATTAGCCTTTTAAAATGATAAACTTGGATTAGCAAACACAACACAGGACTGATGGTTGCTGATAATGGGCCTCTGTACGCCTATGTAGATATTCCATTACAAATCAGCCGTTTCCAGCTACAATAGTCATTTACAACATTAACAATGTCTACACAGTATTTCTGATCAATTTGATGTTATTTTAATGGACAAAAAAATTGCTTTTCTTTCGAAAACAAGGACATTTCTAAGTGACCCCAAACTTTTGAACTGTAGTGTGTATATATACAGTACTGTGCAAAAGTTTTAGGCAGGTGTGAAAAAATGCTGTAAAGTAAGAATTCTTTCAAAAATAGACATGTTAATAGATTGTATTTATCAATTAACTAAATGCAAAGTGAGTGAACAGAAGAAAAATCTAAATCAAATCCATATTTGGTGTGACCACCCTTTGCCTTCAAAACAGCATCAATTCTTCTAGGTACACTTGCACAAAGTCAGGGATTTTGTTGGCATATAGTCAGCTGTATGATTAAACAATTATACCAAACAGGTGCTAATGATCATCAATTCAATATGTAGGTTGAAACACAATCATTAACTGAAACAGAAACAGCTGTGTAGGAGGAATAAAACTGGGTGAGGAACAGCCAAACTCAGCTAACAAGGTGAGGTTGCTGAAGACAGTTTACTGTCAAAAGTCATACACCATGGCAAGACTGAGCACAGCAACAAGACACAAGGTAGTTATACTGCATCAGCAAAGTCTCTCCCAGGCAGAAATTTCAAGGCAGACAGGGGTTTCCAGATGTGCTGTCCAAGCTCTTTGAAGAAGCACAAAGAAACGGGCAACGTTGAGGACCGTGAGACGCAGTGGTCGGCCAAGGAAACTTACTGCAGCAGATGAAAGACACATCATGCTTAATTCCTTCGCAATCAGAAGATGTCCAGCAGTGCCATCAGCTCAGAACTGGCAGAAAACAGTGGGACCCTGGTACACCGATCTACTGTCCGGAGAAGTCTGGTCAGAAGTGGCCTTCATGGAAGACTTGTGGCCAAAAGCCATACCTCCGACGTGGAAACAAGGCCAGCGACTCAACTCTGCACGGAAACACAGGAACTGGGGTGCAGAAAAATGGCAGCAGGTGCTCTGGACTGATGAGTCAAAATTTGAAATATTTGGCTGTAGCAGAAGGCAGTTTGTTCGCCGAAGGGCTGGAGAGCGCATACTAATGAGTGTCTGCAGGCAACAGTGAAGCATGGTGGAGGTTCCTTGCAAGTTTGAGGCTGCATTTCTGCAAATGGAGTTGGGGATTTGGTCAGAATTAATGGTCTCCTCAATGCTGAGAAGTACAGGCAGATACTTATCCATCATGCAATACCATCAGGGAGGCATCTGATTGGCCCAAATTTATTCTGCAGCATGACAACGACCCCAAACATACAGCAAAAGTCATTAAGAACTATCTTCAGCGTAAAGAAGAACAAGGAGTCCTGAAGTGATGGTATGGCCCCCACAGAGCCCTGATCTCAACATCATCGAAGTCTGTCTGGGATTACATGAAGAGAGAGAAGCAACTGAGGCTGCCTAAATCCACAGAAGAACTGTGGTTAGTTCTCCAAGATGTTTGGGCCAACCTACCTGCCGAGTTCCTTCAAAAACTCTGTGCAAGTGTACCTAGAAGAATTGATGCTTGATGCTGTTTTGAAGGCAAAGGGTGGTCACACCAAATATGGATTTGATGTAGATTTTTCTTCTGTTCATTCACTTTGCATTTAGTTAATTGATAAATATAATCTATTAACATGTCTATTTTTGAAAGCATTCTTACTTTACAGCATTTTTTCACACCTGCCTAAAACTTTTGCACAGTACTGTATATATACACAATTTTTATTTATTTATTTATTTTTTTTTATCATATGGTATTTTTATAGAGGGCATGGGCAATATTTACTGGTAATAGGCTGTTAAAGACTGGGGGACTGTACGTTACTGGGGGACTGTACGTTCCACTAATGAGAAATTATGGTAACTAAATTATTTTTCTGTGCAAGGTCTATTTATGTCATAAATGTTTAATAAAAAATATGTATGTAGTTAAAACATGATTTATACTATACTATTATTAATCTCTTTGAGGAGTTTTATTAATGTGTATCTGTAATAAAACAAAATAAAATGAAATTTATGAAAAATAGAACGAAGTTTGTGAAAAACAAAACAGAAAATGATCCAAAAAAAAAAATAATTTCACGGGCCTCTAGGCATAATGTTCTATGAGATGATAAGTTGTTGCACGTGTATGAACAAACATGAACTGACACATTTCTTTTTTTTAATTTGATCCGATTTTGAGGTCCAGGCAGCTCAGAAATAGGAAATCAGTACACATAGGAGATATAGTGTAGGAACAACAGAAACCCCTTTATCCATTGGCTAAAATCCAAACAAAACTACAGTTCAAGAGAAAGTTAATCACGCTGGCAGGACATTGATGACCACTTTCTGTAATGGGAGTAACATGAATTTACAATTAAAGTGTTTCAGCAAAGGGAAGGGAAACTTGGTCTTACATGTCTATAGCTCCGTGCCTGCATGCCTCTAGGGTATCGCTGTCCTGATAAAGGGTCAAACAGAACAGAAGCAGTTTGCAGTGATGAAACGATTCATGAAGCACTCTTATACTCCTGACATTATATATTACTCTTGTTGAAATAAACTCTGGATGTTCATGGTTTTGAAAAGTAATTAGTTTAGATTGGACTCTGTCTTGTTTTTCTTTCAGCTTAGCAAGTCCTAAAATACAATTAATTAAACAATTTGTTTCTCAATCTCCATCAATTAAGATGGATGTCTAGGCGAGTGGCTCCAGTGTTCAGCACAACATTTGCCACAGTGATTGAAATAGCTACAGTAATAGATATTTAAAATAATATTTTCATAGTTTGACTTCTTGAGTGATTTATTAAAGATGTGGTTCCTGGGAATTGTTGTCATGCAAGACAACTCATTTATGTGTCTTTTCCCTTTTTGTTTTGTTTTTTAGCCGTGCTATCAAAACCAATCAGGACTTGCTACCGGAAACTCCCTGGACGCACATTTTCTACAATGACTTTTGGGGGACCCTGCTTACCCACAGCGGCAGCCACAAGTCCTACCGCCCACTGTGCACACTCTCCTTCCGCCTTAACCACGCCCTGGGGGGCCTGGACCCCTGGGGCTACCACCTTGTCAACATTCTGCTGCACTGCAGTGTCACTGGCCTCTTCACCCGCCTCTCACGGCTCCTTCTCGGGGGCTGCTACTGGACCCTGGTGGCAGGGCTGCTCTTTGCCTCACACCCTGTGCATACAGAAGCTGTGGCAGGGATTGTGGGCAGGGCGGATGTTGGTGCTGCCCTCTTCTTCCTGCTTTCTCTGCTTTGCTACATGCGGTACTGCTCCCTGAGAGGGCACTCTGCCCACTGCTGGCCCTGGTTGCTGGGTAGCTTTGCCTGTGCGGCCTGCAGCATGCTGTGGAAAGAACAAGGGGTGACTGTCTTGGCTGTCTCAGCAATTTATGATGTCTTTGTGTTCCACAGGTTCAAATTTCATCACGTCATCTTGCTTATTTTTAAGGTAAGCAGTTTTACTTTCCCTGTTTTAATCTTGTCTGCTCTTGGATGGTTTGAGTAAAGCTACCCATCAGTGGTTATTATAAGTGCTGTGTTGATTAGGAAGCTGATCCATTACCTGGCTTAACTGGACCAGGAATTGTAATGCTGAAATAAATGTTTTAGAGTATCATCTGTGAAGGTTAAGTAAAAATAAAAAGCAAGCAAGTAAAAAGTTCTCATTTAAAAACCTTAGTCACCTGCATTCAAAAACTTGAGACTGAACCTTAGCAGGGTGTGTTTAAGATGACAAAGATGCAAGTTTTTGATTCTTAATTCCTGGGGAGGCAGGCATGCTGGTCAGGCCAGGGAAGGATGCTGACAGGAAGTGTGTTTTTGGGGAGTGCAGTTCTGTGTCCATTAAAAAATGATGTGTCTATATCAAGGAAAGGTGTTTAACACAAGGGGGTATCTTTGAAGTAAGTGTTAAATTTTATTTTTGCACTTCAATTTTAGGTTATACAGTACACAGGAATATATGAGAGAATTATAAGTCGAAAAAACAAGGACTTTTTCTAAATACTACTACTTAAATACACAGTAGTAGGCTTACACTGGTGTATGTCGAATTAGAGCAGAATTGTTGAGAATAAGATATGGTGCTGATCAGGGGTGAAATTCTGCCAGTACTCCGTACCGGGTCTTATTTTAATGCCGGTACTGGGCACTGGGACTTATTTAATCTGCTTTTCATCCAATGCGCTTGCATTCCGTTTATTCACACTAGCGCAACGTTTCTCAAATGTGCTTTCATTCAGCACAGCTCATGCTGTTTACATCCTGTTTCCTGATACTGCTTCTCTGTCTCTTAGCTGCTATTGGCCACCATTAAAGTCAGTATAATCACTGCATTTTGATTGGCTGAGCTTTCATTCTGATTAGATTTCATTTTGGCATGCATCACAAATCTCTGCCCATTTCGCTTTGTGTCAGTGCTCATTGGTTGATCAACAAGAGAAGACTGTGAGATGTGAAAACAGCGGCATGGAGTAATTATTATTTTCTTTAGTTCGGAGAAACTAGCTGAATATTTGAACGACCATTGCTGCACATAAATTTGAAGGCAAACATTCACGTTAGTGTCCGCCATATATTACACAGTTGATAAATATTAAAAATAATTATCACAACGTGCTTTGTCTTGCACCAATTTATAAAATGGAAAGTGATGTGTGGGACAGTAGGGATTAACATAAATAAACAGGATCAACAAAGTGCTGCTTCAGATTTGACAAGCGAGTCTGAAACAGGATACAGATACAGGTGTGCTTTTACGCTTTCCAAACACTGGCCCAACCTGCAAGTTAAATGATCAAAGTTTTGATCCTAGTATTTTCTGTAATGAGGACTGTAAATGTACAATGCCCCCCTTTTCTACAGTTTATTTAAGTAATGATATTACTTTATGAAAATGTGTAATTTGTCACTTTGTTATTATGTAGGAACTACAATGCCAAGGATTTATAAAAAAAACCCTGATGTCTACTTTTATACTGTTTCTGTATACTAATCTTTATACTGTAACTGTATACTAATCTTTTTCTGGAATAGATCATTAGATAGATCATTTCTCAGAAACACAACAGAGAAGCACACAGAATATAATGTAGGATAAGTAATCTGTAAAAAAATATATATACAATAACTGGGGTATATGTTATAATCCAAGGTTATCAATGTAGCATGGCCAGGTCCTGTTGTAGGTGAGCACACAGGGAGGATTTCAGAGAAAGTACAGGGAGGATTTCAGAGAATACAATGGAGATGGAAATGGCCAAGTCATTTTTTTTAAGAGTGGTGTGTGGTACATTAAATAATAGAGGAGTATTTCAGCCCATATTGTGCATTGTTTGACTTTAGACCTTTTTGTGTCATTTGTTCATAGCACAGTTGTTTTCTTTATACACATTTTGTATAACAGCCCCCTTTTTTAGGATATCTTCTTTTTTAGGATGTCTTGAAACAAGACTCCCGATCTACAGCAGTTACTGCACAGTGTAATATTTCTTAATGCTTGTCATTTAAGGTTTAACTTAAGTGTTATATTACAGTGCATGACTAATTGATACATGCAGAGGGTACAAAGCTTTCAGTATTTTCAGCTTATTTGTTTATGATGAATTGGTTATATTTGATCAATTATTTAAGGCTGGTCGTGTGTTTTAGACTTATGCGGGGGAAAAGCAGATCTCTTATTGGTTGATCACATCCTGTTCAGGAAAACCTTAGACTCTTAAAAAACATCTCATAAACCCTATATGTCGTCTTGGATAAAGGTGTCAGACAAATGAACAAATAATAATTAGAGTAGTATGTTTCATAGTATAAGCAAGCACACTGTACGCAAGTGAGTGAGGCAACATAAAGTCATTTGACTGACGATTTACTTGGCACTGTCTGGTCAGCAGAGAACACCTTGAAGGCCCTGACAGCACGCCACTGACGTAAACACACCTACAGACCTAACGCCTCTTCCAGGACTGAACCATTGAATTCTGGTCATGGTAGTTTTCTGTAGGAACGCGTTATACGGGCAAGTGTGACATCATTAAAAGGCCCCACGCCGGTGCTCCCGAGTGGCGCATCCAGTAAAGGTGCTCCGCGTGGCGTGCAGGACGCGCCCTATAGCCTGGAGATCGCAAGTTCAAATCCAGGCTATGTCATTGCTGACCGTTACCGGGGGTTCCTAGGGTGGTGCACAATTGGCCTAGCGCTGCCCGGAAGGCTGTCTTTTGAAGCGACCGAGTTAAAGGCACAAAACGAAAAACTTATGGAACCGAGTCCTATCGTGTGACTGAACCGTTGACTTCGGTAAATTGTGTCTAGGAACATCTGATCCAGACATATGATACTTCTTTGGAAAGTCCCAAACCTGCTCTTTCAAACCAGAAGGCTGGCTATTATGGTGCCTGACACAAATGCACAAAAAGTGCAGAGTGTAAAAGAAAGATATATTTGATGTGAGGGGGAAGATTTAGACACTCAGACTAAATCCATATCATAAACTAGATTTCCCCCTTTTATTGTATGCATTCAGTCCAACCCACTAATCTCCAAAATGGGGACTTGTAATACAGGCATTCACTTTAAACCCCCATATGGCTTATAGATGATGCAGCATCATGCCGGGCTTTACCCAACATGATTTTGTTTTCTTTTTTGCCAGATCAGCAGTTTGCCTCTATTTATGTCCCTTCCCGCCATTCACTGACAGTTTTCTGGCCAGCTCTTGCTTGTTTTTGGCATGCTACCAGCCCCTCAGGCTCTGTACCACATCCAAAGTTTCCACTTCCTGTGGTAACTTATATGATTATGATCACTTTGAGGATAACTGCTACCTATGTGAGAGTTATGTAAATTGGCTATATTTATCTTTCTGCCTGAAAGTATTTTTTATATAAGCCCATGGGGAGGAATCTCATTGTGCCTAGCATTGTGCGAAGACCCCCATTTAAGAAAGACAATACATTTGAATAGTTTATTCCTGATTAAAAAAAAAAACTGTTAATGAAAGGTTACTGTGTTCCCCAAGCAGAAAAGAACGGACTGACAGTTAGGGTCCACGATTTGAATGAGGACCCTAAAAACTGAAAGACAGTAATACCCTTGGTTGTAAAAGAAGGTGAAAGTAGTCACTGTATTTGAGCGGTTGACTTTGTCAATGTCAACCTTTGTAGCACTAGCCTTGAGTCTAAAAACACCTTTGGGGACAGCACCTAGTTGAAAATGCTTTTAGACATCGGCTCCACTGCCATGACAGTTAGTTTTCTTTCTAAGGATGATTAACCTTCTGGTTGCTGTTGGCCAGCAATTGGTGAGCAGATGCTGTGGATCACCCTGCAGCTGGGAGTGATGGCAGTTGTTATTAATGAACCTGTGTTGTTTGTGGAAACCTACCATAGTTAAGGTAATGCTACTATTATTGTAATGCAGACTTGTAGGACTCAAGTCCAGGACTCGGACTCTAGTCTGACTCCAGTCGGACTCGAGTCACGACCACAGAAGACTCAGACTCGACCTTTTGTGACTCGGACTCGAACATATTACTTGAGATATTAACCCTTTGCAGTCCTATGTCGGACTTGGTCCGACATTGCAATTTTCCCTTTCCGGTCCAATGTTGGACCCTGTCCGACATCATCAAAAAGACGTAAAAAAACAGGTCTCTAGTTGTTTTTTCTCTGGAAAAAGCCAAGAAAACCATTCAATGGACGAGTGATACCGATAGGAGCCGAGAGGATCAAATAACGTTCAAAGTGGTTCTCTGTCACAAACACATTATCACCTGATTTTTGTTGGCCAATCAAAGTCTAATTATTGTGGCAATTGCTGGGTGTAGTAACTAGCTTGATCAAAAACTAAACTTCATACTTACACAAAATGTAAGTGGATTTTAGTGGATGAGGAATGGGGAGAAAATGTAAATCAGTTTATGAATTAAAAAACCCTGAATGTTTCAAAGTATTCAAAAAGCAAAAATAGCAAAAGTGGGTCAGGTGAGGCAGAGGATGCAAAGCATTGCAAATACTGCTGCATTGAGGTACATGTTCACGCTGACAGAATTAAAGAACATACTGAAAAATAAGCAACACATTAAACTAAAACAATAAAGTGAACTGAGAGACAAGCAATCCATTTATGCGGCTTTTACACATGCTTTAATATAAAAAAGAGAGCGCAGAATGATTGTGTTAATGAGTTTGTCAGAGCGCTGTGTTTTGCTGGACAGCCACTGTTTATTGCAGAGAGGTATGTATTGGTCACTGTGCGACAGTACTGTCTGTAGTAAAACACTGCCTAACGCTGGCAGTCTTAATCGTAAATATTTGACAGAAAATGGTGATGCTTTAGTTGGCAAACTTATGGAACGCATTGATGGAAATGTCCAGTGTGATTTTTGACGTGTCTCCCGATGGCTTGCACCGCCCAGTTCTGTCAATTTTCTTTCTTTTTATGATTTCAAGGCGAATAAATCTGGCTTGTTTTGTGCTGATGTCATGTTCATACCTTCTGTAGATAATATTTCTGTAAGCACAGCGATTGCCCAAACATTCACAAACTACCAGCTAACTTGGGAAAATGTGGCTTCGACTTGCACAGATTCTGCTTCATACATGCCAGGGACATTATTATTATTATTATTATTATTATTATTATTATTATTTCTTAGCAGACGCCCTTATCCAGGGTGACTTACAATTGTTACAAGATATCACATTATACATTATTTCACATTATACAGATATCACCTTTATTATTATTATTATTATTATTATTATTATTATTTACATACATATTTTTTACATGCAATTACCCATTTATACAGTTGGGTTTTTACTGGAGCAATCTAGGTAAAGTACCTTGCTCAAGGGTACAGCAGCAGTGTCCCCCACCTGGGATTGAACCCACAACCCTCCAGTCAAGAGTCCAGAGCCCTAACCACTAATCTACACTGCTTTTTGCTTTCTGTGAAGAATATGTGGATCAGCTACAGCAAAGTATTACAAATCTTTTGCTTTAAATGGATTACGGGACTGGAAAGTTGCATTAGAGAGCAGAAGAGGACTAGCAAAGCATAACAGCAGTCAGCAACATGTAGAAAATGTTCGAAAATGGCAACTGTTTTTGACATTACAAATTCCTATAGATCAACAGCTATCAGCCCAACTGGCTCAGCAACTAGAATTAAGAACAAAAGAGCCGGAGAATAGGCATACATCAGTAATAAGACTGGCAGACATCACTGCTACCCTTGCCCGTTTTCGAGGCCATGATGAATCCAAGGATTCAAGTAACAAAGGGATGTTTAGGGAGATAGCCACCACATTAGTTGCACGCTATGACCCAGTGCTTAAGGAACACCTAGATTCAGCACAGAGGAACCCTAAGGGTATTCCAAACTACCTCTCAGCGCAAAGTCAGAATGAGATGATTATGTGTGTTGCCAGTCAGGTGAGGAATAAAATCATTGAGGAAGTGAAGCAGGCCGTATACTTTTCAGTTTGCTCAGACACAACTCCTGATTCTGCTAGGCAAGATCAGTTGTCAGTTGAAATACGGTGTGTTACCAAAGAAGCAGAAATACAGGCATCTCTGATTTATGAAGTTCTTGCAAAAATTACAAACAGTTCTAGTTTGGCAAATTATCTTTGAGACTCTGGCACACCATGGAGTCAACATCTGCAATGTAAGGGGCCAAGGATACGATGGTTGTGCAGCTATGTCAGGTGCATACAGAGGTGTTCAGGTAGGAATCTGCAAGTCATGTGATAAAGCATGTACACATTTTATGGTTAATTCTACCAAGAGACATGGCCTGTTTCTTGCAGTACAGGAACAGTTTTTGAAAGACAGTGGCTCCCACTCTACCAAAACTCTGAAACCAATGAGCACAACAAGGTGGTCAAGCAGAAATTGATAATTGCAAAGCTTTGTTTTCCACAATTGAATCAGCTGTACAGACACTACAGTAAATTGGGATTGATAGTGCATTTGGAGACACATCTGGTAAAGCTCTAGCACTCAGCAAAGCTATTGACTTTGATTTGTGTTATTATTTGATAGCATTCAGTAGAATTCTTTCAGTGACAGGAGTGGTGTCCAAATATCTTCAGGCCAGTGATATGGACATCGGTACAGCAGCAGAAATGATTGAGGACTGCAAATCTGAATTAAGATCAGATGAAACATTTCAGGAGTTGTGGACTGAAACTGAACAGCTTGCTTCAAAAAGAACGGAGAACAAGAAAAGTGTCCAAAAGACTGGCTCACATGTGGCAAACTGAAACTGTACTTAGTTCAAAGGATACAATTCTCATCAAATTCTATTTTGCAACTCTAGATCCCTGCATTAAAAGCATCACTGAGAGGTTTAGCACTGAAGCATTGCCTCTACTAAAACACATAAATAGTCTAACACATAGTCATAAAAATCTGCAAACTGAGGCAGCTTACTATATAGGAGATGTAGATCCACAGATGGCAAAGTAGGAATATAAACTTCTCATCCACAAACTTGAGAGAGAGTCACATCCGCCTACGACACTGAAAGACATCTTTCTCTTTCTGAGCAAGAGTAGCATGCTAGATGCATTCAGCCATATTGCAAAGCTATACAAGCTAGTTCTGACACTTCTGGTGACATCTTGCAGTTACAAGAGAAGCTATTCAGCTCTAAAGTTAGTAAAAAAAAAATCATCTAAGAACAACCAATGACACAACATCGCTTGAATGACCTAATGCTAATTGCAGTTGAAGCAGAGAGAAGTCAGTAACCTGGAGCGTGTTGCACTAAATGCACTAAATACCCACCATTGATAACAAAAGTACTTGCTTTTTTGACTGTTCTCCCCCAACAATTTTAGCTGCATGACGACCCTGCCCTAGAGTTATTTTTGTTTATTTCAATAATGGAGAAAAAATAACAGTTGGCTGCCCTCAGAGCTGTATTTCTCTTTTCATTTGGCATGAATCTGGATTTACCCAAGGTGAGGTATGTTTTAGGGAGATTTTTCTAGTTTTAACTGGGGCCACTTTGTCAAAGACCCTTGACAGAAGGTTATTATAAGTGTCTACTACCTCATCAGTTGACTGCGAGTTCATAGCTGTAGGCGGTATTACTCTTAGCATATGAGATAGCTCTGGTGCAGTTGAATAATTTATTACCTGTTTTTTAACAGTACACAGCAGAGCAGTTTGGGTGGGTAGCAGTAGATTGGTCTCAAATAGGATAGCAAGATAATCAGAGATGGTTAAATCTAACACTGACAGGTTGTGAACAGCTAAGCCATGAGTGGTGACTAAGTCTAAAGTATGGCCACAATTGTGAGTAGGCCCTTTAACATGCTGAACATAATCTAGGGAATCTAGGAGACTTTAAAATTCCACTGACTTTGGATCAGTGTCATTATCAATATGTAGATTAAAGTCTGTCATATTTAGCAGAGAGCATAGCGAGAAAATCAGCAATTTCTGTGATTAAAAAGTAGGTTGGATTTGGGTGGATGGTAAATAATTACAGTTATCACCGGTGATTGACCTTTCAAAGTTAAGGTTAGTACTAATGATTAAAAAGAGGAAACCCATATTTCTTAGTATATATTTTGTGTAACATTATAATTAGAGTGGTGAATGGAAGCCAGTCCCCCACCCCTAACCACAAGGCGTGCCTTCTGAAAAAATGTATAGTTTGGGGGAGATGCCTCTATCAGTGACACACTTTCGTCAGCATGTAGCCAGGTTTCTGTTAAGAATAAAAAATCAGGAGGGATTTGATTCTATAACTTATATTTTGTAAACCTTCTTTTAACATCCTCCCTTCCCCCGTTTTTAGTTTAAAGTCTGGTGTTAAGTTGTTTTCAATATTTGCATTATCACCCAATTGTAATTTAAATAGCGCCCCTTTAATGTAAATTTAGAATTAATCTTCCCAGTGGTTTCTTTGCTAATTCTGCATTCTTGTTATTTGCTAAGTTTAACAAGAGGTGTGTCTCGACAGAATATCTTTATGAAACAAATGGTGTGTAGTGTAGTGACTACATCCTTTACACAGTACAGCCATCAATTTCCTTTAAGGAATGTATAACTAGAAAAATAGCTTTGAGATACTTTCTTCAATGTCAGATAATATAATTTAATTAAGAAACGGTCATGGTTTAATTGCTAATTATAACTTTATTAACACTAGAAGCCCCGCGGCAGTCATTTTGGCAGTTTTTGGTTTTAAAATGTCATTTTCTCCAGTCGTGTAACACATATGGGACTGTGCATTTGTGTACCTTTCTGTCCATATTTGTTAAATATTCTCACAAAGCATGAAACGCGGGAGTGCAGAAATAAAGGAGATATATTACATTATACCTGAAAGCCCCGGGAGTAGTCACATTGACGGACAGCCAATTGTATTTTGATTATACAGATCGGTATTCTACTTTTATTATTTTTATTTACCAGCCTGCAATGTGTTTAGCTGTAATCAGATTAGTCTCTACTCTCTGCCTGAGTGAATGACTCGCAGTCTGTTGTTTTCAATTAGCCTTTTGAAGGCTGGCTCCTGCTTGCCAGCTGTGCTGCTTTGGTCAGTCTATTGGCATCGGGACTAGTGAAAATAAATACCAGAGACCGTGGAGTTTTACAATGCAACAAAGTATGAAGTTGATGTTTTGGATCAGATGGCACAGAAGTATTCTGTGAAAGCTGGCTCCCGACGGTGGTCTGTTCAGGTGTTTTACCTAGCAGCCATCAACTCCTGGGTACTTTACAAAGAATGCACGGAGAAGAATTTACCAAGGAGAGAATATATTTTACAGTTAGCACAGCAACTTCGCAAGAAGCATTTGGAACAGAGGGAGACTGCCAAGCGTGTACCCACAGCTGAAGCTGGCAACCCCGCTGAGAGACGCAAGAGACGCCAATGCCAGGTTGGCAAGTGCAATAAAAATAAAACTTCGGACAGCTGTGCCCTGTGCAGAAAGGCAGCGTGGAGAAGCGCTTTATCTGTGTTGATTGTGAACAGCCTTAGACTCAAGGTAAAGGAATACCGTTTTGTTGAAAAAAAGAAAAATAAATTAGACTTTTTTTTATAACTTCTTGTGCTGTGTGCTTCTGTAAAAAAAAAAATTCTAAATTTATTTATCTACGTTGTTCAGCTGCTTTTGCTCATCTGATAATAAACCGATTGCTATAGAAAAGTTAAAAATGTATTGCTATCGTTTCAGTTTCATAAATATGTATGTTGTAAACCAATGTCTGTTCAGATGTTTATTTATTTACATTTTCTTGTTTTGATTTGTAAAATAAATGTTCAATGCCTAATTCCTCAGTTCCATCCGTGATTCCATGATCGTGGAAAATCAGTCGCCCTAAGAACCAAGTACTGGCTTTTCAGCCCCTTTTTAAAGGCATGTGGCCACACTTAAATGATAATCAATTAGTCAATGAACACCTAGCCACATGCTGCTCATGAATTTCAATTAGGCAGGGAGGGAATTCTAACCTTACAGCCCTGCGATATTTAACACAAACTTTATTTTTCAAAACTTCAAAACATGTGCAGGGCCCCAGCCCTGCCACAATGACCTATTCATTTTGACATCCAGCTGAACTTCATGAGTTACCTGAAGATGTTTTTTTATTTGTGAATGGACCAGACATATACAGCTATATACTGACTTCTGATACTCTTACCTGTTTCCTGCTTTTTTGAGATTATCATATCCTGGAAAAATGTGTGTGTAAGAGCAAAACCCTCTAACCCAGTGGTTACTAACTCTGGCCCTCGAGGTCTGTCCTAGTACAGGACTTTGTTCCAATCAAGTCCTAAATTAGTTAATTTACACTTACAGCCTGTTTAATTAACTGATTTAAGACCCGGTTGGACAACATATCTGTACTGGAAATGGATCTTGACGACCAGAGTTGGGAACCACTGCTCTATCCCTAACCTTAAATCTAAACTAGACACCTGAGCCAGGAAAATATATATATATTTTCTCAAATTACCAGGCAGCTGGTGTTTCTAGAAGCTGAAGCTTATCAATGATCTAATAGTCTTACCCCGTTATATTTCTGAGAACAGCTATACATGTGCCCAAAGCTACTGCCTGTTAATGTGCATATGTTGTCCAGCATTTTAAATGGTTTAATATATTGTAAATGCCAGGGACTTAAAAGTCAGCGCAAAAAAGAAACCAACTTTTTAGTTGTCATAAATGCATACATTAAAGCTAATCTACAAATGTATATATGAGTAATAATGAGTAAAATCCAGATAATATTGTAATAAGGTGGAGGATATATGTCTTACTGGCATACTCACCTCCTGCTAAACTCTCACAGAATGTTTTAATCGTATACAAGGTTGCTGAAATGCTTGTAAATCTACACATTATAATTTCAGACAATTTATTCTGAGGTAAAAACATTCATTTTATGGTCCATTTCTGTGTGGTTCAGCTAATAAGCTTATTTTCAAAAACAGATTCTATTAACACACCTATCTTGGCAGGCATGGTATTGGGTTAACATACAAGCTGGAGTCGAATGCTGTTTTATAATTTTCTATAAAATGGCTATTCCTGTTTGAGTATTTGGCTATTATATACTTTTTCCAAAACATTAACAAAAGAAAAAAAACACATTGTGAACATCAGTTATCTAAAATATTAGGCAACTAAAGCCAAACCTTAAACCAGTAAAACTAATTGTAATTGTAAAATATTACTGCCCACAAACAATCATGAGAAATTGCAAAAAAAAAAAGAAAAGGCCAATGATATCACCACAACCGCCATACTGGAACTGCACAATGTTTTCGGGTTGGTTTATTTCTCCCACACCAGTTTCCAACAAGACTGATTTCTGGCAATATTAGTGGAGTACAATTCAACATTGTTTGCCTGATATAATTATATGTTTGCCCATTGTTTTACTTATTAACATCAGGGCTGAATAAACAGAAATATGGATATTGTTTGGCCTTTGACAGGGTTAGTGTTTTAAGAACAGGGCTCTACAAAACATTTTCACATTGAGGGAAAAAACTAAAGGTCCCAGTGAAAATGATGGTGTACAAAGTCTTAATGTTAGGGTACACAAATCTTTTTTTCTTCATTTATTAAAGTTTTGACCATTTTTTAACAGTAGGAAACACACACTAAAAAGCCACAAACATAAATGTTTTTTCTTCTGTCTAAAAGAATGAAGAACAAAAAGCCATAGCAACAGAATCCACAAAAGCAAAATTTCATAAAGATCAAAGTTCAACGAACCATTCTACTTAACCAGCCCCCCTCCCGCTACTATTAAAGGAGACCAAATGTTCCAGAAGTTCAGAATTTAAACTAACTAACTTGCTTATTCAATATTGCAAACTATGCATGCTGTGCTCACCATGCCAGAACACTAAGCTCTCGGAAAGTGGTAGGTGAAGTCCCCCTTTCGTTACATTTCTTAAAACTGCATCAACATAAATAATATCAAACCTAACTCGAGGGAGCTCATTTTTTAAACATATTTAATACAATCAGCTAGTAGTAGGGAGATTTAAATGGCTGCATTTATTTATTTTAAGAAATTAACTGATAGACAATTGAACGGAGTACTGAAATAAAGTAATAGCACATAGCTAACTGGACTATTGGCTATAGCCATGGCTATTTAATGAGCAGTTTGGTTTGGATGACTTTATGACTGTCAAGGCTTCACAGCTACAGTATAGCTACAGTACTTAACCTCCTTGTGCTCCGTCTTTCTGAGACGTAATTGTAAGTGACTCTGCAGCTGATGCATAGTTCACACACCCTAGTCTCTGTAAGTCGCCTTGGATAAAGGCGTCTGCTAAAAAAACAAATAATAATAATAATAATAATAATAGTGATGCATGATGGTGTATCTGTAATGTTTAGGGCTGTGCCTAATTTGATATTTTGAAAATGTACAGCTGCCAAGATTAAGCAAATATCTTTAATGTGCACATTCACTCAACACAGGGTATGGAGCCTAAAAATGCTTTCAAGGTTATAGTCACAAGATAGAATGTTGCTTATTTGGGTGTTTCCTAAACGATTCCAGGTACTGTAAAACGACCCAGTTTTCTGTAGCTATGTTTGATCACAATGGAAAAATCTGTGTTTCTTGCTGAATTAAATCTGGAGCAGACAGATTTGTAATCGTCAGCAGCATGAGTTGTGGAGCATGTATGGAGATCTGACATGTCCTTGCTGTGTGAAATGTTACTGTAAAGCCCTACTGTACCCAGGTGGTTATTGTATGCTCTAGTTGTCTGAGAATAGCTCCTGTCATCAAGTAATAAACACATACGTTCAGGTGGCTGGATACTTGCGCTTAACACTTGCCTGTTAGTACTTTATACTGCAGCTAATGTGTTTTTAAGCAAACTTTTCCGCTAACTGCTAAAGGAGATGCATGCAAATGGTTTATTTGATAAAATAAGGCCAAAACCATGAAATTGCTACCAGTGCCCTTTTTGACAAAAATAGTTTTAATTGGCACTTTGGTGGCAATTTTAGAAGTCAGTGGTGTTGTTTTCATTTTATTTTGTTGGGAAGAGTTGATACAGGCTAGTCTTTACAGTTTTATCGTGCTGTAACAATGCATTTGGACTTAATTCAACAAAGAGAAACAAATGAACTGTGTGCACATCATTGCCAGCTCAATCCTTTTCATTTAATAAATGTCAGTGTTTCAGGGAATTCATTAAATAAAATAGTCTGCTAGCAAGAGTAGCCTATAGGGAAAGCCACAGAATTATAGAAAATGTCTATTTAGGATTTATAAATCCGAACATTAATTTTTTTTAAACATTCAGTTACTTTAAATTACAGATAAAGCAGCCACATTCCCAATTACAATGGTGTTTCCAATAGTGATGGACAGATACAGAAATGACTACATTCTGGAGGAATATGCTATTTTACTTTGCTCACAGTGGGTTCTGTTAGCACAGTCAGATATAGTGTCTGTTCGGTGGGGGACAGTAATTGGATTTCAGTGGTTATAAATATACAGAAAGTGAGAGCCCACACCAGTCTTGGATATCTGCACATTCCTTCCAGTGGTGGTGGTTCTCCTTCCCACAGTACTCACAATAGTACCACTCCTCCAGTTATTTTCCCTGATCCACCTTCTCCACTTCCAAAACACACACAACAACAACAATAAATAAATAAATGTTCTTCAAAAAGATTCACCCGCAGTACTTCTCCTGGCCTGAGTGATGGTGGCGCTGTTATCCCACTACTAACACCATATGTGAACAGGCTGGCTCGTTGGTGATGTCAGGCCAGGAAGTAGACAGACACAGACAGCACTGGGGTAATGAATGCGCTGGTGCGCAGATTTAATAATAAATGAAAAGTTTAAACAAAACAGAACAATTATACAAAATAAGCGGCACGATGGCCAAAACAAACAGACAAAAACAAAAACAAGTATGGTGCAATTGCTTTCTGCTCTTTACTCTCTTGTCTTACGACTCATGTCTCGTTCCACCTCTGAACACCCACCCCGTTCAGCCAAAGCTGCTTGTTTTTATATTGTGGCCGAAGGATTAACTGGCTTTCAATTACCTAGTTTATCCCCCAACCACTCTCGGCACGGGGTTTCTCATATGCACGATCAACAGCCAGTTTGTCAATAATCGCTATTGACCATGCATTCTCACGATTTTATCAGACTGTCAAACAATAATAACAATAAACAGTGTGTTTTAACTAAACACAACACAGTACATTTAAATAATAATGATGCAAATACAAAATAACACAAAACATGAAATAAGGTCTGTGACAGGGTAACGTCGTGGGCCCAGATGTTATTCGGCAGACAAAGAAACTCAGAGGCAAGGAAACTGCAGTTAAAGCGCTGCTGCGCGGTTTAATCAATAAACAGAAAATAAAAATACAAGACAAAACACTGCTCACCGAGCAAAAATAAAAGGTCAAACAAAAACAAAAACAAAACTGTTCAGGCTGGGCAGAGCCTTCACTGAACCTTGTACTTTGTCAAACAAAAAAAATGCAAAAACACAGTGACAAACTGTTAACTCACCCCAAAAACTCCCACCACCAAACAAAGGATTTTCTTTTTATACCATGTGGCTGGAGCCTAATTATAAATTATTCAATTAGCTCCAGCCACATTCTCACATGTATTTTGGCAGGGATAGGAAATTAACCCCATCCCTGCCAACCACCACCAAAATCACCACACAACAACAATATTATTATTTACAGGCAGGGCCCTGCCCTGCCACCCCTTTGAAAGCCATCCACCCTCCCTCAAGTCCCCTATTGTCCTTCCTCTCCCATCCTTGAGGGAGGGTTAGTCCATAGTCCGGCAGCTTCCTGGCGGGACCGAGACCTGGCGACAGGGGACCCAGGCGTAGTGGATGGGGCGTCAGGAGTACAGGCAGGCGAGCAGTCGGCTGCAGCCCCAGGCAGAGGTGCGAGCCCAGGCGATTGTGGAGTGACGTCTGGGCAACCAGGGGGAGCGGAGCAGGAGACCAGGCAACCTCCTGTGCCTGGTGGTGCCGCGACCTGGGAGTCAGGCCCAGCGACCAGAGGTCCAGACATGCAGCCTGGGTGTCTGGGAACCCAGGTTGAGGGAACCAACCCCCAGGCGCCAGGCTATGGCACAGGGGTGGTGGTCGGGGCTGTGGTGGAGGTGGTCTCTTCACCTCCCCCCCCTTCTTCGAAGCCGGTAGCTCCCGTTTGTGCGGCTCCGGCCACAGTATTCCCTGCTGCCATGAAGGGCTGGCAGCAATCCCAAGCAAAGCGAAGCCTGTAGTGACCCCAGGCAACGGCGGCAGCGGACCCTCGGGAGGCGACGGCGGCAGCGGACCGGTAGCAACCCTAGGAGAAGCAAAGGAGACGCAGGCAACCCCAGGCGATGCAGTGCAGCAGGCAGGCCCAGGCGATGGCGAACTGGCATCCCCAGGCGATGGCGACGGCGGGAGGGGAGCCCCTGGCCATGAAGGCGGCAGCAGGAGCTCCACTTCTCCCAATGGTGGTGTTGGAGGCAGAGGTAGCTCCTGCTCCTCTCCTCTTGATGGCAAAGGTGGCAGGGGCTCCTCCCCTTCTGGCTGCGAAGGCGGCAGGGGCTCCCCTTCTGGCTGCGAAGGTGGCAGGGGCTCCTCCCCTTCTGGCTGCGAAGGCGGCAGGGGCTCCTCCCCTTCTGGCTGCGAAGGCGGCAGTGGTGGATGCAGAGGCAGCAGGCATTCTTCTGGTGGGAGGGGGCAGTTAGCTGGGAAATGGCCCCACTCCCCACAGATGCAGCAACAATATTGTATGCCCATGCTGTGGAGGAGGGCTTCTCAGCCATCCTCCTCCTGTGGCTGTGGCTCTGGTTCCACCTCTTCTTCCTGAGGTGGGGAGTGGTAGTAGTCGGGCGACACGTGCCCGACCTCACCAACTTCATTTTTTTTTTTTTTTAAACTGCAGTCCCGCTCCGAGTCTCTAGGGGGTGCTATCCCACTCTGACACCATATGTGGCAGGGTAGCGCCGTGTGCCCAGATGTTATTCGGCAGACAAAGAGACTCAGAGGCAAGGAAACTGCAATTAAAGCGCTGCTGCGCGGTTTAATCAATAAACAGAAAATAAAAATACAAGACAAAACACTGCTCACCGAGCAAAAATAAAAGATCAAACAAAAACAAAAACAAAACTGTTCAGGCTGGGCAGAGCCTTCACTGAACCTTGTACTTTGTCAAACAAAAAAAATGCAAAAACACAGTGACAAACTGTTAACTCATCCCAAATACTCCCACCACCAAACAAAGGATTTTCTCTTTTTATACCATGTGGCTGGAGCCTAATTATAAATTATTCAATTAGCTCCAGCCACATTCTCACATGTGTTTTGGCAGGGATAGGAAATTAACCCCATCCCTGCCAACCACCACCAAAATCACCACACAACAACAATATTATTATTTACAGGCAGGGCCCTGCCCTGCCACAAGGTCCAAAAATGGAAAGACCTTGATAAATCTGGATTATAAGACTTGTTTATAATGGTAATACTGATATGTCTAAACAGTTTTGGGGTTCAACAATGAGCTGTTCAGTATTTTACTATATAAACATCTTGTTTGCTTGTCAATGTGCCCTCTGTCACACCAGTCCAGTCTCCTATTACGACATTCACAGATACACATATGTAAGTACCTGTGACAGAGACAGAATGATAAATCTCCCTCCCGACCTGTGAGGGCGCTGTGTAAAGGGAACAGAGTGCCCTGGATTGGATGGCCAGACAATTCATTCCCAGTGTTAGGCGGAAGTCGGCCATCTAGAAAGGGGGCGGAGCTATAGTACACTAAATCATCGACCCGCAAGGGAAACGATGTGGAAGCTGCGGATTGGAGGAGCGGTTGCAATCGTTAACTAAGGGGCCATGATTGACGGTATATAAGGGGATGTAGCGAGGTGATCTGTTCCTTTGTTATGGTTAACGCTGAACCAGAAGGAGAACTGTATTGTTATCATGAGTGTTTTGTTTGTTTTGTCGTGTCTATAATATTCTTGTTATTAGACGGCTAACACGATCCGGAGCTGTCGCTAAAGGCCAGCACCAAACCCGGACAACACTGCACTTGTGTCACAATTAACTGTATTTGCACCACAAGCACTATAGCACTCACTGTGGATTTGTGATTGTGTTTGTGTTATTTGTGGGTGTTTAAATACCGGGACTATTACTTCGGGACTGAACCCGTGGAGTAAACGGAACAATACACAACGCTGTGTATTGCCAGTGATCATTATTGTTTACTGTTGTCATCAGACCTTGGTTTACAAAATAAACCATCATTTCACCAGTACTTTGTTGTTTGTCCTTGTCTTGAGCACTGCATCACTTCTACACCTGCACATTGCAAACCACTTTGCCACAGTACCTGATTACAAAATGTCAGGTGGTCATGACTCTCAAGTTCCAAGCCCAGTGGGCTGGACATCATAAGGGGGCTACAGTGTGCTTCAGGTCCTCCCTGTAAAGGTGGAGCCTTGTAAAGATGGAGAAATGGGAAATAATCCGTAATCCTCAGAGCTACTGACCACACAACTGGTTGTTTATGAGCAGCAGGTACTGGACAGCACTACCTAATTATGAGGTTCTTTTTTAAATGCTTTTAAGCATGCCACAGGCTTTCCAACCAACCAATCCTGTAAAGCACGCCTAATGATTTAATTGTGTCAAGAATAAAAGGATTTAGATAAAGAAAAGCATTCCAGTAATAGGCCTATTTGAATTTTGTCTTAAAGGATTTTTTTTTTATTCACATGCCTGCTTCAAGGGTACATTGTTTCAGTGCTAAACTGATTTAGATGGAAATGAGTTGCAGTGGTGCCTACTGGGAGGTGTTAAACCTCTTCTTTTAAGATAAACAGGATTATGGATAAAGCTTGCATTCCAAAGCTTTTAGTTTAACGAACTAGGGGGGCACTAGAAGACCCCTTGCAGTTTCAGTAATTGAACTCTTTATACATTTAGCTCCTGGTCATTCGACTTGGAAGCAAGTTAGGAGATGTAGATGTTTTTTTTATTGGAATATATTAATGCTAAGCAGATATGATTAGTGGGATTCTGTTGCCAGGCAGGGGTTGAGCAGTGAATCGTTTCAGTAACCCTGTCGTCATCTTCAAGTGCTATTGGATATTTTAAATTATAAGCAGGCAGGTCTTCTGATTTGAGGATCATCTCAGGTGCCTTTTAACAGATCAGTTCTCCCACACAGCTTGATGGAGTGTTTGTAGATAGAGTTTTTTCCAGGCAGACCTTAGGCAAGATATGAACCAATAAATGTAACATCCAGGGGAGACAGAAAAAGATTTTGTGGTTTTTGTAGATATTGTTTCTATGGAGGAATGAGTTAAACCATTTTGTATATACAATGGGGGCAAGTGAAACGTGAGAGGAAGTTCAGCTACACACTCAAGCCTAAAGCCTTGTGTTTATCCCTAAGCCAGGTACAGCACTTGCCAAGCCTCCTCTGGCAATAGAGAGTGAAGATTTAGCTGCCCTCTCACCCTGTTGGAGGGTGGTCTCTTAAGAATTGGACTGATGCTCCTTGACTGAGTGATGTAGGGAAACCTGGCATGGTTCACAATCTGGGCTGTACCTGCCCTGCAGACAGATTGAGGGCTTCAGTCGCCTGTGCTGCCAGCCTCAAACAGAACTAACTCTAAGTTGTTGTTTTTTTGTACCTTTGGGGGAAAAAAATGCAGTTTGTTAAAAGTCTTCAGTGGCTTTTCTTATTCCAGTAGTAAGGCAAAGGCATGATTGCAAACCCTAGTGAGAAAATCCAGGATTTCCAAACTGGTTTCATTTGGAGTTTGGAGTTAGACTGGCACTGGTGGCAAGAACCATTAAGAACATCTGGAAGTCAACCTATTAGAAAGCAGTTGGGTGCCTGTTGACTGTAATCCAGGGAAGACCAGCACTGCTGGTTTTGGTTAAGATGTTTTTTTCTGAATTATTAGTAAGAGGATGACCAAAGTTAAACAACCCCATTTCTCTTAAAGCTAACTCTTATTCAGTGGAATATTTTGGAGACAATATATAACTTCGTCTTTTGGTGAAATAATTGACTTGGTAATTGGCATCCATCTGTTTTTTCCAGTGGTAGAGAAAAAGCTATTTCATGCAATTTTCAGATATCTAAATTACACGTACAACTGTGTGTGACTCAATGTTCTTGAAGTCTGACTTAAAATTATATGGGCAGAACAGATATCGGTTTTATGACACGTTTTGGAGTCTTGTGATGGATTGTGATTTGCTGTCGTCTGATTAAAGTCTTTATATGGTGGTGGTGCCCCACCTGGACAGAGAATTATTAAACTGTGAAGGAAACAGATTACCAAGTCAATTATTTTACCACATCCTTCAAATCCTCATCTATTAGCCCACCAAAGGTCAGTTAATTAAGTCGTGTCCCACAAGGGGTTTCAGCCCTTTAAAGATGGGGCCATTTTCGATACTTTCATCCTGAAGCCTTTTTGTGGGGTCTTTAAATCAGACAGTAAATTAGGTAGACAGTAGCAGAGCTGCATACAGAAAGTCAATTAAATTATGAGCACACCTAAACAATAATATCTCTTATACTTTAGAAGGAACATGCACTTAAAAACTCAGGAATTTGACAATTGGACAATTAAGACCCCCAGCAATTATTATTATTATTTGTTTATTAAGCAGACGCCTTTATCCAAGGCGACTTACAGAGACTAGGGTGTGTGAACTATGCATCAGCTGCAGAGTCACTTACAATTACGTCTCACCCGAAAGACGGAGCACAAGGAGGTTAAGTGACTTGCTCAGGGTCACACAATGAGTCAGTGGCTGAGGTGGGATTTGAACCGGGGACCTCCTGGTTACAAGCCCTTTTCTTTAACCACTGGACCACACATCCTCCAATACAGAAATGCTACCTGGCTACCTGTATAGAAGCATTCATAGGGCTACTGACATTCTAAATATCATTTTTAGACCCTCAAAATCCCTCCAAAGTGAGACGCGTTTCAATCATGACTACCCCCCCCCCTCCCCCCTCTCTACACTGTTTGGGATCAACCTCTCCTAAGCTAACCTCCTTCTGGGCTCCTGGAGTCCCTGCCTCCCAGCCACTCTGTGTCGTTGTGACGGTACTGGCTGAGCAGCCTTCACAGGCACCGTCTTATAGTCTAAGGGTTCTGTAGTAGTTTTCCTGTAGAGTGGATGCTCTCCTCCTGGATGTAAACAAAGCAAGCCTCCCCTCAGCGCCCGTCTGTGTAGCAGTGCCCTTGCAGGAGCCCCGAGCTGTTTTGCAGACATTTTTTGAGCTCCGGGCACGCCCCTCAGCCAATGCAGACCTTCCGATCAGCTCAGCACCGGACGAGCCCACTGCTCAACTGGTCGCTTAGCAACGCATCTCCTGTTGCGCGTCCCAGCTGCTTTCCTAAAGGCACACATACACTCCACGCACCAGTGGCAGGGATCTCCCTGTCGCACCTTTACAGAAATTGAGAAATAAGACCAACCTCATTAACGCCATGTTCCTTTGTGTGAAATTATTTTAAACAGTTTCACTTATGTCCTTTTGTTCTTTTTCTCTTTTGAGTAAACACTGCTATAAAATAGTGCTTTTATATTGCTCTCTTGTGCTGCAGGGGCCTTTAGCATCAGTAATTAGTGTCAAAAACAATTACCCCTTATTTCTGTCATACATCCGTTATTGTAAGTTGTATGTGACATCATTGGCAATCTGATTTTTAAAGAAATAGCCTCCTGCCCCTAAGTTACACCCTATAAATGTCCACTGTGTTTATGTATGGTTTCTTTCCACATTTGTCCTCTTCTAAAAGTATACACTGTCTAAGAACTACCCCCTTTTTTACTTCCATGAACTGGTACTGGTGTTGTAAAAGTGTCATAATCAGAATAAATGGTTCTGAGTAGCTTTCATAGTACTCTAATTCAGAGGCAATCTTATGCATTTTGAACAGCTTTTAAATCAAGGCTTCCATCAAACACTGTAACCCCAAGCATAGAGGTCTAGAAGCTTTTGTTTTGCTACCTAGGCTGGATATTCACTTTCAATCTTTGTCAATTATATGACAAGTAAAAAGTAATCTTTTATTTGAAAGCAGTTAATTAACACTGTAGTAACATTAAATATTGTCCAGTCTTGCTAAATGTAATTTGATGTTAACCCGTGTCAGCTGAGTAAACTTTTCTGTCCAGTATTTTTGGTGTTCACTCTTTAGCAATGCAATCCCTGTAAATGTCCTTGAACACCATAGTCTTGGCCTGCAGAATGTAAAATAAACATCAATAATTTTTATTGTTTGTAGTAGTCATAGTAGTCATAGCATACTGTGTATTGAAGTATGATTCCCAATGCTAACTGCCTCATATAATTAACTTGTAATGATCCAAATCTATAATGTGAAAATGGTCTTGTTACATCGTTCCCTCCATCACCAAAAGTTCTCATTACCAACCGTCCTTTGAATTCAATGCAGGGTTCTCTACCAGCAATTGAACAAGGAATGTTTTTTTTTCTTCATTTTACGATAATATAATAGTCTAAGCCATCTACTACATCTTTCATACAATATCTTATTGTTGACTTTGGCTTGGTTTTTTTTTAACATGACTCTGCATCCCTTTAAAAGTCTATTTTTATTTGATATAGTCTTTGTTAGGAGGTGTGCTCCACAGGTATAGTATTAGCTGTTTTACTTAGCCTAACCTTAGTTTATAATG
The DNA here is from genome assembly GCA_030684275.1 of Acipenser oxyrinchus oxyrinchus. NCBI lineage: Eukaryota > Metazoa > Chordata > Actinopteri > Acipenseriformes > Acipenseridae > Acipenser > Acipenser oxyrinchus. Next base: position 27,961,389 of record CM060254.1, read on the forward strand.
ACCCAAGCTTGCTGGCCTAGTTCTCACAGCACTGATATTTTTCTATAAACATGACCTTGTATTGTCTTACAGCAGACTGGCCATGGAGACACATTATTTTAAATTAGGCCAATTTTAAATCAGGAAATTGTGTATAGAGACCTCCATGAAGAAATGGGACACTTAGGAATAGAAAGTAGCACAAATCTCATCAGAGCCTGGTTCTACTGGCCACCCATGGCTAAAGACATAGAGCACTGTATCACACATGTATACTCCTGTGTGAAACAGAAGAGGCCAAGCAGGGAAGTTTGAGCGTCTCTCAAAAACATTGTGACAACCTATCCTTTTGAGTTAGTATTGATAGATTATCTCCATCTCGAACGCTGTAAAGGGGGTTATGAATATATCCTGGTCATCGTCGATCACTTTACAATGTTTGCGCAAGCTTATGCCACCACTGATAAATCTGGCAAAACAGCAGCAAATAAGATTTTCAATGATTTTGCATTGAGATTTGGCTTCCCTGCAAGAACCCATCATGACCAAGGTGCTGAATTCGAAAATCAAGTATTTTAGCAGTTGAAAACATGTTGTGGCATGGCTGGCTCGCGTACAACATCATACCACCCTCAAGGCAATGACCAGGTCGAAAGATTTAACATGACTTTGTTGTCAGTGCTAAGGACTTTAGAGAATGAGCAAAAGGCTAACTGGAAGGAGTATGTGAATAAAGTTGTGAATGCTTAAAATTGCACAACTTGTGGCACAACAAGATACTCCCCATTTCATTTACTCTATGGTAGGTCACCACTACTGCCCATAGACTTGGTGTTTGATTTAAATGGTGAAAAATGTGCTGTGAACTATACAGAATATGTGGAAAAGTGGCAACAACAAATGAGGGATGCTTACAACACTGTGAACAAGAATGCTGCTGATGCTGCTAGCAGAGAAAAAAAATACTATGATCATCGAGCCAGTGCAGCAGAACTGCAAATTGGTGTCCTTGTTAAAAATCTGACGAGAGAGGGGGGCTGGAAAATTAAGGTCTTACTGGGAAGGTACAATTTACACTACTGTCCAGAGAAAAGGCGAAAATAGCCCAGTTTATGAGGTGTCACCTGAGAATGGGACTGGAAGGTCTAGAATTGTGCATCACAACTGTTTGTTACCCTGTGATTGCTTTCCAATAGAAACTTCCAACAAGAGACAAGTAGCATGAACAGGAAGCAAAGAGTAAGACAGAGCCAAAGGAAATATCTCGCTCGAGTGTTGAGCGATTAAAAGTAGTGATAATTCAGATAGTGAATCTGAATTCTGTGTATTCCGGCCAGCTGAACATAGGGGTAATTCTGATCAGCAGAGTAATGATGATCCTCAAGATACTGTACCACTGAATAAGATACAAAATGGTCCAAATGTTGCAACTGAGGTAGTGAGCTCTGTTGTCTCAGATAACAGAAGTAACAGTGAACAAATACAGCCTGATGTTCTAGAGAGTACAATAATGTAAGCATCAGAAAATACTGGAAATGTGTCAGAATCCAGGCCGGCAAGGGTTAAAAGAATGCCCCAAATCCTTACTTATGACAACTTAGGGAGTCCAACTTACCAACGTGTGAGCCCTAGTATCAAATGATGCCCTATCCTGTGTTCGGATATTGGCCACCTCCTTGGATGGTAAACTGTGGAATCCACTAGCAGTAATTAATAGGTGATAGAGGGAGAAAAGAAATAAAACAAAAAGGGCACTTTTATTCATCTGAAAAAAAAACAGTTTGTTCTTATTGCTCTACCCTGTATTGTTGTTACATGGAATACATTATATTGTTTAAAAGGTTCTGAACATTACTGGCCCTGTTGCTGGTGGTTCCAACGGTATGTTGTTGCTAAGGTGGCCAATGTTGGAATTCCAAAGGGGAACTGGGAGGATTGATCAACCTGTCCGGAATATGGAGCACAGTGGGCAGAATGGTGGTGTTCATGGGTTATTTCAGGTTCATGTTAAAAGGGAATTTTGAATAATTGGTTATGAATGCAGAGGAGAGTGTGGGGCACAGGTACAACAAAACGGGTATTATTAAAAAGTAAAATCTGTATATAGAATTTACTTACGCAACACCTAATAAAAGACACAAGGTGGCATGTGTGGGCGTTTTTTTTCATAATGCAAATTAAAAAGTGAAGACGCATTGTATGAAGCTTGCATTGCCTGATGTGTTTTATTTTTATTTTAAATATTTACAGGTATGTAATCCCTCCCAAACAAATATATTTTGTCTCTGTACATGTTGTGAACAAAAATGAGTTTTAATCCTATAGTTGCTCCATTCTTACCGTCAAAGTGTGTTGAAATAATACAGGTGGATCCATGCGGGTCTCAAAATGGATGCCATAGGCAGTAATCTTGTGTAGGCTTTGCATATGAGGTTGGCTGAAATGTGTTTATTTCATTATAAAGGTACATTTTACTTTGTCCTGTATGTGTGTACTTTATTGCTGAAGTCACTGAAAATGCTGTAAAATGCCAGTTTTTTTGATAATGCAAATAAATAAGTGAAGACGCATTGTATGAAGCTTGCATTGCCTGATGTGTTTTATTTTTATTTTAAATATTTACAGGCTGTGCAACATATTCACTAACCAGTGGCAGCCAACCTAGCGTGTGGAAATAAGCATGTGGAAAAAGTACCGTGTTCGAGTAATTTATATAGAATGAATAATGTTAATGTGTGAACATGTATGCAAATTGTCACAAAATACTGTGAGGGAGGTATTTGTATGCAAACCATATTCACTTAAAGGCGCTAACTTTACTAGGTGCCTCAGCGTGTGTTAAAAGTACCGCTTATTGAAACCAGGCAGTGTAACAGAACCAGCAGAAAAGCTGCACAGGAGAGCGAGAAGAAGAGTCAGGGAAAAAGTATTTTCAAACCAGGCAGACGTTATTCAGAGACTTATTCAGAGTAACTTATTGCTTACCACACAACAGTAGTAGGTCAGGCTGTTTAAAACATTTGTGAAGAATGACATTGATTTCAACTGTGTGTCTGCCTCAATGTAAGAGAGGAACACTATCTGTTTACGTCAATGATTAGTTGTATAATTATTATTTTTTTTTTTTAATTAATATTATTTTATTAGGTTGATAGGCTCCAGTGTCATATATGATGTTATATCATGTATTACTAATTTGACGGCATATGTGGTTTTAAAACTTCATAAAAAATTATTTCTACATACTACTAGAAATATACAGTGTGTATAAAGAAAAACACAAAAGCTTTGTTTTTGTCATTTCAGGTTTGCAGTTAACGTTTCTCCCGTCTTTTAATATTTTGGACTAAAGGCAGCAAAATAAGCTATTGAAATTACACGATCATTGTAATTAATGTGTCAACATAAATTTTAAAGGTTTATAAAACTCGAAAATGTTGCTGAATATGTCATTCAAGGTTGTTTTTAAAAAATCTGTTTTGTCTGCTTGTTACTTTTTTGCAGCCAGCACAGACTTGAGTTCCAGTGTTACATACTCGTACATCCTCAGACAGTCCATGAGATATGAAGATTACGAGGCAGGTGTATATGCAACAATTTAGGATATGTTCATATATTTATATAGTCACCATGTACGTGTGAGATTTAAGTAGGCTATGCTTAAAATAGCATTAAAATATGCAAAAGAAAATTATGGATAATACATTAATGTTCAGAGTGAGAGTTAAGGTGCAGTCATAATAAATACAAGCAATCAAACGACATCACTTTTTTAACATTAACAAAGTGACATTTCGCCAAGTTTTAATTGACCAAGCAAGTGCTTTGCTAACTATTAAATAATATTAAAAAATAAATCAGAGGGAGATCAAGTTGAACAAACAAATATGTATTTGATTTGCAGTTAAACATACATGTTCCATTAATAATTACTTTCTCCGCTTTGACTGTCTAGCAGCGCGCTGTAAGTCTTTGGGTCAAGCAAGACCCCCCCACCCTACACTCATTGTGACAAACTCAGAACCGTACTTGCCTTTTCTTCGAGCGTCCTTATATACTATACTGAAGTGTGTGTAAACCTTGTGCATAATTCTGCACGATGTGACAACTTGCAAAAATAATCATTTAGTTTGCTTTATTTGTACATATAATTACCTTAGTGAATAGAGCGAACGCTGCTTCATTTTTGTGCGCGGTGTGGCTTCCCCCTGCAATGCAGTAATTCTGGTAATTTACAGCCATTTAGTGCATGAGGCACAAAGAGTCTTTCGATGCTCTCTGCATGGGGGTGCTTTGTAGCGCTGTCAGATGTTGTAATTGTGAACTGAATTGGGATAATAAAATATACAAAGTTTTAATTTGCTGATGGTTTTAATTACATTTTTAAAGAGACTGTTCAGAAGTGTAAGATCTATATCTGACTAATCTTCTAGTATCTTATATATTTAGGGATTCAGATTTTTGGCTACTGCACGACCATTGATACACAGACGGACGCTGAGCGAAAGATTGCGCTTTGATGACATCAAGGAAGAGAGCGTCCGCTCCACAGGATTAACTACTACGAAACCCTTGAATTGCAAGATGGTGCTCATGAAGGCATTGCCCAGCCATTGCTGGTACCCTAGTGTCAGCACTCATGTTAATTAAATCTGCGCTCCTATGCGGTGTGTGAACACCCAATGCTCTGTGTCTGCCTCAGTATTGTTCAGTGACGACACACACACGTAACACTTCACCCTGTTACAGTTTCCCAGTCAATGTTTCCAGCTGCCCATCACAGATGGTTTTGCTGCTTGTTAAATTGACAGCTGGCTTTAGTTTCTGCCCATCAACTAGCTTTTAAAACCGTCTGATGGGTATTTGCCAGTTAATGGAAATGCTGTTTTGAGAGAAGTTATTTTTTCTGTTTGTGTCTAAAACAAGTGAAACTTACCCTTTTTGAGCAAATAAAGCAAACATAAGTATTTTCTTCGATTACCTGGTACACTTAATAAAGAGCTGTTCTGCAGGCATCATTTTAAAAAAGCCCTTTAAACATCTACTTTTCAAAACAAATACTGATGGGAAATCATGAACTCCCCTACAGGGAATATCATTGAGCTGCCTGCTGTACTAAGTATACGCTTGCCAAAGTGGAAAAGACATAAATTCTTATAAATGTATTTCCGTGCAGGATGTAAGTATGTGCTTTATATCAAGGCTGAGATATGATTTATGTGTGCATTTATAAATCTGCAAGATTGTGTTATTTGTATATTTATCTGTGGTTAAATAGGCCAGGAATGATGCCATGAATGTGTGACGGGGAAAGAAAATCTCATGGAAGTACATTTTCTTCACTCTGGGTGCACTTGAACTGTATTTAGAGATACCAGGCAAGAACAGATAGGAATTCCCTTCTATGAGGTATAATATTTACATACATTTTAATGAGGATGTAAATGAAAAGAGACACTTGAAATGTAGAAGTTATTCAATTATTTAGTGTCAGTCAAATTCTGAAGCTGGACAAACACACACAATGGAAAACTGTCCTGCAGCAGTCCTTGTGTTACTATAGATGCAGTGTTTTCCTGTAGTGTTGATCCATAATAGTTTGACATTATATACCTGATAGCAAGCATCATAACATTAAACCATGCGTTAGGGTGTTGTCCCAGTTCTAGGAAAATCAGTGAAGAGCACCAGGAGTCTTCTAGTCATGTTAATTGAAATTTTTGACAATATTGTTATAACATACCTGGTAAGAATTCAAGATACATTACATGGCTCTCTGAATAGAAAATTGTAATTCAGCAGATACTTACATTTTTCTTGATTTACCCCAAGGGATGAAGTACCTGGTAATGTTTGCTCTACTGTTATTTTTGTTTTTGTTTTTTGTTCATCATGACCTGGTGGGATATATAATTCTTTGTCCTTCAGCTCATTGATGGCCCAGGCTCAGGTTGACCTCATTGCCTACAAAAACTGGGATAATCAACAGTCACCAAGGCTTCTGGTCTAACCATTGGTCACACTTCCTTTATGATATATATAGACCACCCATCCTGCTTGGCAGTCATACAGTCAGTGCAACTTCGTCAGCTAACTGTATATGATCTCAGTCTACTGAAATCTTCATCTGAAAGTAATTTGCATTTTTTTTGGTTTTATTACAGAAAAAGAATACCTCCCTGCTTCTCAGCGTGAGCTCCTTGGCTGCCTGGGGTACCATCTTACTGGTGGCCCGCTTGTACTGGATGGGCAACAAGCCACCCAGCTTCTCCAACTCGGATAACCCAGCAGCTGACTCACACAGCCTCTTGACGAGGACTCTGACATTCTTCTATCTGCCTTCCGTCAACGTGTGGCTGCTGCTGTGCCCGAACACCCTGAGCTTTGATTGGTCCATGGACGCCGTGCCTCTACTCAGGAACGTTGGCGACTGGAGGAATCTTCACACTGTGGCCTTTTATGTTGGATTGCTGCTCCTGGCTTGGGTCAGCCTCAGGAGTCCCCCAAGGGTCAAGGAGACCAATGGGAAAGCATACGTAATGAACGGGAAGCATACAGGCACAAACGGGAAGCATACAGGCACAAACGGGCACAGTTGTCACCCAGACATGGGACTCCCAAACTCAGAGTCTTGTCCTGTAAAAAGTACTGAGAATGGTATAAAGAATCATGTTATTCCAAGGACGCCATTGCCCACCACGAAAAACGTAGTGGTCTTCTCTTTAGGGCTATTGACAGTGCCCTTTCTCCCTGCCACTAATTTGTTTTTCTATGTGGGTTTTGTAATCGCAGAGCGTGTACTCTACATACCCAGCATGGGCTTCTGCTTGCTGGTGACTGTGGCCATGAGGGCCCTTTACATCAAATTCAGGAGGAGGTTCTTGAAGAGCCTTCTGTTGTACTGCACTGCCACCTTGGTCCTTTTGTACGGGATAAAGACAGTGTTGAGGAACCAAGACTGGCAGGATGAGGAGATGTTATACAAGTCAGGGATACATGTAAACCCAGCGAAAGGTAAATGCTAGCTCCCCTCCCTCACTACGTGGTGACAATATATCTGTCAAATGGTAAACAGTTATTTATAAAATTGACTTAAGATAGGTGGATCAGGAATGTTGTATCTTCAAACAAAAATCAGTGGTTTGGTCAGATGCCTATTTAACTATTAAAAGTCAGTAACATATTTTCTTCATCCATGTTGTCTTTTACACAAACGGGGTCTCAATAGGAATATGAATACACTGTCTCTGTATTTATAAAGCATGGGTGTCTATGCAATTTGAATTTTTCCCCCTAAAATGTTGACAAGAATTCAGCTTGGATCCTGGTAGAGAAGAGTAAAAATAACAGATTTTGACAAAAAAATAATGAATACATAGATAAATGCATTATTATTATTTATTAAAGTACCATAGCGATTAAATACATGTCTTTGGGGTCTGCTATACCTTGGGTTATGTTTCCTCGGGGAACAGCATTATACATGGTTAAGAAGGTGTTTCATGTACTTTCTTTACTTGAATTCTACAGCTCGCTTTGGCATATCTTCCAGCAAGTTGTTCGTTTCCTCAAATTTGGCAACAGCTGTTAAACATTTTAGGTAGTTGGGGAAAAATTGGAGACGGTCTTCTGTTATGTACAACTGATCTATTCTATAGATCTCTAGAAACTGATATTATTATTATTATTATTATTATTATTATTTATTTCTTAGCAGACGCCCTTATCCAGGGCGACTTACAATCGTAAGCAAATACATTTCAAGTGTTACAGTACAAGCAATAATACAATAAGAGCAAGATAAATACAATGACTAGTTCAAGCAAGTACACCTTGGTAGTGCTGAAATTACTGTTTTAAATTACAAAACTCAGTAATACGGAATAAAATAAGTTCAAATGACCCTAACGAGATGCTGCCAGATTGACCATAAAAACACGAGCTGTGAAAGTATATGTACAGAAAAGATTTTTTTAAAAATTAAATAAAATGTTATTTTATTTAAAATAGAACAATTAAACCGTTTGGATAGATTCCGTCTAAAATATAACAAGTTGTGATTCAATCCAGCCCTTTGTCGCATGGTGTGAAAAACAAACTCCAAATGGTTATATTTCTACGCTACATGAATAATGTATATACTTTGTTTGAACAATATATTGAAAGAGAAAAACACAATTTGATAATTATTGCAAATGCAGAAATCACATCCCTGTTATAATAAGCAGCTTGGCAAGCTAATCAAAATATAAACAGAAGATTCATTTAAAAAAAATGTTCTGTACTTTTACATTAATACTTGACAAAAGTAAAATAATTGAATACAGTGAAGTTCGTATCTCCTCTCCACTTTTTTAAAATAAAATTAAATAACCTTGTAATTATGTATGACATGTTGTTTAAATGTAGAGAAATATAGCAGACACAAATCATTTCAAAAACAGCCTTGCAGGCATATGTTTCAGACAACTCAAATCAATACACCATGTTTCGGGTCCTTACAGAGCTGTATTTAAAGTGGTACTTGTTTGAGTTCTATCTATACTCGAAGAGGTCCTTTTTTCGGAAGAGCCAGCTGATTGAACTGTCTAAAAGACCTGTGTTGAAAATATCTCCTGAGAAACAAATGGTACAATGGTATAAGTATTTTAAGGTTGTGTAGTGTCTTTCTGTACAGTATGCACTCTAGAAAAACTATAAGTATTATAGTAATCTTATTATATAAATCTTACTTTAAACCCCAATGAATTACTATAAATAAGTCGTCATTCACCAAATTACTCAATACTGTATTGCAAAATCTTCACTGGATTTGAAAGACACGATGGGTTGAGACATTGCTAACACAATTTAGTTGTGGAAGTTTGTAATATTACATTTAACAGTAACCTTCTTGCCAAAAAACAAGCTGTCATCTTCTGAGCCAGCAACACAAGAACAGTACAATACAAAAGAGCCTGTGAATTATGTATTTCTATTATTCCCTATTAAATTCTGAGGTAGTTTATTTAATGTGGTAGTTTCCGGAGGGAAATGAGGAAACAACTGCAGTGCTCTCACTGGTTGCAGTCACAGTACACACATGGTATATCCAGCAAACCGTGATGATATGAGGAAGTGAAATACAGAGAGGGTATTTGATTGGAAACCATTTTTATTTGATCTACTCTGCCAGTATCTGTTTTTCTGGATATTTTAATACTACCACGTTGATTGAAAAATATGGTAACCCATGATTCACTCTGTTTTCTCGTATTACACCTTAGTATGTTTGAGGGGCAGAGTCGGAGTAATATAACTAAATATTAGTTCAACTCAATAGCAGTGTTTATTGGTATTTATGATCTTGTAACAATATGAAATTAACATTATAAAGCAATGACCAGTGCAATAAGAAACACGGTAAAGGCCGCTACACACCAGACGCGATGCTACAAGCGAAAATGTGCAGTGATGCGACAAAATTTTTAGAACCATACTTTTGATAAGCATCTTTCACATGACGGGATGCGGGGGTGACGCTAAAAAAATAAGATTGAATCAGAGAACAGCTTCAAAGCACAGTGTCCAAGAGAGTGAAGCAGTAACCAAAATGATGGAGGAAAAAAAATACTGCCGTGAAAAAATACCCAGAGCTTTATGTGTCTGTGTCGCTTCAGGTGTGCGTGGTCATGTTGCTGCTAAAGTATCTTATCGGCCGATCGCATCGCGTTGCATAAAGTAGATGTTGTTTGACTATATTGGTGGAATAAATATAAATATAGAATAAGTAATAACATTAACAACTTTATCAGAACATTAAGTAGAATGCTGACTTTCTTTCCCTTTATCACTCACTGACTGTCTATTGATACTTAATTACTTAATGTAATTAGTAAGGGGGCATGGTTTGCAGCATTTAAGAGAGTTTGAAGCCCTGAGTCCTTCTCTGGCAGGCTGAGAGCTTGAATGGAGCTCTTTTCTATAGACGGGGTTGGCCTTCAATGGCTGTTTGCTGCTGCTAATTCCAATTCTATAACTGCATTGAAAGTCTTGTCGACTCCATATGTGAAATATCATGTCATCTAGGTTTGTGTTCCAGGGCCCTACTGAATAATGCTTTCTGTCTCCCTGTCAGCGTGGGGTAACCTTGGGAATGTCCTCAAAAGCCAGGGCAAGATGGCAGAGGCTGAAAAGGCCTATAGAAACGCCTTGTACTACCGCAGCAACATGGCTGACATGCTGTATAATCTGTAAGTATGAATGACTCATCTCGGTTCACTTAGAGCATGGCGGATTGAATGATACTATTGATGCTCTGCAACAGTGAAATTGTTTGTTACCTCCCCTCCGGGCCTTTTCTGCAAGATGCTGTTTTCATTAATCATGTTCCTTTAACTCTGGGGTGGACAGCAGTCTTTCTTAAGATACAGCACCAGCTGTGCTTAAATTAACCCAAAATGGCAAAGCAAGCAGTTTGGGGTTTTATAATATGGGACTATATAATCATTTTCCCCTATGATTTTTGTTTCAGTTTGTGGACTGTTACAGGCCTTTAATAGCAGTGAGTTCACAGCCTTCTTTTAAGCACTGTTAACTGACTGGAAGTTAGCCAAGGGCTCAGTAATACTCTCCATTTTTGCCATGTCACCCTCAACAATGTAGGAGGCTGTGTGGTCCAGTGGTTAAAGAAAAGGGCTTGTAACCAGGAGGTCCCCAGTTCAAATCCCAGCTCAGCCACTGACTCATTGTGTGATCCTGAGCAAGTCACTTAACTTCATTGTGCTCCGTCTTTCGGGTGAGACGTAATTGTAAGTGACTCTGCAGCTGGCATAGTTCACACACCCTAGACTCTGTAAGTCGCCTTGGATAAAGGTGTCTGCTAAATAAACAAAATAATAATAACATATGTCTAATGGGAACAGCTGTCTAGTCAGCTACTTGTTATAATACATTAGTCAGTTAATCAGGACTTGCAACCAATGTAAAATCAATTCAGCTCTCAGTTCAGTTAACTCTCACATTGATTTTATTGATGTATTCTTCATATCCACTGCACTTGATACTCACTTCAATACTCTACAATCTTTGCATATTTTTAAACGTGTCACAGGGCCCCCTGTTATTGATTTAACAGTGCACTTTGTTTGTAAAGCCTGCAATGCTGAATTCAGAATGTACCAGTGCAATAGGAAATAAGGCCACTATAGGCAGCCACGAAGGCACAGATTCATTGTGAAATTAAACTGTGCAAATTATTTGTGAAGTGAAAATCTGCAGGAAAGTTCTCCAAAGTTCTTTTAAGACTGTTCCTCATGAAACCTCCTTAGCTGTCTTGCCCTTATTTGCTACCAGGATATGCAGTTTTTTTTTCAAAATGCCCCTGGTGCCTTTTGCAAGACAATTTTCCAGTCAAGTGAGGGAAAGTACATTTATAAAAAAGAGAGTGCTACATATTACTGGTGTTTCTGTTCTTCGGTCAAAAAATGTTCTGTTGCATTGCAGACTGTATATGCATTGCATTCATGTTACCCATGAATATCCGTCATTCACTTCAAGACACCTTCATTTTAAAACACATTCAGGAATCTGAATGTGGACTGAATACTCAAGACCTCCCAGGACCCAGGCTGTAACTTTCCTGCATTCTAATAGACTGGTAGTATTCTCTATTATCTGATGGAAGACGTGCATTCTTACAGTATTTCATATCATTTAGTCTCAGGAATCAGAACGCAGTTCTAGTCCACTTTTATCTAGCACACTATTTATCTGTTCTTGACTGATCATTAATGTTTTTCTCCTCTTTCTGTAAGAGCAGCTTGTGTCTCCAGCCCAACTTTAATCGTCCCTGTGATTTGTGTTTGATGTTAAACCTTAAATCGTCCTATTTTTCAGAGGTTTGCTGCTACAAGAAAACAACAGGTTCTCTCAGGCACTGCACTACTATAAGCTGGCAATTGGTAGCAGGCCTACATTAGCTTGTAAGTAAGAGCACTTTATTCTAATGGTGTATCCAACTGACTGTTACAGATTGGAAATGAAAAGGAACAATGTCACGTTATCCAATTAATGAGTGGCACAGCATTTGGAATTATTTTATAACCCTAATTCCTGTAGATTACATATCCACTTAATTTCATTTATCATCATCTCAGGTCCCTCTCTAAATTCCTGGCTTCAATGTGTTCCTCTTTACCTTCTGCGTGGCTGAAAATTGTGTTATGCTATTGTGGACCATTATCTGCTTCATTCAAGTGTCAGTCAGATGAAATTGTATTATGTCTTTTTACTGCAGTGCTCATTTCAGTGCTTCATGCGCTTCATTGTTTCTTAGGCAGTTCAGATACATAGTACTGGAAAAAGGTCCTTTCTGGCAAAAAGAGTTAACATATAAATGTATCAGCGGGACTGTTTATTTTACAATGAGCTGCACAAACATGTCAGAATCTTACTTAAAAGCACAGAAGAGACCCATTAGGAAGTTTGCTCTGCCTGTTTGTTTTGGCTGGTATAAGCTCTGCCTCCAAAGACAAAACAAGACTGTAAAAGTGCTATAAAAAGCAGAGCATTACTTTAACAAAACACCAATGTGATTAGCTATAACACAATAATACATTAATTACATAGAGTACTTTTTTCCCTCAACCTAAATGCATTTTTGCTTCTTTAGATGAAGAAATATATATTAAGGGTTTCAAAAAATGAGTCCTCATCTTTTTATATTCTCATTTTAAAAGAAGGCTTTTAACATAATTTTCTTTAGAAGCCATAAGAACATCACACAAACTGTACATTAAAATTCCCTTCCTGTTAAAAATAATTACATTTTATAAAAATGAAGATTTGCTATAAGTATAACTACCATACTCTCTGATTTGTATTCTAAAAGTGGTGCCTGGTGATTGTACAGTAACCGATTTAAGATTGCCCTTTATGAAAATTACATATGTATGGGCACCACACAGATGTAGCTATAAATTGATCAACAGTGGTGGCAAGTCATTCTGAAAGGCTTCATTATACATTAAAGCCCCAGGTGTTTAATTAGTTTTTGTGGCATTTTGCACACAGCTGCATACTTGAATACAGGGATCATCCTGATGAACGAGGGAAGGCTAGACGAAGCCAAGCGAACGTTCTTGACGTGCGCTGAAATCCCAGATGAAAACCTGAAGGACCCTCACGCACACAAGAGCTCTGTAACCAGCTGCCTCTATAACCTGGGGAAGCTCTTCCATGAAAGAGGGCAGCATGAGGTAAGCCACACCTCACTGAGTCTCCTCACGGGGCTTCAGAGGGCTTGGGTTGTCTTCATGCTCAAGTGTCTTGTGTCTGGGTCTGCTGGGCTAAAGAATGAAATTGAAGAACGTTGATTAACCCAAAGGGAAATATACATAGTCTTGGCGATAAATTATATTCAAAAGAACATAGACTTAGAAGGGGTGTGATATAATTTACCAGCACAATATAGAACCAGATGACACAATGTTGTCATGAAGATAAACTGTAATGCAACAATGTTTATTTACAATGTATTTAAAATAAATGGTTTCCAACTTTATACTTGTATGTTGTAATTGCACACTATCAGCTAACAAGTATTGGTGCACAGTAAGTACAGAAATGTATTTGGCCACCTTTTTCAATGTATTATAGTCTGGACAAAACAGAAATAGGCTTATACAGTGTATACTTCAGTTTATTACAGGCATGGAAAGGGCGTTCGAGAGTTTGAAGATTTTAGAGAGGTAGCTATCACGGCGCTTGGTTGCACTGTGCCTGACTGTAGCTAGTGTTATCCCACAATATTCATGAGTCATTTATGATTTCCCCATTTAACAAAATAAACCTGACCCAATGCTAGATTTGTATAATCACCTTTTTCAGTCTGTGTTGCATTGAACATTGATCATCACTTAACATAGTGTGGCAAAGTAGTTTGCAGTGCGCAGGTGCAGGAGTGATGCAGTGATTAATGAAGGACAGACAACAGTAATCCAGGTGCAATGGTGTTTATTTGTAATCCAAAGTCACTTGACAACTGTAAATAATAATGAATGGTAGTTCACAACGATGTGTACTACTCAGTATAACCCAGGGGTTCAGTCCCGAAATAATATCCACTGTATAAACACACACAAGACACAACACAGTCACAAGTCCAAAGTGAGTGCTAACGTGCAAGTGGTGAAATACAGTTTATAATGTGAACAGTAGTGCAGTATTGTCCAGGTTTGTACTGGCCTTTAGTGACAGCTCCTGGTACGTGTTTAGCCATCTAATAACAACAATAATCACAGTATTGGCAACAACAAAACAAATAAACACTCATAATATTCACGGTCCTTTCTGGTATGTCCGGAACCATATCAAAGGAGCAGAACGCTCGGCCACGTCCCCTTAAGTACCGTCAGTCACGCCCCCTTGGTTAACAAGTGCAATCACTTTCTACAATCCGCGATCGCGACATCTAACTTGAATAAATTTACAGACCATTCAGTCAGGGGCACGCTGTTCCTTTTCCACAGTACCCTCACAGGTCCGGAAGGAGACCCTCATCTCTCCCTACACCCCCACCCGACCTCTCCACTCCGCCTGCTGTACCTCCTCTATGCTCCCCTGCCTCCAGAGCACACTTCTTCTCCACCCTCGCCCCGCAGTAGTGGAATGACCTTCCTATGGATGTCAGGACTGCCCAATCCCTGACTACCTTCCAGCGCCTCCTTAAGACACACCTCTTCCGACAACACCTGTAAAACTCAACTCTTCCCTTCTGGACAATATAGCACTCTGCCATTTATGCACTTTACCTTGCACTTATCTGCTCCCTATGTTACTGTATTTAATCCTGCACTTAACCCAATTTGTATTTCACTTGCAGTCGTATCTAACCCTGATATAACTATCAGCACTGTTATCTGCTCTTGAACTGCCCCGATATAAAATCGTATTTGCTCTTATTAGGACTGAAGTCATTGTATTTTGTATCTTGCTCTTAATTGTACTGTAATTCTTGATGTATATTTTGTATACAGCTGTAAGTAGCCCTGGGTAAGGGCATCTGCTAAGAAATAAATAATAATAATAATTTATAACCAAGGTTCATTTTCTCTCTGTCACACATAGTAATTTCAATTATTTCTTATGTTTAGTATAACTTATTGACCCCTTCATTTTTTTCGTTAGGAGGCCCTGTCAGCATATAAAGAAGCAGTACTGAAAATGCCAAGACAATTTGCACCCCAGAGCCTATACAATATGATAGGTAAGTATTATTTAGAAGCTAACAGTGTTATGTGCCATTTGAATGAATTCATAGCATGGAGAACAGACAGCTGAGAAACCTCCAGTCTGAAGTAAAGTCTCTTACTTTCTAGCAAAGGGAAATGTTTTCCTTCTAACAGCACTATTACACATATTCTGGCTGGCTGCTCAGGAAGCTCATATGTAACAGTCATACAGCAAAAAGACTTACTTTCTACAGGAACAGTATCATGTTTCCATGTACATTTTATAAGATATTATTTTTTGTGAGACCTCATAAATCAGGTATGTGGTGACTTGTAGTAATTAAATAGAGCTTATATCGGCTTTACAGCATTGGAGCATCACTGTTCATCAGCTAAGCTATGAATTGTAAACCCTTCCACCTCCATATTGAGTGTCTGCAGTTTATCTGCTTTTCCTCTGATAACATTGACTGTTATTCACCACTCATTTAAACTACATTTGAACTTTATAATTTACTTATATGTGTTCTAATGCCACCCAAGCATCTCCATTGCAGCTTCAAGTTGAAAGTCTTGAGAACTAATGGGCATTGACTAATGGCAGGACATGGAATAAAAGCCTCAAGTTTGACCTTATTATAAACCTCATGGATTGTCTCAGCCAATTCAAGTTCAAGTAAAGAGTTCATTATCCAATAGTAGATGCTTAAAAGTTAAGGAGACTAGAATCTTGAAACTCCCTTTAAACAGTAACATAAATTACAAATGGCCTAAGAGATCCAGTTCAAAATATACCTTAAAAGCCTTCATACACAAAAAAACATGTGTTCTGTTTATTCGCTAATGTTATGGTTTCAACTTTTGTTTCCATGGTAAACTCCAATTTTCAACCATTAATATCTTGGCAATGGTAGGGGGCAGAATGATGTCCTTTGGAATATTAAGACTTTATGAAATTGTCTTTTTAAATGTTTAAATGGTCATTCAATGGGATTAGTATTTTAAAAGATGGGGGGATGTTAAAGTTTCCCTTGTGTTCAATGTGAATTATTTTTCAGCAGACCTGAAGAAAAGGCTGTAATACTTACTGCTATAGTACCCAGCCCCAGGTAATGGTCTCTGCTGACTTAAATTACCTACGGTGGTTAATATTTGATTGGATTTTTAATTGTTATTTTTATTTAGTTAATGTTAGTGTTACAGTTTGTTTACAGCTTAGAATTACTTCAGAATACTTATTTGCAGTAATTATCATGTTACCAGTAAGTGCAAACTGCCATCTAATGGATTGTTTAATATAAAAGACAACATTGTTCTTTGTTATTAACTTGAACTAAAGTTAACTGCAGTCACCGTTTTCACTCATAATGATTTGGTTGGTTGGGTAATAAAAAAATAGAAAAACCATCATCTGTATTTAAAAACTATTTTGTTTGGACGTGTGGTGTACTAAGTTTATCATTTTTGGAGGGTTGTGTTTGGGCTTATTATTATTTTCATCTCTGCACTCCCAAATACCTAATATATCTGGGCATAGTGTTTTATATTTGAGAACTTTTTTTTGCACTTTCACTTAAGTTAATAGTAAATGTATTCCCCCATAATAATACATTTTCATCTCCTCAATAACTACATTAAAAAATATTGTTCCTGAAGCGTTTTGTAATAAGGAAAAAGTGTTGTCAAATACTTGGAATAATAAATCTTAATGCTGGAAATGAGAATGTATTTTTTCAGGTGGGAGAGGGCATTAAGGAGGGAAATACATCAAATCTTTTTGTAAGAACTGTCCTGTGTATTTAAGCTAATGTCATCAACACAGTATCAATATATCAGCCCTGCGTGGTGCCCACTGCTGATGTCAGCTACAGCACAGGACTGAAATCCATCCCTCTCTGTATCGCAGGACTGATCCCTTCTTCCCTCAGCTGCCTTATCCAATGTCTCCACCTGCGTATTGTTTTTGATAGGAAACTGAAAGCCTTCAGTGGGCTTTATATTTACTTTTTATAACATGTTTAAAGTGGACATGATGTACACGTGTGGCCAGAATCTTTATCTAACCCTGTTTCGCAAAAGCACTTTACTATTGATTTCAACACAGGGAAAATGCTTGTGGCCTACATTTGCTAATCAGTTGATGTATCTTTTTTTTATTTTTTATTCTGGATCTGTTTCAATGTACCTCTATACCTTACAAATCCAGAATGAATGCCCATCTTTGCATGTCTCTATTGTCTGCTGTATTCATACTGTATCTTCATCCACAGTGCATTAATTATTCTTTCACTTTTACATCATTGTTCCTTGAATGTGAAACTTAATTGGCTCTATCTGCCCAGCAGGGGATCACACTATTGGCTCTGAATTTGGAATGTCTCAGTAACAAAGCTACCCATTATCTGTTCTTTTGATTTCCTTTCTACAACTCCACATAGCGATCTGCCTCCCATAAAACTAGAAAAGGCACCAGCTGTTTCATCTAAATTTGCATGCCTTGATTCCCCTCTGATTTACCACACTTCCAGCATGCTTGGCTAATACTTACCATACTTTCGGTGTCCTTTACTATACCTTTACTACAGTGCATCACAGTAAACATTTCTAACTGCAAGAAAGAGGTAGCGTGAAATGCCTCTGCATATGTTTGAGTAACGTGTGAGCTCACTGTAAAAGCATCCAGGTATTTCGGAACACAAGAGCCAGGTCCAAGTTAAACTTTCCTCACACTCTTACAGTATTCTCATTTGGCAGTAAGTATCACATTTCAAATTAAGCTGCAGCAGGCTTTTGGAGGAATGCCTTTTTCTGTGACTAAATGTCAGTAAAACAGAGAGATATGTGTGCTTCCCTGACCTCTGACCTGACCTTCACTTTACCACAGGAGAGGCCTACATGAGGCTAAACAAACTGACAGAAGCTGAACACTGGTACCGGGAGTCGCTGCGAGCCAAGCCTGACCATATCCCAGCTCACCTCACGTATGGAAAGCTACTGGCTCTTACAGTAAGTCCCTCCTACCCCTTTAAAAAGATCTACTCATATTCAATTTTTTACATACATCTTGAGAAGTGCTTATTTACTGTAACATAGTTGACATACTGTAGCACATGCGTGTGGGAGCATCAGAGTCTGGGTCTATATGAAAGCATGTGTCCATCTCTCTGTACTGTACAGTATGTCAAACTTTTGTTGTGTGCACGGCGTGGATATAGTTCATCTCTACTTTTTTTAATCTACTTTTTCATTGAAGTGATCGTTCTTTGAATTTGCAGCTGTCCTAGGGAAGAATGTCACATGCTTGTTCATGGGCTTTTCTGTCATAATTGGACAGACCTCATACACAAACCTGGACTGAAAGTGCAGGTTTAAATGATTTTGTAAGCTTAATGTATTCAAGAGCCTTTAGTTTCCAGATGAAAATCTGTCTCTTGCATTTATTAGAAGCAAGAGACTTAAATTAACTCATTACAGCATTGTCAGCAATTTAAACACAAGACAATCTACTGAAAGCTGGTAAATTGATTAGACTTCATATCACCTACTGGAGGACTAATTCTTCAAAAACACATAGGGAGACATGTATCAAACGTTAAGGCCTCAGCGCCAAGTTAAAAGTCGGCCTTAAAATTGCCCTGTATGTATCATGACACTTTTGGCAAGTTAAGGCCATATTAGCACCGCCAAAATACGCTCCGTCGTGCAATGTGCTGCACCGCATATTAGCAGAGATCTTAGTTTTCTGCAATAAAAAACGAAATTCTCCAATAAAAAAATAAAATAAATCTACGTTGTTCCGCATTTAAAATAAAAGGCTAAAATAGGGAGACATGTATCAAACGTTAAGGCCTCAGCGCCAAGTTAAAAGTCGGCCTTAAAATTGCCCTGTATGTATCATGACACTTTTGGCAAGTTAAGGCCATATTAGCACCGCCAAAATACGCTCCGTCGTGCAATGTGCTGCACCGCATATTAGCAGAGATCTTAGTTTTCTGCAATAAAAAACGAAATTCTCCAATAAAAAAATAAAATAAATCTACGTTGTTCCGCATTTAAAATAAAAGGCTAAAATTGGGTCGTCATCCACTAACAGTACTATTGAATAACAGTTAAGACAGGAAGTATTTATTGGCACACTTTCAAATTTGAAGGAAGCTCAGCAGAATGTCATCCGATAATATAAACAAATGTACCATTTTACTTTAAACATTACAAATACATCTGTGTAGTAATAATAAAAACAAAACAAAAATAGTATTCATATTAGTTTATCTCGAGTTAGTCTTTGTCACGTGGATGGCTATAAACAGCTTGTTGAGTAGTAAACACGCCTTGGATACTGAAGTAAACTGCAGCTACATTTCAGCATGAATGTGAAAGTGCGCCTTGTTCAACCTTGACCTTGGTCTTATTTGGGCGCAAAGCAAAAGTCAGAAAGCAGCTGATAGGAAAGAGCATTATTGCAGCAGTCATAGGGGCCTGGAAAAGTCCGCCTCCTGCTGCTAAGAAAAGCAGCACATGGAAGGAAGAAAAATCAACATTTCAAGACAAGTGGGAAATGCAGCTTCTTGTATTTATGAAGCCACCCCATTCAGTTTCAGAGCAAGTTGCAGTGTGTGCTGTTTGCAAGAAAGAAATGAATCAAATTAAAATGTATGCAGTGCAACGTCACTATAGCACTCATGCAGGGGAAGTTGAAAAAAAAAATACCACAGTAAGTTTCAGAGGCGCAAGCTGATAAATGATGCAAAAACCGGGCTTGAAAGTCAACAGCGACGGCTCAGAGATTTTGTGAATAAAGCGGATCAGATGCGGATGGCTACTTTTAAAGTTGCACTACTTTTGGGGAAAGCAAGGAAACCATTCAGCGATGAAGAACTTGTGAAGAACATTGTTCTGGCCATAAAACCAGAAAATCCACTTTTCAGAGATACACCACTGAGCAACAACACGTTACAGAGGAGCACAAGAGATATGGCGAATTTTCTACAAAACGAAATAGCGGGAAAAGTCGCAACAAGCCCTTTCTTCAGCCTGTGCTTGGATGACAGCCTTGATGTCTCAAAGAAACCCAAGGTAATCGTATGCGTTCACTTTTTTCACTGTGATCGTCATTGTGTTTCTGAAGGTGTTTTGTGTCAGGTGAGCCTCAGTGATAGGCCAGCCGGGAAACACATTTTTTAATGTGTTCAGGCGAGATTGCAGGAGTGCCGCATTAGCTTTGACAATCTGTCTGGCGTGACAGCAGATGGGGCAGCGGCTATGCAAAGTGCACGAGTTGGGGTGTTGAACAGCTTCCAAGAAAGCTGCACACCAAGAAGTAGTTGCCAGCAAGGCTTCAATGAAGTGTTTGGATGAGGTTGAATCCGTAGTGAAAAAGAGCATCAATGCTGTCAACACCAGCAATATAAATAAAGGGAGATTCACAACTCTGTGCGAAACAGGCAGCGAGACACATAATGTGCTGCTGAATGACAGCCTTGTCCGCTGGCTTAGTTTTAATAACAGGGTACAGAGGCTGTTTGAGCTCTGGGAAGAGCTTGTCAAGGTTTTGAACAGTTTCCCCAGAACTGTCCCAAAAGCTACAAGATCCAGAAGTACATGGTTGTTAGCGCTTTTTGAAAGAGTTTTTACCAAAGCTTGCTTCCTTGAACCTGGAGCTTCAGAAACCTAACGATATTTGACAGCACTGAAGTGATTAATACATTAAGAATGACAATCACTGACATCGTCCTGCACCTTCAAGAGGAACAGGACCTTTCAGTTTTTTACGAGCTTAGTCAGTTTCTCAGCTGTCAGAATGAGAGTGTGCAGCGAAAGGTTTGCTTTGCTGTAACTGAATACCTAAGTATCCTTTCGGACGATCTTGAAAATCGTTTCAGTGAGGGAAACTTTTTCCGACAGTGCACCTTTGTGACCGACCCATTCAGCAATTTTGGTTCAGGTTGTTCGGCTGCAAACAAAGTAACGGCCTTGCAAGACAGATTAGCTTCCTTTGACTCTTTGGATTTGAGCAATCTGAAGTACCTCATGCTGCAAATGCGCAATGATTCAAAAATGAAAACATACTTCAGTCAGCTCGGTGTCACAGCACAGGAGTTCTGGAGTAACGTGTATCTGTTTGAGGACAACTACAAGCCCCTAGCTAAAGTTGCTTTTTTTTCTTGTCCCTGTTTCCTACCACTGTGCTGTGTGAGAGGGCATTCAGTGTACTGCATTTTCTGAAGAACAAGTACCAAAACCACCTCATTGATGCAAACCTGGAAGCTTCCCTTCTAGTTTCACAGGAGACCCGTGATCCTGCAGACTTTCCATTCAAACAGCTCCTGAACTTTTGCAAGTAGTCTGATAAACACCATGGATCAATGGATGTGTTAAAACCCAGAACATTAATTTCATCATCACACTTTTATTTTATTTATTTTTTTAGCAGTAAACAAGTTAAACAATAATGCATTATTTTTTGTTCTTAAACGGGAGTGTTTGTGTTGGAAATATAGAAAAAGAGATTCAGTCTAAGTTTGGACCAGAAGATCCAAACTATTTGAAGGAAAATAAGTTAGTTAGGAAATAAGTTGTAAAGTAAAATTAAGTTTGTTTTTTTTTTGTTTTTGTTTTTACTATTATCATTATTATTACTGGATTGGATTTTTTTTTTCTTTGTAAAAGAGAAAGACATTTTGGACACATTTGCAGATATGTTTTTTCATTATGTACCTAGAAAAGAAAATAAACAACAAAAAAGACAACATGCAAAGCACCTTATGTGTTTCTATTGTGTTGTCCCGTAAGAATAGAGACAACTTTACATTATGTTTATTATTGAATCTGAAAAATTAAGGTTTTTAGTGACAAAAAAATATGAGTGCGGCCACCAGCAAGAGTTGGTGGCCGCACTCTGAAGCCTCTCCAAATGACCTACCTATTGTTCAATTGAGGTAGCCCATTTGGAGGGGAGAAGCTATTTTTCAGATTAGTCTGTTAGTCTCTGCTACCTTAGCCCATTTTTAGGGTTTCAGAACACTGGCGCAGCGGAATTTTCACATTTAAATGTGGCAGTTTACGCCGTGCCTCATTAATTTTGGGCCAGTTAATACATTCGGGATGGGGTAAAATTTGTGCTGCAGCAGAGCGCAACTTTACACTCCACCAATTTAGTGCTGCATCGGTTGATCTTGATACATGTCCCCCATACTGTATTAATTCTTGCACCTCAGTGGATCATTTTCTATTAGTATGTAAAGAATTGTTTGAGGATGTGGGCTGTTATGCAATTTGTATTTTGCCAATCTGTTCCAAAAAGCCCACAGATCCACAATAATGAAAAAAGGCCAAATAAAAGGAGATATGTTCACACCTGACTTCTGTTACACTTGATCAAAAGTAACAAGTGGAGTGTAGCCTTGCAGTGCATCAACCTTGTGCACTCCAGTGCTGGCAGTTCAGATCCCGGGAGGGGAGGAGAGCCTTGTGCACTCCAGTGCTGGCAGTTCAGATCCTGGGAGGGGAGGAGAGCCTTGTGCACTCCAGTGCTGGCAGTTCAGATCCCGGGAGGGGAGGAGAGCCTTGTGCACTCCAGTGCTGGCAGTTCAGATCCCGGGAGGGGAGGGGAGCCTTGTGATGAGAATGTGTCCAGTTTCCGGGTCTTGCCTGCGTTTATTTAGAAGGGGTGAAGTATCTCCCACAAGGATCAGGAGAGCATCCTGAGGGTAGAAGATGAGTAAGAATTCTGATTTTTGTGTTCAAACTCAAAACAGTTCCAGCCTTTTCTCCTTCATGAGGTTCAAAGCAGAAACTCTTTGAAAGAGAAAACAAGATGAACTGACCTTAATAAAGGAGCACTATACCAAATCGATTTTTACGGCCAGCTAGCTGTTAAATTTAAACAGTTTTTTTTTTTTCTAATTTAGATTTGTTTGGACAGCACAAACTTCTCATATGTTGTACTGCAGTGCATTGCTATATCTGCAGTATACAAGGCAAATGCTTTCAGTCCTAATGTTAATTTGTTGTATTCTCACTATGTGAACCTACTCTTACATGGGTGCTTAATATCTGAAAGCACTGTTATGGGGAATCAGAAAAGGGCATTAACATTTAAACCCATGAAAGAGGAGGGGAAAACATTTAACTGATACATTAAATACTGGGTTGGTGAAATAAAACCATTAACCACCCAGCTGCTTATCCCGCGATTTCCATGTGGAAGTCAAGCGAGTCAAAATTGTCAATCCTGTGAGAATAGCGTGCAGGGGGTTCTCTGTGCCTCTGCAAAGTTTCTCACGTCTTTTCGATGTGCTACACCAAATCAATAAGCAGAATATACACTACCATAGCATAGCCTGGCCTTTTGTTTAGATACAGATTGGATAGCAGCAATGAAATGAGCTTGACACACCAGCCTATCCATAGATAAGCGAATTAGAAAAAAAAAAACACAGCAAAAAAAAGGAAAAGAAAATAATTATACAATGTTGCTTGGTTCCACTGTGTACACTGCTCCGTGTTTACGTGTAATATGTTATTTGTGAACAATTATTTTTCCAATAAAAACAGTCTAAAAAAAAACACAACAGGCAATTAAACGAAACTTATAGTGAAACGAAAACGGAACTTAGTGTGCGACACAAAAAAAAATTTCTGAAAAGTGATATGATTGCACAATAACTTTTTGCAGCACAGTTGTTGTTGTAATACTACATTTGTAAACAAATTGTTGTTATTTTGTTATTTAAGTTCTTTCAAATAATTAATTTCCTTTTTTCATAATATAATGAAAAAAGGCTTTTTTTATGGCAGTCCCAATTGCTTACTTGAGGGCTGAGAATGAAATATCTGCAACAATTTTGAAACTATTTAATTATTACTATATTTAAACTATAGAACTTGGTATCTGTCTTTCATTAACATTGTCACAGTTGAAATACATGCATTAGAATTTATCATCCAACCTAATCTAATACACATGGAAGTTTGAAATATTAAACACAGTTAAATGCAGTTAGATTTTGAGACCACATTTGACCACTTTTATATTTTTATTGCAATTTTGTTCTGCCAAGGATTGCTTAGCTGAGATGACCAATCTAATTTCCGTTGAGGTTGAAATACCATCCGGAAAAGGGTCTGGCCCAAGTTACAAATGGCTGAAACAGGATTTAAAACCAGGGTCCTGTTGTCCTATTCTCCAGCCTCTGTACTTCCTTCATGCTGTTATCTAAACACAATTTACAATGAGACCTAGCTACCATATGGCAACTCAAAACATAAAATCATATAAAAATGATGCAATGCAGACAAACCAACCTAGAGCAATGTTAAACATCCTACAGTGTAAAATAGTCCTGTAGACTACTACAATTATTGACAATCAAATGTATACAGCCAAATTGTTGTAATTGAATGCTGGTAATAGGTATTAGTAAAGCTTGCTGAGTTGCACTTTTTAACTGCAAACAAACTGAGTTCATTAGCAAGGCTTCAGTTCAGAGTATGTGACTCCTTAGTTAAAGCTGTGGTGGCCAGACCTGAGGGCAACTACAATTGTAATTGTGCAATTCATAATTAATTGCAATTACAATGTAAGTGTGGTTGAACCTTGGCACACCTGTGTAATTGTAATTGAAATGACATCATATCATTGATCAATTACAGTTCAATTATGGATTTATTTATTTTCAGCCACTTTGGGTTACTCCATTTGTTAGAAAAAAAAAAGGTTATATAGTGTGTTTCTGCATGTGTACCTGTGATTATTGCTTGATTATTTAGAATACAAAGAGTAAACATGTTAATGCGTGAAGTTGTTTTATGTTACTTTTTGGTGTAATTGTAATTATAAATGTAATTACTGCAACATAATAGTAATTGCTGTTATTGTAATTGAACAACATAGCATTGTAATTGCAATTTCAGCCTTTTGTAATTGTAATTATTATTATTATTATTGACCCCGGGTCTGGTGGTGGCATATATTTTATAAGCTGTTAAATGTATGGAATGGTCTAATAAGATATGAAATGAAGAAGTTATTAATGCATTTTCGACTACTATGTAACAAGCCGCTTCTCCTGTATAAAGGCTGCATTACAATGTGCTGTATGAAGCAGTGGGCAAACTCTTATTTTACTAGTTTATTTTTTTTCTAGAGTTTTTCAATTTCTTACCATCTCTTTTGTAAGTTTTGGCTATTGAATATAATGATCACAACTAAAACCTCTAAGTGTGTGTGTGTTTTTTTTATGCCTTGATTTATGCCATGGGAAAAGCTACATTATTGTGAAAAGGGAAATTGAACCTCTTAAATCAGGGGTTCTCGAACTTTTTTTGCTGGGACCCCCTTTGAAAATATTTCAGGCTGTGACGACTTCCCACGCCACCCCGCGGTGCGATATCATATTAAATTACTGTACGTTAGTGGTCCCAAACCTTTGCTGGCCCATGGGCAACAACACTGAACAAGTAACACATACTTTGCTCTGCTTATCAGCTTGAAGAAACATGTATTTGTAGCAAGCACAATATATGAGAGAATTGCTCTCCCTCAGCTTAAGGAAACATTTATGTGTGTAAAATAAAATATAGGACCTACATCTCAGATAGTGGCAATTCTAGAGTATAGCACACAAGGGGGGCCCAAATTTAATTAAGGAGGGGCACATCAGAGGTTCTACAGTGTTTTCACATCTAATAAAATATCACACAAAAACAAATTTTAATTAAAATTTTGAAGTGCCTTGAACCCACATAACTTTAGTATTAACCTGGACACATTTTTTTTTTTAATAAATAGCAATAAAGTATAGAGTAAAATAAATATATAAATAACATTAAAATGCTCACATTAAATGCTGGCTGAGATCTATTTAAGAAGCTGACTGACTAGAGAAGTATAAGAAATAAGAACGCTGTCAACAATAATTAATGATTTAAAATGATCGTCAACCAATAAACCACAAATTTGATATATTGTGAGCAACAATAACAGAACAGACCCCAAATTAATTTATATATGCATCATATCATATGCTACTTGACTTGGCGGTAAATAAAAAAGATTTCATACATATTTATATATTTTACACAAACCCGATTACCAATTCTAGACTCCAAGTCCCTTACCTAAAGTAACATTAATTTCAGAAGATGGTGTTTTGTGTTACTCTCTGACCCGTTTACTCAACAAAAAAAAAATGCAAATAATGCGTGCGGCTTAATAAGAAATCTTGCAACAACAACAACAACAAAAAAACCCTACAGACCGATACGTTTCATTATTATTTTAAGCTTTTTCTGATTAAATAGTATAAGGTATTTGTGATTTAAACAAACATGTTAAGTACCTGACAGGGTCTATAGTAAACAAATTACTTTTATAACAAATATGATTTTTATATAGATGGTTCGCTTCCACTCACCTTCCCACCAAACACATTTGTTTCAAAACCTGTCACTCAAACTTGTAGTGTGTGGTGGGCGGGGAGAGGCGACGCTGTGAAGGGCTGTTCGCTTTATGGTATAGCTCTCTTAGAGTAAAACAAAACAACACAAGAAGTTAATTAGCTGACCAGTAAAACATGGTGGGAGGGCTGGCTTCATAATACATCTTTACTGTTAGGAATTAAGTGTATTAATGAAATGCTAAGGATTTTAAGGTATGACAGTATTCTGTGATCACGTGACTCCCCCTACAATAGCCATGCAACCCCCTTTTGGGTCGGGACCTCCAGTTTGAGAAACGTTGTCTTAAATTATCATCGTTTGACAAATCTCTTTTAAATAGGAATGCTTTTAAAATCAATCCTAAATCAATCCTTTTTTTCTTTTTTTCACTTAAAAGGGACATAAGCTTGAAGCAGAAAGGTACTTTTTGAAGGCAATTCAGCTGGATCCCACAAAGGGAAATTGCTATATGCATTATGGTAAGTACCAGACTTATGTGTTTTTCTTTTTTCTCAAGTTAAGTTCAAAAGTAACTACGATGTTTAAAGTCAAACACTTTCTTAAGACACATGATATCACTCATTTTACCCAACACGTCTATGTGGAACTTATTTAAAGCCTGTTAATTATTGTGGCAGAGTATGTTTTTGATAACCTGTGTGTAATTTCACTCAAAATACTGTTGAGAAAATAAGCAACAGTCCAGAGTACAAAGGTGGAAAGTGTACCACGGGGAAGTAGGAAGGGAACAGACGATACAGTGGCTGTCTGCCTTAACCCCTGATACCCCTGACAGGACAGATGTTTGTTCCAGCAGGAACAGTAGAAGTGTAAAGTCCACCAGAGATTAGAAATTGAAGACAATCTTTTCCAGGAATTGTTTTCATTAACACTTTGCCAGATGTAATCAATTTGCAGCTTGTCTAAATGCATTTCTCCCGCTTCTGTTTAGAAACCACAAGATATAGTAGTATGTGTAACAGAATCCAATTATGGGATTATGGGAGCCTAGAAGGCACAGGTGGTGGTGCTTATAAAGGTCTCTATGATGGTGACCTTTACTAAGGATCATTAGAAATAATACAGGCACCCGGGGCCCTGGAGTTTTAAGTGTATTTTTTTTTTTATCATCAAAGAAATAACCCTGATGTCCTATGCTGTCTGCACCTGAACCATGTGCCCATGTGCACTCTTATTTCATTTATGCCTGGAAAGCTTCTTTGCCATAACAGAATGACTTGTAGTGGTTTAAATTATAAGAATAATAGTAATAAAATAATAATAATAATAATAATAATAATAATAATAATAATAATAATAATAATAATAATAATAATATAAAATAAGCTCCACCAGTGTGCATAATAAGCCTGTCGTTGTATTGAGGGCTTCGGGTCACAAGATAAATGACGAGACCGAGATACTGTTGCAGGCTTTTTATTGCACATTTTGGTATAATTTGTTATAATTAGTTGTAGCCGTTTACAATAGCTTGAATAACAGCCTCTAAATTGAAAGAGTAGCACGTCTATAAAATGTTCTGCGTCATGGCTGATTTGATTCTCTCTATATATTTGTCTGACAGGCTGAAGGTATTATTTCTGTGGTCAGTGCAGGGAAACATGTTAGGCTTCACTGTATTTGCCATGCCTTTTTATTGCACAGAAGATATTTTGGATCTCTGAAAATGTAATTTCTTCCCTTGAATTGGGTATTGCTAACATATTAAAATATAATATATAACGGTACACTTATTAATTATTTTTTGTGAAAATTGAACAATACAATATGGAAATAAACAGGGTTGTAAAAATTTAATATTACAAATGAATAATTATTGGTTTTATATACAGGTGCATTATATACATATTATTCTCGGTATTAGGCTATTATGTTTTACATATATAATGCAATATAATACTATTCCTTTCCAAGATGTAGCTCATCTTCCCTAACAATTTCTTGTATATGGTAACTGTACATTTTTAACATGGTCAGAACAGTTTTAACAAACCCAGCTGTTCTGACTATTTTGTGATAGACTTGCTGTTAACTGTACGTATATAGTCAAATTTGTTTCAGAATTTAACAAGTATTGCTCAGTTTGGCCCACAGTAGCCCTGGGCCAGGTCCAAGCTGATCTATGTGAAGTTATATCAAGTTTTACATTGTCCTATATTGTTTCATAATTATTAATCCCGAGTATATACTTTACCCTTAAACAAACATGTATTTTTAAACAATATGCAGCCATCAGTATTTAATGACTTCCATTATGCAGTAGCTAAGGTTGTTTACTGTAGGGATTACATTAACTTTGCATTCTTTGAAAAAGTAGAATGAAACGGAAAAGGCATTTGTGATTTAAAATTCTGTACATGCTGCAACATCATAGAAATCCCCAACTGTTACATAAAGATGTAGAATATGATCTGAATGTGTTGGCTGTTTGAATACTAGTATGTAAAAGAATGCCAGGGAATAAGTAAACATGGTCTTTACTGCATTTATCGATGCATCATCTTCAAATACTTGCTAACAGGGTCCTCCTTGAGTTGTGTTGAATATACCTCATGGAAAATAGAATCTGGGATTGGGGATAGGGCATTTGTTAAATATGTAAAACAATACTGAATCACCTATCAAACCATAAGAAATAAAAAAGTAAATGAACCAATAGTTCAACACTTTACAAAAAATTAACATAACATGAATGACCTACAATTTGTAGTTTTAGAATAAATAAAATTAAGTAGTGTACAATACAGAACAAAGAAAAATAAGTGGATAAATAGACTCAATACCATGATGCCTGAAAGTTTAATTACATCAATAACTATGTAGTAAATGACATCGCAAACAGAAATGTGAATGTTGTTACTGTGGCATCAAAACTATAAGTACCACTGTTTATCATCTCTCCAATGAGATTAAAACTATTTTGAAACACTGGAGAATATTAGAATGTGATCCTCAGCTTGGTTCACTATCTGCTACCCCACTGAGACTTTGCTTCAAAAAAGGTATAAATGTAAGTCTCAGTAGTATCTTCCATGTACAAATCACCACCTTGTGGCAATAGGCTAACGACAGCAATACATGGAAACTACCGGCGTGGTAAATGTGTACATTGTTCCAATACTCAAAACACAAAGTATTTTAACCATCCACATACAGGTAAAAAAAATTACGACTCAAGGTTTTATTAATTGCAATACCACTCATGTTATATACAGTGCCTATAGTATTCACCCCCCTTGGACATTTTCACAGTTTGTTGTGTTACAACCTGAAATCTTGATGCATTTAAATGGGATTTTTTTCTTTGATTTACACAACCTACTCAACACTTTCAATGTGTGAAAAAATGGGGGGGTGAAAAAACTAATCAATTAAAAATAAAAACCTGAAAAGTCTTCATTAGATAAGTATTCACCCCTTTGCTATGACACTCCTAAATAAGCTCAGGTGCAACAATTTGCCTTCAGAATTCATACAGTAAGTTAAATGGCGTACATCTGTGTGCAATAAAAGTGGTTCACATGATTTCAGATTAAATACACCTGTCTCTGTAAGGTCCCACAGTTCGGTAGTGCATTCAAAGCAAAGATACTACCATGAAGACCATGGAACTTTCAAAACAACTCTGGGATAAAGTTGTGGAAAGGCACAGATCAGGGGAGGGGTAAAGGCATTGAATACCCTTGGAGCACAGTCAAGTCGATCATTAAGAAGTGGAAGGTATACGGCACCACCCAGAATCTGCTTAGAGCAGGCCGTCCTCCCAAACTGACCAGCCAGGTAAGAAGGGCATTGGTCATAGAAGCCAGCAAGAGGCCAATGACAACTCTGAAAGACCTACAGCGTTCCATGGCTGAGATGGAAGAAACTGTCCATGTGTCAACAATAGCTCAGGTACTCCACAAATCTGGCCTGTATGGAAGAGTAGCAAGAAGGAAACCATTCCTGATGATGTGGCAAAAGATGGTCCGATGAAACAAAAATTGAACTATTTGGCCTAAATGCAAAGCGTTATGTCTGGCGCAATCCCAACACAGCACATAACCCAGGTAACACCATCTCTACTGTGAAGCATGGTGGTGGCAGCATCATGCTATGGGGATGGTTTTCATCGGCAGGCACTGGAAAGCTTGTCAGGGAAGCGGGCAAAATGGATGGAGCTAAATACAGGCAAATCCTTGAGGAAAACCTGCTTCAGTCTGTAAAAGACCTAAGACTGGGATGGAGATTCACCTTTCAGCAGAACAATGACTCCAAGCACACAGCCAAAGCGACACTGGAGTGGCTTAAAAAGAAGAAAGTGAATGTCCTAGAGTGGCCCAGTCAAAGCCCGGACTTGAATCCGATTGAGAATCTATGGCAAGACTTGAAGATTGCTGTCCACCAACAATCCCCATCCAACTTGACAGAGCTTGAACAATTTTGCCAAGAAAAATAGGCGAATATTGCACGATCCAGATGTGCAAATCTGGTAGAGACTTACCCCAAAAGACTCACAGCTGTAATTGCTGCCAAAGGTGGTTCTACCAAGTATTGACTCAGGGGGGCGAATACTTATCTAACCAAGACATTTCAGTTTTGTTTTTGCCGTAGACGATATCTACTTATTTCCCAGTCTACCAATTTCCTGCGACATTTTGATATCTGCACGTTTTTATAACCAACATATACTTACTAAACTTAACCCAGATAGTGTATGTGGCTAGTAAAGCCAAGTACAGTACTCGGTCAGTTGCCACCTAGCCATTTCAGCCTTCAAATGTACCCAGCTAAGGCATTTGTCTACTGAAATAACATGGATTCCAGGCCTGTGTTGTTGTATATGATAGATTACTTGGTTTTACCTAGTGGTTTAAGGTCAGTGCCCCATACAGTGAAAAGGTTAACCAAAAACAGCTTGAAGCCAATTTCTTTTAGTATAAATAAAGTACTCTGCAGTTGAGAGTTTGAACTCTTTCGACTGGTTTCACAGACCTCGATTAGCACTAAACTTGGATTACCTTACCTAAAATAACATTAGGTAGTCCAAGATTAGTGCTAATTGGGGTCTGTGAAACCAGCCCTTTAACCTTGTCTAAGATGTATGTAGTGGTTGCAGTAAGAAGCAGAATTAGGTTGGCCAGGTAACAGATGTGAGTAAGAAAAATAAAAGATATGACAGGGCACATTTTAGGGAAACTGCATTTGCCCTAATCTCTTACTCAAATAAAACATTGGTCTGATAGCCAAAATAAAAGCAAGCTTTGTTTCTTATGTTTCAGCAAATTATCATGCGGCTCCCAGACTTAAAGCAGGTCACTGACACACCGAGCCAAGAGAAACATTTTCCCCTGGTATCTGTCTCTGAACACTACCTTCTGAGCCCTGAACGTCTCTCTTTCTTCCTGTGACCCTCAGGTCAGTTTTTGTTGGAACAATCCCGCTTGCTCGAAGCAGCTGAGATGGCAGGGAAGGCCGCACAGCTTGACAGCACAGAGTTTGACGTGGTCTTTAACGCAGCCCATATGCTCAGGTTGGTTTTCAGTCTTACTACTACATTCCTGTCTGGGATAAACAGAACCGAGTAAAATTGGCTGTTATAGGCATTCTTGTTTTTCTTATCAGGAGTTTTGAAAACATTTAGATGTAATTACAAATGAATGATGCAAATGGTGTATTTATTAAATGTATGCATATTTTATTTATTTTTTATTTCAGAAGTTTTGATGATTTAACTACAGTGTGATTGAGATGCATGGTAAATTGTATATTGATTTCTAGGAACTTCACTTTTGACTGGATTTCTGTAAAATATGTTTAACCCTGTAATGCCCATTTCTGTATCACACGTGATACACATGCAGGAATGCTTGGGCATTAAATAGATATAAAGCCATACTAAAAGGTCTCATTCTCTGAAAACGTATTGTGTTCAAAGTGCAATTGCACCCTGTATTTCTATGTTTGTTAGTTAGTGCTGAAACAAAGTAACAGGCGAAAGTCTAACAAGGCCACAATATTGTTTAAATAATAACTGCTCACATGGTGGCAACTCATGCTCAAATATTATACAATGAAGTTGTATTACTATGGCAGTGTTTTGCGGAAGACCATGGATGGGTTGTTAACACCTGTGCCCAGCCACACTCCGTACAGGTCAAATTTCAAGCATGGCTAAATTGTTCTGTGACTTAATTAATAAAGGCTTTACTTCTCTACAGATGTAGAAACACGACACCCCTGAAAAAGTGATATTAATCTCAGAGGATATATCCTCTATAAATGTTTTCAATAATAATTTTGAATTAGCAATGAAACTGATTCCAGTTTGTAAAAATGTTTAGCAGGATAGCACAGCAGAGATGCAAAGTATAAATTTGATATGAGCACCTGTTTGTAGTAATTTTCACTGCTGGAGAGTCAGTGGCAGAGCTACTGTTAGTATAGATGCCCTCAGGCCTTCGAGTCTTCCACTCAAATCAGTAGTCTCTCCTGGCAATCCAAGTTTCACTAATGTGCTGTTGTCCACAATCTGAGACTTTATCAGATCTGTGCAGGTGTAACAGGGGTGTTCTGTTACAGTGTGGGTATCGGCAGAGAGAACGAGAGACACACAGTTTGTGATTGAAACGCTCCTCAGGCTTCCAGGTTTTATTGAGAATCACATGCAATCAGGTGCAGGAGTATGTGGCCACCACTTGAGTACCAACAATGGTAGCCCAAGTGCAGAAGAACATATACATAATGGCAAAATACAAAAGGGCAAAAACAAAACAGCAAGAAAACAGCTAACAAAACAAAATGGCCAAGCTCAGGCTGAGCGCTGCTCCCACTAAAAGGGAGGTCCCGCTTCAGGAACTCCCTGCATAAACTAAATAAACAGAGGAGGGATTAAAATACCCTAAATTAATCCCTACCTATTGCCCAAAGGATCCCGGTTAAACATGCAGTGATCCTCTGTGTTGGTTCACTCACAGCGGATGTACACGCAGTCGTGAGGCTTTCGGTTTGTAAACAAAGCCAGGGTTCTCCCCAGGCCTTTTCAACCGGCAAAGTGGCTGTCGCCACCCGGCTGAAAAAACCTGATCCGCCCGTCTTGCAGATGCTACTGTGCCTTTAACAATAAGGATTGATTGCGCTTCTAGTAGACTAGATCAGTTGCGCGTTGCTGGGTGACCAAAAAAATCTTGGAACCACATGACAGCTGTGTTACGTCTTGACACAACATTTAACCAATGAGAGAGTTGAAGGGGCGGGTTTTCTGTGTTAGTGACAATGAATGCAAGGGGTCAAAATAAGCCGGCGATCGGCGCAATCCACCGCCTAATACTATATTTGCACCGGCTACTTTATTAAAAAAATTGGCCAGGGTGTCCTCGGCTCACCGCGCACCAGCAACCCCTGTAGTATGGCCAGGCGCCTGCTGTAGCTCTGAGGTGGTTGGAGTGTGAAAAGAAGCGGTCGGCTGACGGCACACGCTATGGGGGACAGCGTGTGTTCGCCTTCGCCACTCCCGAGTCAGCGGGGGGGGTGTGGTGTAGTGTAGCAGTGAGCTGAGCCTAAAAACAATTGGATATTCTGAATTGGGAGAAAATTTAAAAAATAACTGGCGACTACTACTAATTTTTTTTTTTTTTTATCAAACTAAGGCTGGGGCGATGCCTAATTTTTCACTATCGTTATATCGTCCACCAAAAAAGCAGATGCATCGATTTATTTTGTACCAATTGGGGTCACAGCAAAATCCAAAAATGCCAAAAAACAGTTGTTTAAATCCATAACAAGTCAGAGTAACAACCGATCAAGAGAAAAAAACCTAATTTAAAAAAAGGCTGTCCACTGCAGTTTAGTAACAAGAGTGTTTGAGATTTCCATTGAAAGTAAAATTATTATTATTATTTATTTCTTAGCAGACGCCCTTATCCAGGGCGACTTACAATTGTTATGGATGGATTTAAACATCCATCCATAACAATGCTCTTGACAGAATATTGGCTCACTTCCATGTCTCCAGACTGACACACTTTAGAATCATAATTACAGCCAATCGGTATTTCCACCACTAAATTAAACAAAGATCCTGCCTGAACACCTGTGCTTATTTTGTATATTTTCCACATCCGACCAAGCCTAAGGACCTTAACTAGCTCCGTGACATTAACATCAACAAAAAAAAGGTCTTGATTTATTGCAGTACATCACTCAGTCTGTAAGCCCTTTTTAATTTACTTCTATTCACCGTCCAATTTATTTCTCCCCCATTGCCATTAACACTGGAACCTCTGCAGTTATACTCATACCTAAAACTTCCGCCGGCAATCATTATGACGGCTACATTTTAAACAACATCAATATTAAAATGAAAGACAAACTATTGTGTACATCTCAAAAGTTTTATTCAAGCACGTCATATCAATCATCTGCACAGCTGAAACACTATTTAAATGAACAATTAAACATAAAAGGGTTTATTTTCTAACTTACCACATATAAAGCGCTTCATTAAAAAATGAAAAAATATAATAAAATAAACATTTCAAAAGAAAATAGGCTGTAAACAGGTGTATGTACATACAAAACTGTAAAAACAAAAGTAATTTTTAATTTAAAATTAAAGTATGTGTCACTCCGTGCAGCACAGAATCCAGGTTGAGCTGCTGCAGCCTGCTGCTTTGCAGTTCTCTGTTCAAAATGTTTCTGCCGAAGCGCTGTGGCTAGCTTCAAGATGAAATCTCTCCTACTGATATTTTCCCTGGTGCATTCCTTGTACAAAACTAAATAATTGATGGCTGCCAGGTCCAGTAGAGATAACAACAGGCTTGTATATAAAAATAAAATAGAATATTGTAGGTTATATTCAAAATAAAAACATGTATTGTAAAAGGCAGTCAAAATGACTGCGCTGGTGGTTCTAGGTAGAAGGGATTATAATAGTTTTATTTTTGCAATCCTGCCTTTCAAACGCCATCAGGATATTTAATACATGTATTTAGGAAAAGTCAAGAGTGGACAACCGTGTATTTTTCACACATGCAGAATAATTTAAATTGTAAAAGTGAAAAATGTCAAAATGACCGCCGCAGGGAAGAAGGGATACAACACTCTGAAATCAGTTCAAAAGGCTTATCTTTATTTAGGACTTTATCTCCAAGCACCCCCTCAGAGTCTACTGCTCTCTGACTGCTGTCTGGAACCACACACACACAACATTGGCGGCTTATCAACAAATCGTTCACGGTGCTATGTGCAGCACGAAAACCAGACTGAAACTTCTCGAATATACCATTAACCTTCCTATTATGTTTAGAATTCTGGTACATCTGTTATGTTTTGGGTCATATTGACCCGATGCAATTTAAAGTTATAAAGTAAGCAAAAACATGTTTTCCCTTCGTTGTAAATAAAAATGTGATTTGGTATAATTTAATTATAACGCTATTAATAATAAACAAATAATGCAGCATGGTCCTAATAGCAGTTGTTAAGTACTCTGTAAACATTTTGTATAATAGTTAAAAAGTACAATATGGGGCTTGCTTTCAAAAGATATCGCCACGGACATGAATGGAATACCTAATGTGGAGATGATTAAGATGGATTTTGCCGACCGTATTTGTAATGTTGTCAGACTCCCCCCACACTGTATGTACAATGTACACTCTCACCTTCACATGTCTGTATGCACATATTATAACATCTTCTTATAATACTGTAAGTGTTCGGTGGCTACTTCTATTCATATTGAGTTTATTATCACGGAGGCGAGCAACCAGTACCAGAGAAAATGCATGATTAGAGGAATTCACCGAACAATTAACTATAAACAAATTGTGTATTGGGTTAGGGAGTTCTATCGTAAAATTAAAAGCTTAACGAGTTCCCCTTATTTAATCGTTGAGACAGGAAGTGATGTACGTGACCTGCGACAATTAAGCTTTTTAATGAGAAATGCGTTCATTAACAACCTCATCGACTCAATTTCAAAGTATTAACGGATTGATTTAACTAACACATTTCGTTTCAAATCACTTGATAATAAAGCGCTCATGACTATACCATGAGTTTGATACAATAACATTGTTTTTTGAAAATCCTGCCCAGAGAGTGGTAGTGAGCTCAAGACATCAGAAAGCTTAACAGCAGTTAAAAATTAATTACCCAGGATTTAAATGTACGGTCCACAGTCTTTGTAGATACTGGCAGATTCACCTCAAAAAGAATGGCAAGATGATCAGAAATAGTAAGATCTAGGGTTATGACGTTCATAACAGCTAAACCACAAGAAATTACTAGATCTACAGTATGGCCACGATTATGCGTAGGACCTTTGACATGCAGGATATATTCTAAGGAATCCAGTAGCCTCAAAAACAAAAAAGGAGTTTGAATCAGAATCAATGTCAAGATGGAGGTTAAAATCGCCCAATAAAAGAATCCTATCATATTTGAATGTCAATATAGATAGCAGATCCCCAAATTCACTCAGAAATAACGGGTTTGACTTAGGTGGTCGATAAATAAATACACTATGAACAGGTATGATTGTTTAATGTTAAGGTTAAAACTTCAAAAGATGAATAACCTTCAACAATTTCCTGTTTAATTCTAAGTTCACTACAGAAAACAGTAGCAAGTCCACCTCCCCGCCCAGTAGAGCGAGCTTTCTGGAAAAAAGAATAGTTAGGTGGAGAAGCCTCAATCAGGGAAACATTGTCATTCGTTCCAAGCCAAGTTTCAGTTAAAGAGAGAATATCAATGTTGTAATCCTGAATAAAATCACTAATTAATGGAGCCTTATTAGACAGAGACCTGACATTAAATAATAGGTGTAAATTGGTCCAATCAAGAGCAGGGGTAATAGAAATTTGACGAAGGTTACTGTAGCATTTACCCCAGTGACTCTAAATATGGTGACTTGTGAAGCACTTCAATTAGGTACATCCCATATCAGTGTCAATAAGGTCTAAAAACAGCCCCTAAGCAGACTTACTTAAGTGGTTTGACACGAATAAATGATGTTAAAAATATTCCAAGATCAGTCAGTAATGAAAACGTAAGCTCCACAAAAATCAGGGGGAGGAGTGAAAATGACTAGCAGTTAGATCTGACCCTTTTCTATTCTAATAAAAAAAATGTCAATATTTTAAGGGAAACCACCTTATGATGATGTGCAATAGATATTTT
The DNA here is from genome assembly GCA_030684275.1 of Acipenser oxyrinchus oxyrinchus. NCBI lineage: Eukaryota > Metazoa > Chordata > Actinopteri > Acipenseriformes > Acipenseridae > Acipenser > Acipenser oxyrinchus. The sequence continues at coordinate 27,999,206 of CM060254.1, forward strand.
TGAAAAGCACATTCTGGAATATATTCGACTGTAGTTTTAAAAGCTGAACCAAGAGCTCATTGCTTGAAATGTGTATTGTAACTGAAAACGCTAAAGGCTCTTATGGCTCATTCGGCATAGATTCAAAACCTAAGAAGGTGTTTCAGCTTTCATTTTAACGATGTGCAGTTTCAAAAGGTTGTCTCTGGTCCATGGGCATTCAACAGCAATGTCTGTCATTCACTTGTGATCAGTCAAGTCTGCATATGGAAGTGTTTGTAACTTTTTCTTTTTTTACCCTGATGACAAACCAGAACGTTATTTTACACTTCTGTAATTCAGCAAGTTACCACATAATTTGATGCAATTATTTAAAAGTCAAGACAGATATGGAGATCAATAATCCTTGGGTCCCCAGGAGTAATACAGCATTTAAATATCGTCTGGCCTGTCAGCTCCCCTGAAAACATCTACAACATATCAGTTTATTGCATCCTTTATAGTCCATTGTAGTGTTCATCTAAAAAATACAGCACTAGGAAACTTCTAGTAAAACTCTTCAGTCACATCTGATTACAGGCAGTATTCCAGCATAGCCACTGCACTCCATTTAATGTGTTCCTCCTATACAGTGCAAAGGAAGAGATTCATTTTTAAATACCAAGAAAAAAGTTAAACATCTATAACTTGTGATGGAGACATGGGTTGCTGATATTCTGGCAGTAACAGATGCATATGTTACATGCTTAGGATGCCAACAGTATAACGATGGGGTAGTGAACTGCCATAATTACTTTAGTTGGAAATGTTAAGTATGCCATTAACCTTTTTTGCAATGATTGTGCAGTCAATACTATTCAATGAATTAGTAAGGCCCTTTTTAGGGCATAAAGCAATCATAATCTGTCAATAAACTAACATTTAGCGGTAACTATTTCTAGTGGTGGGTTTCTTAAATTTTCACTGGAACTGAGGCTATTATTAGCTCTTCAAAGGGGTGCTTGGCAGAGGTGGCATTTGTGAATTAACAACTGGGCCGTACAGTGTATGTGACTGGCTTTGCTGTTGTAACATGCTGTGACTGGCACGGCTGTTGTATACCAGGAAGGGAAACTCGGACACAGAAGGTACAGTGAAGCACTAAAGCGCATGTTTAATAATTATAAATAAATAAACAAAGCACTAAACAGACACAACCAAAAACACATTAACAAATAAAACAGGCACAAGGGCCAAAACAGAGGGTCTATACAAAACACTCACAGATACAAATAACACAGGACAACACGGAGCACAGAACACATACCTCCACCTCTAAGACCAACATCAATCCTCTCCTAACCAGTCTTTTATAAAAGGTACCTGCAAAAGCCTTTCTAGTGTTTTATACAGTCTTCAATTGTCTTATTTTCTCATATAAAGACAATTTTCAGGTAGCCACATCCTCAGTTTGTTTATTATTTGTTGTTGGAGATTGGCTTACAATTATTATTATTATTATTATTATTATTATTATTATTATTATTATTATTATTATTATTTATTTCTTAGCAGACGCCCTTATCCAGGGCGACTTACAATCGTAAGCAAATACAACTTTTTAAAAAAGTGGAATGAATCTGCTAAGAATAAATACATCAACATTTTCCCTCCAGTTCCTGTGAGAAGCAGTAAAAAATAAATATTGTGTTTTTGAAAGATCATTTCTAGTGCATTTATACATACTATGGTTCCTTAGTGGCTTGTTTACTGCAGTATTCCATAGTTTAGAAACTGACGATAATACAATATATCAGTAAACACGACAGACCCACCTCAATATTGTATTTGCCTTGGAATGCATTTCAATTACTCTTTGTAAACTATAATCTGGTCACAACTGACCTGCCATCACCTGAAAAAGCTGGTGGTTACAGAATGCATTTGTTTTACTAATAACATCTCATTGAAATTATTTTTGAAGTTGGGTTTAACAACCTTCTTCAAATATGTAAAACACATTTTGAGGCTTTAAACCTTTAAACCAGGAGGCTGTGTGGTCCAGTGGTTAAAGAAACTGGCTTGTAACCAGGAGGTGCCCGGTTCAAATCCCACCTCAGCCACTGACTCATTGTGTGACACTGAGCAAGTCACTTAACCTCCTTGTGCTCCGTCTTTCGGGTGAGACGTAGTTGTAAGTGACTCTGCAGTTGATGCATAGTTCACACACCCTAGTCTCTGTAAGTCGCCTTGGATAAAGGCGTCTGCTAAATAAACAAATAATAATAATAATAAACCCAGAGGGAGCAAATTCTTTTGAAGTGGAAACTGGGAAGGTAAAAACAAAACTGAAAAGGAGAAGCAGACTCAAAAATAAATAGGAATACCTTTGTAGATAAACAAACCAGATGATAGTATCTCCTCACGACTAATGGAAACTAATATAGGCATACAATTATGCTCTGGTATAGAGAGACACTGCACTTTATTTTCCATGGATGAGTATATGTGAAGAGCTTTTTCTTTTTAGTGTGAACTGATCTTGTTGGAACTCACGTGAATTTCCAGATATTTTAAAGAAGGAAGTTCCTTAGAGGGGCTAAGTTCAAACTGTGTTCTAATAATTACACTGTTTTTAACATTACTGTAAAGTTTTAAAAAGGCAGACATCATTGAGGCTTTGTCAAAAGCTAATTATTTTAATTGGACATTTGCTTACATTATTAAGGTCCATCTGTAAGCTGTCTGAAATCACTCTGGAGGAGCAGCATGTGCAGTGTATCGGAAATTCATCATTGCAATTAATATAGTTACCAATAATTTTAAAGCAATAGTCCATATTATCCTACATATTCACATACCATTTAATCATTTAATTTGGTCAAAAGGAGTAACTTATTGAACCAGTTAGATTAAACAACTAGAAAGAAAGGTGTTGATCTGACACCAGTATCTTCTGAGGCACTTCCTTCTGACTAATGCACATTTAATTACATCTGTTTTCTTTTCTATTACATCAACATTGCATTTGGCTCTTCTCCAATTTCAAATCACTGTACGTGGATATATATATATAAAAGAATTTAGGGAAAAAAGCTAAGGAATCTTGCACAGGACCAAGGACAGTCTGCAATATAAAAGCCAGTTCCCTATCAAGTACGAAATAACCATTACCTAATAGGTATTTACCCTTAAAGACCATAAAACCTGAATAGATATACCAAAGCTGCACACAGTGCCTGTGACGCAGTTGCTCCCGTCCCCTAGGGCAGGGGCTCCCAAACCTTCTCAGCTCAAGACCCCCCAAAACATTCTGAATCCTGGCTGAGGCCTTTCACCCAATGAATCTGTATTATTATTATTATTATTATTATTATTATTTAGTCATTAGCAGACATCTTTATCATTTTTATTATTACATAAATTAGCTGCAGACACCTTTATCCATTGCAATTTACTTTTTTTTTTAAACTTACATATAATGTACTACATATACATTACAAGGGTAACAACATCACTTCAAAAAATACACTTAGTCACACATTATGTCTCACTACGTGAGAAAGAGACATATGGTAACATAAAGGCAGACCAGTAGTAGTGCCAACGTTTTTTCTTGTAGATACTGAGCAGATCACCTTACTCTTATTGTAAACAACAAATTAAATGATAAAACAAAAATGTACGAAGATAAAAAGAAATGTAAGTAAATAATACTACTTATAAAGTACTCTGGGTTCTGCATGCCTAATGGGATGGATGCGCTTAGTAATTCCTGCACAGGTCATTAAATAGCGGTTTCAGGTTTGTATCGATTTCAGAATCAAAGGGATTTCGGATCCAAATCAAATGTTTGTTTTCGAGCTCTGGAAAGTATTCACTGAAGTACTGTTGTCGATGAATCAAATGACACACAATGAGTGGCAGGATGCTGCTGGTACTCATGCTGGAAGATTTAAGTTCTTCATTTAAAAGTGGAAACATTTCTGTCACTGCTTCATTAAGTTTATTTTCACAGAGAGCAATGTTTTAGTGAATGCTCTAACTGTGTCTCGCATATTTAATATGGTTACGTCACGGCCTTGGATGCTTTGATTCAGAGCATTTAACTGTCCAAATATATCCGACAAGTACGCTAGTTTCAGAATCCATGTAGGATTTTCAAAACAACTTGCGAGTTGGCTATTCTCTGTTGATAAGAACTGTTTCAGCTCATGTCAGTTCAAACACTCGTTGCACGACTAACCCCCTTGACAGCCAGCGTACTTCAGAGTGTTTCAGGGGCCTAGCTTTTATCATATTCACAAGTTTTATCACTTCTTGCAGCAGCTGGTTAAACTCATCATCCATACATTTGGCAACAAGTGCTTCAGAAACCGCTCCATTTTGACTGTTATACTCTGTCAAGTTTCCGCTGTACATGTGCAGAAGTGGAATGTTTTATTTTTAATCGTATTGCGAGAAATTCTGCTTTATATTTAATTGTAGTCTCATTATGTAAATTGCATTAATATAGCTGTTTATCCATCCATCCATCCATTATCGATCTGCTTCTCCTGGTGACGGTCGCGGCTATAGTTGTTTATTTAAATTGTAATTGCAATTCACCCCGCTTTTGTGATAATGGTACATACTCTAAGCATAAAACAAGCAACCAGGGACATTCAAAGTACATGGGTCAGTCTCAGTGTACTTGCTTGCGGGATACAGCCCCCATTTTTTACTCTCTCATTTTGGGATTTCCGTTCAAGCACTCCAGTAATTGTGCGCTGTTGCTTTGCTGCTGTCATGTCCCCTCTTTCTGCCCTTTGTTTTCTTTGTTCCGTTGCTGCCACATGACGAGGGCCTCTAATGTGGTTGACTATCCTTTTTAACATAGTCCAGAACCTTGCTGCAAATTGTACAGAATAACTTCCCTCCATCCACATGGAGCACATTTTTTCCAAATTCTTTTACGCGATCTTCAGGCGTAACAATTTTTTTCACATAGGAACTGGTGGAAAGTGAATGGCTCAAAGGGACGAAGCGCAAAGGGAGGTAATCGGAAGTATCAAGTGATTTCAGAAATTAAATGTAATTTTGGAAAAAAAAACACAGCAATTTCCGGAAATCGCTGGCCCTAATTATAGGAGTGCAACAAAAAGTTATATCACTTTTTAGAAATTATTTTTTGTGCTATAGATTTCAAAGCAGATGCCCTTCAAACTCTCATCAATACTAACGTCGTTATCTAATACATATTCATCAGAAAACTTGCATTGCAAATTTTCAATCACATCACTCATATACAGGGTGATGTGGTAAACATGCTTAGTATCTTCCACACTTTCGGGTACTCGTGTGTATCGCTGTTAAATGCATTACTATCGGTGAAGTGTACTTCATCAACAGAATAAATCGGTTCCTTACAACCCCTTGTGACATCAACAAAGAAATTAATACCCTCATCTCATTCTCTGTAGCTAGCTGGCGTCCATATTTTAGTCCCAGCTGTGCTATCTATGGATGGGCCGGTCTGTCAAGCACGCTTTTTAGGGACTGCTGCCATCTGCCAGCAAAAAAAAACAAAACTGCAGACTATTGTACCATATAGTCTGCTTATTTATTTACTGCAGCACGTTGAAAAGACATGTTAAATTTTGCAGATGCACATATAACCCCCTGCACGCTATTCTCACGGAAGTGACAAATTTGGACTCGCTTGCGCTCCACGTGGGAATTGCAGGATAAGCAGCTGTGGCTAATTCAAAGGGGTACACTTAAGACCATCAAGTGTCTGTAGGCAAGAGCAATTAATTGAACAAGTATTAACATTTTGTTAGCTAGAAATTCCACCAAGTATATCCCCCTCACTGACATTGCTAATAAGCTACTTTTATTTCTTAAATTAAAAATGAGAGACTTGGGCTTCTATTGATTTTAATGAACGTGAGAACTTGCTTTCTGGAATCCTTCTGATTCTGGAACAATATGTTCCGGAATGGTACGTTTACATTTGTATGAAACAGCAGGGGGTGCTTCTCTCAAGACGAGAGTCTGAGCGTGCGTTCTTTGCAAACTATTGATGTGCTGACGCTGTGCTGCAATGACAACATCATTGAGTGCCATAATTTGAAAAAGAATTCAAATATGGTCTCGTTTTTTCATTTACAATTAGAAAATAGAAAAAAATGTTTAACTTATTGGTTAATAATAATAATAATAATAATAATAATAATAATAATAATAATTGTAGATAAATAAAAAGCTTTTTGTAGATTTATTTTAATCGTTGCTCGTTTGCCACAGGTCTGTGAAAAGCGATATATAAATACAATTTGATTTGATTTGCAGTGTACACCCCCTCCGTTATGGTACAGGCTGATTATGACCCTTTCATTACACAAATAGCAAGTATGTTTTAAGTTACACCAAAAAATAAAATGAAAAACAAGACCATATTTGAATTTTTTTCAATTTAAGGAAATGTTCTAAAATGGAACTGATAAGCGTTACACAGCCCCCCAGTCTACACATCGAAAAATGTAAAAACAAGTGCATTTAAAAAAAAAAAACATATCACTTACTGTTATACAAATGTATAGAAATAAGTTGCATTTACTTAATTTAGATGGTCTGACTTGGAAGTTTAAAATGTTTTCTTGCTTGTGTTTATGAATTATGGGAAGGCAGCACTGTGATGACGTTGCTGGTTGGCGTGCAGTGCCCGTTGGGTATTTTCTCCAATCTTGCCAAAATATTTCCTCAGCGCTTTTACACTAGCAAAGTATACAGGAATCCGTTCTCTTGTCCTCTCAGTCCGGAATACGAACTCAACATTTGAGAGGATAAGAGGACCGATTCCGGAACGCGTTCGGTAGCCTTTATACTACTAGAATATTCCGGAATCCGCCCTCTCAGTCCGGAATACAAACTCAACATTTGAGAGGATAAGAGGACGGATTCCGGAACGTGTTCGGTAGCGTTTACACTACTAGAATATTCCGGAATAAACGCACCTCTTGTTTGCTTTGAAGTTTTAACAGAAACCAAATAAAGACAGTAAATCAATATAGTTGTAATACCCAGTTTATCTGGGGTTGTGGACCTTCTTAACTAGCAGAGCTATGGGGCTGAGATCCAGCCTGCCTGTGAATTTCACCACATGTTATGCAGTTCTCCTAAGTTAACTAATGACTTTGTTACATGATTTATACTACCTGATAAAAACAGAGGACTTTTGACAATCTATTTAATTGTCTGTAGAGTAACATTGAATAATATGCTGGGGAAGTTCCAGTTTATCTGCAAGTTTTTTTCCTGACTTTTTACACTTATTTTAAATGGATGTATGACATGTATATGTGAAATTGTAATTATCTGAGTGTGCTAACCCCTGGCATCCTCTATAAAAGAGGTTTCTCAGGTTACTATTTCAGCCGAGCACAATTAAATAAATAAAACAGAACTCTGTACCTCTATGCAACAGGAAAGGGATATTCATTCTAAAAAGGGGTTCAGATTACAGCAGTTTCTTTTAGAGTAAGGGTTAAGCCTTCAAGCAGATAGGCTAATAAAGGGAAATTAAAATAGGCTTTTACTGCATCTATTTTTATCAATAACTCCTTTCAAACAAATATGAGGAAAAAAGTTAGTCAACTGTTTATAAACCCTCTTTCAAACTTCAATAGGATAACTGAATTGGAAATGCGACATGCCACCTAGGGGTTGTGTTATTCATGATAAAGATATTGCCTCTTAGTGGCTGTTAAGTAGCGACTTTAGGTCAACAGTCATAATCCAGGAAATGCGAAAATAGCTAGGCAGAGCTAGGTGCCCATAAATCAAACAGGATCTTGACAGCTTATCGCATGCTTTCAAACGTGATGTCCTGCTTTTTGTTTAATGTCTTTGTGTTTCCAAAGGTGCAATGGAAAGCAGGGGGTTGGCAAGTAGATATAGAATCTGGTAATGTAAAAACATTTTTTAAATATATTAATTTATGTTGTGTTGCTTTTCCTTTTCCAGACAAGCCAGTCTCAATGAAGCAGCTGAGAAATATTATCGACTTGCAGCAGGCCTAAGACCCGATGTAAGTACCCGGCTAATAGCACCTATTATTCAAACTGATGGATTCCCAGCAATTACAGACTGGGTGGTACATTCATTAGCCATTGGAAGGTTATTGCCAAGAATGTAGATCAATAGCCTTCATTGTAAGAGATCACCTACTAGTAGATAAGTTATGGACCAGATTCAAGTTTATTGATCATTATAAGTTTTTCCGATCTAAGACTTCTAAGTGAGTGAAATCATTTTTAATGAGAACAATATTTGAAAAAGTTCAAATAATGATAAATACAGCTATGGCCAAATGTTTTGCATCACCCTATTGAAAGAACGAAGTTTGCTTCATAAAGTCAAATGAAACCTGCAGAATAATGTTACATTAACATATTGAATTACATACTGCTTTGTAGTTTTCCATATACTTAACATAAAATTGACTTTTTTTCTTCTTTTTTATTAGTCTTAATCCTAAAATTCTAGGTGATGCAAAACCTTTGGCCATAGCTTTTTTGTTTTTTTTGGTTGTTTTATTTAGGAGACTGGTGCTGTTGCATTTCCCTTGAGATGTTAAAGAAATCCAACAAACTGTCATCTTGTGTCTCAGCCAGCACTAAACCAGAGATTGTATCTTCCATTTACCATTTACAATAGTTGATTCTATTTGTCACCTTGCAGCCTAGCTAAACGAATCCTGCATCTCAACACTGACTGGATTTACATTGCTTATGACTTTGATTAGTCAGGGCTAATAACCAGTTGATTATAAAACCACACTAGTGCAATATATTAAATACTGCACAAATGCATTTGTCTGAAATATTTAGGTTCTGTAAGTTCAGAATCCAACTTTTCCAATAATACAAAGAGTTACTTGAGTGTCTATATAAAAATACTGTTACAAAACTCTGAAAATGAGTTTTCAATGGTTTTAATTAATGTGTACACCTGCTATCTAAACCATCAATCTGGAGAATAATACAAGGATACAGCACAGTAATGCAATACTCATAGTACTATGAATGGAAAAAGGCTACATTTAAGTGACCATTGAAATCGTAACTGTAGCAAAAACACAGATTTAAATGTCCAGGAAAAACTGTGTTAACGTAGTGCTTGTTTTTTTAGCAAAATACATGCATGCAGTTTGCTCAGTCATTCAGCTTCCTTTAGCTTGAAAAGAAAACCTGTGCTTTGTTTAAAACTAAAATGTTCCCATTAAAATGGCCTGTACTTGCTTTGAAATCTGCATCACCTTTCTGGATACATTTGTTTGTACAGTAATTTTGCCTTCTCCATTACCAACACGTCGCTTATAGGTTGCATTGTACCCATGGTTGAGTGATTGCAATTTGGCAAGTCTGTTGCTGGTGTTAATGAGCGTGTGTTTCCCATAATAACTGACCAGTTATTATGGGAAATATCAACTGGATGAGCCCATTGAAAAAACATATATAATAAATAGTTATTATGTATGTATATGTGTGTGTAAGTAACAGGGTGAAGTGTTACATGTGTGGGTAGTCACTGGAAAATACTGACAGACACAGAGCATTGGTGTTGATACGCCGCTCAGGCCCACAGATTTAATTTTATCACTGAGCTGACACTAGGGTACCAGCGATGGTAGACCTAGTGTCACATTTAATAAAGCAATAAAAACAAAAAAACAAAAGCTAAAAATAAAAGTTTGCCACACAAAATGACGAGCGCTAGTCCCACTAAAAGGAACGTCCCGCTCCAGGAACCTACTACTCTACGGTAACCCTCTTTTATACTGTTTTGGGATCCACCTCCCCTAAGCTGACCTACTTCTGTTGTGTTATTTCTGAAGTCCTGGCCTCCCAGCTACTCCGGGCCATTCTGACGGTCCTGGCTGGGCAATCGCCTTCACAGGCCCCGTCTTGCAGTTAAAGGGCTCCGTAGTAGTCGTTCCTGCAGAGCGGACGCTTCCCTCCTGGATGTAAACAAACTCTCTCACTCAGCACCCATCTATACAGCAATGGCCTTGCAGCAGCCCAGGGGCCGGTTGCACAAAAGGTCTTAAATGCATTTAAGACCACTTCTTGGACTTAGACTTAAAATTTAAGCCCAAAATAAATAAGACCTGTTGCACAAAAAGTCTTAATTTGAGCCTGGTCTTAAATTTAAGTCCTTTTTTAAGCCTCCCTCTCACCAGGCTTAAATGGAAAAAAGTATCTGTTGCTATAGAAGCCAACATGGCAGCAGCACTAATAGCTTTTGCTGAATTTTTAAATGAAAGTGCACTTCGTAGGGAAAGAGTATTTAAGGACAGACACAATCCCTTAGAGAATTTAAATAACATTGCTGTGTTTGAACGACTGCGTTTCCACAATGAGGACGTATTAACTTTAGTGGAAATGTTAAAAGATGACTTGGAGCCTGTAACTAACAGAAGCCACAGCATCCCCGCAGTCATTCAAGTTTGTGTGGCAATTCGTTTCTATGCCACTGGAAGTTTTTAAAATGTTGTTGGAGACTTCACGGGGATTCACAAATTGTCAGCCAGCAGACTTGTCCAGCGCGTATCTCAGTCGCTGAAAAGAAAACTGAACCACTTCATTACGTTTTCAACAGACCCGTCCAAACTGCAGAAACTTAAAGGAAGGTTTTATGAGATCGCTGGGTTTCCAAATGTGGGTGCGGTTGATAGCACACATATTAAAATTCAGGCTCCATATCAGAATGAGAATATATATGTCAACAGAAAGGGTTATCATTCAATTAACGTACAAATAATTTCGGATCCTAACCTCCTTATTAGCAACATTGTCGCGCAGCATTATTATTATTTTTTAATTATTATTATATTATATTATTTCTTTTTTAATAATTACATCTTCTACAATTGCCAATTTTTCTTCTTCGCTAAAATTAATTTTCTTCACTTTGCCACTGCCAGACATTTTTTTTTTCAAACAGACTCGAACAAATAACCGGTCTTCGTTGCTTAGCAACAGTAGCTGAAGCCCAGTCTTACGTAAGACCTGCTAAGTTTTGCTTTGTGCAACAGACTTATCTCAAGGTTAGACCAATTTCGCTGGACCTGAACTAAGTCTTAGACTTAAGTTAAGACTTTTTTTGTGCAACCGGCCCCAGAGCTGTAGCGCAGCTGCTTTTTGAGCTCTGCGCAGCTGATTTTCCACAGGCACACACTTGCGCAGGAACCAGCGACCCAGTTCCCTGTCACAGTGTATTTATTTAATTTTTAAAAGGTTCATCCAAACAAGATTTTGCTCAAAAAAGCCAACTTCCCAAAAAATGTGTGTGTGTATATATATATATATATATATATATATATATATATATATATATACAGTGCTCCCTCGCTATAACGCGGGTTTTGGGGGACACACTATATGAGCGTTATAACCGAAGAGCGTTATAAACGGAGGAGGGGGTGGGGGGCGCTGCGGGACACAACAACACACATCTGACTAAAATACAAAATAAAATAACTCCCTCTCTATAATGCACATATAGTGAAGCAAAAATGTAACTTTCCGTGAATTAACCATGCATAAAGTACCATGTAGTGAACGCTATATTTTTTACAAAAATAAAAAGGTAACATCCCCACTTGTAGATCATTTTTAATTAGCAGTTTTTAAACTATAAATAGCCTGGCTAAACAGTGGTCGGGTGTTCAGTTCGAAACGACAGACAAGCAAACCAAGTGCGAGAAGGAGAGTGGGTCGGGAGAGGGGAAGAGGGAATGGGCTCGCTCCAGGTTCAGCTGCCAGAGTGGGGCTGAAGCGTCTCGTCTCCCGGAGAAAGCTGCAGACAGAAGTTAGACTGAGAAGTTGTTTACAATTTGAACAACACCGGTACTGTATTTACTGTAGAAATATTGCATGAATCGCTAGCATAGGACATGCTGTAGGAGCATTATATCTGAGGCGCATTGTAACCGAGAGCCTTATAGCGAGGGAGCACTGTGTATATATATATTTATAAAAAACAAACTACCATCTGTTCCATAGTTACAGTTAAGCAGAATGCTTAAGTGGAATACTGTAACATTAAGCTACTAAAAGGTATTGTAGGGGGGGTTGTTTTAAAACCTTAGGGAATTACACTTTAACCTTTCAGACTAAAGGTCAAATTATCTGAGGAGACAAGTCAGAATAATCAGAAAGGAAATGACCCGCTTACCCTGAAGGTCACAGTGAAGGCCAAGTGGAAGTTTGTTCTGGGAGTAGCCAAGCTGTCCCAGGTCTATGTCTTCACAAGGCTGTATTATTTAAAGCACTGTTTCAAAATGCAATATCCAAACATTAAAGGAGGCCTCATTTTAGTTTTGCCTACACCAAAGAAAAGAAAAGAAGATAATGTATAATTTAGAAATGTTTTGTTTGTTTTTCTCATATACTTCTTACCAGGTCCTTTCATCATGCTGTATTGGGGTATAACCAGTCATTTGTTATGTTATTGTTGCTGTTAAGTGTAATGAGTGTTTATTTATTTAAAACACATGCTGTGTAATGTGTTCCGGGCTTGTCCAGGAAATGCATTTCGCTCAGTGCTTTTAATGTATAAGTATCTTATAAAAATAAAAAAAAACCTCAATGGCAAATGTTTTGAACTGAGGTTTTTCTCAATTTAATAAAAAGTAACTTCGCTATAACGAACCCCCATGGGTTTGTTATATCAGGGTGTTCATTATAATAGGGTTTTGCAATTAGCTGCATCAGAATAATGAAGAAACACCCAATTTGAATTGATCAGTGTGTATAGTACTTTTATAAAGATTTCTTTACAGTGATAAACATTTAAATGGTATGTTTAAAAGAAAACAGTGAAGAAATGAAAAAGGAAAGAATATACACTTACATGCTGAATACAGTAATTACATGTCCTTTCTCTTGAAAGAAATATCCAGTGTAGATTCCTTCATAAGTTTCATGTTTTTCTCAATGCAGTTGCAGCTGCCTCCTCACGCCTGTTGCCTGGTTGCAGTTTGTGTGAAGATGGCGCGCAGGCAACGATTGCATACGTCATGCATGATTCACACTTCAATAGGTTATCATTGAATTAGCCTTATCTTTGAAAAGGTCAACCGTGGTCTTTGTTTTCACTGAGAGAATAACACATTCACACTGGAGAAGGTTCAGTGTCAGTCAGTACTTAGATGGTGGTATCCGGGTCAATCCTGGTAAGTGATCATTCTAATACGTCTAATTTCTATTGAAAAAATCGATTAGATAACTAATACTTGTCACATGATGGAAATATACATGTTTTCCCTTGGCTTGCCATTTATGAAAGGCTTTTGCAGTTATACAATTGGCAAGCAATTAAACTCATTTTTTATTACTGTGGCATCAAATCATTTCAGAGTCATGCATTCCTGCATCATTCTCTTTTGGGCTTTATGCAGCTGCTTCTAAGAAAGCCACTAATATACTGCACATCTGGTGGTGCTATCATTCCAGCATGCCTGGAAGAGGCTCTTTGAGGTTTCGCCTGAAGTGCATTAAAACAAACGCCACAAGAATCCCAGCATTGGGGTCCCACCATCTCTTGGTGGATTTGTGTGCCCTGACTGGAAGTTCTTGTCCTCCAGTTGTGGGATTTATACAGTGGTTGTGCTTGCGAGGGGGTTTGTGTTCTCTCTGGAAACACTTTTCATCAGTTAAAGATCTGTATCTAACACTGTCAGCCCCAGGTGTTTTCATTTTGGCACTTCAAAAAAGCTGTTTTGAGTAAATCTTGCAGAAGAAAAAAAACACACACACAATACTTGGTGAGAATTGTATCTCCAGGCCAAACAAATAAACCCTGGTCAAGCTTTACCATGATGGATGGATTCAAGCTTGCTTGATAATCAGCAGGACAGTTGCTGCAGAAGAGCATGGAGGCGGCAGAACAACATGTACTGTAGGAAAGCACGTCTGGACTGCCTCGACCAAATTAAAGGGGTTTATTTGTATTAAGACTGACCAAATGATGTTGTGGACATATGTGTAAATAGATGGCAGGTTAAGAGTTGCAAGTGTGATCGTGCAGTGGGTCCATTAGTAAAGTCTTGCAAGCCGACTATTCCTGTACTTGTAAGTGAATTTCAGATACTGCTGTCACTAGTTCCTCTATTTCACTGCACTTCATGCCTTTTATTTAATATCTTTGTGTGGTTTTGTATGAGGATTTTTTTATGCTCTGTATCCCTTTGGATCAAAGACTAGGCATGCACGTACACCCACAGGAATTGTGAACATATAATCATAGGGCCTAGAAATTAAGGCTTTAGACCGGTTATGTTTGTATAAGATCCAAGAAAAGAATTTGATTTTAGTTCAAAGACTTGTTCCTTCTCAAGGGGGCTATAATTATCAAAGTCTGTTGTTAATTGCCTGGGGAACTGTTCTGATCACATCTATCAAGGGTTTTGCCACTTGAAATCTGAAGTTCCACACCCTTATAAAATTAAGGGCCTAGATTAAATAATGCAATCACGATATATTCTGTTTATTTGACTGGCACTTAATCTAAAAGTTTGATCACCCTATCCGGAAAAGCCAACCCTCCTTTCCTTTGCTCATTTTAATAGTGCAGCTGGAAATAAGGCACTGAGAACCTTGAGCTGAAGTCGTAAGCCTCAAAATAGCTTGGGATTAATTGGGCACGCAAAATATAATCATTTAAATAAATATTGATGATTATACCACCCATCTACATTTTCATCCCCCCATCCCCCCCACAGAGGGGCATACTTACAAAGCATTTTCAAAACTGATTCGCTGGTAGGATGGGACCAGCAAATCAGATGCTAGTTAACACAAAGCAGGAAAAGAACAGCATGCCCACTGCTTGTCTTTGGCAGAAATACTGTAAATAGCAAAGCAGAGCGTTCGGTGCAGTTTCGTAAATAAACTTAAATAAACCAAGTCAGTTTTAATGTATCACTTTTTGCTGCTATTTATTTCTTTTTTTGGTTCCCTGAAAACATACCTTAGTAATTTTTTGAAAAGTTCTCAAATATTCTCAATGAAGTAAAAAAAAAAAATAAATAAATAAATGGCAACTGGGCTGTCCAAAGAATGGCTCACATGAAAAGTTTCAGGCATCTGCGTAAATCTACTGGCTGGGTTGCAGAATTGACAGCCAGTGTGCTAGAGGGTCACGTTCAAGTGAGAACTGTGGCAAACCCTAAAATCTGTTTTGTGCAAGCTTAAGATAAAATGAAGCTCCAGCTGCTGTCACCAGAATAATCAACGAATTCAGCTGTGTAAATTTGGCAAATGATTTTCCCATGAAACAACACTTGCCAGTCCCCACTACACTTGAGTGATCATTTAGTTGTAGAAGGCACACATTTGTTTTGCTGAAATGATAATCCTTTGTTTTTGTATTGTTGTAACCCCATGTTATTAACCTCAATGGAAATGTTGTACTTGGCAGAGTAAGAAAGTACCGTATTGCCCACAGTAATCACAGAACTACTTAAGCATTATAGGGACATAAAAGCTAAAAATAAAAGTTTGCCACACAAAATGACGAGCGCTAGTCCCACTAAAAGGAACGTCCCGCTCCAGGAACCTACTACTCTACGGTAACCCTCTTTTATACTGTTTTGGGATCCACCTCCCCTAAGCTGACCTACTTCTGTTGTGTTATTTCTGAAGTCCTGGCCTCCCAGCGACTCCGGGCCATTCTAACGGTCCTGGCTGGGCAATCACCTTCACAGGCCCCGTCTTGCAGTTAAAGGGCTCCATAGTAGTCTTTCCTGCAGAGCGGACGCTTCCCTCCTGGATGTAAACAAACTCTCTCACTCAGCGCCCGTCTATACAGCAATGGCCTTGCAGCAGCCCCGAGCTGTAGCGCAGCCGCTTTTTGAGCTCTGCGCAGCTGATTTTCCACAGGCACACACTTGCGCAGGAACCAGCGACCCGGTTCCCTGTTACAGTGTATTTATTTATTTTTTAAAAGGTTCATCCAAACAAGATTTTGCTCAAAAAAGCCAACTTCCCAAAATGTGTGTGTATATATATATATATATATATATATATATATATATATATATATATATATATATATATATATATATATATCAGACTGGACACCTCTTCTAGTGAATACAAAGGACCAGTTTTATTGGAAGTAAAACTAAAATAATGGTGCAACAACTAAACTAATACAGCAAGGAAAAATTACCTAAACTAAACAGTACAGAAAGGAAAATGTAAACAACAACACCCCACTCCCGATAGCTGATTAGTGATCCAAAGCAATCTATGGCAGATTATTATTTTTATTTATTTCTTAGCAGACGCCCTTATCCAGGGGGACTTACAAATGTTACAAGATATCACATTATTTATTTATGTTTACATACAATTACCCATTTATATAGCTGGGTTTTTACTGGAGCAATCTAGATAAAGTACCTTGCTCAAAGGTACAGCAGCAGCAGCGTCCCCCACCTGGGATTGAACCAACAACCCTCCGGTCAAGAGTCCAGAGCCCTAACCACTACTCCACACTGCTGCCCTGATTCCTTTTAAAGGTTACGACCACATTCCTGACAGTTTACTTAAGATGAAGGTTAGTCTTAACGGGTATCGTTAGTAACACAAATATTTACTTTTGTTAATATTTGATAGTCAAAGCATTGTTAAATCAGTCTCATACAGATGTTTTGGTTCAGAACGCAATTCTCACTCTTGTGCTTTCAGTTTGGTCTACTGCCAAGGTTGCTGTGGCCACTGACTGTGTACGAGGTTTCTTTGACAACAGTAGAGAAGCTGGAAGCTTTAATCAGTTCACACATCAGGAAATGGTTGGGAGTTCCACGCTGCCTCAGCAGAGTGGGACTTTATGGTAAAGGAATACTGCAGCTACCTGTCTCCGCTCTAACCGAGGAGTTTAAGTGCGCCAAGGTCCGACTGGAAATGACATTAGAAGAGTCACGTGACAAATGCGTAAGGGAGGCAGCACCTGTGCTGAAAACTGGAAAAAAGTGGGCAGCAAAGAAAGCCGTGGAGGATGCAAAGGCTGCCGTTCGAATTGGTGATATCATGGGGCAAGTTCAGCATGGAAGAGGGGGTCTTGGTCTCAGTTCAGCTTCTCCTACATGGCACAAGGCAGCCCCAGCTCAACGGAGGAAGCTGGTAGTCAACGAGGTGCAAAAGCAGGAGGAGAGGATGAGGTGTATAAAGGCCATTTCCCAGGCCAAGTAGGGAGAATGGATGAGATGGGAGAGTGTGGAACAACACAAGATTGGCTGGCAAGATCTATGGTCAATGGAACAGAGCAGGATCAGTTTCCTTATAAGGTCAACATATGATGTTCTCCCATCACCACAGAACCTAAACCTCTGGGTAGGAGAGGATCCCTCATGTCCTTTGTGTTCATCACCTGCAACATTAAGGCACATTTTGACAGGATGTAAGGTGGCTCTTAGCCAAGGACGGTTTACTTGGCGCCATGACCAGGTGCTGCGATGTTTGGCCTTAGTATTGGAAGACAAGCGTAACATGACCAATAAGTTGCCACCTGTTCCATCAAAACATTACACACAAAAGACAACATTCCTCCGCCCAGGAGAGCAACCACCAAGAAAAGGTTTTAAAACCAATCCTCGCCCAGGACAACTGGAAGCTGCTAGAGACTGGAAAATGCTGGCAGATGTTGGTCAACAGCTTATTTTTCCACCTGAGATTGCCACCACTAACCTTCGACAAGATATTGTCTTGTGGTCTGGATCAGCACGCCTTGTTCACCTGGTAGAGTTAACAGTGCCATGGGAGGATGCTGTAGATGAGGCGTATGAGAGGAAGAAACTGCGGTATGCTCAACTAGCCACTGAAGCGGAACAGCAAGGATGGAGAGTCTGGGTTTACCCAGTGGAAGTGGGTTGTCGAGGATTTGTGGCACACTCTACAACCCGGTTTCTCAGAGATGTCGGATTCAATGGCCAAGAGTTGCGTTGCACAGTGAAGAACTGAAGCAGCAACTGGCTGTGGTTGAGACGGAAAGATTCTGGCTGGGGATCTCAAGCACAATAGAAAGAAAGAAACGCTGATGTACAGGTAAGTAAGCTGGGCTGAGTTGAGTGGGGGACGGAGGGGGGTGATGCTGGGACGCCAGAATCACCGTCGAGCCCTCTTGAGGTGTCGTGGGCTAGTCGACGAAACACCGAGGATGGAAGGTGCCCACTTGAAGACCCCAGAGATGTACCCTACTTAGCTCAATCCAGACGGTTGTCATGCTGATGCACTGGGTAGGCCGCACTATGGTTGATCCCCGGAGCCAGCATCGCAGCCGTTGTGTGTGCTGATGCGCTAGGGAGGCAATAAGCTGATCCCTGGAGCCAGCATTACACTTCAGCCGTCAACACCAGACAGAAGGATATCTACATCATCATATGGAAGGAAGCGCAAATGGATGGAGACACATATGGATCACATTAGTTTACTGTGAAGCTACGTCTTAGTTGGTGCTTATCTTGGCGAGAGTCAAATTCAAATCAGCATGAAGTTTTAACATCTACTCTCAGGTAATGGAAATCTTGCGAGATAAAGACGCCCTTCACGTCCAGACAACCTTCCGAGAATTATCTACTATCAAGACAGCTACTTTGGATTCTAGCTTTAAACGCAGAATGATAATTTCCTTGTAAAACCCATATCTATATGTATAAATCACGAATAAATAAACAGTTACTATAGTGTCCATTAACTCAAAGCATGAATTGAAAGCAATAATACTTTTTACATTCTTCCTCAAACAAAACTTTAATTTTACTTTAAGGTCTGTTTATTCTCGAGTTCTTAAGGATAAAAACACTACGTGTTGATTATTATTTATTTTTTAGCAGACACCCTTATCCAGGGTGACTTACAATTGTTACAAGATATCACATTATACATTATTTCACATTATACAGATCACATTATTTTTACATGCAATTACCCATTTATACAGTTGGGTTTTTACTGGAGCAATCTAGGTAAAGTACGTTGCTCAAGGGTACAACAGCAGTGTCCCTCACCAGGGATTGAACCCACGACCCTCCGGTCAAGAGTCCAGAGCCTTAACCACTACTCCACACCACTGCCTCTTCCAGCCAGTCCGTATCTCATCAAAACAGGCGCTCAAAGGCTCTCCTGCAGTCAATGAACGTTCAAATTCTGGGGTCTTCCTTGCGTTGTGTCTCCACACCAGGGGATGAAAGAAATGTTTTTGCAAAAACAAGAGTCATTAACTATTTAGGTAATCCACTGAAACAGCAAATCCTCCACACAACATGCACTCTTCGTCCGAGTATATCTGGGATATTCCACCTCAGATTCCGACACTGCTAGCTTAAATACAGACTGAATATTTGTCAAGTTGTCAAAGGTCAGAGCCTTGTTCTGCGTGTCAGGGAGCCCCGATTTGAAAGTTGTGCTCGTCCTTTTCTAATCCTCTTCTCACCCCGGTGATTGAATGTTTATTTGGGGCTGTGCCCGAGTCCACGTGGGGTGTTTTCCCATTGGCTGTTCTCGTTCCAAGACGGTCCAGTGTTCTCAATTGGTCCGCTGCTGAATTTATGAGATGGACTGTTCTCTGTCCATGGTGTCAAAGCATTCAAAACCATCTGGTTTTTACCTTGTGGAATACACCCCTGGCGCCACAGGATTTATTCAGTGATGGTGAAGATAAACCACTTGTCCAGTATTTAGTTTACGACTCTTTTTAAAAGTACTCTTTGTCAGTGGGGGAGTTTGTGACAAGAAATCAAGCAGACACATAGAATGGTTTAGGGCCCCCCTGTATATTCCATTTCTGTTAATTTCATAAACAGAAAGATATTATGACCAAACCTGACACTACATGTGTTACTTTGAGGAGAAGATTG
Organism: Acipenser oxyrinchus oxyrinchus; assembly: GCA_030684275.1. Classification (NCBI taxonomy): domain Eukaryota; kingdom Metazoa; phylum Chordata; class Actinopteri; order Acipenseriformes; family Acipenseridae; genus Acipenser; species Acipenser oxyrinchus. The sequence continues at coordinate 28,019,073 of CM060254.1, forward strand.
CTGCTGAGACGAAGACGAGCACTCGCGTCCTCCGAAATGTGTGCCATCAGCCATCCACTTTTTTTCGCACTGCAAGCCCGCCATGAAGCCATCACAGAACTACAACTTTGGAGTACCACGCAGTTCTGAATTGCACACAGGCAGGCCTGCAGGTGCCCAGCCAGCCACAGGGGTCGCTGGTGCGCAGTGAGCCAAGGATTCCCCAGCTAACCTAACCCCCCCTTCTGGGAAGCGCTTGGCCAATTGTGCACTGCCCCCTGGGAACTCCCGGCCATGGTCGGCAGTGCCATAGCCTGGATTGGAACTGGCAATCTCCAAGAGCGGAGTGCCTTTACTGGGTGCGCCACTCGGGAGCCGCGCCCCTCCGCCCAGGAGGTGGATTCCTTATAATTTCCTGGTGTCATTCGCTCTAGGAGGTGTGTCAGTGAAGTATGCAAAATGAACAAATGCTTCAGGGATTGTCCTCCTGTTTGATTTAATAATGGAAAATGAGGTGGGTCGCAAATTGTCAATGTACTTTTTGATTGAATCTGTCTCTGTGAGAACCACCAATACAATGGTTAAGCTGCAGTCGGTTCAATTCTGGTAGCTTCTTTTTTGTACAAGTTTGTGTCTGTTTACCTTGTTCTGAATTATGTGCAAATATTTATTGAGGTTTACACCATATGAAAAGTGGATTCACTTTTGGGTTGCACGCCATTTTTTCCCAATCGCTTTTGCAGGAAAAGACATCAAGGTGGACTGCTCACTTCAAAGGGCCCTATGAAATCTGCCATTACAAAGAGATGCTGATGATCTGAAGAATTCTTTTAACACCAAACACCATAAACTTCAGTACCATACGATATTTCATTCTGATATTTCACAATTTTACAAATGTAATATCCACATTTTGAAAGATCAGCTGAATGTTTTTTTTTTTTTCTCAGAACTGTACATGTAGTTTTATTTTTTTTATTTAGTCATGTTGGTTGCTTACCATTATACAGTAGTTGAGTAGCCAAGACTTCTGACTGATTCCATTTGAACTCAATGGGGATTAGCCTTTTTATACAGAATATACTGTATTCTGAACTGACAGTCTATTGAAATTCATGACATTTTATCTGTAAGAAACATTTTTGTAAAAAGTAAACGTTTATTAAGGAATTCAAAATAAATGAACTCGGGGGCTCCCGAGTGGTGCATCTGGTAAAGGCACTCTGAGTGGAGTGCAGGATGCGCCCTATAGCCTGGAGGTTGCTGGTTCGAGTCCAGGCTATTCTGTTGCTGATCGTATACGGGAGCTCCCAGGGGGCGGCACACAATTGGCCGCACGCCGCCTGGGGGGCTTAGGTTGGCCAGGGTGTGGTTGGCTGCATTGTCCTCTGACGCTGTAGCTCTGAGGTGGCTGCATGGTGAGTGCAGTGTGAAAAAAGCGGTCGGATATTGTCAAGTAATAATAATAATAAATAATTACAATACATGTTTTTTTTTTTTCTTTTAGTATCCAGCTGCCTTGATGAACCTTGGGGCCATCCTCCATCTTAATGGCAAACTACAAGATGCAGAAGTGTATTACCTCCAAGCACTTCAACACAAACCAGATGACGTCATCACTCAGTCCAACCTTCAAAAACTGTGGAACATCATGGAGAAACAAGGGCTAAAGACCTTGGGCACATGACACAGACATTGAAGTTGAACATTATCCATGAAGGAAAAACAACATATAAAAATAAATAGAAGCCACATGGTGGATATCATGTGCTAAATTGGCCCTCTAAAGGTGTTAAAATAGTCCCCCCTAATGATGTTACCATGGGATACAGTATCTGTTAAATTAACTGTTAGACTTTAGCAAGAGCCAGGAACCGTGTGTAAAACGGGAGCACTTAACTTGAAGCAGGACATTGCTGCATACTTGAAATCTGGTGGTAAAGCTGATATAGGATGGCAATCGTTGTTTGGTTCTCTTGAGACATTAACCACCTTGGGAAGGTGAAAGACCACACAAAACATCGAGAGCTGAAATGAAACCTCCAGGTGTGTGGTAGTAAACTTAGGTTTGTGTCTGTAATTCATCTCAAAAGCTGTGGTTTCGTGATGTCAATAGATAGCTTGTCAGTTTGATGGATTTCATTGGCATCACAGGCAACATGTTGTGAAAGACGTATTTTGCCAAGCCTTTACACTAACACTTAACAACATCAAACTGTACCACATTGGCAAGGATTGTTTGTGACAGCTCTCTTCATTGTACCCCAAACAGTAAACAGCTGCCGTTACAAGGAGAGCTGTATTGAGGAAGTGCATTCCAAATTATTATAGCAAGGAAAGTGAAAACAAGAGTTATCCCTTGTAGAAAATGATATTCCAGTTTGTGTCACAAAATTACCTTTCACAGACATTGGATAATGGATATCAGACGTGTAATATGGAAACAAATCAAAACTTTGGCATACAATTACATTGCTAAATTCAAATAATAGTTTGTGGCACAACTGACTTGAATTTAACTTTAAATTTTTGATTGCAGCCTAACCAACTAAAAGTGGAAGTTCTGCATGAGTATCAGTATTAAAGTAGTAGCTAAGGTAGGTGTTTTACTGTCATGTTTGTAACCTCGGTCACGCTTTATTTTAAGGGACTTTTTTTTTAACTATTAACAAACAGCTAATAAACATGTTAATGTACCTTATTTATTTTCTGTTAACTATTAGGTAATAATATATAACAGGCCAGCTAAAACTGCAAACACCAGAGCCCTATGGATGATCAATACCCAGTCGATCATATGCTTGAAATCAAATCAAATTGTTACTGTAGTAATGTTTAGCAAATTAAATCAGGTTTTTATTAACCCTAATCTAACACTAACACTAACCCTTAGCTAAAAATTAACAAAGTTTGTTAACAGTTAACAGCCCTTAAAATAAAGTGCGTCTGTAACCTCTACTTGAAACACGACAGTCAAAAATAACCCTGTGGGTTTAAATTGTAAAGGAATGGACACTGTTCAGAGATATAATATTATTGAGAGGGATTCTGTCTCTTAGTTTACAATCACTTAGATAGAAATAACATGCATTATATAGCCATGTTACATTTACTATTAACATTTGATACTTACCAGTTCTTACACTTTGTACTGTTTGTCTAAAGATTCTCCAGTGGTTTGACATGGGACTAGACAGCATGGAAAATAGTCCTCAAAATTCGTACGATAAAACAACCTTTTTTGTGAAGAAAGGAACTCAGTTATTTATGTTTGGTACATATTTTTTTCACAAAATGGTTGTTGTATAAATGAGAAGAACTTATTAATACCACTACAAATTATGAGGTTTGGTTTGGAAAAAAACATTTGAGAGACAGGAGGTATGTACAGGAGATTTGTGTAAAAATTATTATTTTTGCTATGGTCGTTTGTTTGACACAATTTGACACAGCACCCTGCAATATTATTTAAAAAAAAAAAAAAAAATCATGAATACAAGGACAAAAAAGTGTCAAGTTAGACAAAAAATGAGGGTATTATCATTCAATTTAAATATGCATGAAGTCAGTTACAATGTTGAAAAGGGTATATGTAGGAAATGTACCTCTGTACTCACACACCCAAGCAATGGGGGTTGGCTGGGTCTGTGAAGCTGAAGGATTGACCTCGATCCTTATGCAGGATATATTAAACTATAGTTTGCTTAAAACTTGACTACAGTAGAGTCTAAAGCCACAACTGATTACAGTTCTAACCAAATAGCTGTACAAATGTTGCACTCATTTAATAATGCACAAATCATATAACTATTTTGTGTACATAAGGGATTCTTTAAATGTGTTTTCTTTTTCATTGTTGTTAAATCCTTGTATTCCTGTGTATGACAAAAACACTTTAATATATAAAAAGTCAAATTGATCAAGGGCAGTGAATCTTCAAGGTGGGATCAAGAAATATATATATATATATATATATATATATATATATATATATATATATATATATATATATATATATTGAAATGGTAACCCAACATTTAACTTATTATGGGATTGCATTGTGCTTTGTGCTAGCTGAATGGCTGACGACGTGTGTAATTATCACTTTAGATTTGTTTATATTTTTTGTTTTACTTTTTGTTATTATTGCTTTTTAAAATGTTATGTTAAACTTTAACATCTCTTTCTGATCTGTTAACAGAATGTCCCCTTGATTACAAAAGTAACCAATTTTGCTTTGTTTTCATTACAACAATAGAACTCCATTTGATAGTGTTTGAGCTGCAGTTTGGAATCGATGGTAACCAAAGTCAACTTTGAATTTGACTTTGGGTCCCTGTTGAATTTCCCACAAGGGTGCCCTTTGGAATGCATAACCTTGGTATTATGTGAGCAACTGTATATAATACTTTCTACTGTATTTATATACTATATTCACTGGTGTGTGGTACTATGTATTATACCCGTAAGTACAAAGAGCTACAAAAATAATTTCTATGTATCTTACCTAATATGTATTGTCATATTTATTTTCAGATATAAAGAACAAAATGTACCTACCGCTCCTTGTAGATATTTCAATGCTGCAGCCTTGCAGGGTTCCTGCATTCTGCTTCAAGAGGTCACATGAAGCAAAGCAGAAACTTGTGAACCCTAGGAAAAGCAACGCTTGGTTATGGTACTGAAAGCATGTCAAAGCGTGCGGCTTATTGGAGTTTGAATGTAAAACTCCCAGAAGTAAACCCCTCCATAATTAATCACTGTCCAAACATGTGTTTAATACAGTGCACTCCGTTTAGAAGAATCACTGATATAAGAATCAACCGCATTTAGTGATCAAAATCACTGGGATACTAACATACTGATTCTGCACCTTGGTAATCATATTGGTCCGCTTTTAAGAATCAACTGCTTATATGAATCAAATCACCCGGGATGGATGTGATTCTTATAAACGGAGTGCACTGCAGTAGAAAATGTGAGATATATGAAGTGATGGCAAATAGGCAAGAACTATTTTGTTAACTCTGTGTACTTTTATGTGTCTGTAGTGAACCTCTTAATCTTAACATACCAACCAATAAATAAGAAGCAAATAAACCGAAATTATTTAATCTCTGCATAGAACAGACCTTAAAGTTTGCCATTTTTAGGCTTTATACTGATTTGGTTGGTTTATTGTACTTGACGGGACAACTGCAGCTTTGATTGTTCTTCAAAAAAGAAATGTTAGAATTACAATCCCCCATTGTCAACATCCAAAGTTACCCTCTCAAGATTACAGTAAGCATGCATATAACGCTATAATTAGAAAGTCATGTATGCCCTATATCTACAGATTTATTTGTATTCCCTCTCCTTTGAACTGTGTGGTTTGGTAGCCTTAGAGTTAGGTAATACACATCTCCACAATTCTGTAATTTTCTACATCTAATGGAACATCAATAGTCTTCAAGTGTGGCTGCAGCAGTGGTTGCATCAATGTTGACACTGTCTTTTACATAGTAATGATAGCTGGGTCTGTCACAAAGTGAAACATTTAACCTAACCGGCGCTGTGGGCTACCCACAGTCCTGCTTCGATATAACTTGCAAATTCTTCTGGTGGAGGAGCTATTTAAAATAATGTTAAGTGTTGCAATATGTGTCTGCTCAGGGATTTCAAATGGTGGCTTATTGCAGACAGTGCTTAAAGGAGCACATGGCAAGTTTACTAAATTAAAAGTTTTATTTTTTGAAAATGGTTGTATTTGTATAAATTACCAGGATTTGTAGCTTTACTTTTGTAAGATATAAGCAAATGATTATGTGCCAGATTAGACTTTCCCAAATGTTCTTTTTCCACAATAAAGCAATGGTAACTTGCATTCACATTAAGACTGTGATTTTTCATTATGATAATATTTCTAACATTCATTACCAGCACCTGCTTAGTACTGCTGACATCTTACCACTTATTTGATTACACCTTTTTTATTTTGGTTCATAAGTAGGAGGTATAAAGCAAACACATCGGAAGTGATCATTCAGGGAATTGTGAAATTTGTATTTCAGTTTGTGCATTCGTATACTAGTACAGACTGATAAGGTCAGTTTTCCAGAAGATTTTAATGAGCTTCCGTGAAAAGAAGTGTAACTACTAAAAATCATGTGGCGACAGTATATACCAGAACTCTTGTTTTTCCATATTCAGCAATACAATGTTTTTCTTTGTAGCTAATACTGCATTATCTACTTATGTAAGGGCTTTTTCCAGGTAGTAAGACCACATTTTCTCCAAAAGTAGAACTTGGTTTGTGACACTCCCTCACTTTCCTTGCACCAAGATGCTTCATTTACACGTCCCCATGCCCATCATTGTATAGTGAAGGTCTGAAGGTCAAATGTCAAGATATTGACAGCAAATGTAAATGAAATGCTGTTACATGGCCAAATTGCGAACAGAACTTTTAAAAATATATAAATAATGGTATAAGTGGTACTCCACTCAACGTGCAAAACATTGACATATTTAAAGGACAGATGATCAAATCTAATTATAGCTTTAGCTAAAATAGGACAGTGTGGGACTAGAGGAAAGTGTGTGTTGACTTAAATAGTGTAAACACATCTGCTGTTTGTGTACAGCATACTGTGTGACACACACGGAGCTCAAGATATATTTGAAATTCTTATTTTGCAATCATTTTACTGTTTGTGACACTGACCTGCTCGGTATGGGAGACTGAACATGAATACAAAAGCAGAGTCACACATCTATTGTAAGACTGCTTTAAACAAGTGAAGACTTATTCACCAAAGTCTTACAGTTACTAGAGCCTTTGGACCAGAGCTATTGAAAAATTATTTGTCTGACATTTTTTAAGTTCAAGATCGGAAAGTTCCAAAAAATAAGACACCTGATATCTTGTTTCTTAGCGATCTGTTATTATACTGATGCATTTTGAGTTGCCATAATGCTCACACAAAAACGTATATTATCCTTGCAGATGAAAGTGGAGATGTTGAAATCTATGCATAAATGCACCACCATGCAAGAAAAAGAAAGATGTTGCTGCTGTCAGTGTTTCCGATTCGCTCAATACCCTATTGTTGAGGATGCCTCGCTTTTCTGGTTTAAAAATGTCTGTGATCAGAATGGGATTTCAAGGGCAGTTCATTCGCAGTGTATACTTCAAAAAATTTCACTTACAACCATATTTTCAATAAAATCCATAGTATTTTTAAATTTGTAATAATTTTCATTGCACTGTAATTGAAAATTGAAATCAATCTTTATTTTATATAGCGCCTTTCATAGTGGACCACCATCACAAAGCGCTTTACAAGATACAGTAAAAAAAACAATGCATAATACATTAAATACACTGAAAAGCAATGCAAAATAATACATTAAATACAAGGCTAAGATGTGAAAATTCAAAAATATTGTGGATACGTATGTCATATAAGAGTCAGAAGAAGATACAGTGAAAGATCAGAAGTAGCGGAGACACAACAGCTAATAACAGATATCATGCTTAAAGAGCATGGAAAGCAAGAGAGATCAAGTGGGTCTTGAGAGTTGATTTAAAGCGAGCGACAGTGGGAGCATCACACACCAAAGCTGGGAGAGAGTTCCAGAGAGCCATGAAGCTAAATGAACGTTCTCCAAGTGTGGTGCACTTTTGCTTGGGGATAACAAGCAGGCCAGAGTCAGAGGACCTCAGCTCAGGTCATCAGATTGGAGAGATACTCTGGACCTGTGTGATGAAGGGCATTGTAGGTGAGCAGGAGAATTTTGAAAGTAATCATGATCTTTACAGGTAAAGGTTCGAGAGAGACCTTACCGGATCCCAGAAAGTCGATGAAGTGGCGTTAGCAAAGAGGTACTGGCGATGCTTGAGCTTGGGGTGATTGAGCCTTCCAGGAGCGAGTGGTGCAGACCGATTGTGATGGTAACCAAAAAGGACGGCACCAACCGCATCTGCATTGATTTCCGCAAGGTAAATGCTATTGTCAAGTTCGAATACTACCCCATGCCTTGGGTCGACAAGCTTCTCTATAGACTGAGAATGGCAAAGTTCGTCTCGACTTTGGACTTGAGAAAACTGCATTGTGTACTCCTGATGGTCTGTTTCATTTCACAACCATGCCATTTGGTGTGCCCACTACCTTTCAGAGACTAAAGGACCAGGTCTTACGCCCACATCGTGAGTATGCAGCAGCGTATATTGATGATTTGGTTATTTACAGCTCCACCTGGCGAGAGCATTTGGCTAGGCTCACGGCCATCCTGCAGTCTCTAAGGGTAGCCCGGCTGACAGTCAACTTGGATAAATGTGCGTTTGCCAAAGTAGAGATGAAATATTTGGGATTTGTTAAAGGGCATGGGCAGGTGAAACCCGTCGCCACCAAAGTCCAGGGTTTGATGGACACGGCAATCCCGAAAACCAAGCCTCAGGTGAGGAATCTCTTGTAGCTGGCCGGTTATTACCGCCAATTCATCCCCAATTACGCCACAGTTGTCAACCCTCTAGTGAACCTCACTAAAAAGTGCGCACCAAATTTAATTAAATGGACAGGGGAATGTCAGGGGGCGTTTGATACTATTAAGCAAAGCCAAGCCCCCACCCTTATCACACCAGATTTTGATAAGGAATTCATCCTCCACATGCTTCAGATGTTGGTCTGGGGGCAGTCTTGTCCCAGCAGGTCGATGAAGTAGAACACCCCATCCTTTACGGAACTGTAATTAGCCTGTCATAAAGAAGGAATGTCTGACCATTAAATGGGTCACTCAGACCTTACACTACTACCTATTTGGACATTCATTCAATCTCATCTCTGACCACGCCCCACTCAGATGGTTGAGCATGATGAAGGATAACAACGTCCAGATAACTCGGTGGTATCTGGCGTAGTGTGAAGTCACGTACCTGGGTCGTACCCAGGTTGACCCGGATTGGCAGCGACCCACCTCAGGATGTGGGTCGACATGCTTTGACCCAGGTCAAGCGAGACAAAATGCATGATGGCTGTTCGTAAGCCAACAAAATAACAAACAGCCATGCCTGCGTGAAGGTCTCACTTCCGCAAGGAACATTTCTGACTATTCTGTTTTGCCATATTTTTATTGATTGAGACACACCATGAACTAGATTGCAGCAGGGATGAAGAAACACATTGCTCTAATCAACATTTGGGCTGACGGTTCAATCCAGAGAAGCTTGGATGGAAGCGTCTGTAAGAAGCTGCTTCTGGGAAATTAATACATGCATTGTGTACTTCTGTCACCCAGGTCAACCTTGCTTTATCAAAAGCAGTGTGAAATCACGTAGCCGACCCGCATGACACCAAGTTCTGACCCAGGTAGGGTCTGACCTGGGTAGAGCAGGCCAGTGTGAAAGGGGCTTAACATTCAGCTACCCATATGAAAAATATTTGAACATTTATAACAGATTATAGGCATACTTAATTTTATACATTTACACTTACAAATATATACACACATTAATATATACTACAAATTGTAGAAATGTAAATCTGTTAACATAATATAATATTATGATAACAAGTGAGCACAAGAAGAATCCATAGCACTGATACCACAATTCAGTGGTATGGTTTCTCGTGTAATCACTTCGTGATGCACAATATTGCATATTATTGCTGATGCAGAGCTGCCAACAATTTTCTGCTACATACATTCTGAAATGAAGGGACTAGGCAGACTTTCAGACTATTTATTCAGAACACTTGCAGACCATTAAACAAAATCCTTGCATGCTTTTATACCTTTCAACAAGTTAAGTGTTTATGTGCTACTTATACTGTAAAGTTACCTCCTTGACAAACTCATAATAGTAAAACCATAAACATCATGAATGCACTTTATATTGTCTGAGCGTACAGGCCAACTTTTAGAAAACTGTTGTCTGCAAGATCTTTCAGCTTACCTAATAAGCTCATATTAGTCTAAATAATGCACAAGAACGTTTACTTTAAATACAAATATAGACATTAGCTACTATTGTACCGTGCCCCTGGACCTCTCACTCACTGTCTCGATGAACTTGACTATCTCCTCTCCTTACTCCCCTCTCTGTGTACCCCAACTGTCCTGTTAGGTGATTTCAATATCCATCTCTCCAACCCCACCCACTCTGCCGGATTCCTTCCTCTCCTTCACTCCTCCAACTTCTCTCGCTCTCCATCCCCTCCTACCCACAAAGCTGGCTGTCAACTGGACCTCACCTTCTCCAGGGCCTGCTGCCCCTCCACCCTTTCTGTCACCCCTCTGGACCTCTCTGATCACTATTTCATCTCTTTTTCTCTCTCACTCCCCCCTCTCCCTACTCCACCTACCCCCACTGTCACCTCCTGCCGTAACCTCCGCTCTCTCTCCCCCTCTGTCCTTGTCTCCACTGCTCTTTCTCACTTCCTTCCTATTGACTCCTTCTCCCAACTCTCTGTAGACTCTGCTACCCTCACCCTTGACTCCCTCTGTCCCCTCACCTCCTGAACTGCCCGCCCCTCTCCTCCCCAACCCTGGCTTTCCTCTGTGCTCCACTCAGCAAGAACCAAACTGCGCGCTGCTGACCTGGGAATCTCTGGCACTGCTCTGGCCTGGTTCTCCTCCTACCTCTCCGACCACACTTACCAGGTAACCTGGTGCAGCTCAGCCTCCACACTTCACCCTCTCTCAACAAGAGGCCCCCAAGGATCAGTCTTGGGTCCTCTCCTGATCTCTCGCTACAACCGCTCCCTGGGCCCCCTCATCGTATCCTATGGTTTCCCATACCATTTCTATGCTGATGATACTCAGATCTTCCTCTCCTTCCTCCCCTCTGACCCCAACATCCCCTACCATATCTCTAGATGTCTGTCTGCTATCTCCTCCTGGATGCACTCGCATCACCTCAAACTCAACCTCTCTAAATATGACCTCCTTTTCTTCCTCTCCTCAACTTCCCCCTCCTCTGATCTCTCTATCTCCATTCCTTTGGAATCTACTACACTCTCTCCCTCCTCCTCAGCCAAGAACCTCTGAGTAACCCTGGACCCCTGCCTCTCCTACTCCCAGCAGATCTCCACTCTAGTACGCACCTGCCATTTCTTCCTGAGCAACATACGAAGAATCCGACCCTTCCTCACCAACTACTTCATGCAACTCCTCGTCCAGGCCCTGATACTCTCCTGCCTAGACTACTGCAACTCCATCCTGGCCGGCCTCCCTGCGTCCGCCACCCGTCTGCTCCAGCTCATCCAGAACTCCTCTGCTCACCTGATGTTCTCTCTGCCTCGCTTCTCCCACGCTACTCCACTGTTTAGCTCACTCCACAGGCTCCCGATCACCGCTTGCATCCAGTTCAAGACTCTTGTACTCGCCTACCGATGCCTTGACCCGACTGCACCCAGCAACCTCCAGACCCTCATCTCTCCCTAAATCCCCACCCAACCTCTCTGCTCCGCCTGCACTAGAAGGCTGTACTTCCTCTACGCTCCCCTGCCTCAAGAGCCCGCTCCTTCTCCACCCTTGCCCCACAGTGGTGGAACGAACCTTCCTAAGGATGTCGGGACTGCTGAATCCCTGACCACCTTCCGGCGCTTCCTCAAGACACACCTCTTCAGACAACACAGTATTTTGTATTCCTGATGTAACCCTGATGAAACTATCAACACCGTTATCTGCTCTTGAACTGCCCCGATATCAAATCGTACTGTGTTTTGTATTTGGTGTTATTAGGACGGAAGTCATTGTATCTCGCTCTTAATTTTACTGTAATTCTTGATATGTATTTTTTGTATACAATTGTAAGTCGCCCTGGTTAAGGATGCCTGTTAAGAAATAATAATAAATAATAATAATAATAATAATAATAATAATAATAATAATAATAATAATAATAATAATAACATAAAGACTGCTGCCTTGTTTCCATGTGTGTCCCAGGAATACAGCTAGGCTTCAAGACAACTCTATAAACACATAAATCAAAGCTGGTGGAACCCATTAGCCTGAAGTATGGAAAACAAAACCGTGTGAATGAGTAAACTGTATTCTACCGGCTTCAGCCCATGAAGCACTCGGTTTCCTCTCAAAAGTGAAGAGGAGATAACGGTCCTTAATACTGAATGTGGTATTGACTATTCCTGCCTCAGGATATTGGTCCATTGAAAAGTATGCTATTATCCAAGGTGAATGTTTCCATTTCCTTTTCAAATTTATATTTAGATCCTTAATTGATATGTGACAATTGGGATTTAGTGAGGTTTATGAAAAACATTTAAAATGCTGTGCCTGGGAAAAAACTATTCTGAACTTTTTTTTGGTGAGCCTCTGAGAGATGCAGACCATAAAAGACAAGTTAGAAATTACTAGAAAAAGAACTTTTATTTAGAATAAAATATTATAGAAAGAACAGACATGTTTAATAATTTCTTACAACTAAATAGGTTCTCTTTTAAAACATATCTGCAATCTACACACACACACACACACATACACACACAAAGAACTATCATTACAGTCTATCTATTTCCCCAAGAAATGTCTCTCCAAGCTATCATGTGGTCTTTCCCTCGACACCAGCTGCACTATTCACAATAGACACTTTAACTTTCAGATCTTATGTATTTTATTATACACACATAGACGCTAACTCTCTGATAGGAAATTGATTACATAGGACTAAAAAAGGAATCCCTAGGACTACATCAATAACTTAGAAGTGGTACATATTTTCTACATCTATCTGAGCTCCCTGCAAACTCCCCTGGCACGCTACTTTGCAAGCAAACAGGAGCTGTCTCAAGACGGAAAAAAATAATACTATATTTTTTCAATACTGTACTATATCAGGCTATATGTAGGGTACTGTAAAGAATGCAGTTATCAAATATAGTGCTGGAAACAAATGTATTGTAACGAGCATGGCCGACTACACATTGTTCCACGATGCCGGCCGGAGGCTGTGTGAGGTGACATCTCAGAACTGGCAGTGGTATGTAAATTAGTTACGCAAAGGACGCTGGGATTGGGGAACTATTTTGGAGAAATTGTCTGTAAATATTTGATCGTTATTATTTGTTGTGCTATTGCCCTTTTATTGTTATGTTCTGTTATTGATTGAGAAGGTTGATTTGTTTCATTGTTGTTTATCACTGTATTACCATGGGGTCTGCATCTGTGGGTAGTGGGCTGTCACCATGCATGAGTGAGTGAGTGAATGGTTTTACACTGCTTGTTGGTTTCATTAACAAACAGCTTTAAAAGAGCTTTGTGTCTGCCTCTCTTCCTTCGGGTAAAGAACCCAAAACAGTGCTGTAGAAGGGTGGTGGGCAATTCACTGACACAAGGAGACAGTACTTTATTTGTAACGCCACTCAGGCGCACTGATTTATTTGGTACAGTAGACGGCGCTCTTGTCCGTGGACTGGATACTGACAACAGTAACCAGAACCACGGTGTTTACCAAAACAGGTACAGGCACAACAAGTGCTCGTAAATAATAATGAAAACCAAAGGCGAAAGAAAATGGGAAAATAAAGCACAGTAATAAAACTACAAACAAAAGTGCTGCTTACGCAGTGCCCCCACTGCCGCTAAGCCGGTCAGAACGAGCCTCCGTCCTACGCTCAGTTACCCTATACACTGGGATGGCAGGAGTTCCCCGTACACCTAAACACGTCCCCTCGGGTACGTGGTGATTTCTGTTATTTATTTCCTCTAAATTATTTTAAGGCCGGCTGTTTTCCCCAGCCAGGTTTGCCTTGTTTCGTTAAAAAGAAACTGACGTCTTTTGTCAGTGTCACTGTGTGCTCCTAAACACGGCCATCCGAGTGCACAACCAAGCCAGATCTTATGGGCCGAGCAGTCTCCCAAGGCCCACCCCTCAGCTACTCAGAGAGAGGGAAAGCACACACACCCTCTTCCCCACCTCTCCGTGTCATCGCCATGACTGACAGGCGGGTCCCACGAGACTGCTGCCCTCTACCTGCAGTAATACGGATGTGCCAAATAGTCAGTCCAGATCTCCCCTGTTACAAGTGCTTATAAGCTAGCACCGTTACAGTATTATACACACTTAGATGCTGAGTTTCCTAAAAATGACTATTGGTTAAACAAATAAATATGTAGGGATAAATCAAGCATTTAAAAGTGATACACTTTTTGCTACATCTGCCCTAGCTCTCCCACAATACACGCTATGCTGCGAGTAAGTAGGAGCTGTGAGTGTGTTATGTGAAAAAAAATATATATAACCCTCAAAAGGCGGTAAGGGGTTCAAATGCAAATCAAATAAATGAATGTGCATTTTGAAAAAGGATTATTCCCATTTCTGAAGTCGTACAAGGACGTTCTTGATATCAAAATAAAGGTAAGCAATTGAAAATTACATGTAGGCATATCCTGTGATCTTCAAAGACTTATGAGATATGCTATTTTTTAGTAAATATTTTAAATATTTGCACCTGTTGGTGCTGACAGAGTTAATTTTAAAAGGATTTAACAAAATAAGCTTACATTATTAGTATATTTTAAATCAAATTTGTTACGCTTTTGCATCTGCTTTAAATGTATTGAAAGGTATACCTTTTGACCAATACCTTCATCTCTAGTATATTTCAGAATGACTTACCAGTATATTGCTGCTGCGTGTAAGTGTGTTTTTAATGTACCCAGGTCAGTGTCTAACTAAGACTGTGCTTTCCAAATAAGGAATTGGCTAATTTTAACAAATAACAAGCAAATTATACATTCACTGAACGGAATCAATAAATAATCAGTTGCCATATTGTCCTTCAGGCATCACTTTGTTGTTTTGATAAGAGCTGTCACCTAGACGCATGTTCCCAGAAAAGTTCCTGCTCCACAAACTAACCTAGCATAAAAAAACATTGCATCTGACTTTTGATGTGTAAACAGACTAAAAAAAAAAAAAAAAACGTCTTACATAGCTTTTGAGAGTTGGACAAATTGGGCAATTACTTGATAATATTGTGAAAGCTCAGCTTACATAAACACTCAAGTGACAAAGAGCTTTTGTGATCTCCATTGTATTTGAAATTTGCATTGCGGTATAAAAGATTTATGTTTAGAATGTGAGGTTTATTGCTGGAAACTACAAAAACGTACAGAACAAAAGAACCACACAGATTGCTGTGATTTTTTTGTTTGTTTATTTTTTTGCTTACTATCTGATTAGCATTTTTTGGATAATATGCATGCTTTTTTTCCTGCTGTATCACTTTTGTCATCACAATAAGTGAATGTAGACCTTCAGGGATAAACCTTATGGAACCATGCATATATAAATCAAATTGAAATTGTGTGCAAGTTCACTGCAAAATGTAAGTAACATAATTTTTTGTTCTGTTTTGTGCAGTTCTCACACCTTGATTAATGTTCACATCCCTGTGAACAATGATGTAAAGAGCTCAACCCTCCTGGGGTGATCTGCTGGTCCCGTGTCAGGATGTGAGCGGTGCGTGTAAATAAACAAAGTCCAAACAATATTTCAATCTCCCAAAACAGTCAGTATTTATTTGTAAATAATTAAATAATAATCGCCCCTCTCCCATCAAAGGTATCGGAGGATTACTGCAGGAATTGCAGTCCCAAAACAACAACAACAACAACAATAATAATAATAATAATAATAATAATAATAATAATAATAATAATAATAATAATAATAATAATAATCCACCTTGTTCATGAGTGCACGGCAAGTGCTCTCTGGTATGGTGTTCGTTGTGCTGTGCTATGCAGTGCTTTTCCAGTGTAGTGAGTGGTGATGCTGGCTCTCTGGCGACAGCTCCCTGGCTCTCAACAAACAGCAAAAACAAAACAAGACATAGAGCGCTCCGGCTTGTTATTCAGTCAGCATAAAGGGGAAGTATTCACCCATCTGTGAACCCTTTGTACTACCAGAACTCCTCCCCTCGATCAGCCTGGCGCCAGGGCTTATCCAATCGCTGCCTGGACTGCAGTTGATCGCAATGAGGTTGTTCCGCGTACGGACAGATGTGCGCCCCCTCCAAGATGGCCGACTTCTGGTCTACCGTCGAGTCCGCCAGTCTAGGAGGAAGCATACTACCCACCTTACACAGCGCCTTTTCTGGTTGGGAGGGATATTCTCTCTCTGTCACATCTCATTATTAACGTCACTAAATAAATAGTTGGCCTAAAGAGGTCCACGATTAAGCAGGTTTACAAGTTCAAGGACGAGGGTGTCATTGCATTGTTATGATGTCATTTCATTCAGCCCACAGGAATATTGACTGATATAACTGCATTAATGGAGACATTGGGTGCGTCTCAGAGAATTGTTACGCTCACTCGGACCACTGACGAAATCTGCTCTGCAGCGCTCTCAGCTGCTCAGGGGGCTCACTTAATTAATGCACCCATTAATAACAGGGTGGTGGTGGGGCTCTGTCATTTCCTTGAGTAAGTCTTTTAGTTATTAAATGTAGAATGCTTTTCTCAAACTAATATTTTAAAGAACGTAGAAACTCCATATCTGAGCTTCGATCTATGAGCTTGAAGCAAAGATGCAGCATCTTTTGACTCAGTCAAAGTGTGTGAGGCTGGGAAACCATACTCTCTGAGCCTAATACCCAGTGTTATTGCTTGACAGAAAGGGTATTAGGACAGGTAATACATGTAAATGGTATACTCAACATTTAAAATGTTTCTAAAACAGATACACTTGCCATTTGGAATTATGCAACAAGTATTTAATCCTTCTGTAAGTTTTATTTTTTTAAACACATGATGGAATTTGTGCAACATCAGCACCAGGGAACTGTAGAATATGTGACTACACTGAAAATAAAATGCCATTTCTCACTGCTATATTGGGTTTCGTAGAAAGGATTTTCGTAGAGGCAAAGATTAATATCAAATCAAAGTATATGATTTTTTTTTTATATAGCATGAGATATTCACATGCCTTCCTGCAAAAGTATTATAGCCACCAAATGTATCTTATTTGTCACAGTTCATGATATTTTAGTGGAGAAAAAGGATCCCCATATGTTAGCACACTTTTCCTTTCCAGCGCACAAGGGAGTACAAAAGGGAATGGAGCGTAAACATTTTCTCAATGTATATGTATATAACTTTCCTAACTAGGCCAACAAGAATACAATCCCGTTTGAGATGAATATGTATTTTTCGATATAAATAGTATACTCATGCAGGTGTTGGGGGAATTGTCTCTCTCAGAAAATCCTATGAACAATATGTAAAGCTGAGTAGAACCTGTGTTCTGTGCACAGACAATGATCAATATAGGAACAAAAAAAAGTGTTTTGATTTGATTTCTTTAGCCATGGAGAGAGAAAACAGAGAGAGATTTGTTTATTTTATGAGGTAACGTCTGATTTAGAAAGACAGTAAACAAATAGATTGTTGGAATTTGTTGAACTTGTCTTATCAACAAAAGATAATAAGCTGCCCCATCCCCTCAGTCTAAATAAAGCAACTCTTCCTGTCATTTCCCTCTCACCACTCCTACAATTTAATCACCAGCTTACCAGGAAACCATTTCATTTAATTCAATTATGTCATTATGCATATTATATCTTCAAAGTTAGAAAGTAGGACGATCAAGAGAACCCCAGAGGGAAGAGCATGCATTTAAATCATATCAAACAGATATCATTAATTCGGTTATGTAATTAACCTTTCTGTTAGCTTGATAGCAACTTGGTCTCTGAACCTGGAAGCTGAGGATCTGTCCTCAGTCACTACCTCTATTATGTTAAGCCTACTGGCATACCGTCCCAGCAATTCCTTAATGTTTTATGGGTAACGTTGTCCTTCACCATATATTGCAATTGGCCAGTGTGAGAGGAGGTGTGTGGGTGAGTCAATGATAGAAGTGGAGACATGGATTTCTGTTGAAATGCCACACAGGCGCCCTGCTTTATTTTTTGTTTTACCAACAATGGTAGTTTGGTTTATTTTCTGGTAGGAAAGTTCAAAACCAAACGATGAAAAAAGGGGAAACAAACACTGTAAATAAAACTACAACGAAAGGATCTACTTTTAGCAGGGTCTCGCCGCCTCCGCTATTCTGCGAGGGATGAGAGAATAATGTTCTATTATCCCCTCACTATACTTGGGACAGGGTTGCCCAGATTTTCCCCAAGCTAATTAAAACAAGTGTTAGCGGCTGCTTCCTTTCAGCTGCCTCTGCTTGCTCTCCTGCAGCTGTCTCTTGCTGCTGTGTCAGGAACAGCCACCTTGCGTCAAGCTTGTCCCACACTCTTTCTTTCGTCTCCTGTCCTGTTTTACTCCAGTCCATCCATCAGCGTGTCAGACCCGGTGTATCCTACAAGGGCAGCCCAAAGGAATAATAGAATCAGTGCTGTCAGGTCTGAAAAATGAAAATATCATATTGGAGCCTCAAAATGATCATACATCCCGTGAATGTAAGCGTTTTTTCGTCCTCAATATATGATCATATTGCTGTAAACAGATGCTAACCTTGAGTTTATGTATGATAAACTTTTATTGTGCAAAGTAATGGATGTATTGTATTAAGCATATTTGTTTAATGCCTAAATGTAGTTAGCCACAATTATTGTGGAGTGGTCTAAATTAAGTATTTTGAGATCTATATGATACAGGCTATACATAATAGGAAAGAAAAGTATACTAAATGGGCATCAACATGTTTGCAGCAATAGATACATTTGGGAGACAATACAAGAAAGATTTGAAACAAAGATAATTTTGCACCCAGACAGAATATCTCTCTGTAAACTCTTTTATTTATTTTGCATTCACCAGTCAATCTGGGTGTCAATATAATAATATTACTATTGCCTAAATACAACCTGGATAAGCCACTTTGCTCTCGGAGTTCTCCTCACTGATCATGATTCCACCCTTTAAGCTTCCAAATATCTCTTGAAATAATGGAGAAAATAATGTCCCACTGTCACATACAGCTATTATTATTATTATTATTATTATTATTATTATTATTATTATTATTATTATTATTATTCGTTTATTTAGCAGACGCCTTTATCCAAGGCAACTTACAGAGACTAGGGTGTGTGAACTATGCATCAGCTGCAGAGTCACTTACAACTACGTCTCACCCGAAAAATGGAGCACAAGGAGGTTAACCAACAAATCACTGACAACCTGCTGGAGTGACAACCATAATGAATGGTTTATTATGTCGTCCCTTGTCTCCTCACAATGACAGAATTAGCGAACATGAATTTATTTTTTCAAGTGTGAGTACTCTATGGACCTTCTTGAATTATTGTACATTTTGGCAACTTTCACAATTATCTACCATACATCCTACAATGATCCAAATTATCGTATAAATATGTTAATTACCATACGGCTGGCAACACTGAATAGAACATTATTTTAATTTTTTAGGCTGTCCTGCCAGACCTGCCCCCCGCCCAATCCAAGAGGTCCCTGCGACACACCCTTGCTCAACCTCTTGGTGTCACGCATGCATCCGATATCCAGCACAGATATAATTTTTTTTTTTAGAACGTTTAGTAACCGTCAATTATTTTATTATTGTCTCCCAATTTGGTATATCCAATTATTTTTAGGCTCAGCTCACCGCTACCACCCAAGTCCTGACTCGGGAGCGGCGAAGACGAACACACACTCTCCTCCGAAGCATGTGCCGTCAGCCGACCGCTTTTTTCACACTGCAGACTCTCTGTGCAGCCACCTCAGAGCTACAACTTCGGAGGACAACGCAGCTCTAGGCAGCTTACAGGCAAGCCTGCAGGCGCCCGGCCAGACTACAGGGGTCGCTGGTGCATGGTGAGCCGAGGACACCCTGGTCGATGTAAGCCCTCCCCCCCCAGGCAGCTCTCGGCCAGTTGTGCGCTGTCCACTGGGAGCTCCCGTCTACGGTCGGCAATACAATAGCCTGGACTCGAACTGGTGACCTCCAGGCTATAGGGCGTATTCCTGCACTCCACTCTGAGTGCCTTTACCAGATGCGCCACTCGGGAGCCCAGGATTTACATTTTTTAAGGGGATGTATGTAATGAACTTTCTCTGGCTCCCCTGAGTTGGGTAATATAAAGGTATGCCTGTCAGATAATGGAAACCTGATAGAATACATGGAGATCTATATGGCAATGTCTCCAAATTGTATTTGACCTGCATTTAGCATTTTTATTAGTGATGGGCACCACTATCGATATTTTGATATTAGCTTAATATCGTTCAATATTGACAATAATTTCCATATCGCTATATTAGGATTAAAAGAAAACAAGTAACTCAAAGTAGTTTAAGCTCACTGTAAGGTAGCCATTTTTTTCCACGCTATTTGCATGCTAAGCACTATTGGCCATCCATTTAGCATTATTTTGAGATATGCGGATGTGTCAGCGGTACATTGCATTTTGTCCATGTGATTACTTACACTAATGTATCTTGAAAATGTGAACTTTCGGTATTATAAATGAGATGACACCATACTTCATACTTTTAGAGGTGTTGTAAGTCAGCATTTATACGCAGAGCAGGTGAAGATGTGATTACTTCCTGACTGGCTAGAAAATGAACAAGCCCGAAGTCTGCGCAGTGAAGTACAGAAATATTTTGGTTTTGAGGTGGCTGATGATGGAATAGTAAAACAATATAACAAGACCTTGTTTTTCTCCATGGATATTGTGAAGCAAAGCACCACTAAGTTAAAGTAAGTTATTGCTTTTTATTTGTAAATATTAGTTAACGTCTATATGTGTTTGATATTGCAAATGTGTTATTATATTTTTATGTGTTTTGGAAGACTTCGATATTAACAATATCTAAATACGTGCACAATATCGATATATCATTTTTATATCGTTACCCACCACTCATTTTTATTGAATATGATGTAAATTGCCCTTACATAAGCTTAGCGCACTATGGGAACCTTTCAACAAGCATGTGGTTAAAATTATTAAAAAGTGTCCCCTTTCATTTACGTGGCATGTTTTTTAAAAACTTGAGTTTTAACTAAACAAATCTTGTCACTTTACATTTAAAAAAAAATCACGATAGTCAAATTTGACTTGGGATCATTGGGCCACCCTGGTATTGTATTTAGCATACACTTGCTCTTATGTTTTCCATATTTTAACTGAATTTAGAACATACTGAATTTCAAAATATGTTAAACTATACATACTGCACATTCCATTCATAAACACAATTACAATAACATACAAAGACCGGCCAACTTCAGTAAAAAGAGTGCTTGGCATGCAAATGAAGCCTAATACTATACTCATGGGAGTCATAATGTAAAACAAATCTTGAGTTTACATGTAGGCTGCATAATGCTCCTCCCTCATTACAAACATGAAGAATGGTGAACTTTAATATTACTGCAAATAGTTTACATAACTCAAATGTAGAGCATCTCTACTTAAAAAAAAAATATATACATATATATATTTATTTTTATTTTATTTTTATTTTTTTTAAAGGAATGACAAACAGGCTTTAAGGGTATAGAATGAACACAGAACAATTTTATTGCAAAACAATACATAATATTTTTTAGACAAAACATGGGGCGCTTGTCCATTCATTGGGTTCCATACCTTACTAGGATTATATCATTTTAGATATACCATGATAGCAAGTTGATAACTGTAATAACTCACTATAGGCTCTTATCTCAGTTGATCCCTATGGCAGAGAGCTGCTTAGAGCTTTGCTTAATTTCCCCCTTCTCTGGGTATCAGATCTCTCAATTAATCATGCTAATTGTGAATACTTCTATTAACAGTCAAAAGATTGATTACTTACAACCTTAACTTACATACCATAATTGCCCTGGAGTACAATCACCTCTATTCTCATAACCAGCACTGGGATGCATGGTATTGCTGAATGACAATCCATAAACTTGCATTAAGCAAAGTATATAAAACTGGAAAATATGTTGGGGGGGAGACATTTCCCTCTTATCCAGCTCTTTTTAATTTTACACTAAATTCCAGACTGACTCATTTAACAAAATACAGAAAGTTTATTTGCCATGTGACTCACACAAATCCACATACTGTATTTAAGGAGGGACACCTTAATATTATGTTGCGTTTTAAGGTTAAAAAACAAACATTCTAATGCTAACATGGAGCCAGCAACACATAGCTTCAGTGGTCAAAAGAAAAAGCAAAAACAAATGCTTTAAGTATCATGAAAGTCAAAGTTGAGTCATTCTCAAAAAGTAAAAGGAAGCACCTCAGGGAAATAAAGACCATCTTGCAAAATTTAAAAAAAACAACATAAAAATAAACAACCTACTTGAGTAAATGTCCAAGACTGAATCTCCAAAAAAGAAATCTTATTTTTCCAGAACATGAAACAAAGAAAAGGAATGAAAAAAGGCATGATCCCAAGAAAAGCAAACAATAACTGTGGAAAAAAGAATTCATAAAAATTCATGAAAGAATCATAAAAAAATGTATGTCTCTCTGTGTGTTTACCACAGAAGATATCAAGAACACATTCGTCCCAACCTCAGTCGAATGTGGAAACACTGGGGTCTGTTTCAATGATCTAAATATCACCACCCTTTATATTAACTGTGCTGGTTTAGGCTGTGTTCACACTGGGTCTGTTTAGAGGGTTTGGTCCACACGCGGTACGGTTCAGTATGTTTGGTGTGAAGTGTGAACAACAAAGTCCGCTTGGGAAACGAACTCTACCGAGTCCACCTAAAGAGGTGGCCTCGGTCCATTTGGCAAACTGGTTCTGGTTCACTTGTATGCCTTAAGGTGCGTCATTAGCTCTGATACTGCGTGGTGATGTCACTCCCTAATACGCATTTAAACAGCTAGCTAGTGAGAGCATGGGAGCTTAGAGCAATGTGGACGTGCCTTGGGGATAATCCAGAGTAACGTGTTTTTTTTTTTTGGTAAAGCACCTGACCTGGTATATATGTATGTTTTGGGAAAGGAGCCATGGGACCTGGCTAAATATGGTCTGAATCCTACAACTGCTTAATAAATGTGTATGTTTGTACCCAAATCCATTGACTTGGACTCCCTTTATTTACTTCCGGCCAGCGATCCTCACTGATACCAGTCTACCCAACGTTACAATGAGAAGTGGCGTCTCATCAGTACAGGCAAGTGAGGCACAGCCTCAATGAGAAACATAAAAGAAAAAAGTTTTTTTTTAAATTAAGTAATAAATCCATTATTATTATTATTATTATTATTATTATTATTATTATTATTATTATTATTATTAATAATGACATATTTTAGGACAGTTAATCATGTACATAAATAAGTGAACATGGCTCCACAGGACGCACTTGAAGTTTGATTGATCACAACTCGCTCTCTGCAGCAGTGAAAGCGCAGCGGCAGAATTGCAATGCAGAATTTGAGGCTGAGAGCTATTAGCGGTATCTAGCCATCTAGCCTCACAAAGTTGCCTGGGGTTACCATGCAACCTAACACTACATGGGAACGTTGCAGAGTGAATACAGCGGGAAAGTGAGGCGCTGAGGGGGGTGATCTGCTGCAGCAGTGACGTAGAGATATTGAGAATCGTATATTTTTTTAGGAGTGATGACTTCTGAGGAAAGTGACGTGTGTTAACTGAACAAAAGGGGATTTTCTATAAAATCACAAGAGGAGAGAAAATCAATTGTCAAAGAAGGCAGGCAAACACCAGCACTTGAAGCATTTAAGAAAGACGGTAGGACAACACAACAATATAAAACATTGTATTCAAAACACTGTAAATAGTATAACGAAAGGAGAAACAGTCGGATGTAATTAGTTTTTTTTATTGCGTACGTCACATAAATATTTGAACAACCGAAACATATATATATCTATCAGTGGTGGCCAATACACCAAACACTGTGATCCATTTTGGTGGATCTCAACGGGCTCTGCGATCCACCAGTAAGCTATGACCAACAATTATTAGTGGGAATTAATATAATTGTGTCCAATACGTAATAGCAATAATAAAACAAAACAACCACCACAACAAAAACATAACAAACGCTCTACGCTAACTTTTTTAGGCACGTGTGCCTAAGTTTAAAAAAAAAAAAAATAGACGCCAGACTGAAAAAATTTAGGGGCACACACACACACACACACAAAAATAATAATCCAATTTTTGCTCAAATGTATTGTTGAATATCTATAGATCCTTTTTCCCCCTTCCTTTCTTACATAACACTTGTGCAGTTCAATACTTTTGCATCAACAAAATTAAAATTGACAACTTTTTTTTTTTTTAACTGCCTGGTATCATCTTCCTCAGAATGTGCTGCTTGCTTGATTATGGTGGCGGGATGGTCTGGCTGATGTTTCTGGATGCATGCCTCGCCGCACATTGCGTGGCATTTTGAAGCACTGTGTTTAATATATTTTCATGTTTGAACTGGCTCCCTGTTATAAATGCAGTCTTGTGTGCCATCAATTCCCCTGCATCCTTATAAAACGTGTAAAAAATTGATTTTCCAACTTAAGCCAGGGGAAATCTTTTAGCCACTGTTGGTTGAACTTATATTTTACAATTGTGAACACACTGTAACTAACTCGAAGTTCTCTGTTCGCTTTCATCTTCTGATATACAGTACCTGCATTGCTCATTTCTTGTAAAGATGCCGACTTATATTAATTTGTTATTTTCCTCATCTTGGTTTGACAAACTGTCTGGAAACTAGTAGCCATCGCAGTGATAAATCAGTGAAATTGGCGGAGTATGGGATTTGTAGTTTTATTGTGTGATTAACAGGGGCAGTGGACACCAATAAACTACATTCCCAGAGTACATTACGATTGAGCTATGAGTTTAGATCCGACTGTGAGGTTTTTTTTTCTTTTGTTATAACTGTTGCTCGTCTTACAAATCTTGTTGTCCCGGGCGTTGGGTGATACTAATTGGCCACCCCTGCTTGGTACAGCACCAGTCAAGAATGCCCTGCCTCTGGCTGGTGGGGAATATTACCACTTTGGTATTTTGCCAGGACTGTGTTCAAAACTTGTGTTGTAGTCTTCTTGCACAGAACAAAATGCCTATATTACACTGCAGGAGAATATTGATGGACTGCTTATTTTTAAAAGCTCGTGTTCAGTTCTGGCCAATCTTGGGCATGCTGGATCAAATAAAGACAAGACCCATTTATCATTGGTTTATTTTGTGGTAAACACAAGAAAAGGAAAGTGACAAATTGCAAAAAGAAGGATTCATATATAATGAAAAAAAAATTCTGGGACAGCTGAAGAAAATGGTGAGAAAGCCATCATACCCACTCCAGCAGGTGGTACACAGACTGTCAGAAATGACAGGAAAATCAATACAAAATCTTGAGCAAAAAAAGAGGTCCACCATAATGGTCCATTGCCTAGAGAGTTTGCATGTTCCTTGCAATACAAAGAGGTTGAGTCAATAAAGTCAGCTTGTCAGTTTCCAAGGAAAACAACTGTGTTAAAATTGGCAGTGATGTTGGCAAGGTACACAATTTGCTTCTGCACAGCAGTGGAGCAATATATATATATATATATATATATATATATATATATATATATATATATATATATATATTGTGAGCGAGAGTGCTCTATTTTGTAAGACTCTGACTGAATGTGCTATTCTAAAGACTGAGGCGGAAACAGAAATGGCGAACCAATAGGTGAGATTTTATTTACAAAGAAAACAAAAGTAGAGACCAAATTAAATATAAACACCAAAATAAAACGAACCCAGGTCTGGGCACTAACTCACTTTTTGAGCCCTGACTATTTGTTATGGAGTGGCTAACCCACACCATAATAATAAAGAAGAACTGTACACACAAACATAAGGCAATTAAATCCCATAAAGATTTACTTTAAGTCCACTGGTACATGCACCTTTTCTCTTCAGTCTTTTAATTTGTTCACACTTGGTGCACTTAGTCCAGTAACAAAACACAGCATCCCTTTCTTGTTCCCGGTAACTGTTGGCTTGCCAGCAACTCCACCAAGTAAGTACAGGAATATGTATTCAGGTTGTAGTGCTTGTACTCACTGATTGTTGTAGCGTTGCAGGTAAGTTTATATCCAGTTTCAAAGCATTGTCTTCAGTATTACTGTTCTGTCCTTTATGCTGGATTGCGTACACCAAACGCTTATTTTTAAACAGCACATTGCTGTATTTACGATTTCACCGTCCTTTGAAGTCTGTCCCTTACAGCCTCCGCCGCTGTGTAACCGTGCCACCGCTCAGTTTAATACTAACAATATTGTCCACTCTTCGGCGTAAACAGGCACGCCCTGCTAGGGTTTTATAACACTTAAAACAACCCAACACACCTACTGTCTTGTCTGTGTTGTCCTTTTCTTTTGTTTCCAACCCGCATCGCCTTTTGCAGGCTATAGATTAATCCAGTCCACTCTCACACTCGTCTCCTTTTTGGGTCCCATCGTTTTTATAATCCAAGACTCAGGCCTCACTGCCATACCACCTTCCCTTTGCTACAAAACACTCCCCTTTTATTACCCAAAATCCTCCGTTACAGAGCCCCTGAGTTCCAGGAACTAGGGAATTGTAGTCTTTAAGCGGCCATTTTAAAATCTGGTGACAAACAGTACAGTTATCGCTGTCCTTTTAATAGAAATCCCCACTATTTCTATCGGGACTAACACCCGATAACCATCTATTTATCACAATATATATATATATATATATATATATATATATATATATATATATATATATAGTGTGTGTGCGTGTGGTGTGTGAGAAGTTCAGAAGAGTCTGTGAGTACTTTGCATATCCATGTAGTTCTTCACTTTTAGGGATCTGCCAAGTTTCACAACTCACTGGTACTTTCAAAACTTTCCCTCTGTCAAGTATCACAGCTAAATATGTTCTCTTCCAGACATTCTCATCACACATACAGTGCTATGCTGCTTGCTCATGTAAAACTCATGTAAAACTTCTTATTTCAACTAACTACATGCCATTATCTTACTAACATTTCAATTTATAAATACTATAAAGTTCCAAGAACCTGGGTCAGTTCTAGTATTGGATTATCTTGTTTTAGTCAATATGACAAAATAAAGTTAGATTTTCTGTGTGTGCTGTATGGAATGAACCTAAAGAAAGTGCTAAACTAAGAAGTTAAGTAAGTCTTAAGGCCAGCTGACTGACTAAAATACTAGTGTGTGTCTGTCTTTGATCATTATTAAAATGCTTACATTTTATTATTGTTTTTAAATAGGAAAGTTAGATATGTCATAACAGAATTCACAGAAACTTGCGAAGTTGAGGTCGTACCAACTCATTGGTTGGTGGAGGGAGAAAGTCAGTGCTACTGGACACCATTTAAATGTGCAGCCAGGACAGTGCAGACACGTACACCTGCTCTCCCCACCTGGCCATTGTATCCTGTTAGGGTCATTTTCAAAACAGACAGGTGATGCTATTTTTGGAGTAGTACTATACATTTTTATTTTTTTTCATATAATTGTTATTGATATAACTTATGTATGTATGCCTTAGTCAAATATTATAAAGTGTCAAAAGTGTGGGCTTTGTGTTTGGCTAGTAGTAGCTGTCTTATCATATGGATAATTTCTTGTATATTTCATCAAATGCCAAAATACTGTGTGTCTATTATGATATTCGAAATCTGTTACTTGGAAAATTAAGTATCTAATGTTACGTTTATTACAACGCCTATCTCCTGCATTAATAATATTTCAATTATGAATGAGTGAGTAAAAACGGGGGAAACTGCAGTTTATATTATGCTATTTAGCACTCAATTTACCTTCTCTCAAAACTGTAGCTAATCTATATCATTAACACAAACATTCCAGATTCGTATGCAGAGCCTACTTCTGACTTGCAGTCAGATGAGGGGACAAGCCAGAAGAGAAAAAGGTATTTTTGGATGTGACCATTGACTCATTCATGTCCAATTTGAATGCTTTTATGATGAGTATAGTACTTTCTTTTTTCCTGTTAGGTTTGCATTGCAAGTTCATTAAATAGGTCATAATTTTATTGCTTGGTGCAGGCATTTAACAATCGCTTTACCGATGCGAAGGGTAAATATATATTGACAAATCCCAGGAAACCTGTCTTAACGACATACTCTATTGAAAGTTTTATGAATGGCAGCAGTTTGCTAAATTAAGAAGTTGTCAAAATTAAAACTATGCTGAATATCTAATTGATGATGTTATTTTGAAGATCAATCCAGAAGTATGCTTTATCATCATCTGAGGAGGAGGAGTCTCCAAATCAACCAAATCAAACAAACAGACAACTGCTAACTCAACTCGCACCTTCACCTGTGCCACCTGTACTTCAAACTCCAACAATTACAATTCCATTAACCCCCTTGCGGAGTCCCTCCACAACACTGCTGACATCCAACCAGCTAAGAATGGGTAACAGCTAAATGTTTTTGCAATGGAAAACTATCCTACCAGAATCATAACTGAGTGTACCTAATTTACAGAAGTGGGGCAAAAGTAATGTTATAGTTATTGCATATAAAACATAATTTCAGACTGTCATTTTGAATCCAAAACACAAATAACTTTATGTAAACACCTACTTCCTTTCAATTGGTTACCCCTGTGCATGCATTATATTATACCCTGAATGCTATAATTTGTAGATTTCAATAATATGGAGCTGCATCTCTTATCTTTCAGGTTTTGAGAGAAACGTTTTCCTTTGTCTGGAAGAAATTAAATCCCAAGTAACCCATAATGCTCGTCTTCTTCAACGGTTTGTGGATTCTGCCGTTGGAGGAGAAGCAGACCTGCAGCTCCCAGACTGTGTGCAGCTTCCCCTTGATACAATGGCTGCTGTAGACGACCTAGAGGAAAAACTGCAGGATGAAGCCTTAGTAAAATCTCTAGTAAGTATTTTAAAAAGTACCGTTATCCAAGACCAAACGTCATGGAAACATCCACCAGAGAAGGTTTTGCAGTTCATGGACATGTGTTTTATGTAATTTGTCTGAAGATTTCCCAGTTACAGCAGTAATACATACAGTTTATTTCCTTAACAAATTGCATTATACATTTTTTTTCATTAGGTTTATGGTACACGTCAGTGATTTAGTACATGCTCATTTTTTGGCTGTAAACCACAGCAGTTGTGGGACCTGTTATTACATGCAGTTACAACAGATACTTTGGGACATGGTGCTTTAATTAAGTCATGTATTTTTGTACCAATGGCCTTTTTTGTGGTAAGGGATCTAAATAGCATGCATTTAAATGGTCACATAGTACATTTGTACCCCTGTGCTGTGGAAGCTCCCAGTTTACACCGATGAAAGAAATTGCCCTAATGAGGACACAATAACCTTACCATTGGCCTCCACCTGTGAACCATTAAAGTTGCTGTCACATTTTCTGGATAAAAACCCCACTGTTGAAGGATCAGTGGTCAGGCTGTGAATCTGAAGGAAAATAAAGACCAAAGAGCATTCTACAGAAGTTAGAGATAAAGTAATACAAATGCATAGATTAGGGAAAGGGTACAAAATAATATCCAAGTGTTTGGATATCCCAGTGAGCACAGTTGGATCAATAATCGGGAAGTGGAAGCTGCATCACACCACCCAGGCACTGCAAAGAAAAGGCCGTCCCTCAAAACTCAGCGCTCAAACAAGAAGGAGACTTGTGAGAGAAGCCACAGAGAGGCCAACAATCACTTTGAAGGAGCTACAGAGTTCAATGGCTGGGAGTGGAGTAATGGTGCACCAGTCAACCATATGAAGAGCTCTGCATAACAATGGCCTGTATGGGAGGGTGGCAAGAAAGAAGCCGTTACTCAAAAAGTACCATCTGAAAGTCTGGAGCATGAGAGTGACCCAGCTGCGATGTGGGAAAAGGTTTTGTGGTCAAATGAGACCAAGATAGAGCTTTTTGGCCAAAACTCAAAGCGCTATGTGTGGTGCAAACCTAACACTGCCCATGCCTCAAGACAGACCATCCCTACAGTGAAGCATGGTGGTGGCAGCATCATGCTGTGGGAATGCTTCTCATCAGCAGGGACTGGGCATCTTGTTAAAATTGAAGGAAGAATGGATGGAGAAAAATACAGGGAAATACTGCAAGAGAACCTGCTTCAGTCCACTAAAAAACTGAAGCTTGGGAAGAAATTCACCTTTCAGCAGGACAATGATCCCAAGCACAAGGCCAAAGCAACATTGGAGTGGCTCAAGAACAAAAAGGTGAATGTCCTACAGTGGCCCAGTCAAAGTCCTGATCTCAATCCCATTGAGAATCTGTAGCACTATTTGAAAATTGCGGTCCACAAGTGTCGTCCAACCAACCTGAACAACCTGGAGCAAATCTGCCAAGAAGAATGGGCCAAAATCACTCAGACACTGTCTGCAAAGCTGGTACATACTTACCCCAAAAGACTTAAAGCTGTTATTGCAGCAAAAGGTGGCTCTACCAAATATTAATGTGTGGGGGTTGAATACTTATGCAAGCAAGATATTTTCAGTGGAAACAAGGCCAAGCGACTCAACTATGCACGAAAACACAGGAACTGGGGTGCAGAAAAATGGCAGCAGGTGCTCTGGACTGATGAGTCAAAATTTGAAATATTTGGCTGTAGCAGAAGGCAGTTTGTTCAGCGAAGGGCTGGAGAGCGGTACACGAATGAGTGTCTGCAGGCAACAGTGAAGCATGGTGGAGGTTCCTTGCAAGTTTGGGGCAGCATTTCTGCAAATGGAGTTGGGGATTTGGTCAGAATTAATGGTCTCCTCAATGCTGCGAAGTACAGGCAGATACTTATCCATCATGCAATACCATCAGGGAGGCATCTGATTGGCCCCAAATTTATTCTGCAGCATGACAACGACCCCAAACATACAGCAAAAGTCATTAAGAACTATCTTCAGCGTAAAGAAGAACAAGGAGTCCTGGAAGTGATGGTATGGCCCCACAGAACCCTGATCTCAACATCATCGAGTCTGTCTGGGATTACATGAAGAGAGAGAAGCAACTGAGGCTGCCTAAATCCACAGAAGAACTGTGGTTAGTTCTCCAAGATGTTTGGGCCAACCTACCTGCCTAGTTCCTTCAAAAACTGTGTGCAAGTGTACCTAGAAGAATTGATGCTGTTTTGAAGGCAAGGGTGGTCACACCAAATATTGATTTGATGTAGATTTTTCTTCTGTTCACTCACTTTGCATTTTGTTAATTGATAAATATAAACTATTAACATGTCTATTTTGAAAGCATTCTTACTTTACAGCATTTTTTCACACCTGTCTAAAACTTTTGCACAGTACTGTATGTATATATATATATATATATATATATATATATATATATATATATATAGATGAAAAGTCAGTTACTCACAATATTTGTTTTTAGAATAGACTGATGAATACTTACTAAAAATAATGTCCTTTAGTCGCAGACTGTTGAACGCCCTCTTCTTTCCACCTTTACCGACCCAATTGAATTGCATAGCAAGGGAGTTTGATATTGCTGAAACCATAATTCTATTTACTGTAGTTTTAACTTCCGTATCACCGATTACTGAGAATTTAGATATCTGAAAGAAAAAATCTAAACTTTTCAGAAGAAAGAACTGCTTACAGGAATATGTTGAAAAAATGTCCCTCTGCTTGTAAATCAGTTGGCCAAATTACATTTATTATTGTATTTATTTGGTCAGTACCCCTTTCCAAGACAACTTACTAGCGCTAAATGGTAAAATAAGGTTACAAAGCCAGTAAGTGGCAAAAAGGATTAGTATATATATATATATATTGCTTGCTAAACAATCATGCCACTCTGTCTCCTACAATTTTAAGTTAAAATTCATGAAAAGCAGAAGTGATTAAACATACATTACTTCCAATATGTAAGGTCTACATGTACATTATTTCTGGAGCTGTAAGAAGAAATCATTTTATCAAGCAAGTGACTGAAGATGCCGCAGCTATGGTGTGTCTGTGCAACGCTGAGGATAGAAATGGAGGGAGGCAGCGCAGATCTGAAGCTACGGCAGCCAGAAGCCAAGGAGATGGGTTTCAATTAATATAGTTAATATTGAACACATAGGAAACCGAGTAGCGCTATCCAAATAAATGTCCTTGTGTTTGACCTCACTAAATGATGGTATATCTCCTTACAGTGTGCTTTTTGGGCATAGTTAATATTAAAATAATTGGTATGATTTAATTGTTTCAAACCTGAGTATTAATAAACCTATATATATATATATTAATAAACTATATATATATATATATATATATATATATATATATATTTTTTTTTTACATTGTCATTTTGCTAATTGTTTTTGCCACCAGGGTCTTGGTGTCATTGATGATATATCACTAGCAGTTAAAGTGGTAAGTGGCAAAGTGGTCTGGGAAGGGTAGAATCGGTAAATACAATATTATCGAAATATAATATGTTTAGGTTTAAATGTTAAATGGGAATGACAAGGGGAATTTTAAGTATTAAGTGATGCTTTAGACAGAAACATTGAAACACTGTTACAAAACTGGCCCAACATAATAAACCAACAATGGCCCAGCAACAGTGGATCAACATTGGCCCAAACACGATAAACCAGCATTGGCTCAACATCATACACCAATATTGACCCGATGTGGTTGGCCCAATGTTGGGCCGATGAGCAAAATTACATTGGGCCAACAATGGCTTATGAGGTTGGGCCAATACAAATGGTAGCAATGGTCCAACGTTGGTCCAACATTCACATGTTATCTGGGTAATCGCCTGGAATCACTCGATATCAGCATTACCAATTATGTTTACTTTCTCGCCATTACAGACGCCATTACAGCGTCATCTCTCCACGCCCATATCGGTAGTAGATCTATCAATCATCACATTGCACTTCCTTACAATCTCCTGGCTGCAGCGATCTTTCTTTCAGTAACTGAGACACAAAATCATAATGGGTAGGACATTAATTTGATTCAATTCTTATTCAACACAGGATCCCCAGCTTGTTTTGAAAAAACTTGTGGTGAAATTCCGTGTTTTGCAATGCATTCTTGCAGTTTACCCTCTTGCTTCATGAAGTGGACTCATGAATGTTTAATCGTAACCACTAGAGGGTAGTATCTATACCACTGTGTAAGAAAGCCTTGCATTTTCTAAACCAATAATTTCATTACCTGGAAGTTGGTTTGGAATTTTTACTTTAAGAGGCTAATAATTAATGTGTGGAACTGCCAGTAGACATGGAAGACCACTTCTCTGTGGTCTAATACGGATTTCAGTTTCCAATCCTTTATTATTGAAGACACCACTATCCCGGTACTCACAATAACATGGCTGATGCGTTAGCTCAGATACAGATATCCAGATTCCATCATAAAGTCTGCAGCTCATCCAACGCCTCTGGAAGCCCTGCAATCAAATCATCTATTCAACTAAATCTCTCCTTTGTAATCTCCTGGATTCAGCCCAGGATACATAGCATCTACTCTCACCCTTCAACTAGACCATCCTACACCACCGGCTGGAGTACTTTTCTCAACAATGTATGAACTAAAATGGATTTCCTCAACTCCTTTCAATCAAGATTGGATTATTGCTTTTTATTGTTCATACCAAGGACATTTTCACTATCAAAGCCTACTTATCTGGAATCCAACATCAGTATTATGTGATATCTGTTCCTTCAACATTATACTCCATTCCAGCTGTCAGTCTTCTCCTGCGTGAGATCTTTGAGAGCCATTCATCTACCTCTCCTTGTTTGCCATTTTTACTGTTCTCAAATACTGGAAACAATCTGTTTAGCCACTGGAATTTCTGGGAATCATACTGTCACTGAATATTTTAAGTAAGCCCTGTGTATCTAAACTCGACTATATTCGTTCCCCTATTCAGAACGTTCAGATCAAGAAACAGGCACTGCTCTCTTTGGACCATTTTTTTCCTCAAGGTCGGACATTTTATATTTCAATTTACTTGCTCTTTCATCAACAGCAAAAAACTTGGATTCCTACATTAATATTTCATCAGAAGCTAGGAAAGACATTAAAATGTGGTCAGCTCTCATTCAGCATTGGAACGACCTGTCTATATTCTATGATGATTTCATTTCAGCACCTCATGACCTGGCTTTATTTACAAACGCTTCATTTAATGATTTGGAGTTTTTTTCTAGTACTTGGTCACTAGAAATCGAAAACCTATCACAGCATCTAAAATCCTCAGCTCTTCTTCAAATATACCCAACAGTCACAGCAGCACATATACGGGGTCATCTTTGATCAAATAATTGAACACTTTTCTTGTGCAAAAACAAATCTAAAGTTCATATTATCAATAAACCTATATTATCAATTCACCTGTTATTATGCAATACTGCAGCGGTTAATATGGATTTCAGTATCAAATTATTTTCTAATCCAAGCATGCCATCTACTGGGCATTTATAAAAATGCAGCTGTTGCTCTTTCTCGTTTACAGATTTCCAGATTTTAGTCTGGTCCCTACAGCTCTGCCAACTCCAGCAGTGACATCCCAGTTCAACCAGCTAATTTTCAACTGAACCCAACTATCAGCAGACTACTCAATACAGCACAAGCATACATGGCTGCAGCACTTGCTACTTCCATCACCCCACTTATTTCACAGGCTAATCCTACTCCATTTAACCAGAATTGGATCATGGCTTTCATAGTTCATGCAAAGGACTTTCTACATCTGGCACCAGCTACTATCAAATCCTATTTGTTAGGAATTAAACACCAATTTTGCTTGATGTCTATCACTGCTCTGACTATACTATCAATCCCAGTTCTTCGTCTCCTCTTGCAAGGAATTTCCAAGTGCTCTCTGGCTCCATTTCCTGCTCGCCTGCCTATCTCTATAGACAAAGCTGCTTTTCTTCATTTGATGATTTAACTATGGAAATCATATGTCTAACAGTATTTTGGGGTTTTTGAGATGCTACCAATATACAGTTCCTTCTATTTCCAGCTTTCCAACTCTAGGTATCCGCTGCAGTGACCTGAACCTCATTCAAAATTATTTCATCATATTCCTTCGGATTTCAAAAACGGATCGGCTGTGGCAAGGACAATGTATTCAGCTTTCAAAAATCAACTCTCCTCTGTGCCCCTACACTTCCATACTGAAGTACTTCAATTCAAGCTGGTCCATTGTAAAAAAAAAAAAAATTACTCTCCTCTATGCCCATATGCTTCCATGCTGAAATATATTACAGAATGTAAACCCAAATCTCCTCCCGACCCTCTATTGATCAATGCAAGCGGGTCTGTTGTCTCAAGACATTGGTTTTCTTCTCAGCTCTCCACTTTTCAGGACAGGTCTTCCCCCGCAATTCTACACTCCTCATTCATTCAGAATTGGGGCAGCATCTAATAAAAAAATATGGGATGCTGGACCTCATCAGCAGTTAAAGCTTACATTCGTACTTCACCAGCCGAAATAGCATCTGCCCATCAGTCCATTGCTAGTATGGTGGGGACGACCTATCCGCCTGGGCCACCAAAGGTTTCCTCCTAAAAAAATTAAATTAAATTAAATGAAAGGGTTTTTTTCTTTTTTTGTGTTAAATGTTTTCTCTCTTTTCTTCTTTTTTATGTGCATTGGCATTTTTTCTTCTCATAAATGTCTTCAGCTGGGAGCCAGGGGTCCGTTCTTTGGGGGGTCAGTGATTCCACTTTCTCCAATCCTCTGTTAAGCGTCGCTTCATTTACCTCGTAGAGGAGGAGGGTTCTTCGTGAGTCAGAGACGACCCCAGCAAAACCTCTCCTTTTGCATGCATGATTCCTTGTCTTCTCTTTCAGGTTCAGATGAGGGCCCCAAGCGACGGAACCCCTCTTGTTTGTCGGGTCTCCTCAAAGATGGTGACCCCTCTCCTGTTTGTCAGGTCTCCTCAGCGACAGAACCCCCCTTCTATTATGTTAGGCTTTTGAAAAAGCGGAACACCCCGCTCAATATGTTCTAACAACTACTAACTTCATGTTTTCTTTCCGGTTCGTGAGCCTCTTCATATGTCGAGTAATCTCAAAGGTGGTGCCCCTCTTTGTATGTCGGGTCATCTCAAAGACGGTGGCCCCCCTCCTGTTTGTCGGGCCTCCTCAGTGACGGAACCCCCTACTGCATATGTTGGGCCATAGAAGAGTTAGAACCTCTTTTATGTGTTAATATTATTAATCAATGTTTTTTTTCTTTCCGGATCGCGAGCCTCTTCATATGTTGGGTAATCTCAAAGATGATGCCCCTCTATATATTAGAGGACGGCATGGGTATATATATATATATATATATATATATATATATATATATATATTTAGCTCAAAGAGCCAGCTGCCCATGACCTGTCACACATTCTCTTAGCCGAACTGACAATTAACCACTTGAATTTAAATTACATTTTAACATTTATTTTCAGTTCGCTGCTCACATAAATTTAATAAGGTACAGGGGATTAGCTGATACATTTGTTCTGCCTCTTGTGACCAGGGACTTAATCACAATTGAAATAAGTTTGATGGACTGTTAGGTGTTGCATATTACATATGCAATTGTAACACTTACACAAGTCACTTGACATATTCAGTTCTTAGTTATCATCAGAGATGTAAAAGTTCAAGTGCAGTATGTTTGTTTAGATGAAAAGGCTGTTTGTTTTCTAGTCTAGACCTTGGAATGTTGTGAGGTACCTCAATAGCAGGAAAGTTCACCACTGTATTGTCTTCAGCATTGAAATGGCTCTTGATCAGCATTTATGATGATAACCTTCTCTGTATCTGTCAGTGTGAGCCAGGCTGGAAACCAGCTGCAGTACTGCCAGCTGGCACTGAGTGATCCACAATAGGGAAAGAGCAATAAGGGCCGAAAGTATCAATGCAATCTCTCAATAAAGTTGGCAACAACATTCATAAACAAATTAATTCAATTCTTATGTTTCTGCTTCATTAGGATGATGATGCTTCCAACAGGAGGGGACTTTAATGAATGAAAAACATAATTTACGAGTTCTGTAATTAAAAGCTGTAAATCACCAAAAAAGTGCATTTAGCTATTAATACTAGAACGACCGCGTTTATTTGACTGTGTTAAAATTGTAAAAGGTACTGACAATGTTGACCCAGGGGACTTTTTCGACCTGAAAAAAAGAAACAAGGACCAGGGGTCACAAATGGAGATTGTTGCTGTTGAAGCTGACACCCTGGGATCCTTCAAGAAGCTGCTTGATGAGATTCTGGGATCAATAAGCTACTAAGAACCAAACGAGCAAGATGGGTCGAATGGCCGCCTCTCGTTTGTAAACTTTCTTATAGGTTTAAGACCGGTCAATTTGACAGGCGTATTAAAAACAACATAAATATGATAATGAAAGGACAAACAATTGAATAGAAGTCGTAGTTTTATTCAGGAACGTCATATAAAGCATCTACGCAACCGAAACATTATAAATAAATGGACATTTGAACATAAATGTGTTTATATACAGACATATTACATAAAGCGCAACCTCAAATATATATGCTTGTATAAATCAATTTTGTTTTTAAATATTCAAATATTAATTGAAAATATAAAAAAAAGTTGCAGAAAAAAATACTATTAGAAAATATTTAAATATATGTAAAGTTATTTGAAAAAAAGCTAAACTGTTCCCAAATAGTTAATGAATAATCAAAAACTAAAACCTAATTATTACCCTAAATATATAATTATGTACCAGTCTTGCATTTACCACATGGTGGTTGAGGAGGATTTCTAATGAGGTAAATGGTAAACATGTACAATTCAATAACTTCAAAACAGGCCATTAAACCAGTGGTTAAAGATATTTCATTATAGTCACATGTTTACCCTCTGAAATAAAATATTCAAATATTTCATTTAATTGATCAAATTAAATCTAATTGAAATAGAGCAGCTTCCAAAAGATAACTGAGTGGTTAACAAGGCTTAACCTGCTTAGAATGCAGGATAATAACTAGGCTGCTGTATGTTTACAGTTACATATTTATGAAGAGTTTAAAGTATTTCAATGTATTTCAACTACTTTACTCATATTTAAATATTTTCAAATAATAATTGCTTTCCACAAACCATATTTAAATATTTTCAAATAATAGTTACTTTCTGCAATCTGTATTTAATTATTTTCAAATAGATACTTTTCACAAACCATATTTATAACTATATTTATCCCAGGTCTGGTTTATATTGCCTACATAACAAAGCGCATATACGCAACCGAAGCGATGCGTTTATACACAGACATACTATAATCGAAACGACATGAATAAATAAACATTTGAACAGAATGGGCTTCATTTACAATCGTTTACAAAGTCTAAGTGCTGGCACAAATCACACAAACCCTGCACTTTTCAAAATATGCAGTGTACTTACCGCAGACTGTAATTGCGCATTTGACACAGCTTTCAACAGTAACCCAAGCTTCTGGCACCAAATGCTCCACGGGCATATACTAGTGCTATGAAAGTTTTTGATTCCTCCAAAGGCATTGACCAGGAATTATCTTGTAGTTGTCGGTGGGCTTCTGCTTCAGTGCAACGTTGTATATGGTAAAGCGTATGCATGCCAATCAATAGGCGAAAAGCACTCAATGCACTCTCATCAATGTTGTGTTTTGCATATGCCGTGGGCCCTGGAACTTCATTCAAAATATTTTGTTCACCCCTTCAACCTGCAGCTTCAACACCAGGATTTATAGTGTTCCAAACAGTGCCATCATTACCAGCCTCTTGAGTGCCAGGTGATGCTGGCGCTACCGCTGGAGAAGCGGCTGCCCGAGGTGAAGTAGCGGCTGGATCAGGTGCTGGGGCTGATGCAGGTTTAGTGGCTGGCATCCTTGCAGGGGCTGCCATGGGATTTCATTCACCCCTCTTCACACATTCAGTCTTGCCACTTCATTGGCAACCTCCTCACTGTCACTGCTGCTGGAAGATTCTTCTTCACAAACCCAGTCTGCTTCAGAGCCAGGATTCATCATTGTCCATCTCTGCTGCATTTCCAAACACTGCTTTGCTGTCCTGCATCTTCCACAATCCATTTTCAATGTGTATTAGGGTAACAATGAATTTCTTAGAAAAACGAGTGACTTGTATAGTAACCAGAATGGAGACAGACAGGGCACCGTGAGCTGTCAAGGCTGATTGATTGGCTATCAGGAGGCTCATTGAAACAATAGAAATGTCAGAAGACCACCCACTTGATGAATGCAGACTGATATAAAATCAAACTTCAATACATGGCGGCAAGTCACGACTGATAAATACAAATAATACAGCAACATTTAAATTGTTATAATATGTTTTATATCTGTCGGTCAATTTGACCGCTCCTGGTCGGAATAGGTATGACAGTATTTTATCTCTCTAATTTTTGTAGCTACGCAATTCTTTCTCTGTCAGGGTAATTAGTACATATGTTTAGGAAAAGGCAGGAAAGCACAGCTCCGTATCTTAAACACAAGCAACACAATTTAAATTTAAATTCCAAAAACAGTCAAAATGACCGCCTTGTAGGGGTGGTACTTAGAGCCATTATCTGTATCTGTATTCATGCCCATGCTATTAGTATTCATATTTGTACTTGTTTATGAATTCAGGTATGTATTTGTCAAACGGGAAGTGGGCAGGGGAAGTTGTTTAAACTTGTTTTTTTTACACTTATTTACACTGTAAAAATGTCCTGAGTGACAAAACAATGCAACAATGTGCAGTTTTCAATGCAACACACATGCAAATTTCACTTATACTGTGTATAATATATACTGTGCAGTCCAGTCCTGTGCTGTATTTTGTAACAAAACTGATGTAATGTCCCTTTAAGTTTGTTTTGAGCCGACATAATTTCTTAATTAAATTCTTGTAGGAGTGTAGATTGTAAAGATTGAACCAAAGTCATTGTATTTATCTTGCTCTTAATTGTATTATTACTTGTACTGTGATACTTGAAATGTATTTGCTTACGATTGTAAGTCGCCCTGGATAAGGGCGTCTGCTAATAAATAAATAATAATAATAATAATAATAATAATAATAATAATAATAATAATAATAATAATAATAATAATAATAATAATAAAGATTGATTTTTTGCTGGGTTTTTTGTTTCATCCCATAACTTGAATGATACCCTTTTGA
Organism: Acipenser oxyrinchus oxyrinchus; assembly: GCA_030684275.1. Lineage (NCBI taxonomy): Eukaryota > Metazoa > Chordata > Actinopteri > Acipenseriformes > Acipenseridae > Acipenser > Acipenser oxyrinchus. The sequence goes on from CM060254.1 coordinate 28,059,217, forward strand.
TTCACTGATAATCAAAGATTCACAAAACACAATTAAAGAGAAAACTTGCATAACAGGTGAAATAATTTTTGCAATGAGTCACTATGATTTCAAAAGATGATTAAAGCAATTTAACTTTGCTCGCTTTTTGGTTTCAGTTTGATTTTTTTTTAAAAATGTTGCCTTTAAAAAAAAAAAACAAGCACTGTCATCAATGATAATATCTATTGACAGCTTTTGGAAGTGGGTAACGGGAAATTTAAAAGCTATATCATATCAGATATATTTTATTACTATTTTTGTGTATGTTAATTATTTGTGAAATCATTTTATAACAAATATACGGATGAACATTACCTTTTTTTACCTACTTTGTCCAAGTAGCTACCTGTAGTTTGTTTACAGTGTCTTGATAATATTTTATTTTGTAATGTTATGTATTTCTAAAGTAACCAGTGTTACCAGACTGTTAAATAATTTAATGAATACGCTTCTTTTTGTTTTTTTAAAACATATATTGTAATGTGTGTTTTAAATTAATACAATAAACGTATTGCATTTTTCTCAACATGTATGATGAATAATAAAGAATAATAAATACATAACTCACCTGCCTGGCTTTCCTACATACATCTGGGGTGCATGCAGTTGTAATTACGTATTGTTATAATTTGCTAATGTTGCCGTTTTCTTCAAAAAGACTTGGGCAAATGTGAACTCTACTTCACAAGTTTGATGCATTTTTTTAACATGGCGAAAACCAGCACAAACCAGCAAAATTTCTTATGCCTCCATTGACTTTCCATAGAAAAAATTCTGCCAAGCTCTCTGTATATACCACAATGCTTTGCGTGCAGTGAGATGGAAGTCTCCATTGAAAATCAGTGGAGTCGAGTATCTTGTTAAATAGAATATCTTTGGATGAAATGAGAGACCAATTCTCACTGATCATTCTAGTGTTAATAAAAAAGAAATACAGATATAACGTTTGTTTGGAAGGTGTTACATTTTCCGTTGTTATTAGAGTCTAATTAATGACTTTATGACTTTATGACTATTTTTTTTGTGCATCATTTTCCACAGGTTCAACTATACATAAACACAATTTAACCTATATTCAAAATACTGATTCGCCTAAAGGGGCTATTTACCCATCTAAGTGCCTGAATTAAGCTATATTCAACCAAGACCAATTATCAACATAATATCACACGTTACTTCCTTTCCTATGTACCACATATCCCCCTATCCCCCTAACTTTGAGAACATTTTTGACAATCTGACCTAAATTATTAAAACTACATCATTAAAAGAAAAAGAAAACAGCAACATTGGTTCATTTAAAATGTTAGAATTTGCAACTTCAATTAAGAACCCATCAATGAATTTAGTGTACATATGTTGATAATGACAAGCTTCAGTTGAGGGTCTGCAGGTTTTAATGTCAATTTGCGGGTCTGACCACGAAATGAGGGTCACTTGGGTGGTCTTTTTAAATAGTATTTAAGTCTGCTATGGGTTTATACACATCGAACTACAGTACTATTGTTTCTTTCTCTGCTCTAAGATTGCTTTATACCCCATTAGATCAGCCACAGGACCCTCTGATATATTTGTCTGCCTCACACTCTTTAAATGACTGGTTATAGCCCTTACAGATTTATTGTAGCTTGGAGAGTAGATTAACTGCCCCTTTTGGCTCTTAGTTACATTCATCATGGAGACCTAGGTCAACGCAGTATCCACAGCTAGACCTTTACCTTAGCTCAGTATCTGTTTTATTACAGTGAAGTAAGTCAGTAACACAGAAATTAATGATGTGGTACTATAATTGAAAATACTTCAATTTTAGACAAAATCATGTTCTTGTTGCTTTTATACTCACTCAGATCCTTGATTTGCTTTTCTAAGAAATTCCACGACTGGCTTGAAAGAGTGTATGTTTGTATTTATTATTTCAGTGATTCCCTGATTATGAACTGGGACCAAAGGTATTGGTTAATTTGCTTCCCTATATTAACCCCTAGATTGGGTCTGCTTACCCCTTGTCTGTATTTCCTTCCATACACAGAAACAATGGTGTTATGCCTCTGTGAGTCTGTGATGCCCGTAAGGTCAGATTTCTAAATCTATATGCTAACCTAAATGCTAACGTTTCTCATGTTTTGTGAATGTATGTTAGAATGAACTAATCCCTGAGTGACCTAACATTTTATGAAGGACATCACGGTGAAAGTATAGAATTACTGAAGCTGTATCTCCTCTCATTATTGCTACCGATGGCTTCCTTTCTATTTTTCTGCTGATGTTCATTGCTCTGAAGGACTTTAGACCATACAGAACAGAGTCAGCATCTGATCATTTTTTTATATTTATATTCTTGCATTAAAAAATTTAAGGCAGGCTTTACTTTTTTATGTAGTTCATTAAATAGATCAAAAGTGAAGAAAATGCAACTAAATTAAAATTAGGCTTTCATATGAAATGTGTTATTTTTAAATGTCACTACATTGTAGTCATAAGACTTTTACAAATACTCTACAATCTACCTCAAGAAAATCTCATCAATGAAGTTCTAATTAGTGCCTAATTGAAATTTGTAGCTCTCCCAATTAAATACCAAGCAACAGCAAGCACATATGGAAGCTTAATTGCTTGTTTACATCTTCAAGGCCAAAACTGAAGCCGATTTGCGATACCAGCAGAAATGGCTTTGCCTGGAGCTCATTAATTCTGAAACCACAAAACAATGCTCCTATTTTCTTGTCTGTGGCTGTCCCTGAGCAATGTAGATCAATTAAAAGCTTTCTTCTTTTAAATTATATTTTTTATTTTTATTTTTTTGGCTTTTGTTCTGGTGCTGAATGAAGGGTTGGAAACGTTAAAACACTGCAGAGGTCAAGGACAGGAATTTCTGAAAAAAAAGTAGATGGCTTTGTTGGTTCACCCAGATATGGATATTCATTTCTCACCACTAGGATATTAGTTATAATAAAAGTCAGTGTTTCCAAAAGTAATTATTTGCTGATGGCTGTAGACTAAAATAAATGAAACCTGGTGCCCGCAGTCCAATTCCCACTGAACAGTATGTACAGTATCAGAAACAGCATTGCTAATTGAAATAATACATATAATTCTCCCCTTTAAGATATTAACTCAGACTAGTGAGATTAAATAAAGACATGGCTTTAGGGAACCGGCTGCACAGAGAGTCACAGCAGCTGCTTGGAATTTAGCCCCGTCAGGTTACTGAGCCCTGTCAGGTTACTGAGCTAGGCTAAACAGATCTGCCATTTGATAATTTAAATGAAAAAATAAGCATTCTCATAATTGTACTTTACGTAGACTGGGATAATATTAGATTTTTATATAGTGTTGGATTTCCTTTATTCGTTTCTCACTGAAGAACTGGTTCTGCGGTTGCATAGATTACAACACAGTGAGCAGGCTATTAGAGTTCAAAGTTAAAAAAAGTGGGGACACATCCTATTATTGTAAACCATGTATCAGCTCTGCAATATTTAAATAAGGCCAGCCTGACATGATCTTTCTACCTCTAAGTTTATGACTGACATTTAAGTAAAAGTGACCTTTTCATGCCGAAGCCAGTTAACAAGAGCAGTGTGTGACAAAGGATTGTGATTGGATCAAACAGTGCTAATCAAAACAATGGGTTATGCATGATATAAAATGTATGATATTTTATTGAATTGTTCGTGCATATAAGTGATAACACTGGTCTTGACAACATATTGTTACTGATTATTTGATCAGATATCCAAAAGAGGTACCTTATCACCAGAAGCCCTTGATACAGTATAAATTAGAGCCTTATTATGTGCAGTTTGGTAGGAGTAAATGTTTATCTCTGTATACATTACATGAGTTTACAGGCTTTTTATTTACAGTTGCCGTGGAACAGCAGTCATAGTAAGACATACCTCATGTAGTTAATAAGTAAACGTCTTCTCCGACTTCGACTCAGAACAGCTGTGCAAACCAGCCAGCCTAAACAATAAATTGTCTAGATTCCAAGAAAAAATAAATAAATAAATAAATAAATAATAATTTTAAAATAAAATATGTTCAATATAATAATTTGGAAAAGTGAGGAACCAGTGAAATATATCAAATACCTACCAACTAATACCCCTTTCACACACAAATACCGCTACTGAGCCGTCTTAGAGACGTTAAAAAAATTATTTAAAATACCCATTCACACAGCACGGAATTGCGCAATCTATGCCAGTATAATACCGTCATAACCCTTTCACACAGCCAAAAGGATCATGTGAGTACAACTTCCAAACATGTCAGTCAACAGATTCTTTTCATGGCAACGGAAACCAAACAACGTCACAAAACAAAAGAAGTAAGTTTGGCTGCATTTTGTTTGCTTTTCATTTTCATTTATATATTATACAATGTAACAGCCAGTTAAATTGTGTCAAATTGCAGGAGCTTCAGGCACAATGCAGGTCGTATTTTATTGCAAAGAAGGCGATACAATATATTTAAAAAAGAGAGTCCAGCTCTTCAGGCAAAAGCAGAGAGCGAAAATACGGTGGATGCTGGTATTAGCTATATATAAAGGATACTCTTATGAACTCTCGACTTGGAACACCAACGAGGTGATGTATTTTGGAACCAAACACTCCCAAGGTTTTCAGATAGTGAGTGGAAAAAATATTTCAGCATGGGCAGAGAAACCTTTGAGTAGCTGGCTGAACAACTGCCTCCAGTATACAGTCACGTATCCACACCCACCCACAGTACCAGCATAGCATTTCACACAGGCAGTTTCAGTGCCATAAAATATGATGTCTCTGTGTCGGTATAGGCAATTTACACAGACCAAAATGCAGCATCAGTGCCGGTCTGAGACGTCATAAATCGTCTGTGTGAAAGGGGTACAATTCTAACAAATAATATACACTCTTCACTCTTGTGGTTTTAGTCTGTCCAGAACACCTTGATACAGTTATAGCCTTTTTATGTACAGTATGGTTATTTCTACTCTTATGTAATATTAGTAATTTTACGGCTTATTGCAGTCATTTTCAGTAGGGAAACAATTCTACATATCTGGAAATAATCAAAATAATTTTTACAAATGCCCAAATAAAGTATATGGCCCATAACACACAGGTCAATGCCTTGCATTCAGAATGCTGGTTCACTCCTTGCTTACTCAACAATTGCTGTTAATTAATGTAAAACAGTAATATTTCATCATTGGAACCTGAGTGTGCTTTGTGAAGCTTGAAGGCCTTTTCGCCTACAGAAGAAGCAAAACATAAACGACTGCTTTCTGCCAAGCCACTAGCCCCCGTTTACACAGTCCTATTAGCTGCTGTTACATTTGGCACTGTGATATATAGTTTGTTCCAGCTTCTGTTATTATAATTATTAGTATTATTATTTCTTAGCAGACGCCCTTATCTAGGGCGACTTACAATTGTTACGAGATATCACATTATTTTTACATACAATGACATTATTTTTTATACATTATTTTTACATACAATTACCCATTTATACAGTTGGGTTTTTACTGGAGCAATCTAGGTAAAGTACCTTGATCAAGGGTACAGAAGCAGTGCCCCCCACCTGGGATTGAACCCAAGACCCTCTGGTCAAGAGTACAGAGCCCTAACCACTACTTAATTAATTTATTTGAAGACTTAGCTAATGCATCCTCCTTTAATGTGTTAACTATAATTTCTTACAATGACATTCATCAATTTAAATAAATACATAAATAAATAAATAATTCACCAAAAAGTCTTACCTTTAGTTGACCAATCATCTCCACCTTACTTCTTTCTTCATAATCTCTCAATCTCCCTCCTGAACCTGTTCATGACATCCCCAAATAATGTATTATCATGTCACCCCCTATTGTGTGAAACAGAGTAGTTATAAAATAATTATCTTTGTACGGTATTCCTAATATCTAGATTATGCCCCATAGTCAGGGTGAACAATTTGTCCATATCATCTTTATCAGTACCCAAAAGAGGAACCACTATGAACCCATTAAGACCCCAGGGGACCAGACAGCTCAGCCAAACACACTATATTTTTAATCATATAATGGTAATTGGTAATAATTTTAAAAAAGTATTTTCATATGCACTGTACTATTGGGATTAGTGCAGTACTACAGATAAGAACACAAATGAATCAGCATTTTTTTAAATTATTATTTTCTTAGTGTGGTTCATTTAGAAACAGTACCAACTAATTTTTAGGTACACATAGTTGACACATCTTTATAGTATCTCTCTGACAGATTAGTAAATAGTTTCAAAGTTTACAACTTTGATTGTAAACTTTGAAACAAAGCAACATTTTTTGTAAATCATGGTTTCACTAAAATCCGCTCCATCATTTCCTCTACACAGCAGTCTGATGGCTAAGCACTAAATCTTAATGACAAATGAAACCTCAGGTACTAAAATGTATAATAGTAGATGTTAAAGTGTGAATGATGTGGATAACATATATCTTTCACCCTAATAACCTCTCCATATTCCAGTAAAAATAATAGCATTGAAGGAAAACTACATCAGTGTTAAGTTATCGTAACCATGAGGCTTGGAAAAGGTTTATGATTAACCCTTTATAGGGCACACATAAAAGCTGACTTGCTAGAATTTTTCTTTGCTGATTTTATGAAAGACCCTAGCTCAAAAAGAGTTCTGAACCTCAAGTTGGAGGTATAGCTGTATATGTATGTAAACTAGCAATGAAACAGAACACAACACTTTCACTGCCAAAATGTTTAATCAAAGGACTATTTAAACACATATGCATACAACAGTGCTTTGCAATACAAACAATATTGATCTTTTATGTACAATAACATTGAACCATAAATATATAGGCTATATTTTTTTTTTGTTTTCAATAAAATATAAAATAATGTGAGTGGAGAATTCATGTTTTTTTTTGTGGTTTTGAGGCGTAACATCAAATACCAACAGTAACACATTCAAATCTCCCAGTTTATACCATGGAATTACTGATTGAGAGGTTAAAAAACATGTATTGAAGGAATATAAAAACAAATAAAATGTGATAACTAATTCATGACAGTATACTCCTTTCTATACTTTTTTATAGTCAGTTCATTTTAAACATGTTGAAACTGCAAACAAAATAATATTTGTACCATTAACTAATACTGAAATTACCTTGCTCATTACATAATCGTATCTATCAAAGACGGACGGTGCATTTGTTTGTGAATGTAAAAAATGTAATGTAAAATGTAATTTATTTACAGAAATACATAAAAACATAATTGAAGCATAATTAAAAATAATAAAATAAGATACAAATAATATAAAATGTAGTTTTGATTGCATAACACCTACAAATAAATCCACCGTAGCAAATTGAGAGTATTCATAGAACTGCAAAGACAAACAACCCTGACCAGGCTAGGAGACAGATTTGGCCATTACATACTACGAAATATTTTATGAACATAGCTTTATGACAGTCAAAAATACATATCATACTTAAAATCTATATACTTTTAACTATTTTTTTTATCTTGATTACCTTCAACAATATGTACATAAACACTAATATAACGCAACGCTTATGTTAATTTTCAAATTGCTCAGAAAACAGCGGAGACGAAAATGTAAGAACACTTATTTTGCTAAATGTCGCCATCTACAGGTGGTTTATATGATCAAACTTATTGAATAGATATGGTACTTTGCCTGAATGCAGAAGTTTCTGATTGGACACATTGAACATGTGACTTATACCTATGAAAACAAGGTGCCATATCTGTCCCTTAAACTGATAAAGGGTTAATGATGCCTTAACCAGTTCTGGTCAGAATCAGAACAAAATAACCTTGCCAGAACTGTTTGGCATAGAGACAAAACCAGACTGTCTGTGAATCTAAATCATGTTTCACTCGAATATTGTGCATATTTGAAATACTACAAAATAATGTTTCCAAGCTGCAAAGGTAAAACAGTTCAAGTTGGATGCAAATTATTATTGCAGATGCTTATGGTGGGGATAGTTTTGTGGATGAGATATTCATCTAAGGTGTTACTGATTGGATGTTCCAGGTTCCAGAGAAGTCTGGTCCTACTTAATCAGCTGCCACAGACCCTGAATAATGCATGTAGGCCTAAGGTGCTGCGTCGTGGTGAGAATATTATTAAAATCTAAAGTGCAGCCGGAGAAACTTGCGGCATTAGCAATAAAGCATACAACGTCTTTTACCTTGCTCAGATTGTAGCGATTTCTTTTTTGCTTATCTATTTCTATAATGTTGCTAATATTTTCTTAAATGTACCAGATATGTGTGTTTTTTGTTCTGTTTTGATTTTTGATTATTGGAATTAGCTGTGGTGTTCTATGTATGGGATGATATCTGTACACAGGATAAGAGGTACTGGAATTTGATACTGCACTGTGATTGGTTCATTTCTTATATGTGATTTATAATACAACAAATAATTACTTCTTAATATATTTACATAACATAATATAATTAAACATTACTTTTGGAGTGCAACAGTGAAGCACAAAACCCCTGATTTGAACCAAAGTAAAATAATTATTTCATTATTTTCATTAGAAATAATAGGCCAAGAAATACAATGAGAACATAAACATTAATCATAATTTTCTCTTGACAACTACTGCATGAATGACAACATCTCTATTGTATACGTTTAATCAAATATATTCCTTGTAAAGAAATCTTTTATCCCAACCAGGCCAGCTTCCCAGCACCAATTCTAGTCGTGTATTGTCTTCTGCATGCAATGTTTTGCTTGAATGAAGGAGAAAAATTAAGAGGTGCTAAAATGTGAATATACCTCATCCCATGATAACACTCACACAGATGAAAGAAAGTCCATTAGCAACTGAGCAACTGTATTATACACTCCAGGCTATATAGTTCTGACAGGCAGTACTGCATAATAATAGTTATTTATGAGAATTTCCAGAATCTAAACCTGTTAGGAAGAAATTGTGGCTAACACATGCTGTACTTTACAATGCCTATACAAGTTGAAACAAATGAAAAACAGCTTGCGTTTAACAATTCAGAGCATGTGGGTTTGAAGTCAATAGCAAACCATGATGGCTTCTTAAAATCTCAGCTCACAGTATGCCATTTTCTGTAAGCTCCAATGTTAAATCCAATGCTAAAGCCATGTTGCATTGTCAAGAACTGTAAACTGAAGTACCACATATTTTTATCCCCCGAGGGTAATTTCCAGTTCATGTTCTCCTACATTAGTGACATAAAATACCTAGTCAAACAGAACATTCTAAGAAAAGAAGATTGTTTAGAAGGCAATGTGAAAGTATATATATATATATATATATATATAGCGTTGGGCACATTACTGAAAAAAGTAGCGTATTACTTGTTACTCATTTCTCGTTTCTCCAGAAAAACTAATATAATGTCCTTATTACTTAATTAAAAAAGTAGTCCGTTATGTTACTCATTGTATTACTCGTTATATTCCTTTCTCTTGCCTTTTTCTACGAGACAGTTGTTGTGACTATTGTTTACTATTTAACTTTATGTCTGGTAATTCATTTATTATTATTATTATTATTATTATTTATTTCTTAGCAGACGCCCTTATCCAGGGCGACTTACAATTGTAAGCAAATACATTTCAAGTGTTACAGTACAGGTAATACAATAAGAGCAAGATAAATACAATGACAAGTTCAAGCAAGTACAAGTGTGACAAAATACAATTCAATACAGCAGATAAGTGACAGTGATAGTTACATCAAGATATGATTAAATACCAAATACTACAGTTTAAACATATGGCAGGTTACAGTACTCTGAAGTACAGGATTAAATGCAGTAAAGTAGGGGGCAGGTAAGAGTAAGTAAAGCAAATTTAAGGAAGGGTGAAAGTGTCCCAGGGGAAACAGAGGAGTTCTACAGGTGCTGTCTGAAGAGGTGAGTCTTAAGGAGGCGGAATGTGGTCAGGGACTGGGCGGTCCTGACATCTGTAGGTAGGTCATTCCACCACTGCGGAGCGAGGGTGGAGAAGGAGCGAGCTCTGGAGGCAGGGGCGTAGAGGAGGTAGAGCCAGTCTTCTAGTGCAGGCGGAGCGGAGAGGTCGAGTGGGGGTGTAGGGAGAGATGAGGGTCTGGAGGTAGCTGGGTGCAGTCTGGTCAAGGCATCTGTAGGCTAGTACAAGAGTCTTGAACTGGATGCGGGCGGTGATCGGTAGCCAGTGGAGTGAGCGGAGTAGTGGAGTTGCGTGGGAGAAGCGAGGCAGAGAGAACACCAGGCGGGCAGCAGAGTTCTGGATGAGCTGGAGCGGACGGGTGGCGGCCGCAGGGAGGCCAGCCAGGAGGGAGTTGCAGTAGTCTAGGCGGGAGAGTACCAAGGCCTGGACCAGGAGCTGGGTGGCGTAGTTGGTGAGGAAGGGTCGGATTCTTCGGATGTTGCTCAGGAAGAATCGGCAAGTGCGTGCCAGAGTGGAGATGTGCTGGGAATAAGAGAGGCAGGGGTCCAGGGTGACTCCGAGGTTCTTAGCGGAGGAAGAGGGAGAGAGTGTGGTAGATTCCAGAGGAACAGAGATAGAGAGATCAGAGGAGGGAGGAGGAGGGAAAGAAAAGGAGGTCAGATTTAGAGAGGTTAAGTTTGAGGTGATGCGAGTGCATCCAGGAGGAAATAGCAGACAGACAGGTAGAGATACGGGAGGAGATGGTGGAGTCAGAGGAGGGGAAGGAGAGGAAAATCTGAGCATCATCAGCATAGAAATGGTATGAGAAACCATAGGATGCGATGAGGGGCCCAGGGAGCGGGTGTAGAGAGAGAACAGGAGAGGACCCAAGACTGACCCTTGGGGACTCCTGTTAAGAGAGGGTGAGGTGTGGAGGTTGCTCCACGCCAGGTTACCTGGTAAGTGCGGTTGGAGAGGTAGGAGGAGAACCAGGCCAGAGCAGTGCCAGAGACTCCCAGGTCAGCGAGAGAGGACAGTAGAATAGAGTGATCAACAGTGTCAAAGGCAGCAGAGAGGTCGAGGAGAATTAGGACAGAGGAGAGAGAGGCAGCTCGGGCAGACTTAAGTGAGTTGGTGACAGACAGGAGGGCGGTTTCAGTGGAGTGAGCAGAGCGGAATCCAGATTGGAGAGGGTCGAGCAGAGAGTGGTTGGACAGGAAAGCAGAGAGCTGGCGGTGTACAGTCCGCTCAAGGGTTTTGGAGAGGAAGGGTAGGAGGGAGACAGGACGGTAGCTCTGGAGGGAGGTGGGGTCGAGGGTAGGTTTTTGAGGATGGGAGTGATAGAGGCTTTTTGAAGGCAGAGGAAAGAGACCAGAAAGTAGAGAGGTGTTGAGAAGGGAGGAGATGAAGGGAAGTAGAGCAGGAGCAGCAGCTTGAAAGAGGTGAGTGGGGAGGGTCCAGGGCACACGTGGTGGGTTTGTGACCCTGGAGCAGGGAGGAGAGGTCAGAGTCTGAGAGGGGCGAGAAGGTGGAGAAGGAGGGTGAGTTAGTAGGGGATGCAGTGGGTGTAGGGGTTGGAGCAGGAGGAGGTGAGGGGAGGAGAGGTGTTAAAGAGTTTGGGATATCTGAGATTTTAGAAGAGAAGAAGGAGGCAAAGTCATCAGGAGATAGAGGAGGGAGGAGGAGGGGGAGGGTTTAGGAGGGAGGAGAAGGTAGATGTGTCAAACAGGTTTATTAAATGTGTCAAACAGGTTTTTCAAACAAACAACTCTTAATAATTTACTGGATGTAGCAAATAGTAAATTGTAATCATTACAATACATGCGACTTTGTGGAAGTCATAAGGAGTGAAAATTTAAAAAAAGCAACTGAAGTTACATAATGGCTTTTTATGAGAGAATAACAAAACTGACAATGTATATAAAACATCGATACTTAACGTAATAGATACACACTTGGATTTTGTAGATACATATTACATATCAATGCATCAATTATACTGTAGTAGTTTTTGTATCCATGCAATTTGAGTCTTTAAAGCATACATTCAGTCAAACTATTTTAAAGGTTTTGTTTATAAATCTAAATAGTCTTTGTTGTATTGCATCAAAAGGTGCTTAGGCTGCTGAAGAAGAAGCTGTTTATGTACCTGGCAGGATCTCTGTTATGACTTTATTAAGCTCTGTACTCAAGCCAGTTAATCCTGATTGTGCATACACATGCAATATATATATATATATGGACTGGAGAGGAGGCTCATAGTGGGAAACTATGGCCCCCGAGGGAAGAACTATAGTTACCAACAGGGGGCTATAATGCCCGAAGCCGCTGGATGAGGTCACTGTCCCCTGGAGGTAACTATAGTTCTTCTCGAGGGTCCTTTAGTTTCCCGCTATGAGTCCATATTTGTTTTATGAATTAGTCAAGAAAGTAAGTGAGGCAAGGTTGTGTACTAAAAATGATTTGATATATTCTGTTTAAATAAATAACTTTCTCACTGCGGCATACAATTCTCAGAGGAGTCCGTTGAGTTTGTGAACGTCGTAGTTGTTTACATCGTCGAGTTAGATTTGTTTGAATTTTAGGAAGTCAGACAACACTGAAAGTGAAGTTTTTATTTTTGCAGTATATTTGTTTTGTATATTTTGTAATTAATTTTCTGTAACGTCAAAAAATAGCTGTCCATCGAAATGCAGGATTGTCTGACATTTTGCTTTGTTCACATGAAATCACATGACTTGAGCTCAGTATTTTGTTATACCAAGGAACAATACTATTCAAACAATCAAACAATCTGCTCACTATTTAAAATGTAAATAACATTATGTATGTGCCCAATGAGCTACTGATGTAAAACATAGACTGTTGCGTTTTCATTGTGCTTCAATATATATATATATGAAAGGACAAACAATTTAATGTAAGTTGGAGTTTTATTCAGGAACATCATATAAACCATCTACATAACCGAAAGATTATAAATAAATGGACATTTGAACAGACATATATATGTATTATATACAGACATATTACAAAAACCGCATCCTCAAAAAACGGTACAAAATGAAATAAACAAATACTTTTTTTAATAAATGGGTTTATATTGCCTGCATAACAAAGCACAACTGAAGCTATACGTTTATATAGAGACATAATATAATTGAAATGACATGAATAAATAAACAATTGAACAGAATGGGCTTCAGTCAAATATGTGTATATACAGTTATATAATGTACATACAAAACTGTACAACTGAAACAATGGAAATAAGTATCACATTTTTAAAATAAATGGGCTTATATTGCCTACATAACAAAGTGCAACTGAAGCTATGTGTTTATATACAGACATACTATAATTGAGATGACAGGAATAAACATTTCAACAGAATGAGCTTCATTTACAATTGTTTACAAAGTTTAAGTGCTGGCACAAATCACATAGATACTGAGCTTTTCAAAATATGCAGTGCACTTACTGCATTGTCCGTCTTTGCTGCATCAGAATCTTGTTTGGTAAAATTTACAGTAATCCCAAACACTCTTTTCTTTCCTGCTTCTTCAGCGATCCATTTGCAATGTGTATTGGGGTAACACTGAATTTCTTATAAAAACGTGTGAATTATAGTAACCAGTGCAGACAGACAGTCTGGCGTTGTGAGCTGTCAAGGCTGACTGTTGGGCAATCAGAAGCTCATTGAAACAATAGAAATGTCAACAGACTTGAGGAATGCAGACTGATCAAACTTCAATACAGCTGCAAGTCCGCGCCTGGTCGGAATAGGTATGACAGTATTTTATCTCGCTAATTTTTGCAGCTACGTGATTCTTTCTTTGTCAAGGGAATTAGTACATATATTTAGGAAAAGTCAGGAAAGCACAGCTCCGTATCTTAAACACATGCACCACAATTTAAATTGAAATTCCAAAAATGGTCAAAATGACTTCCTTGGTCATTCTAGTGTTAATACAAATATCAAGGGACCAGCAACACAATTTGTATTATCAGTAATTCTCATTATCGGGAGTTTTTTTTTTTTAAGCTACAGTAACACTGAAATCACATTTCAATTACAGAACAATGAAAAGTATAATACATTAAAAATACTTTGCATTTTATTGAAAATACGTTAACTTTTAAAAAGTATACTTCAACAACTTGAAATCTGCATGTCCCATTCTGAACATGGGGATTTTTAAACCACAAAAGCATTCTCAGAAAAGGCGTTCTCAACATCAGTGTATTGAGCAAATCAGAAACACTCACAACTGGCATCCACAGTTTTACTGTTCATAGGCCTGGATTATTTTATCCTGCTTTTATAGAAGGGTTGACAAAGTGAGTGGGAATGTTGAATCTGCAGCAAAATCTAACCCTAACCCTAACCCTAACCCTATTCTTTTACTTGTACGGTGTTGCATTATCCACCACTTTCAACACCTCCACTTTTGTCTGCAAGGATAGTGCACATTTTTGCATGAGCACTATGGCAACTCGAAATGCATCATAAGATCTGTAGTCCCCAAACAGCACTTAAATACAGTACAGAGGTGCTAATCTGGATGAAAGCTAATACATTTCCCAATATCCTTTACACTTAGCTGTTTGAACTAGGGCATTTTGTTTTATTCACATTTTTCTCACCTGGGAGAGCTCCAAAAATTTTTTTGCACTAACATGAATAAGTGAATACATATTATAAGAAGTCATTTACAATAAGCGACTGCTGAATTTGTCCGGGACCTTGTAGAAAAATCATATTATCAGGAAATTAGTCTGAGTTTGTTTTAATGAGAATTGACTGTGTGTGTATATATATATATATATATATATATATATATATATATATATATATATATATATATATATATAGGTTACGTGTCACAATACATATTGGATAAATAGTTTAACAGTTTAAGAGAATATATGACCATACAGCGGTGCAAATTGTTTTGAAAGTTTTGCACCAGATAGCCTACTACTGCTAACTTATCAAACCCTGTCCTAATCAAGCCTCCCCCTTCTTTTTTAGTGTTTTATGGATGAATGTGGGTGGGTCATGTCATTAGTCAAGACATCTATTGTTGCTAAGGAATAAAAAAGCACCAAATTTGCACCCTTTGCCATAACGTCATGCACTGTAGCAGGATAGCTTGTGGGTGACGTCAGACCAGGAAGAAGACCGGACACAGTATTGATTTATTAAACAAATGGAAACAACAGTGAAACAAAACAAAACACTTTCACGAAACAGCTCACCAAGCAATATAAAGGTTTAAACAAAAATAGCTCACAGACACAAAAACACTACACTTGGTTCTGCCAGCACGAGTAGCAATTGTTATTATTTTATCTTTTCTCTCTCTCCCGTTCTCTTGAACACAACCCCAAGTGCATGAATTGTGCCTCTTTTAAGCAGCTGTTCTGGCACTTGATTGCTAATCATTCAATCTGGCCCTGTTTGCACATGAAGTGATTCTGCAATCCCTGTGCCCACATACTAATATATACTGTATATATATATAAAATGTTTTCTAATTGCTCAGCAGAACATTTTGCTTATATTGATTTGGTAATTTGGTTAGGAAAAGTTTCAGCTTTTGAAAAAAAAGAAAAAAAAGTTTAACCACAGTTTAGAAAACCATGCCTAAAAAAACAGCCATATAAATACATACAGCACATTAATCATTTTTGATATGCGATATTTTTACAGTGTCTATAATTTTATGCACAACATTTTCCTTTTCTTTATTGCAGTCTGTGGCAGGATGGCTTGCAGTGGTGAGGTGTGGTGACGTCACGGACCAGGAAGTAACTGAACCAAAACAATGGATGGGCGGGTGAAGCTGAATGCTACTGCGGTCAGCGTATTTAATAAATAATAATACAAAACAAAAGATTTAAACAAATAACAAAACACAAAACAAAAAGAGATGGCCAAACAAATAAACAGAAACAAGTATATTTTAAATATAGCAATTGTTTTTCTTTCACTCGCTCTCCCGTGTTCTCCCATACTCTCCTCTGTACACTCTCCCTCGCAGCACGGACAGCTGCAGGTTCTTATACTCTGGCCGAGGGGTTAACTAGCTGTTAATTATTTTATTACCCCTCAGCCACAGTCTGCACGCGTTTGGTAAGGATGCGTGACTGTCAGCTAGTTAAATAATCAGTAGCTGATCAGTCATGCATCCTCATGGGGTTTTTAAATATACAAACACAATAAGAAATACGCTGCGCTGTTATCCGCGCCGCAAACAATAATATAAATAATAAATAAATACATAGGGGCGGGACACTCCGCCACACATGCCCCTATAGCAGCACACATGGCCTTCGGCCACCTCTCCCCTTAGTCCCTAAAGTCCCGGCTAGCAGTCGGCCCAGGAACAGGGGAAGCAAGGTGTCTCGAGGCGACCACGGCGGGATGTCCTCCTCCCACCCCAACAACTGTAGCGTCCCAGTGGACCACGCACAGACCGGCTCCTCCGGCCAAGGAAATTTTGGGGGTGGTCTCCAGACCTGCCCCCCCTTCTTCATGGCCGGCAGCTCCCCTCCGTGGGGCTCCGGCCACCCTTTCTCCTGCAGCGAAATTGCTGCGGGGGGAGCTGGTCTCCTGACCTCCCCTCCCCTTCTTCATGGCCAGCAGCTCCCCTCCGTGGGGCTCCGGCCACCCTTTCTCCTGCAGTGAAATTGCTGCGGGGGGAGCTGGTCTCCTGCCCTCCCCCCCCCTTCTTCATGGCTGGCAGCTGCCCTTCATGGGGCTCCAGCCACATGAAGGGCAGCTGCCCTTCATGGGGGCTCCAGCCACAGTATTTCCTGCCGCGAAAGTGCGGCTGGGCGAGCTGGTCTTCTGACCTCCCCCCCTTCTTCGTGGCCAGCAGCTGCCCTCCATGGGGCTCAAGCCACAGTATTTCCTGCCGCGAAAGTGCGGCTGGGGGAACTGGTCTCCTGACATCCCCCCCACTTCTTCGTTGGCGGCAGCTCCCCTTCATGGGGCTCCAGCCACAGTATTTCCTGCTACATGGCAGGACTGGTAGCAAACCCAGGCAAAACAGGACCCTCGGGAGGTGACGGCAGCAGCAGCGGACCCTCGGGAGGCGACGGCAGCAGCAGCGGACCCTCGGGAGGTGAACTCGGGAGGGGAGCCCCTGGCCATGGAGGCGGCAGCGGGAGCTCCACTTCTCCCTCGTACCCTGTAACTGGTGGCTCTCCAGGTGATGCGGAGCAACAGGCCGCCCCAGGCGATGCGGAGCAACCGGCAGCCCCAGGCGATGCGGAGCAACAGGCAGCCCCAGGCGATGTGGAGCAACAGGCAGCCCCAGGCGATGCGGAGCAACAGGCAGCCCCAGGCGTTGCGGAGCAGGCATCCTTGGGCGGTGCGGAGCAGGCATCCTTGGGTGGTGCGAAGCAGGCATCCTTGGGCGGTGCGAGGCAGGCATCCTTGGGTGGTGCGAGGCAGGCATCCTTGGGCGGTGCGAGGCAGGCATCCTTGGGCGGTGGGGGCAGGGCAGGAGCAATCCTTCCCATGACGGTGGATGTGTAACCAGCAGGTATTCACCCTCTGCTGGTGGAGGTGGAGATGGAACCAGCAGGTATTCACCCTCTGCTGGTGGAGGTGGGAGGGGCAAGCAGTCCTCCCACGGCGGTTGAGGCGGAACCAGCAGGTATTCACCCTCTGCTGGTGGAGGTGGTGGAGACAGAGGCAGCGCGTGCTGCTCTGCTCCTGGTGGTGGTGGAGACAGAGGCAGCTCCTGCTGCTCTGCTCCTGGCGGTGGTGGAGACAGAGGCAGCTCCTTCTGCTCTGCTCCTAGCTGTGGTGGAGACAGAGGCAGCTCCTGCTGCTCTGCTCCTGGCGGTGGTGGAGACAGAGGCAGCTCCTGCTGCTCTGCTCCTAGCGGTGGTGGAGACAGAGGCAGCTCCTGCTGCTCTGCTCCTGGCGGTGGTGGAGACAGAGGCAGCTCCTTCTGCTCTGCTCCTAGCGGTGGTGGAGACAGGGGCAGCTCCTGCTGCTCTGCTCCTGGCGGTGGTGGAGACAGAGGCAGCTCCTGCAGCTCTGCTCCTGGCAGTGGTGGAGACAGAGGCAGCTCGTGCTGCTCTACTCCTGGTAGTGGTGGAGACAGAGGCAGCTCCTGCTGCTCTGCTCCTGGTGCTGGAGACAGTGGCGAGGGCTCCTCACCCTCTGGCGTTGGAGATGTCAGCAATGGCTCCTCTCCCTCTGGCACTGGAGACGGCAGCAATGGCTCCTCTCCCTCTGGCGTTGGAGACGGCAGCAATGGCTCCTCTCCCTCTGGCGTTGGAGACGGCAGCAATGGCTCCTCTCCCTCTGGCGTTGGAGACGGCAGCAATGGCTCCTCTCCTCTGGCGTTGGAGACGACAGCAATGGCTCCTCTCCCTCTGGCGTTGGAGACGGCAGCAATGGCTCCTCTCCCTCTTGCGCTGGAGACGGCAGCAATGGCTCCTCTCCCTCTGGTGTTGGAAACGGCAGCAATGGCTCCTCTCCCTCTGGCACGGGACACAGCAGCGGGGCCCCTCCCATATCTGCAGCCAGGTAGTTGAGCACCATGGCTGCGATGTCTGGGAGGGATACTGGGTGGTGTTGCTGTTCCCAGGCCTCCCAGCGCTCCCCATCTCTCACCCACAGGAGGTTGATTGCAGCAGGGAGGGCCTCCACAATATCCCTCTCAGGCTCCGCCAGCCAGTCCCAGATCCCCTCTGAGGACAGTGGACCAGTCCACCTCGGAGGATGCAGAGGCAGCTCCTGCTCCTTTCCCTCGGATGGTGGTTGTGGAGGTGAAACCAGCAGATATTCTTCCCCTGCTAGTGGAGCCTTGGGCTGTGGATGCTCGGCCTCCCCCCTCTGTGGCTGTGGACGGACCGACCCCTCATCCTCCGGTTCCTGCTCTGGGCCATCTTCCTCCCACATGGACGCAGGATGTTCAGGCTCCTCCCTCACCTGCCATGGAGGGGGTTGGTCGGGTGCTACATGCCCGACCTCACCAACGGCAAAGCACCATTCCTCACGCCTCAGACAGGTGAGGCAGACGTCTTGCACAGCAGAGACCCGGCGGGACTTGCGACCAGCCCCGCGCAGTTGCACTTGCTGCTGCTGTTTCCTCCTTCCACTTCTTCCCATTACATGTACATGTGAATGACATCTTGTAAATTACACCAGAATCTTAACTAAAGTCTACTCCTCAATTATGATCAAATGCTATATGTAAATAAGCACCAAACAACAACACAATACACATAAGCATGTTACCTGACAAGCAATAATCTCATGGAGTGGCATGAAGTATTTAAAACTTCTCGTCAACCTTTGTCATTGTAGGTTCCATGATCCACTGTATGTAGTTCACAATAAAATGTCATACTTTGATTTTTTGATACATGCTGTACCTCTTCCCTACCATTTCATGTAGGTCTGTCCAACTAGATTTCAATGAATGTATTTTAATAATTTCCAAACTCCATGCAGGACCCTTAGTATGGAATGGAAAGATTTCCAAGGAGCAGCATGTTTCTTGTAAGAATTATTTAATAGATTAGATACATTTCTGCATCCTGGTACCTGTCCTGCAAGTCACATAGTAAAATTGCAGTTATATCATTTAAAATTACAACATATTAAGTGATTAAGTATCAGTAAGCCATAGTGACTTTATCTGTTGTGTTGCTGGTGCAAAAAGGAGACATTTATATTTTTAAACAGTGGACTGCACTAGCACAGTGCAGGGAAAAGGTCCATAAGGAAGGACAACTTTTAAACAGTATAATAGCGATTACATACTTTTTTTTAGTGAAGAAATTTGAATATTGCACACAGAAATAAAGTGAGCCTAGGTTGGTTTTCTGATATATCTGCCAGCAGATGCAGAAAAAATACTAAATTCTTGCACATACTATTAATTTTTTTTTTTACAGATGCTATTAGATTTTCTTGGTTTTACTTAAACATACCCGAGACAGCCTTTTAATGCCACTATCCTCACCCCTTACCACATGTTAAAGGTGTCTATGCTATAGAAAAGCCTTGATATTTCCAAAAGGGAACATTTAAAGTAACAAATGTGCTTCTATATGTGAGCCAAAATGTAGTTCCCTAACTATGAAACATACATCACAAAGTCTTTGGCAATACAAAAGCATACAGTATGATTTCTTTTTCATATGGAGGGTGACTCGTTCTAAATAACTACAGTATATAGGTTATGATAAGGTCATAATTATTGGCACTTTAATTTTAATTTACATACTTTTCATAAAGTATTAAAATGTAACTGATATTACCTGTCCACTCTCAATTTTAGTAACTTGAAAACATGTTTGAAGACACTAATTACCATTACTGGAATTAAATTGCACTTTTTAGGGGGGGGGGGGGGTTCAGTTAAACCCTGACAAAAGTAGTATGAATTAAGAGGGCAAATGTGAGTTTAGTTCAGTTTACCGGTGAAGGGAGGACTGAGTCAATTAGCAAAAGGTTTTCTTTCAAAGTAAAGTATCTGTGTTTGGTTCCCTGGAGAGTGTCCTTTTAGTAATGTAGCACTGTGGAAAGCTATGAAAAAAAGGAAGGAGTAGCGTGCATCTACTCCTGCATTGGGAAATGATTCTCCGAGTTCAGTGCCAGGGTGGTATTGCTGTATTTTAAAGCTGGTCTGTTAAGACATTTATTCTTTTCTTTACATGCTAATTGCTATTGAGTACATGTTTATTTATGAAGGCTTTCAGTTTTCAAGTTTTTGCTGCATGTCAGGTGTTCATCTTTCTGCCTTTTAGT
This sequence comes from Acipenser oxyrinchus oxyrinchus, assembly GCA_030684275.1. Lineage (NCBI taxonomy): Eukaryota > Metazoa > Chordata > Actinopteri > Acipenseriformes > Acipenseridae > Acipenser > Acipenser oxyrinchus. The sequence goes on from CM060254.1 coordinate 28,079,959, forward strand.
ATGCAAAGGCTATTCAAACAAATTAGGATGTAGAACAGTCATTAAAGGAGTGTCCATTTATGGGATTTTTTTTTAAATGTTACATGCTGTGGTACAGTATATTTTTCACCTACAAATGTTCATTAAAGAGAAACTTGGAACAAGTCTGAAATGTTTTTGTAAATTGGGATGTTAAACAATAAGCACTCATGTTCATTATTATTTAGCAACTTTCACTTTTTCCTTCCTCTTTTTCTTCAGCTCTTTTGGCTGCAAGAACCTTCATAGTGACAGTAGATGATATTTAACTTTTTGAAGATCCTGCCTTTTGATTACTTGACATTCTGCTGAAAATGGTTATGTACAACAAAAGAAACACAAATTAAAACAAAATTGCAGCAAATGTCACCTAATTTGTTTATCCCCTAAGACAAAATGAAGCTGAAGAATATTTAGCTTCGTATCTGGTGCAGTATCATGAAAAACTCTTTGTATTTTATCCTATTCGGCTCACTCCACACTTGAAAATTAGTTTACTTACTCAATCTGAAATACAGCAGATTCCCAGTGCTTGGAAAAAGAGGAAATCACTATACAATTATAGAAATAATCACACTTCCTGAAATCAGCAATGAATAGCAATGATCCTGAGATGTTTCCCTGTGACTGAAAGGGGTCATGAGTTTAAGGAGCACCAATTAGAAAGTCTTTTCACTGTAACTTTTGAGTTTGTAATCATTATCATTACCATTATTTTGGAATGGTATCAACTTGTAAATGTCAAACCTCAATGTATTATTTGTTTTCATTAACTTTGTTGACATAATCAATGTTTTTTAATCATCTCTACCAGACCGTATCTACTGTATCTATCTCAAACAGATGGTATAGTCAACCGTTTCAGCTAATGTCTTCATCAGAGTTATGACCCCATTCACACATATGTATTTGCAAGTCATCACTGATCTTTCTCAAATCAACAGCATGCAATGCATCCCCATTATTCTCTGCTGTTTGCCACTTTTATTCAGATTTGATACTACATTACACCCCAATGATGTCTGCTGGGTTTGTTTCTCCAAATCTGGCATAACCCTCTGTGCTGCTCACTATAAATGACAACAGAGAGGCTCTTGTCTCAACATGCGACCCACCCAATGTGCTGCATTCTCTTGCTGCCTGATCAGCCAGCTTGCAAAGGCAATGAGTCCTATTTAATATCCCCCTTTGACTGAAATGTGAGCACTACTGAAATTGCTTTATAACTACATCCTGTAGCTCCATCACAATATTGAAATATTAATTGCTACTCTTTCTCCCTCCAACCCTTTTGCTGAATGCATCCATTATTTAGAAGTGTACAACATTCCATGCAAATGCAATAGTATAACATGTGCAAAGCTGTGTTTTTACGATCAGTGGTAAAATCAAACAGTGATTTCTTAATTTAAAAAATAGGTTACATTTTGAAAAATACTGCCTGGAACGCGAAAGACAAAAAGAAAAAAAAAACAAAAAAAAAAACACTCAGGCATCCTTTACCAGACATGAATATTACCCAATGGACTATGAACCTCACTGGGCTACATTCTTGTTTCAGTGCAACAGGGGAAAAAATCCAGGATGTTCTACTCATTTCCTCAAGTTTCTTTTTTGTCTAATGAGAAATGAATCGTAAGCTCTGGAACATACAAGAACATACTGACCCCTTAATGCCTTTATCCCTCTTACTCATTCATAAATACACTGTGCTGATGTAGAAAACACTGGAAAGCTGAACAGAAAAATGTCATCTGTCAATAGATGTTGATTAATGAAGACCATGAAGCAGGTAATTCAATGGGCATCATCTAGAGAACCCCCAGACCCATGATGTCAGTCATACAATCTTGCTTATTGCACCCCTGCAAACTTTTATTGTGCAGCACCAGCAGTACCATGAAGAGGGTGACTTAACAGCTATCTATCTATCTATCTATCTATCTATCTATCTATCTATCTATCTATCTATCTATCTATCTATCTATCTATCTATCTATCTATCTATATACAATATATATATATATATATATATATATATATATATATATATATATATATATATATATAACACTACCCTCCCTTGGGTTAAACAAGTAAGAAAAGCAATTAGAATTGCTATCCATTATGGGAGGGCCAACTAATTAACTGTGAAATTGAAAAAAAACATAAATGTTTTTTTATTTTTTTCACCCTGATGCCCATAGAAATTCCTACAAGTCTCAAATCATTTTCAATAATGTGGAAAGAAAATTGAAAGGGGATTTCCTGTAGATGTGCAAGATAAACAGAAATTTCCCCTTTACAGTTAATGTGGAGCAGCACTGCAATGCATCGCTCGCAAGCCTCAATTTGAGGGAAGGCAGATTTTAAACCTGATACAGTCAGCACCAACTTTACAGTGCTTAATATCTTTCAACATCATCTATAAAGTCGGTTGGGAGTCATTTACTCTTCGACAGATAAGCAGCATTATGTTATTAAAGCAGTATCAGATAATGAAGTACCTACTGAACCAAGTTACTTCTGGAATGTAACTTTTTATTCTGTTCAAAAACTGTATACTGCAGCAGAAAAGACAAATCACTGAAATAACCTTTGTTTACAGAACTTTTAATTAACTGCAGAAATCTGCAGAAGCTGAGAACCGTGACAGAACAGAGATTCATCCAGAGACATGTGTAGAATCAATCTGCTATACAATGTTAATCAAGAGTTTATTTATGTTAGGAACACATTCATGACATATACACAGAATCCCTGATTGGTGACCAGGTGCTCTACCAGATGAGCTTCATGTCACAATACCACTTTATCACAGAAAGAAAATCTTATGTCATACATATGGATTACTTAGGATACCTTAAGCATACATGTTTCTATCTCCCTGAGTCTGCAATATTTGCTAAGAGTTAAATTTTGCTATATCTTATTTTTGTGTTGTTTATAAGGTGGCAGTATACTTGCGTTATTGCATTCTAAATAGTATATTGGTAGTACACAAGGTGTGTACATTATACATGGGATATATACTGTACACATGCCTGCTAATCTGTATGTATCAATTCACAGTCAAATGTGCTTATGGAAACCATGCAAGGGACCATCATTCATATTTTGTAACATTATATGCTGTGAGCGAAGTGGCAAATGTACAAATTTCTGTCCTATTAGGTAGGCTGCAATTCATGCACTTTATACTAGTACTGTACATGAAAACCCATCTTTTAAAAGCAATAATGCAAATGACATCCTGGCTCAGCGTGTGTTACAGATGTCAAAAAAAAAAAAAAATTGAAATGACTTACAGATATCCATCTTTATCTTTAACTGCCATAGGAGACAAATAGAACTTGATAATGCCACTTCTAAAATACCTGTTAATTTTATTGGCCTACAGTATCAAATTCAAGCCATGTAATTGCTTTAATATTGCAAAAAGCAGGCTAATGTTAAGGTAATTATTCCAAATCCTTTTTTTTCACAAAAACAATCTTCACATTTGTACAGTGGTTTGAAACTGCTGGAAGAACCACAGGTGTATTACAAATTGTTTAGATTTCACCACTAGAAATTCATAATGGGTATCCTTTTTTTGGGGAGGGGGGGGGGGGGGTGGGGGTAGATATAGCACCCCTATGGAGCAGGCATTACCACTAAAGCCACGCCCAGCAATATTGTTTAGATGATATAGAATCAAATGTACTGTGTTATAGTAAAATGTTTACTTAATTCAAAAGGTTTAAAACTTAAAACTATAACAAAATTTTGATGGACATCAGATTTAGAAAATAGAGATTTGGAAGTATTCATTTTAATAATCCTCCACTATGATCTCTTCTGAATAACCTGTGTATATGTGATAAATATAATTAAATTAAAAGAAAAGAAAACAAACATCTGTTCACCAGCTGCTAAAAAAAAATAATTAGCCTGTAAATATGTCAAAAGATCAGATTGAAGGCTCACATTTTTAAATCTGACAGATTTATACATTAACTTAATGTTGGCTTACATTTGGGAGCTGTTAATGAGCTAAGACCAGGAACAACAAACAAGTGAGCTCATGTCAGAGGCCATGCATGTGGGTGATTTGGGTCATACAATGAAGGTATACCGACTGGCAAACTCTGCTGAACACTAATAATCTCTTTATGGGGTTTTATAACACATGCACATCTGAGTTTTCCCATGCCTAGTTCAGCCCACAATATTCTTGAGTGCAGATTTACTGAGAGTTATCTTGATTTATTTTTCTCTTAAATTTATAACATATTTAAAATAGCATTGCACAGTTATGTTCATTAACACAGTTTTAATCTAAGCGAATCTGTTAAATGGAACAAACCAAAAAAAACATTACATATCGACAGAAATATTCATCCATCCATTATCATTAACCGCTTACTCCTTTACAGAGTCGCAGTGAGCCGGAGCCTAACCCGGCACACACAGGGCACAAGGCAAGACTACACCCTGGATGGGACACCAGTCCATCACACACACACGGCAATTTAGAGTGATCAATCAACCTGGACAGCATGTCTTTGGACTGCGGGAGGAAACCGGAGTACCCGGAGAAAACCCATGCAAACACGGGGAGAACATGCAAACTCCACACAGACAGTACCCTGGGCCGGATTCGAACCTAAGACCCTGGCGCTGTGAGGCAGCAACGCTAAGCACTACGCCACTGTGCCGCCCTAGATAGAAATATACTTAATTGTTAGTACTGACTCCCTTAACTAGCGCGAAGTATTTGCTTAACTAATTTGACACGTTACCTTACATGTCTGTAATAACACAGTCAATACACAGATGGTTGTGCAATTACAATGCAATATCATGATTAGGGATGTGATTTTGTCATGGTAAAAATATATAAAAATCATTGCACAGTCATGGCTAAAAATAGACAATTTCACAGAATGGTCACAGCTACAAAGATTTGAACTTAAATATATTTATTCATGTAATATACGGTAATATTTTAGCATCTGTGCAAAGTAAACATATTTTGAATGTATTTAATGGGCTCTATTCTGATGAAATGATATTGCAAACGCAATGGTTAAAGTCAAAGTAAATCGCGTCACTCGCCGACAGAATACATAAAACACGCTTCACGACACAGGAGATTGCTATATTAATAGAAGAGGTAGAGGCACGTAGGGCAATAAGTTATTATTTATAATAATTATACAAGGTACATATTTTCATGAGCATTGACATTGCCACATGTAAAGTGTAAAATGCTTACTACCCTCCCTGATCTGTCTACCAGTAGCAGCAGCTGATTCATTTTCTAGCAGGACATGAGGTGGCGCAACATGTTCCCTCTGAGCTTGTAATGTACTAGAGTTTCAATATAACCAGGGCTTAAATTCTCATGGAATATTTCATTGATACATTTTCACGTGTGTGTTGTCAAATTTGAACATAGTTTGCTGGAAAAGATTTCTATTTATTTTCAAAAAGGTTACAAAAAAAGTGGCGGAACTCCGGTTTTTGTTCCGGTTACCAAAAAAAAGTGCAGGAATGCCGTTCTGGTGCATTCCGCCAGTACTCGAGCACTGTACAATATACTAAATGAACGGATCAAATGACCACCGTGACAAAATCACATCCCTAATCGTGATTCATTACAAAATGAGAAATGCTGGCAGTAATGTGTAATTACTGTAGTTATACATGTGATTTTTATTTATGATGTAATTGCTATGTAACTACATACGCAAATCACAGTGTAGTTAGATACACTTAATGTTAACCTTTACATATTTTGGGAGTGTCTATTTGAAAATGAATAACAGAACAATACACAATCTCGGTAATAATATCCTGTGAGAGTAGTATGACTCAGCAAATTCAAATCTAGGATGTAAATATCTGTCCTTCAAAGAGCAACTAATTGCAGTTGCACGGTATTCAAAGACCCCCATTGAGAAAGGAAACGGAAAGATCAAAATGTGTCCAGTGCACCAGCAACCATAAGACTTCTTTGTTTATTGCATTTTAAAAGTTCAATAACCAAAGTTGTCTGATCTGAGACAGATAATACAGATATGCAAGCAAACAGTACTTTGATGTTCTGTGTCACCCTCTCCCTTGATGTTGACCCCAGAGCTAAAACGAGGAGAACAGACTGTGTTGGCGGAACCCTGGAAACGTTAAGAGTGCTGACAGTGCTTCTGAGGCCAGGTTAAAGGCAAACACATTTCTTTTCAAAACAGAATTTTGTTTCAGAACTTTAGAGTAACCAAGCTCTTTTTTTCTAAACATGCTTTCTTCCGTTTTTATAAATGTACATGCTGTCCAAAAGTTTACCTCCACTTGTGGTCCTGGGTGTCATTTTCTACTCCCCACCCTCCTAGTTTTGACTGTGTTGTAAATCCTAGAGAAACCATGTAAGAAGCTACACCCAAGAGAAGAAAAGATTGCTGCAAACCTCTTAAGAAAAGCCTTAACCCATTGGATTTGGGAAATATATTTTACAAAAATGATTCTGTATTGCTGAGATTCAATAGGATCATACAGGATGTTGTTAGTAAACATCAGATAATAATTAGCACATAAATATATCTGTCGGTTAGATAAGGGTTTCCCAGTCCTGGTCCTGGGGACCCCCTGTGTCTGCTGGTTTTCATTCCAACTGAGTTCTCAATTACTTAATTGAACCCTTAATTGAACTATTCATTAGCTTAGTTAGACCCTGTGACCGAGCAGCTGTTGAGTGGCGTGTGACTAGCAGTTATTTGTAAGTTTAGTTTTCTCTCTCCTCGCTCTCTCCGCTCTCACGCCTAATACACTCTCAAAGGTAGAGAGCTGCAGGTTTATATACAGTGACCATCTCCCGATTAGCAACAATGAATCAATTAATTAACTCGGGAGATGGCCACCGTCTGCACAAGTTTAATAAGGATGCATGACTGTCAGCCAGCTAAATAAATCACTAGCTGATCAGTCACGCATCCTCATGGGGTTTTTAAATTATAAAAACAATAACAAATACGCGGCGCTTTGACCTGCGCCGCAAACAAAAATACAAATAATAATACAAATATATATATAGGGGCGGGACACTCTGCCACAGACCCTTTTAATTGTTGGAGATTTCAAGTTAACTATACAATTTTAAGTAACTTGAAATCGGCAACTTTTAGAAGCTGAGAACAATGAAAAAGGTTAGTTCAATTAAGGGTTTGATTAAGTAATTGAGAACTCAGTTGGAATGAAAACCAGCAGACACAGGGGTCCCCAGGACGAGGATTGGGAAACCCTGGGTTAGATGATAGGCAGTGTGGTCCAGTGGTTAAAGAAAAGGACTTGTAACCAGGAGGTCCCTGGTTCAAATCCCACCTCAACCACTGACTCATTGTGTGACCCTGAGCAAGTCACTTAACTTCCTTGTGCTCCGTCTTTCGGGTGAGACGTAATTGTAAGTGACTCTGCAGCTGATGCATAGTTCACACTCCCTAATTTCTGTAAGTCACCTTGGATAAAGTTGTCTGCTAAATAAACAAATTTGTTTACACATAGTCAGAAAGGGCAAAGCAGATTCAAAGTTGATCTAGCAACATATGGTTTTATTAAACAAAAAGAAAACTAGTATTATGAACAGAGTACTTGGTTCATGTATTGAAGGAGATAATTGCAATTCCAACACATTTTCCATTGCAAGATTAAGCAGAGACATTTAATTATCTAGAATCAATCATTGAAGTTAATTTTGATGACACTAGACCAATCTTTGACCTACAGTAACAGAGTTATAAAATGCTTGAGAACATCTTTGCGGTCCATTTATTCAGTGCCTGTCAGGCGTGTCAGGTCCAATTTATTTTCACACAAGCTGTTTATTTTATACATGCTGTTTAAAAGTAATTTTATTTACAGTAAAAGGGATTTGAAAGGCACTGCATATCAAGAGGACACTCAGTACTGCATCTCCAGCCCCGCCCCACTCCTCGCTGTATTCGCTGTATTTATCATGTATCTCTTCATAGTAGTGCATACTGATAAATCATCTGCTGATCACTCGTTTTATCACCAAACTCCTCAATAATGCTATCCAAGTCATTATTTTATTACTATAACATCGCAAAAATCTTGGCAAAGGTCTGCAATATTCTTCGAGAGCTGGATGCAGAAGCAGCTATCTTGTTTGTTTATGTACGTGTTATGTCTGTGGTGAAGGGACTATGCGTATTGCTCAGATCCGCCTTTTTTTTTTTTGGCTTCTCTCGGCCTCACTCAGCCATTGAAAGCTTGACATCTTTTTGATGATGTCCGAAATCGGACCGGAAAGGAAAAATTGTAGTGTCGGACCTGGTCCAGACCTGGTCTGACATAGGACCGTAAAGGGTTAAGGACGTCTACTGTATGAGATGTAGATTTGATCAAAATCCACAAGTATGTATTCATTAAACTAACTGTACATATTACTCATAGATCTATGGCTTCTGGCACATTTCCTGCCTGTTGGAAAGCTGTTTCAGTAAATCTAATCTTCAAAGCTGATGACCTTAAAGAGGTCCCATACTGCATTACTGACTCATCAGCATACTACAAGTGATTTTCAAAAGTATTCCTGCTCTGTCCTCAATTTGACTCGCTACTGAAACTGCAATTTGCTATATCATTGAGATAATATCAAGCACAGTAGTTACGTGCTTTGTGAAAATATAGGTAATTTTTACAAAAAGGATCAAATAGTTGGTATTGGATTTAACTTCCAATGATAAATTTCAAAATAATAAATATCAATATCTCCACAGACCACTGGTGCAGGTAAGCTATTCTACAAGACCTAATTTCACCAGACCTAGTTTCACATCTTGGTCCAAGGCTAGCAGGTCAACCATTAAACAAGTGGGCCCTGAAAGTTTTGAACAGAAATCATGCGCAATTCTACAATTGCCAAATACTTAAGAAATATGTAATAATCTAAATGTTGATAATGGTAATGCTAGCCTTCAGTAAATGGGCTAGCACTTCCTCACTGCAGAAGGACATGGGACTTGTAGAATCCAAGCAGGCCATAGTTAACAAGCAGGGTGTCAAATTGTTTCCAAGAGAACAACATTAATTGTAACACCAAATAAAGAAACCGTGATCGATTATGGAATACCTACCCACAGGCCTTTTAAAGAGCCACCATTTATAGTTGAAGGGTTGAGAATATTGTGTTATATCTGGGTTATTATTTATTTATTCATTTATTTTTGAACACTGTATTATTGTATTGTGACTGCACTGTTACACCTTAGATTTAAGAAATACAAGTATTCACCTAATTTGCTATTTATAGTGGGGATTCTATTTACCATAAGATTGTAAATCATCCTCGTGGTTGCAGGCTTCTTGTTGCTTAGTTAAGAGAGCTAATACTATATCAACAGTAACTGACCCTTCAGCTTAACACAGATGTACATCTGTGTACCAAATTGGTCTGCCATTCTTATTGAAAACAGTTGCTGAAGTGCACATGTTGAAGGTGCCCATATGATTTATGTTGCAATGAAATAAGTCTGCAAGCACCCAGCTGCAGGGAAATGTTAAAGAAATAAAAAGGAACAGTAGAGTCAACTGAACTGAACTGAAAATCAGACTAGCTTAATTTCCACTGCAGGTATTGGTAGAGAAGTAGATTGGTTTTTAATTTAACTGGACATTACTGGAAACCCATGAGAATCACCTTGAGCCTTAATTATTCCAGGAAACCATAATGAAGAGGATGTGGAAGAGATGAAGTTTCAAGGTGGGGGTTATGCAGAATGTTAATATATCACCATTTGTAAACTGTAGACCCGCTGATTTCCTGATTTTAACCAGATGATGATCATCAAACCCTTTCCCTTCTTGGAAAAGCTTGTGTGGGTATAAAATATTTCAATAAAGGATCGTCACAGTATAACAAATGTTGTCTAAAATAGATAACGTGGTTAAAGGGTACATAAGGACCTTTTTTTATTTTATTGTGTTACATGTTCCCATGTGTTGCTACAACTGTTTACGTAAGGTGTGTGTATTGTTTTAATAAATTTTTTTTTTACATTTTGACCATTTTTCAAAACTTTTACATTGCATTCCCTGCCTCAAGATGGCTTCCCATGTACCCACAAGGACCTCTCAGAACTACATTTCCCATCATCCTCCTGCTCAATGGTAAATCCATCTCAGTAACATATGTGAGCAGGATCATGATGGGAAATGTAGTTCTGAGAGGTCCATGCGGGTACACGGGAAGCCATCTTGAGGCAGGGAATGCAATTAAACAATACACACACTTTACGTAAACAGTTATAGTAACACATGGGAACATGTAACACAATAAAATAAAAAGGTTGTTATGTACCCTTTAAGCTCACTGTATTTGGTTCTAGACAGTTATATATAGAATCAGGTTGGAATAGTTTCCTTCAGCTGACATGAAAACAAGAAGCCTATACAAATCTAAACAAACATACTTAGTCTTTACCTACATTGGCCTGATCTGGTTTTGTTGACATTTAATACAATTTGATTTGATTTGTTTTGGGGCGAGGAATTAAGAGGATATGATTATCTAATTAAGAACATAAGAACATAAGAAAGTTTACAAACGAGAGGAGGCCATTCGGCCCAACTTGCTCGTTTGGTTGTTAGTAGCTTATTGATCCCAGAATCTCATCAAGCAGCTTCTTGAAGGATCCCAGGGTGTCAGCTTCAACAACATCACTGGGGAGTTGGTTCCAGACCCTCACAATTCTCTGTGTAAAAAAGTGCCTCCTATTTTCTGTTCTGAATGCCCCTTTATCCAATCTCCATTTGTGACCCCTGGTCCTTGTTTCTTTTTTCAGGTCGAAAAAGTCCCCTGGGTCGACATTGTCAATACCTTTTAGAATTTTGAATGCTTGAATCAGATCACCACGCAGTCTTCTTTGTTCAAGACTGAATAGATTCAATTATTTTAGCCTGTCTGCATACGACATGCCCTTTAAACCTGGGATAATTCTGGTCGCTCTTCTTTGCACTCTTTCTACAGCAGCAATATTCTTTTTGTAACAAGGTGAGCAGAACTGAACACAATATTCTAGATTCTAGTTTTACTAATGCATTGTAAAGTTTTAACATTACTTACCTTGATTTCAATTCAACACTTTTCACAATATATCCGAGCATCTTGTTTGCCTTTTTTTATAGCTTCCCCACATTGTCTAGATGAAGACATTTCTCAGTCAACATAAACTCCTAGGTCTTTTTCATAGATTCCTTCATCAATTTCAGTATCTCCCATATGATATTTATAATGCACATTTGTATTGCCTGCATGCAGTACCTTACACTTTTCTCTATTAAATGTCATTTGCCATGTGTCTGCCCAGTTCTGAATGCTGTCTAGATAATTTTGAATGAAATTTGTGTTTGCCACTCCTCCTATTTTTGTGTCATCTGCAAATTTAACAAGTTTGCTTACTATAGGAGAATCTAAATCATTAATGTAGATTAGGAATAGCAGAGGACCTAATACTGAACCCTGTGGTACACCACTGGTTACCTCGCTCCATTTTGAGGTTTCTCCTCTAATCAGGAGAAACCTCAAAATGGTTTCATTTTGTGAATATAAATGAAGTATACACTACAATATTAATTAAATGCAATGATTATTTATACAACAAAATATAACAATACAGAATTTAGCATGGCCTAGTTGCAAGCATTGCACGTTATTTTTTGCACTGGATGATATATTTTATTTCAGGGTACACTTTTATATTTACTATTCAGAAAGTTGACATCCACAAGATTTGAAATGAACAATTCCTTATTGGATTTGATAGATGCCCATGCCCATGATGAAACATAATATAATTTGGCCCATGGCCTTGTCCATTGGAGCTCAATAGCCGCCCCCATACGCTGGCCGAACTATGATGTAATTTATATTGATTGATGATAACTAATGCCAGTGGGCAGGACAAGTAGCACTCTAGGCCACCTTCCCCAAAAAGGACAAGGCCGCCTCTTGCTGGCCAAACTACATAATAAAGAAAAAAACTGCAAATAAAAATGAAAACATATCTTGCCAGCGGGTAGATGAGTTGCACTATGGGACACCTACCCCCAAAAGGATGAGGCTGCCTAGCCTACCTTGTAATACAAAATAATCACATAGTTCATAATTATGATAAATATATTTTGTAAAATATAAATAAAGAGGAGTCTTTGTAATGTATTGATTAATTCATTCGGGGTCTGATCACTGGAGCTCGATAGCTGCCCCTTATGCCCTTAACCTTCCTGTGGCAGCCTGGCTCGCAGTGGTGACGTCACGGACTAGGAAGTACAGAAACCAAAACAATGGATGGGCGGGTGAAGCTGAGTGCAACGGCACTCAGCGTATTTATTAATAAATCAAATAAACAAAACAAATGATTTTAACAAAACAACAAAACAAATGGGCACGAGGGCCAAACGAATCAGACAGACAAACAAGTAAGTGTTGTGCTGGCTAATCCAGCACGTTTCAGCAATTGTTAATTTCTGTCTCCTCTCTATCTCCCTGTACCTCCTCTCTGCACCCAACAACCAACCCCGCAGCACGGACAGCTGCCGGTTCTTATACTCTGGCCGAGGGGTTAACTAGTTGTTAATTATCTTATTACCCCTCGGCCACAGTCTGCACGCGTTTGGTAAGGATGCATGACTGTCAGTTAGTTACATAATCAGCAGCTGATCAGTCATGCATCCTCACGGGGTTTTTAAATATAAATATAAAAAACAATAACAAAAGACGCAGCGCTTTTATCCGCGCCGCAAACAAATACAAATAATAATAAATAGGGGCGGGACACTCCGCCACACTTCCTCATAATATAGACCTGCTTAGAATGAAAACATTTGTTTGATCCAGGCCTCGACAGCCGGCCCTTTTTTCTGACCGAACTACCTAAAAATTTTTTTAAAAAAACCCATGCAAATAAAAATGAAAACACATCTTGGCAGCAGGCAGGACAAGCAGACCGAGACCACTTTACCCCGGGACAGGCCCACCTCAACCTCCTTCATCTTTCAGAGTTAAACCACCCAGCACTCAGGTAAGGAAAAACCCCCTACTCACCAAAAGGCGACAGGAGGACACCTTAAGGAATCCATGGCCGAGAATTACCCTCCCTTCAGGTTCAGAACAGGGAAGAAGAAAAAGCAAGAGGGCAAGGAAGAGGTAAAGGTGTCATATGTAGTGGAACAAGCCAGGTATTGTTAAAGGATTAAAAATATATAGAGAAGTGGGTTTTGGGGATAGAAATGTTGTACAGCCCTTATTTAGCTGCAAGCGGAATTTAATTGTAATTTGTTCAGTGGGGCAGCTAGGCGGGGGCGCCTTTTTTTTGCAGCAGTTGGGTAGTGTCTTATTTTTATTTTTGTTACTTTTTATTTTTATGATTGTTTTTGTGGGCATTTTGTTTGGACAGACTTCTTTTTTGTTTAATTTACTGAGACGCATTACTATCTGGGATGTGCGGAAGATTTTGTTTATTTGGTTTTGTTTGGAGCTCCCTCTTGTGTTTCCTGTGTCTCAGTGACAGTTTTCACTTTTTTTTATTCTTTGGATGTTTCTTGCACATTGGGACTTATTTTTGGGACCTGGATATTGGTTGTTTTTACATTCTTTTCTTTGGATTACCTGCATGACTGCCTGCTGCTTCGTGGTGGTTCTTTGCGACTAGTGGCTAGCACCCCATGGAAAAACGGAGGGAATGAGGCTGCTGGAGACATAAGTTCCTGAGCCCACGGTGTGATGTGGCTTGGATGCGCTAACTGTCCATTAATAAGATAAGTGCATTTTTGACTGGGACACCTAGCCACAGATAGTGGTGTACGATGTTTCCCTGCCCATAGAGGTGGTGATTTCAGGGCACATCTATACCCCTTCTTACCCATTTCCCTACATTTCTTCTCTCCTTCTTTGCCCTCTTGCTTTTCCTCCACTGGTCATTAGATTTTTGTGACTCTTTGGACTCATGGATTGTGAATTTAAGGACTGTTAAATAAAAAACATACCTGGCCAGGTTGAAAATCAAGAGCAGGACCGGAACATCATTGTGTACACCAACAGCCATGGAAACCAAAGAGACAATGAACTGGTTAATTACATTTGTACCAAAACAAAAGGACAGCGAACTATATTGTTAATTGCTTGTTAAACACTGTTATTCAAACATGTTCATTGTATTATTGTTAAACATGTTCATTGTATTATTATTAATATTATTATTATTATTATTATTATTATTATTATTATTATTATTATTATTATTATTATTATTATTAGCAGCACAGTAAAGAAAGGATGGTGATTGTGTTTTGATGGGATGGAGAGAGCAGTTGTGTCAGTCCAGAGTAAAGCTAGACCAGAGAGGACATAGCTCTATATGCTTAGGCTACACAGCCTGTAGTTGGAAAACTCTAACACTTAAACAGCCAAAGAATGAAAGACTGTGAAGGGAGAATAAGGAGCGGCTAGTAACTATTTGTTTGTTATTTTTTGTTATGTCTACGGAGCGCCTGTGTTGTAAACCCTCACTGAACCTTTACCATGCAAAGGAAATGCTAATTTATTTTTTAAATAAATAGCACAAGTTGCTTTTCACCGTACTCTGAAGTGTCTGTGCCATCCGTGACAAAAACCCAAGAACATTTTAGTTTTACTGGCGGAGAACAAGCCACCGCTTTAAAACGTTTTTAAAATCCATTTTTTTATTTCAGCAAGACAGGTCTTCAAAATATTTGCAGCAGAGGTGTCACCCTGTTTGAGAGATAGATATAATTGGGTATTGTCATCGTCAACAATGAAAATGAACTCAATTTCTTCGAATAATGTTGGCCAAAGGTGGCATATACACAGAAAACGGAAATGGGCCAAGAATTGAGCCCTGTGGGACCCCACATGTAACCGTTGACAAAAAAGAAGTCTTCTCCTCAATTTTAACAAATTGAAGCCTGTTTGAGAGATAGGATCAAAACCAAGACAGAACACTATCTGACAATCCCACCATATTTTTTAAGCCGATCAATTAAAACAGAATGATCAATAGTGTCGAATGTACCACTTAAATCTAGTAATTAAAGAATCGAAGGTGAGCCCATGTCAGAGGAAAACAGCACATCGTTTACCACTCGAATAAGTGCTGTCTCAGTGCTGTGAGAAGGCCTGAAGCCAGACTGAAATTTCTCATATGTTAGGATGTGTGCACAAAAATAGCTATTTGAGTTGGGTTGTTGTTTTTTGTTAATACTCAGAAACAAGCACTGAACAAACTACTCTTCAAGTTTAAACTACCATTTGTTTCAGAGAAAAGCCTCAACAACTGCAGCCCATGAGAAGGCAAAGATTGTTTTGTACCAGTACCCATAAGTATAGATCTAGCAACCTCTGCTGTTTCTAATTAAATACCCTTTTTAGCAAAAGCAGAAGGTATTCTGCCTGATGCTATTATACAATATTTTAACAGTTAAATCAGGACAATTTCAAATAATTGTAGAAAGCTGTTCTGTTCTTTTCTCCTCAGACTTCCTGGGGAATGTATATTATTCATAATCCTTAATGACAGTGATGGTAAATGTAAAGCCTCTTGTATCATTCCACTTCTACTTGGCATTAGTGAGGGAGCTGTCCTATGCATTGTAAAATCAAGGGGGTTCTATGATATCATAAGGATAGTTCTTTTAATGTACACTATATTTCCAGATGTTTCCTGAACTGCTGTCATAATCTACAAGCAAGACATGTGCTGGGAGTTGTTTGGGCCAACTGGAAAAGGTATTTTGCAGATTGCCCTACATCCTTGATTAAGGCACAGGATACAATTTCTGCTTTTTTAACTTAGAAAAAAGTACCTCAGCTGAGCCAATACTGGCAATGATTGGCCAGTACATAGTGTAGTGCTGGAGGCCTACAGTATTCAGCTCAGGGTTACATTTTGTAGACGACTATGCCAATACCTGTTTTACACTGGTAGAACTAATGAAATATAATTAACACACTTAAAATCACACAGAAAATCAACACAACAAAAACACAATAAAAATTAATCAGCAAAAACACAAATATATTTTAACATCAACTTGTCATGTTCCCATTCCAACAACGTTCTTTTAATTTACAATGTTGTAATAGCTGCTTTTCAGTATAGATTCGGCCATTTTCATCCAAATGTCACGTCTACAGTATACCGTTTGCCATAGTCAGTGGCTTCCACTATCACACAGTGGAGCTCCAATGTGAAATGAATATCTTTCTTAGGAATCCTGACTTCTGGGTCACAGTAATACGCAGAACTGCCAAAAAAAACTATAAGATGTCACAATGCATTTGTATGGCCCAGTAATCAATATACATTTTACATTTTCAGAATACCAAATTTAATGGTGCTTGATTCTTATAAGAGCTTAAAGGCCAGGTTTAATAACATTCCTTTATGTTAGCTTTCAATCTGTAGTATGTTTTCTTGCTGTTTGCACTGTAATTATTTTTCTGTCAATTTCCTATTATTGTGTTACCGGTTCTGTGTTATAGACTCAATTTCTGTTGGTTGCTACTGAAATGTACCTCAGCTCTGATGTCATTTTTAATTTCAGAACATTTCTATGTCCATGTGGAAGTGTAAATAAACTGAGAACTCTTCTTAGAAATGTTTACTTAGAACGATGTGGTAAAAGCATGTGTAGACATTTAGTAAATTGTAGTAAAACTATTTAATGCAATTAAAATAATACATTTGCAAACAGGCTATCTTTACTAAAAATAAACAATGTTAAGTAAAACTTATCAAAAGGCAATGAAATGAAAATGCATTATATTTCATTATGATGACTGACAGCTAAGCCCAATACAGTAATTAGCTCAAAAGGCAGATGTCTGAGTAATTTTGCAGTTGTAGGTCATATTGCCTTATTTTAACAATACAGACAGATACGTAATCTAATTACTTTAACACTAGAACCGCCATGGTAGCTATTTTGACGGTTTTCACTTTTAAAATTTAAATTACTCTGCGTGTGTTAAAGATACATGGTTGTCCGTTCTTGACTTTTCCTAAATACATGTATTAAATATACTGACGCTGTTTGAAAGTCAGAATCGTAAAAATAAAAAAAGTTATAAACACTTCTACCTAGACCCACCAAAAGCCGTCATTTTGATGGCTTGTTAGAACACATGCTTTTATTGTTAGTATAACCTACAATACGCTATTTTTATATGTATACAAGCCAGTTTGTTATCTACCTCTGCTGAGTTTACAGCAGTATGTATTTGAATAAAAGATTGCTTTTGAAATCAAGATATGTGTTATCCAAATCTCTATTGTTATCCTATCAATTCCTTGGAGATACTGCCGCCTGGCTGTCTACGTGACTATATATAGTCTGCTGGATTATAATATTACTATTACAAGAATTTTTCGAGAAATCTTGAGATTTTTGCTTTTTGATTTGAGAGCAACTACAGAGATATATTTGCCTTGGCATCAGAAATTTGGAACGACTTCATTGAAAACAGCATTGCCTGTTTCAAGCTAAACATAAAACATTACTTGGACAAGCAGCTGTTTCCGACAAAAGCACGGTGTCGCTGGATGCAATGCATGTCAAACAAACCTGTCAAATTTGGGATCAAGTTTTAGCTGGTAGTGGACCCAACCCCTACCTGTGCATAGATGAAACTTGCCCAGCTGGTCAGAGACTGGGTGACAATGTGGTACTTAGGCTGATGTAACCGTGCTTAGGAAAAGGGATGAATGTTACCAAAGACATTTTTTATTTCACTGTAATTAGTAAAACAGCTGAAGAAAAAAAAACAGCCTGGTTGGAACTGTAAACAAAGCGAGAAGACAGTTTCCACCACCTGCGCAAAACTTAGTACTCCGTGAAAGCAATCACCGGTGTCCAGATGCTGTATTTTACAATATATTGGACATGGCAGCCATCAATTCCTTTGTTTTGTACAATGAATGCACCAGGGAAAATATCATCTTATGATGCTAGCCACTGAGCTTTGGCAGAATAATTTCTATCATAAAACTATGGGGGTGCCATGTTTTAAAAAAAAAAAGTGTTAATATTTTCTTTTAACTTAAATCTTGTATTTTTAAATATGGGATATATTTAAAATATATTTTAGTCTGTAATCCATATATTTATTTTATATGGATTACAGACAACATATAAAATAAACATATGGATTACAGAGTAAAATATATTTAAAATATATCCCATATATTTTAAATATATAAAAAAGGGTCCAGTTTCTATATTTGAAAAATATAAGGATCATACTTTTCTACCATATATTAAAAAAAATATGTTTTTTTCCATAAGGGGAACTTACTAGCCAATCAGTAACTTTCTCTAGCCTCCTTTGTTCCAAAATCACATAAAACTAAAGCTTTTAGCCACAACAATGTCTTAAAAAATGGCTTCCAAGCTGCTATAGTTGTACCACAGTCTTCAAACTGGTCCACGGAGCAGTCTTGTTGCCTTAAAAGAAGTCCTTCCTTCTTTAATTGTTCAGTTCCTTAATAATTAGAATATATACATGTAACCTATACCTACTTTGAATCCTTGCTTTAGAATATACAGTAGGCAAACCTGTCCTGCTCTGGGCACATCAATCACACAACATAATGGTTGGAATTAAGGAGTTTATCTCTGCTTAGTTTCTTTTGAATCCAATTTTTATGTGTCTGACTCAGTATAGTTACTGCAGGCATGGACCAGCTTGTTCTGATTATCTAAAAAAAAAACAGACTTGCGTGCAGAATATATAACACTGAACCATGATCTTTTTCTCAGATTAAATGATATATACTTGCTAGATGTAAAGTAATCTTAAGTATACAGTATGTTTCTCTTTAACACGTAATTATTTGTCAAAAGGTTCTATGGGAATCATCATTCATCCCGATAGAAAATATATTGTGGGCATTATCACAATATAGGCAGGCAAAACAACTGATTTTTGAATAGCAGCAATGTCCTTGAAAGGTTTGTCAGGGTTTCAATCTGCGCATAGTACAAAGACTGCCCTTGTCAGAGTTGTGAATGACTTGCTGATAAGTACAGACTCTAATTATATCCATTTTCTTTTAGACCTTAGTGCTGCATTTCATAGTGTGGATCATGATTCGAAACCAAAACAAGAGCAAGATATGAGTCGGAGCAGTTCAAGTGTGGACAGGTGGATCAGTACAACAACGGAATGGATGAGTCTGAGGCATGCGCACACTTACACCAAGGATATTATAACCAAGATTCTCAACTCTGCCTTTACTTCCGTCATGCTTGTTTAATTCATGTATTTTTTTATAGGTACAGTAGTAAAGACATATAAAAACTGACGACCAATACCAAGAAATCCAGGTTTTATAATTGCACCCGTCTACTCTAGTACTGTGTGAAACACTCATCTCTGTTTTCTGTGTGTGCGCCATCTCTGGTACTGTGTTCAGAAAAGTGCTTTTTTCTTATTGATTACAGTATGTCATCATTACCACAGGTTATGTTTTCGTCAATACACCCTGGGCAATAGTAAAATAGATTTCACAAGTTTTTTAAAATTTTTTAAACATTGATAAAATAAGATCAAAGCAGCTCACAGACAGCGCTCCATTGATTGTCAATAGAAAATCTTCTCCCGAGCTCTCTATATGCCGCAACTCTTTGCGTGCAACGTGATGGAAACCCCCATAGAGAATCAGTGGAGTGGTGGAGTATCTGATGAAATACAGAATATCTTTGAGAATCAGTGGAGTGGAGTATCTGGTGTAATACAGAATATCTGAGAATCAGTGGAGTGGAGTATCTGATGTAATACAGAATATCTTTGAGAATCAGTGGAGTGGAGTATCTGGTGTAATACAGAATATCTTTGAGAATCAGTGGAGTGGAGTATCTGGTGTAATACAGAATATCTTTGAGAATCAGTGGAGTGGAGTATCTGGTGTAATACAGAATATCTGAGAATCAGTGGAGTGGAGTATCTGATGTAATACAGAATATCTTTGAGAATCAGTGGAGTGGAGTATCTGGTGTAATACAGAATATCTGAGAATCAGTGGAGTGGAGTATCTGATGTAATACAGAATATCTTTGAGAATCAGTGGAGTGGAGTATCTGGTGTAATACAGAATATCTTTGAGAATCAGTGGAGTGGAGTATCTGGTGTAATACAGAATATCTTTGAGAATCAGTGGAGTGGAGTATCTGGTGTAATACAGAATATCTTTGAGAATCAGTGGAGTGGAGTATCTGGTGTAATACAGAATATCTTTGAGAATCAGTGGAGTGGAGTATCTGGTGTAATACAGAATATCTTTGAGAATCAGTGGAGTGGAGTATCTGGTGTAATACAGAATATCTGAGAATCAGTGGAGTGGAGTATCTGGTGTAATACAGAATATCTTTGAGAATCAGTGGAGTGGAGTATCTGGTGTAATACAGAATATCTTTGAGAATCAGTGGAGTGGAGTATCTGGTGTAATACAGAATATCTGAGAATCAGTGGAGTGGAGTATCTGGTGTAATACAGAATATCTGAGAATCAGTGGAGTGGAGTATATGGTGTAATACAGAATATCTTTGAGAATCAGTGGAGTATCTGATGTAATACAGAATATCTTTGAGAATCAGTGGAGTATCTGGTGTAATACATAATATCTTTGAGAATCAGTGGAGTGGAGTATCTGGTGTAATACAGAATATCTTTGAGAATCAGTGGAGTATCTGGTGTAATACATAATATCTTTGAGAATCAGTGGAGTGGAGTATCTGGTGTAATACAGAATATCTTTGAGAATCAGTGGAGTATCTGATGTAATACAGAATATCTTTGAGAATCAGTGGAGTGGAGTATCTGGTGTAATACAGAATATCTTTGAGAATCAGTGGAGTGGAGTATCTGGTGTAATACAGAATATCTTTGAGAATCAGTGGAGTGGAGTATCTGATGTAATACAGAATATCTTTGAGAATCAGTGGAGTGGAGTATCTGGTGTAATACAGAATATCTGAGAATCAGTGGAGTGGAGTATCTGGTGTAATACAGAATATCTTTGAGAATCAGTGGAGTGGAGTATCTGGTGTAATACAGAATATCTGAGAATCAGTGGAGTGGAGTATCTGGTGTAATACAGAATATCTTTGAGAATCAGTGGAGTGGAGTATCTGGTGTAATACAGAATATCTTTGAGAATCAGTGGAGTGGAGTATCTGGTGTAATACAGAATATCTTTGAGAATCAGTGGAGTGGAGTATCTGATGTAATACAGAATATCTTTGAGAATCAGTGGAGTGAAGTATCTGGTGTAATACAGAATATCTTTGAGAATCAGTGGAGTGGAGTATCTGGTGTAATACAGAATATCTTTGAGAATCAGTGGAGTGGAGTATCTGGTGTAATACAGAATATCTTTGAGAATCAGTGGAGTGGAGTATCTGGTGTAATACAGAATATCTTTGAGAATCAGTGGAGTGGAGTATCTGATGTAATACAGAATATCTTTGAGAATCAGTGGAGTATCTGGTGTAATACAGAATATCTTTGAGAATCAGTGGAGTGGAGTATCTGGTGTAATACAGAATATCTTTGAGAATCAGTGGAGTGGAGTATCTGGTGTAATACAGAATATCTTTGAGAATCAGTGGAGTGGAGTATCTGGTGTAATACAGAATATCTTTGAGAATCAGTGGAGTGGAGTATCTGGTGTAATACAGAATATCTTTGAGAATCAGTGGAGTGGAGTATCTGGTGTAATACAGAATATCTTTGAGAATCAGTGGAGTGGAGTATCTGGTGTAATACAGAATATCTTTGAGAATCAGTGGAGTGGAGTATCTGGTGTAATACAGAATATCTTTGAGAATCAGTGGAGTGGAGTATCTGGTGTAATACAGAATATCTTTGAGAATCAGTGGAGTGGAGTATCTGGTGTAATACAGAATATCTTTGAGAATCAGTGGAGTGGAGTATCTGGTGTAATACAGAATATCTTTGAGAATCAGTGGAGTGGAGTATCTGGTGTAATACAGAATATCTTTGAGAATCAGTGGAGTGGAGTATCTGGTGTAATACAGAATATCTTTGAGAATCAGTGGAGTGGAGTATCTGGTGTAATACAGAATATCTTTGAGAATCAGTGGAGTGGAGTATCTGGTGTAATACAGAATATCTTTGAGAATCAGTGGAGTGGAGTATCTGGTGTAATACAGAATATCTTTGAGAATCAGTGGAGTGGAGTATCTGGTGTAATACAGAATATCTTTGAGAATCAGTGGAGTGGAGTATCTGGTGTAATACAGAATATCTTTGAGAATCAGTGGAGTGGAGTATCTGGTGTAATACAGAATATCTTTGAGAATCAGTGGAGTGGAGTATCTGGTGTAATACAGAATATCTTTGAGAATCAGTGGAGTGGAGTATCTGGTGTAATACAGAATATCTTTGAGAATCAGTGGAGTGGAGTATCTGGTGTAATACAGAATATCTTTGAGAATCAGTGGAGTGGAGTATCTGGTGTAATACAGAATATCTTTGAGAATCAGTGGAGTGGAGTATCTGGTGTAATACAGAATATCTTTGAGAATCAGTGGAGTGGAGTATCTGGTGTAATACAGAATATCTTTGAGAATCAGTGGAGTGGAGTATCTGGTGTAATACAGAATATCTTTGAGAATCAGTGGAGTGGAGTATCTGGTGTAATACAGAATATCTTTGAGAATCAGTGGAGTGGAGTATCTGGTGTAATACAGAATATCTTTGAGAATCAGTGGAGTGGAGTATCTGGTGTAATACAGAATATCTTTGAGAATCAGTGGAGTGGAGTATCTGGTGTAATACAGAATATCTTTGAGAATCAGTGGAGTGGAGTATCTGGTGTAATACAGAATATCTTTGAGAATCAGTGGAGTGGAGTATCTGGTGTAATACAGAATATCTTTGAGAATCAGTGGAGTGGAGTATCTGGTGTAATACAGAATATCTTTGAGAATCAGTGGAGTGGAGTATCTGGTGTAATACAGAATATCTTTGAGAATCAGTGGAGTGGAGTATCTGGTGTAATACAGAATATCTTTGAGAATCAGTGGAGTGGAGTATCTGGTGTAATACAGAATATCTTTGAGAATCAGTGGAGTGGAGTATCTGGTGTAATACAGAATATCTTTGAGAATCAGTGGAGTGGAGTATCTGGTGTAATACAGAATATCTTTGAGAATCAGTGGAGTGGAGTATCTGGTGTAATACAGAATATCTTTGAGAATCAGTGGAGTGGAGTATCTGGTGTAATACAGAATATCTTTGAGAATCAGTGGAGTGGAGTATCTGGTGTAATACAGAATATCTTTGAGAATCAGTGGAGTGGAGTATCTGGTGTAATACAGAATATCTTTGAGAATCAGTGGAGTGGAGTATCTGGTGTAATACAGAATATCTTTGAGAATCAGTGGAGTGGAGTATCTGGTGTAATACAGAATATCTTTGAGAATCAGTGGAGTGGAGTATCTGGTGTAATACAGAATATCTTTGAGAATCAGTGGAGTGGAGTATCTGGTGTAATACAGAATATCTTTGAGAATCAGTGGAGTGGAGTATCTGGTGTAATACAGAATATCTTTGAGAATCAGTGGAGTGGAGTATCTGGTGTAATACAGAATATCTTTGAGAATCAGTGGAGTGGAGTATCTGGTGTAATACAGAATATCTTTGAGAATCAGTGGAGTGGAGTATCTGGTGTAATACAGAATATCTTTGAGAATCAGTGGAGTGGAGTATCTGGTGTAATACAGAATATCTTTGAGAATCAGTGGAGTGGAGTATCTGGTGTAATACAGAATATCTTTGAGAATCAGTGGAGTGGAGTATCTGGTGTAATACAGAATATCTTTGAGAATCAGTGGAGTGGAGTATCTGGTGTAATACAGAATATCTTTGAGAATCAGTGGAGTGGAGTATCTGGTGTAATACAGAATATCTTTGAGAATCAGTGGAGTGGAGTATCTGGTGTAATACAGAATATCTTTGAGAATCAGTGGAGTGGAGTATCTGGTGTAATACAGAATATCTTTGAGAATCAGTGGAGTGGAGTATCTGGTGTAATACAGAATATCTTTGAGAATCAGTGGAGTGGAGTATCTGGTGTAATACAGAATATCTTTGAGAATCAGTGGAGTGGATATCTGGTGTAATACAGAATATCTTTGAGAATCAGTGGAGTGGAGTATCTGGTGTAATACAGAATATCTTTGAGAATCAGTGGAGTGGAGTATCTGGTGTAATACAGAATATCTTTGAGAATCAGTGGAGTGGAGTATCTGGTGTAATACAGAATATCTTTGAGAATCAGTGGAGTGGAGTATCTGGTGTAATACAGAATATCTTTGAGAATCAGTGGAGTGGAGTATCTGGTGTAATACAGAATATCTTTGAGAATCAGTGGAGTGGAGTA
Organism: Acipenser oxyrinchus oxyrinchus; assembly: GCA_030684275.1. Lineage (NCBI taxonomy): Eukaryota > Metazoa > Chordata > Actinopteri > Acipenseriformes > Acipenseridae > Acipenser > Acipenser oxyrinchus. Next base: position 28,104,459 of record CM060254.1, read on the forward strand.
TCTGGTGTAATACAGAATATCTTTGAGAATCAGTGGAGTGGAGTATCTGGTGTAATACAGAATATCTTTGAGAATCAGTGGAGTGGAGTATCTGGTGTAATACAGAATATCTTTGAGAATCAGTGGAGTGGAGTATCTGGTGTAATACAGAATATCTTTGAGAATCAGTGGAGTGGAGTATCTGGTGTAATACAGAATATCTTTGAGAATCAGTGGAGTGGAGTATCTGGTGTAATACAGAATATCTTTGAGAATCAGTGGAGTGGAGTATCTGGTGTAATACAGAATATCTTGAGAATCAGTGGAGTGGAGTATCTGGTGTAATACAGAATATCTTTGAGAATCAGTGGAGTGGAGTATCTGGTGTAATACAGAATATCTTTGAGAATCAGTGGAGTGGAGTATCTGGTGTAATACAGAATATCTTTGAGAATCAGTGGAGTGGAGTATCTGGTGTAATACAGAATATCTTTGAGAATCAGTGGAGTGGAGTATCTGATGTAATACAGAATATCTTTGAGAATCAGTGGAGTGGAGTATCTGGTGTAATACAGAATATCTTTGAGAATCAGTGGAGTGGAGTATCTGGTGTAATACAGAATATCTTTGAGAATCAGTGGAGTGGAGTATCTGGTGTAATACAGAATATCTTTGAGAATCAGTGGAGTGGAGTATCTGGTGTAATACAGAATATCTTTGAGAATCAGTGGAGTGGAGTATCTGATGTAATACAGAATATCTTTGAGAATCAGTGGAGTGGAGTATCTGGTGTAATACAGAATATCGTTGAGAATCAGTGGAGTGGAGTATCTGGTGTAATACAGAATATCTTTGAGAATCAGTGGAGTGGAGTATCTGGTGTAATACAGAATATCTTTGAGAATCAGTGGAGTGGAGTATCTGGTGTAATACAGAATATCTTTGAGAATCAGTGGAGTATCTGGTGTAATACAGAATATCTTTGAGAATCAGTGGAGTGGAGTATCTGGTGTAATACAGAATATCTTTGAGAATCAGTGGAGTATCTGGTGTAATACAGAATATCTTTGAGAATCAGTGGAGTGGAGTATCTGGTGTAATACAGAATATCTTTGAGAATCAGTGGAGTATCAGGTGTAATACAGAATATCTTTGATGTAAGTGTATCGATATAAACCAGCTTAGATGTGGACAGGTATATCGCAACAGTATCGGTCTTGTGCTGGTGTTGAAAATGAGTTAGGATAGATAGTGTTACGGTATTTGCTTTGGCAGTTCTAGGTCGGCGGGACTTGTATTTAGGAAAAGTCATAAACGGACAAGCGCATAACTTTCAGACACGCAGAGTAATTTAAATGTGAAAATATCAAAATGTCAGAATGACTGCCGTGGTGGTTCTAGTGTTAACTAGGGTAAACATGGCACTTAACTATTTAAATGAAATGTAGTTTGTCAGATCTATTATAAGAATAGTGTGTTATAACAAAATGTTATTAGGAAAGGAAAACCACATTCAGTTAATTATTATTATTTATGTCTTAGCAGAGGCCCTTATCCAGGGCAACTTACAATTGTTACAAGATATCACATCATACAATTATCATATTATTATTTCTTTTTTACATACAATTACCCATTTATACAGTTCGGTTTTTCCTGGCGCAATCTAGGTAAAGTACCTTGCTCAAGGGTACAGCAGCAGTGTCCCCACCTGGGATTGAACCCACGATCCTCTGGTCAAGAGTCCAGAGCCCTAACCACTACTCCACACTGCTGCCCTGAATGTATATAATCAGAAATAAAGAATAAATGTATCAAATCAGAAAAAAAGCACTCAAGACGTAGTTGCTTGAAAGCAGTCTAATTGTTTATTATTGGTTTTAGAATGGGTGCTTTATTTCCTTTCAGGAAAAAAAAATGCACTGATGGTGATTTGGAGTAAATAGCTTTGAGAATCTAGACTACTGTGACTATGGTATATTGTTTTTAGTTGATTAAATTGCTCTTATAAGAGTTCCTTATAAAATGTTTATTACAGTATGTGAGTTTATTCTTAATACCCTAATTACAAGTGCTTCTCTTAATCAGAAGATGATGACCTTTACATTGTAATAGCAACATATGGGGAAAAAAATCATCTGAAAAAAATCCATTGACAATATAAATGTTTCACACAAAATGATTTCCATAAATCTATTTTTCATCTATAGTTCAACTATGCACAGCCAACCTCCAGTTTCAGCGATTACCAAATAAGAGTTCCTATTCCAATGTGGTTCCCAGATAAAATGATGTCCTTTTCACATCTTTGTTGTGTCCTAATTACATTGGTTTTCCCTTCCCCTTCAACATGCCTAAATGTAGAGGTCTGGTTTAGCCACGATTAATCCTAAATTACCAGGTATGCATTGTGTATGGTTCATTATTCCCTGATTCCAAAGCAGTATGCAATCAGAAATTTAGAACTGAAGTTTAACCTGGACACCAGGATTCAGTCCTCATTCTACAAGGTATCTTTTCCAGAACTTTAGTTTCTCAAGGTCTTGAACTGAAACTTATGACTTGATCTTGCTTATGCTCAGGTCAGTCAGTCACTATAAAGTTCAGGTACTATTTTAGATGACTTTCATTGCTGTAGGATTCAATTACAGTTGTGTCTTTTTCTTTATACTTATTTCCACATACTACACCCTGTTAAATAATATTAAAACTGGAAAACATTACCTGTTTTGAGAAATGATCAACTGGAATTCCATAGTTCTTGCTTTAACCATGCTGGCTTCCATGTCTATTGTTAACAAAAGCCAATTGGCTGGTCCCCGCAGTGCTGGGTTTCTACTTTTTTTCACTAATTCAGGCCAGACATTTTAAAGAAAGCTCCATCCAAGAAATGAAATGAGCCGTTTTATTTAATTTGATTAATGCTATCAACGTTATCCAAACAACCACTTGTAGAATTAAAATCAAACCTTGCAAAATTCTCTAAAATTAGACTTAATAGAAAACTGACAGGATAACATTTGAATTACACATTAATGTGTAACTGTATTTTACATATGTAAGACATTTGTAATTACGCAAATGTTAACCGTTAGGTGTAATTCGGTGGACGCTGTAGAGGGCGCTCTCTCGCTGAGCTTCCAAGTATTATGTTTGTATTCGGCTTCTCTAGCTTCCCTGGCAGCTCTCAGTGGGGGCGGGATTAGCCACACAAATTACTTCCAGGTGAGGGGGGGGGGGGTGCAGTTCAGTTTCAATCAAGTCCCAGTCTCTCTGCCAATAGCTTGCACCGCTCTATTTGGTCAGGTAAATAGAAAGGGACTGACCAGAGCAGTATGGGCAATCCCATTAGGTAGCTTGCATGTCAATCTCTCTTTCTTTTCTTATTTATACACCCAGCACTGCTTCCGCCCTTTGTCTGTGTTTGTTTTTTTTGTTGTTCGCTCCTTTCACTGCAGGGCATTTCTCTGCTCAGCGCTCGCAAGATCAGCTATTTTCCTACCTGCTCAGTCTGCGCCGTTCAAAGCACAGCGACATTCTCAACTTGGTCTGCGTTTTCACCATAAAGACTGTTCCAATGTCACTGCTGTACTGCAACTCTTTCCCACCGGCGCCTCACAGACCATGGTTACCACGGCAACGCCTCATCGAGTGACTACTGGGAGTGGTAAGTTGCTACGGCGACCAGGCAGCTTTAACAGGCAATGCGAGCCTGTGCCTCACTACTGCAATCTTCTGGCTCCTGCTGCTGCGCTTTTGCAACATGAGAGCTTCAACTCACCGATTTGTAACATCTAAATACTCCAGGCTCCTCTTCTATACCTACGTTAACTTACTTATATCATCAGTAACTGTTCTAAAGCAAATGTTTTATATATCGACAAGGATTTTAATGCTTCACTGAAGCCAATAGTTTCTATTCCAATCACAACCTCTAGATGGCAGCATAACACCACAAGCTCTACATAATTTAAGCTGATTTGCTATTGCTGCGAATCTCGCACACTCCAAACTTTATCAATTCCTTCAGTTCGTTCTCATTCCAAGGGATTTTCTGTACCCTCCTGCCTCAACCTCTTTTGCTACATTATATTAACTTGAATTTTTCAATGCCAATCCCCTCCCCTTGAGGACCTCGTCATGAAGCCAAGTTTATCAGCTTTCTGAGATGTTAAGAATCCACCGTCACATTAATTTCCAGCTTCCCCACATCAGGCCATTCCTGCAACCTTCTTGTTCCTGGATTTGCACTTCCTCATTTGCCCCCAACTTCATCAAGGCTAATACAATTTTCAAAGTCCATTTCATTCAATTTGAGCTGCCAGGCACATACGGAAACTATGTGCTGCGATTATCAACATTTCAGTCAAAGCGTCCTCCTACACTGCAATAGACAATACACTCTTAGACTGCTCCTGATCAAATCAATAGGTTTTGCAGCAGCCTTCGAGCAACGCATTCTCTTCCTCTCAAGTTCTGCAGCGGCCTCAGATCTACGCATTCTTCATCTCTGCCCAAAGGCAGCCCCATCTCCGACATCATCTTAAAACGTCTTAACTCTCAAATACCAATTTCCACTGCATTCAGCAGCTCTCTGCTCTCTACAGCAGGCCACTGCACACTATTGACAGCATTCCATCATTTACTCCCTCAGATCTCTGCCCGTTCAGCAGATCTTGCCTCTACTGTTAATATCCCCTATATCCCCTCCCTATATCAATAGACATCCTTCACTCTTTAATCTCTACCCTCCCCTCAGAAAAGGCTGCTCTGTCTATTCAATGACCTGACCATGGAAGTACTATGTCTAACTGCTCGTGAAGCACTTCCTCTGCAGGACTCCTGAAGGAACAGAGTGCACCCTGTGAACTTACCATGACAGCATCAGTCGATCTACCAGTGGGGGGGGAAAAAAAAGGCAACAGTTACCAGGACATCAAGGGTAATAAAATGGATAGACTTGGAGCATTAAGCCATATCAACCATGAGGTCTTGTGAACCATTCCGTGCACCCAGATACTGGACTTTGGCCAGCTGTAGTATTTTACTACAGAATACTACACCTTGCAGTAAAAAAAACAAAACACATGCCCAGTGTTAAACATGGTGGAGGTTGTGTGATGGTCCACAAGTTTCACAGCCTGGTCCCAGAAGCAGACCCCAACCCATGGCAAGTTTCTCCTTTCAATCAACTGGTGTTCCCTAAACTCCACACTCTCCGGCCTCCTCCAGTCGGCCCGCAGCTTGAGGGAGCATGCCTTCGCCCTTTCCACTCGCTCTTCTTATTCTACTGCCTAGTCTTCCTTTCCACATTCTGTGCCCAGAATCGGATCTCTCTCACCTCCTATAACCTTCAGCACCTCCTTGCCTTTATCACAGTCCTCAGGCTATCCCTTAACCTGGCCCCTTCATCCATCTGGAATGATCTCTCAGGTATCCAGCACCAGTTCCGCCTCCAGCCACCCCCCCTTCAGCAAGACAATATTCAACTGAATAACTCTCTCTCCGGCCTCCTTCAATCAGCACTTGGATTCTGGAGAATGCTCTCGCCCCATCTACCCGTTCCTCCTACTCGACTGCCTGGTCTTCAGTTACTCACTTTTGCGCGCAAAATCGGATCTCTCATACCTCTTGCAACCTACAGCACCTCCTCTCCTTCATCACTCACCTCAGGCTGTCTCTATGTTTGGCCCCCTCATCTATTTAGATGCTACCTAGCGGGCCATTCAGTATCAATTTCGCCTTCAATCTATCTCCTCTCCTCCTCTCTCGTCCGTTCCAGAGATCTGCCTAATGCTCAGAGGCATGGAGAAAAGCCCCCCCCTCCTCTCCATCAAGACAACCAATCTCAACAGACCACCTCCGGCAAGGATGCTTCAACACATTCGACGACATTGTCATGGAAACCCTGTGCCTGACTGCCTTCTTTGGATTTCTCCGCTGTGCAGACTTCTCAACTCCATCAACTTCCAGCTCTAGGCCTCAAGCGCTCCAATCTCTCTCAAATCCGCAAAAAAAAAAAAGGCGCTCATCCCCCCCCTTAATCATGCAGCTTCTTCCAGACCTGGTCTGGATCTCGGTGTCCAATAACGTCATTATTCGGGCCCGCCACATCCCCGGATCCCTTAACGCCACTAAGCTTTATCTCGCCGGCAGGTCCTGAAGTTCCACAGCCTAATTCCAGGAGCAGATCCCAACCCGCAGCAGGTGCCTTCGTTCAGCCAGCTAATATTCAACTAAACTTCACTCTCTCTGTCTCCTCCAGTCGGTCCACTGTTTTATGGAGAGTGCTCTAGCCCCATCCTCACGCTCAGCTTACTCTACTGCCTGGTCCTCCATAACCACCTTCTACGCCCAGAATCCTATTTCTCACTCCATCTTCAGCACCTGCTGGCCTCTATCACATATCTCAGTCTGTCTCTCAACCTGGCTCCTTCCTCCTCAAGAACTACCCTCAGCCTTCCAGTATCAGTTCCGCCTTCAGTCCCTTCAGGCATTGCAGCAGCTCAAAAGTCCTTTGTTAGTATGCCCGGAGTGTGGGCGCCCTCTCCGCCAGATCCACCAAAGGTTTCCCCCCACTAGGGTGGGGTTTTTCCTTTCCACAGCGCGGATGGCCTCCAATCCTTAGTCGTCATTACTAACCTCTCCCTGTATTTTCTCTTTCTTACAGCTTCCTCTTATCTATGAGCGGCTCAGCAGTCTCTTCCCTATCTTCACGGAGCTGGGGGTCCTTCTTTTGGGGGGGGGGAGTGATTTTCACTCCCCCGACCGACCGGGTCGGCCTCCTGCCCAAGTCAATGCCGTCCCCGCCGGTTCCTCGCCGGCTAGAGGGGACCCCCGGCCAAAACTATTCTGTCGCAGCTCATGCGCTAGCCTAACCAAGGCCACAATCTTGCTATCCCATCTACCTTGTTTCTTTTCAGGTCCGAGCACCTTTCTGCCCCTTCTGGCTGGTCGAGTCCCCACCTGCCGAGCCGGGCCCCGCCAAGGGGCAGGGGGCTTTCTATTTTGCCTCTCCAACATGGACCCGAGACTCTTTATCCTAACTCTCCACGCCACCCAGCTGCCAGCCACGCTGCCTGGGGATGCTACACTGAGTAGTGACGGATCTATCCCTTTGTCTTTTATGTCTCTCATCGAGAGTGTCTTTTTTATGTTTGTCAACTCATTCTCCTTGTTCGTCCAGCAGCTAAGAGATGCCGCCTGGTTCCGGCCTGGACTGAGAGCTTTGTCCTTATTTGTTCTGTCTCTCATTCTCAATAGCCGGCCAGCAGCCAGAGGGCGCTGCCTGACCCGGTGAGACGTGAGAGTTCAGAGTGTTATATGTCATTGTCTTGTCCAGCTCTTCTCACCCAAGCTATCCAGTTTTATGTCTCTAATTCCGTGTTACACAAGCACCCCCGTTCCTCAAATTCAAACCCCCCTTATTCTGCACTAATCAAGCCCTTGTAAGTGACCAGTGAATTACCGTAAAGCTTAAGATGTTGCTGCCTGTATAATAACTTTGTATACATATTTTTCCTTCAACATAAAAAGAGCTGAAACTGATCTTTAAGATCGATGCGCACAGGACTAAAAATCACCACATAAACAGGTGGATTCAGAATTTTTACCGACAAAGGTGAAATTTAGTCCCGTGCCAACCGATTTTTTTTTTGCAGGACAGTGAGACCTTCTGTAAAATTCTGAACTGAGGCGTCCAAGTACATATCACTATATACTGTGTATATACTTATTGTTTGAGGATTCATTTCTACACTACAGTGACAACGAGTATTTAGTTTCACCTGAAAATATGTTCAGTCATCTACCTGATTTGTAATTGTAGCCACCTAGGCTTTATTGTAAAACAAAACTCAGTAATTGCATTTCTGATATGTTGAAAGCATTTCTGTCAGGAGCTGTGTCCCATTTAAAGCGGAAGGCTGCAGTTTGTTTATATAGCCATTTCAATTCATATACCCAGTCCAGTGTTAAAAACATTATTTCAACATTTCAGTTAAGAACATTTTCAATATTTTAGACTTGGCAACCACTAACCATGATACAGGATATACAATACAGCATGGCAGTCCTAACTCTTCACAAAATACTGTATACACAGTTTAGTGAAGCTCATTAAATTAGAGAGTGCTCAATCTGTTTAAACAGTCCTACAGCCTGTCACTCTCTACTCTCATATGTCGTAGACAGTTCCGGTTTTGACAATTGGGGGTCAAGAACCTATTCCCCCAATCGATATATGAGATATCTACATGGCTATTTGATCAGACCCAGACATATTCATCATGAGATTCTGGGTGCTTAATGGATTAAAAGGTTCAAAACAATACATTTCATACTTGCTATCAATTACATTAGGCATTTTTCTTCATTATTCCACAATAAATTATACTGTGTTTACAGTTTTAGAAGGGAGGACTCTTTGTCCTAGGCAATTGTCATCTGTTTATGTGTCACCTCACCATATAATATAAGTTTAACCAGCATCACAGGTTTAGAAACGTCATTACTAACCCATGCCACTGTAATATGAGACGGGGGACCACTCACTTTGTCAAATAAAAAAAAGTGTAAAATAGTCATTGAAAGGTTAACTTCCGTAGAGATTTGACACTTTGTCGTTGGTATTCGTTGCTGCCCCAAATGCTTCACGTTATGTAGAGATTTCTGTGCTTTGCATCCATCTGATTGACCTTTGGGTTGTCCCATATCATGGTTCACATATGGTGTATTGTATACCCATAGGGAGGGTATGTCACTATATAACATGGGGAGAAAATCTCTATGGAAACTAACCAGTGCTTTCCAGGTTATTGGCAATTAGCTGGAATAAAAATTATTGTAATATTTGTCATATTTTAAAATCTGAGAACAGTAACACTGCCCAGTTTTCATTGCTTATTATTTGAATTCAATATATATTTATACACTTCAGGACTCTAAGTCAGATGTTGCATATTGAAAATTTGGAAAGAGTCGCTTGCAGGGTTTCTATTAAAATAAATAATTTAATCAAATCCTCAAGGGCATTTCCAATTCCTTCTTTTTCCCATGGAAATCTGCAGATTTGAAAAACCACGTAAACTGATATTTTGTGTGGTTTAAAGATTTCTGAGTAGGAAGTCCCCTGGGAAATCCCATGTGTTAATTTCTGTAAGTGATTGTTTGGGAAAAGGAGTGCTTAAAGAAAATACAGAAAATAAATGCAATTCAAAGCCCAAGTGCCTTATGAGGCTGAGGCAACATACATGTGCTGGTGTATTATTTAAATTAACTGAAAACTAAAACCACACATAAGCTTCTGCATGCGGTGGGATTGAGGGATACAGGAAGAGCAAGAGATAGGTTGGCAGGGCTGTCATGAAGGGTGTGCATGGGCCTTGAATGTAACTGCTTCTATCCCTAAGTGCATATATATATATATGTGTGTGTGTGTGTGTGTGTGTGTGTGTGTGTGTGTGTGTGTAGACAATAGTAGAACACATGAGTAATGTGTGACACATATTTAGGTTTAAAGTAGTCCTGAATCCTGAACATTCATTCACTATATAGGTTTCAAATGTACAGTTTTGAAGCAAGCATGCACTTATATTTTAAGACCTGACATCTGGTACTACACTATATTAAAGAAAGTTCACAGTTTTCTTTTTTTTCCTTGCCTAGAAGATAGACTGTTAATGCTTTACTTTCTAGGTAATATCACGCCATAAGTGTCTTCAGGGTCAAAGCATTATACTGGCGACAAAGCTTGTCAATCACTAGGGAAGCAGCTGGTTGGACAATCTTCGTAAGAATTGCAAATAGAGATTTCTTTAACCCCTAAAACATAAACATTGAAGGTTTGGAAGTAAAACTGTAAAATGATCTGACATTAGTTTAAGTTTTATTGCCAGGAAAGAAATCTTTCTGTCAAACATACTGCATCTGTTTCTGTTAAAACTGACATTTCTCATTATAGTTTTGAAAACCTCAACTCATTTCTATGAAAGGCAGGCTAATGACCCTTTGGTAAGGTACTGTTATGGCCAAGGCTGGTCCGCAGCACAAATAACAAACCCAGAGTCGGCAGACTGCAGTTCAGCGATGCTGCTCACTTTTATTCAATGACAGGAACAAAAGAAACAGTTTAAATAAAAACAAACTAAAGTAAATAGCACCCAAGCTACGGTATCTCAATGTGGTATCGGCATTATAAAAGGCTTCTCGTTCTTACAGGATCTCCAATATTTAACAAGATATGACCAGCTGAGAACAGATAATCATTTACACTGGTTGCCTGGGGAAACAGGGAGGGAAAGAAAACTTGGAAATGTAGAATAATTAAGGGGGTTAGTTTTATTGACTTTGGATATGATATAAAGGTAACATCCCTGTTTTTGGAAAACATGTCAAGGGATCTTTACTGCCCATGTGTAGACAGAACCTTGGTTTCATATCTCATCTAAAGGGCTGTATCTTCTACAGCACAGTGTCCACTAACACCATGAGCTATAGCTCAGTGGCAAGACTGTCTTCAAATGAGCAACCAACCCCATATCTTTCTTGATTATATCAGGCTGCAGAAATACCACCATGGAATCATGCTTGCAACATATGTGTGTTATTATTTTACAGTCAACAATAAACCTCAAGTTGTTTTGACGTTTATTGCATCGGTGGATGCATCAGTTGTTTAAACTTAAACATACAGTATTTATTCCTGCCTGAGTGAGAATTGGGAAAGACTACTGTGACAAATGTATTGGGGGGATACCAACATGTCAGTTGTTTGTCATCTTTCTTTTTAATTCAGTGTAATAAAATCACTGTAGAATATTGTGTTCAGTTCTGGTCACCTTGTTACAAAAAGGATATTGCTGCTCTAGAAAGAGTGCAAAGAAGAGCAACCAGAATTATCCCTGGTTTAAAAGGCATATTGTATGCTGACAGGCTAAAATAATTGAATCTATTCAGTCTTGAGCAAAGAAGACTGCACTGTGATCTGATTCAAGCATTCCAAATCCTAAAAGGTATAGATAATGTCGACCCAGTGGACTTTTTTGACCTGAAAAAAGAAACAAGGACCAGGGGTCACAAATAGGGATTAGATAAAGGGGCATTCAGAACAGAAAATAGGAGGCACTTTTTTACACAGAGAATTATGAGGGTCTGGAACCAACTCCCCAGTAATGTTGTTGAAGCTGACACTCTGGGATCCTTCAAGAAGCTGCTTGATGAGATTCTGGGATCAATAAGCTACTAACAACCAAACGAGCAAGATGGGCTGAATGGCCTCCTCTCGTTTGTAAACTTTCTTATGTTCTTATGTTCTAACTGTACAGGTGACTAGAAAGCACTTTTATCCAAAGTAAACATGACAAATAAAATGAACGTATCTCTTGTGACGATGACACAGAAAACACATACATATTAAAATATTACAGATTACATGTGCATTACATTACAAATGGTGTTTACAATGGCTTTGCAAGATCTTAGAATGATATTACAGAAACATTAGAATTTTACTTACCTAATCGTGGCCATTCGGGTACAGCAGATATAACTGCCGTGTTCTACGTCGGCAGCATAGCGGCTTTTTTATCCTTGCTCAGTTGAAAAGGTCACTAAAGCACATTCCAATGATGTAGTATGTGGAAACAGCATTCATAAATGGAAAGCCATCTAGTGCCTGATAGCTGAACATGCTTTAACAGATCTTCCTCATTGTTAATGAGCTTGTATATCTTTGCATATTCCCGACGTCTTTAGGACTGTGGGAAAACCAGCTATATGAAGGAGACACTAAAAACTCAAAAGCAGTCTACAGCTTTGCTTGCACATAATTAAATGGAGTGACATACACCTAAGGAAAATAAGATTCTCATTTTTTTGGTGCAGATTTGTGTACACAGATTTGTTCTTCCCAACCATTGCATTGCAAACATCAGTTCCAATTCTAATGCACTTGTTAAAATTAAAATTAACACTGTCAAGAAACTGAAGCAGTGTTGTTGCGCCTGCCAACCTGACTAATCCTAAAAACATGCATAACATGTTCTTTAAGGAAGTGCTGAAATAACATACAACAACGCAAAGTTGTTTCAGGGTAGCAACAGTACTCTCATCTATAACTAATGAATACTGAGACTCACAGATATCTTTGAGGTCTGAGAACATGCAGGTGCAGTCACGTTGTTTATCAATGCCGTACATTTTGTCAAACAAAACATCATCCAACAAGATCTCCCAGGTGATCGACAGAACTAACTGCTGTGTGGCAAGCGACATAACAGGCCAGTTTATACTCTGTTTGGCACATGCTTGCACAAGATTTAGAAACAGTAAATCCAGAAAAAAAGTTTCTTTTGATAAATACTTGGTTGTATGGACTGATGAGCAGCTCACTTTTGATTACAATATTGATAAATTGGTCTTCAAATTAGGTTTTCTTTTTAGAAATAAGAAGGCCTTTTCTCAATCTAACAGGTTAAAGTTATAGGGCTCTATGTATCATTGATTTTTCTTTTGTATCTTGACCTTTCATAGGTTTATGCGACTTCATAGACCTACCCGCAATGTACTAAAGTCATTTTCACTCCTGTAACTCCCTGCTGTGGTTTTGTATGCAAATGTACGGATCTCATTATAATATTGAAGTTTCGAGCTTACCCCTGATTTATTATAATTTGTTCTGATTTATGACTTTGGTTTGTGCTTGATATTTTACACATTCCTCTCAATGGCGTAGATTCAACTAGCTGTTTGTATGTGAAACTTCCTGTTTAAATGTTTCCGGGCTTTTAGTTACTTTAAATTAAATTAAGTAAAAGCAGCGTACAATATAAAAGAAACCACAAAAAAATAAAATTATATATATATATATATATATATATATATATATATATATATATATATATATATACAGTACTGTGCAAAAGTTTTAGGCAGGTGTGAAAAAATGCTGTAAAGTAAGAATGCTTTCAAAATAGACATGTTAATAGATTATATTTATCAATTAACTAAATGCAAAGTGAGTGAACAGAAGAAAAGTCTAAATCAAATCCATATTTGGTGTGACCACCCTTTGCCTTCAAAACAGCATCAAGCATCAATTCTTCTAGGTACACTTGCACACAGTTTTGAAGGAACTCGGCAGGTAGGTTGGCCCAAACATCTTGGAGAACTAACCACAGTTCTTCTGTGGATTTAGGCAGCCTCAGTTGCTTCTCTCTCTTCATGTAATCCCAGACAGACTCGATGATGTTGAGATCAGGGCTCTGTGGGGGCCATACCATCACTTCCAGGACTCCTTGTTCTTCTTTATGCTGAAGATAGTTCTTAATGACTTTCGCTGTATGTTTGGGGTCGTTGTCATGCTGCAGAATAAATTTGTGGCCAATCAGATGCCTCCCTGATGGTATTGCATGATGGATAAGTATCTGCCTGTACTTCTCAGCATTGAGGAGACCATTAATTCTGACCAAAACCCCAACTCCATTTGCAGAAATGCAGCCCCAAACTTGCAAGGAACCTCCACCATGCTTCACTGTTGCCTGCAGACACTTATTCGTGTACGCTCTCCAGCCCTTCGGTGAACAAACTGCCTTCTGCTACAGCCAAATATTTCAAATTTTGACTCATCAGTCCAGAGCACCTGCTGCCATTTTTCTGCACCCCAGTTCCTGTGTTTTCGTGCATAGTTGAGTCGCTTGGCCTTGTTTCCACGTCGGAGGTATGGCTTTTGGCCGCATGTCTTCCATGAAGGCCACTTCTGACCAGACTTCTCCGGACAGTAGATGGGTGTACCAGGGTCCCACTGTTTTCTGCCAGTTCTGAGCTGATGGCACTGCTGGACATCTTCCGATTATGAAGGGAAGTAAGCATGATGTGTCTTTCATCTGCTGCAGTAAGTTTCCTTGGCTGACCACTGCGTCTACGGTCCTCAATGTTGCCCGTTTCTTTGTGCTTCTTCAAAAGAGCTTGGACAGCACATCTGGAAACCCGTCTGCCTTGAAATTTCTGCCTGGGAGAGACCTTGCTGATGCAGTATAACTACCTTGTGTCTTGTTGCTGTGCTTAGTCTTGCCATGGTGTATGACTTTTGACAGTAAACTGTCTTCAGCAACCGCACCTTGTTAGCTGAGTTTGGCTGTTCTTCACCCAGTTTTATTCCTCCTACACAGCTGTTTCTGTTTCAGTTAATGATTGTGTTTCAACCTACATATTGAATTAATGATCATTAGCACCTGTTTGGTATAATTGTTTAATCATACACCTGACTATATGCCTACAAAATCCCTGACTTTGTGCAAGTGTACCTAGAAGAATTGATGCTGTTTTGATGGCAAAGGGTGGTCACACCAAATATGGATTTGATTTAGATTTTTCTTCTGTTCACTCACTTTGCATTTAATTAATTGATAAATATAATCTATTAACATGTGTATTTTGAAAGCATTCTTACTTTACAGCATTTTTCACACCTGCCTAAAACTTTTGCACAGTACTGTATATATATATATATATATATATATATATATATATATATATATATATATATATATATATATATATATTAATAGTCTATATTAAATAACAGTGGCAATAAATGCATTTTGTTTTTATTTTTTTTATATGATATGTGCTTTATTACATTATATTAATAAGAGGAAAGACTTACTATATAAAAATGAAAGAATGACATATATCTATATAACCATGCATGTGCAAAAAAAAAGCTTATATGCATACACATTGTTTCAATGTATGTAAAGATCCACCTTATAAAAGTAAATCTTTTTTTATGTGGTGAAGCTCCCCGGATCAAGCAACCCAGATTCCAAAACTGCAGTTTAGCGCAAAGTGAAGGAGCAAAGGATATATCAAAAGAGGTTTAGGAATAAGAGCCCACCCCTTACCAAAGTGTTATTGAACACGTGACACAAATGCAAGATCACATTGAGGCTGCCAATTGTAAGGGAGCATATGAGACAAGCTCAGGAGGCTCAGAGTAGCTTGTATGATCAGTCCACAGCAGTAAGAGTATTTCAGCCTGGTGATAGGTTGTTTAAAGCAAGTTCCTAGCTACTTAGCATGGGCCATATGTGATAATTGAGAGAGTGGAGGAAGTCAATTATAAAGCAAGTCAACCAGGTAGATGAAAGCCAGAGGAAATCTACCGTGTAAATTTACTCAAAGCATGGAAATATAGGGATGCTCTAGCAACCGTAAAACCGTTTTCTCTGTCTGGGCCATAGCGTGATAATAGCAGACACACTCTGAAAATCAGAAACGGGAGGTATGGTAATTTGTGTATAAGCACAGGGATGTTTTTCTCTACGGTACCAGGAAAAACCTATATCATAGAACCTGATATTGACACTGTACCAGGGAAAAAGTTGCATTTAAAACCTTATTGGGTACCAGAGGCTAGGATGGAAGCCATTAGCCTAGAGGTTAAAAAGATGCTCAAACTTAGGGTCATAGAGGAGTTGCATAGCAAATGGTCAAGTCCCATCGTGCTTGTAGCAAAGCTTGATGGGAGTATCCGCTTCTGTAATGACTATCGGAAGCTGAACAGTGTGTCCAGTTTGATGCTTACCCAATGCCTAGGGTGGACGAACTTATAGAAAGGCTAGGTTACCTCACCACCATAGATTTGACGATGGGCTATTGGCAGGTTCCCCTTACTAGGTGAGCCAGGGAAAAGACTGCTTTTTCTACCCCACACGGCTTATTTCAATATACAGTGTTACCATTTGGACTGCATGAAGCAACAGCCACATTCCAAAGAACTGGCTATTGAGAATCCATAGAGACTGGTGTCACGTGCGACCCTAAAACCCTTCCTCCCTTGAATGGGTCTGAGTGATTTATTCTTGATTAAAGTTGTCTAAAAGCATCACACTGTAAACCAGTACACAAACTATGCACTTTAAGGTTTGAAACATCTATATATCTCCCTGTTAGCCTCCCCTGGGTTCTCAGATCAAGAACCAAAGTGGTGCTCAAAGTGACACTGGGAATTACACTTGTGCAAGGTGGAAGTGGTATTACATTCTATTAGAACGTCAGGATTAACTGCAAACCCTAGCAAGTGTGCTATCAGCTTAGAAGAAGCAAAATACTTGGGATATTCTATATGGCTGGGTCTAGTCAAACCCCACATTTCTAAACTGGAGGCCATACAGTTTTGCAGGAGAACCTCCCCTGAATCTTTCCAGAAGATGTGTTGTACAGCAGGCTTCATCTTAACTCATTGCAGCATCAGACTTACCATAATATACAGTACAAGACGCTTGGGTCTCTGTTAGGGCTGTTTGTATGGCTTTACACTTGTTATATCCCCGTTACAATGGTTTAAAATGATGAGGTCAGGAGCTTGCTAAAACGAATCACTGTGTTTTGTTTGTTTTACTGGGTTTTTTTGGGTCTCATTCTTGCCTGGTAAACTACCGTATTCCTTCGAATTTATAACGCCCTCGAATTTAAGACGAAGCCCAAATGTCCCACCCTCAATTTAAGGAAACAATAAAACATCAACTAAATAACCTCAATTACGTATATGGAGGTAGTTTGCGGCCATCTGCTATCGCACAGAGCATTACAGTTATGTGCTGCTTCTCATTTGCAGTCGTGAAAACTCAAACCTGTTTTTCTCCCAATTTGTGAACTGTGGTATTGCTTGGCATGTCGAAAAATGTGGGGGTCTGATCAGCATTTCCGATCTGTCTAAGCTAGTAATGTTTGTTAGAAATGCTGAAATTGTAAAAGCTTCTCTTCGAATTCCTCAGGAAGCTAATGACGCTTCTTTGAAAATGGCTGCCTATATGTCATGGATGATTCGAGATTGGGCAGTGACGTCTTTGTTAGTCTTTTCTCGGCACTAAGTCATGTTGCTGTTCATGTACTCGTGTAGTCACATCTATAGTCACATCTATTGTTGCCGATGTTAATACACGCATCACCTTACACAGATATTTGCAGTATGTCTGATCTGAACAATCAAAACACAGTTTCACAGTCACTGTTCTACTTTTCTTAATTAAATCACATTCGTTGGGAAACCAGCAAATCACGTTGTATTAAATGCATTTAATAGGAGATTCACCACATTCTCTGCAACTGTCTACTGTACTGTCGGCCATCCTTTTCTCTTCAGTTTCTACAACCCTACTCCTTACTTCCCAAAATGTAGTCTTCACAACTCTCCACCCCTCCCTTGCCTTTCCATCATTCATCTTTCACCCTCTCTCATGTCCTTTTTGTGCCACCCCCTGGCACTTCTAGTCTAGTTTTTCCACCATGACCAAGATCTGTGAAGCTCATAACCTTTTCATATACAGTTTCTTCCAACAATCCCTTGTTCTTAAGAGAACCAGATACAGAGGGCTGTTTGATGTATAATTTATAGGACCCTTGGCAGCCATCTAGCAAAACAGCAGGTTTTTTCACTGTTGACCCCCAAGGAAACCTTGTTGGCAACCACTGATAACTGCTGTTCTGAGCCAAGACTTTAATACACTGCCAGTAAAGCCCTAACAGATCTTTTTCAATGTTTTTCTGTACTCCGGCAAAAAACAAAACAACTTATTAGTGATTCTTTTTTTTTTATTCTTTACGTCTTGTCCTTTGTAGAAAGTTACACGTACATCAATAAACCAAGAAGGGATGAGATCAGAATAATTTTACGAAGAACAGATGTTTTTTGTATGCAAAGTAAGATCAGATCTCTTAAGACATGTTTGTGTTGTTAATTGTTTACAGGGAGCCATCATCATGGGCTTAAGATTAGTATTCTGACACTTTTGGTACCTATACGACTCCAATTGCTAAACTAGTTATTTAAACACTGCCATTTAAAAAATTATAATAATACATCAACTATAATCACACTATCAACTTACCTTGTTCTCTAAGTGGTGACTTATGACATAGACTCCATGTTTGTCATGATGGTACAACATGGCTTCCATACTTAGTACCGCCAGTCCTTGCAGTCTTGTGTTGAGCTGCAGTCATTGTTTGCAGTTTATTCTCCTTCTGGTTAAGGTTGCTTGAAGTCTGGATAAGCTTTATTCATTTCCACATTTTTCTGTTTTTTACACGTTTTTCAGTAAATGGATTGAGAGAATGAGTGGAAGAGAAGAAACAGACATCAATTCCTACAGAAGAGGATTATATACAGTATGTATTTAAAAAGGATATGAAACTTTGATGCAAATATACATTTTTATTACTCAAAGCCCTCAGTTATAATTTGTTATCTGGGTTTTCCTCACATTGATTTGACATTCTATTGCTAGTTGAGGATCAGTCACAGTAGGTTCTGATTCAGTTTTATTTTCTGCAAGACGCAAACATTTTTTAAATAAAATATAAATGTCAATGAGAATTACAGTACCGTCCAAGCAGGTTATGTAAGAACAGGAAAACGAAGCAACCACATTCTTCACAAAGTCAAATGAAACCTTCTGAAAAAAGTTACATGTGGCATTTCAAAATCTAACATGAAATACTGTACTACTATTATGGCTTCTGGTAAACTTTTGCAATATCATTTTGTAGTTTCTTTGATTACATGATATTAAATACAATTGTTTTGTAATAGGGCTTTGGGGAACACGGTTTTGTTTTATTTAAATCTTTTCTTTTTTTTTGTTTTGCTTTGCATGGGTATTCGATGGAGTAGGCCAATTAAAAAAATAGAGAAAACCCATTTAAACTGAACTGTTCTCAACTCTGTCACTTATTTCCATGCAATTATCTGTGCCTTCCTTCAACTAGCATACTATATATATCATAAAGGCATTTATGATATATACATAAAATACTTCTGTTGAAAAAACCAAAACCAATACAGTACATCTAAATGGAAGCCTACTTATTTTAGTCCTTTCAGAGATGTATTTTTGATATTGTATCTTTTTTGTGTTCCCTGAAAAAACGGACAAAGGTTGGTAGGGCCAAAATGAAATAATCAAATATGCGTCACACGCGTTTAACCGTCACTGAAGTCAAACTTTTATTGGGTTGGATGTCTGAATGCTGACTGTGTACAACAATTGCTATCTAATTAAAAAAAACTACTTCTGAAAAGGCTATTAAGTATAAACATTTACATTATTTAAGGGCCCTTTCATACCTAGTTCATTTATGATCCGATTTAGAATTTTGTTGCAAATGAACTAAAATGTTGCAATTTTGCTTATATTGGTTTCACACCAGAAGACAACTTCCAGACAACTTTCCAAATAGAACAGATTTGACTGAAGATAAAGCAGGTAAATGGGCCATGGAGGAAATCCAACAACACAGAGATCATCTGCTGGGCAAGCAATAAGCCAATCTTGGTGGCCCACAGGATAGGAAAAAATTGAATGCATTCATAGTGAGAAAACAGAAGAATTTAAGCTGCATTTCAATGTTTTGGTTCTAACATCTTCTTGATCAAATTCTAAGGTCCAATACCAACCTGCAATTATGTTGTCTGACAACTGGATGAGATTGGCTATTTCAATTCGTGACTGCTTTAAAAAGCAGTCCACAGAGTATTAGGATGCGATCCTAGATTCGTGACTTGCACTCATTAATATTATTAACTTGTTCCAAGTTTGGAATCAAACCAATATCTCTAGCACTACACATGTGTCTCTTTAGTGCATTATGTTGTCTTTAATGCATGCTTAATGGAGGGAGTGCCATTATTTAAAACGTGGCACAATTTTAACATGCAAGATATAATGAATTCTAATTTCTGGAATTGAGGAAGAGGTTAAGTAATGTTTGTGAAATAATATATACCTGTTCTACTTTATTGAGAGAGTTTCTTGCAGCTTTTGATTACATTTGATTATCTGTGACAATTGGACATTATGCTTTTGTTTTGTTTTTCTTATAAAACATTGCTTTGCAGACCAATTGTATTTTTGGTTTTATTCCTGTTAAAAGTTTTAAAACACTGTGTTCCAATGTAAGTGCACAGCACAGTGCTTCCTTTAAATAGGAAATAAACATCATCTGCTTCTCAGCACATTTATCTCGCTGCAAAACTAATTCCTTCTAAATATGAAGAGAAAGATCTTTCATTGCCATGATGGAGTACACTGTTCCTCTTGTGTACATTTGGAAAGTTTTTCCCCAGACAGGAAGACAACTATAAAGTATCAAAAGTACTCTGTTGATAGGGTTTATTTTTCCATATCTCTTCTTTAAGGACTGTTCGAAGGAATGTTTTTTTAATTGCTTTTTTAAAGACATTTTTTATTAAATTGATTTTACAGTTCCTGTTTTAGAAAGTGTTAGAAGTTTATCCTCATTTTTTTAAAGCTGTTTAACCTAAGATAATGTTTAGAAACACTCTTTAAAACAGTGCTTAGGTTTGTGAATATGGCTGCACTAGGGTTGCCAACTGTCCGATTTTCGACCGGACATCTGGTTTAAAGGGAATTTGTACAGTGTCCGGTCAAAACCACTGACTGGACGGCAAAAGTCTGGTTCTTGCGAATCCTGCTTACTCACTGTTCATTGCCGTTTGTGTATTTCCATTATTTCTGAGCAAGTCCTGTTTCAGTGCTCCACTGTGCAAAAGTTTTGTTTTTTATTATCGGTCTGTGAAGTTTGAGAACTACACTGAAATGTATTCTGCGTTGTTTTGCCATTCACTGCTTAGCGGGATACGATTACAGAGCACAGGATGAGTCACACAGCTTGGACCGTGCCAGTTTGCATCCGGGCTGCGCAAAGAGCAAAAACTTTTTTGCTGGGGACCCTGGGGTGGGGGATGGGAAACCGGCAGGGATTGCTTCTCTACTGGCCAGACACAGAGCACATAGAGTGGATAAAAAGCAGGGCTGATCTCTGTTCTCTGGGATCGGTAGCCCGCCCACCTCTGCTCTGGATTGCTCAGCGTAAAAGTGATTCTGGCTTTAGGCTTGTGAGATCAGAGGACGTTCACACGCCTTCAAAAAGTGTTGTGTGTGGACTCACTGCAGTGAGGAGAAAAAACATAAATGGACACTCCAAATTGGGGGGAAATAAATAAAAATAATAATTGGTCATTAAATAATAATAATAATAATAATAATAATAATAATAATAATAATAATAATAAATGTTTTGCATAACATCACATGCAAAACAAAAATTACTATCTGTGGATAGAGAGGCAGTCAAAAAGTGGAACAAATCTTGCTCTTGTTCTTGTTGAATAGGCAAAATATATAGTAAATGAAGATGGATCTTGAAACTCAACATATTTATGTGGAATGAACTAGGGAATGCAATTTATTTGAACTCTGTAGCACATTTTTACTATTATGTTTTTCCATGATTTTTTTTTTGTCTGAATGACATATGTAATAACCATACATGGCCATTAGGGGCCAAGTTTGGACAGATAAAATAATACAGAAAACTGACAATATAGCATGACATAGCAGTCTAAAAGACTGTGGTCAAATCCCAGTGATTATTATTATTATTATTATTATTATTATTATTATTATTATTATTATTATTATTATAGAATGTTGTATTATTTATTTTTAAAGATGTGCATCTGTCCAAAAACATTTCATATGTACAAAAACAATCAAGTTAGCATAAAGGGTGCAGCCATAAAATGATGTGATTTCTTCAAAAGGGGCCAAGTTAGAAAAGAGGTCAGCCCTGTAAACATGTACAGTAAAAGTTAAACAACACACTTGGCCCCCACATTTTTATTCATGTTGCTACTAGTTCCAACGGCAATAAAAATGAACTTTTACATCACATTACATCTTTACAAGGTTGACCCTTTCTTGTGCATAGCTTGGCCCATTTTGAATCTATCACATCTTTATATGGCTAGACCCTTTATGCTAACTTGACTGTTTTTGTACATTTGAAATGTTTTGAATTTGAATGACGGATTAGAATGTACATAATGTACATTGAGGAAAAGATGACTCAGACAGGAGGAAACAATTAGACATTGGCCTGCTGCTTACTGTGTGCTAGAAAGTACCAACAGCATCTCAATCCATCCCCAATGTTTATCATGTTCTAGTTTTTTCTATGATTATTACAAGTCAAACCAGAGTGGCTATTCCGTTGTCTTTTCAAAATGTGGTCATATTTAAGAACTCACTCCAACAAAAAAGATCAGTTCTTTCAAACAATATTAGCCCTGACATTGTGTCCCTAGCCAATACATATCCAGTTAAAAATGCTGTCTTTTCAAAGAAATTCTTAATTCATAACTAAAAAGTTAAATCAAACGGCACTTGGAAAAAAATAGGACAATGTATTTTTAAAAAAGAAAGCAGAGTAGCTTTGAGCAAAATCTTAACAATTATATTTAGATTAGGAAACCTCTCAAGTTTATAAAAATATATAGTACATTTTTCCACCAAAAAAAACTGGCGCTTATGCTGTCTTGTATATTCTATACACTATTATATAAACGTATTCTGTAAATTATAAATGATATAACCATCTCTAGTGCAACTCTTATTCATATATATAAAGTTGCATGTTTGCTTTTCATTTGTGCGTGTGAAATATGGGAGTCTTGGCATGTAGTGTCAAAAAGTCTATAGGAAAAACACATGGCTTCTATTTAGTGCAATAACTTGATTCTGGGCGGAATACCTTCCTGCTTTCAAACAAAGTTTGTGCTTCTTACACTTACAAATATGAATATTAATAAACATCTGTGACGGGATGCCCACCCCATGTGCATATTAATGTATGTATGTATTCATTTGTATTGTTGTTGTTATTGTATTAATAGTATTATTATTGTTTGTGTGCAGGCAGACAAAACCGTCTGTCATTGTTTGAGACTGTCGAAAAGCCGGTCTTGTAAAATGTGGTTGGCATGGATGGGGTTGAATCCCCATCCTGAGTAGCTCGTGGGAATGTAGCTGGAGCCTTAATAAGGTAATTGTTTAATAGGTAATTAAGGCTCCAGCCACAGTATAAAACACCCACTCCAGGCTCAGAGTTGAAGAGAGTTAGAGGAGTAAGAGCGAGAGCGAGAGCGAATGCTACTAAATAAATGAACAAAGGTACTCGTTTTGAGCAAGTATTATTAGTGTGAGTGTGTTATTTCACTTTGGCCAATGTGCCCTTTTATAATGTGTTTTGTTTAAACTATTTATTTTGTTCATTAAATAAAACCCTGAGTGCCGTAGAGCCTCAGGTTACCCCTGTACATTCGGTGGTGTTTCATTTCCCTGGTCTGACGTCACCCCTGCAGCCCTCACTGCCACAACATCCTAAATCATATTAAATTCCATTCAAGTGACATGTTTTGGCTCAAGACATAGTACTAAGGGTTTATAGAAAAGTGGTGGCAGTTCAAGGTTTTCAGTAGTTTTTCACATGAGTGGAATTAACTGCATATTCCTATAAAAAATAACTAGTGTGGTAAAGCAAATGTCCAATTTTCTTAGTTTACATGTGTTGTAATGTGTTGTAATTAATAGAAAAATAATTTATAGAAAAATAATTAAGATCTAGAAAAATAGTTTATACTTTTTGGAAGGAAATTAGAATTAGACAAAGTAACTTTCCACACAATGCCACAAATGATTTAACACATAAAGTATTTAAGCTATAGTGCCTGTTGATGAAGGCTCTACGTGTGTCAGTTGACCCGACTGGAGTTATGCTCCAAGTCAAGGTCAACTAACACATGGTAGAGCCTTCGCCAACGGGAAAAAAAACTACATTTACAGGGGCTCCCAAGTGGCGCATCCAGTAAAGGCGCTCTACATGGAGTGCAGGATGCACTCTATAGTCTGGATGTCACAAGTTCGAGTCCAGGCTATTCCACAACCAACCGTGGATGGGAGCTCCCAGGGGGCGGCGCACAATTGGCCGAGCGTCGTCCGGGGGGAGGGAGGGTTAGGTCGGCCAGGGTGTCCTTGGCTCACCGCACACCAGCGACCCCTGTAGTCTGGCCGGGCGCCTGCGGGCTTGCCTGTAAACTGCCCGAGAGCTGCGTTGTCCTCCGACGCTGTAGCTCTTGGGTGGCTGCATGGTGAGTCCGCAGTGTGAAAAAAAACGGTCGGCTGACGGCACACGCTTCAGTGGACAGTGTGTGTTCGTCTTTGCCCTCCCGTGTCAGCGCAGGGGTGGTAGCGGTGAGCTGAGCTTAAAAAAAAAAAAAAAAATGGGCCATTCTAAATTGGGAGAAAATAATAAAAAATAATTGGCAACGACTAAATTAATTTAAAAAAAATAAAAATAAAATAAAAACTACATTTACCTTGAACTTATAATGATTTGTTGAGTACCCTTCCGCTGAGGAAAGTTTTAGGAAAATAGTCCCAATTTTTTATAAAGGATTACACACATAATTAGAGGAAAAAAAATACTTTATTAAACAAATAACTTTTTCACTTGTAGGGGCTGATTACAGTGCCAGATATCTGAATGGAGCAATATTAGTGAACTGTCTTGCTTTGCTGTTGTTGAAAGATGCTGTGTCTACACTCCAGTTGAGCTGACAAGCTGTGATTGGTTGACTCGGCAGTTGCAGGTAAAGGATTGGTTGCTTTCGTCGATGCAAAGTATTGATTGGCTGATTTGGTGGATAATAAAATTAATTTGGACCAATTGTGTCTTTGCTTATTATTTACTGTCTAATGTCTTAAAATTGCAGAAAGTCAAAAAGAAAAAACCTGTACTTGTGCAAATTGATTGGAAATTTGATTCACAGGTGATGGGGTGATGTTTCAGCTGGCATCTACTGTGTATTAATGCCCGCTATAGCTGGAAACTGATTGGTTGATGATGCTGAATCATTTCTAATAATACATTTTTTAAAGAATGTTCACAAAGTAATTATCATAAACAAACAAAACTAATCCTCTTATCACTGTATAATGTAGAAAATAATAATCCGAATAAACACTCTGAATATTCTGCCACATCCATTCCCATTTACAGAATAATATTTTAATGTTGATCTGAAAGTCAATTAATGATGACGGCTGTTGGTAAAAAGTTGCCTATTGTATATATTGCAAACAAAGCAGCATCGGTACAGTATGCAAATATATTACTAAGACTACAGTATTTCAAAGACTGCAGTAAGATAATCTGGTCATTGTTACATCCTACAATTTAGATTGGTGTTAAACTCTATACTCTTCATACAGTCCATCGCTCTACCTCTTGTGTTAATTTACTTCTACTGTACAAGTATAAATCAGGTAGAAATGTAGAGTGCATATAGAGGCTATTGCATATAGATGACTTATATAGTCCTATGTAATGACATGATTATTTTTTTCCACAGAGCTTATAGTATGCCCTATATGTAATGTAGGAATTTCAGACAGGCTAGGATAATACACACAAAGTTCTTATTAAAGGCCTATAAATTGCTTGCATATGCTTTCTCTTTCTCAGACGTTTATGGTTTGGATGGAAAGGAGACAATATTTTCTGTCAGTTTAAAGCTATAATTTTCCAAGATCAACCAGCTTCATTTGCTGCAATATAAAACATGTGCTCTGGGCCAATTATTTATTTATTTTTTTGTTTTTTTGTTAACAGATGTTCATGTAACATGCTTTTGCTTTTCCTAAATAAAAACTCATTGTGAGAACATCATTTTTTATATATATTGTAAGCTAACTGAATACAGGCACCACTTTTTAGTGTGGAATTAATCACAGAGGCGAACACAGCTTTGGTTGAACCGTGTGTTTTTATTTTGGGTCTTTTCCGGGATGAAGGACACTAAACAAAAAAACAAAAAACAAAGATCTTGCACAAACAAAAGTCTCCAGCACCGCTCTGTCCTTCTCTCCCAGTAACGATCCCCTATCTAGTGAATGCTCAGCCTTTTTATGTGGCTGGGCTGGAGGAGATATATGTTAATTGCATTGGCACCCCCTGCAAATTTTGGCCTGTGAGCTGGCTCACAATATATATATATATATATATATATATATATATATATATATATATATATATATATATATATATATATATATATATATTGTGAGCCAGCTCACAGGGAGAGAATAGATGATTTTATTTTATTTTGTAGTCGCTGTCAGAGTCAAAGATTATTTGTCTCATTCACTTGGTTGGTGCTGCCGTTGGTGGAGGATGATTGTAAATCTTCAGAGACAGATTTGTTAAGAGCCTATAAACCACGAATTGTGGGTGTTGTTGAGTGATTTAAAACAAGACATTTTGTTTGAAAGTGGTCGGGGTGCACAGGAGTCAAATATGGGTTAAAGGTCAAGTATAAACTTCTAGATGAATATGTCATTTTGACATCATTACTGCAGTATTATGCCTTTTTCTAATGACTCAGGATGGAAATATAGCCTTCATCCATATATATATGCCTCCTTCTTCTCTTCTAAAATCTCAGATATCCGCAAACTCTTTAACACTTCTCCCTCCCCGCACCCCCTCCTGCTCCAACCCCTACACCCACGGCATCCCCTACTAACTCACCCTCCTTCTCCACCTTCTCGCCTCTCTCAGACTTTGACCTCTCCTCCCTGCTCCAGGGTCACAAACCCACCACGTGTGCCCTGGACCCCCTCCCCACCCACCTCTTTCAAGCTGCTGCTCCTGCTCTACTTCCCTTCATCTCCTCCCTTCTCAACACCTCTCTCCTTTCTGGTCTCTTTCCCTCTGCCTTCAAAAAGCCTCTATCACTCCCTCCTCAAAAACCTACCCTCGACCCCACCTCCCTCAAGAGCTACCGTCCTGTCTCACTCCTACCCTTCCTCTCCAAAACCCTCGAGCGGACTGTACACCGCCTGCTCTCTGCTTTCCTGTCCAACCACTCTCTGCTCGACCCGCTCCAATCTGACTTCCGCTCTGCTCACTCCACTGAAACCGCCCTCCTGTCTGTCACCAACTCACTAAAGTCTGCCCGAGCTGCCTCTCTCTCCTCTGTCCTAATTCTCCTCGACCTCTCTGCTGCCTTTGACACTGTCGATCACTCTATTCTACTATCCTCTCTCGCTGACCTGGGAATCTCTGGCACTGCTCTGGCCTGGTTCTCCTCCTACCTCTCCAACTGCACTTACCAGGTAACCTGGCGTGGAGCAACCTCCACACCTCGCCCTCTCTCAACAGGAGTCCGCCAAGGGTCAGTCTTGGGTCCTCTCCTGTTCTCTCTCTACACCCGCTCCCTGGGCCCCCTCATCGCATCCTATGGTTTCTCATACTATTTCTATGCTGATGATGCTCAGATTTTCCTCTCCTTCCCCCCCCTCTGACTCCACCATCCCCTCCCGTATCTCTACCTGTCTGTCTGCTATCTCCTCCTGGATGCACTCGCATCACCTCAAACTTAACCTCTCTAAATCTGACCTCATTTTCTTTCCCTCCTCCTCCCCCTCCTCTGATCTTTCTATCTCTGTTCCTCTGGAATCTACCACACTCTCTCCCTCTTCCTCCGCTAAGAACCTCAGAGTCACCCTGGGCCCCTGCCTCTCTTATTCCCAGCACATCTCCACTCTGGCACGCACTTGCCGATTCTTCCTGAGCAACATCCGAAGAATCCGACCCTTCCTCACCAATTACGCCACCCAGCTCCTGGTCCAGGCCTTGGTACTCTCCCGCCTAGACTACTGCAACTCCTTCCTGGCTGGGCTCCCTGCATCCGCCACCCATCCGCTCCAGCTCATCCAGAACTCCGCTGCCCGCCTGGTGTTCTCTCTGCCTCGCTTCTCCCACGCAACTCCACTACTCCGCTCACTCCACTGGCTCCCAATCACCGCTCGCATCCAGTTCAAGACTCTTGTACTAGCCTACAGATGCCTTGACCAGACTGCACCCAGCTACCTCCAGACTCTCATCTCTCCCTACACCCCCACTCGACCTCTCCGCCTACACTAGAAGACTGGCTCTACCTCCTCTACGCTCCCCTGCCTCCAGAGCCCGCTCCTTTTCCACCCTTGCCCCGCAGTGGTGGAATGACCTTCCTACAGATGACAGGACTGCCCAGTCCCTGACCACATTCCGGCGCCTCCTCAAGACTCACCTCTTCAGAAAGCACCTGTAGAACTCCTCTGTTCTTCCCCTGGGACACTTATCACCCTTCCTTAAATGCGCTTTACTTGCTCTTATCTGCCCCCTATTTTACTGCATTTAATCCTGTACTTCAGAGTACTGTAATCTGCCAAGTGTTTAATCTGTAGTATTTTGTATTTAATCATATCCTGATGTAACTATCACTGACACTTATCTGCTGTATTATTTAATTGTATTTTGTCACACTTGTACTTGCTTGAACCAAAGTCATTGTATTTATCTTGTTCTTAATTGTATTATTACTTGTACAATGATACTTGAAATGTATTTGCTTACGATTGTAAGTCACCCTGGATAAGGGCGTCTGCTAAGAAATAAATAATATATATATATATATATATATATATATATATATATATATATATATATATATATATATATATATATATAACTCCTCTGAGATGATTCCAAATGAAACTCACTGATCCCCCGTTGTGTGCACTTTGTCCTGATTTGGGAATGTCCGGATGCAATTATATTCTAGGATCGAGTTCGTTCAACTGTATCCACTTGTGGCAGTGTGCCCCGCCCCTGTGTGTAGATTGTGTTATATGTTGTATGTGGTTAATGTTGGTGTATATATATATATTGGTGCACGGGATATAATGTGGGATATTTAGCACAAGTCTTGTTAAAATGTATATTTGTATTTAGGCACAGGGATTGCGCAATCACTCCACATGCAGATTATAGTGGGTATTAGTGCAGATGTACCGAGATTCCAATTGAATGATTGATTAGCAATCAAGTCTTGGTACCTTCTTGGGGCATGTCGTTGGGACCGATGGAATCACCACTGACCCGGACAAGGTGAAGACAGTGTGGGAGTGGCCTGTGCCCACCTCGGTGGTGCAGGTGCGCCGCTTCCTCGGACTGGCTACTTACTACCGGCAGGTCGTGCAGGAATTTACGCGAGTGGCCAGACCCCTGCATCATCTCACAGAGAAAGGGCGTGGGTTCCAATGGGACCCCCCGATTGCCAGGAGGCTTTCGACGAGCTCCGGGAGGCGCTGACATGGTCTCCGGTCCTCGCTTTCCCTGAACCGAACAAAGAGTTCATCTTGGACAGCAACATGGGCATCGGGGTGGTGGCCTACTTCAGCAAGACACTATGGAAGGCGGAACGCAACTACTGCGTAACTCGAAGAGAGCTGTGGTGAAAGGAATCAAGCATTTCTGCCCCTACCTGTAAGGGCGGGAGTTCCAACTACGGACCAACCACGCCTCGCTCCAGTGGCTCCTGTCCTTTAAACAGCCAGAGGGACAGGTAGCCCGCTGGATAGAGGCCCTGCAAGGGTTCAACTTCAGCATCCACCACTGAGCCAGCTACTGCCACACCAACGCTGATGTTGTCTCCTGTCACCCCTGCGCAGAGACCCAGTGCAAGCATATTTTGAAGGCATATCAAATAGGACAGCAAAGTTATGCTGACTTCAGAACTGAGATACTTGAGAGCAACCCACCAATGAAGAAATTCCATTGCCCCATGAAAATGAACAAGCTGAAAACCTTCAGCAATATGTGCAAGGAGAAGGAGGTGAAGAGCAATGGGAGGGCAATAATTCTGAAAGCAGACAGGGCACTCTTTGGTCACATTGATGATGGCACAGAGCCACATGCATGTTATAAATGTGATACAAATAACTACTACTATGACTATGACTACTACTAATAATAATTACTTAAACACACTTAATTTATCAGTGAGGGAATTCGAAACTGGTACAAAAAGAATTTGTTGCTGTGACGACACTGCCCTGCTATTTGCACGGTGTGTTTCACGTTCCAGATGACGAGTAACATCTTTTTCCCCTTGATGTCCACAGTACAGCTCCCGGCAACACAGGGTACATTTTTTTTAAAATGACTGCTACGGGGACAATGAAGGGCCACTTATTTGTCCAGTACGCTTTACATTTGGAGATGTACTTCGCAGAACCCACAATCTTTCGATCAACTGGCTGTTTTTTGGAAGAACTCATGGCCTGTAGTCTCTTTGGTTACCACAGTACACATGTCTGCTCTTTCCAACGAGGCCCCGGATTGCTGTCTCTTGCAGAGCCTGAGTAAAAAGATTTTAAATCACACATACATTATTATACATGACTATATTTATTTCTTTTGGCGACACAGCATTTGTCAGGTTGAGATGAAGTGATAAGTTTTCAGGTCCCGGTAACGTATAGACTGTCAGCATTAATATACCAAAAAGTTTTTATTCACTGATATATAAATATATATGTATGTATTTTAAAAAGTACCTTCAATAGGAGTCGAATTTCACCAATAAGAATATTCTGTATAAAACAGGCGATGCTATGTTCAGTATGATTCTTTTGTTACATCACTCCTCACACCAGACTTCCTCACCACTTGTTATTCTTTGCTGTATTTGTGTCATCAGACCACTAGATTTACAAATAAAATATCATTGCACCTGCATCGTTGTCTGTCTGTTTATTGATCACTGCTGCATTCCTGCACCTGCACACTGTTAACCACTTTGCCACACGTGGTATCAGATAAGAAAGGATGGGTCACGTTTCACTGGCAGCACTGCTGGAGGTGCTGGACAGCAGACTGGAAGTCGAGAAAAGACGGAGAGAGGAGTCGTACACAGCGCTGATCGAGAGGGTCGGGCTGGCGATACCGTCCGATGCACCAGCAGGATCCATGATGACGACCCTAAAAGCAAGGGTACAAAAGATGACGGCAGAGGATGACCCAGAGGCTTACATGGTTGCTTTTGAGCGGCTGGCTACCACCATGTCATGGCCCAAGCCGAAGCCGCCCAGTACGACCTGGTAAAGCAAGTCATTCTGTGCCATCTTAACGTCACGGGGGAAACACAGAGTACGGCTCCGGGAGTACAAGAGATCCCCAGAAACACGCCCCAGGGTTGTCGCACAGAGGTTGTGTGATCACATGGTGCACTGGCTCAACCCCGCTCAGAAAACCAGCTTGGAGATGGGCGAGGCGATCGTAGTTGAGCAGTTCTGCCATGTGATCGGCGCCAAAACAGAGGCATGGATATGGCACCACAACCCCAACACCCTGGAGGAGGTAGTGAAACTAGACAAGGATTTCGAGGACTCCCTGGTTTCCGCCCAGGCCGGCCTACTCACCACTGCAGCACAACGGAGCAGCCGAGGACCACCTCCTCTCTCCGCTCCACCATAACCACGACCAGGACCAGGACCGAGACCTCCTAGACCACTGACCCCAATGGGCAACATTGCCTCCCCTTCATGGAGACCAAAGTTGGCACCTAGCTGGGGTAGAATTGCTGCCTTTGCCCCATTGCCATACCAGCAACGAGACAAATATTTAACCTCTGCTCCTTCCTTTCTCCCTACCTGTTTTAGATGCCACCAGCCAGGACACCAGGCCAGGTCATGCCCATCTGTGATGGAGTGTGACGTAGCAACAGCTCTTTTGGGCAGTGTGTCATGGCAGCCACAAGGTCATGTGGCTATCTCCTGTATCCATGGAGACACGGCGACAAAGCCCACTGTAAAAGCATACTTGTTGATAGGACCGATAAAAGGTCACCTAGTAGTTGGGGTGGAGGAAAGGGTACCACATCCAGTAATTCTGGGCTGAGACTGGCCACACTACATTAATTAAATTAATGGCAGTCTCAACCGCACACGTAAACATGGCAGAAAAGAAAGAATGGGAAATGATTGGTGATGTTTTTCCCTTTCAAGCTGAAATGTTCCCCCCCCCCTTTTCCGTTCAAGAAAAACTAACAAAGAGAGACGGATCGGAAAATAGGAGGGAGCATTAATGAGACAAGGCTGGGGTCTGGTGGGAGAGTACTTTGATGGTAATTAACGCCAGTCAAACAGGGTTGAAACGCAGTTTGACCGAGAGGGCGAGGTTACTGGGCCATCTAGGACAGAGGCTACTCCAGTCCCTCTCAATATACCAGACATGTGGCACTCAAGCACAGACGGACATAGTGTGGGGCCAAAACAACAACCCCTCACCAGTGCACACTTGGGGACAGGTCTATTGAAGGTAAGGATGTTGAAGGCACTGGGGCGCTAGTATTTCCGCACTTCATTTCCGCACTTCATTACTAAGGGGCAATTATTGTATAGGATAAACCTTGCCACGGGCACAGGACAGCCTGTAACACAATTGATGGTTCCCCCGTCTTGTCGGCTCGATGTCATGAGGCTGGCACATGATATCCCTTTTGCTGGGGACCTTGGAGCTGATAAAACGAGGGAACGGATATTGGCTTGATTTTATTGGGTAGGGCTTCATAATGAAGTGACGAAATATATAGCCACATGCCCAGACTGACAGAGAGTAGCACCAGGTCGAGTGCGCCCCGCCCATTTGGTTCCACTGCCAATTATTTCCACCCCCTTTGAATGCATTGCAATGGACATAGTGGGCCCTTTGCTACCTTCTGATTCCGGGTATACGCATATATTAGTGGTGGTAGATTATGCAACGCGATACACAGAAACAGTTCCATTGAGGTCCACTAGTACCGCTGCAACAGCCAAAGAACTAGTGCAGATTATGGCTAGAGTAGGGATCCCCAAGGAGGTCTTGACTGATCATGGAACTAACTTTCTGTCTAACACGTTACAGCAAGTTTA
Source organism: Acipenser oxyrinchus oxyrinchus (assembly GCA_030684275.1). Lineage (NCBI taxonomy): Eukaryota > Metazoa > Chordata > Actinopteri > Acipenseriformes > Acipenseridae > Acipenser > Acipenser oxyrinchus. Next base: position 28,137,104 of record CM060254.1, read on the forward strand.
TAAAATACTAAAAATACTTCCCATCAGGACATCTGTTTATCATCCACAGACGATGGTTTGGTGGAACGTTTTAATCAGACCCTAAAGCAGATGCTGAGACAAGCAAAAACACTCGGCATCACTCCTCCCCTACCTCCTTTTTGCAGTGAGAGAGGTGCTGCAGAGTTCGACAGGGTTCTTCTCCTTCGAGCTCTTGTAACACAGACAGCCTCGCGGCATCCTCGATCGGTTGAGGGAAAAATGTAGTGAAGCATGTGCTCCCACTTAGAGAGCGCCTGGATTTGGTCGGTCATTTGGCCCAGGACAATGCAAATCGGCTCAGCACCAGCAACAGCAGCGTCACAATGAAAATGCAAGAATTCAAACCTTTCGACCAAGAGACAAAGTAATCCTGTTTCTTCCCTTGTTGGAATCGAAATGATGTGCTAAATGGCAGGGGCCATATGAGGTGATTTGAGCTATAGGAAAGGAGAATTATGAAATTAGACAGCCTGATCGCTGTAATGAACGAGAAATATATAACGTAAATTTATTAAAGCCCTGGCAGGCAAATGAGGCCTTATTCATGACCCCGAAGTAGAGGCACTACTGTAAAATGACCAGCCCCTATGTAGAAAATGCGTAGTTCATTTATATTTATTTAGAACACATAGTATTTTATGTATTCTGATTGGTCCAAATCAATACGCGTACTAAATATTTGAAACACGTACTAAATAATGCATTTTATGACCCGGGTGGCCTACCATAGTACACCATGTGCTACGCTTGCCCAGGAATGCTCAGAAAACAAGGAAACGGCCATTAGAACGGGGTACGATGTTCTGAGTTTCGCCCTTAAAGTTATTTTTAATATCATTTTTTTCACAATTCAGCAAATTAATGAGACTTTAACTGATGAGCAACACATTGGGTTGTCTAAAATTGTAAGCATATACGATTTTGTGGGAGAACTACAGTTTGTCTTGTTCGTAGTGATTTGTGCAGTCATCAATCACTGCACTTCTGAATCATTGTGCCCTTATCAGACCCCTGAGATCTAATTTTAAAAGATAGCTTTTTTAAATTATTAACATAAGAGTTGTGTATTTTAAGTGCAAAAGGCTTTAAAGGTATGGGGCTATACTAAGATCACAACGATAACTCTGAGCAGTATTTTGGTTTTGTTTTTGCCGATCGCTTACAGCCCTGTGTTAGCTGGTTAATAAATGCTTTTCATGCCATTTTTCTTGACTGTTCTATCCATTGCTGATGCATGTCTTGGATGGTATCAACAAAGGTGTTTCTTTTTATTGTTAATTTATTTAAGTTATTCTACTGAAAAATAACTGAATTTTACAAATGCATTGTGCTCTCAGTTTATTGAACTGAATTAAACAAAAGTAAAATCCAGGGGGGAAAAAACAAACTAACAATCTTCCGAAAATAAGACTAGTTTTGTATTTATTTTTAATATATACGTGGCATGCTGTTTAATTCTGATGAGGAACTCCCTAAGCGTATTTCTTGCAAACACACATAGAGGCGTAGTTCCCAGCAATTCTCCAAGTGGGGTCCACACAGGTTTTTTTTGTTTCTTTTTAACTTTAGCAACTCCTGTCGCCCTTGTTTACGCATCACAAAATATACCCACTGAACTTCACTGATGAAAAAAATGAATGGCACTAAATGACACTCTTATACCATTAGAGCTAGGGTCAACTATACATATTAATATTGCCTACATTTACATGGTAACATTCCTATATAGAGTGAAGCGGTAACACTCTCTTTATTATCTAGCTATAGCCAACGGTAACACTATCTTTATTATCTAGCTATAGCCAACGGTAACACTATCTTTATTATCTAGCTATAGCCAACATAACATATCCAGTGCTGAGTCCTTGGTATGCAGTGCACACAGGCACACTGACTATACACCTCATTTAGTACTATTATTATATATTCTAATCATCTGTTTAATTGAGGGAACACAATCACATGTAAAAATGTGAATATAATGTAGATTCCGCAAGCTTAAATCTGCATATTGTTTTAAGGCTATGTTAAAGAGTAAGTAGTGGGGTTCCGAAAAATATAACGTTACACGTCCCTCATGTTTTACCGTCCTTGTATTAAGAATAAAATTAATCCTCATTATATATATGTAACAAATGAATGCACTTACCCGTCACACACAATTTCCGACTCCGTCACCAGATTTCTGATACAAAGCCCATCTCTTCAATGTTACAATTGACTTGTCTAATGGGGCGTGACACCGGACGCGGCGCGGCAAAAGCAATTGTTTTCAATGAAGGCGGTCACATGAAGCGGCACTCAAGCAGCACTGCAGAGCGGCGTTGTGATGTGAACTACCAGCAGCCAATCAGGGGAAAGTAGGAGGCTCCTTTGCAAGGAAGAATATAAAAAAAAATCTGCCTTCATCAAACCGGAGCTCCTGTATCAGCCAGTGATATTCACTGTACCTTTTTCTTTTCTTGAGGATGTATATGATAATGCTCAATAATATTCCTTTGCCTAGTTCTACAAGACTAAAAGGGAATCAAAACTCCCCAATGTTTACACGCAAAAGAACCATGTTTTTTGGTCAATTTACGCAGATTTTTAGTGTGAGAAGGCGATTTACCTACCCTTTTAAGTTGTACACTTAAAAGTACACCTTTACACTTCTTATAGCGTGAGGAATATGCATGGAAACCCTGTCTATGATTATGCAGAACATCATGCTCATAATGTGCCTCCTTCTTGTTTATCCACTCTGCCCCAGTTAAAGTCCCTAGATATTTCCCTCAGAATTGCTGACCTGATTAACAACAGCTTGAAGAAAAGCCAGTCATGTTGTATTTTATTCATCAAAGAAAAGAGCATGGAATAATGTGCAAGACTGCATAGGAAACAATAGGCAAACCATACTGTTATAGCAGGTAACACATAGGAAAAGGGTATCTGTAACACTCCATTTTTTAACTCGGTGTCCATTTTTTACTCTTTTCACATCTGATTATTAAACAATCAGATTCAGAAATCTGGTCATATTACCTGTTTTGAGAATTAGGAATCATGTTGAGTGGAGTTATCATCTGGTTTCTTGTAGTCCAATGGCATGATCTGGGTAATCCATTCTAAGTCTTTTCCATTTGGTTTCTCAGCCATGTAAATTCTAAAATCCAGTTCAGAGTGCAAGCATCTTATAGGCATCACTGTATAGAGGTAAAATGGATTGAGGTTCTGAAGCCAGTGTAATATTAACCTGATTTGAACAGGGTGTCATGTTTCATTACAACTGAAATTAACATCTTCTGTGTGAATAAACTTTATATTAACTAGGGTGTGTTTTTTTTAGCCCCCCTTGTGGTAAATACGTATATTTACGTCTTGAAAATATTCATACTGTTTTAAAAGAGTTTGCTAATTGTTTTATTGCTTTCATAATAGGGCACTATATGTTTCATTTAAAAATATCATTATTTTTTATTAACCTTTTGCTAACACTTGAAAGAACGATTTTGGAAATGAAATTAACCTAAGGTGTTTCACTAAATGTCTATGACATAGTCTCCATATAGAGGGCTTCGAAGTTCCCTAAACATCTGGGAGTCTTGTGTAATGTAAAATGAAACTGCCTTGGGCACTCCCCTTATATAAAGAAACTTTCGAAGATGGTGGGTTTCGAATAAAACAAAGCCAGGTGCACATGAAACAATGCTGACAGTATATGTGAGCTAGCTTGATGCTGAGCTTAGAGACTGGAGGGGCCAGGCAAAGTTCAAGAGTGGTACTCGCTACGGTATATCAACAGCAGAAACTGAGGTATTAAAGTATAGGTTATACAGTAGGGGTATTATTACTGGGTGAAGTACAGTACATTTTTTAAAGTTCAAACTCTTTAAAAGCAGTTAAAAAAAAGTTTATTGAATGTTATCAGGTGATATTTATGCTTGCTGATGTTTTTTTCTGATGTATATGTATGTAATTATTCACTGTAGATTTGTGTTTGTATATTTAATTATTAAGTGTGGTAATTAAAGCTGAGGGATACAAGGTTTGGCTGAGTGTGTGACAGGGTATTAATTGGTGTTAATGTCCTATTTGGTTTTGAAAATGAGGGTAGTGTAAAGTGTTTGTGCATTCTGTATATCCCAGACAGTGGCACTAGAAATAGATCTATGATTGTTTTATTGGTCTTAAATCATTGCTGTGAACCCTGCAACATTTTTAACCTTGCAATGTGTATTTTATTGTTTTTATTATTCTTGTTGGAATTAAAACTGTTGATTGTATTCTTGTTGCCTGTGTGGCTGTCCTGGCTGGTGGTGGATTTTAGTGGTGTGGCTCCCCTACAGAAATATATTTGAACCTGTGTAAGCCTTTTAATTCAATTGTATGGTCGAGATACTGACATATAGGAGTCACTAAATGTGTATATAATTAATTTTGTTAGTTCTTTGTACAGGTAACTCCCGTGCTGGCGTAGTTGGTCTACATTATATATTTTCTACTTTTGCTGACTCGTGCTGCCACAGAAACTTAGTGCCGTCTGCAGGATTTTTCTGTGGGGTTGAGCAGCCACTGAGGTATTTCCATTATGCAGGGAGAGGGAACATAGGCTGCAGGACCACAAATGATGGTGATTCCACTTTTTAGTGGGGCACCTTGGATACCTACATTCAAAGTTACAGGGTCAGAGGTGAAACTAGGGGAATGGGAGGCACAAATTAAAATTATGATAAGTGGGCAAACATTGAGCACAGAACAGCAAACAGCTATGGCTAACGCTAGAGGAGGAGCCTAAAAGATAAATACTAGCCATTGATAAATGTGATCGCAGTACAGTTGATCAAATATGTGATTTGTTGGAGGAACTGTATCGGGATCAAGTACAAATTGTGGCTTTGCGCACCAGGTTTTTCAGTAGTACTCAAGATAATCACAAACCTGTACTGCTTTTTCTCTTTGGTTAGAGAACTGTTTTCCAGGTTGCAGCGCTGGGACCCCGAGGGGATGGATTACAGAGATGGGTTGCTGAGGGACCAGTTCATCAGTGGCTTACAGGAAGGGAGCTTCCGACAAGAATTACGTCGACAAGTAAGGTAGCGACCGGCCATGACCTTTGCACAGGTCAAGGGGGAAACTCTATTCGATGAGGGAGAGCAAGAGATGGAACGGCTAGGGATTTCAGGCTATTGGACACTCTACTCCTATTGATCCACCAACCTGCAGCGACTGGAGACAGAGGTACTAAGAGAGGTTGAGGACCAATCACCGGAAGTTATGAAGACGCTCTTAGGTGCGTTCCGGAACAATGTTCCACCACCCACTCGACCTCCCTTTACAGGAAATCTTGAACAAGGTCCAGTTTGGATAGGAACTAGACGGAATCATCCAAGGCCAGCCAAACCCCGTATACCTGCAGGAAGCCAGTAGGTTTCACAGGGACGGCCCATATGCAACCAATGTAAGGGCGCAAGTCACATTGTAATGTATTGCCCCCAATGACAAAACCCACAGCCGGCTTTAAACGAGCGTCCCTAGTGGCCATGGGTCTGGTGACAAGGCAAGTTCGCAATGACCCCCATGAAGATTTACCTGAATCAGTAGTCGGACCCCGTCTCCTAGTAGAGGTTCAGATTGAAGGAGTTTCAGTAACTTGCCTCCTAGATAGGGGTACCCAAGTGACGCTAATGAGTGAAAATTCTACGTCACTTCAAGCACAAAGGTGTAGGAAATACAAGAGCTATGAAGTGAAGATTCCGAGTCGGGGGGTTGTCATTGTGGGTAATGATTGTTTTGGTTCGCAACAAACCATCTTATGAATGAATATAATTAGCTTGTTGGAAGCAATTTTTCCTCCGAGAAACTAAACTCTGTCGGCTCTCTCCTGTGCACCTGCCTAGTCTCAGAACAAGCCAAGTCTGACACACTAGGTGAAAAATTCAAAGATTAAGGCTGATCTGATGTGAAAATTGTAATGCTCAGCTTTCTACTGCGTGGAATCCTGGGTCTTCATATGGACAAACCTCATCCACATGTCCAAACTCCATGGTAGGCATATACACACTTTCTCAAGACACCCAAGCTCATAATGTAGAAGCTGTCGGCTTTCGTGTCACAGTCTGGATCAGTGTTTCTCAACCGTGGCGGTACCGCCCCCTTTGGGGCATTCAGAAACCAAAGGGGGGCGTTTACATCCAAGAGGATGGTGGGAGGGGGGGGGGGCTGTTTTAGCTCCCTTATTTAAAATTTTAAGGAAACCTTTATTTCAAAATATTGATTAACTAAGATGCCACTGATGTACTCACTGACTTGTGCACTATAAGATTGTGTAAACATCAAGTCAGAAATGTGTGTTTCGATTCCGGTTAAAAAAACTTTAACCACATGGTTTGTGCAAACAGGTCAGTGCATGTTAGGATCCCAAGCCGAAATACGACCCCATCGTCTTGTGGTTAAATTACTTTTTTAGATAGCTGAAATCATGTCGTGTTCGGCTTCGGGTTGTTTTGCGAATGATCCCATCGAGGTGCAGAAGATTCTCTTACCCAAAGTGTTTTCATCACTTCATGTAAAAGTGAGACTGACTTATTCTCCAGGGAAATAAATATAATTTTTAAAAAAAAACAACCTTTAAAACACCCGTTATTGCTGTAATAAATATTTTGCAAATCTTTTTTTCCTAAGTGTGAACGTGTCAATTATAGTTATCAAATGTATTTTTGACAGAAATTAATGTTTTAATAATCAGTTTTACTAAAAACATTATAGTACTCACTGCAGCCAGATCCCTGATATTTGTATCCGGTTTGTCAGTTCCAAAGCAGGAACCGGGTACCCGATTTCAAAGGAACCAGTTCACACATCTCTCTATTGCTATCCACACCATGGCACAAGCAAAGAAACTATGTCGGCAATATTCCATTAGTAAACATTTTATGTATGTATCTACATGTTGATTATACAAGTGACTGGGGTTTCATTATTTTTGTTTTATGAATTATTTCTCTGTAATTCTCTGAACTAGTGGAATTAAATATAATTAATAATTTATGTTAATTAAATGGAATTGTTAATCGGCAATAATTCTTTTTTTTTTTTCTGTGGCAAGGAGGTGATGTCTAAGTTCATCTGATCCTTAGGATGTGTTGTTACACAAAAGGTTGAGAAACACTGGTCTGGATGATAACAAGTTAAGATAACCCCATGAACATGACATACATAATTCTGAATTCATTTTGCAGAACCTGAGGCAGCAGAAATAAAGGGAAAGAGTAGCCATGCATTTGTAAGATTGTGAATATCTTAAACTGTGAAGATTTCAGGAAGTAACTATTCTCAATAAGGTGCAGTGTATGGGTACGCAACACCTACAAAGCATGTAAGATTCAAAAACAGTTTGTGCTTGAAACAAAGCATTGCATTGAATATTACAAGAAGACGACATATACTGTGAGGTAGTATACAGAACTATTGGATTATTAATTATTGTCAGTATCAAGATTTGTCATTGCTGAACCTCCATTCTATTCCAACTGCATTGGAATATTTAATGTCTACATAGCAGATGTGACCTCGAGCTTCTCATCTCCTTTCCACACTTTCAGCACATTGCCCCCACACATCACACTGTTTTTATTTTTTAGACTAGATACATTATCCTCATTAAGGATTTTGAACCTTGGTGATAACAGAAGTCTTGCAGAAAGTTGTCTCGCCAAGGGAATTAAAGGAGGGCATTCCATTACCAATTACCCACCACACATTTCTAGCAAAGCAGACAGAGAGACATTGGAAAAATGACCCTACATATAACTGAAGGAATCTGCTAGGGTCTGAATATTGCACCTCAGCAACTTGCATGATGCTTTGGTAGATAAGAAAATAAGAAAGTTTACAAACGAGAGGAGGCCATTTGGCCCATCTTGCTCGTTTGGTTGTTAGTAGCTTATTGATCACAGAATCTCATCAAGCAGCTTCTTGAAGGAACCCAGGGTGTCCGCTTCAACAACATTGCTGGGGAGTTGTTTCCAGTACCACCTATTTTCTGTTCTGAATGCCCCTTTATCTAATCTCCATTTGTGACCCCTGGCCCTTGTTTCTTTTTTCAGGCTGAAAAAGTCCCCTGGGTCGACATTGTCGATACCTTTTAGAATTTTGAATGCTTGAATCAGATCACTCCGTAGTCTTCTTTGTTGAAGACTGAATAGATTCAATTATTTTAGCCTGTCTGCATACGACATGCCTTTTAAACCCAGGATAATTCTGGTTGCTCTTCTTTGCACTCTTTCTAGAGCAGCAATATCCTTTTTGTAATGAGGTGACCAGAACTGAACACAATATTCTAGTTGAGGTCTTACTAATGCATTGTAAAGTTTTAACATTACTTCCCTTGATTTAAATTCAACACTGTATATCACTATCAGTGCTGATGTCATCCAGTGAAGAGAGGGGCATATGGTTTTCATTGCACTGAGCTCTCACACTTGTTTTTAATCACAGGGTCATTAAACATTACCATTCTTTTGAATGTACACATATATCTGAAACACAGGAACCAATCCACTGTTTGCTTTGGCAGATTAGATTATTTCTCATTAATCTTTAGCGGAGGAAATATCACTGGAGTATTTGAACATTCTAATAAATAGTAGAAGGTGCAAATAAAAGTGAAGTTCTCTGACAAAAAGAAAACATTCTTAATGTAGAAAACAATATAATCAGATGAATATCGAGATTAGGCATAACATCCTTCAGGTCAACATTTTTAAAATATTTTTTTATTTTATGTATTGAGAAATGATTATGCTAAACCTTTCATATTGTACTACAGGTAGTGAACAAAAAGATGGAAACCCCTTGGTAAATGAGGGACACCAAGTATATTGAAAGCAAGGGCTTCCACACAGGTGTGGCTCATGCATTAATTAAGCAAATAACATCCCAGATGCTTAGGGTCATGTATAAAAATGCTGGACAGGCCTGGATCCCTATAATTATGGCTAGCATGGCTGCAGGAGGAAACCTCAGTGACTTTGAAAGAGGGGTGATTGTTGGGGCGCGTTTGGCAGGAGCTTCAGTGACCAAGACAGCTCAACTTGCTGATGTTTCATGAGCAACAGTGTCTAAGATGATGTCGGCATGGAACTACAAGGGAAAGACATCATCAGCAAAGGGCAACAGTGGGCAGAAGCACATACTCCAGGATCGTAATATCCGTGCATTAATTCAAAGTACAAGGCAAAACAGACAAGCAACTGCAGATCAATTGACTGCAAATTTCAACCTGGGGCGCGAGCAGCCAGTTTCATCAAAAACGGTCCGCCGAGAACTCTACAGAGCGGGATAGTGGTGGCCCAACTCCCTATTAAGTGACTTTACATTGGTGTTTCCATTTTTTTGTTTACTACCTGTATATGTCCATACCACTTATTTACAAACAGTCTCTCATGAATACCAAACATTTGGACAACAACTGTCTGGCACACAGGGTGAGTCAAGTAGTCAGAGGAGCGGCCTGGATACGCCAATTAGCCAACCTTGGCTGTGGATCCCACAGGAAGCTTCATATTGGCTCTGGTGCTCCTGTGGGTTGGGTAGTGATAATCAGAAGGGAATATTTCACCCCATTGTGCTACACTTGGCACCATGTGAGTTTGAGTAGACACATGCTAGGATGAGCATCATTCCCCAGGGGGCAGTAGCCATCCGCTGTTGAGGTCCTGGGCGGGATTTGGAGGTGGTGTTTTGAATTAGTTGGTAATATTTAAAACTGAAACAAATCTAGCCATTGAGATTGGATGTCTTTCCTACTAAATGTGACAATTTTTTCAATGTAAACAACTAAGTGATAGAAAATGTTCAGTAGTTTAGGACAAACCCTGTTGACACAGAATTTGAAATGAACAAGGTGAAACATTTGATTATGGAATATGGTACAAGATAAAACATTTGTCCTCAAACCTACTTGGTTTAAGGATCCATTGCCTAGCCTTTAAGATGAGATGATTGACCTCCTATGGTAATTGAAGAAAGGGGGCTATTGGGGCCGGTGAAGGGATGTAAATCGACTAAACAAAGAGGGCTAAGTGGCTGGCCAATTTATTATTATTTTTTTTTACGGTTTAATTAATCAGTGACATAATGTGAAGTTTAAAACTTACATTGAACAAAGGCTACACTTGGGGAATGTAGTTAACAAACACTAAAGTATTATATATTCGTGTAAACTGTAGATTACAGTACTGTGACACTGCATCCTAGTTTATCACTTGCTTTGTCTTATTTTTACATTTTAGTGTGTTTAGGACACTGTATACTTGCAGGAATACATTTTTAATAAGAAACCTGGATTGCATATAACTAAATAGAAAGCAATGCTTTTGTTACACATAGCTGAAATTGTCTATTAGTGGGAGAGGTTTCAATGAAAAACAAAACTATAACTGATGTGTTTTATCACTCTGGAACTGTTAATGGTTGTGTTTTAGGACTTACTGTAGCACTACAAACCTTATATAGAACAACATATCTATCCCTAAAAGTCAGCAAAAAAGAAATTTAACTTTGCAGGAGGATTAAACATGTTTCTAGTTCTTCCACTTTTTATAGGTTTGTTTATAACTGATTAGTTTTGACTGTTTTGTTTCTGGTCAAAACTTTTGAGCTGTGGTGCAACCACAGGGAAGCTGCCTCATGAGCTTCCACATGTAAGAACACTTTTTAAATTCATTTTGAAAAGAAAGGACCTCAAAAGTAACTAACAACAAATGAACAATATCAAAAAGGATAAGTACAGTATGTGAAAAAGTTAAGTGGTTCTCTTTGCTGCTGTATGTGTCAAAATTAGCAGAAGAGATTGACAGAGAGAGCTCACAATGCATTGTAAGATATGTAGATGCCCATAGCCCATGTACAGTAAAATAGCGATTGATAAAATGTATAATTGATGCTTTTCCATATTTGGATACCCCCATAGAATTGCCTCCAAGGTCACTGGATCTTCCACCTTTAGGCTCCCTTCTCTGGGGACATAACACGTTCAAGCAACAATAGAACAGTGCTCAATTTTAGCATCCCTGAACTGGCTTGAAGTTAGTTGGTTCTGAGCCATGAGAAAGTGCAGCAGGAAAAGGTTTTATGCATAATATGTTATTAATTGTAATATATACTTCTTGTAAAAAGCAGGTGGTTAAAGATACATAACAGCTGCAGAAAATAGAATTACATATTTTGATGTGACAGGTGAGGAAGAATGTAACAAGAGTATTAACTGAGTAGGAAATGGTCAATCATGCTTTTTGTCAGGGATTACGTTCTTTTTAATAATCTATTAAATAAACATTAATAATAATAATAATAATAATAATAATAATAATAATAATAATAATAATAATTTAGGACAATTTAGGGCATAGGTAGAATAGAATGACAGGTAATAATATTTTCTCTCCTCAGCAGACTGTGGCCAGAGACCCGTGAGATAGATGAACTAACTAATGATAATAAGACTGTGTGTTTTACTGTGTGGGTGGGGTTGGAACATTCCTATGAAAATTTGCTGGGTTTTCTCAAAGACCTGTCTGTATGACTTATAGTCTTTACAGGAAACCCATTATTTTACTGTATACCATGTTGTACATATCACTGCAATATACTGTATGTATTAATATAATCCTGACTGGGTCTTAACTCAGTGGAATAAAACCCAAATCGTTTCTCAACTTTCACCCATGAGTTTCCCAAAGAGGATTTGTCTTATGTGTCATAGTGTATCCATGTCATGCTCCTTCATACAACAACACACTAGTGTTCCCACAGTAGCCATTTATTTCAGTCAGAAGGGAGCATGATCTAAATACACTTTGAAAATGGTAAAACAATTTGTCTTTCTTATACCAGACAATCTCGGTTCAAATTTAAGATATGCTTTAATTGAACACTCCCCAGACAACCATTGCTCTGAAACTATTGCTTTAGATAGGTTTATCCATTGCCTTATTCCTGTCAGGAGTAAGGGACCAATCCAAGTTCTTTGAATCCCTATGTGATTTATTCAGATTTTAGTTATTGTAAAAACTATGTAGATGTATCAGTGGACTGTCAAAAAAGCCCTTATATGATTCTGTAGTATCAAAAACAATGCTATAAAAGAAGAAATTATTTCTTAATAGATGGATTTAAGGTTCTCCATCTGTACAATTCTTCATATAGCCTAATCATTGCTTTTTAGGCTTTTAAAATAGTTGATTATGTTGCCTTATTCCTATCAAGATCAAGCAACCAATATCTTACAACAACATAACAGCCTGCATTTGTTATCTCTCTAATTGTCAGCAATATTTGAAAATTAAAATTGTGTAATGATCTTTTTGATAGAACTAAAATTTAAGAAGAGAAATAATCAGGAATATATCAAATCAGCAGATATTATCCCCACTACTGTAAAGTGTCCACAAGAGATTTGCCAAATCAAATTTATTTTTATTTTAAAAACATAGATATTAGCTGTAATACAAAACTGCTTTCATGAATTTTAATAACCATGAGTGTAAATGTCTGAAATTATTAATATTAAAATAAAACCAGATTTTGAGGATAATATTGCACTAATGTCACTGTTTGAGATCATTGTACTGTAGTTCTAGGCAATGAAGTATCAAATGTGGTACCTAATGTTATGACAGGCCTACCATGTATGTCTGAAAACGAATGTGATTCTGGTGAATAAACACACACATTCACACCAAATACTAGTAATGATAGGGTTACCATATGACTCCATGTACAGTACAACAGTGGGACTGTTCAGGCTTTTCAACTCACACCCGATGCATTCTGGTCAGTGTAGTCCTGCTGTAAAAGGTACCTGAGACAGGTCAAATATACCAGAAAGCTTTGCGATGAGAGTTGAAAAGCCTGAACTGTCCCAAACTGTACATGGATGGTAACCCTAACTAATAAGGTTTTTGGAAAATCGACCCGGATCTACACATTTGATATATTATTTATTTTAACAACAACTGAAATTTAGGTCCAGATGTTTAAAAGAGATGCAAGTTTCACAAGGGCAGTTTCAAGGATTGTGTCCCCTCAGCTCTGCCTTGTGAAAAAAGTTGTGCTGCGAATAAAACTTAAAATGGGAGTTGATGGGGGAAAAAAAAACCTTGCTCATTGTTTTAATAGCAAGTGTTTTTTCCTTAACTCTTGTTGCTAAATATACAAAACAATTTATTTTCATTATTAAATATGTCTCGACACATTCCCTCTAAGATATCTGCAACTCTAAAAACAGGTTCTCAGTTTCAGATACTGGTACAGTACAAACACATGTTAGTGGCACTGATGGTAGCTGTGCCCACAGCGTTCCTAACCTCTATGGGAATTGCTTGGGACACCCATTCTCTTTTAAAATGATCAACTCTTTAAATCAAATTTCAAATCATAATATATATATATATATATTTTTAACATCATCATCTTTCCATGGAGCAGTTGAAACAACATTTACTTTATCTGGGGAGTGGGTGAAAGCCAGGCGGAGCCAAAACTGCCAGTGAAGTTGTCTTTTTTTAATGACTTAGGAAAGTCCAGATTTCTGTGTTAGCTCTTTCTCAGGTAACAACCATGGCAAACATTATATTCTGATGTATTCTATATAATCTGAATGGTATGCTTATTTCACTTTTCGGCTTTCAGACTTTTGCATTTTAATCGTTACTGTATACTGTATCCATTAGTGGAGTTCCGAATGGACAACTATTCTATTACCATTCTAGATGTTTTTTCTACAAATAAGGTTTTAAAAATATGCAAACTGAGTCAATTAGGCACCCATTCAATATTCCTTAAATATTACTCTATTTGCATGCAACCTGCTATTTAGTTTATGTGTTCTTTTAGGAACAAAGAACAGGAAACCAATTGAAAAAAGCAAAACAACAGGCAAAAAACTAACGAAAAGAAATACAGGTTATAAGTTGAATATAAATAGAGTAATAGGATACACAGACTTCATTTGTGTTTCAGTGATAAGACCGTGTTGTTTATGTTTATGTACTATTTGAGCTACATGGAGCTAAATATGAATATCTAGCTCTTACAGATTCACCAAATGTAGATACAATCTAATGAACACTGTAGTGTGTGGTTGTGGGCTCCAGTTAAATGGCAGATCCCATTACATTTGTATAAAAGTGACCCAATTGAAGTTGTGGTGTAACAATCTTCGGTCTAAGACCAATCCTAAACCAATCCATGATAGCAATCTCTTAGCAATCGTCTGTCTACACTGCCACGTGCTGCTGCTGTTGTAAACTAGGAAATACACTTATATCTAAAACTAACACGTGTGACCGTATGGCCTATGTAAAAGAGGCAACTTAAATGTACATGTTGCTGAAAAGAATACTAGTGGAAAAATCTTAGATTTTCCTGGTGAAATCATCTGTGATGCTGTTAAGAATGGAGTGGTGGATGTTTTATATCTCCTGTTATATCTAGTATTAGAAGCTGACTTTATGGAAGGCCCAGGCCCCTTTATCAAAGGTAATTGACATCAATATGAGCATAACCAGACTGGATTCCTAATATTATTATTTGTTTATTTAGCAGACGCCTTTATCCAAGACGACTTACAGAGACTAGGGTGTGTGAACTATGCATCAGCTGCAGAGTCACTTACAACAACGCCTCACATGAAAGACAGAGCGCAAGGAGGTTAAGTGACTTGATCAATGTCACACAGTGAGTCAGTAAGTGAGCAGGGATTTGAACCGAGGGCCTCCTGGTTACAAGCCCTTTTCTTTAACCACCAGACCATTTAGTTATCAGAATATGCCTTGTTTCAAAATCCTTGCTAAATTGCTGACTGTCAATAATTACTGTGACTGTGGATTGTGTTGGCATTCAAATATACAGCCAATTACTTTGCTCAGCCTGATCTGTTCCGAATTTGCTATTTTAACTCCAAATGGTTTCCATAAACAGCTACGTGTCACCCTTGTTTTTACCATTATATAAGGAATTGTTGGCTCCTTCCAAATATTCTCGTTATACAAAGCAGAGGTTTGAAATTAATAGTACTCCAGTGTGATTAGTTGATGAGATAACAATTACTAACCGCAGAAATCCCTATGGTCACGGACACATTCTTCTGGGGTTTTTGTGTGTAAGCATTTTTGTACATTTCGCTACAATTCTGTTTTAAATCCTCCGTATCTTAACTGTAATACAGCTTGAAATCCTGCTAACAAGCCTCCATCCTGATTGTAATCTTGTTTTAAATCTCGCAAGCGGAGTCTCCAATAGAAATGTAGGAATGTGCTGTCCCTTAGTAGTTGGGGCGGGTTTAAAGTATTCAGAACAAATCAATGATAGATACAAGTCAGGAAGGCGGGACATTGCCCAGC
Organism: Acipenser oxyrinchus oxyrinchus; assembly: GCA_030684275.1. Taxonomy (NCBI): domain Eukaryota; kingdom Metazoa; phylum Chordata; class Actinopteri; order Acipenseriformes; family Acipenseridae; genus Acipenser; species Acipenser oxyrinchus. Next base: position 28,152,511 of record CM060254.1, read on the forward strand.
AGCACTGGGAAATGTATTTATTATTATTTTCATCGTAGGTTTTATTTTTTTAAAAGGGTAAAGTCAACGTGAATTGATTAACCATTTCCACGGTTTTTCTAGTGTTTTCCGGTGTTTGTTGGCTATCCACCGATTTCATTTTATTTTGTATCAGGGGTGTTTTATCGGGTTTTATCGGTTAAAACCGAAAATCAGAAGTCCAAATTATATATAATAGTTACAGATTTTATGGAAGTATAAAGTGCAACAATTGAATGATAGTAAGAAAGCTTTTTTAAAGAGTTATTTAAAGATTTTTTAAGGTCTTTTTTATGAGCAAAATAACTTCACTGTTTTTATCCTTTCAAACTTTTGCGGAGTTGTTAATATATTACAGCAAATTGCTTTTCTTGTTAAATGTAGAAGTTGTGCTCTATAGATGTGTATGACCTTGTACTCTACATAACCCAATCTTCAGTCTTTCTAATTGAAATGTTCTATATCTATTATGAAAATGATTGACACCTTCTTGATTGCCTTGGGGCCCAATATGGTCTAGATATTTTAGTTGCTATGCTGATAGCAGTCTAAAATTGTATAAATAACTTATTTAGGTCACCCTAAAGTAAAACATGCAAAATGTTTGAAGTAGCTTAGCTAGATCGAGATTGGGCACTAATTATTATTATTTGTTTATTTAGCAGACGCCTTTATCCAAGGCAACTTACAAAGACTAGTGGGTTAATGTTCCTGTTCATGATGGTTTCAGCTTTTACTGATCAGTAAAAGTAACTGCACTTCATAGACTGATCTTTGGAAAACATTTCAGGGGTTGGGAATTTAAAGTCTGCCCTAACTGATCCCAGGCAAGTAAATGGATTTGTATTCAATCCAAACAAAATCAAATACAGTACAACATCACAGTGCTATATCAATATCTTGTTGTATCAATTGTTTTGCCTATTGCTGGTAATGTTGTGGTATGCTAATGGTTATTTACTCTTTAAGGTATTACCCTTGCATTATAAGGCTATTCCAAGATTATTTTTCAAACTTTTCTGTAAATTGCAAAAGCAACACAAATTTATAATATTGTGTCATGCTTTATAAATACATATAATACAGGATGTGAGTGGTGTGTATAGGAGTGAAGGTCCAAACAAGAGTTATATGTACAAAAAGTATGTTTGAATCAATACAGGACACCCCTACACCAGCAATGGTACAGGGGTTTTAAAATGGTGGGTTTTCAGGTCCAATCAAAAAGATTAAATAAATAATAAAACACAGTCCAGTAATCCCACAAAGTGCACAGAACAGCATCAGGGGCTGTACTCACGATGCTGCGTCCCTTTTGTATTTCCAAACTCCTCCCTGTGATCAGCACGGTGCCACGCTCTGTCCAATCGCTGTGCACAACCCAGCTGATCATAATAGAGTTGTTTAGCAGTCCTACAGCTATGCCCTTTCACCAAGATTCCTCCAGTTCCATCCTACCATCGAGTCGTCGATCCATCACTGTGAAGGCGCGCCACCAACCTTACTCAGATTCCTCCTCTTCCATTCGCAGCAGCCTAGATCACTCAACCTCTATTAAGCCACAGAATAGTTCCAATATACATGCTTAATCTCACCATTTTCAGCAGATCCCAGCCCCCTCTAGTGGAAACTAGAGCCGTTGATCTTCATTAAAAACTAAACATTGTTTCTGAGTGCAGCTGTTGTACTGTATAGAACAGTGGTTTTCAGCTATGGTATAAAGTACCTGTTTTTTCTCAAAAAATAATAATTTATTTGTTCAAACCTGCACTGTTTTGTATAGCTCATATGACCATACTCACAGACATGTTCAGACACTTTAGCTGGTTAAGAATGTGTAACCATTTTTAGAGTGTATCTAAACTTAGTGCAAACCAACTGAACTGTATGACACAATGACAATTCCAAAAAATGCACTTTATACAATCCATTGCCTTGTTAATCTTTATTTCATTCAGCTTTTTGTCATATACTTGAAAGAGGTAGATTAGTATCGTTGTGTGATTTCCTGTAATCAATCAAAGTTAAATATGAATAATTGATTCAGTAAGGGCTTCTAAAGTTTAACACAACTCTATACTGTATGGTGACAAACCTAAATACCAAAACTAACAAAGAAATAAATAAATACAAGTTATAAGGAAGACTGAAAAAACATCCATAGGGCAGTACAACATTGAATGTAAAAAAAAGACAATTTAAAAAAGTCTTTAGTCTAGATTTAAAACGCCCTGTAACCTTGAGTGTAACTCTTGCAGAAGGCAAGGGGAGCAAAGTGACCGAGGGTGTAATTGCAGTAATCAGCTTGGTTGGTCAGGCAAGAGTCAAACATGTACACAGATTTATAGATGAGAAGAAGGAACCCGAAATCTACCAGTGGCAATCATTTCTGGCGGTTTCTTGTGGACCAGAAAAGGATGTGACTGTGATGCCTTTCTCTAAGAAACTCATCGTTCTTAAACATGCTCCTGAACATTCAAGGACTGATTAATGAGCAAATTTGTTTATGAGCTAATTTGTTGAGGTAAGAGCTCCCTGAAGAATTGTACGACCCTATAGTATATTGTGTAACTAAAAGATACATCAAATGGGTCACTTTTCTATGGCAATGGATCTCCTCCTAGTGGGCTGATGAGTTAATAATACTGACATCAGCATAAGACACATAATCTCTCAACTGCAAAGCTTTTTCTTTAGCTGAATAGTAAAGGGTTTGTATGATTTACAGTTCAGCCCTTGCTTTTCACTGCTTTCAGGCATTATCATGTTTATCTGCCCACCAGCCTAATTTTTGGCCTGAAGGAGCAAACCTGGTGAGAACTACATTGTCCTCAAACAGTGACGTTCTTGCTGTTGTAACTTTTTTTTTTTTTGGTTTTGAACCAGTTAGTAATGTGTTGTCAAGAAACCAAAATCACTGTGTTTCAGTTCATATTGCTTTTAATAGGAAGTAGACATATTTGATTTTTGTTTATGGAAAAAGGGATTAACATGATCTGTTTAAATGAGGTAGTTAAATCAACCTTGAGAAAATAAGATATGTTCATTACATCTAAAAAGGCAATTCAATTCTGGTTCCCTGAAATAGAAATGTAAACATTACCGTATGGGTACCTTGTAGAGACCCGAAACCTGAATAAGATATATCAAAGTTGCTCGCAGAGTCTGTGACGCAGTCATGGCCCGCCCCCACGGCCATAAAGGTACTGCACTCACAGATGTCATGGATGCAGCAACCTTGAAGGTTAATCGTTACATTTCTATTTCAGGGTACCGGGGGTTATGATAATAACGTTCACTTTTTAAGTACAAAATGTAACCATTACAGTATGGTATGAGTACCATACCATACCGTACCGTATGAGTACCAAAGCTGTCGCAAGGGCAATGTTGCAGCATGACTGGAATGCTACAAGGATAAGTCGAGAGGCTGCCTTGAGTATTACCATACGGAACCCCAGTAACAAGTTGCTAGGGAGAGTTTCACCTCTATGCCTGTGTTGTAAGAGTCAACTGGGAAGCCACCCTAACACCAGTTCCAAAACTCAGGTTTTGAGGATCCACAAAATTAAGTCTGTAGAACCTAGTAAAGGTATGTGGAGTAGCCCACAATGCTGCATTGCAAATGTATTTGACAGATGCACCCTAAAATAAAACCCACAAAGTTTCCATGCCCCTGGTGTAGTGTACAGGCTGTAGTGCACAAAATATTCATGATTAAAAACTATTATAGAGATTATATTAATAAAAACACAATAAATGTGAAATATATAGCAGATTGAAGTATCAAGTACTTATCTGAACAAGGCTCTTCTGTCAGGGGATCAGTCTGGAAAACAAACATGGCGCTGAGATCTGTGAGCACAGTCCCTTCATGCCCTCGGGGGCAGGCGAGGACTGCGTCACATGCTCTGCAAGCAGCTTTGATATATCTTGAACCTGAAAAGCTGTGGCAAACTAAAATCAATAAATTACATTTACATTGGTCACAAGTTTCATCAACTGGAATGCTGGTCTACACTATTTGCTGTGGATGAGCAGAGGGGGAATTGGGGTATCCGTGTTCTGCGAGAAAATTATTAATCTGACCTAAATTATTAAAAAATTGCATTTCAAATCAATAAAAGAAAAAGAAAACAACAACACTGGACTAAGAAACTTGAAATAAGAATCCATCAATGAATGAATACAATCATATGTTGATATTGACAAACACAACATGATCTTACATATAAGTTCTATTTTGTACAATGACTGTCGCATTTAACACAAAGTGTTTTGTTTAAGTTATGTGTTAACATTATGGCTAGAATAATTCACAGGTATTTTATAAACTGCATTATCTTAAATCATTGTCTTAATTCTAACGTTTACCTACCGTATTTTTTTAAAAGATTTTATTTACATTGGAGTGTGCTGTATTCTCTGGGATACTAGTGTTCTTGCAGTTAATCCAGCAGATTTACAGGCAGCCAAATTGGAAATCTTTTGTACTGTATTTTGTTAAGAACTATGGATTGAGTCCAAACATAAGAAGATATTAAATGAAACACAATGACTGTCACATCCCCAATAGAAATAACTTAAGTTAACCTTTTCCAGTTTGGTTGCTAAATTAAAAATACAGCAACTCGTTAGTACTGTAGATTTTGTTCTCTGTTTTTTTGTTTAATGTTGTTAAATGATATGTGGTACCAGGCAGAAAGGGTACACAGCTCCTGTACCATGTTTTGTTTCCTTAAAAAAAGGATAAATATTTTAAATTGTTGTATACACACTAGTGTTGCGTGGTATATCGACAGCTACGGTATATCATGATACCAAAATCCTACAATACCTATTATCGTAGCTTTTAAAATAAGTAATTTTGTGCTTTAAAAACAATATGAACTAAGCTTACTCATTTCCGTTTAACGGAAGTGACCAACTACCCTGTGCGCTCTGGGAAAATTAAATTACTGCAGCAGTCATGGCGAATGCTGGAGAGAGAAGTTTGATGTGGAACTATTTTGGATTTCAGCCAGATGACAACAGCAATCTGGTTGAAGGCGGACAGCCAAAATGTCAAAAGTGTTTTAAGAAGTTAAAAACAAAGGAGGAAATGCACCAGTTTATTGAAACATCTTTCAGATCGCCACCCCGATCTCTTTGCAGAAGTTTACTTTTTTCTTTTACTTAGTTAAACTAAAGGAACTGAAGAAACTAAGTGAATCCCCAGTGTGTATTTCTTATAAAAAAGGCACAACAAAGATAACAAATAAAACAGGAATGTGCTAGAAGCTGATCAAAAAGGAGTTCATTGATGCTTCTTTATTTCGTCATTACTGTGCATTTGCTATAAGCTGCAAAAATATTTTTTTTATAATATAATTTGCTGAGATGTCATTACAACTCTACCGCATGTCAAAAATGTTAGCAGTGTTTTTATATTTTGTGGTAATCTATATTTTATGTGTACGTAATGTGATAGCCGTGAAACTCCTGTGTTTTGGTTTGTATGCATGAGAGGTGGAAAGACCATGATGAATATACTTCATTGCTAGCATAGCTGTTTCCCTACAGAACATGATCAATGTGATGCTTCACACCTGCAGAGGAAAGCACAGGACCTTAATAATAGAAGGTTCCAAACTGCTAAAGTCTATAGTAGCCAGAGTGGTTGTCTTTTGTCTAATTTACTTTCTTTGCAAGATTTTTAACAACCGAATGAGCATGATGGGCCAAATGGCCTCCTCTCGCTAGTAAAATGTCTTATGTTCTTATTTAAGGTTCACTGGGGTATTGTTTTGACGGAGACATTTGGCTTGAATATGCTTAAACAGAATTATGTTCTTATAGCACGTAAGAGGAAGGCATGTACATTAGTGGCCCGTTTGTTTTAGAAATGTAGCATTAAATATAATGCTTAACTTGGAATTTTTCACTATTGAATTGCGTATGTTAGCAGCGTTTTTAGTAAAACAGTTCTTTGCCAGATATATATATATATATATATATATATATATATATATATATATATATATATATATATATATATATATATATTGTTCGTTTGTGGCAGAGGACCCTTGCACCTGAAAGTGTGTTTGTGTGTTTTTGTAATTGTGTTTAATTAAATAATTGTTTGCTAGCTTGCGCCCGGTTTAGACTTGCTGCCTGCTGTGTTTGGTTGAGGTGAAAGGCAGCAAGCGATTGGTTCCCAACTCTGCTTTCAAGGCTGCTGCAAGGCCACGAGATTCTACGATACGGACGTCTGGAATCCCGCTGGAGAGAACTGGACTGCTGATGACTGCATGTTAACCAGGGTCAGGGTCCCAGCATTCACGCAAGAAACCGGTGGCGGTCGTGTGTATACCGGTGCGGGGTAGGAACGGAGCTTAGTTTGAGGAAACAAAAGCCTGCAGTATAGAGAGAAGTGTATTCCAGCGGGACCTCCTGTTTAGGGGAGTAGCGCTAGCCGTTTTTACGGCACCTTTTATTTGTAGTTTTTGTAGTGTTTTATTTTGCCTTTGTACAGCTTGCAGTGTGTGTCCTCCTTGCGTTACCATCGCTGGTAACGTCACATGACCTGTTTGTTTACTTTCGTTCTCTTAATGTGTTAATAAATCCTGTGGGGCGTGACAAACGCACCAATTATTTGGAAGTGGTGATTTTCAAAATATCTAACACTATACAATTGTAAAAAATAAATTTAAAAAAAGCAAATTTAAGCATTACAAGAACCAGTCAAATCATGCGAAAGTCACCTAAAGGCTTCTACATTCACAGCATTTTAAAAGTCAAAGTACAGTATCTGCAGACATGTTTCGCCCTGTTTGGGGCTCATCAGTGCAGCGCAACTGTACTTTGACTTCTGAAAAGTTCAGGAGAGTAAGTAAAAACAAGTAGCTTTCGAGTTAAGGGGAATGATATATATATATATATATATATATATATATATATATAAGAAGAAAAAAAGAGGTCAACAGTACCTCTGTAGCCCTTTGATAAACCACTTGCATATAAAGATTATACACATTTTATGGTTTAAGTTTTATGGATGTATTTATTTATACATGCTTTATGGTTTCTCTTGGTTTCAATTCAAACTATTTGCTTGTATTGTACAATATAACCCAAAATAACATAAATGCGTGTTGTTCATGTTTGTACACTTACTAAACCGTGGAGACAGATTACCAAGTCAATTATTTTATTACAAGTCCTTCAAATCCTCATCTATAAGCCCACCCAAGGTCAGTTTGTTAACTCGTGTCCCAAGGGGTTTCAGCCCTTCCAAGATGCACTTAAAAATCACTCAGGAATTTGACAATTGGACAGTTTACTTTCTGCAATCTCTATTGAATTATTTTCAATTATTTACAATTTGTATTTAATTATTTTCAAATAATAGTTACTTTCTGCGATATGTATTTTATTATTTTCAAATAAGTTATTTTTCACAAACCATATTTCTAACTATATTTATGTCATGTCTGTTGTATAGGGTTCAATAAGACGCAAGTGTTGATTTTCACCCAAAAAAAGCCAGAAAAGCCAACTCATGTGGTGGACATCAGCTTATCTAGGTAAGCAGTATAATGTTAAAATAACTGACCAGGTATTCTTTTGACTTGATGTACAGTACTATGGACGTAATTTTGTATCTTGTACTACTGGAAATCACCACTGTGGCATTTGATTGTGTGATTTTATGAGGACAACAGAGGCATTTGTCATAACTGGTTCTTTCATAATCAAAAAGTTTAAACATAGTGAATAGCACTGCATTCTGGATAAGAAGAACTTTATATTCGTTTTTTGTCCTTTTAAACCTGCATTGTAGTAATTGTCATCCTCTGACATTAATGATGTGGCTGTAACTATACATTGCAAGTGGGTTGCTGGCATGTAATCAAATAGAGTTTCAGTAATACCATTGTCTCCACCAGCACTCTGCTCATAAGGCGATGAGCTCAGCTAGTTTTACCGTTATAAATAAATGATGAATATATATTGCTACAGGCAATCCGTCAACATATATAATTGCTAAAGGATAATAACTAGCTGAGGCTGTGGTCCCAAGGGAGAATCACAGAGGTACAATCTGCTTTGAATCACAGAGGCAGCCAGGACTGTCAGGATTTCTTGGCATGAAGACGATGGTTAGTGTCCATAAACCTATAGAAAGTTTAATATCAGATGCTTAATTTCAGTTTCTTAATTTTCACAGCTTACCGGAATTATGTGACAGTGAAAAAAGGGTATATAATAATTGGTGAGCAATTGTTTCAATGGTTTCACCCAGTTGATATTTCCCATAATACACAGCCGGTTGCTATGGGAAACACACTGTCATTAACAGCAGCTGCACAGCGAGACCCCAGCGCAAACTGTCATCAAACTGAAAGGAATTCCAGCCGTACCACACGTAGTTGCTATCTTCTGTCGCTCGCTTCCTAGCCAGGAAAAAAATTCTCACCAGAGGTTATAAAAAATACTGCATGGGGTAGTGAGTAATAAATGAGAATGTAATGCCCACCCTCTGGGTTTATATAGCATACCACCCCTCAGGTGGGCATTAAATTATCATATCACACACTACCCCATGCATTACTCTCTAAGTAATATACCTAGTTTTCTATATCCACAGCACATACATGTGGGTTACGGTAATTTACGCTACATAAGTTACATTGCAGAAATTGTTGGACAACCCATTTAAAATGTTTAATTTACAATTACTAACCCAACACAAACCAACACAAATACTAAATGCAATCTTGAAAAGAAAGGGAAACCAGATGAAAATGTGCTTTCGGCTTTGTGTACCCTCCTTGCATACAGTAATGCAGACTATTGAATACTTGTAAATTGTGCCAATCATTAATTTATGTAAAAGAAGTCTTCAACACATTACTCCTGTCCTTGCATTTGTCCACCGTGGTTCAAATGTCTGATTGCTTATAAGACAAAGAAAACACTTAACAGTTTGGTCCTTGCTGATGAATTACGCACAGTATGCTTCTTCCTACTAGAGTTTATAGATAACACAGTGTTGGTATTCGGGCAACATACGTTTCATGAATATTCAAAAGTTCAAACTAGGCAACGGGTACTCATCTGACCCGGAAAAGAAAAATCCAAACTTCAAGTAGCTGTCATTGTATTTTCTTGCCACTTTTTTTTTTGGCCAGTTCATTTCTTGTAGAGGTAGCTGTAGATGGTCCGGGACTTTCATTATCTTCTCCACCAGTGATTCCTTCTCCTTTTCATATAACAAATCTATCCATGTCCGTTTTGAATTACTGCTTACAGTTTTTTACAGTTGTAAATGGCACGGACTGCGTGTACTTTGCTAGGTTACTGTGCAGTTGAACACACATATACAGCTCCAAACTTTACATTTATTTAACTTTTACTTAGATTACACGAGTCACGTGGAGTTAATTAGTCAATGTAAATATAGATTGGAGAATGCAGTTGTGTCAGCGGACCGCCAGGGACCCAGTTTGGGAACCCCTGTACTAACGTACAGTACATAATACTTCCAAGTCACAAATCATCATGTTTTCAGACAAAACTCTATTTTCCTTTTCAGAGTAATATTCTGCAAACATTCTGACTCCTCCCCAGCTATATTATACACTCTACCAGAGGAGACACAAAGGAACTTATTGGACGTGTTACCATAAGAAAAAAACACAAAATAGAATGTTGCCACAAGCAAGTTAAATAGAAACAATAACTCAATATTGCCAAACTTGAGAATTTCTACACAAAAGCTGCCCTTTTACTGTATAGCTTAAATGTTTTGCTGAGAAAACAAAATAAAAAAGCAACAGGGACTGATTCATTACATATGTGAGTAATGAATGATGGTTAAGCTGGTCAATAACTGATACTCAAGTTGCTTATTTTAATACTTTTCTTGCTGCTCTCCCTTTTGAAATAACAGCATTTTACAGTTAAACTACCACAGTTGTTTCTTTGATGCATAGCTATCTTCATGATTGCTTAGTTTAACCACATTTTCCATTGCATTGGAAAGCGTATACACTATCAGCACAATGTATTTTTCATTTGATCTCTGAAACAGTAGCTCTCACTTTACTCAATACTTTTTGTCTACAGGACACTTCAATAAGATCATTTTTAAAATGTTTGCTTGGACTCTCACCATGCAGTAATATTTGTGAAAACTATTAATGGTATGCTATCTAGAAAAAAGCTAGTGATAAGGACAGGATTAGTTGCATGTCTAAGGGATCCTGGATAGTCCTGCATTTTTTTTAAGCCAGTTAAGTACAGCTTATGTTTCGGGAAGCTGAATTTGGCAGTATGAGCTCAGGTTCTCCTACTCCTTGTTGGGAGAAAGCAAAGACCGGCATGTAAAAATACAAAATGAAAGGGCATTCATACAGAAATCAGAGGTTTGCTGGGATCTAAAAAAAATGTGTATTTATCTGTTTGCTCCCACTTGTTATTAAGATTACTTTTGTGGTGTTGCAAGATGAGGTGTTGTTTTTGTATTGTTTTTCTATGTTATATTTTGCAATGCTTTGTCTGGGTATTTAACTCAATGTAAAGGCAAGCTTGTATAAAGTTACTGATAAGGACACATTCCTCAAATGCATGGATTGTGTGTAGAAAATTAGAAGGACCAAGAGAGAAAAGGTACAAGAGGAAACCAAGTTGTACTGGAGAACAGTTGCAAAAAGAAAAAAAAAATGTTTAAGAATGATGTTGGGTATAAAAAGGCATATTTAGAGCTCGTTTATTAGACCAGAGGAAAAAGAGAAGACTAACACACTCTGTCTCAGAAATTAATAATTATTCATGTTTCATACTGCATGCTATTCTGTAAGACTAATAAAGAATTGGTATTAAACTGACACATTCTGAGTTAATGCACACAATAAGACTCACAGCAGTTAAGAATGGTTTACAGAAAATACACAACCGACATCAGAGCTGTTTTTTGTACCCCACACGTCGGACTCCATTTGTGTCCCATGTTATATTTTATAAACATAATCATGTTTGACGTTCAGCATTACTGTTGGTTGAGAACAACACTGCCCAATTAGTAGCTAGATGTTAATTATATATTTGTATATGTAATTGTCTAATTTGAACAAATGCTTCAATCACACATTACGGGGACCTAGAAACAAATAAGTGTGATATTAAAGGACTCTTAACTAATCTCAAGATTCTCATTAAGTGGAAGTTCTTCCTAAAAATTAAAAAAGAATAAATTAATTAAAGACTGAAGTAAATGGTTCATAATTTGAACTTGAACTTCAGTACTGTGAATATAAAGTCAGTTCTGCGGCAGATTAAAATATTGCAACAGTGCTTTGGCGCCACCTGCTGCTTAGAACTAAGAAACGAGCCCTGTGTTTACATTGTGAATGCCTGCACAAAATATCTCACCTGAAACTATAAGAAGTTCTTATTGTATTGGTAATATCTTTTTTTATCAGTTTAATTAGGTGTGCAAACTGTTTTTTTTTTAATCTTAGAACTTCTCAACAACTTGTTGGATCGATTTTAAAAATGTTCATGTAGCTTCACAATGGTGAGTGGACAAAACAGGCACAATTAGATTTTTAAAAAAAAACCTTATCCAAAAGCCCCTCAAACCCCACAGCTGGCTATTAATATATGTAGAAGAGCAATCATTTACAAGGCCATATTGGTTGATATGTCATGTTAGGCACACACCTCTATAGTTGCTATTTAATTTTACCGTTAACATTTATATATAATGCCATATTCATAAACAACCCTTGAGTGTTTGTGCTCAATTAAAGACCCTTTCTCAATATGACCAATCATATTTGGCATACTTAAGGGAACCTTTTAAAATGTAAGCTTATAACCCAGTGTTTCAGGTTGCACTTTTCTAGCTAAGAATGTTATTTATTTTTCTTAGTGGCACGGGCCACTGAATTGAGGAACAACCCCTTCACTGCAGAGGGTGTGGGCACAGATCCTTGTAGCATTAACTGCTTGATAGTGTTAATATTTCTGTCAGGTAAAGGTTTCTTCCTCACAATCAATGTTTCAAGGCAGATATTTCCTTGATATTACAGTCTCTGTAAAATTGATAGTCATATGGTTCCTACAGATTTGTCCTCACCTCATGAGAATTAATAATTTTTATCTAAAATCTGGAGAGGGTACTCAAGTGAAAGCCACCTTGAGTAGACGTTGAAGCAGTTTTTCATTGCAGGATGACGACTGACGCATTACTACGGCACTAACAGTAAGAGGGTTCTGGCCAAATTATCAACATTTCTAATTTACTGCATTATTAGGGGATGTATTACAACATAAGGGCAAATGCATGCAAATTCGTGCTTATTGTAGTATACCATGTAAAATAAAAAAATAAATAAATAAAAAGTATTACTGTTATGTATCTGTGGCGGAGTCTCCTGCCCCTATTTATTGATTTATTATTATTTGTATTTTTGTTTGTGGCGCAGATAAAAGCGCTGTGTATTTATTGTTGATTTTATAATTTAAAAACCCTGTGAGGATGTGTGGCTGATCAGCTACTGATTATTTAACGAGCTGACAGACACGCATCCTTACTAAACTCGTGCAGACTGTGGCCGAAGGGTAATAAGATAATTAACAGCTAGTTAACCCCTCGGCCAGAGTATAAGAACCTGCAGCTGTCCGTGCTGCGGGGGAGAGTGTACAGAGGAGAGTACGGGAGAGCGAGCGAAAGAAAAACAATTGCTATATTTAAAATATACTTGTTTCTGTTTATTTGTTTGGCCATCGCGCCTTTTTGTTTTGTGTTTTGTTATTTATTTAAATCTTGTGTTTTGTATTATTATTTATTAAATACGCTGACCGCAGTAGCGTTCAGCTTCACCCGCCCATCCATTGTTTTGGTTCAGTTACTTCCTGGTCTGTGACGTCACCACACCTCACCACTGCAAGCCATCCTGCCACAGTATCACTGCAATGTTTTCTTTTTTTCTGAAACATTCTATCCATGTGAGATTTTCAATTAACAGTTATCTGATATTCCCTTTTGCTGCTTTTCCCATTCATGGTTTTAAGGGGAATACTTTAACAAAAGTTTCATTCAACTGTGCTCAACTTCCTGCCAATTTAGGGAGTTTCATTACAACCTCTGCTAACCACTCGCCCTCAGCTTGCCGTTTCAGTGCAACACAAATTAATGCAATTTAGTAATAAGGATTTATGGGTAAACTGCTGCTATAAATCAAATCTCTTACCGTACCGTAAGAGGCTTCAGCAAAAAGTTATTTTAATTTCTTGTGTCGGTTTGTTTTATTTAAAGTTTGTGAAATATCTGATTTCTTTAAAAGTTATTGCTCTTTGGAATAAAGAACATTCAACAACGACTCCAGCAGTAAGTACAGTAACAAAAAAACCCCCAAAAAACTAACAATCTAAATTAGTGCAATACTTTGGGGCCACCTGCCGCATCCTTTACAACAAACAACTTGCATCGATAACATCTGGATAGATCCACTGCAGCAGACTCATAGTTCTAGGGAAAGGGGAATAACATCAAACATTTTTTTAGAATTGGCACACGTAGCGTAAATTTATGATGGATTTTGGATGTGTGATTTAAGTATGCCAGAACAACCTGAGGTCTAAATTAATTTGTGACAGAAATAAAATCATTGACATGCAAAAGGTCTGTGCTTAGGGACCATATAGCCAATTGAGAGGCTAGCGACCATATCTGACACGGAAAACATTGATATACCAGCAGCTGAGTCCTTACCACCAGGGGCTGATGAACCATAGCAAAGGTGGAGATGTCTCAACCGCCTATGCACTGAAGTTGGACGCTTGAAGCAAGCAATGAGAAAGTGGGGCTATACCACCTGCTCAATCACCTGCGATTGCGGCGCTGAGCCTCAGCTTATGCAACCTTTTAATGATGTCTCGTCTTCACTAATTTCAATGCAATATTTTCAAATATAATGTCTGTTTATCAATATTTATGGATATTGATTGGTGTACTGCATCTGTATCAGTGAAACACAATGAGGTAATTACAACTAAAACCTATGATTAATATCTTATAAGTGGTTTTAAGTTGATGCACTCCCTTTTATCTGACCATATGATATATGTATGTAGCTCAATAGTTGAGGGTGTATACATTTTTCCTAATTTACTTGGGGAAAAATAGTCTGTTTACCTAAAAGAGATCAAGGGAGGACAAAAGGTTTGGTCATGAATTCATATTTAATTTCATTTGAAAAAAATAGACATGTAGCGCTTTTAAGCGTAATGCAAACTTTTTTTTTTTACAGGATTGAGAATGCTTTACTGTGACAACACATAAGTTCTAACAAAAAAGAACAACCGTTCAAAATCTCAGCACGCCAGACAAAAGCGACTTTTTAAACTTCAAACAATTCAGATAAATATATATCATATATATTTACAGAATACAATATAAATATACTAACCCACACAGTATTCTATAAACAATAAATATCAGAAGTTGTTAGGCACAGGTTTTTAGAGAATGATCAGCTTTGAATGTCAGCGTGTTCTGTTGTATTGTGCTGTACTGTATTGCTAATCCACAAAAAGAATATCTTTGAATATATTTGCTCAGTTCATGACAAAATCCTTGTGCGACCTACTTTGAACCAAGCATATTTTTTGTTTTTTTTTATTTTTATTTTCAGAACGAAAGCTGGCAATATTGCTGCAAAACTAATATATACAGCCAGTCTATAGCAAAACTAGTAGCTCTTTTTTCTTTCTTTTTTTGGAGGGAGGATAGGAAATGAGCATACATACGGTACATAACAAGAGCTAAAGTTTATCTACAGATATACAGTTAATATATATACGGACTCTTTAAGTTACGCATACTGTATATACATTAAAATATACCACGGAAACAATATCTGGGACTACAAGTCAGATTCTGGCATCTCTGGCATGTCAGCCATCAGATATCCGATTCCATAACGGCCATTCGGGGCAGTATCCATGTCCGTAGTTGGGGAGCTACTCGGCTTTCGGTAGATGCTTTTGCCAGGCATTGGGGAAGGCACCTCGCTTGGAGTCCTGCCCTCTATGAGACTGGTGTCATCGTCTTCAGGGCTGGAATTCTCCTGTATGATTCTACCTTTCTTGTAGGACACAGCTGAGAGGCTGTTGGAGTCTTCCTCGATCAGGTTGAAGTAACGGAGGATGAAGACAACAGGGACTGGCAGGATTGCAAAGGCCACCAAGGTCACGCACATAGCCAGACCCCAAGGTGGGTAGCTCAAGGTTTTTTCAGCAGCCTAGAATTAAAGAACAAATATGATTTTATTGGAAGACAAATGTTCAGCAACAGATTATTAAAATTTCAACACTGGTGCTGTCAATGCAGTAAGTAGGCCAGTCGGTGGTATTCCTGTGTCAGCAGGCATTAGAATAAGAGAGCAAATACATTTGAAACAGGAACTGCAGAGGAACATAATAATGCACTTCATGGATGAGTAAACATGATAATTGGATAGGTAGCAACATTGCTTCATTGCTGATGGATTTTTAAAAAAAACAGCTTTAAGTGCAAATTGTTAAGTACTCACCAACTCTCCAATCCAAGCACTGTAAGTCGGGGGATGCATTCCCATCTGGATTATACTGGCTGCCAACAACAAAAGTAAAACCAGAGGAGACACATACTTCCACATGTAGTAGTAGAATCGGTATGGTGAGAATCCAAGCATGTCTTTGAGATCGTCGAAAAACCTGTAAAAGGAGAGAACCCAGCTTTTAATAACAACAGTTGCGATACAAATTCATTTAGGCTGGTGAAGTTGTAAATTCAGTTCCTAAAATTTAGAACAATAGGCAGGTTGATTTTGACAGGCAACTGTTTGTGGCTATCATGCAAATCATTATAAAATGTCAATTAACAACCTGAATGGAACAAAGACGCAGACTGGAATGGACCTCAAGGTCATAGTTTTGCACCACTGTGGGGTCCCTCCTTAGCCATTCCAGCAACCACAGACATACAAAAAGGTATAGATTCTCACTGCTATTTATCGTCATTAGCTTTATCATACCAATTGCAAATCCTTTTTCCCTGCCGCAACCGCGGGAGTGTCAGAGCCAATGTGATGTCCCCTTCGGAGTCCCCAGCAAAGTTTGGACTCTTTGCACAGCACAGACGCGCTTTAACTGGGCCAAAATTACAGTTTCTGGTTTGGCAATTTTATCTGTTTTGAAGTAAATATCTTTGAGAATCTAGCCCAAAGTCTACAACTGCAGAAACTCCTAACTGTTATTGTCAGTTTTAATTAATAATTTAACCTCTAAAATTAATTTGCTCTCCTTTATTTAGTCCCTGTATTCCTTTTCACTGTCTGATTGTTTATTTCAACTTAAAATTTGGAAAAATACTAGTGGGCATATTATGTGCGCACTGATTTTATTGTGCCATACTAATCAAAATGAATATGTGATGTATATGGTAATGCATGATAATGTATTTAAATGAGCGTCCAGGTCAGAACAATGAGATGAGCTGTATTCACATGGTATTTACTAAAGGTTGTTAATTTTAGTGCACACATTAAAGTGATCATTTATTAGTGCGTATGGGAGCCAGATTTTAACTACTGCTAGGTGTGCAAATTTTTTTTTTTGGCCTGAAAACTAGTGATGTGCAGTTCGATTCTTTTCACTGACTCGATTCACTTGATTAATTCGGTTTAATGAATCAATTCAAAAAATCCCCCAACGTATAAATCCACTGAATTTAATACCAGACAAGAGGAAGGGGGGTGGGCCCAAAAAGTACACTGATAAACTCAATATAACAAATGTAACATAATGGGAAATAGAAGAGTAGTTCATTTCAATGGAAATTTTAACAGTAAAAAAAAAGATGTCAGAGTATATAATGCTGAGTCTCAATATTTAACTTATATTCCAAAATATAACGTTTTGAACAGCACTGAAAAAAAATGATAGTGGCAAGCTGTGAAAATGTGAAACAGTAAACGGTGCCACTATGAAATGTACCTTTTTATGACTTCTGTCCAGACACTTGGCACTTCTTTTCATTCAAGCACACATTCTTACAGAGATGAATTAACATACATTCATTCTTACGTGAACACAATCTCCCAAACATAAACAAACACTGGCGAATGGCTTGTAAGGGGGCAGGGCACCCCCTTGTGCACAGCACGCATGGCCTCAATGGCCACCTCCTCCTTAAAGTCCCAGAAGTTCTGCTCAAAATTCTGGGCCATTAAACAAGGCTTCATGGGGCCCACAAGCAGCGATCCATGCCACAGACTGGCTGACAGTGGCAGTGCTGACAGCCGCAAAGCTGGCCGTGGCAATGCTGTCAGCAGCAATGTTGACAGCGGGGTGGCACACTCCTGCCACTGATCTGCTGCTGGCGGCAATGCCGGCAGCTTCCCAGCTGACTGCGGAAATGCGGTCAGCCTCCTAGCTGACGGCGGAAAGGCTGTCAGCTTCCCAGCTGTCAGCTTCCCAGCTGTCAGCTTCCCAGCTGTCAGCGGAGCCATAAAGCAAATCCAGCCCCAGCAATTCCCGGGAGGTCAGCAGCAAACTACCTCCAGGGCAGGCATCTCCAGGCAATAGCGCAGTGGCAACCCCAGGTGATGCACAGTGGGCAACCCCAAGCGATACAGAGCGGGCAACCCCAACAGTGAAACTGCTATGGGTGGGGGTGGTCTCCTGACCTCTCCTCCTTTCTCTGTGGCCGGCGGTTCCCATTTCTTGGGCTCCGGCCCCAGAATTTCCAGCAGGGGAAATGCTGCTGCTGGATACAACAAAGCCCCGGGTGATGACGAGCAGGCCTTCCAAGGAGTTGCAGGCTTGGCAGCCATAGGCGCTGCAGGCTCAGCAGCCCTAGGCGATGCAGGCGAGAGCAACAAGTGGTCTCCCTTTAGTGGTGGAGGCTTGAGTAGCAGGTAGTCTCCTATCTCTGAGGGCGTTAGACGTTCGTGCTTCCCCCTCATGCACGCTGGATGCTCCGTGTCCTCCCTCCTAGGCGCTGGACACTCGAGCTCCTCCCTCATGGGCGCTGGAGCTTGTGCTGGCTTTTTTCCCCTTTTTCCAGGGATGACTACTCCTCCCCTTCTTTTTCTTCGGGCCAGGTGCCTCAGCCCTGTTCGGGCAGCCCCTTCCACCTCCTGGTGTGGGGTGTGGTAGTTGGGTGCCACATGCCCGACCACGCAAGTGGAAAAGCACCACTCCTTCCCTTTTAGGCAGGTGAGGCAGGTGTCCTGATCTGCATGCGGCGATGGTACAGCCTTCAGGCAGATCCACTACCCCGCGGTCTCCACCTCACCCTGATTGAAGGCCTACACAAAAAAGGGGGTCTTTATAGGGGTACACGTCTGGGAGGTGCCCATATTCCAGGCAGGAGAGGCACCATGTAGCCTCTCCTTTCTTCAACTCTCGCTGATATGCATACCACCTCTCCATATACTGATCTCCCTCTATTCTTCTCACAAAAAATCCAGAAAAAAAATTTGTGTACCCGCAGTACTGTTCTTGGTCTGACTCGTGGAAGTGTTGTTTATCCCACAGCCACCACCATATGTCACGGACGGCTGATGTGGGTGTGGTCAGACCAGGAAGTAAATACTCAGGATGCAGTGACTGCAGGGTGTAATGTGAGCTGCTGGGCTCACGTTTATTTGAACAAAAGAAAACATATTTTTAAACAAAACACAAAAGAAACAGCGCAATGGCCAAAATAAACAAAACACTAAACAAAACACAATAATTATCATGGTGGTGCGAACCAGCGTAATTAGCAATTGTTATTTATTTTTCCTTTTACCATGCTTGCACTCTCTCTCTCTCTCTCTTTCTCTCTCTCTCACTCAAAACACATGACTCCCAACTCTGAACTCGCATGAAGTGCACCCGTTCCCTTTAAATACACAATTAACTATAATTACACAATTACCCCAAAGCTCCCAACCGCGCGCAACAATTAAACAATAAACAGACACTTACTATAACACAACATACGCACATGGATTTTCATTCAAGCATGCCTTATTACAGAGATCAATTAACATACATTCATTCTTAAGTGAACACAATCTCCCAAACATAAACAAACCCTGGCAAACCCATCACCATAACAATACACATATTTACAAACTAATCACCCCCATCACGATGACAACCACAACAATATATATATATATATATATATATATATATATATATATATATATATATATATATATATATATATATATATATATATACAGTACTATGCAAAAGTTTTAGGCAGGTGTGAAAAAATGCTGTAAAGTAAGAATGCTTTCAAAAATAGACATGTTAATAGTTTATATTTATCAATTAACAAAATGCAAAGTGAGTGAACAGAAGAAAAATCTACATCAAATCAATATTTGGTGTGACCACCCTTTGCCTTCAAAACAGCATCAATTCTTCTAGGTACACTTGCACACAGTTTTTGAAGGAACTTGGCAGGTAGGTTGGCCCAAACATCTTGGAAAACTAACCACAGTTCTTCTGTGGATTTAGGCAGCCTCAGTTGCTTCTCTCTCTTCATGTAATCCCAGACAGACTCGATGATGTTGAGATCAGGGCTCTGTGGGGGCCATACCATCACTTCCAGGACTCCTTGTTCTTCTTTACGCTGAAGATAGTTCTTAATGACTTTCGCTGTATGTTTGGGGTCGTTGTCATACTGCAGAATAAATTTGGGGCCAATCAGATGACTCCCTGATGGTATTGCATGATGGATAAGTATCTGCCTGTACTTCTCAGCATTGAGGAGACCATTAATTCTGACCAAATCCCCAACTCCATTTGCAGAAATGCAGCCCCAAACTTGCAAGGAACCTCCACCATGCTTCACTGTTGCCTGCAGACACTCATTTGTGTACCGCTCTCCAGCTCTTCGGCAACAAACTGCCTTCTGCTACAGCCAAATATTTCAAATTTTGACTCATCAGTCCAGAGCACCTGCTGCCATTTTTCTGCACCCCAGTTCCTGTGTTTTTGTGCATAGTTGAGTCACTTGGCCTTGTTTCCACGTCGGAGGTATGGCTTTTTGGCCGCAAGTCTTCCATGAAGGCCACTTCTAACCAGACTTCTCCGGACAGTAGATGGGTGTACCAGGGTCCCACTGTTTTCTGCCAATTCTGAGCTGATGGCACTGCTGGACATCTTCCGATTGTGAAGGGAAGTAAGCATGATGTGTCTTTCATCTGCTGCAGTAAGTTTCCTTGATTGACCACTGCGTCTACGGTCCTCAACGTTGCCCGTTTCTTTGTGCTTCTTCAAAAGAGCTTGGACAGCACATCTGGAAACCCCTGTCTGCCTTGAAATTTCTGCCTGGGAGAGACCTTGCTGATGCAGTATAACTACCTTGTGTCTTGTTGCTGTGCTCAGTCTTGCCATGGTGTATGACTTTTGACAGTAAACTGTCTTCAGCAACCTCACCTTGTTAGCTGAGTTTGGCTGTTCCTCACCCAGTTTTATTCCTCCTACACAGCTGTTTCTGTTTCAGTTAATGATTGTGTTTCAACCTACATATTGAATTGATGATCATTAGCACCTGTTTGGTATAATTGTTTAATCATACACCTGACTATATGCCTACAAAATCCCTGACTTTGTGCAAGTGTACCTAGAAGAATTGATGCTGTTTTGAAGGCAAAGGGTGGTCACACCAAATATGGATTTGATTTAGATTTTTCTTCTGTTCACTCACTTTGCATTTAGTTAATTGATAAATATAATCTATTAACATGTCTATTTTTGAATGCATTCTTACTTTACAGCATTTTTTCACACCTGCCTAAAACTTTTGCACAGTACTGTATAAATATAGTTTAAACAAGCCTTCACTTCGCTATCCTAATCAAAATTATGTGTGCTGTGTGTATGAAGAATCGGATCCTGTGTGCTATTTGATTGGCTACCTGTGAGTTGTGATTGGCTTAATGGGAATGTCACTCATACAATGCAGATTACACATGTTGAATACACATGTTATATTAACGAGGTGGGTTGTTTTAAAGAAGAATTCCAAAACAATACAGTGCAATGCAATTGTAGAAACTAATGGGAGGCACGTATGCATTAATGGATTTACATCATACAAGGAACACATGTTAAAATTAAAAGGTAAGCAGTGCA
This sequence comes from Acipenser oxyrinchus oxyrinchus, assembly GCA_030684275.1. Taxonomy (NCBI): domain Eukaryota; kingdom Metazoa; phylum Chordata; class Actinopteri; order Acipenseriformes; family Acipenseridae; genus Acipenser; species Acipenser oxyrinchus. The sequence continues at coordinate 28,173,706 of CM060254.1, forward strand.
GTTTCACTTTACGTTGCCTCTGCCTGTCCCCTGCTGTGTGCTGTGTCTGTTGATCGCTCATTTTCGGTCAATGTAATCCACCTCCACCTCCACAATAAGCTATTGACCAAATGATACGCCAGGACTGCTGGGACTTTTGATATCACGGAGGTCTCTGACATTATCGTGCACATTAAATTATCACTCACAATATATGTAGCGTGCACGGTATGGTATGTAAATTAGCCAAATACATTGCACGTAAATTAATGCGTTCTGTTAGTAAATAGGGCAGTAAATTTAGATTTATCGTGCATGTTATGCTCACTACGTGCGTGCTAACTCCAAATGTAGTGCCCTTTTGTAATTGAGGCCCTAAGGGTCTGGAATGAATGCCTTTGTGTTGGTCTTAAGATTTTAGTCTTAAGAACAATATGGATGAGAGAGATTCTCTATTGTGTTGTGCCATCAGTGAATAAAACATTTTATAACTGGAAAGCAAAAAAAGGGGAGCAGTGAAAATGGCACTGTAGCTAATAAAGCGTAGGGAAACAGCTTTAAAACCTTAGGGACACCACCTACTTACAACTCTGATATAGTTCATTCACTTTTACATGCAAGGGCACTACACTGGCAGGCACTGCAGATGTATATAGGTCATTTAAACGTGTCACATTAATAAACAAATAACTGTACTGCACATACTTGTCTGTTCCATAGACCCAAGCAACAGCAATATTCTCCAGAACGACCACAATCAGAAGCGGCAGGGTGGCAGAATAATCGTCAAACATGGCCACAAAGTAATTTCCAGACCGCTGCACAAAGATGAGGCCAATACTAAAAGCCAGGAGACAGCAGCCAACTGAAATGAAAAAAAAATCAAGTCCTTAAAATCTGAAACATAACCAGGGAAAGCAAGATACAATGGATGTAACATGCATAGTATAATAACAGAGGTTCAAGGAAAACAACCTCATGGGAAAATAATAAGGGTGTAATCTCAGTTGAAATAAGTTGGCGAATAGGCTTGTAACAATAGACTAATATCACGATACGATATGTATTGCAGTATCATGATACATGTGATGGTCCTGATGATCTAATTGTATCGTGCATAATAAGATCAAATGACCATTTAATGATGGACTATTTTGTTAAATGACAAAAATGCATTAGATTTGTCGTGTGTATTCATACCAACAATATAACACACTTATTCTTCATTTAAGAACCATTCGGAGAACTGCAATGCGCTATGTATCACAATTCAAACTATACATATATCTATTACGGTATACAGTAAACTCCCATTAATCCGTGTTTCAATAATTCGTGTTTTGAAAATCCATGTGGTTTATTACAGTACATTATCAAAATGTATAGTGCCGAAATCATCTGATCTATGCAGAGGCGGGTATTCCCATGCTTTATTAGTGCGGAAATCAGCGTATCTGTGCGGAAGTGGATGGTCATCATTTAATTTAATTCAGTTGAGTACGGTATAGTGCAAGCCAACAGACAGTACTGTATTGTAGTTACTGAAACCAGTGACAAGTGAGCAGAAAGCAGACTTCTCTTAGCCTGGCAGTCTGAATATGAAGAGCAGTTACGACAATTAAAGACTCAAGCAGGATCAGTGACTTTTTTAAACCAGCTCTCTCTGCCTCTGAACAATGCTGATTATGTACGGTATATATTTTGACTCGGGGTGCACCGATAATCGGTAGCCTATTGGCATAGCCTACCAATATAAGGAAAAAAAAACCCCACAAACGGCAATCGACAGTTTTTGTTATTTTAGCCGATAACGTACACTGAATTTCTTCCAGCACAGAATTTAATGTTTGGTCAGACGCGCTTGCTATACTAATGACACAAGAACATCGAGACAGTCATTTTCCCAGTGCTGTGTGACGTGTGAACCTACAGTAAATCTGTCATATAAGAGTGTTTTTTTTTTGTTTTTTTTTAATATCTGAAGACAACAATAGCATTGCAGAGTTGTGTGCAGCAGAACAGACTTGATGCTATATTAAATTTAAGACTCTAGAGTGTTCACCTGCCCCATGCTGCGAACAGTCCGAACAGCAAAACAAGTCTTCTTAGTTAGCACAGACTGCTGGATCTTTACATTATTATTATTATTATTATTATTATTATTATTATTATTAAATAATAATCTTTATTTAGCGCCTTTCATATTGGACCACCATCACAAAGCGCTTTACGATACAAGATTAGGGTGTGTGAACTTTGCATCAGATGCAGTCACTTACAACGTCTCACCCGAAAGACAGTTAAGTGACTTGCTCAGGGTCACACAATGAGTCAGTGGCTGAGCTGTGATTTGACCCAGGGACCGTTCTGGTTACAAGCCCGTTTCATTAACCACTGGACCACACAGCCCCCTTTGTAATTTTTATTTTCGTTAAGCTGCATTGGTTGCGGGTGTATTCGGCAGCATTTTGAAGCAGAAATTGATCACTGTGCCATCTTCTGTTAAGTAACAAATTCAAGTTTGACTGAATTTTGTAACTGGAAATTTAATATTTTTATGACATCTTTTTTTAAGTGAACAATTTAAGTTGCGCTGCATTTTAAGCAGTGTATGCTTAAAAGTTGACATTGCGTAGGCTACATTTTTCTTTTCTACTGTACAGTATAGGTAGAGGTTATAATACGCAATGTTTGACAGCAAGTGCTATAAACGTTAATGTCACATTATATATATTTTTTTCTACAGAAGTGTTTTTACAAGTGCAAATAAAAAATGTAATTTTTGTGTGACTGTTGTAAAACAAATGTATAAATTCTTATCAAGCACACAATATAATACTACGTTATTCTTTGTATTCATTTTCTGAAGTAAATGCAACAAGTAAACAATACCTGTTCATTTTTGTCATAAATACAACAAGTAAACGATAAAAGTTAAAAGTTCATTTTTTTACATTTCTAATTATAAAACAGTTTAAATATAGGCCCTATGCCTTGTTCTAGTAGTTTACAATAGCTTACCTGCACTTTCTATTATCAGTATCCTATCGGTATCGGCCGATATGGGTAGATAACCATCGGCTATCGGTATCAGCCCAAAAAATCGACGCACCCCTAATTGTGACCATTGTTGGGACATTATATTTTATTTGTATTATTGCATTTCCCGAACAGTAAACTCAATTTCGTCTAATCTGTGTTTTTCACTAATTCTGGCTCAAATCAGTCCAAATCTGCACAGATTAACGGGGGTCTATGATGTCATGTAAAGAAAGTATCAAGATTCATTGATACATATTTATGTATTGACTGGATACATATATTTGCTGGATAACATAAAATACATTTGTAATTCAATAAAGACATTGGAGTCAATACAAGGTTTCTCTCGTTCACCCGTATAGTTCTTTGGTTGCCTTAACAACAAGTTGGGGTAATGTTGCAGTTTATCATCAATAGTAATGAAAAATAAAATCTAACATTTGTGATAGATATGTTTTACCCACAAACAGGTTCATAACAAAACTGGGCTAATTCATGGGCTTGCATGAATTTTCTTTTTTTTTGTGTGTGTGTGTTATACATATACCAGTAGGTAGAATGGACCTGTCAGTTTAGATTGAGACATCCTTTAAGAAGTGTATCACATTCAGTTTGCACAGTCATTTTGCAGGTTTACAATGGTTTCATGTATTTTTAATATGCTTTACCATATCTCCCTGGGTTTTACAATGCTTACCTGTGTTTTACAATGCATTAACTGTGCTTTTATGTTTGCTATGCTTTTACTGTGGTCAGCTTTTATAAGGAATGACCTCAAATAGAATTAAACATTATCTAAACCAATGGATCAATATATGTCTTCATATATGTCTATTAAAAGGAAGCTGTAATACTACACAATAATGTTGCATGTAGTATTTATTTTTCAATTCATTGAGTTATCTTTATTTCTGGAAAAGCCCTTATTAAAAACAACAGCAAAACATTATAGCCAAAACCAAACAGCAATGGGCCTTTTGTAAGACATTCAGGGAAGCAGGCTAAATATGGCTATCCAAAAAAATATTGAAATGTACTGATTGCCAACCGCTGCACATGTACTAACCTGTTAGAAACTCTTTGCGCACTTTGAAGGTATCTACAAGGGGAGTGATAATTCCTTCAATGGTCCCAAACATGCTCCCAAGGCCGAGATTGACCAGCATCAGAAAGAACATCACTGACCAGAATGGGGAAGCAGGGAAGTGAGTCATGGCTTCAGTAAAGGCAATGAAAGCCAGGCCTGTGCCTTGGACAGCCTGCATACCAGAAACAACAAAAACATGTTTTATTTGACACTTCAAAAGACTAATGTATCACTCTTTAACATATGTAGTCAACTTCCTGTAGCTCTCTTCCATAGCAACTTGAAGTACCTACTCCTAATCCTAGCTATATTTTAGTATCTCGTGCCTCTAATGTGATCAGTGCTATGGGTTCAGTCGTAGATGTCTAGATGTGAATGAGGGAATCTTCAGAAAATGTTTTTGAATCAAATTAGTGTAATAGTCAGAAACAATAATATTTACCCCCAGCACCTGAAACTGCTAAAGCATCATGCTTTTTGTTATCACTTGTCTATGATGCTGTAGTAAGCAACTGTATGGTTTGGCTGGCAGATATTAAGAAGATAAAACTCTAATATAATACCACAAGGTAACCCCTCAGCTCTCCCTTTTTCTAACCTTGTTCAGTTCGTCCTTGATATCGCACGGGTCAAGCTCCAGAGAGGAAAACTCAGTTTCCTTCACTCCTTTGAAAATGTCTGTCATTTGATGGTAGTCCACTGCATTAATACTGGAGAAGTTCATGTGGTGAGGAATGAGGTCATGGCTGAGAACGCCACTGTTCAGGAAGCCAATAATCTTATCAGTGTTTCTGTTAGTGTTTCAAGATAAAGAAAAACAAATCAGTAAAAAGAATCTGCAGTCCGATTTATAGACTTGAGCTCATTGAGGCTTCACTAGGAAGCCATAGAAAAAGCAACAGTAAATCAATAATAATATACAACTTAAGGAACTAAGTCAAGTAGATACATGTTTGACTATCTGACTTATTTTCTTACATTAAGCTTTACATTTGTAGTCTGAAGCAGTAACATAACAATCACTTTAGAAAGGCCTCTGTCTGAACAGCTATCACGTGAATGGCCTTAAATCCCAATAGCTTCCCATGAATTTGTTCAAGTTATGAGAAAGGGATTTGTCAACTTGAACAAGCTGATGTACAGTACTACATGTACTACATGTCATACCATACAAACAGCAACTTGACAACATGTTGACTTAGAAGACTTGAGGCTAGTGTTACAGAGCACCCTACAAAGTCTACATTACCTTTTACATATCCTGTGTTGTCCATAACGCAATGTCATATTTGTGAACAATATCAAAATGTTTAATCATTTTCGACAGGGCTACACATTAAAAGTTAAAAAGAAAACACCTGCTTAAAGCCAATGTATATGCATACTTACAGAGCAACACACTTTTCATTCATGATGTTTGCCTTGAAACCGAGAACAGCGAACACCACCAGCGTGGCCAAGACTGAGGTGAAGAAGTTGATGAAGGACACCAGCACGGCATCGAAGTGGCAGTTGTTATCACGCTTGTTATAGCTGGAGAAAGCGATGACTCCCCCAAATCCAAGGCCAAGAGCAAAGAACACTTGAGTCGCTGCCTCACGCCACACTTTGGGCTCAAGCATCATTTCAAGCTGTTTGGAGAACATGTTGATAGTAAAGGTTTGAATGTCAAATGATACATATTTCTGTTATGTGTGGTAATTAATTCTGGGCTTAGGTAGAAGCATGTCTGTTTGTTCATTTCATGAGAACTAAATGTTCTAGGAACATCAACACTTGAATTTTACCTGTTGTACAGAAAATTATATTTGAATCATTCTGCAGGGGGAATAAATGTCAATTTTGCAATCTGATAATTACTTTAAGGTTAGGATTAAGTTAAAGGTTTATATTTGTGTAGCTTGACACTAATGCATTATAATCTAGTGTATAATCTACTACTTAAATTCTGAATGGTCTCAACAGCATGAAAATAAACAGGAAATTCTAGCTGTTTACCACAAGGTGGCACTGCAGACAGCATTAGGGCGTAGATACAGCTACAACATTCCCAAGAACAAAAGCTACAGACACAATACTGATTAATGGTATTCAGTGAAGTCTGGTCTGGTTTCATGGTATCCGTTTCATAAGCAAGAAGGCCTTTGAATTTCTCCTCTTTTTATGACGTCCAAAGAAAAAGACAGAAGGAATATTGCCCGAGGCTGGAAAGCTTGTCCCCTAGACAGCATATGATCACATACTGCACCCTCTCTGGTTAGATCACCACCCTCCTACAATGGACATACTCAAACTCAGCAAAGAGATGATGACGCAGACAATATTCTAAAGAGTAATGAGGGATTTTTTGTCTGCTTTTTTGTATTGTTACTTGTTGTTTCTTTATGACATTTATGAGGTCCCTACATTCTCCAGTCTTCAGACTTATATACTGTACTATTCAGAGATGTTTCTGTAAGCCTGAATGCTTCTGGAAGCACTGTCCATATGAAATACATCAAAAATATAACTTCATATGGACATTTAACTCCATACAACATTGAATCAATCACACAGTATCATTCATACTATTCCTAATGGACAAAAGTTATACGTAAGGAGGCTGTGTGGTCCAGTGGTTAAAGAAAATGGCTTGTAACCAGGCAGTCCCCGGTTCAAATCCCACCTCAGCCACTGACTCATTGTGTGACCCTGAGCAAGTCACTTAACCTCCTTGTGCTCCGTCTTTCGGGTGAGACGTAATTGTAAGTGACTCTGCAGCTGATGCATAGTTCACACACCCTTGTCTCTGTAAGTCGCCTTGGATAAAGGCGTCTGCTAAATAAACAAATAATAATTATGTTTCAAATAACCCTGGAAAAAAGATTGCTTTTGCAACACAGAAAACAAATTGTCCACTTAAGGTTACCATCTTAAAAAAGAGAAGTTGAATCTTAAAATCAAGAACATGTACCAGGAAATCTTTGACAAGTGCATTTTGCATGGTGTGTTAAACCAATGTATAGGTCAGATGCAAATCAGAAGAAGTACCACATCAGGAAATGAGAAATTCAAAATGATGTTGATGAGAAGAAAGATGTGTGGTGATTGCATCAACTCCACTGCCACATCTTTTAATGTAGTTTAATTCCAGGTAACCTGTCTTTCTGTCACCTATCCATTCCTTTCTCTCATTTCCAGTGATTGCTTCTTACAACACAAATACAAACTGCATGTGGTAATGACACACAGCTCAAACTAATTAGATATTTAATTTACACCACATTTTGCAAACACTTTTAAAATGTATAATCCAAGCTGCATTTTGGACACTGATACCATGGATCAGATGAATGTATTAAGAGGGAAATGTTATGAGTCACGGTACATAATCCTTCTGATCAGGATTTATAAAACCGCATGTACCTTAGGGGTGAACATGTGACTGATCCCGTCCACAGATCCCTTTAGGAGGAGGGCCCTCACCAGGAAACAGATCAGGACCACGTAAGGGAACAGAGAGCTGAAGTACATCACCTGGTTAAAGAGAAATTAAAGCAGTTAATTATCATAGACCAAAAAGAGCATTCAAATGTTTCAGTATTGTGATTTAACAGAAAGTCGCTTTAAAATTCATTTTCATAGTTTTTTACTGCCCCCTTAGCTTGTTATGCTCCTGACTGTTTCTAATTGCAGTAACTCAAAGTCTGTTTTTTAGGTCAATGTTAAAGTGTTACGGAACGCACTTTAAAGTTTACAAGAAATGCATTGCGTTACCTTTGACGTGCTCTTTGTTGTCCATTTCGAGGCGTTATATTTTTAAGCATATTGCCGACTTTATTTTTAATTTTTAATCACACTTCATGGGTCATACATCTTCTGGGCAATACATTTCTCAAGATGTACTCGGAAGCGTTTGCCAGGGAAAAAAAAAAATGTCTTCTTATGATCACAGTGTATCCAGATCGCTCCCTCCTGCTACAATGCTGGTTTTCTGTGCCCACAATATGCTCATTTCTGTCAGAGAACCAGCATTGTTGCATGAGGGAGCATGAAGTGGAGACACTGATGTTTCTCTCCTGATGAATGTTCCTGAGCAAAAGTTGAACAAATACCAACATTTCTAAGTTTATTTACCTATAATGTGTGAATATAAATATAACAGGAATATGTAAAAAAAATGTTTTTCAAGAAGACTGTGATATGGGCAGCACAATACAGCAAAGGTAAAGCAAAGTGTTTCTTGTAAAACTGCATGGGGTTCTGTAACACTTTAGGGTGCTTTCACCTGTGTTCAAGAGTTGTTCTTTAGCTCTAGGCTAGAAAAGCCCAAGTATCTTTATAGAAGGAATAAGTCAATATAGGAAAAAGTAAAGAGCTATCTGAAGACCTTTGGCAGAAAATTATTTATTGTCATAAAATTGGAGAAGGATACTAGGAGAATCTGAGTATCCCAATTTCTATTATTAAGAAGTACAAGAACTATGGTACTGTCACAACGCTCCCTCGGTCTGGAAGAAAGAAGGTTCTTTCACCAAGAACAAGTAGAAGAATTGTGAAGAATTGTTATCCGAGATTGACTGCCAAAGATATTCAAAGTGAATTGGCTTCAAGTGGGACTGGGGTTTCCATTTCAACCATAGGTCGAGTATTGCATGGTGAAAGTCTCAATGGTTGCAGGCCAAGGAAAAAGCCACTCTTAGGAAAATGTCACAAGGACAATTGCTTAAAGTTTGCAAAACAGCATTTGAATGATGGATATGAGTTCTGTTCAAAGGTTTTGTGGAGTGATGAAACAAAAATCGAGCTATTTGGTCACGCTGATAGTCGTTATGTTTGGACTGGTAAGGCATACAAATAATAAGAACACCACATCTACTGTCAGGCATGGAGGTGGTAATATCCTTCTATGGGGCTGTTTTTCCTCTAATGGCACAGGAAATTTACTTCCAATACATGGTAAAATGGGTTTCATAGCACACCAAAAGATATTGGTAAATCAACTTGGTTTAAAGCACAACTGGACATTCCAACACAACAACGATCCAAAGCATACATCAAAATCTACTTCAGAATGGTTAAATAAGAATAAAATCAAGGTTCTGGAATGGCCTAGTCAAAGTTCCAATCTAAATCCATTTGAGAATCTCTGGTATGAGCTGAAGAAGGCTGTGCACAAGAGAAGTCCTCGGAATTTGAATGAACTGGAACAATTTTTTGTTGAAGAATGGTCAATAATCATGCCAAAAGCTCATTGACAAATATCCTAATTGTTTAAAAAAGGTTATTATTGCTAAAGGTGCCTCAACTACCTATTAATTTCATTTTCCTGGTCAGGTTATGAATACTTTTGGGTTAGTATTTTTGGAGTTTTGCAAAAAAAATTGCTGAAATAAATAATTGTAGACATCTATTTCTTGTAACTTTTTCCTCATTCACAAAAGCAGAACGTTTGCTACAAAAGATTTTTCCTATAATTTTCGGTTTTCAAGAAATTTCTTGAAATGATAAAATTTCCATTGGGGTATGTAAACTTTTGACTACAACTATAAGCGTAGTGTGCACGGGGGTAGCCCGATATCTGCTCCTGAAAGTGTACAGCGGTATCGCCGCTATGCTTCTGAGTGGGGGGTCCCGGGTTTGCATTCCACCTCCACCTGAGAGAAGCGCCTGCTTGAACCGAAGTTTGTCACAATATATATATATATATATATATAATGTTTTAATGATTTAAATGGAAGTAGTATTTATATCATTTCAAAAGACCCCAGAAAATATATTGTTAAAAACCTAGCGAACCAGAAGAAAAATCAAACCACTCCATTCTGCAACCATGTTGTTTCCTGCTTGTTTTATAAAATAGTTTTTCCTCCAGGCCCAGCATTTTATCCAGTAATTTGAACCCGATGCGCTTATAAACACAGCACATCGGAATACCCTTGCAATATTTGAGTGTGTAGTAAAGGATGGCCTCTTTTAGGAACACTGACTAATGAAGCAGCATCAAGGTTTGCTTGAATCATGATTATTCACACACACACACACACACACACACACAAAGTAGACATGCCACTGATTTAATAGTCCAGCTATTTTCTTTAATTACCGATCACATTTGGATATACGCCTTCCCACAGCATGACTGTTACTTTACGATGCAGACATGCTCTGCAAATTCGTTCCATTGCTCAAATGCATGTGGTATCATACACAGCATGATGCATCTCGCCCACTTGAGGGACAGAAATTACAACCACAGGCTCTTTAAAACAGTATGCATGCCTTTTAAAGGGACATCCAGATTAGAGGTTTACGCAATAGTTTAAAAAAAGCATAATAAAAGCAACAGGATAAACAACATCTCATCTAAAACATTATCCAAAGGCACAGGCTTGTTCAGTAGGCAATGGATGCAGTAGTAAAGGACACTTAACAGACAGAATTAGGTCATTGTCTGCCGCATCCATAACATATTCATTCAATGTAAACATTTCAAAGAACATTCTTAATTTACATGGAGTAGAAATTGTTAGATATTAGGAAATGAGTACCAGTACTTTGGATCTGAGTTCACACGGAACCCTGGTAATCAAGATTTCAAATGAGATTTTGACTTACTCAGATGTTATCAAATCAAATGTCACCACCCATAGGGAATTTGCTCAAATTGTCATTAGCATATCTTTTTGTGAAAAGAAAAATCACGGATTGTAAATCTAAAGCACACACACACACACACACACACACACACACACACACACACACACACACACACACACACACACACACACACAAAGACTGCTTACAAGCTTAGTTTAATTAAATTTGGTATTTAGTTTTCCTTCCTGAAACAATTGAGCTAATACATTGGACTACATAGCTTTAACAATCTGCCTTATATATTTTGTGTTTCTTACAAAGCAGTGTAACTTAAATTGCTGGTGAAAATGGTGTTTTCATTCTAATGTTCATCTTGCAGAGTATTCATATCCTGGAGGTATTTGAATAGTCATGAGACTGCCACATCACTATATTTGTTTATAGGATTTTTTTTTTTTTTATGGACCAAAATACAGTTTACAAGAATATAGGCCATCAAGAATATACAGTAGTGTCTATGTTTCAGAAGCATTTCCAAGCAACACTGTGAAAACTAAAAGTAATGATCAATGGGAACATTTAGTTAGGATATTCTAAGACCTAAAAACAGAAAAGCAATAAAATATCCTGAATTGGGATTTTGCGATATTTGATAATGATATGGTTTATATACAACCATATCATTGCTCTGTGATACAGAAGCAGAGTAAACGCATGATTTAACTACATTGTGGGTGTAAAATAACAAAACTTCATTTAACATCATAACAGTATTAGAACCCTTTACCTCATCCTGTTGCTGACTAATATATATTGCTGAAAATATATGTCCAAGGTCAACTGGGGTATTGTAATTTTGCATTTTGTTTTCTGAAGCCACCTCCATTTTGTCATGTGAATGTTACTGCAGAATGATCCATAAACTGGAAAGACTGTAAATGACAGCACACACTGTAATGGGGATGTTTTCTCCTGCACATGCTCTGTTAATTAGTTGCTGCTGTTGCTGTGGGAAATCTCTGTTGCAAGGCTCTTCGGGGAACACATTGTTAAAACATCTGTTTGTGATTTTCAAACAAAGATTTGCTATCAGCTCTTAGTCTGCCAGCTACAATATTTGGTAGCTATTTTAAATCATCTAAATGGAATGTTAGTGTTCAATTAACGGTAAAGAGGTTTCCATAAAACTAAATGCATGTATGTTATGCAATGCGGCACAGAATAAATGCTTTTAGTAGTGTTTAGTAGTATAAAAAGCCTATATTTAAAGACTGAGTTTTATGATTTTGTTGTTAGCTGAAATAGCAGTTGGGGTGACTTACCAATAGCAACAGAAGTTTTATTATGTCTGCTTTTTCCTAAAAAGGCTACATAGTATGCATAAGCAGCTTTATTGGGAAATTCAGGTGTCCAAATCTGGTTTACTACTACCATAATATTACAAGGAATAAACAGCATAAACAGCATTGTGATGGATTTTGACCTAAAGTACATCTAGTGCTCTTTGTATGTACTGCATATAAACTAATCTTGTATCTTCAGACATGGTGAACAGGACATGTGTGTGTTGTTATACCTCAAGCAACAGTTCTCAGACTTGCATGAGAAGTAATGTTTGTTCCTGTGTATTTTATTGCAGCCTTGAATGCAACATATTGCACCTTGGGGCAGTCAGCTGAACAGCATGCAGCTGGAAGGAAAGGTTAAAATTGTTAAAGGAAAATATTATAGTCATAAGATTACATTCAGCTGCCATTGCACTCTCAAAGAAATGACATTACGAGTGCATAAAAGCACTAATTCACTTCATGTTTGTAACCCAGTCCTCTTTATACACAGCAGAGACGCAAGTGCCAGTGGGAAGAATTCTGAATATTTCATGTTAGTGCTCTTTCCCCCTATTGGTTATTTTGCTGACATCGATACAGAAATTCCTGCCCCGAGGTAAAATATACGGATGAACTCATTAAATACTGTCAATTATCTATGTGCAAAAACTATTTTAAAAGATAGTATTATGCACACGCACATACTGTACATTACCATGGGATTCTAAACAGAAAATGTAATTAATTAATTAATTAGTTATCTATCCAAAGCGACAGAGACTAGTGGGTGAACTATGCATCACAACTGCTGCTGCAGAGTCACTTCCAATAGGACCTTGGTTTTACATCTCATCTGAATATTGTGCAAATTCAGAGGGTAAAAAAAACAAACTTTAAGGCTAGGTAGATTTTTCTTTTTAAATTATAGTGTTTAGGTTATAATACCCCAAAATTAAAAAAAACAAAACTATCCTGAATGGCCTGATAGATAGATACATGATAGTTTGAGCATTCAGGCCATCAGGAATATTCAGTGAACCCAAAAAAAAAATTCTGTATTGGATAAATCTGGGTTTCATAACCTCTAGAAATAGCCAGTGGCTCCAATAAAGGTACCTTGGAATTATCCACCCAGGCAGCAGCCATACTGACACATTAACATATGCCTACCAGTTATGTGAGTTAATTAAAGTATTACTAATGAAACTACTTCTGTGTTCTTTCCTGTTCTTGCTCAAGTGTAAAAATGACATGATGACAAATCACCATAAATATTTCAAATAGAAAGAAGCCTGAATATTCAAGTTAGAAGTCGTTACTAGCAGGTGTGCAAATCTGTTTTATTACTGTACCGTATTTCACTAAATGCAAGTGTTAGTTTATTTCAGTGTATGCGCATAAATTAGATGACATGAAACTAAACTCCCTCCCTCTAGACCCTTTTGTTCTTTTCTTCTTCACCTATAAATATAGTAATTCTGTATCTAACCAAGCTCATTGTTTCCAGGATATACAGCCAAAACATTGACTGCTAGCCCATTTTTCTTTAGTTTTCAGAGTGCAATAAACTTCACCTCCTTTATCCAACAATTCCATGAAAACAATGACACTTTCAAAAGATATATAATAACTTTACTGATACCTTCCATCTTAAAATAGCTATTTAAAGAGAAAGTAGCGGGTCACATGACCCCACGTGTTGCTACAACTGTTTAAATAACATACCTGTAATTCTTCTTTTCATTTTTAACATCCTGACAACTTTTTATAAGGTAAAAAAGTTTGGGAACCCCTGCTCTAGTGCACTGATATTGTAAGGATTATTGCCAACATTGTCAAACAGGTAACACAGCAAAAACGATCTATGATGTGGTACGGAACAGAAAAGCCAGAGCACTTGTTGTTATGTTTTTTTTTTTTTTTAAATCACTCTTCCTGCAGTGATTTAGAGGACAGATATCAAACCCCAGTGCAACAGAGCACCAATTTGAAACATTGATCTTTGAAACAGACTTTAAAAGTGCAAAAAGTTAACAATGAAAGGAAAAATTACATGTACGATATTTAAACAGTTGTAGCAACACATGGGGATGTATAATGCTATATTTTTCAGAACTTAATTACTCTTTAAGGCTGTCCTTGTGTGATAGGTTGAAAAGTCATTGCAGCTACAGTGCAAGATAAAGTATGTTTTTTCTTTTTTTTATGTCTCTAAAAGGTCGGAAACAGAACAGTGTGAAACTGTAAAAGTAGTGCAAACAATACTAACTTTTCCGGAAGACTGGATGCCTTTGATCATAGCCAGACACACCATGACCCAGGCAGACAATAAGCAGACTGCCATCCTCCAGTTGAGACCTCCACTTTCTGTGATTGAGCTGGAGATATCCAGGGCCTCCCGGTACCAGTAAAAGGTGGTGGCAGAGCTTTTCTCACACTCCGGCTCCACAACTGTAAAAAGAGCAAATACATAAATAAACCAATACAAAATGCTGCAGTGCAGGACACCAGTTATGCACAATTTATATATATATATATTGTAAGGCAGCGGGATGTGTGAGACAGCAGGGAGGGGGTTAAAACCTCCCTGAAGGGAAAAAATGCACCTTTTGTATTGTTTAATTGTTTTACTTTATTGTTTAATTATTTCTGTTAATTGTTTTATTATGGATCATTCCCTGCAACTGGTGCTTATTATTAAATTAGAGCCAGGTGCAGGGTATTTAAGGGAAGCAGTCAGTCTGCTCAGGGCTGCTGAGTAGAAGGAAGCAGAAGAGAGGTGCTCTGCTTCCGAGCAGTCATAAAAGAAGTAAGTGCTGTGTAAACCTGTGGGTTTTTTTGTTTGTATGCCAGGTAAACGGCTTAGCCGCCCTGCAAGTTAGTCAGGGAAATTACCTGTGTAGTAAGTGCTCCAAATCGGAGTTAGGTGTTTGTTTGTTTTGTTTTGCTGTATTTATTTTTGTGTTTATTAAAATATTAGCGCAACCGCGCTTGAAAATCCATTCCTGTGTGTGTTGTGGGTCAGTTTTAAAGGGGCAACGAACCCGAGTGGAAGCAGCTCGGTTACATATATATATATATATAAAAGCAATTGATTCCATTAGAATGTCTTTATCACTGGCAACATAATAGATGTGTTCTTAAGATTTAGCCTTAGATTAGTTTTCAGTTTGCGGAACTTTTAGCCTTAGATTAGTTTTCAGTTTGCGGAACTTACACAAAAGTAGGTCACGTTACCAAGACCCTCAAAAACCAGGTTTATACAGGTTTCATCACAAATGGATGACTGGTTCTTAGATTATAGCTAGGGATTTTTATTTTCTGTGTTTATTTTTAAGGAGTGCACAGAATACATGTGTTCTTCATGTGAGGTTCATTGTTAAAATAAAGAGTCATAGATGTTACTGAAGTGCAAGTGTAACATACACAATACTTTTCAAAACCACCTGTCTCATGAAGTCTGTTCTTGCATACATGGTTAACATTTCATTAAAAACATTTCTAATCTCACTGTATCCCTGCATAAAATCTTCATTAAACCACACAGGGCCATCTTTTCTAAATGTCTCCTCCATTCTTTAATAAACTCCAATTTTTCAAAAGGAGAAAGAAATCATGTTAATGTAAAAACATGAAACACTAAATACATTGAGGCTGCTTAAGAGGACTCGAAATATATTATTTAGCTGTTTGGGTCTAGTTTTGTAAAATTACCTGGTGTTTTACCTCTTTCAAAAAACAGTTAATTAAACAATGGAGGAAACGCTTTGAAAATATGGCCCACAGTCCTTTGTCTTTAACAGCCTGTGGCATGCCTGATCATGTTACCTTGTACAAATGTTCTTAAATAGGAATGATGAAGGGTTTCTTACATGCAGTGGTTTTGTTTTTAACCAGTGGACACTGATCCCAGGGCAGGGGCTGCTGGAATGACTGAGAGAAGTAGAAGAGGCTCCATCCAATAATGACATTGTAGTAGAGGGCAACAAAGAAGCAAACCTACAAAAAAGGACAAAAAAGACATACAAAAAAGAGTCATACACGTGGTTTACATGCAAAAATATACACACCCCGCCCCTGTGTGTATTTTATATTACTATTATTTAAAATTATTATTATTTATTAGCAGACGCCCTTATCCAGGGCGACTTACAATTGTTACAAGATATCACATTATTTCTACATAGAATTACATTATTTTTTACACATTATTTTTACATACAATTACCCATTTATACAGTTGGGTTTTTACTGGAGCAATCTAGGTAAAGTACCTTGCTCAAGGGTACAGCAGCAGTGTCACCCACCAGGGATTGAACCCACGACCCTCCGGTCATGAGTCCAGAGCCCTAACCACTACTCCACACTGCTGCCCTCCACACTGTTTAGTGTGTAAAACACAATGTTTTGTTATTATTGTTTGTCAGCCTGGATGGGTTAAAATGCCCCACTCTGATAAAATCATGAGAATGCGTGGTCAACAGCGAGTGCTTATTGACAAACTGGCTGTTGACCATAGTGGCAAAGTAGTTAGTTGGGTACAGGTGTAGGAGTGATGCGGTGTGCAATGAAGAAACAGACAGTGATAATCCAATCAGAAAATAGATTTAATTTGTAATCCAGGTCTGGTGACTAAAACAATCATTACAGGCAATACATAGCAATGTGTATTGCACTGTTAAGACAAAGGGTTTGCAGTCCCAAACAATAATAAACACAGTCCCGTTCCAAACACGATACACAAACACGGTCACCAGTCCTGGGTGCGTGCTGTAGTGCTCGTGGTGCTTTACAATTATTTATTTGTGACACAAGCAGAGTGCTGTCCGGGTTCGTGCTGGCCTCTGGAGACAGCTCTGGATGTGTTAGCCATCTACCAACAACAATAACAACAATTAGTGACAAAACAAACACTCACGATACACTTTTCAATCCTCAGGTCCTTCCGGGTTCTTTCTCATTAACCAAAATGAAGGAACAGATTACGTCGCTTCGTCCCCTTTTTGTACCGTCATACATGACCCCTTGGTAAACGACTGTAGCCGCTCCTCCAATTGGCTACCACCAATAATCATTGTCTTTCTGTCACACCACGCATATGATAAAACCTGTGCCGAATGTGGTCGAGGGATAAACTAGGTAATTGATAGCAAGTTAATCCCTCAGGCACAATATAAAAACCTGCAGCTTTGGCTGAACTGGAGTCGCGAGTAGGAGAGAAATAGAAAGAGAATAACAATTGCTACCCGTACTGGTTTTACACCAGCACGATACTTGTTTGTTTCCGTGTCTGTTTTGTTTGTCTGTTTTGGCCAACGTGCTGTTTTGTTTGTTCAATGTTTTGTTTTGTTTAAATTATTTTTATTTTAAATAAAACCCGCGCATCAGCACTTACAAACCTGCGTTCTCTGCATCTGAGTCTCTTCCTGATTACAACAGCCTGGCCAATGATGTCACCCCTACCACACTAGGTGTCCAGAAGGATGGAAACAGTGCCTCCACAGAGACTGGCCAGGGAAGTACTGCAGGTTTTTTTTTTTTGGAAAGGATTTTTTGTGTGTGAGTTTTTGGAAGTGAAGAATGGCGGAAATGAAGAGAGAGTACATGGAACGGTGGCCTGACCATCAGCGGCAGCTGAAAGCCGAAGGGGCTCCTGTGGTGCCTTGTATGCCTGGAGCATGGGCACCTCCCGGACATATGCCCCTGGGAAGACTCCCTCTTCATGAAGGCATGTAATCGGGGTGTGGTGGAGACAACGGAGAAGTGGATCTGTACCATTGACGTACTATTGACGCAGACAGATCAGAACACCTGCCTCATCTGCCTCAAAGGGGAGGAGTGGTGCTTTGCCATCGGAGAGGTCGGGCATGTGTCACCCGACTGCTACCCCCCCACACCAGGAGGTGGAAGTGGCTGTCCGAACAGGGTTAAGCGAGGCACCGGGCCCAAAGAGGAAGAAGGGGAGGAGCGGCCATCCCCGGAAGAAGGAGAAGAAGCCGGGACAAGCTCCAGCGGCACGGGGAGAAGCCCCGCCACCACCAGTGCCACAGTTGCCAGGGCCGGAATACCCCATACCTCTGCTAACAATACGACAGGAGAGCAGCTGGGGTTTGAGGAAGATGTGGGACTGGCTGGTGGACCCTGACGGGAGCATGAGAGAGGACCTCCCGAGGGTGACTGACCTGCTGTGGGCCTGAGACGGGGAGCGATGGGAAGCCTGGGAAATAGCAACACCACCCAGCGTCCCTCCCAGACATCACAGCCATGGTGCTCAACTATCTGGCTGGGATTTGGGAGGGGCCCCACCATCTCCAGTCCCATCAAGAGGAGCCACACCTACTGCAGCACCAGACGCAGTAGGCACGTCCACGCCAGCGACCGAGGGAGAGCCGCACCAGTCCCCAGCGACCGAGGGAGAGCTGCACCAGTCCCCAGTGATAGAGGGAGACTATCTGCTGCTCCTACCTCTGCTGCCAGGGGGAGACTACCCCCTTCTCCCACCTCCGCCGCCATGGGGAGACTACCCGCTGCTGCCACCTCCATCGCCAGGCGGAGACTACCGGCTGCTCCCACCTCCACCGCCAGGGGGGTGACTACCTGCAGCTTCCACCTCCACCGCAAGAGGGAGACTACTTGTTGCTTCCGCCACCACCACCAGAGGAGCTGAAGCTACCTCCCAAAGGTCAGTTCCTGCCTGATCCTGCAAGGCCTGCATCGCCTCGTGCTGCCAAGCCTGCATCACCTAGGGCTGCCACGCCTGCATCGCCTAGGGTTGCCACGCCTGCAACACCCGGGGCTGCCAAGCCTGCAACGCCTAGGGCTGCCAAGTCTGCAATGCCTAGGGCTGCCACACATGCACCACCAAAGGGCTGCTAAGCCTGCGTTGCCTGGGGAGGCCAGCTCCAGCTCGTCATTGCCTGGGGAGGCCAGCTCGCCATTACCTGGGGATGCCTGCTTGTCATCACCTGGGGCTGTGTTGTGTCCAGTAGCAGTAGGAGGACCTCGCTCCACTGTCAGCATTTCCGCTGATAGCATTGCCACTGGAGGAGGACCTTGCTCCAATGTCAGCATTACCACTGACAACATTGCTGCCCGTGGGCCATTGATGCCTCCGTGCGTGGCCTAGGACTATAGGCAAGACTTTTGGGCTTTTAAGGGGGAGGTGGAAAAATGTGACGGGGTACACCCACCCCTGTGTGTATTTCGTATTATTTTCTATTATTATTTAAAATGTATGATTTACTGTATAAAACACAATGCTTTGTTATTATTGTTTGACAGCCTGGATGGGTTAAAATGCCCCACCCTGATAAAATCATGAGAATGCGTGGTCAACAGAGAGTGCTTATTGACAAACTGGCTGTTGACCACGCATATGATAAAACCTGTGTCGAATGTGGTCGAGGGATAAACTAGGTACATTGATAGCCAGTTAATCTCTCGGACACAATATAAAAACCTACAGCTTTGGCTGAACTTAGTTAGTGTATTCAGAGGCGGAATGGGAGTCGTGAGTAGGAGAGAAATAGAAAGAGAATAACAATTGCTACCCGTACTGGTTTTACACCAGCACGATACTTGTTTGTTCCATATCTATTTTGTTTGTCTGTTTTGGCCAACGTGCCATTTTGTTTGTCAATGTTTTGTTTAAATCATTTTTATTTATAATAAAACTTATTACAAACCTGCATTCTCTGCATCTGAGTCTCTTCCTAATTACAACAGCCTGGCCAGTGATGTCATCCTTACACCACACCCTCTTTAGTCGTACCATGTTTTGGCCACGCACTTTCTGTACCGTGAGGAATGTGCATATTATATCCAGGCTATGTCACAACAGTGGAGAGAGAATCTGGATTTTCTAAACTGCAAGTAAACTACGCCATACAAGCTTCCCAAAAACAAGCTGATGAAAGGGTTACACCCTGTAGTAGTGTTCTGCGATACCTCATTGAGGGAGAATCGATACGATGCCATGCACAGTATCGTGATATTCGATACTATCACGATACTTTGGATTTTATGTCCATTACATGTTAAATGGCTGCCAAATTCCTTTTTTTGCAAGCGCAAAGTGCATAAGAGGCTAATACACAGTTAATAATGCTACCGCATGGTGGAATGCTTGTTGTTTACATTTTCTGCTGAACACATTTATTTTTATTTTATTTTTATTTTTTTTCAGCTGAAAACAAGTTCCAGTGTATTCAAAGGTCATTGTCACCAACTATAATTCAGTAGTTCGGGACAAACACCAATCACAAAATGTTTTAGTACAAATATTTATTGTAGAAAATGCGGAGTATGCGATTTTACAGAAAAGTATGCTGTATATACACATTCATTTGGCATCAAACCTAACTTGGTTTGAGGGTTCGCTGCCTGGCTGACTGGACGAGGCTGAGACCCCCATTGATAAAACATAAAAATTGTTATTAAGAAAGGTGGAGATGGGGAGGTGGTGGGTTACGATGAAATCAAAACGCAACTGAGAGATAAGTGAAGAGGGTATTTATAGTGCTAACAATTTAATTGGCTAATGTGTAAATTGAATGATTCAATTTGGTGATGCGGAGATTGGTGTCTGACCCTCCTCCCGAACTTTAATTATAAATTTCATTTCAGTAGTTCGGGACAAACACCAATCACAAAATGTTTTAGTACAAATATTTATTGTAGAAAATGCGGAGTATGCGATTTTACAGAAAAGTATGCTGTATATACACATTCATTTGGCATCAAACCTAACTTGGTTTGAGGGTTCGCTGCCTGGCCGACTGGACGAGGCTGAGACCCCAAAAAGAACAAGCCGGTCTCAATGCCACAATTAGAAATGAATATAGCCCACTTGAAGGTTTAGCCAACCTTTAACAAATGATCATCAGCACGCAGGAGAGGAAAACAAAACCCATTTTTGGGAAATAAACCTCTGGGAATCCATGGCTGATTCGATTGCCCTTCCTCCAGGCAGGCTACTAACGCTTAAGAGCACATTTCTGTAAAAGCATTTTTAGGCTCCGTAATATTTGTTATAATGTAAACTTGGTAAGCACTGGAGGATCAACAACCTAACCGCTTGATAAGAGAGTCTGGAACTCCGTGGGAAGAAGCTACTACAATTCTGAAGGAATGACCGAAAACTGCTCAGCTGCGAATCCGCACCTGGAAATAAATCAGGTGAAAAGGTGAAAGAAGAACAAATGCTGGGTGACGATTGTTCAGTTTTCGTTAATAAACAGCGGGCCTGAGGGTGATGCGCCTGAGAAAGATGGAGATGGATAAGAGAGAAAGGGGTCATATGGGCCAACATGGGAGTTTAATTTATAAACAAATTGAAAAGCTTTCCCTAATCTTCCTGGTCAGTTTTACTTCTTTTGAGCAGGAAGGAAAGGGTATCAGATGAGGTGATTGCTAGGACAGAGATTAAGGGGTGAATCTGGGGGTTGAATTTGAGAGCGATGTAGACTCTGAGCACCTATGGGAACCCAAGAAGGCTAAGAGAAAGAGCTTTAAGGTTTTATCTAAAACAGGCAGGAGTAGCTGGAGCAGATGAGAGGCACCAAGAGAGTACGTTGATGGCGATAGGTAGGCAAGCAGGGGAGAAAGAGATTCTGATAGTTGAAGCCCTTTCAGGATTAGTGAAATTTGTGAGTTGCAGAGTGTAGAGCTGGGACACCGAAATTGAGTTGAGTTTGTAGAAAAACTGGATGCCGGAAATTCAAATCTTATAGCTCTATTCTTAAGGGACATAATATAGGATGACGCCACGGGCACTGAAAATGATGGAAAGGAATGTTGAATGCAAAATGAAATTTGAAAGCAATTCCAGGATGACCAGTACATTTGCAGTGAGCGGGAGTGATGCTGAGAAGAGTTGTTTCTTGAGCCTGCAGAATCAGGGAATGCAGCGGGTGGCTCACATGAATGTCAGGTCTGAAAAGGGAGGAATCTGAGTTGGCAGGAGGTCGTCTTCGGGAGCTAATGCTCTGAATCTCTGCGTTTGGAAATGAGAAAGACAAGCGATTATATTCAGGTGGCCGAGAATGTGTTGAGCTCTGAAAATGAACTGATGAGTAACAGATAAACAGGTAATCCTTCTGAATATTCTCATTATATGGTGGGAGAATGAATGACCTTGTTAAAGATTTAGACCTGTAGGTGAATTATGTGAGCAGAGAAGAATGGATTTTGAGCCCAGGAAGACCCCCAAAAGGAATGCGGCTACTGCAAATGGACACATTTTGCGCAATGACGAGGAGTGATCGGTTATAGGAATAATGCTGAATTCGTCGGGCCATGGAGCAGAAAACCGTTTTCCCTTGTAGTATCCTCCAAAGCCAAGAGAGGGAGCTGCATCTTTGAACGGTTGAATGTCTTTGTGCAGCAGGAGACAGTTGTCGTAAAAGAAAGTACTGCCATTGCTTTCTTTTAGTAGGAGCTCCCACAGGCGGAGTTCCTTGCGAAAAAAAGGATCCACGAGTATGACATCGTTGAGGGAATCGACAGAAAGGATCAAATCGAGAGAAGGTAGGAGATAAAAGCTCTGCCTTGAGGATTTTATCCTCATTATGCATAAATTGCAAAGCATATGACATGGTTTATTTAAATTTCCAGAAAGCCCCACATAAAAGATTAATTTCTCAAACTGAACGCAGTAGGGATTCGAGGAAATGCATGCACGTGGATTAGGGAGTAGTTAACATGTAGAAAACAGAAGGCCTCCAGAGTATGCAGTATTGCGGCCCTGACTGATATTCAAAGAAATGGGAATGGTTTTGAAAGTGTTTGAATAAACTGCTGATAAGCTGAAAGAAGAAAAGCATCTCACAGAGAAGAGACCACTATGGGGTCCTGCTGGAGACCCATAGCGGCCAGGGAGGTCCCTGCTGGACACCCATAGCGGCCAGGGACGTCACTGCAGGGGCCTGCTGGATGCCTGCAGTGAGGGGAGGGTAACCTAAAAGGTTACATTTGGAAGACCGCTGGGAAGGGCAGAAGAGTGAATGGAAAAGCAGGGCCCTGCTGGGCAACCGTATGAGGTAAGGAATAGAAGGGGCTGTGGGGCCCTGTTGAAGCTCGCAGCTGGTAGAAAACCGTTTGACAGAGAAGGGAGCACTATGGGGGCCTGCTGGACGCCCATAGTGGCCAGCGAGGTCACTGCAGGGCCTGCTGGACGCCTGCAGTGAGGAGAGGTAACCTGAAAGGTTATAGTTGGAGGTAAAGGGAGCACTATGGAGGCCTGCTGGACGCCCATAGTGGCCAGAGAGGTCACTGCAGGGGCCTGCTGGACGCCTGCAGTGATGAGGGGTGTAACCAGAAAGGTTACAGTTGCATGTTAGACAACAGTGGCGGGGTCGAAACCCCAGGATGGATCGCAGGAGCAGCCACTCCTAACTGTAAAACAATCTCTGGATATAAATGCTCAAAACAGAGCAGAAAGAAAAGCATTTCACAGAAAAGGATCACTATGGGGGCCTGCTGGACGCCCATAGTGGCCAGTGAGGTCACTGCAGGGGCCTGCTGGACGCCTGCAGTGATGGGGGTGGGGAACGCGGAGCAGCCGCTCCCAACTGTAATTACTGATTAGAGGAGACATCAAAATCGAGCGAGGTAACCAGTGGTGTACCACAGGGATCAGTATTAGGTCCTCTGCTATTCATAATCTAAATAATGATTTAGATTCTGGCATAGTAAGCAAACTTGTTAAATTTGCACACGACACAAAAATAGGTGGAGTGGCAAACACTGTTGCAGCAGCGAAGGTCATTCAAAATGATCTAGACAGCATTCAGAACTGGGCAAGCACATGGCAAATGACATTTAATAGAGAAGTGTAAAGTACTGCACACAGGCAATAAAAATGTGCATTATAAATATCATATGGAAGATACTGAAATTGAAGGAATCTTTGAAAAAGAGCTAGGAGTTTATGTTGACTCAGATATGTCTTCATCTAGACAATGTGGGGAAGCTGTAAAAAGGCCAACAAGATGCTCAGATATATTGTGAGAAGTTTTGAATTTAAATCAAGGGAAGTAATGTTAAAAATTTACAATGCATTAGTAAGACCTCACCTAGAATTTTGTGTTCAGTTCTGGTCACCTCGTTACAAAAAGGATATTGCTGCTCTAGAAAGAGTGCAAAGAACAGCGACCAGAATTATCCCGGGTTTAAAAGGCATGTCGTATGCAGACAGGCTAAAAGAAATGAAGCTATTCAGACTTGAACAAAGAAGACTACGCGGTGATCTGATTCAAGCATTCAAAATCCTAAAAGGTATTGACAAAGTCAACCCAGGAGACTTTTGAACCAGGACCAGGGGTCACAAATGGAAATTAGATAAAGGGGCATTCAGAACAGAAAATAGGAGGCTTTTTACACAGAGAATTGTGAGGGTCTGGAACCAACTTAGTAATGTTGAAGCTGACACCCTGGGATCCTTCAAGAAGCTGCTTGATGAGATTCTGGGATCAATAAGCTACTAACAACAAAACGAGCAAGATGGGCTGAATGGCCTCCTCTTGTTTGCAAATCCTCCCATGCTCCCATGTAGTTTAAATGGCCTAGGAGGGACAGAAGATTGCATTTAGTAGGAGGGGACCGGACAGAAAAGTGGAAATATAAAAATACAATCCCCTGAGGACAGGCTCAATGGGCATGATTTTAAATGTGTTTGATATATTGGCTTTAGCCAGTCATGCGTTTTCCCAGCAATTTTGATTAAGAATATGGCGTGGTCGATTTGCATATTGCAGGAGCAATCTTCGTGAGGGACTGTTGATGTTGGGTGTGGTGGAATTACGGTGAGCGGAAATGAAGGAAGTTACAGGCGGAATAGCACAGGTTCCTTCAATGAAGTTATTACAAATCTGGCAAAACAATCTCTGAATACAAATGCTCAAAACTGCTGATGAGCAGAAAGAAAAGCATTTCACAGAGAAAGAATCACTTTGAGGGCCTGCTGGACGCCCATAGTGGCCAAAGAGGTCACTGCAGGGGCCTGCTGGATGCCTGCAGTGAGGGGAGGTAACCTAAAAGGTTATAGTTGGAGGTGAAGGGAGCACTATGGGGGCCTGCTGGACGCCCATAGTGGCCAAAGAGGTCGCTGCAGGGGCCTGCTGGACGCCTGCAGTGAGGGGAGGTAACCTGAAAGGTTATAGTTGGAGGTGAAGGGAGCACTATGGGGGCCTGCTGGACGCCCATACTGGCCAAATAGGTCACTGCAGGGGCCTGCTGGACGCCTGTAGTGAGGGGAGGTAACCTGAAAGGTTATAGTTGGAGCCAGCATACTCAGGAACTGCTGAATGAGCCTTTGATTGACAGGTGCTGTGGTCCCGCCTTCGGAGCTTTCCGGATGTAGACGCGCCGTGGAGATGCAGTCGGTGCTTGGCGAGGTGTTTCAAGTCCGCTTATAATAAGCGGAAATTGGGCTTGTTTCTTGAGAGTCACAGGTTGGAATTTGTGGAAACACCTGTTTTGTCGTGAGACTTGGCAACACTGGGTAAAGCAACGATCTGTGATGGCGTCATAGCGCCTGCGGCGGAAGGATGAAATAAAGTAAACAAATTCTCCTTACGTGCTGTAGATTTGAATGGGATGTTGTTGCTACGAAGATAAAGCTGGAGCCGGAGATCGTCCAGTCTCTGATGTCAGGAGTTGCGGAGGAACGAGTGGCCAGGCGGAGCCACGGCAGACAGGAGAAGCAGACATCTGGGCAGAGAAGTTTGGAGTGGTAATACCGCCGACCCGAAGTTGTCGTGGCGTTGGCCGGGAAGGGCTGGTTGAACTGGTTGCGTGGATCTCGGCTCCGGGGAAACAGCAAACAGATCATCATCCGTCGAAACGGAATAATCCAGAATGCAGACCATGATGCGTGTATGTACGATGAAATCAAAACGCAACTGAGAGATAAGTGAAGAGGGTATTTATAGTGCTAACAATTTAATTGGCTAATGTGTAAATTGAATGATTCAATTTGGTGATGCGGAGATTGGTGTCTGACCCTCCTCCCGAACTTTAATTATAAATTTCATAATTCAAACTGGTAAGAAAGCGCAACACTTATACCCCATTCACACTTGCAATTTAAGGTGACCCAGGGCCACCTCAGGGCCACCTTTTCTCATATGTGAACACTCCAAAAAAAGAAAAGGCAGCACAAGGCCGGCCTAGATTTAGGCCGCCAATTCCATGTGGCCCAGGCCCTGCAATCCAGGACCAGGGCCAGCCTTTCCATATGTATGAACGCAAAGCAGACTAGTTTTACTCAACTGAAAACCTGTATTAACCTGTATTACTTAAGAAATACAGTTGGGGATACTAATATAGCATACAGACTAATGAAGGGAATAGCCTGTACCTTTGAGTAGTGCTGCAAAACCTGTCTTTTCAATCACAAATTACTACTGATGGGGCTTTTATTATTGAAGGGGCTTTTATTACGGAAGGCTTGAGTTTCCTGTTACTTTATGTACTTCTTGTACAAGTTCTAAGAAAAATGTTACAGAGAAGTGCGTTGTATTTTCTGTCTGAACTACATGCAAAAAAAGAGTTTCTGCTACCTAGTACTGTACCTACTAAGTCCATTGTGTTTTGAAAATAAAATTTCTAGACTTTTTTTTGTCAGCTTCTTAGTTCCAAAGATCCAACTGCACAAGAGATGGGCACCACCAGCAAATGGAATGCAATGTAAATTGCTTGTTCTAAGCACTTGTGACATTACTAAAATATATATTGAGATATAAATAGTCTTGTCTACATAGTATGTGGGTTTAATCTACCTGATATGCACTGGGCTCAGCATTTATGAATAAGTTAGAACTTATGTATTTAGAGGGTTATTATCAAAACTTTATTAACAGCATTTCGATTACATTTACTTACTTTTATCAAAGCCAATCCATTTTTGCTTGTGTATTTTAAGTTAATGTATATTCTGTATAATGCTGTTAAAGTAAATATTGACAAAATAGGATTTGCTTTTTTAGTTCTAGAGCTTTATTAATAGAGATTTACTCAACATAAGATACAAAGCTTTGAAATTCCCCCTTATGGTAAGGTCATCTATTTTGATTGATACTTATATCTATTAAACTGATCGCACATATTCTATGCAACAAATCTTTCTTGAACTATGTATGCATTCTATTAGGAAGACGGCAGGACATGATGCTCAATGATAATGCCATATTTAAGTGTTGTAAAGGCTCTGACAAAGACATCCGAGTCACGCCTTAAGGATTTACCTAATCAATGTAAGCTTTAGTCTTTTTCCCAGAACAGCTATAGATGAGTAATCATGCTGGTGGGACAGTAGTGCTTCCCTTCACATTAGTGGCTACAGCACTCACCACACAGCTTGCAAAGCCAATCCCTCCCAGCCGTGGGCTGATGTAATTCCAGACTCCAATGCTGCCTCTCCGAATTCTTTGCCCCACTGCCAGCTCCAGGAAAAACAGTGGAATTCCTATCACCACCAATAGGATCAAATAAGGAACCAGATATGCACCTGTTTAGAAGAAAAAAGAGCAAATATCAAACTCAAACAACCAAACACTAGAATAAATGAAGACACAAATCCTCCCTCTACGCATACAGTATTTCATCTAGACTTATTTGTTAATTAATATTGCCTCACAATTTAGAAACCTAATAAATGTAATGACTACAAGTCTTACCTCACAATTAGCAAAAGTATGTTTTCATTGCTTGTCTTGTTGAACCCTTTGATGCTTTGTAGCCTGATATAGCAAAATGAGTTCTAGGGGTCTGTGAATAGGAAACATGTTTGCATCTCATCTCGTCCTTATTTTTTAACCTGTGTACAGTAGTGAAAAACACATATAGTAGTCTCCGGCTAACAGAACACCCCTCGGGAAGCAAGCAAAGTGTTCTCTTTGGCTAAGTGTTCTCTAAGAGGGAGCTGACCACCAGAAACAATATGAATCAATAAATAAATATGTATTACTTGTCATGGCCATTGTCGTCAGCATATGAAATGAACTGAGTAAGTAAGAGAAAAGCAATAGGCAAGTGTATGTTAATAAACTACAGTAGTCTCTGTGTATAGGAACACCTCCTAAGAGAACACTTCTCCTAAGAGAACACTTCGCTTAAGGGAACACCCTTGTGGTGAAATTTATTGTTCCCATTAAATACTCCAGCTAAAGGAACAGGAACTTTGCTTAAAAGAACACCTTCTTGGCACTGATAGCGATTCATTGACGGTGGATAAAGTACTGTTTTATAACCTTCAGTATTTTCTATAACTTTGCTTATAAAACAACTCAATTATAAAGCACTATCATTTTAGGAGTCACCTGCAAATGACAATAATTTAAAACCTTGGATAAATGGTGTCTGTCACAAATGGCTTGAGTGATGTGTGTGGGTGGTACCGTCAGACCAGGAAATGAAACCAAAACAATAGAACGTACAGGGCTAAACTGAACGCAGTAGCGCTCAGCTTTTTATTAAACAAACTGAATAAACAAACAGTTTAAACAAAATACACAAAGAAAATGGCACCCCGGCCAAAGTAAAACAAAACACAAACTATAAATACACTTTTATAATTAACAAGTACCTTGTTTGCTGGTTGATAGCATTTGCTCTTATTCTCCTTAACTTTCTCTGGGTCTTTTATACTGTGGCTGGAGCCTTAATTACCTATTAAACAATTACCTTATTAAGACTGCAGCTACATTCCCACAAGCTACTCAGGATGGGGATTCAAACCCATCCACGCCAGCTACATTTTGAGACCGGCTTTTTTCGCCGGTTTCAAACAATAAATAACAATGGTGCACGGCTTTCGTCCGTCTGCACACAAATACATAATATCATAGTAATAATAATAATAATAATAATAATAATAATAATAATAATAATAATAATAAATACATAAACTACACACAAGTGGTGGGCACCCCGTTACAGTGTCACATAGAAAAAAACATACTGAATGAAAAGGTCTCTAAACCTCTTGTATGCTTATTTTATTATTATTATGATTATTATTATTATTTTCAGCAGATCTCGGCTGTTAACAAAGAATGGCTGGTCACAGCCTTTAGTTGCGTGAGGTTATGTCACAAACTGGCTCTTCACTGCTGAAGTCTCATGAACATATGGTATGACTTTAAAACTTGTTGCCATGCAAAAAACATACAAACAAAAACTTTTGTCAATTTGAGCAGATTTTTAGCGTTAGAAGCCAATTTAGCCACCCTTTTTAGACGTACCATGTTTTAGCCGCGCACTTCGTACAGCGTGAGAAATGTGCTTGGTATGTGCATGCTACGTCACATTCTCACAACAATGGAGAGTTTCGAGTTTCTAAACTGCATGTAAAACAAGCCTTGGAGTATGTTCTGTTGAAAGCACAGTATTATCCAGGGGATTCTTTAGTTCTGTACTAAGCTTTTCTCTCAGATATTTTAGCCTTTCATTTGAAGATCAAAACACAGTGTATGTAACATACTACACCACTCGGAAAGGTTTACAAAATGATAGTTGCTGGAGAGGGATGGAGGTGGTACTGTATATTCAACTACTGTAGAACATTTCGCGAGCAAGAAATGTTTGCTAATTTCGTGTTTATTAAAATATATTAGTCATACATGTGTCGTACATTAAAAGAAAAAGAAGTACAAACATTTATTGCAGCAAAAATGGACCTTGAAGGCCATTAGCAAAATGAAGTTGACGCAAAAAAAAACTGTCTTACAGTACTTTGGTGCCTCCAAGAAAGTTAATGCTCAATTAACTTTGAAAATGTAAAATCTATATAACTTTTGTATTATCATGGTTCTAAACACCATAAATAGGATAGCACACTGTTCAAAAAACATACAAATCAAATTTTACCTCCAATTAGAACATAATTAAATATGTAACTGATGTAATTTGAAACTCAGTGGAAAAACTGACAGGAGACGGCGTTGAAAAGTGGGTACAGTGTGGTCTGTTCTGAATGTCTGCTGTTGCTTAGTCTTGAGTTGCAGGATGTTTCCATGACAAGAAGTGCTGTGAAAATCAACCTTCAAGTGGAGTTAGTTATGGTGGTAGAGGGACAGTCCAGATACTATTTTATAAGAAGCTTTCCCTGCCTCGTTTATGTTCATTTTCTTCATTAGTTTACTGAATACAGTTTCTGTATTCCAAGGTCAGGGATGCTGAAAGGAAAGCAACACAAACTGACTCTTCATATAATTTGAAAGGATTCAATTCTGATTGAATTGGAACATCTTCTATAAGTAAACAAATGGCAAGGTTATTTTTCCAGTCAGATTCTTTGATTTGGTGTATAGAAAATAGAAAAAAAAGATAGAGGAATCTGGTTTTAAGTGCGACCAGTAAAATCTGTAGGTTATCCAGCATAAACCATTTCAGTATTTCTGTGTAAGTTTGTGTCTGTGTATATGGTTGTAAAAGTATTCATTCTTGGTTACTTTTAAGCCCCAAACACAACTATACACAGGCCCTGATTATCCTATCTGCAAGATCATTGAACAAAGTGATTATTTTATGTTGCATACAGGCTACTAATGTGAACCTCAACAGTGAATACTACTGTTACACGACAAATGTAGTACCGGCACTCATTTGTGCAGGCACCGTATCGTCTATACCTGGGTGGTCTGGAGAAAATAATAGATCACTGAATTGAAATTTTGAGATTCCAGTCATTAAAATTCTCCTGGCTCTTAGTTATTGAAAATACATATTTCTTAAGGCTGGTGGTTCCTATTGGTTTAGATATAACACATGACACATATTTATGCCACATTGTAAATAGGACGGCTTGTGGTGATGTGTGGTGATAATGGACACAGACTGGACTGAAGTAAATGAAAGTGCTGATGTGTGGATTTATTGA
Organism: Acipenser oxyrinchus oxyrinchus; assembly: GCA_030684275.1. Classification (NCBI taxonomy): domain Eukaryota; kingdom Metazoa; phylum Chordata; class Actinopteri; order Acipenseriformes; family Acipenseridae; genus Acipenser; species Acipenser oxyrinchus. The sequence continues at coordinate 28,204,601 of CM060254.1, forward strand.
AAAATAAAAAGATTTAAACAAAACATTGAACAAAACAAACGGCACGTTGGCCAAAATAAATAGACAGACAAAGCAGACAGTGGATGAACCCCAAACAAGTATCATGCTGGTCCTTCCAGCATGAGTAGCAATTGTTATTTTAATTATTTATTATTTCTTTCGTTCTTTCTCCTCTCTCTCTCCCAATCTCCACTGCGAACACATCAACCCTGTGTGCATGAAACACTCGCTCTTTTATGCAGCTGTGCCGAGACTCGATTGCTAATCAATCATTCAATTGAATCTCAGCAAAGTCTGCACGTGAACTAATTATGCACTCCCCGTGCCCCCATACAAATACACACTTTAATCTGCAAGTGAAGTGATTGTGGAATCCCCCTGCCTAAATACAAATATATATTTTAAATCACTCGTGATACACAGCCCACATTATACCCCGTGCACCAATACATACATGCCAACAATAACACCCCACATAAAAACATAAAACCCAAAATAGGCACAGGGGCGAGGCATCCCGCCACACACATATAATACAGATATGACATAGCTCTCAGCCATCCACTTGCATTGGGGATTAAAATGTAGTTATCCAGTTTACAACACAATATAGGACAGCTGTTGTGATTAAAATCACAACAGCTTTTCACATCAAATGTACTGGAAGACAATAATAATATAAAAACTTTGACTTTATCTCAGATTTGATTAATGGGGAAGACTATTATTTGTTATATAATTGACAGTTCAATCTCATAAAATGTATAATTTATAATGTGTTTTTACAAAAAGCATGTGCTTATGTTCACCTGGCAATTTGTTCTGTGTTGACTGACAGAGTGCTTGGGTGTGGAATCCAGTTTTGACACCCAAATCAAACAAAGATTGTAAGGCATGTAAGATACATAAATGCAAACTGAAAGCAAAAATATTTGCTAATTTATTTTTAATTGCAGTTCATTGTGTGGTTCTTGTATCATCCAAGCATAGCTTATAGGCATGCAAAAATCCATGATCACTTCAGCATGTGGCCAATGGGAAGATTAAGTTTGCCAACCCAATGCCCTCAGTAATTTCTGCTCAGTAAAATGTCTAATTTCCATTATAATAAAACTGTCCTACCACAAAATGACCATCGATGCCAATACCAAACTTTCCTAGCAAGTTAACTTACTTCATTGAGAAGAAAGAGATGCCTTCTTAGAAATGAATGGTATTTATTGCACTTACCTCCACCATTTTTCTGACAGAGGTACGGAAATCTCCACACATTGCCCAAGCCTACAGAGAAGCCTACTTGAGCTAAAATATACTGCAGTTTGCTGTTCCAGGCAGGTCTTTCCTCCTCAGTGTCAGAACCCTCTTCAATGTCTCTGTCTTTGTCCTCCTGGACATCATCTATCATTAACGAACTTTTCTTGAAAGAATCGTCACCAGAGTCCTCGTTGGAAAGCAGGTCTTTGACAGATTCAGTGACATCATCGTCAAGCTCTCTCTTGACGACCTTGCTGTTTTTGGGCATTTGATTAGCAAATGGCTACAAGTGGTCAAATCAAGTCTGTTGGTGGGGGGAGGGGGAGTTTTTTGGTTTTTTTATCAGGCCCAGTCACTTTGTAACAATGATATGTGGAATTGAGTTACCAGTTCTGTGCAGTTCAAATGATTAGAATGAATAGCTTAGATAGAATTTGAAAAGATCTCGGTCTTAATTCTTCATTATTACAAATATCTGTAAGAAACAAAAGAACAATAAAAATATTAAAATTTCTATGTGAACTTCAACTACAGAATTGATTGAGCCCTAAGTACTTAATTCTTGCTGTGTTTCTTTTTTCTTAATTTGGAGTAATCATGTACTCGCACTGACCTGTGTATTCAGTACAATACAAATACAAAACAAACACGTATATACAATATATACAAAATAATTATAAAGTAAATACAAAAATATATATAAATAAGAATTTACAAATAAGGATTAAATAAGTGGGTTTTGAGAAGACGGTGAAAAGCAGTAAAAGACTGTCCGAATGTACAGTACCAGTACTTACCAGGGACTATTATAATGACACATATTAACATGAAAACAAACAAAAAAAACTGTCAAAAAAAGGTCATTTTTAGCTTGATTTCAGTGATTAAAATAGACCCGCACTCCATAAATGGGGATTTTGAGATGTATTACTGCTAAGTAAGACATTGTGTGTTACATTTTGGATAAAGGCCTCTGTCAAATAAATAAAATAATAATAATAATAGTTCAACTAAATGAATTGATTATGTAAGGATTTTTGCTTAAAATGTAAATCCTTAAATTACACATTTAAATCTATATATTGGTTTCTGTTTAATTGTACAAATGCTGACAATCATATAATATGTTTCACACAGTGCATTTGTGCTGCATGTTGGACTGCCTTGCTTTCACCACTCTGCATTATGTGTACTCCATTTGCAATTAATTGCTGCAAACAGAATATTATCCTTTATATACTCAATTACTACTTGTGTTACATCCAAATCCATTCGCATCTACCTATAGTCAGTAAAAATGTTTTTACTGTGCTAATTAATTTCCATTATTATTATTATTTATTTCTTAGCAGACACCCTTATCCAGGGCGACATACAATTGTTACAAGATATCACTTTATTTTTACATACAATTACATTTACATTCCAGTGAGAGATTATTCATTTACTAAAACCTTTATAAATAACATACACAACAATGCAAACTGCAATTCCCTTTCTGAAACCATGTGTAATGTTGGATTCTGTTGGAAAGTGTTACTTGGCTTGCAGATTGGAACTGCAGTCAGACCTGTGGATGTTTTCAGTGGTCTGCTTCAGAAAGTATTTGTGAAAGTGTCACTGTTAAATTTAGAGACTAGCCCTAGTTTCGGCATGAAAGTACTCAACCACATGAGGATCCTGTCTGTGGTTTTCCATCATGTGACTTCCACTGAAGATTTTTGCTCAAATGCCAGCAATGAAGACATATAGTTGGTCTGTCCTTGGGCAAAAGACCACTCTACATTGCACAATGCTGTACTTTTATCACAGTAAAAAATGGCTTATTTCACAGCATTTAACTGTCAAAAAATAAGTATTTCAAGATATTCCAGGATTAAACATAATATTTATTAAAGCAGAAAACAACTGCATTGTCACATTCAAAACGGATAATTTTCTCCACTTATTATTATTTGTTTATTTAGCAGACGCCTTTATCCAAGGCGACTTACAGAGACTAGGGTGTGTGAACTATGCGTCAGCTGCAGAGTCACTTACAATTACGTCTCACCCGAAAGACGGAACACAAGGAGGTTAAGAATTGTGTTTAGAATTGAACTTAGTAACTCACAGACAGAATCAATGCACTGGCACATTAGCATGCCAATTTCATGCTTGGGTTGAGAATAAGTTTGGGGGCAGAATGGCTGGATTTGTCACCAGTTACTGCTAAAGTATATGAATTTCTCTTTAAAATGAATGAAACCAGTGGATCTGCTGTTCCTGTTTCTGTAATTGATCCCTTACAAATCATGAGGGTCTACAGGCAATGCATGGGCATCATGTGAATTATTTTACCTCCATGCAGATCAATAATGATGTGCTTAATGATGGCCAACGTTAAATGAGATTTTGTAACCTTCTAGGTAATACAGGAGAAATCCACTACAGCAATTGCCATAAGGAGGCTGCGTTGAATTCATACTTCAAAGAGGACAGTGACTAGATTCTTACTCCCAGTGGTCCCTTTGAGGGCAGAGATAAAGGAAATTAGTGAGCAATGTGAATGCAGACACGGAAATTGCCCAATGTTGAATTTCTACACTGTAACAATATATTTTGTATTGTATACAGTTAGATAAGAATACTGTTTTTAAACAGTTTATGTGACAGTAGTTTCATCTCATACCAATCTGATGCAAAATTCTGATGGCTGTGTCAAATCAATGTCAGATGTACTTTTTCATAATGGACTTACTGTGGTATATAACATTTATAGAGCATTACAGTAGATGCAAATAAAATGTTTTATGAAGGCATTCCAGTCCCCAAAAAATAAAACACAATCAGCTGGAATCAGTAAGTCACTGTACCAGTAATTAATTGTACTGCCATCTTATGTTTCTGTCTGATTCATAAAGCCACTTCAATGTATCCTTATTGCTGGTAAAGTGATATAAGGTTAGCAAAACTGTATGTGCCGCCTCCACTAATTACATACTGTGGTGAAATCATGGAGAGTAAAGGGCCACAAATAGGCAGTGTGACATGATTAGACAAGAGACCACATGGCAGAAAAACTCAATATATCAGTTTCAAGGGCATCTCTAAAACAAAATAAATTAGTTCCTCCTCCACAAAGCTGCTGCTCAGTGTACACAGAAAACGGAATTTCCCACCAACCAAATATCAGGAAAATTGACTGGCTATGACAACACATCATCATTTTTTACTTCTATGTTTTATTGCATAACTAAACTAAATGCATTTGCTTACCTTTAGTTAACTTGGCCTATTTATTAGTACAATGTAAGTAGTACCACTTCCATCTGAACAGTTTTATACATGGTAAACTGTTTCTACTAAAAGACAAAACCCAATTTTCCATTTTTTTCTCATTTAACCCCCAATATTTTTTAAAAAATCAATGTAACAACTGTCATTATACCTCATCACTTCAATCTACTTACCAATCACTAGAAATAGATCAACCTGCAACATCCATTTCTGCTATATTTTCACCTGCCAATCATTAACAAGCTACTGAACCCTGGAGACAAAGTCCTAAGTGCAGCCCCCAAAGTGTGGAGCGCCTGGCCAGTAGGTGTCACTGAAGCATGATTAGGGGAACTAACCCCTGTCAATCTTTCCTCACCAACCCACAGGCGCACAAAAGCCAATGCAACACTCCCTGTGAGACCTGAGCCAAGATCGTCAACTCAGCACGCCCATGAAACCAGAGAGCTCCTGTTTGTGTGACTCACCCTGCATTCACACGCAGTAGTTCCTTTACTGGGTGAGCCACTTGGGACCCTTAATTTGAGTTTATTTTTTAGTAAACCTCTACAGCCTAGCTAATTAGAGATAATGGATATTTGTTAAGAGTCAAAAAATGAACATACAACCATATATGCATACTGTGTTGGTATGCACATGTGGTTCATGTTGAGGCCATAAAACTGTGTTTACTAACTGTCGTAGTGTGGATAAAAAGATGGACTGTAGCCTTGCACCATTTTTGAACTCAAAACAAAATTAAGCTTTGAACTTGGATAGCACCTTTGAAAGACTGTGTCTTGTTCAAGAGAGATGGCATTAATATATTAGATCTCCACCCTGAAGCATTTGAACACTGCAGACTGGAAGAATGCCAGCTCTGTGAGTGCATCACCATCGGGGTGGATTGGGCGATGCAGGAATTCCAGTAATCTAAACCAGTTTTACTGCTCTGTTTTTCCTTACTGTGGTGTTAAACCAATCTTATTACTTTTACACACTGGAATGCAACATTCTATCAGGTTAAACCTCAGGACAGTAACTGAAGTACCTGCAGGTATTCTGGGTGTTTCAAAAAGGTTATTAGGTAACTCTTTTACATGGCCTTCTAGAAAATGTAAATCACATTTATTAAATACATACAGTAAAGTGAATATTGCTGTATTGTATACACTGGGTGTACCATAAGCTACATCTTTAGAGCAAAGTGTCACTACACAGTGATTCATGCCAATTACTAAAGGGTGTCAGACAGACAGTAGTTATTGTATTATTGTAAACCTGGTGTCTGCTTTTCCATTCTCTTGACTTTTCTTTGGCTCAATAACAATGCGATATATCTAATCAAAGTAAAACGATATTTATGTGTATTTATTTATTTTATAAAACAGCGTTTAGTGCAATGCCAGCTTTAAAATGGATACAGGTCTGCCTATTTTAAGAACAGAGAATGCGGCGCAGTGCAGCTCCTTGGTCATTTGCATATGAACCCAAACACAACCACCTCATACATCCCTCATGAAATACCGGATATGAGTTAGGAGCATTCTGTCTTACCGCTACCAAAGACCTAAATCGTACCATAGATCAAAACACACAATGAAACACTAGGTACTGCACAATAATTTCCATTTTGAAATCGTCTGCAACAGTAGTGCACATTGATGCAGGATGCGGCAGCCTTCCCGTTTTATCCGTGACTGAAAACGATTAGGAGATTATCTGCTTTAGTAGATACATCAGTAGCCTCGTTTAAATAACCGTTCTGTGACATTTTATTTTTCTAAAAATTAAGAAAATATAACAAAGAAAATTACCCGCACATATATAATTATATTTTACATGAATACCGTTTAACAATAATCATCAATGTACAACACTGTTTAGTAACACTGTTTCAATTAGGATAAACAGTGTAAATAAATACATTTAAAACGATTAAACGCCATATCAATAAAAGGCTATCAATTACAAACGTGATGCTTTATTCCGTTACTAATATGTATTCAATTAATAAGTGATGCATTTTTATAGTTGTTTTATTTCCATAATATTATCATTACACATAAATCTGAAAACGTTCATATAGGAATAATGAAATCTATAGATACTCACACGCCCACCACCGCTCAGCATCACTTACCGGCAGGTATGTGCAAGATTTCATCATACACATAGCCTTTCAAAAAAAAATCCTTACATAAAATACAATTGCAATATTGAAAAATGCTTTACCTGTAACCAAGTTCAAGAGGTAATCTGGAAAAATTATAAATGGGATATTTGTTCCCCCGCGTTTTTTGTTCAGTTTTTTTTTTTTTTTTTTTTTTGCCGAAGGTAGGATTTCTTTTCTTCTGACAATACTGCAGCGGCACATGTACATGCACTAAACGTTTGAATGACTGTCACTGCCTCCAGTCTGCCGCACCTTCTGCTGCTAAACCAATTCTTACTACAGAGGGGGAGTTACCCGTTGCACTTCGCACAATACCGGCAATACAAAATAATAATAAAAAAAATGGCCCACACGTGAATATCTTCTCAGAAATCAAATGTGAAATGTGACCTTCTAAACAGTCTCTTCAGAAATTACTACCACCGTCTATCCTTATTTGCTGTTTGAAGAATTACTTTTCTACCCCTGTGAGAATGTGGTTAAATCCACTACTGGCAGCTGCGTAATGACCTACAAATGAATGTATCCTTTACGTTTTGTTTTGGGGCGTGTTTAAAACTAGAACGACTAGAACTTCTGTAGAACGGTGTAATTTAATATGGCTAGGTTGTACATCCTTAAAATACTTAGAACTTCTGTAGAACGGTGTAATTTAATATGGCTAGGTTGTACATCCTTAAAATACTTAACAACTGAATATATATATATATATATATATATATATATATATATATATATATATATATATATATATATATATATATATATATATATATATATATATATATATATATATATATATATATATATATATATATATATATATATATATATACAGATATGACTTGCTACTCTGGAGAATAGGATGTTTTGGTAGACCTTTCATCAGTACATGCTACATTTCGTCTGATATTCTAATGTAAGCCTATCGTGTCTGCATGCCACTGACAGTACAGGTATAATTTTCTATGACACCTGCTCTTTTTCCAGTGGCCGTCAGAGGCTAGGAAATAAGTACACCTACATATGTCAGAGGTCATAGCATCCAGGAATTGAAAGCAAGATTTGTTAATATAAATTAAGACATATTTCCATGTTCTTTCTTATAGCAGTGGCACATTACAAAAACGCTCATAAAATGAGTGAGACTTGGCATGTATGTGTAGTACTGTTATATAACGTCCTAAAAATGAAAACGACGTATACGTTTAATGTGTTTCATATGAATAACACATATTGTAAAATGTAGACGAATTCCCATAAGAGAATAATGTTGGTGATTTATTTCCCCACAGATTTTAGAGTGGAGAGAGATATTCAGCTATCAGACTTGGTGTCGTTCTAGTGCAGCACTCATTCATCACTGGACAGATCTTGACAAAAGGAGCACCTGTAGCACAGGCAGCTTTGCTAGTTATACAGGATATCTCCAAAGGAGAGGGGGGATTTGTTTGTGCTACTGGAACACTGTCTGTGTTTGCCCTGCAAAGATGTTTAAAGAAAACCATGCAACATACATCTCCAGTTTTAATGCCATAATTTTCTTATTGTCCCTTGTTTGTTCTCTGCATTACATTACTATTAAAACATGACACCTCTGCCTGCTTTAGGACATCTCTTAAATTCATTTCTAGTTAAATGTTTCTCTATGTAATACTGCATCAACCTTCCTATATATTGTTGTATTCATACCTTCATTAATTAACGGTATTGTTAATTATCCACAGGTAATACGATGGGGAAAACCTGGATAATTGATTCAATAAAACAATTAAGAATGGCTGGATTCAAATATATCAGTTTGCCTGCAATTTGCCCATAGAGTAACATTTAGGCCAAGCAGTGAGAGGTCTAGATGTCTGGACGCTGAAAACATGAATAGTCTTTCGGAAGCAGCCACAATACAGATTTAAGCTACACCTTCTGAGCTTTCACATTCAGTGACAGAATTTACACTTAACATATTGGTGTCTGTTAAAAAAAAAAATGTTAACAGCATTTAACAATACTTCATCCATTTATGTCTACATTTGAGCCCATGCTTTTCTTTTTAGTATGACAAGTCATACTATGGATTGCATCAGAAAAAATAGAGATCTGTGCACACCCACAGAGGGTAGATTCATACCACCAACCCATGTTACAATTGTAAAAAACCGTAGAAAAATGTTGTTGCCAAATACATGCAAATCGTCTTCAAAATAAATACTATTCATTATTGGAATCTATTGTCTGAAATTCTTTTTTTTTTACTGGATAGTAAATAAGGCCCTGTTTTGAAGCAGGTGCAAACACAAAAGAACAATTTTCAAACAGGAATAAAGTATTAGAAGTAGTAGTCGTATACATGGTTTCCTGCTAGTTTAATCTTTACAATATTTGTATTCCTAGAGAGTGTCCTGCGTGACTGTTTATTGGAACTAATCTAACAAGGTACTTGATTTTGGCCTTTTTAAAGCCTTCATTGTTCAGTACTTCAAGCTTTTAACTAACTGTGGTCGACCATATGATTCTTTCAATATCATTATTATAGCATCCATTTTTACTATGAACCAGTTTGTTTAATTTATTAAAACAATATTGATTCGTTTCCAGCACTTCCGTTTCAGTAAAACACTGAATTGTTCCACCAGACTACTGTAGGTTCATCACATGCTCCCCTGCTTAAATCAGCAACACTAAATATAAACACCAGCCAGTTCTCATTTTTAGGGCATTTGTTCCAACTCTTGGGGCATTAGTGTAAATTAAAACAGACCCCTGATATATGGTAAAGAGCCAGCAGCAGGTGGCTTGACATCATTGTAAGTTACAGCACCTTCAGACTTTGTAAAATACAGTATGTTATTGGAATTCAAATCAAAACACTTATTTCAGTTCAGACAACTGACATATGGAGTGCTTTCAACAACAATTTTCTTTGAACATGTTCTCTGTGCTTATCTGTACATTTCGGACCACAAGAAGCAGATTCATATATATCCACTAATAATAGAGAAAGTGATAGCTCCACATTTCTAAATGTTCAGTAACAAAATATATTCTTTGCTTTTCTTGAAATGATTAAAGATAATGGGCTCTGTGTACAAATATTATTTACGTGTTCGTAAATACAGCGAATTCGTAGCCTCCGTCCTTTGTAGAATTTTTGCGTGTGATGTACTTAGCAGCTCTTTTTTGTTAAAAACTACCGTAATATCACCTCAGATTTACAAACAGCTTAAGTTACTGCTCATTATACAGAAGAGATTGTTATTTGCATCTCATTATAAATAGATTCGCAACACCATATGTCAAGATTTAGAACTTCCTTCTGGCAAAGATAAATGAGTGGTATAGTGAACAGAAAGAAGTAGGCCTAATAGGCAAATATAATAGGATCAAGCTATGGTTTCTGTAGACCCCGACCTTGCTATAACTATGGCATCGGCCAAAAAGAAAAGGAAAATTTCCACAAAGTCGAAATTGACCTGTTAGTGAAATGGAAAAAAAATCTGGAAATATTATTAACACTTCACAGGGTGAAAAAACATTAAGAAAAGAAACATGGAAAGAAATGACTAACAAAATAAATAATCTGGGACACTGTATGCGACAGACACTTGACATTTAAAAAATGGCATGACCTTAGGAGGATTACAAAAAAGAAAGAAGCAGAAAATAAAAAAAACAAACAGAACAAACTGAATGTCATGTGTTAAACGTAGTGCACCCTCAGCACAGCGAAAACAAACCAAAACACTGATCTAAAAGAAAGGGTCCCCAAAAACAGAAAGCATAAATAAAACTAAGCTTGTTTTTTTTTATATACTGTATATGGACATTTACCATGGTACATTTGCACTGTAATTCTGCAGTTAACCATGTTTGTACTTTTTCTGTACCCTAACCATGCTTCCCTATCCTTTCAGTTCTTTAATTTAAAAACTTTTGTTTGAGTCTGTATATTTTAGTTGTGTAAAGGAAAAAAGTACAGTACATACAGTAGGCTACGCAAGTAAATACTTCTCATTGTATTTCAACTGTCTACGCACGACATAATTAATTACTGATAAGAAAATAATTCAGTTTCTGTTTAATTAAAGAACTGCAATGATTTGTTTCCGTGTTTCCCTTCCATTATTAATGTCATTTGAAATAAGCACCTTAAAATATTGTAGCATGCACGGGGGAAGGCAGCAGCAGGGCTGGTAGGTGATGTAATCACACACTAAGACATAAGCCCAATATAATAATATGCTCCTTGCAAAGGAGCCGACTCTTTTGTACAGCGGTATTGGTGCTATGCTTTAGTCCGAGAGGTCCTGGGTTCACGCCCCCCCTGCCTGTGCGTGGATTGCCTCGCCCTGTGTGATGCGCCTGCCTGTGTTAACCGAGATCGCTACATTGGTGTCAGAAGTGGACGCAGGTACCCCGGCACGCACTCGTCGAACTATAGCCTGGCGAGCAAGTCCAGGGCAGACTTTTGAGGCTGGCAGGGGAGAGTGTAGCGTACACGGGGGAAGACAGCAGTAGGGCTGGTAAGTGACGTAATCACACACGAAGACATAAGCCCGATATATGTTCCTTGCAAAGGAGCCGGCTCTTTTGTACAGCGGTGTCGGCGCTTTGCTTTAGTGCAGAGAGGTCCCGGGTCCACGCCCGCCCTCCGCCTGTGTGTGGATTGCCTCACCCTGTGTGATGCACCTGCCTGCGGCAACAGAGGTACGCTACAATATAAAATAAACCAAAACAAAATGTAGTATTGACATTGTTATTTAATATATACTGTTAATACATGTTTTTGGTTTATTTTATATTTGACGGTGCTTTATTTTAAAGTAAATAAAAGCCTGTAAATTTTTAAACAGGAAGTTGAATCTATGCCAGTGAGAGGCATGCGTAAAATAACAGTCACAAACTGAAGTTGTAAATCATGAAAAAAATATAATACATCAAGAGTAAGCATGTAACTTCGATATTATAATGAGATTCATACAGTTGCACACGAAAGCAGTTTGAAACGAACAGTCGTTACTAAACTACTGTAGCAGGGATGAAACTAAGTTACGGGAGTGAAAATGACATTCACATTGCGGGTAGATCTACGAAGTCACATGATCCTACAAAATCTCATGATGCAAAATAAAAATCAATGAGCCCAATGTCTAGTAATTCAGTTTTATTTTGAAGATGTTCCTTCTTCGGTTTCACACAATAATAAAGAATGATTAAGACAACACTTGTTTTAAAGGATTGCAACTCCCTTTCTAAGAAATATGTTTGTTTGTTATTTCAAGTCCATAGCTTTGAGTTTTAGCAGTCAGTCTCAAGCTAAAAAAACAAAAAATGAAAATGGCATCACCTTTTTACCCATGCAAATAGATGACATGGTATATTCTTGGTTTATTTTTAAGTTCCCTAGGCCATGGATACTCAGGAAATGACTTTTTCTCTGTCCTAGATCTATTCCTTCCTGGAGGGAATTGAATACACTTAGTACAATATTGGACACATATAAAGATAATTGAACTTCATTGGATCAGGTTGAGGAGCGTATAGTTAACTGCTGAAGTGGGAAAGATGAGAAATGTTTGTAAACCTTTGATAGTCAATATTTTAAATGCAGCATAAATTAAATTGCAGGTCAATGCTATTATTGAAATGGTTTTAAGATTCTGGTTACCTTGTGCATTTCCTTAATAACCATGTAGCCGCACAACAATGTTTCTTAGCTGTTCCTGAGAAGGCAGTATATACTTGGAACAGGTTACCACTGGATTTCAATTCAATTTCTATTAATTTATTTATATAGCACCTTTCATACCACAATATCTCACCTCTGTGTTCCGCTCGGCTCGTACCAAACTGTGCACTGCTGAAAAGAAATGGAAGAAAACCAATCTCCCTGCTGCCTTGGATCTCAGTCGCTCGCTCCTCGCTTCCTTCTCTTCTACACACCTCTGCCAAATGCTCCTACTTCCACTCTATCATTCAGTCTTCCACCAACAATCCCCATAAACTTTTCTCTACCTTCTCCTCTCCCCTTAGCCTTCCACCCTCCTCCATCTCAGCTGATGACTTTGCCTCCTTCTTCTCCTCCAGAATCACAGACATCCACAAACTCTTCACTACGTCGCCTCCATCCCCACCCAGACCCTGTCCTCTGCTCACTCACTCCCCATCACCCTCTGCAACCCCTACTATTCTACCCTCTTTCTCCTCCTTCTCACCTCTCTCAGACTCTGATCTCTGTTCCCTGCTCCAGAGCCATAAACCCACCACGTGTACTCTGGACCCCTTCTCCGCTCAGCTCTTTCAGGCTGTTGCCACTGCTCTACTCCATTTCATCTCCTCTCTTCACAACATCTCTCTGCTCTCTGGCTGTTTCACCTCTGCCTTCAAACAGGCCTGCATCACCCCATCTTAAAAAAACCCTCCCAAGATCCCTCATCCCTCCAGAACTACCGTCCTGTCTTCCTTCTCCCGTTCCTCTCTAAAACACTTGAGCGAACGGCACATGGCCAGTTCTCTGCTTTCCTGTCAACACATTCTCTGTTCGACCCCATCCAATCTGGTCAACCACTCTGTTCTCCTGTCCTCCCTTTCTGACCTGGGACTCTCCGGCACTGCTCTTGCCTGGTTCTCCTCCTACCTCGCTGATCGCATGTACCAGGTGTCCTGGCATGGCTAACCCTCTGCCTCTTGCTCTCAACAGGTGTCCCCCAAGAGAGTCTTTCTACACCCACTCCCTGGGTCCCCTCATCTCCTCCCATGGCTTCTCGTATTATCTCTATGCTGGTGATGCCCAGATCTTCCTCTCCTCTCCCCCCTCTGTCCCCGACGTTTCCTCCCGTATCTTGACCTGCCTCTCGGCCATCTCCTCCTGAATGCACTCGCATCATCTCAAACTCAACCTCTCCAAGTCAGGCCTCCTTTTCTTCCCATCCTCTTCCTCCCCCACAGCTCTCTCTCTATCTCTATTCCTCTTGAATCCACAACCCTCTCTCCCTCCTCATCCACCAAGAACCTCGACCCCTCCCTCTCTTACTCTCAGCACATCTCTACTCTGGCACGCTCCTGTCACTTCTTCCTTAGCAACATACGCAGAATTCGTCCCTTCCTCACTGAGTAATCCATGCAGCTCCTAGTTCAGGCCCTGGTACTGTCCTGCCTTGACTACTGCAACTCCCTCCTGGTCGGCCTCCCTGCCTCTGCCATCCATCCTCTCCGACTCATCCGAAACTCTGCTGCTTGTCTTGTCTTTTCCCTTTCTCGTTTCTCCCATGCTACACAGCCTCTCCGCTCTCTGCACTGGCTCCCTATCGCTGCTCGCATCCAATTCAAAACTCTTGTACTCGCCTATTGCTGTCTTGACCTTTTTGCTCCCTCCTATCTCCAGATACACCCCCTCTCGCCCCTCCACCACCAGCAGATTAGCTGTCTCCCCCCTCCACTCCCCTGCTTTCAGAGCCCGCTCCTTATCCACCCTTGCCCATCAGTGGTGGAATGACCTACCCTCGGATATCAGGACTGCTCAGTCCCTGACCACCTTCCGGTGCCTCCTCAAGACACACCTGTTCAGAGAGCATCTGTAAATCTCACAACTCTCGACTACACTGGACTATATGGCATCCAATTGTACCAGTACTTTATTATTATTATTATTATTTGTTTATTTAGCAGACGCCTTTATCCAAGGCGACTTACAGAAACTAGGGTGTGTGAACTATGCATCAGCTGCAGAGTCACTTACAATTACGTCTCACCTGAAAGACGGAGCACAAGGAGGTTAAGTGACTTGCTCAGGGTCACACAATGAGTCAGTGGCTGAGGTGGGATTTGAACCGGGGACCTCCTGGTTACAAGCCCTTTTCTTTAACCACTGGACCACACAGCCTCTGAACTGCTCCATACTTTGCCGCATTCTACTACTGCTCTTAATTATAACTACTTCCTGTATCTTGTATTTACTCTTACAGGTATCCGTATTCATGTTTTTTGTAATTGCTCTTATTGAAATCATTCTCGTCCATTTATTGTAGTTACTACGTGCTCTTACTGGACTTTACTCATATAAGCAAACAATTTTAATATACGATAACTGCTCTTAGTCACACACGCTCTTACATGTAATTATTTACTGTATTCTCTATTTATTTATTTTTTTGCTCTTATCTGAATTTGATACTGATTTTATGCACTTTGCAACTGCTCTTATCTGTAATGTGATATTCTGAAATGTGATACTTTACAATGTGATATTTTGTATTGTGATACTTTGAACTGGGATATTTTGAACAATTGTAAACAATTGTAAGTCATCCTGGATAAAGATGTCTGCTAATAAATAAATAAATAAATAATAATAATAATAATAATAATAATAATAATAATAATAATAATAATAATAATAATAATCTTTAAAGAATCTAGTTGGTATAGGACCTAAGGAACAGGTTGAAGATTTACTCTGAATCACTAATGTATTCAAATTTTTTATTTTTTTAGAAAATACGTGTTTCTATTGTATACAGTAGAGCTCTAACACCTTGATGAAGATACTATAGAAGAATATAAACAGACACTAAGAGGTTATATTGTAGTGTAAACGCTATGTGATTCTGATACATAAGCACTTGAAGTATATGTGTCTAAATAGCCATTGTGCATTTCTTTCCTTTTTTGTATTATCATTCTAATTCAATAGTTTAATTAATCTGGCAAAACTCCATTATGAAAGATACAGAATTAAAAGGGTTTATATTTATTCATATTTGTAAATTGCAAATATTTGCTTTCAATTGCTTTCTCAACCTGTCTGCCAATGTGCAATGCTCCATATTAATATGTTTTGCAGTTCAGCATGACAAGATAGGCACCAGCAGCTGGCAAATCATGTGATGTTTATATTACTTATATCCCTAACTTCAATGCATTATTTATTTCTTCTCTCTGTGTAACTTTCCATGTGTCCCCTTTATGTTCAGTGGAGATATTGTTTCCCTCTACATCAGATCAAGTTGCAGACAGGCCCTTTACACAAAAAAAGATCTTGACTACTGTGTACAGTGTACTCTTGCCATGAAACCTATAAAGGCCAGTTTGTTTAATAACATCCATATGTTAACAATATACAGTATTGTGTATCACAATTCTTTGTGAGAATCTGTAAAACCAATTACTTTTATTCTCACCAATATTTTAATCTCTAAGTATAAAAAGTGCACAGTTAAGGCTGACTGTAATTTGGCTGCACTGTAACTGTATTATCTCTGTAACTACATTGTCACTACATACTGTATACTTCTGAAAGAGTTTGCCTGAAATAATTTCTAAGGCCAATAAAAAATAGAGCAACCACTAATTTATTAGATTGAATTAGGAGCTTTGTGCTGGAGTTTTCCATCATGACAAGGGGAGTATGGAAACCAGTTATTTTGATGTATTAAGGAGTTTTTCCAAATTCAGCATTTGGCATTAGCGCAACTCAATATAATTTATTTCTCAAGGTGTGTTTATTTTTATTGTCACTTCTGATTAGTTCCATTTTTAGTGCCTTTTGATGCATTTCCCAAATTCTGCATTGTGTTGTCATAAAATACTCTACTTTTCTTCTGTCATTATCTTCTCAGCCTCTTCTTTTTTCATATAACCATTTCCCTCTTTAGCCTGATCTTCCTTCTGTTTTCATTTCTTCTCATGTACTTGTTGAATTGAAAGGGAGAAGTCAGCAAGATGCCACTGAAGCACACCAAGAGGAAATAGCAGAGGAAAGAGAGAGAGAGAATGGAGCTGCAGCAGCTGTAAGCACGACTATGGAACCCCCTGCTCCAGAGCTCCATGTTCTGGAATTATTTAGAAGTGCAACAAATTAGAGAAGAACACATAGAATGGAAAAGTGCTAAGCAAGAACAACACTGGAAAGGGATGCAGCATCAATTTAACCAAATGTAAGTCAAGCAGAGTCATCAGGCGAGACTGGATTATCCCAGACAAGCAACGTCAGTTGAGGTGAGCAAGGGGGGCCTTCAGTAGAGCCAGAAGCTGGAAGACGGAGATGACATTGTGCACTTCCTAACGACATTTCAGCGAAAGGCTGTAGCTTGTTTGTTCAAAAGATCACGGTCCTCACCTGAAAAGCTAGAAGCGCATTCTTGGCCATGGATGCAGTGGAGACTACGGACTATGATAATGTGAAAGAGGCCATTTTAAAAACAAATATTTAATTAACACGGAAACCTATTGACAGAGGTTCTGGTCCTTGGATGTGTGGCCGGGATAATCCCCAACTGCATGTGCGGTTAAAAGAACTTTATGACAAATAGATTAAGCCAAGTCAGCACACCATTTAAGAAATTGTTTTCCCACTGATGATGGAAATGAGAATGTACAGATGAGAGCCTGGCTAACAAGGTTTAAGTTTCTTGCAGGTATCAGGCTTTTAACTGTCACCCACACCTGTGGTGGCTTTGACAGACTCACTGAGAGCAGGAAGTGATCCAAGACTGTCACTGCTACTGGAAGCAGGCTGATCTTTGGGATACACATTGAATATCTGTGAAACTGCAACAATGTAAAAATATTGTAACAACTGTACTGTGTTTTAAAGAATATAACACCAGCAGAAAACTATTGCAGAGAACGGAGAGCAAGCATTACCTATTGTCTGTGTGCCAACGCTTATTGGTTCTTGGAAACTGACCAGTAACACCTGTGAAATGAACTAACTTCTTATCTGAGATCAACTGGCGCAGAAGCCTGTGTTACCCTTGAGAGAAAAGCAGAAGCGAGCATTTCATTTAATTAAATAAGAAAAGCTGTCTACAGTGTATGTTCTTATCAGAAAGGTAGCGGCTTTAATTGGGATTATGTTTGTGAGCCAAAAACATGGAGCCTTTTAGGTATTGCAAAAGAAAAAGCAACGCTTTTCACAGGATTATATTTGAAACTAAAAAAGCCACAGTGGTGCATTTAAGTTTTGCTGTGACAGAAAACAGAAGTATTTATTACAGGGAAACTGTTAAGTTTAAAAGTGAAACAATTTAACATAAAGCTTTAACCTAGTTTACTAACTTGGGCACATGCATAAAGCTACAAGCGTTTTATCAGTAGATTTACTACAGGGTATTCCTCGGCTCTGCCTGCTTAAGCAATATTGGTGCATTTAAAGCTGGTTTGCTTGTGAGTTATGTTTCGCATTCAGACCCTATGTATAAACTGTTATATTTTACTAAGAAGAAGTACTGCATGAGCGAGACAACTGGACAATAACAGATAAGGGAAATGAATCTTGGCTCTCAAGAAAAACAGTATGGGGTGTTCCTCTCCGTCTACCTTTTTGGAACAAGACAGCACCCAAACCCACATCCGACGCATCGTTGTGGAGGATAAATCTCTTGGTGAAATCAGGTGTGATAACGGTGGGGATCTGGCAAAGTTTACACTTAATGGTTATCAAATGCCCCCTGACACTCAGCTGACCACTTAACTAAATTTGGAGCACTCTTTTTGGTGAGGTCAACTAAAGGGTTAACCACTATGGCATACTCGGGGATAAAGTGGCAGTTCAAGATTTTTGAGCAAGCTGCGTTAAGGAGGCGGTGCCACTCCAGAGTCAGACACTGGAATGCTGCAGCTCTATTTTAACAATAGCCATCTGGATGACAAAGACTAACATGATTTTTTTTTTTTTTACAACAGGGAACTATTTGTAATATTTGAAGTAAAAAAAAAAGTAAATTTGTTTGTTTTATTGATTAATGGCTCTGGTAAGCTTGTAATGTTTATTTTATTTATTTATTTAGCAGATGCACTTATCCAAAGCGACTTACACGTGTTACACTGTAATACAAGGTTACAGTTCAAGAATAATTAAAGTTATAAACTAAAATACAACATAAAGAGACACAACAAGTGTAACAAGAACAACAATACATACTTCCCAATAGTACTGTTTGTGTGTCTTATAATGTAGCAGGGAAAACTAATTTTTAGCCTTTTATTTTACTCACAGAATAACGCAGATTTTTAATTTTTTTATCTGAGAATTTCATTTTTTTTATTGTGGAAAACTAGGATCCCTGCTGATGACATAACAGTGTCATAATAAATGATATAATCACATACACTTTTCCCTGCTTAGTATCACTATGACACTTATTTATTTATTTATTTATTTATTTATTTATTATCATTAGTAGAGTTTCCACATCTGTTGAATATCTTTTGATTCTTTGCTTGTAGTGTATTTTATACCTCTATTTGTGATATGAGAAAGACAGGGCTATTTAAGTATGCGTTTACTTCTTGCTATGAAATTACTAACAAATGGTAAAAATGGATTTAAAATCTTGGATTGCTTTAAATAAGCTGTTACGTATCGTCACAATATTGATGAAGGGTTACAACAGCAACTCAAAGCACTTCAACAAAAGAAGTTGCCAGAGGGTCTAGTGTAAAGCTGGCAGCAGGTTTAAAGAAGCTGAATTCCTTTGATAAACCTAGATAATATTATATTGGCTGCCACTGCTCTCCCAGGTTTTCTTCTTGGCACGTTTGTGAAAATCCTTGGCATCAAGTTATCTTGCTGTAAAAATCAGCTTTATTCAGTCTTCTTATGATGGTGTTCTTGGCACTTTCTGTAACATAATAAAGCATGCTGGGCAGGTGCTTAACCGAGATGGTGGAACAAACACCCTGCTTCCCTTTAGGTCTTTTTATTCAAGTTGGCCCTACTACAATAGGCTGAGCTGAGCTGGTCCAATCCCTAAATGCATATTTCTGCCTCAGGGATTCTTTCATATCTCTTATTCCACGCTTCATACTGTTTAAACCTTTCTAACACTGCAGGAGCTCATCTCTGTTATAGCGCCTGTCACTATTATTAATCTTGCTAATCAGCCCCCCGTACTTGCCAACCAGTTCTCCATCCTGAATTCTCACAGCTGCCAGGTGCAACCTCAAGCTGTAACTCTGTGGTCCTGTTCAACCAACACAAGTGGTCCCTTTAAAATGGCCTCGTAACGTCCAGTTGTTAACCCACTCAAGGGTACCCCAATGCCCACTCTATCATGCGGTGATGGCCAATTATTCAAATAAACATTTTTGCAGATGGACTCATTGAAAACATGTTTTCATGTTTTGTTTTTCAATGTTGAATCTATTGAAGACATTGAAAAATAATCAAAACATTTGTCATTCACTGGTTAAAATTTTGACTGGTAGGTACCATGTTCACACACATATCTGCGCATTGGGTTACCTCACCCTGTCGATCAACATGTCTGCATTAAGAAACTGCCTTCTACCAGAATGCTTGAATATTATATAAAAATAAAATCAAAGGAAAATGTATTTTGTATCAGATAGGTCTTATTTTTTTTTATTTTTTTTATTTAGCCGTCGTCAATGGTTTTTACCCTGGTTTTCTCCCCAGTTTGGAATGCCCAATTATTATTTGTTTTTTTTCCCTTTTCACCGCTGCAACCCCCCGGCGACTCGGGAAACGGAGGCTGAAACACGCGCCCTCTGAAACGTGTTCCTGCCAATCCGTCATTTTTCGCACTGTGGATCCACAGCGAAGCCATCAGACCCATAGTGCCGGAGGACAACACAGATCTGAATGGCTCCACTGCAGTCTTGCAGGTGCCCTATCAGCCACAGGGGTTGCTGGTGCACCATGGATTGCCCTGCCGACCTAATCCCTCCCTGCCCGGGCGGTGCTTGGCCAATTGTTCGTCACCCCTAGGAACCCCCGGTCACGGTTGACAATGACCTGCGGTCTCCAGGCTATAGGGCGCATCCTGCACTCCATGCGGCGCACCTTTACGGATGCGCAGTTAGATCTATTGATAATGATATCGAGTCAGTTTTTAAAGGAGTAAATAATTACAGGGTTTACAACAATACCTCTATCTCTGCAAATTCCGCATTAAAAATGTAATTACTTGGGGAAAGGCTGACAACAGGATTTATGGTAACACTTTACATTGAATGTCTAATTGAGGTGCATTTACATAGTAGTTTCTTAGTAAATACAGTGCTACCCCATTATAATGCGGTTGTCGGGTTCCATAATTAAGAGACCACGTTAATTAGTGTTTTGCCTTATAGAGAATATTTGCATTTTTTCCCCAAAATGATTTACAATGCCCACAAGCCAAATTAATATTGTAACGTACGGTAGAAAATTAAGGAAGGAGACTCCCACAATTTGCAGGTACTCGAATCCACAGTTTATTGGGATGATTATTTCCGGGCCCTGTTAGCCTGGGCCACACCAAAAACAACAGTCTTGCACTCTCACAGCAGCACATTCACAAAGCAGCTTGTCCCAGTCTTTAGCACAGCACTTTGTTTTCCTAGAGCAGCCCTCTTTGTGGTCAATCTGCAACATTTATAACTTTTGAAACTGCTGCTTGAGTTTCACCTTCTCTTACTCTGTCCACCACATTGAGTTTCATTTTAACAGAGAAAGATTTTCATTTTTTTGCTGTCTGCCATGCTTCGTACTGTATATCTGGAATGTTCACCCAACATTTGCAAATTGAATTGCATTATGGGGAAAATGGGAGCCACGGCCTTATCGTGTTATAACCGATTCCACGCTATAACATGTCATGTTATAATGGAGTAGCACAGTTACAATGTGCTTAATGTGCACATCTTTTTGCAAGATATATGTAAGTTCACAACTGTATCAGAAAAGGGTTAGGGACAGGGTTATATCGTGCAAAAAGATTTACACATTAAGTACATTGTAACTATGCATAATAACATTGTAATTATATGTAAGTACACATGTATTTATTAAGTAACTACTATGTAAATACACAGTAATTAGAGACACTTAATGTAAAGTGTTACCGGATTTACTTATAGACCAATCAGTTAATCCAGTTTACGTGAATTAAAAAAACAAAGAAACAAAAACACTTCAGCTTTGCAGCCAGACTTTTTCCAGCAACCAATTTCTTAATCAAATACCGGACATGTAATAAGTAAACAGAGGCGTAGCACACATTGAGGCTGCCTCGGTAAAAATCATCTAGGTACATGTTTGAAAAAAATAAATAAAATAAAAATAAAAGTACAAAAATATATCTACAAGATATTTACATTTTACATTTTTAAGAGTGTCATATAAATCGACATGTTTTCAAATAATTATTATTTTTTATTGGCCATTTCTTAGTAACATTAATTTGATCTTAGGCTGTATTTAATATTGTTTCTCTGCTGACAGTCCTGTGCAATGTGATGTTTAGCTGCCATACGTTTTCATATATTGGTGTTTTTCTTGCAGGTAGGTGTGACTCCCGTTTGTAATTCAACCTGCTGGGGCAGTCCCATATCGGCAGCCAAGTAGTTGATCACCACAGCTGCCGGGTTTGCAAAGAACACTGGGTAATAATGTTGTTCCCAGCATTCCCAATGTTCCCCATTTCTGGCCCACAGCAGGTCAGCCACCATCGGGAGGTCCTCCCAGTTCCACTCCGGGTCTGTCACCCAATCCAGCATCACCTCAGAGGATGGGAAAGGCTCTGTCTCCTCCCTCCTGGGTGCTGGATGCTCCGGGACCTCTCTCCATCCCTCCTCCTCATAATGGCGGAAACAATGGTTTTGTTCACAGAGGGGGCACACGGGCAATGGCTGATTGTATCGCCCTGGAATCCTGGCCTTCAGGCGGAACTCCTCCATGTCCTTCACCACCTCCTGCTGTTGCTGTGGTTGCTGTTTTTGCTGCTGCTGCTTTCCTCTCCCGCTTCTTCTCCCCATTTCTTTATTTCCAAAAAAACACTT
This sequence comes from Acipenser oxyrinchus oxyrinchus, assembly GCA_030684275.1. Lineage (NCBI taxonomy): Eukaryota > Metazoa > Chordata > Actinopteri > Acipenseriformes > Acipenseridae > Acipenser > Acipenser oxyrinchus. The sequence continues at coordinate 28,227,072 of CM060254.1, forward strand.
TTTTTCCCCTCTGGTGACGTCAGACCAGAAAGTAAATGCACGGATGCTGGAAATGGGGTAAAACTGAAGCGCTATGGCTGCGCTTAGGATTTATTAAACAGAAAATAAACATTTAAACAAAACACAAAAGAAAACGGCACATTGGCAAACAAATAAACAATAACTAGCAACAAGCAGTATGCTGGTTGCAAAGCCAGTATACATAGCAATTGTTATCTTTTTATTTGAAATCACTTAACCTCCTAACTCCACTACCCTTCTCCACTCTGAACCCTTCCTCAAGCAGCTGAACTGCAGCTCTTTTATATTGGTGACCGAGAGATCAACTCGCTATCAATTATTGTATTATCCCTCGGTCACCTTTGGCATGGGTTTACTATGGATGCGTGACTGTCAGCTAATTATATACTTAATAGCTGATCTGTCACGCATTCCCATGAGGTATTTAAAATATAAACAATGTATAAACAACACGGCGGACGGCACCTTGCTCGTCCTGCCACACAATAATAATACACAAATAATCATTGGCTTTTCGCCATCATATACACATAAATCATAACAATAATAATAGAAAACAAATATATACACAAAGGGGTGGGATACCCTGCTACACACCACTATCCTGATTCCATGAGTTGTGGCCAATTAGAACTTATCAGTGCTGAACTCTAATTGCTGCTAATTGTTACTCCCTTGTACTAAACTCTATATTTAACTACCTAATTGCTGTTACTTGTTACACCATTGCTACTAATTGTAACTCTATATTTAATTATCTTGTTGCTGCTATTTGCAACTTTTGTACATTTGATGCATAGACTATAACCATATTATAAATAAATTGTACATTTTTATTTCTTGGTGATCTCTCTTTGTTCTTGCCCAGTCTAGTATTTTGCCCGATATAACAAACCTGTGCATATTTTAGGTGATTTAGTAAATTAAAACTAAATTCTGAAGGTGCAATACCTTCAGTGGTCTATTCAGGGCTACATATACAGCAACCATTTTGGAAAAGCTGAAGGCCTTCCTTCACTTCACCAGGGGCTTGTACAACTTGTGGCCCAAATCACAGAAACCTTCCGTACTGGACAAGACACAACTGTTTCCACACATACTGGGGGCTATGGTGTCCTGCTAACTATGAAGACCAGTCTGTACTGTATATAACAGTACTAATTCTACTGTATATGACTATTTACTTCTGCCAACATTGAAGAAAAACAAACAAACACACCTGCTGGTTTTAAGCTATTTATCCTTGACATTTCCCTGTGCCTGATCTGCCTCTTAGTGGTAATCTAATACCTGGAGTACATGGTCTCTATGAATTGAAAGGATGCAGTTCATAATCCTACTTTAGTGGGAAATTATGTTTCACCATTTCATTGATTGAGACAGCATGAGCTTTTTTTGGCTAACATTGTAATTGAAAACATGGAAGCCATTATGTTTGAATTATTTCATAGCAACAACCATGCTCTTCATAGAGGAGTCTGATATTTCTCAGTAGATTAGACTAAAGTTAAGTCTCAAAAAAGCATATGAATGCAATGGGATTGGTTAACTTTCGGGTTTCTTTTCAAAGTGATATTGTATATATTCCAATTTGCACGCCAAACTGCTTTAAAAAAAAAAGCAAGTACACCCACCCCTTTTTACATCGCCCCTCACTATACTGCGGATTCGGATATATTGCGGTCCTGGAGTTGGCTCCCCATTTTTACAGTCTAACTGTACATACCTTAGCTGCAATATACATAGGCAATTTCACTTAAAATTACTGTTTGTTTTATTTCGTACTGCACACCACAAACCAAAATATACAAAACAATTAAAAACAAAGCATTAATATTGTACTGTTATCATATACACACTCATTGCACAACAACACAAAGCAAATTAAATATCTACTTGCTGAAGCATTTTTTATTTTAGCCAATGAGGCAGCAATGCACTAGCAAAAGTCACAGGGCAGTGACGTCAGCTCCCTAGCAACAAGCCTCCTATGTTGGGAATGGATTATTTCAATGCAGCAGGTTTGTGCATTTGAGAAAGGAGAGGAAGACTCATGAAATCAATTGGAGACTTAAGTTGATGAGAAGCAATTACCCTCCGCAGTATGAATTAAAATGGTGTGCTGCTTTTATACGAAAAATGAGAAAAAACAGGTTGCGTAGAGGATTTATACTGGACCCTGACGCCCCCGATAAAATGAGGGAGTAGTTGTACAGTATTTGTTAGCCTATTTGTTTTTCTATGGGTCTCTTCCTACAGCGCGGCCCTTGATATATAGCAGATTTATATTGGACCCCGACACCCATGATATATCGAGTGGGTGGTGTCTATTATTTCACACTGATAAGATACAGCAGGGAATAAAAATGGAAAAACCTTTATTTCAAGTACTGCAATGCTCATGTTATATTCAAAATAAACTACACATGTTGTCTGAAGTGAACCCACCTACTGTACCAGTTAGGTGGTGTGTGCTGGAAAGCCTGGTCAGAACGGTCAGGTAAGGGTGCAGTGGTGGCCTTACCTGTCTTTTTCGGAATTATCAGCTCTTACGTCAAGTAAAATTTAATTTTTTGTGTTTAATAATATATTACACACCAGTTGCACCAAGATCAAAATGATGTTTTTTTTTACAAAAAATATATCATTTTTTAAAAATATAATTCATTCTCCAGTCCATAGTGGAGGTTTGCAGTTGTACCTCATGTGATCACAACACTGGATTAGACAGCCCAAGGACAAATCATCTGAAACCATTATACAAGTCATCATGTGACATGCAGCAGCCAGCTTTGTTCAGGAGAGCTTTATCCTTCTCCTTGACACACTGAAATACATGTGACAGCAATTACAGTATGTGTGCCACTTGTTTCTCTGCAGCAGCCGATCAGAGGGATATGAAAGCAAAGTAAGAAAGGCAGAAATATTGATTTAGTCTAAAAGTGCATCCTAACACTATCCAGCGATACTGGACTGCAGATAAATGATTCTGAAGGTGAGGTTATTCTGAATTGCAACAAACATGAGAGGGAAATTGTGATATGCTTTAGAATCTGGAATGCAACAGTTTCCAATGGATTATATTGTATAAATCGGGCAATAACTTGAATAACTATTACACTGTTAACATACTACATAATTCATAATGTAACTTAATATCAAGCCACCCATACAAATGCTGTTGTTTAGATCAGTGGTACTCTTTCCAACCCAGAACCTTGTTCAACCAGGTCCTTCATTATTTAATTGAACAACTGGTTTGAACCAGGCTGTGGAGTTTTCAATTTAATAATCAAGGACATGGTTGGAAGTGTATCAGTAAGTGCCATCAACATCTAGAGCAGTGTGTGATGACGTTCAGCACTGGAGAATTAATTCAGGTCACAAAATGCTTTCTGCCTTTGGGTAGTATTGCTGGTATTTTATGAAACAAGTTTTGTCATAAATGCTATCCTCAAAAACTGCTACTGATATGGGTATGACTTGCATACAGCGCCTTTGAAAAATACAGTTATTTCATCCTCAGGTATTGTACCAAGCATTTACACTACCATGCAGCAATTACTTCCAATACTGTCACAATACTTTTATGAAAATATGTTTCAACAAAAAACAAAGCAGCTTACAGGTATATATTTTTCCTGGAGTGAAATTAAGACCAAGCCTCATTGTGAAGGTGTCGTATGAGTGGATAAAGTGTCCGTGTTAAACTATCCAGCAAGGCCAAATGCAAAGACCATTCACATGCTCAGCACCTCAGGTTGCTTTCTAAATACTTCATGTGATGTGCTTGGGTGTGGTAATTGGATCCTCTTATGCTGTCTGTGTTGCATGTTGGAAAGGAACATGTGTATTACTATGAGTACAGTGTAAATTATATTGTTCTACTTTACCTTTTTACTGATATAAATATGTGATCATTACAAAAACAGTGGGGGTCATCTTTATGTCACAGTTTACTGTTCGGTACATAAATATGTTTAAAAAACAGAACATTTCATCATTAAAATGATTTCTTTATTTTGGAGATAATTAGTTCATTATAGCAACAGAGAGAGCCTGGAGGTCCAGTTGCAACAATCATCTTACACAGATCATCTCACAAAGATCATACTTTTTTAGGTCTATTCAAACACTTCAAATTTAATGATACAAAGTACTTCATCCTGGTATCTTTGCAGTGGGTCACATGATCTGATTGCTGCTAGATGATTGGACTCTAAACCGCAGCACACAAGATACCAGGAAACAGCAGCAATATTTTAATCTATAGTGTTTCATCTATATCTGCATATTCCAAAATTGAAACATAAGAAATTATAATATTGCTAGTACTAATATTAGGTAGGGAAATTAGCACTCCTTTAACTCTGCTATTAGAAGTCTGTGTTTGCTTATCCTCTTCACCTATATCTAGTCATACTCCACTATATTTAGAACTAGAGATGGACCAAGAACTTTGGTGTTTCCACTCCAGTGTTAATACATGCTACCTACAGTAATGGCAGTTTGTGGAGGGTGTTCATTTGGTGTCAATAGGTATTGTAATACTTTAATGATTACTAAAGAATACTTCACAGAATATCAATACCCTTCTCTAAAACTCTTTTGATGTGGTGAGACTGTTGAATAAAAGGAAAGGAATGTTGAAGGTCAAAGGTAAAAGCCCATATTGTGTCTCACCCAAGGTTCTACTTTACAATTCCTATAAATCTATTTGATAAAATACCATCAATTCTATTAAAATAATACAATGCACATTTCTAATATGCCCAAACATAATACTCTCCTTTTAATTTAATTTGGTCAATAATGTATTTTTTTTATTTTTTATTATCTCATAACAACTAATCAAAGCCTGAAGGTTTATTAGTCATGCACTGCAGAACTCATTCTGTCTGATGTTGGGGAGGAATGACTTGTGTAATGTGGTCAGTTTTCTTCTCAGTTTTCTTCTCAACAAAGCTTAGATCTTTAAGTGTAGGCCCAAGAGCCCATATCATGCAGATAAATGAAAAAAAAAACATTTTTCAATTGGGACACTTCGAAATGTTTTAATTATCTAGGTGAGGGGTGGCAAAATCAGTAGATATTGTATTTCTAATTTCTTGTTAGATTACTACTACCCCAAAAACCACAAACATTGAGCAATGTACAGTATAAGAGGGTACTGCTGGTGGTAGTATTGTGCTAGGATCAGCTTGTTTTTAGTTCTTTTTTCAGACAGAAAACACTTTGTAAATCCTGATTTGCACCACAGGTCATGTATTCTGCTATAAAGATGAGGTCCCTGTATTTTCACTACAAGATTATTTCCCCAAGATTCAAGACCCGATTTAAGACTAGAAAGACTCACATAGCATGCTTAAGGTAACAGCTGTGGTGTTGTAGCACAAATGAATCGTTATCACATAATCTGATTTGTGCGTTGTAGTACATACACAAACCCCATGCTGTCACTGAATGTGGGTTTCAGCCGATTATAAAATAATTTCAAGTGAAAAGGTCATGTCTTTCAAGTTGTTCCCCCCAGTCTAGCCCATTTGTTAAAGAGGATTACAGCATATCCTAAACTCTGTTAGAGGAAATTGTCTGCCACTAAAGAAGGTGTCAACGTTAAGTAACTGCAGTTGAAACAGTAAATATGAACAGCAAATATGAACATGGCAGCTTACCTTATTCTGGCATTTATTATTCCACATATCAATTTCAAACGCCTGTTCACTACCAACCCTAAAACACTAAATACAAATGTAAATTAAAATGTGTACAGTTTTACTTGATGGTGGTTGTCTTTTAATCCCCTTTTCTTTATTACTAAATCACATTATTCTGCTATGTGTTATAAAACCTTAATACCTTACAGTAAACCCGCCTTGATTTATTTTACAGTTGAATCCAGATTAATCAAGATCTTACATTAACTACATTTTAACTTCATTTTTAAAACTGTGTGCTGTCACATTTTAAATTGGGAGGATGTGTAAGATTTTTACACACAAAATTAGTCATATATACTATCCTCTTTATATTTTCTTATTCCACTCTTCAAAGATAGTGCTTGCTGTCTATTTTACTCTAATGTGTTCTGTAGGTAACCAAGTCACTAATGTTTGGCTGATCTCAACCAAAAGCCTTTCATCTATGATGTCATTCCTTTTTTTAGCACGATCTTTAAGTTGTGGAATGCTCATTGTATTTTGTATTTTGGTTGAACTCTTAAAGGTTCACGATTGCCATTGTCATTATTATGTAAATCTGGATGGATTGTGATGGTAATGTATATTTAGTCATCTTATTGCTTTCAGTTGAGAAATGCCAATAGTACTATAGCTTTAAATGACATTTAAATTAAATTTCTCTGTAAACTAGAAAGGATATGTTATTGACATCAAGAAAGGAAGATTGAGAGTCATAAATACAAGAAAATGCAATGCAAGTTAGAATAAAAATACAGGTGAACAAAATGACACATTTGATGTCAAAATTGTAAACCTTTTTCTAGTTACCGTATATTAGCTTCAGGATCATTCAATCATTGATTTTAATCTAAACCTTATACAGCTTGACTTGTCATTGATAGCACATAATTCATATGTAAAGCTTGGCTATCTATCAGTAAGTACAGTTGAATTTGTAAATGACAATGTTCTTCATAAAAATTGCATTGAGAACTTGCAATGAAGCCAGCAAGCAAGCCATTTATAACCTATAAAACTATTGGCAACAGCTTTTAAATTAGTATTTTTCTGTTATGCAACTGCTAAAAGGACATGCAGTAATATCATATGTACAATCCTCATTAGTAGATATTTTTAAGAACCAATAAAATCTTTGAAAATAATCAAACCAATTAAATGTGCAAGAGCCTCAACTGGTCTGATTTACGTCTGCACCTGATGGAAAGGAACATGACTGGTTTTAGATAGTTTTGTCCCACTTGGTCCCAGTGGCATATGGAAGCAACAACTGTTATCTTTAAGATACACCACGAATATCCCTGTGTGTTTATATCATGGGCTTTGTGGTACTGGGAGGAGCAAAGTGAACATGAAAGATCCTGAGAAGAAATTACAAGATTTTAAAACCTATGGCTATAACTAATGATTTGTGCTGAAACATTTTAATTTAAGATTCCTACATTCTTCTTTATCAAGCAATAGTCATTAGTGGGGAATTTATGAACAGGTAATCCTGTGATAATTGAAAACAGCTCAAAAGCAGCTAAATGAAAAAAATGTGTTTAAAAGTAATGCTGTACCATGGTTTATTTGCGATGTACTGGCTACTCGCCCGCTTTTTTATGAGGGATTTCCCACCTGGAGAAATATGGCTTTTTATGGCTAGTTTGTTAAAATACCACAAGATGTACTGCCTCGAGTGTTTAGTAAAACAAGCTCATAGCGGCTTTGTAGTTTTTGGCCCAGTGAGTCATTGACCTGGCCATCACACCATTAGATAAGGACCAAATGCAACTGGCATTAAACTTAAAAATGCAATTTCAAACAGAGTTGAGTTTTAGATGTATACCTAAACACTATAAATACTTGTAATTGCGGATTAGTGTTGTTAAGCATTTATTATGCATTTTGCGGATTAGTGTTGTTAAGCATTTATTATGCATTTAGGCTACATTCCAGAACTATTAATAACTCTAGATTAGGCTTTATGGAAGCCCATTCTCTGTTCTCAAACCATACCAGTCTTTATTACAGCAATTGGAGTCAAACAAAAAAATGTATTTTACCAGTAGGGTTTATAGCCACTGTTTATGTAAAAGTGTTTGAGAACATTGTGTTTTTTATTTTCTATATTTTTAAACACTCATTACCAGAGGCGGTGCTAGCCCGCTTGTTTTTGCCCCAATTTCTTAAACTACTGTACCAACAAATTAGTGTTTACACTTGACCCCACACCTTCCATCCCTTTGAACATGTGCAGACATACAAAAACATTACCTTGAAACTCCAGTCAACTTTCTTGTGGAAACTATTTTTTTTTTATTTGATCTCTTTATGGGGGCAGCCAGTATTCATTTTAAAATCCCTCTTGAACTAAATAAGGCCGTTCTGTGTCACTGCATACCACTCATCGCTAAACAGGCATTTCTAACTAGTCATTATTAAAGTTAAATGGGAAAGCTGAGTTTGCACAGGTCCCTAAGAACCATTACCAAGTTAAATTGCTTAAAACAGCCCCATCAGCAACTCTTGTCCATGCCTATTAGTGACAGGCTGCATCTGTCAATTGTCATTGAGCAAGGTCCATATCCATTGTTCGAATATATTAAAGCCAGACAGCCCAAGTCTGCAGATATACTGCGTCAGTAGCAGCCCCAGTGCAAACAACACCCAAGTTTGGATAGTATTCATGTTCATACCAGCAAGGTCTCTTCCCTTACTGCCCTGTAGCTATTGTTGACCCAAATGGCAACCGGCATATCATTTGCATTTTGGCTTAGGTGAGTCAGATTTTATGTCTGGGCACCCAAGTGAAAAAAAACAACTAATTGTATGTATTGTTAATATTAATGTAACTGAGTTAGACAAAAGAATAATGTTTGTTCTTGGCTGTGATTATATCACTTGGCTATCCTCAACATCTGCTGAGTCAGTGTCCCCCTCAGAAATGATCTATTCAGAAATTAAAAATAATAATTTCAGGCAGAAACATATATAGAAGACAAACTGTTGAAACGCGTAAACATTATAGCTTGCTGACTTTTGTATTATGAAAATAAAAATACTTTTATCAACAAATTGAGTGCAGAGCCGGATCTATTCAAGGGAGTTGCTGTTTCTCTCTTTCTGTGGTTTTCTACATTTAGGTTTTTTTTTCTTCCATATTTAATTCCCGGAACAAAGCACCCCAGTTTGGAGAGGAGCGGACAAATATATTTTTTAGCGTTGTTTTATGTATATACTGTATATATATAAAACAAAGTGGCAAAATACACATTTTCATAAAGTAATATAATTACTGTGGTTTAATTATGCTTTTTTAGATGTACATGCAAGTGAAAACTCAAATTTAACTTAAATAACGGGGGCATTGTGATAATTATGTCTGACATTGTGACGTGGATTTTTGTCTTCAAATTAATGTGCAGCGATGTTTGTTTGAATATTCAGTTAGTTTCTCTGCCGTACTAAAGAAAATAATAAATACTCCATACCGCTGTTTTCACATCGCACTGCTAAAGTCTTCTCTCGTTGATCAACCAATGAACACTGACACAAAATGAAATCTGATCAGAATGAAAGCTCAGCTAATAAACATCCAGTGATTATACTGACGTTAACGCTGGTCAATAGCAGCTAACAGAAGCAGCATGAGGAATCAAATGCAAGCAGCATGGACTGCGCTGAATGAAAGCTGTATAGTGGTGCAGATTAAAGTTTGATTAAGAGAGGATTTACTGAGTGGATGGAATGCATGCACATTGGATGAAAAGCAGATAAACTAAGCCCTGGTACCCAGTAAAATAAGTCACAGTACGGAGTAGTGAGGAGTACTGGCAGAACTTAACCTCTTCTACTGCATTTAGAAACATTTTATTCATGTGCAAGCATAGGGGGCACAACAAAAAAAAAAACATGTCACCTTTTCTTAAATGGCATTTTATTTTTTACTAATATTTATGGCTTTACACCTAAAGTCCATATTATTATTATTATTATTATTATTATTATTATTATTATTATTATTATTATTCCAATAATAATAATAATACATGATTGGTTGTTATGTTTACATATATGTATTCCCTGGTCACTGGGCTATTGTGGAGATTTAACTGGGTGAGTTTATTTGTAGGGAATTAGTTTGCAGTCATCGAAGTCATGACTATATAGCATAACTGTTCTACTTAATTACTCCCCAACATCAACATCCATGCATTACGTACAGTACTATTCAACAGATCGCCGTCAATATCAGCAATAGCTGGCACACAGAAAACAACACCCACCTGAGATTACTACCCATCGACACTGTCCTGTGGTCAGTCTCAGCACACCTTGTTATCCTGGTGTAGTTAATAGTGCCATGGGAGGATTCCATGGATGAGGCACATGAGAGGAAGGAACTCCAGTATGCATGTATAGTGAAGGATCTATCCGAAGAGGCAGAGAAGTAGCAACTGGCTCTGGTTGGGAAGGAAAGAGGCTGATTGGGGACCTCAGAAGAGAGGTAATGGAGGTAGTTATCATTAATGAAAAAGAATAGATGGCTAAGGCAAATAAACTGGGCTGGGATGGGTAGGGGATGGAGGGGAATGGTGCTCGTCGATGAAACACTGGAGACCGGAGGTGCCCTCCTGCAAAGTGCTCCACCGATCCCATTCCAGGCGGTTGCCATGCTGAGGTGCTAGGTAGGCTGCCCTATGGTTGATCCCAGGAGCCAGCATCGCCGCCGCTGTGTGTACTGATGCGCCAGGGAGGCCGCAAACAGGCCGACCCCTGGAGCGAGCAAATGTAACACAACAATTGTAACAGAATGAAACCAGCAGGAACAAGAAGGAGAAGCTACATTTGTTCTGAGTAGTTTCTTGCTAGTTTATTTCCAAATATTTGCAGATTGAGCCCTCTATCTATTTGTATTTCCAGGTGAAGAAAGTTAAAATGATTGTGTCATCAACGATGCAAAAAAACATTTATTGTAGCAAAAGCAGTGCCCAGCATTGGCATTTGAACCGAATCGACAAACACACCAAATGGTGTTATGTTTTGGGATTTGTGTGCATACCTGCATAAGCTGTTCTATACTTTTGGGAATGCATCTCTCCTATACCACCCTGTGACTGAGAAGTCAATATATTATATATCAGAAGGAGACAATTTAACCTCCTAGCCAGCTGTGAATGGTTTATATTAATAGGTCCTTGATCACTGTGGAATTTGTTTTTAATTGTCATATATCGCCCCCTAGTGTTAAGTTGTCAAAAAGAGGTTTGACATATGTATAGAGTTGAAAATATACAAATACATTTTTTAATGTATATATTTCTCACTCCGATACTGCCCATACACAGTGATATCGATTGCTTTAGATACAGGAAAACAAGATAACGTACAAGAAAACCAAAGAAAGGAATAAAGACATTTAGATGATGTAAGAAGCCTTCCATCTTTACCCTGAGACAGAACCAAGCTTCATCCGTCTCCACCCACGCACTTATATCTCCATAGCATAAAGCTTAATGCTGCATATGCAGCAGATGATAGTCTGCACACCAAAGGGCTTCACTATCAATGTACATCTCTATCACTGTACATCACTATCACCGTTACAGACTGTTCTTGGCATACTGATACTAGAAGCTTTATTAGAAATGTATATCCCTGTAACACTTCAGTGTGCCATTTGAATCTATTTACACTATTTATAACAACAAACTTTTTTTTTTTTGTCACTGGAACAAACACACCTCTTTCTCAATTATATACGTAAATAAATAAATTTTATTTGAAAGACATTTCATCAGCATTAACCAAGACAATGTGTCATGTAGTTTTCTTTTTACAATTTCTTAGGTTTAATAATTGAAAAGTTAAAGCAGAATTTTGTTTTTATGCAAAATACATCCTTATATATGTATTGTACAGAAAGCTATTTCAGTTGAGATGAGTTTAATGAAACTACCAACATCCCCTCCCCCATTTTACATTTTAAAACAGACATAATAAATAAACAGCAAACATACTGTACTTAAAAAGTTCAATGTTAGTTCACACCACTTAAAATAACAGGCCTGTCAGACTGTGAAATGGATACAGGAACTTTTAAATTGAACTGCCTTATAAATTACCTTTAAATAAAAATAAATACTGATATTAAAAAGCAGGTGATAGTCACTGTATACCTTTTCATTGTGCAATTATTTATTGAATAACATTTGTTTTGGGAGAAACACACCTTTCACAAACTTTATTGACAGTATTGGGATTACAAAAGAGCAGTGAAAAGGTAAACAAGATGTATCTATGTGACAGGGAGACCATGTCGCTGTTTCTTGAGTGCATGTGTGCCTTTATGGAAGCAGCTGGGATGCGCAACAAGAGACGTGTTGCTAAGCAACTAATTTAGCAGGTAGGCTCGCCCGGTGCTGAGTTGATTGAGAGGTCCTGATTGGCTGGAGGGCTGCCTGGGGAGGCTGCAGGCAGCTCAGAAAGCGCCTGCACCACAGTTTGAGGCTACGGCCATAGCCATGCAGACGGGTGCTGAGTGAAAGCTTGCTGTGTTTACATTGAGGAGAAGATTGTCCGCTCCATGGAGAGAACTACTACACAAACCCTTCCACTCCAAGACGGTGCGCTGAAGGCATTGCCCAGCCGAGGCCGTTTGAAAAGGCCGTTTGATGAGGCCAGAGTCGTCGTGAGAATGCCGGGACTCCGGGAGAAGTAGCTTAGGGGATGTTGATCCCAAACTGCATAGAGAGGGTTTGCGTAAAGTAGTAGGTTTCTGGAGCGAGACGTTTCTTTTAGTGGGACTAGCGCTCGCCATTTGTGTGGCAAACTTTTATTTTTAGTTTTGTTTTCTTTGTGTCGGGCCTGTGTTGTTAATTAAATCTGTGCGCACCTGTGTGGCGTGTCAACACTCACTGGTGTGTGTGTCTGCCTCAGTATTATTCAGCGATGAGCCACATATGTAATCTCAACCAGTTACAATCCAATATATTTGTTTAAACAAAAAATAAATCTGCACATGTAATTCATGACAAGTTATTTAAAAACTGTCTAGGCTAATTTCACATAAACTGTATGCAAATTATTCTTGCTTTATTTATTATTAAATGCAAAACCTTCTTGAATAAAAAGCAAATGTCATTAAAAAGGAGAATGAAGAATTCACCTTACGTTACCTTACCAATATTAGTAAACATCTGATTTCCTTGTGTGCTCCCATGCATCCCATGAAGCAAACCAGTACAGTGAGAAACCCAATAGCGATAAGAACACATGCTACAAATACCACTGAGCGAATTTGTTCATCAGCAGTGCCTAAAAATATTAATTGTCAGCAGTCTAATTTGATATCCCATATGTTTCTCACTGTCAATACCAATCTTGTGTGTGTACTGTATATAAAATAAATATATAAACAAATATCTGTAAACAATAACATTATAGGTAATACATTATGCATTATTAATATATTTTACACGACTCGTGTTTATTCCAGACATAACAGCACAAGCCACAGAGCAACAACATTCATGAAAACTTTCGTGATCATTTACTTTCAACTTTCAAGTTTTGAAATCCAAAAATATAAAAAAATAGGCTACTTTGAAATCGGCACAATCGTTTATAAACAGGTTGGTCGCATAGTTAATACATTAAGCATTAATTATTTAAAGATTGTTTTAGCTGTGCACGTCAAAGACGTTTTTAATGAAAGCAAACTATAACTGATTATACACATCACAAATCGTGCCGTCCTGTCGAGAAAGTTAGTAAATGATTGCACAATGCACCCGACAACTGCTGCGCGTGCATATCGGTTGGATTTTACCTCAGACACGAGCAAAAGAAAAATTAGACGTGCTTGTGGGACGATCTCATTTTACACATGAGCAAAGCGCCAGGGGATACAGATTTCTGAATTAGTTACAACACCGGCAAGTTAAAATGCAAGTATGGTCCGTGTGCGGAATGTGCATAAAAATGTAGTAGGCTACAATTATATTATGAATATAGGTGTACTTTTACTTAAATGTGTTTGCCCGAATCAAGCATAATGTAATAAAAACACTTTTACCATTTTATCATTAATATATTAATTATTTGCTTTTTTCATACCTTTTCATATTTCTGACTTTTTTGCCGGTTTAATATCTTCAATGCATTTTTTTTTTATTTTTATCAAATGCTAGAAATGACAGTACACGTAAATGTCGGGACAGACTAAAACGAATGACAAAACGGAATGCCTATTGACTACAATGGGGAAAACAGAAGGACGGTCAATATCTCCAAATCTCAGACAGGAATCCTAAAATCCCAAATACAGTTTCTTCAAAATAAAGTAGTGAACAAAATAAAGTTTGAATGACATGGAATGACAGCTGCTTTCTATGGAATGACAGGCCTGGAATACCAAAAACACACTAAAAACATAGCACAAATAGGAATGACAGCCTATATCTCGAAATCTCTAACAGGAATTTTAAAATTCCGAATACCGTTTCTTCAAAATAAAGTAATGCATTATTGTAAATGCATTTAAAATTGTGTACAACCCACAGTCATATGAATTGTTTTGCTGCACAGCATCGGAACACAGGATCACATTCCACTCATCTTTATTGAAAGTTACATCGGCTATCTGGTAGCAGGTAGCAACAATACGCAACAACACTTCACCATGTGCTTTGGATCTTGATTTGTTTTTCATAGAATCAAGAATGACTAGTTCATGTATAGAAAAGATTACCACACCAAAACACCAGTGAAATCCAGTCCCCCAGATATCAGTGTTGAATGGAATTAACAACATGTCTTTGTTGAGAGCTGCAGTGCTTTCCAGAAAAGGATAGAAAATGTCAGGTGTATCAGCTTTCACACACTGAAACATGTATGTTGGGCATGCTAAAATGTTGCTGTTTTGCTTTGTATTGCAAACAAGAGCAGAAATTGCATCTTCAATCACTGAAGAATTGAGCCAATTTCCAGGCTGTAATGCTTGCATGTCATTAGTTTGCGGAATTCCCTGATATTTAATTTCGATTTCAGGCATATCCCATGGAAAGCTATTCACTTTGTTGCTTGGCTTTGGTGTGGAATGTTTAACTGGATTTTCATCTTCATCACTGAAGTCAAAGTGCCCAGTTTCTTCTCCAAATAAGCTTGTATGTGATGCACATTCAGTTATTTCACTGAAATTTAGTGTTTCACATTGTACTTGCTTAATTTCCTGTGTGGGAGTTAAGCAAACAGAATGTAGTGCATTTCCTATGCTGTGCTTTGACTCAGTTCTATTCTGCTTGGGTTTAGGATTATGTATTGTGTCTTCACATTGTTTTCTCTTCATTGCACCCTTTGAAGAGTCTGGCGCTGGTTCCACATCATAATCATAGTCATCTTTCCTGGGCTTTTTTTCCCAGACTGGTTTGCTCTTCCACGTTTTCTTTTGCGCAGCACTGAGAGAGAATATGTGCGCTTATCTTTAGCTTCTCTGTAACCAATTGCCATCTGAGCAGCAAAAATGTGGTAGCATTTACTAGTACTTGGACAAGAGCAAGTAGAAGGCTCAGGTAGAAGCTTTACTGCATGAAAATGTGTTCCATCTATGTTTTTTACTACAAAAGTGCTACTTTGTGCACAGAATGAAACATTTCCAGAATCTACACAGTATCTGGCCATAGATGTTTGTGACATCCGGTACTGTTGTCTTTTCTCCACACATGCCACTTGTGTTGCAGTACTACCTTTAATCTGTTCAATGATTGCTTCCAGAGGATAAAACACTGGAAGTGACATGTGAATAGGACTCTCGGCCAGGTGTTGAAAATTCTTCTTGAGTTCATAGTTTCCAAGCCCAATGTGTGCACGTCTGAACTCATGGATGTAATACATCTGCATGTAGAACATTGCCAGTACCATGCTGTCGACAGGCATGGTTTTCCAATTAGTTTGCTGCTTTATCACTTTATGCATGCTTTCACTGATATTGTTTGTCGCAGTCATGTTATTCTGGAAGGCAGCAAACCTCTCTGTAACAAATTTTGCAGCATGCTGTGCAATAGGATCCTTGATTTGTTGGTCAATTTGTTGGTTGATTTGTTGGTTTGTTGGTCAGCTCTTGAAAAGAATCCAATGAAGAGCTATTGATGAGTTGTTTTACATGATCTTTTAAAACTTTTGTGTCATCCTTTAACCCTTCATGCTGTTTGATCCAATTGTCTACATCTGTAATGATGTGATTAGAACAGAAGATGTGTGGGAGGTTTGGGTAACCTTGCTGAATGGAATCCACAATTCCTCTTTCTCTGTCACTCACAAAAGGAATGGCATGTATTTTGTCACCATTCAGCAGGTTCAAAATATACCTCAGAACGTTCTTTTGAACTTCCTTTCATGTAACAGGAAGGCAACTGTAAACACTGGATCCCCAATCAAAGATACATTGTGAATTACAAAGGGTGATATGTAGAAATCACCAAGAGTAAATGTTGTATCATATGACATCAGCTGAGGAAGAGCAAGATCATTGCTGCAGATGTCAATGAGGACCTGAGCATCGTTTATGAGAGTAAGGGTGCCCAAATGAAACCAAAAGATCTGGGTAGAGTGTTATGTTCCACACATAATCTTTCAGATGCACTGCAAGTTCAAACAAGCTGAATATTTCGTCATTGGAAATTCCCTGTTTTTTTGTTTCTTGGTAAATAACATTTTTCACTTGCTTCAAGTTACGTGGGCGATCCACAGCTATGTGCTTGTCAGAGCCTGTGTTGGACTGTGTACTGAGAACTTTTTGATATATTTTAAGAGGCTCCCCCTGTGACTTTGCTGCCATCTTAATATGCGTCAGGGTAGACTTCATGGTAGGGATGAATGGTTTTTCAGAATGTTTTTGTAAACCGTGTGGTAATGTATGTGAGAAAGAGGCTCCAGAATCTGCACTGAGACAAGCAATGACCATGAAACTCAATGATAGACTAAATGAATGTGCAAGGACTCTGAATGATGGAAAGCTCTTGGCAAAACTCAGTGGTGGAGATGCTGTGGCACAGGAGCTGAAGTACCATCCTGCTTGCTTGGCAGAATTGTATAACGAGAGACAGCCCACCTTAATTATGAGGAGTGGTCAAGATTTACCTGGCAGGGAAGTCTATCTACTGGCATTTTCTGAACTAGTCACCTATATAACTGAGCTGAAATCTTGTTGTGAAGGTACCACTCCCACCATATTCAGACTTGCAGATCTAGTAAAACTATACAAGCAGCGACTGGAACAACTGGGGGTAGAGTCACCAGATGTCAACTCAACCAGGCTAAAAGAAAGTTATTGTTGCATATGCCAGAGATAGAATAGCACCAGAAAGGGAGGGATGTACTCCTGGCTTTCAAGAAAGATGTTTGCTTAGCTCTCTCCCAAGCTTCTGAATACAGTGAAGCTATCCTCCTTGCAAAAACTGCTAAAATAATGCGAAGACACATGCTGGATCACAAGTCTAAATTTGATGGAACTTTCCTTGAAGGATATGTTGAAGAAGCTATCCCACCAGCGCTTCTTCAGTTTGTGGGCATGATTGAACATGGTGCATATTTAAAATTGCAGTTAAGGTTTGGTGCATCTAAAACAGATATAGCTATGGCATAGCTTCTTCATTACAACTGCTATGCAGAAGAAGCAGAAACACACAGACACTCCAAAGACCATGAGGCTCTGTTCCCTGTTTACATAGGAATGTCTGTATTTGCAAAGACAAGGAAAATACAGCTTGTAGAAATACTCCATGACAATGGAATCAGCATTTCCTGTGACTGAGTACTTGAAATTTCAGCACAACTTGGAGATGCATCTAAAACAGATATGGCTATGATTAATATTCCTGTTAGATTTCGAGATATAGGCTGTCATTCCTATTTGTGCTATGTTTTTAATGTGTTTTCAGTATTCCAGGCCTGTCATTCCATAGAAAGCAGCTGTCATTCCATGTCATTCCACTTTTATTTTGTGTATTACTTTATTTTGAAGAAACGGTATTCGGGATTTTTAGATTCCTGTTAGAGATTTCGAGATATAGACTGTCTTTCCTATTTGTGCTGTTTGTAGAGTGTTTTCGGTATTCCAGGCCTGTCATTCCATAGAAAGCAACTGTCATTCCACGTCATTTCACTTTTATTTTGTGTATTACTTTATTTTGAAGAAAGTGTATTCGGGATTTTAAGATTCCTGTTAGAGATTTCGAGATATAGGCTGTCATTCCTATTTGTGCTATGTTTTTAGTGTGTTTTCAGTACTCCAGGCCTGTCATTCCATAGAAAGCAACTGTCATTCCATGTCATTTCACTTTTATTTTGTTCACTACTTTATTTTGAAGAAACGGTATTTGGGATTTTAGGATTCCTGTTAGAGATTTCGAGATATAGACTCTTTCCTATTTGTGCTATGTTTGTAGAGTGTTTTCGGTATTCCAGGCCTGTCATTCCATAGAAAGCAGCTGTCATTCAATGTCATTTGACTTTTATTTTGTGTATTACTTTATTTTGAAGAAAGTGTATTCGGGATTTTGAGATTCCTGTTAGAGATTTCGAGATATTGACCATCCTTCTGTTTTCCCCATTGTAGTCAATGGGCATTCTGTTTTGTCATTCGTTTTAGTCTGTCCCGTAAATGTCTGAGTTTGTCTTTACACTTTAAATTGGAATTTCCATCTGCATTTGTAATGGCTTATTATGGGTTAGTCCTTATTATCGGTCTAACTTGTTCCACTTATTCAGGTCAGCTAAACCAATTTTCAGGATTAGCTTTTTGGTACGCTGCAACCAGGACTAATTTAGTGCAGCGTTGCAGGATTTGCTAAACCGCATTTTAGTCCACTTGATGCGGACTAAGTCACTGGTACGCTGCAATCGACCCTAAAGTTCTGGGATTCTTTAAAGTTGTTGTTTTAGCAACTCGGAGTCCAACGTCATGCGTATGTACTACCGAGTTCACAGTGTTGTTATTATGCGATGTGATTCGAGGTCTATACAAGACACAGTAATTGTATCGTATTAATGTAAGTCGGGTCTTCATGTCAGATGTAGAGTTCAACTGATAATTTATAATAGTAAATATTATACTATATACTGCATTTCTTTCTGTGGTTAATAGAAATGGGGCTTAATTAAACGTGCATATGCCAGACAACATTTTTGTCCTTTACAGATTATGACATTGAAAGAAGGAAGTGGCTTTCACAGCACTCTTCAAAATCTTTTTTGCAGATTATAGGCAGACAATGGATGTGGACCAATCAGTCGAAGAAGCCATTCAACAAGAGTTAAACGCAATTTTCATAAGTTCTTTAGATGCTGAAGAACTGGAAAACTACGAAGATGAAGAAGAAATAATTTTAAAGATGAAACAGTAAGAGTATTTATGAAATATTACTGCATTTCCAGTTGAACTGAAAACCTCTATACAACCTGTATGTTTGGGTCCTGTGGCCATTTTACTGACAGGAGATATTAGACATTTAATTTATTTCCTAATCTTGAGGCTATATTTTGACTACAATATCATAATTGTTCATATACAATTGATTTAACTCACATTATAATGCTCTTTGATACAGTACTCAATATACAGCATTATCTGTCTCAGAAATCAAATATTTCTACATGGGAAAACAAACAAGTCATACATTTTTCCTGTGGTGTACAGTTTTAAAAGGAAGAAAACAATTACTGAGAGTAATATGATATTTTTAAAAGAGAAATAGAGTTTGTTTTAGGTTAACAAATAACTTAAATAGCTGCATCAAAGTTAACAGTTGTATAATTCTATATTGAGTTTCTGTTATACTTTATGTATCAAGGTCCCTGATGAATTGCCCCAATCAATGGTTTCATGTTTGGAATTAGCAAAGTGCAGAATCCACACTGCTGAACAGCTTATTCTACAGGACTTGGAGGACAACCAGTTTAGTAAGATATATAAGGCCATGGTAATCTAAAATGTGCCTGATCTAGATACCACTATACCACTGCCATTTAGGTGAATGAATCTGGCCATCTGTGAACTCAAGTTTATAACAGTGCATACAAGTCTCTTTGATAAATTGTAATAATTGCAATGGAAGCAGTATTTGATCCGTTGCTGTAGAGATGGTTTAGATTGGCAACAAAACATACATGAGAACAAGTCAAAGTGAAATCAACACAAGACTATTCTTTATGATGGCATAAGGAAAAAAAAAAACATTACTATGAAGCTGTCATCCTTCAGTAAGGTTTGTCACAACCGACACAAAATCCCCTTGTATGCAGTTGTTAAAAAGGGATCTGTAAAATGGCTTGCCTTTGTAAATAAATGAAAAGTCAAAGTGCACGTTTATATAGTTTTCCTTTAATGTATTTCTTATATGTCTACTTGACATGATTTATACGTGTGCTTTACATTATGGTTAATTAGTTTCTACTTAAAAACAAGTTTTTTTTATTTCACTGCATTTTGGTTAAATGGTTCTGTGACTCTTTTTCAAGCCTTCTATGATCATAATACACACAATGGGCAGGATTTTCAAAAGTTCATCAATGATAACTCCAGTGTTAATCAACAAATCGTTATGTAGCATTGATTTTGGCATTTTCAAGAGGTTGTTATGCCTAGCTCGTAATTAAATATTCATGCTAACATGACTTCCGAAATTACGTTGATTTACGAAATAATGTTAATAATAATGAGCAGTGCTTCTTGCGACTATTTCTTTGGTCTGCGTAGGAATTTAAAAGCAAATCCGTGTTAGTTGTCATCATTTATCAGTAGTTAATTTGCTCTTGGAAAAGGAGGGTTTTAATTAACGCTGCTGTTCTCCAGTTGATGATTTAACAATAGAAGCCATATGCCTATCTGCATTTTTGGATTTTTGAGATGCTCCAAATATACAGTTCCTTCTATTTCCAGTTTTATTTCCATAACCGGCTAATCCCAGTAGTGACCTCACCTGAGTCTTGGGTTTTTGGTGACAACGGGTCTCACCCTTCCATTTCCCATTAAAAATCCCAAATATTGTGTTTCTGTCTTGGCAAACACACATTTTCTCAAGTTAGCTGTAAGCCGGGCTACCCTTAGAGACTGAAGGACGGCTGGAACCCTAGCCAAATGCTCTCGCCAGGTGGAGCTGTAAATCACCACATCATCAATATACGCTGCTGCATATTCATGATGTGGGCATAAAACCTGGTCCATCAGTCTCTGAAAGGCAGTGGGCGTACCATGCAGCCCAAACGGCATGGTTTTAAAGTGGAATAGCCCTACTGGTGTTGAAAATGCAGTTTTCTCTCTAGAACTGCGGGTTAAGGGGATCTGCCAGTACCCCTTTGTCAGGTCCAGAGTAGGGATAAACTTTGCCTTTCCCAGTCTATCTAGAAGTTCGTCGATCCGAGGCATAGGGTACGCATCGAACTTGGCAATAGCATTTGCCTTCCGAAAGTCCACACAGAAGCGGTTGGTGCCGTCTTTCTTGGCCACAATGAGAATTGGACTGCACCACTCGCTCCTGGAAGGCTTAATCACCCCAAGTTCGAGCATGTCCCATACCTCTTTGCGAACGCCACTTCATCAACTTTCCGGGATCCGGTAATGTCTCTCTCGTACTGTGACACCTGAGGGAGAGATAATGTCATATTCAACCAAGTTAGTCCTGCCGGGCAAGAAAAAACATCGCTGAACTCTTCAATAAGCTTACTCAGTTCCCCTTGCTGATCTAGAGCCAATTGTTCCCCCATCGAAATGATTTTAGTTCTAGGTGTCCCTGGACAGGGGCCTAAATCATCCTCTACATTGCCTGGGGCTATAAATAAGACCTCCCTTGCCTGCCAGGGCTTTAATAAATTTATATGATAAATTTCACGTTCATTCTGGCAATACGGACAGAAAATAGGAGAAAACATTACAGCTTGAAAAGGAAACACCAGTTTGTTCCCTTTTCTTTTTTTCTGCCACGTTTACGTGTGCGGCCGAGACTGCCATTATTTGCATTCATTCTTTAAATTTTGGCCAGTCTCGTCCCAGAATAACTGGGTGTGGCAACCTTTCCGCCACCCCTAATACCAGGTGACGTTTTATCGATAAGTACACTTTTAGTGTGGGGTATGCCACTATGTCTCCATGGATACAGGAGATGGCCACCTGTGGGTTTTCACATTCCCTAAAACCACATCAATCATACAAGGCCCCTCCCAACAATTTTCCCCGCGCTTACATATTTCAGGTGCCGAATTACACGCAGCCACATTACCCTCCATTGCAGCGGGGCATCACCTGGCCAGATGTGGGCATTGGTTAGATATCTGTCCCATTGCTGGTATGGCAACGGGGCAGGGGCAGCAGCTGTACCCCAGCTGGGGTCCAACCTTGGTCTCCTTGAAGGGGAGACAAGGGGGCCTATTGGGGTCAGCGGTCTCAGAGGTCTGGGCCCCGGAGAAGATGGTGGTGGTGGTGGAGAGAAAGGAGGGGCTTGGCTGCTCCAAAGGGCGGGAACCGACAGTATCCCTGTCCGGGTTTCATGGCATCCTCCAGGGTGTCGGGGTGTATAGACGCCGACCACATGGCAGAATTGGCCTCCCCCATTTGCAGGTTGGTTTTCTTCTCGGGGGTCAGCCAGTGTACCATGTGGTCACACAACCGTTCCGCGACCACCCTGGGGTGTGTCTCCGGGGATCTTCGGTACTCCCTGAACCGTACCTGGTGTCTGCCATAATGTTGAGGCGACGGAGCATGGACAGCTTGACCAGGTCGTAACTAGCAGCGTTGACGTCGCTCATAGCCTGTTAGGCTGCCTGAGCCTCCCCAATCAGGCAGTGTCCCAGCTGGCTCACCCAGACCCCCCGTGGCCATGACACGGTGGTTGCCATCCGCTCAAACGTGACCAGGTACACCTCTGGGTTATCCTCCACCGACATCTTCATTGCCTGAGCCTTCGCTGCCGACATTGCTGGTGTTCCTGTAGAGGCTGGTATTGTGGAAAGTGGCAGCCCTACCCGTTCAATGAGCGCAGTGTAGCACTCCTCCCTCCTTCTCTCCTCTGTCTCCCGTCTGCTGTCCAGCGCCTCCAGCAGCTCCGCCAATGCGCGATGATCCATGTCCCATGTCTGACACCACGTGCGAACAAGTGGTGAGTGGATACAGGTGCAGGAGTGATGCAGTGCGTCAGACAGAGAGATTTAATCCGGTTGGAAAAAGGGGCTTTATTATATCCAGGTCTGGTGACCAAATAATAGGACCCCAGCAATACACAACAATGTGTATTGCACGGAGTAAATAACAGTGGGTTGCAGTCCCAAATAATAAACACAATATATCCGCCCCACAATAATACCAACACGGTCACCAGAACAGTAGTGCAGTGCTGTTCTGGCTTTATGCTGGCCCTTGGCGACAGCTCAGAATCGTATTAGCCATCTAGTAATTTACAAACAAGATAAACAAACAAAACACTCACAATACTGTTATCTCACTGGGTCTCTCACATTTCTTCCAGGTTAAAAACACAAACCAAAGCGAAGGAACAGATTGCGATTACCGTCCCCTTTTATGCCGTCACACATGATCCCTTCCTTGGTAAATGAGTGCAACCACCTCTCCAATCTGCGGCTGCCATGTTGTTTCCCTTCCGGGTCAATGCGTTAATGCAACTGAGTCCCGCCCCCTTTCTAGCTGGCCGACTTCCATTGAACCCTGGGAAGGAACTGTCAGGCCAGCCCATCCAGGCAACTCTGTTGTCACTGCTTAGCGCCCTCACAGGTCGGGAGGGAGATTTACATCCAAGAATCACTGTATTTCTGTCACATGCATATACATCTCTTCTATTTGTTACATAGTTCCACCACGTGAACTGAGTGTACAAAGCTACAGACACTGACTCTCAGACGATGTGGCTTGACCGCGCTTGATGGTATCAACCGATGCAAAGAACCCAAACATATTGATGTACAGGTAACATTTATCTTCTTAAGTTTGTTAAAATCCTAAGACAAAATCGAGGTCCTGACAGCTAAATGTATCACTACAAAAGAAAGGATTGCTTTATTCTGATGTGCCCTTTCAATTTAGGGCTTTTTATTCGGATTGCCTTGGTATTCAAATTCTACCGTAGCTGTCACATTTCAACTTATGACAAAATATTATAGGCTACATGTAATAAAAGATAAGAATATGCAGGTCTCAAGGCCACAAGGCGGACACTCCTGGTGCCTTGTGTGACCACCCTGGTCAACATACTGACTACATGCAGACAATGTGAAACCCAGTTTAGTATAGTATTCTACTTTGCTGGCAGTAAGAAGGTGACAAACGCAATACTGACCAAATATATTAGATAGTCCTATTTGTAGTCACATGATCTAGACAAAAATAAATAGTCATGTGGATGCATGATTTAGAATTTAATGCTGACAAACTGGTTTTCAAAAGAGAATGAGAAAAAAATAAAAGAAAAATAAGTTATTCCAACATTTTGAGGGAAGCTGTTCTCGGGTAAAATCTTAATTTAATTTCTGCTTTTGAATATATTGCAAGAGGTAGGTTGGCCCAAACATCTTGGAGAACTAACCACAGTTCTTCTGTGGATTTAGGCAGCCTCAGTTGCTTCTCTCTCTTTATGTAATCCCAGACAGACTCGATGATGTTGAGATCAGGGCTCTGTGGGGGCCATACCATCACTTCCAGGACTCCTTGTTCTTCTTTACGCTGAAGATAGTTCTTAATGACTTTCGCTGTATATTTGGGGTCGTTGTCATGCTGCAGAATAAATTTGGGGCCAATCAGATGCCTCCCTGATGGTATTGCATGATGGATAAGTATCTGCCTGTACTTCTCAGCATTGAGGAGACCATTAATTCTGACCAAATCCCCAACTCCATTTGCAGAAATGCAGCCCCAAACTTGCAAGGAACCTCCACCATGCTTCACTGTTGCCTGCAGACACTCATTCGTGAACGCTCTCCAGCCCTTCGCAAACAAACTGCCTTCTGCTACAGCCAAATATTTCAAATTTTGACTCATCAGTCCAGAGCACCTGCTGCCATTTTTCTGCACCCCAGTTCCTGTGTTTTCGTGCATAGTTGAGTCGCTGGCCTTGTTTCCACGTCGGAGGTATGGCTTTTGGCCGCAAGTCTTCCATGAAAGCCACTTCTGACCAGACTTCTCCGGACAGTAGATGGGTGTACCAGGGTCCAACTGTTTTCTGCCAGTTCTGAGCTGATGGCACTGCTGGACATCTTCCGATTGCGAAGGGAAGTAAGCATGATGTGTCTTTCATCTGCTGCAGTAAGTTTCCTTGGCCGACCACTGCGTCTACGGTCCTCAACGTTGCCTGTTTCTTTGTGCTTCTTCAAAAGAGCTTGGACAGCACATCTGGAAACCCCTGTCTGCCTTGAAATTTCTGCCTGGGAGAGACCTTGCTGATGCAGTATAACTACCTTGTGTCTTGTTGCTGTGCTCAGTCTTGCCATGGTGTATGACTTTTGACAGTAAACTGTCTTCAGCAACCTCACCTTGTTAGCTGAGTTTGGCTGTTCCTCACCCAGTTTTATTCCTCCTACACAGCTGTTTCTGTTTCAGTTAATGATTGTGTTTCAACCTACATATTGAATTGATGATCATTAGCACCTGTTTGGTATAATTGTTTAATCATACACCTGACTATATGCCTACAAAATCCCTGACTTTGTGCAAGTGTACCTAGAAGAATTGATGCTGTTTTGAAGGCAAAGGGTTGTCACACCAAATATGGATTTGATTTAGATTTTTCTTCTGTTCACTCACTTTGTATTTAGTTAATTGATAAATATAATCTATTAACATGTCTATTTTTGAAAGCATTCTTACTTTACAGCATTTTTTCACACCTGCCTAAAACTTTTGCACAGTACTGTATAAATACAGTAAATGCAACAGGTGTAATAGACATTTTTAATTCTCTATTTTGAAACTTTTAGTTATGTATTTTAATGTTTATTAAAAATAGAAATGGGATTAATTAATTGTATTGTTAAGGTGCTGTAATGAACCCTATGTTTGTATTAATTTTAAGGAAAATACAATTCAGTTCATAAATTGCCAAGACTTGGAGGACCTTTGTGCCCTTCTCCTGAATTGGAAGCAGCTCACCTCTATACATGGTCTGGATGGAGTCACTAATCTTCGAGTGCTTGAATTGTCACATAACAGCATCACATGCATTGGTAAGATGTGTTTCTTTTGTGTACATACAATACAGTATGACACATTAATTATTGCTTCACTACTTATACTGTATACCTTTTAGTTTGTAATGTTGGGAAGAGCAAAAATATAGTAGACCAATAGAATGTCATATCTATCAGGCTGTAACATTACAATGCAGTTTACTGTACTGATTTAAATACAGCAAATAGAATGTCCACAAGGTGGTGGTATTGGCATTTCATTAAATAAAGTTGTACGATCATTTTAATGAATTTGCAGTAGCCTTTTAATATGAAAGCTGATAATTTACAGAACTAATTTACATGCACAATTGTAGAGTTTGTTCCTATTTGAGTACCTCTTAATTATTTATCCATGTATTTATTGCAAAATAGCGTATTATATCAATACATTACAACACCCTGTCACACAATAATATTTAGTAGACAGAATTATAAACATTTAAAAAATCAATGGCGCTATTCTATTTCCTGATGGTGGGGAATCTCAATTCTCTGCAAAAGGACCCTCCCTGTGGTTAAATACAGAGAAATACGAACAACTGGCTCATATGCTCTTTTTTATTATTAGAACCATGGTACACAAATAGGTTGTACTAAGATCCACCTACATTTGCATTTTGTGTATATTTGTATTTATTATTTTTTTGCAGAACTTATCATATTCTTTATCAGATATAATATTTAATAGTATGTTTTAATAGTAGTTAATAGTTTTTCTGTTTAAATCCTGTAGGTGGCTTGGAGTCTCTAAAAAAAACTCCAATGACTAGTGATGGACCACAACCAGTTAATTAGCACAAAAGGACTGGAAGAAACACCTACTGTATCTCGATTGTGCTTACAACCATCTAACTTGTGTCGAGGGCACGGAAAACTGTGGTCTGCTCCACACACTAAAGCTTCAGGGCAACAACCTCACTGAGGTAGCACATTCAGCTTATTAACTGAAAATACAGATCATTTTGTATTTGAGATTTGACATGTATTGATACTGAGCTGTATCTGGATGACAACAGCATATCCACACTGGAGAGTTTGTCATCTTACTGGCTACCTCTCCTTCTTCTCCTTTCAGTAGCGCAGAACAGGTAAACCACAAAAAATGAAAATAATCTAAATGTGTCAAAGATACAAACATATTAAATCATAAATTATAAATATCCATAACGCCAAATACATTGGAACAAAAAAAAGTACTACATTTCTTTTTATTATCACTAAATATTGTACCCTTATTCTTTTTTAACCAAAATGTTTGATCTTATCGTTGCCATTCCTGAAGTGATACTATATTAGTTCCATTCAGGATTGATAGATAACATTGTATAATTAATTCAATTCAGCAGTATTGCACACACTATTTATTTATTATTTGTAGGCTATTCTCTTGTCATGGTCTACAACCAGATTTTTCAAAAAGCCAATGTATGGGGGTGTTGACAAGAGCTGATCTGGGAAAGGATAGTATTGGTACCACATCATATTTGAATCAAAATAATGTTAGTTAAACAATTTCCCATATTAGCTGAATATGGCCCTAAATGGATCTGTTGTGGTTTTCGTACATGTAAATATAGAGAATTGGGTACCCAAATGTATTTTATTATTTGTTTATTTATAATGTTGGTCTCCAAGATAAATCTCTTTTGTCTTTGTTACAAGGGGGCCCCATATTGTTTTGTTTTTTCACCCCAACATGATTTCTTGGGTTAGAATGTCATGCTGCACCTGTTTGAGAAAAGAATTTATTGCAGTGTTGACTTTCTAACTGCTTTGTCATTATACTTTTCAGCATGACTCATCTGACACCCCTTTCTGACTCAATGTTAGCCACAACTGCATGTCAGGTGACAGTTTTATATCATATAAAATAAGTTGCACTCTATTTCAATGTCACTGGAAGATACATCAATTCAGTAAAAAAAATTAAAGAAATTCCAGTTTAGGAACAAGCTGTACTATATTAACATTACTCAAAAACATTAATCACAAACATGTTGTACATGTTATCCTACTGGTTTTATATTACAGCACCACTTAGATTTGTTTATGATCTTTTTTTTTCAATAACCTACAGAGAGATGCCACTGAATCTAAAACAAGCTGTATCTTAAATTAAAATACAATAGACTGGTTTCCTTTACCCAACCCTGTAAAATATTAAAGTTGTAAAAATATATTGCAGAACTGACAAGTTTTGTCCCTTGGCTTGAAGGATATACATATCCGAAAGAGCTGTCTATCACTGGAAACTCCTTTCAGCATGAAGCACACTGGAGGTAAAATACTATTTAAAGAAATGTTGTTATGTCTTATATGGTGTTAAGGAAGTGTGTGTACAGTGAATATGCATGAAGGTACATTTTTATAGTCATTCTTAAGGTCAAGATGTGGCTGAACTGTTACAATTTTACTTTCTTAGACGAATACAAAAAAAAAAAATCTAGAACATAGTCAATTCTCATTAATACAAATTTTAAGGGACCAGCAAAAAAAAAAAAAAATGTCATCTGTGATTCTTATTGTCAGGAGTCTAAAGCCAAATGCATACTGTCAGTTTGCATTGAAATTTAATTTACAGAGCAATTAAAAGTATTATACATTTAAAAGTACTGCACATTTTAATGAAAAAACAGCTGTAAGTGAACTTTTAAAAATGATACATTGCAAATGAACTGCATTTCAAATATACGTGTCCAATTCTGATCACGGGAAATTTTAAAGCACAACAACAAGGTGTCCTCAACATCAGGGTATTGAGCAAATCAGAAAACATTGACGCCCGTTTTTTTTTTTTTTTAGAATGGTTGACAGAGTGGTTGTGCGAATGTTGAAATCTAGCAAATTATTTATTTTTCTTGTACGATGGTGCATTATCCACATCTTTCAAATCCTCTGTTTTCATTTGTAAGGATAATGTAGGTTTTTGCTTGAGCACTATGGCAACTTGAAATGCATCATGGTATCTGTAGTCCCCAAACAGCACTTAAATACAGTACAGAGGCGCTAATATGGCTAAGTTAATACATTTGCCAACATCCTTTACGCTCAGCGGTTCGAACTAGGGCATTTAGTTTTTTTCATATTTTTTTCCCTGGGAGGGCTCCAAATTAAATAGCAATAACAGGAAATTTGTGTTAAGTGAATTCTCATATAAGAAGTGGTATACAATAAGCGACTGCTACATTTTGCCAGGACCTTATAGAAAATTCATACTGTCAGGAAATGTGTCTAATCTGAGTTTGTTTTAACGAGAATTTACTGTGTATATTGTAGCACTGCGTGTGAAATGAAAGCAGGCTCCACACAGACAGTACGATTCAAATCAAGCGGTTTATTTAAAATAAAATAAAAGGACCATTGTCAGCCGCGGACCACGGCCAAAATAAAATAATAAAACCTGTCTCTGTGTCTAATCTCCCACTTTCCCTGTCATTCTTTTACAACTGTTCTCTCTCGACTACCACACTCGCGCCAGCACATGCACCCTCATTTATACCCCACCTTTCCAGTGCCCACCAAACTCGGGCATGCAATAGCTGAACCCCAGCCCCGGATGAAGTCAGGGCCTGGAAGCATGTCTAGGATTGGTGGATCTGCACAGGCAGGCATCCGTGTGCCTGCCCCCGCTGGCTAGTGGCATGGAACCATGGAACACATAAACAAACAAACAAAGGGGACAGACAGAAAGTCCTGCTGCAGTGCAAATGCCGGGTCGTTACAATATATATTTTTTTATTTCATGTAAATACACTAAATTGCATTTGACTTACAATTCACAACATTTTAAAACACTGGTATTTACAATTGCAAACAGATTAAGTCAACAACATAGTTTGCTACAAACCACAATCAAGCTATAAGTAATATAAATCATACTCTTGCCACGTGAGGGCATATAAACAATGTGAATACTAAACTTTTCCTTATGGCTGATTGTCTTTAAACAACAAGGACTAAAATGTGCTTAATTTCCATATTGCATGAAAACAAAAAGCTCTATGCAATTCCCTTTTTACATTTGCAAACTTTTTTTTTTTAATTCAATGCTTTAATTTCTATTTCTATTTATTTTTTTTATCAATTTCACATCTTCCTCTAAACTTGGAATACTTTCAAGTAGAAACAAACTGCTCTGCGATACGCACTACATAAAGCTGGCATGCTTAATTTGGATAATGTTAAATAATATCTAGTATGGCAAATGTATTACTTGAAATTTAAAACCATTGCATAGGAATATCAATGTATCCTTAATAGTATGTGCAATGAAAAACAGAAATAAACATTCATTGCCAATTTCAGCGTCAGCTGTATTTTTCTATTTAGTGCATGGGAATAAATATCCCTGGCTACAAAGAAAAAGTTGGGGTGTATGTACTGTATGTGTCATACTGACATTTTGGCAATACAGTAGTCTGTTGCATATCCAACTGCAGTGGGACCAGAGTCAGGGTGGATATGTAAAAAGTCAGATAAATTAATCCTGTTTTAAACATCATTATACACAACTGTAACAATTACTATATTCACACAATTATTGTTTTGAGATTCATCTTTTATTAGGGAGCTCCCCTAAATCCCTTGTTTAGAAAGATACAGGTTATTCATGCTTGTGACAGAGTAGCTGTCTGCTGTGTGGGTGTGTGCATTCACTGCTGAGTGACGGGCAGGAGATCAAGACAGAGGTTGAAGTTGATACACCCCGCAGGCAAACAGAATTTATTTACATATCAACAAACTGAACAGCTCATGTGACACTACTAGCCGTGGTAGAGCACGGAACACATACAACACAGTGTACGAAAGGATCTACAATCTCTGAACTAATCTCTGTTCATTAACAAACTTGCAGAAGAACTTGATCATGGCGGATAAACAGTTAGGGCGGATATGTGACAGACGGATACACGACAGATTACTGTATCTTGAGAACTGCTCAGCAAATTGTGATAGAACTTGGTATGGACGTTCCATAACATATATTCTAAGGGAATTAGACAGTTGTTCATAGTGAGTGGTGGCCTCTGATTGGTTGTAATAATTAAGGCTTCAATCAAATGTTTGGTTTATTCGTGTAAAACCTTTTTTTTAATTATTATTTTTACTGATTTAAAACTGTTTCTGCTCTTTGCTTTAGTGAGTTTAGTATTTTGACAGTATCTATTGCCCAAAGGGAAGGTTAGATGTTACCATGCTGTTAGTGGTTTATCCACCCTATTACTGCTTTGCATTACTTACTAACCCTTTCAAGGCAACTTGGCTAATACTAAGATGTGAAAACAAACTGAAAGGCTTGTTGCTTTAACATAAGGATTTTGCAGGTTCTGCAGTTCACTGTAAGTTAGTCCAAATGTTCCTGTGAACTTTGCATAACCCGTAATGCCAACAATGGAATTAGCTCTAGTATTTCCCGATTTGCCTGAAACTTTCATCTCTGGCCAGTGATAACACCAGCTGAATTAAAGTACTAAGGAATATTGGAAAGAAATATATTCTAAGAGCATTCTGAGCTCATGAAAAGGAATGCATTTCATCGCCTCATGATTAATTTAATCTCTTTAAGCAATGGTGTTTGTAAGGAAGTTTTCACTAAATGAAATATAGGTTTAGTCCTTCTTGAGTAAAGACACAGCTGGAAAAATTACAACTAAGAGCACCCAGATCTTAGATACTTCCACCCTGAATTAATTAACTGTTCATGGCACATTTTTATTAATCATTCTTGCACTACACTGTTTGTCCAAGGCCATCACCACCACCATTTCATTTTTACTTGCAAAATCAGTAGTTCTAAGTTTTTGTCTATTTTTATCTGAATAAAACAGATACATAAAAATGGAACTGAAAGTTTTTTGCTTATTAAATACCTGGTTTCAATGGAAGCATCATGCCACCCCCTCTGAATCTATAACCCTGGTCTGGTGGGGGTGTTGAGCACAGGCTTCAGAGTCCATCTGAAAACATCTTCTTACCCCATGGGGTATATTTCATAATATGCCATGGCTGTATTTCCTCTCACTTCAAAGCCACCTATTGCTGCTCAGATGTAATCACTTTAGTTAAAAATCTCCAGAAACAAGTAAGGATTGGCAATCTAAAGTCCAGGCACTGGCTGAAGCCCAGATACCCCATTGGCCTTTTATCTAAGAACATGTAATCACAAACTTCTTCCGTGAGTGCATCAGCCAAAAACAAAAACATTTCTTCTGTGTTGAGAACAATCTTCTTGACTCTCAAGGGTCTAAATATCAAACTTGGTATATTATTTTCAAAACATTTAAGTGATTTCATCTGTTTGTTTTAAACACAAAAAAAAGTTAAAGAAAGAAAACTCCAAGGTAATGCTGGGTTTCTTTGTTCTTGACATTTGAAAGAAAACTCATTGGTCAAGATGTACTGTAACTGTACCCTTCACTTTGACTATGGCTGCCATGTTGTGGTCATCTGACTTTTTTTGGCTCTGAGATGATAAACATTAAACAACGGGTATTGTCCAATACAAATTAACCCTTTTGTGATATTAATTCTGCAAAGCTGCCACACTG
Organism: Acipenser oxyrinchus oxyrinchus; assembly: GCA_030684275.1. Classification (NCBI taxonomy): domain Eukaryota; kingdom Metazoa; phylum Chordata; class Actinopteri; order Acipenseriformes; family Acipenseridae; genus Acipenser; species Acipenser oxyrinchus. The sequence continues at coordinate 28,259,551 of CM060254.1, forward strand.
TCAAACCCTTATATCTGAGCTGATTTGAGGTATTACATTCATATTTGCTAGGTTATATAAGCAGTGCAGGATAAATGTGACGGTAATCTTGACATTAATCTCTGATGCAATGCTGCTGCCATATTGAGGTTATATGACTTTTCATTTAAAATTCATTTAAAGATGTTTTTTTTCAAAGTAAGTTTTCATTGCTGAAATAAAGTTTGATATTAATTGAATTGTTCTAGACTGTTATTGCTGGACCTAATGAGATGAAACGCTGCACTGATTTCAATATGCAGCCGGGTCTGTATGGCTCCCCATGGTTATAAAACATTCAGTATAATGGCCAAACCAAGTTATAAATGGCAAAACAGTCCAAGTTATTCTGCTTTATATATATATATATATATATATATATATATATATATATATATATATATATATATATATATATATATATATATGTATATAATGTTTTATGTATATATATATATATATATATATATATATATATATATATATATATATATATATATATATATATATATATATATATATATAAAACATTATATATATATCTGCTGAAAACAATGCATTATAACTATACGCTGAAAAGATAGTCACTGGTTTAATACAAATGTGGTCATGCTTTATTTTAAGGGCCGCCAATTAACTATTAACAACCAGCTAATAAACATGATAATATACATTCACAGGACAGAAGCAAGGGCTGCGTGGAGGAAAAACCTGGGGAATTGATAATAGGAGAGTGAGTTGCGAGTTAGGGATGAGTATGGGGATTTCGCTTGCAGAGAGCCACCCTCGCGGGGGCCAGACTGAACCGATCGGTCTCCAAGGCTGGTAAGCAACCGATACTTCCCCCAAGAGGAACCTAGAGGTGAGCGAATGGTTAAACGAGGATAGATTTGGCAGGGGGTCCCCTCTGGCTCGCGCTTCACTTATCCCCAGACAGAGACTGTTGCAGAGGTGGAGCGACATAGAGAGGAGGAAAGTGTAGTGGAGGAGGAGAGTATGATGGAAAATGAAAACGCAACACTAATTAACTAATTGCTAGTTAATATATTAGAGGCCGGGTAAAACTGCAAACATCAGATTATCAGAATTTTTTATTAGCGGCTGTTTTAACTGCAATGCAAAAGAGCCAGGTTCATCTGCATTCGTGGTTATAGCACTTTTAACCTCATCTCTCTGACCAGGCTACAGAATCCACAACAGGTGCATCACACAACACTACCTGTTACATTAGTTTATAAAGCTCTTAGAGTAAGCAGCGGGGTTCCGAAAAATATAGCTTTACATATCTCCACATGTTGCTACAACTGTTTAAATAACGTTCCTGTAATTTTTATTTTCATTGTAATATCCTGACAACTTTTTACACTTATAACTTTAAAGTCTGTTTCAAAGCTCTTTTCAAATTGGCCGGTCTTGTGCACGGATAGTATAAGGATTATTGCCCATGTTGTCAAACAGGTAACACAGCAATAACGATCCATGATGTGGTACGGAACTGAAAAGCCAGAGCACTTGTTAAGTTTTTTTTTTTTTTTTTTAATCGCTCTTCCTGCAATGATTTAGAGGACAGATCTCGAACCCCAGTGCACTAGAGGAGACATTTTGAAAAGAGCTTTGAAACAGACTTTAAAGGTGTAAGTGTAAAAAGTTCTCAGGATATTAACATTGCAAAGAAAAATTACAAATACATTATTTAAACAGTGGGGATTTTTCAGAACCCAGCTACTTACACTTTAATGTATAACCCTTAGCTTGTTAAAAAAAAGTGGCCCTTAACATAAAGCGAGACCAATAATGTTACTGAAGTTTAATACAACTTTGGTTAAAATATTAAAGAAAATGGTTAGAAGGTAATTGTTGACACAGTGAGAGTATCAAAGTGGGTACCCTTTTTGTAAAAAAATATAATGTTCATATTTTGCTATATGAATTTTCTAAAAATGCATTGACATTATTAAGCACAATAAGAGAAGGACAAAAACATTTGCACTTTTCACAGGATATTGAAACTGAACATAAAATATGTGAAACAAACTCCTAAAATGTTGCTCTCACTTTTATCAAGGACCTTCAACAGACCACCACCAGGGAGTTTCCTGGCACTCTGTCAGGCCCAGCTTAAACAGCTGGAGTTATTGCTCCAGAGAGACGATAGTGAACTAGGGTAAGTGTTTTCTCTAGATTCTCCCTGTCTCACAGTCTGTCTTTTTCTGTCAATTACAAACACATCATTTTTTGTGTTTTTACATGTCTGCACATCATATTTGTTTTCCAAAGCCACAATTCATTAGGCAGTACAAACAACACACAATTGTTTAAATTATAAGATTTTTGGTCTGCTTCTATGCTTTATATATTATAATTAAGGCTATGATTTTCATGGGCGAGGTGCAGCAAAAAAACAAGAATTCACAGAAAGTTCACCAAATAATGTAGTTTTAGCTACATCAACGTACACAACAGCTTTTAAATAGTACACCAAAACCAAACCTAATAATATAAAGACTATTGCTTATGACTACTTACCAGTTTATATGATACTTTAGAGTACAGAACTTACAGTACAAACTTCAGACTCTGACATAATTTCTGGTCAGAGTCGAGGGTCTCCGACCTTGTGCGAAAAATCGGAAATTACGTCATTTACAATCTTGCGACATGCGTCTTTTTTTGGAAAGGCGTACAACCTTAACAGAACGGCAAACTGTCGTTCTAAAATACCTAACATATCTCTCGCTGTCACATACCCACATTTCTCTGAATAATGTTTGAAATTCTCCCTTTCGGGTTCTTTGTTGCTTGAGAGGACAGATGTACCAACAACGTCGCTTCTGATTTTGTTTAATCCTCTTGAACAGAGGTACAAACTCAGCACATCTACTTAAATGTAAATGTATCAAATTTAACGAATGCAGTCTGTATTTAAAGTATGAACAACAGCTGCGACCACTTTGCGCAGTTAGGGCTGCGACACGATGCGTCCCGTACAGCAAATAATGAAGCTGCACAGCTTTTAGCTGTATGGACCTAACGCATCTCATTCATCTGCAAAATAAGTACTGTATGAATCAGGCTTTGATAGAGTTTTCCCCGATTCTGAAACAAACAGCATGTTGTAAAGAAAACCTCCAAGTTGGTAAACTTCTGTTCTCTGATCCATTTGTTATTCTGTCTTTACAGAAAACAGCTCTCACAATTTTTTTTTTTGCATTTTAGCTGTCACCGATTTACATGCTTGCTCGTTCTATCTCATTCGCTGACCTATAGCTGCGTTTATACACAACCAGACAATTTACAGATACTCGCAGATTTGTATTTTCAGTGCATGACATACTGCATTTGTTAAAGTAAATAAAGAAAGCGCCTAATCAAAAGTGTTTTTACATCCATTTCTAATGACAAAATCACAGCCTTAATTATAATCTAAAATCTCTATTTTTGTTTTATATAAATAAGCATTGGAAATATATAGCTCTGCATGTAAATACGCAGACATAGAAATACTGATACACTTTTATGATGGAGTTAGTGCTTTAGGAAGCCAAGATACAGCAATTTAATCTGAAGCCCTGTGTCTTTTATAGACCACTGACAAATACACTGAGGTTTCTTCCACAATGTCTTGCCAGTTTGTCCTGACCTTTGCGTATTGCACTGTGCAATAGAAGAAAGGTAGTTTAGCCCCCACAGTGGTTCGGTTTGATGATTAAAAACCCTAGAATTGTATTACATTATTCCACATTCTATGATGTTTTGTATGATGTGGACAACAGTCCTCTTGGGACTAAGCTGAGACCACTATCATCATTTAACTTTTGACCTGACCTGATGTCAAACTAAGGTTTCCAGAGGTGAAAGAAAGTTCCATGGCCACTGTGTTGCAGAGATCTGGAAAAAAGATTTTATTGTTATACCCAAGCTCACACTGCCTGAAATGGTAAAAAATGTACTGAATAGAATAGAAATATATTGGGGCCAGTGGAAGCATGGTATCATTTATCAAACTAATATTACACAATTTTAAATGCTATGTTCCTGTTTTATTATTTCTGCCAATTAATTGTTGTCCAGAAAGAGATGGTTAAGGCAAAATAAAATACCCATGAATTGATATAAATGATTGAATTAGTTATCCTTGGATAATCTTTGTGGAAATTGCAAAAGGGCTAAAACAAACTCACAAAAACCACAAACATATTGTAATAAGAGCTTTATTGACCTAGTGGTGAACCTGCAGGTATCCGGGTGATGTTTACTGGGTTTAATAGTGGCAGAATTGAAAAGAGAGGACAGATGCATTGGCATGCATTACCTAGGGGTATAAACAGCAACCCTGTTGACCTAGGTCATAATGCCGTTTACTGCAAAGGTCGACAGGATGGGTGGGATGGGGGGAAATCACCACAGTGAATAGATTGAGTAGGCATGTAGAATATAATCTTTGCACTGTTTTAATTCCTAGTGTGAAAAGGGCCATTGTATCACATCCTGCTATGTTCAAGCATTACACACAATACCTAATATAAAAGGCTTGTTCCAAGGCATAAGATTTCTTAACTAAGCATCTTTTCATGGTGGGAATAGAAATAATGTTATGCACTAAATGATCTGTAATATTACTGTAATAAAAATTATATTCCTTCAATTGACATAATATATACCCAGGGGTTCACATAATTGGTACACAGGTATGCATGCAAACCAAGAAAGAAAAATGTGGACTTCCATATTGTTCTTTAAGATGCAAAGGTGTACCGTCATTACTTTTTTAACTGGAAAGCAGTTTTCATAAAGGCAGCGAGGGTGTTCACGCTTGCAAGGTGAGCCATACCTGCCTAACCTCCCGAAGACTCAGGGTCTCAGGGCACTGTCAACAATCTCTCGGAGGGTTCCAATTTAACTACAGTCCCTCCCTGCTATCATTGGCTGCTTCAGGTTTTTATAAAAATTGGAGAGTGATATGTGGAATGCTTTTATATAACACGATCATCTCTTTAAATTTATTTGGGATTTTTCTGAATATATAAAAAATGGTTTAATGTACTAAGATAAACTTCTGTTTACAAGTACTTTTACACAGATTACAGGAAAAGCTTTTGCATAATTTAAGGTAAGATTAAAATGCTGGTGCTCTGAATTAGCATTTTAACCTCAGCAAAGAAAGAATAACAATACATTTGAGGAATAACTCAGTTCAGTTAAAAATAATGATGTTTGCTTTTTATCAGGTCACTCTCTCCTCTGGAAGTCACGGCGACAGTGTGATGAATTGATCAAGCTGGCTGAGGAGCACAGATATGCTCATGAATATGGGTAGCTAAGAGTCAATGATGGAGATGAAACAGAAACTCTGAGCAGCCTTTTGATGCAAGAAGTCAGTGACAGGCATCAGCACAATATCCCTTTTATCAGTCGAGCCAAGGAAAATAACCAGGACCCAGTGAATCTTTCTAAAAGATGGATCACTCCTGGCCAAGTTCAGCCTACAGTCAACTGCTCTTTTGTTGGCCAAGAGCAGGGAAATGAGGAAGGCAAAGTACCTAGAATGAAGGCTGAATGTTTTCCCATTACTGATGGGGAAAGTAAAGAAAGTGTGCTTGGAGGTAGAAAGGGCATAAGGTACACTGTTGCTCCACACCTAAGAAAGGAAGCAGAGCACCCAAATGCAAGCCTGGTCATAAAGCACCTCCATCGTGATCAGAAAAATATTTAAAATACGGTGAATTAGTAAAGTCCTTATATAGTGAAGTATAGTACATATACAGTCTGATGCCAACATGGCTTATCTGTGAAATAACTAAATCGGTTATTATCTAAATTGTGAAATAATGAAGAAGCACTGTACATAAACTGTGGTTTCAGATACTCAATGAATCATTTAACTGCATGTTCTGTTACTACTTAATTAAGCACTTGACATTACATATACTCAAAATCAACTTTGAAAGCATTATAAATCGTAATAATATTGAAATTAATAGGATAGTTAATACTGTATTTAATCTCTAAGAGAAAAAAAAACATTTTAGTCAAATTTAAAACAAAATGTATTTACAATTTTAAAAGGCATCCACTGGTTTTATGAAGTAATCCAAAATGTTTTTTATCCTAAAATGATAGCTCACTCAAAAAAAAAGTTGCAGTCAAGTTGTTTTGCTGAAGATGGCAAAATCACAACTCTCTTTCCTAATAAACTGTCAAAGAATTTACACATATACTGGGCTGTTCCAAAACTAAATAATCTGTCATTTTGTGAGTTTGAGTTTGAACTCAGTGGTACTCCTATTGACTCAATCCTGACTTCGGAAAAAAGATCATTCCTGTATTTGATTGTAAATTACTGAAGCCCAAAAGTAAGCAATATGCATTTACGTATACGATCTGCATCGTACACTGTAACTGTTATGATGATAATGGGCTTTTTTAATCAGTTAGAAACCCATACCTATGTTTTGACAAATAATAAATCGACTTGTTTTGTAATGGCACTGTAAGCAGCTGTTAAGTAAAGTCTATTTCTCTCTTCCATATGGAAACAGGTTAAAGTTAATGTAGTGAGAGACAATTAGCTAGCAATAGAGAACACTCTTTAGATATCAGATGTTTTATGGCCCATGTAATGCTGTACCACTTTTGTGCAGCTATGTCAGGTTTGTCAAATTATGTGTTGGATTCGTGATAGAGACTGCAGTCCATGTAATACTTATTGTAGCCAAGTTTAGCAAACTAGTATCATGTTTGACTGAAGCTTTGGATAGTGATACCAAAACACAATTTATTATTTATTAATAGCTTCAACCTTCCCTTTCAAGGTTAGTGAGAAGATAACTATTGCATAGCGCATGCCATAATGCTATTGTATGTAAGTTGAGGTCATTGTATGAAGTACTGTTCGAAATTATGGAAACAATCAGCAATATTGTACACTCAATAGCATCAACTGTGTCAATCATCTTTGTTACAGTTTGGCAGCAACTGTTATCCAGAGCCAATGGTGGGGCTACCTGATTCACAGAGATATCCATTTGCACACTGGTCAACATGCTGCTGCTATGGTAATTCAAGCAGCTTGGAAGGGGGAAGGGATACTGTATCTGCAAGCAAAGATGGCAAAAGCAGGACACTTCTTGCATGAAACATGTTATAGCAGGAAAACACCATGTGAATGTTGGGGAAAAGGCTGCCACAATAATCCAGGTAGGCTATCATATGCACTGCACACAAATTTAGTTGGATACTGCTGCTACAACCAAGAATATTACTGTAAAGTGCTGTTAGAAAATATAGTTATTTACAAATGCATTAAAATAAAGCCATCAAGGTTTTTTTTTATGTACATGTACTGCAATATCCAATTCTGTAATTCTGGAAATCATTTATTACAATGTATTATGTTTTCCCCAAGGTACTAGCTAGGAGCTTTTCTGAAAGTTTGTTTCTCTTACCAAGCAACAGCTCTGATATCTGTATGACTCTCTACATAAATTGTTTCCAATGAAAACTTCTTGAGCCAGTATTTAATTGTTTTTCAATTCTAATGTCAGACCCCCTGTGACAGCGTAGCGTCACAGCCCATGCTGTTACCTGCAGAAAGATAGACTCTGAAACAAAGCTGCAGTGAAGTGCTATTGCACACGTTTATTCACATGTACAGTAACAGACAAACAAAAACACATTACAAAATAAATAGGCACAAGGGCCAAAACAACAGGTCTACATTGCCCATTAATGATTCAGTTATGGCCCCAGCCACATTCCCACGTGTTTTCTCCACACAAACATACACCTTATATTGGCCTGCCACACACCCCCATTAGAGTCTGTAGGTACTGTAATTAGACCAGCTGCAGCAACTGACAGAGCTTAAGCATCAGTTAGCATGTATAGGATGTGCTTTCATAATAACCCTTTTTATCAGAATGTTTTGGCAAATATGGTCCTGATATTTATTCACCTAAAAAGACCCCATTAGGGCAGCCATACAGTGGGAATGAGTATTACTGGGTTTTAAACCAATACATAAATGATGTGCTTGTACTGTACAGCAAGTTTAATCCACTATGACTCTGAACTAGGCTACTATAAATTTGCCATCTAACAACTTCACAGAAACAGTTTTCACAGGTTACTGAGCAATATTCCCTACTTCCCATCTTTATTTTGTTTAAAAATTGCAAAACATAGCTGAATGTAACCATTTGTTATGTCTCCTAAGGGAAGAATTCCAAAATGAAGTGCAATACTTCACAAAAGACAAGGAAGCTGTACATCTTTAGTGTTTTTTTTTTGTTGCAAAGCCAGTTTTAAATACTTCCTGCTGAAAAAAAAGAACAGCAAACTTATTTTCCATAGAAGTCAAACTAAATTGGATCTGCCGAGCGCTTGACTTAGTCTAAGTAGACTATTTGTAAGGCTGGGACGATGCCTAATTTTTCACTATGAATATATCTTTCTCCAAAAAAGCCGATGCATTGATTCATTGACGTTATGAAAGGGTAAAAAAAGCGCAGTAATACATGTGGAGCTCTGGATTACTCAGGAAGAGTACTGAGGCCAGGAAGAGTACAGCGCCCAGAAGGGGGGAGCCCGTGCGTCCAGCTCCCAGAAGGGGGGAGCCTGTGCGTCCAGCTCCCAGAAGGGGGAAACCGGTGCGTCCACAGCCCAGGAAGGGGAGGCCCACAGGTCCACAAACCAGGTCTCCAGCAGCGGAGGAAGGGTGCCTGCTGTTCCTGCCTCAGCCAGCAGAGGGAGAATGCCTGCTGGTTCAGCCTCCACTGCCAGAGGGAGAGGAGCAGGAGCTACCTCTGCCTCCACTGCCTCCACCATCAAGAGGAGAGGAGCAGGAGCTGCCTCTGCCTCCACCATCACGAGAAGAGGAGCAGGAGCTACCTCTACCTCCACAACCACCACTAGAGAGAGAGAAGCAGGAGGTGCCTCTCCCTTCACCACCAGAAGGACCAGGGCAGGCAGCCCCTGCATATGCTGCTGAGGGGAGCACAGGGGAAAACCGCCTGGCCACAGCGGCCGCGAAGAGGGTCAACCCCAGCACCCCAGCTCGTCCTGACTCCATCACAGGGAGAAGTGGAGCTCCTGTTGCAGCCTTTATGGCCAGGGGCTCACCTCCCGCCGTCACCACCACATCGGGATGCCTGCACGTCACCGCCCGGGGATGTCTGCTACTCCGCATCGCCGAGGGAGCCACCAGCTACAGGGCATGAGGGAGAAGTGCAGCTCCGGCTTCGCCTGGGATCGCCGGCTGTGCTTCGCCTGGGGTCGCCTGCTCTGCTTCACCAGGGGACATCTGCACGCCTCCGCAGGGGGATGCCGCCTGCATGCTACTGCTCAAGGTTGTCTGTATGCTACTGCCAGGATTGCCACCGGTGAACACCTTGAAGTCCCTGTTCTTGGCCCGGGATTTTGATAGAGCCTTTTGGGATTTTAAGGGGGGAGGTGACCGTTGAGGCCATGTGTGCTGCGCACAAGGGGGGAGGTATGTGGCAGTGTGCCCCGTCCTTGTGTGTACTTTGTGTTATGTGTTGCATGTGGTGCGTTAATGTTGGTATATAGATGTTGGTGCACGGGATATAAATGTGAGTGATTTAAAATATATAATTTGTATTTAGACACAAGGATGGCACAATCACTTCACGTGCAGATTAAAAGGGGTATTTGTATGTGAACACGGGGAAGTGCACAAAAAGATGCAGTGTTTCACTCACTCAGGGTTGGGTGTTCGGTGAGTAGAGAACAGGAGAGAGAAGGAGAGTAAAAGTAAATAATTGCTATTTTGTGCTGGAAGGTCTAGCACGATACTTGTTTGTTTTGACTCACCGTGTTTGTTTGTCTGTCTGTTCATCCACTGTCTAAGTGTTAGACAGTTTTGTTTGTCTGTTTCATCCACCAGTACTGCCTGTCTGTGTGTTCCTTTCTGGCCTGACGTCACCCCTGCAGCCAGCCTGTTCACAGCACCTCATCGACTTTTCCTGATATTTGAGAAGTTTTTACGTGAACACTGCTAATACATTTCTTCATACTTGATACCAGTTGAAAAGCACACAACTTGACACTTTACAGAGGTTACCATGTTGTATCTTCCTAATGGGATAACATATAATATTTAGATTTAGGTTTGATCTATAGCCCTTTATTTTATACCTTTAGGCAGTTTGGAAGGGCCATGTTTTGCGGAAGAAGTTGGCTTCTGCACTCGCTGCTGCTAGAATCAATGAAGTAGATGATGATTTTGAAGACGTGAATGTGGAAGATTTTGTATTCAATGAGGTATGTAACAAATTGACATAAAAAAACCCAAACCTATTATTACTATCCAGTTGTTGTCTGTTGTCCCACTAGCTTGCCTTTCCCCATGGTGGATTGTTTCAAACATCACTATCCAAAAGTGTCTCTCTGGGCGAGGTAGGTTTCACAATTATAAAAGTTTAAAAGTGTGATAACATTATCATGGTTTTACAGCATATTAAATTGTTTTATACTGTAGTGTATGGCCGGCAAATGTTCAGATGCTGTTTTCAGGCTTCCTGATTTAGCAATGGGCACTAGGTTAACCAGTGATTGAGGTCTCAAGTTCCTGTTTTGCTCTTCCAGGGGATGGGGGAGAAAACCTCCATCACTATCATCAAGAAAGATGACCTCCAAGCCAGTGCAATCCAGAAACGTCCCACATTCTCATCAAAAGTTAAATTCCCCTCCTGGGACTCTAGAGTGTGTCACTAACATGTGTTAAGTTACTGTTTTATTGTTCATTTTTACATTCATAATACCAGTAAGTTACAAGATGTTGTAAAAAAAAGTTATAATACCAGTAAGTTACAAGATGTTGTAAAAAAAAAGTTATTTATGAGAAAGTAATATGTTTTTAAAATAAACCAAAAAACAATCACACAAACAAAAGCTAGCGGGGGAACCACAAGCTGCTTTGCTGTATGAGAAAGTATATAATGAGTGTTGTTATCAAGTGTGCGAGAAAATAAGTCAAGTGTCCTGACAGAAGTCATAAAACGGTACATTTCAAAGTGGTACTGTTTACTATTTCGCATTTTCACAGCTTGTCACTATCTTTTTTTTTTTAGTGCTGTTAAAAATGTTATATATTTAAATATTTACTGTTTGAGATTTCCATTGAAAGTAAAATACTCTTCTACTTCCTGCATTATATTACATTTGTGATACTGAGTTTTTTTTTGTCAGTGTTCTAGGAAAGCTGCTTCTAGTTAATGTGTTTTGTGTAAAGTAGTATATTTGAGTATATTGGCCTACATGCAATTTATATAGACATGTCTTGTGCTGGAGTACATAATTAAAATGCACAACATATTACTTTGACACTGAAAAAGCATGTCTATCAGATTACTACCTTTGCTCTAAAATCATTTTTGCTATGCTTTGATGTACAAATGGGTAAGGCCGGTGGTGTTTCTAGTGTATGAAGTGCAAACATCGGGAAGGTGTTTAAAAGAGTTTTTTTTTTATTTATTTTTTTTATAAAGATTTTTTATCGTGGTGTGGTTTATACACAGGCTGCTTTGGAGAAAGACTGGATAACCTTGGATTCCACCCGCTTCCCTTCAATAATACTGCCACTCTCAAACCAGCTGCACTGGCCAAAGGTAACACAGCATGGAAACTTCTTAGTCTTTAGACTTTCTTTATTCCTTCAGGATATACGGTACTGCTGTGATTAATACTGAAATTTATTACCTTGAAAAGCACAATTACTTTGAGAAGCCTCTAACTTCCTCTGCATCACCAGATGTAAGTTTTCAACCAGCCTTTTCTTAGTTTGCTTGATGTTTTAAAATGTATTTATTTTGGATGGCTTTCAGTACTTCACATCACAGTAGCAACACATTGATGTGCAGCAGCTGTGCGTGTAGACTGTAATTAATAAACATATCTCTGTTGCTGTATATTTGTATACAGTTTTACACCAAAAACAATAAAAAGGTTCAGCCATAATGACTTTTCCAGTATAGTGACACCTAACGCAAGTCTATAGCTCCGATGGAACAACCTTAAGTACCACATTTGTTACCTGTTGTGTAGTTTGTCTCAGAAAGAATCCAAGAAAGTATAGTCACCATTACATTGGGAATAGAGTACATGCAATTGTATATCTTTCATTTCATGTACAGTAATGCATATGACTCACTAGGGAAAGCAACATAAAACATTGGATCGCCTATATCATTGTTTACAAATTCTTCTGTTGGTATTATGGGACCCCCATTCTTATCAGTGCTTTTATCACTGTTCTCATCCTTAGCTCCATGTGAGCTTAAATTATATTTTAAATGTCCATTACAGTGTATGTGTTAACACATGTCAGCACACAGATTTTTTTTTTCTAAAACTCACTCATTTTAAATGCATCTCTGCGAGTCCACACCATCTATTGATGAAGTGAACCCTATTAGCATAATACTAACAAAAGTGTTTTCTATCAGTTTGAAAAGAAATTAGTTTGGGAACCAGATGTGATTACAGTGTGTAGGAATTAGTGTAAGAATCCCTGCCAAATCCATACCAAATGCTGTAGTTGTGATTTTGCAGATCAACATTACAAAACACATAACTTTATAAATTAATTTAAAGTGCAGAGTAATTTGTGTATTTGGATATTTTTATGTAAAATAAATTAAATAATAATATATTTATTTTAAAATTACACATGTAAATATGTTTAATGTTTTATTATGTAAAGTGTACTCTTTTTTTGTTTTGTTTTTGTTAACAGCCTCCAAACCACCAAGGTACAATTGAAAAAAGTCCATTAGTGTTGCAGTGGCAGCCACAGCAAGCATGGTCAAGTACAGACGAAGAACCAGAATCATATCATGAACAGAATGTGTTATCCCTTAATACACAGTACAGCAGCAGGTACCTGTCAAAAACAGATATCCAGACAAATCCATGATTATTGACTTGTATATAAAAGTCTTAACGACATGATCCATTTTTAGATGGGCTACATACATTTTCAAGACTTGCATGTGTTATTCAAATATGTTCACACATGTTTTATTTCACCCTTTTTCCCCCAAAAATTAACAAAATTGGATGTATACTGTATATTAATATTATGTATAGATGCACACATACTATCTTTAAATGTTTGTTGCTGTTTTTTTGTATTTAAGCTGCACTTGCTTCGAAAAGCTTCTTTATTTAAGCTTTGCATTATGCCTGGACATTTCTCCTCAGTCAATTTTAAATCAATCAATCAATCAATCAATTTACAAATTAACCAGCCTGCTGAATTATCCACTATATCTGCTAGGTTCCAGGCATAATATTTTTCTCTGTGTTACAATTAACTGCCACCCCCACCCCCTCCCTCCCTCCCCTCCCCCCTCCTCACAGTTTCCATTCCTGTACACCTATGAGCACAAAACAACACATTTGTTATACTGGACACATAGCAGGTCATAGCAGCAACAACAGGTTGATTTGGAAATGTTAGTGCGATAATAAATACTGAGATAGTAAATTGTAATGCATTGTGAATTCATATGTTTTATCAGTGATACTGGTTAAAACAAAGCCCAAAAAGTACCCCAATGAATAAGTCCCACTGTAGTCTGTTGGGTGCAATACAGCCTGTAACAAAATAACTTAAATAATGCAAAGTTATTTAGTGGTACAGCTCCAGGCACTATTTCACAGGTTTACATTTTGGCATAAGGGAATATTATGAACACACTTTCTTGTCAATGTACTTTTACAGCTGTTCTGTTAATGATGCATTAAACTACTTTGCTGACATTAGAAATTCCACTGCAATATTAAAAACAATATACTGGTAAAAATGCTTCAAGAAACATTTGTCCTCCCCAGAGCACCTAGAGAACAGGACCTTTTAGGACTAAATAGCATGAATGCTCAAATCTATCCTATGCAGTGCTCCCCCCTTATAAGGCGGCCCTACTGCAGAACAGGCTATAAGGCGGTCATGGCTCCCATTTGCCCCATAATGCTATTACACTAACACTAGTATTCTCGTTATAAGGCAGAACACAAATAGCACGGTCTCTTAACTATGGCTCCCGACTACAGTGTTATAAAGGGGGAGCACTGTATTATGGTCATGTTGTAATTTTATTTCTTAGTAGACCCCAGAGTAGATCACAATCGACAACACCAAAAACTAGCCAAATTCTGAAATGGAAAAAAAGAAGACAAAATCTTAGCGAAATGATAAGTCCAGAATGCATTTGTTTAAGCCATTTTGTTCATTTTTAAATATATCAATGTTTAAAAAAAAAAAAAAATGTTTGTATGGCAGATAATACTTCTTTACATACAGTGGTTGCTTTACCATATCATTTTTGTAACTGCCACCTGAGACCATCGTTTTACCAGAGATATAAAATAGCCTTCTTTATTGAGCCATGTTGTTGCTGATTTAACTAACAAGATGTTTTATATGGTTGTCTTTTTCTGCAGGGGATTTACAGACAGCAACAAAGCTCAGCAGATGCTGAAGTGAGCACAGAGAATGAAATCCAAGAACGAAAAGCAGAAAAAATTACTTGGTCAGTGTCTTACATGTAAATGTAGTATACAACACAACACAGTAGCAAGAAATCTTGTGTTGCACCATCTGTCTAGCTCTCATTCTTCACCTATTAACTTTGTTAACCTTTTGTCAGGATTTTTACACCCCCTACATTTCAGTTATCTTTATATAATGCTTGTTTCTATCTCTCTGTGTTTTCAGCTTTCATTTATATAATCTTTTTTTTTTTAATATGCTTTCAGGGTTTGTTACAATATTCTTATTTATTAGATTCAGGAAGATTACTGAGACTAAAATAATTAGAAGCATCTGCCATTGCGCTAGAGTAGTGACAGATCCTTGAGAAACATCAGGAATTGTAGTCTTGGGTACAGAAGCACCTGCCAACTGGAGATGCCATTTACAAAACAATTCTGTCTGACAAATGCCCTGCCCTTTTGAAACTACCTGATATTTTGTAAAACAATCTTCACACGCTCTGAAAAGTAGAAAATCACTCTGCACTAGTGTATGATTTAGGTTGTGTGGTCTTCTCTGCCTCATAATATAACTCTGCATATCTAATTCTAGCCTACAGCTAAACACATTTTCTGTTTGGTGCAAGTCATGTTGTACTGAGAATATTTGAAAGAGGAGTAACGCATATCATTATGTATTCACTTGTTCAAGAAAGCGGTTGTAGGAAATTGCTAACTTTAGTCAGGGCCCCATTTCAAAAATCCCTCAAAATAACCAGAAAAGTTATTATAATGTAAGCCAATTGCACACCAATCAAGCAGCCATTACATCACCAGATCATTTTTCAGAGGCAGCTCCATGTACTGTCATACTACTGTGTAGACCTGTATTTTGACAATAAATTACTTTGATCACATCTTAAGGATGTTCAAAATCCAAAAATGGAGCAATGATCAATTATCCAACAATTTTGTATCAAAATTCCAAATGTCATGCATGCATCTACTGTAACAAAGTTTTGCTCGATGGCAAAGTACAATATTTATGTATAATGTAGCTAATTACAGCTGCTTGGTTTGTGTTTTCATTTAGCTAGTCTAATTTTCAGTGATATTTATACTCTGCCATAATAGACCCATTATCTCTGTGCCTGTTTGAAAAAGTTAAGCTTCATGCTGATTAAATCTTCTTCTCTTGCCCAGACCCAGCTGTGCACCTGGCATTGTTCAAGAACAGTAGAAATAAATATAGCCCTGTCAAGCCACCAAAGAACGCACAGCCTACAAGAACCGAATACTTTAGAGTTAGGTATAACTGTTCCATGTAATAGATTATACAGAACCTGTTAAAATCATTGGAATACTGGAAATAAAACCATCTCTTCTTTACTATGTATGGAGTACTTACCGTAATTCTCTTCCTTGGATTCGGAGGGTTTCAAGGATAACTTCATGTCCGTATCAGAGCAGTCTCCGACAGCGTCAATCCAAGAGCCGATCACCCCACCACTCTTCCCACTATCAGGCGTCTCCAGAACATTCGAACAAGTGCCTCCCGAGCAGGACAGCATACCACTACTCACTGTCCAAGGAGTCAATCCCTCTTGATCTAAGTGGTTCTGGGCCCAGGATACACCTCCTTTAAGGACTGGACTCTCAACAAACTCATAAAGACCGCCTCAAAAAGCATGGCGAGATCCCAGCAGGGAGCAATCGAGAATCCCTTTTCATTTTTTACTGTGAATCCATCTCAGCAGAACCAATGTTTCCACCCAAGAAAACTCCCCAGCCGCGCTCGGCTGTTCAGCGGCCCAGGTCAGACAGCAGGCAGACTGTCTCAGAGCAAGCCACTCCCGCAACCAGCAGATCAAACGAGCATGCTAGATCAGGCTAGATCATCTATATGTGCAGTTTCTGTGGGGACGCACATTCTAAATCTATCTGCCCAGTAGCTCCAAAGTGACTCCAACACTTAGTCTCCACTCTCATAAATATTTCCATTTTAAAACAAAAAACTTCTGAATCATCCAGACAAGATCTCCGTTAATTATTTAACCAATGGACTAGAGAACATTTTTTCAACCGGACTCAGTCAAATCCCTCCCTCCTTCTTCCAAAGCAAAAACATCATCCTGCTATTCAACAGCCCAAGACAGTACAGTCCCTTATTCAAAAAGAGATTAAAAAACAATTTATGGTCGGCCCATTTGCAGCTCCCCCATTTCCAATATTCAGGATTAACCCCATCGACACCGCCACTCGGAAAATGTCAGGAGAAAAGCATCTCATCATTGACTTGTCAGCACCATGGGGATCAAGCACCAGTAGCATCAACTCACTAATTCCTCACAATCAATTTTCTCTACAGTACATTACCATATCGAATGGAATTCATTCAGTTAAACTGGCAGGTCGCGGCTTCTGGTTAGCAAAAGCACATATATCAGACTCATTTAAAGTAATGCCAATCCATCCTTCTCTTCGCCACCTGCTTGGGATATGCTGGGAAAAGAAATTCTATTTTTCTACTCAGTTAACTTTTGGCTGCCACAGCAGCCCCAACATATTTGATACTCTCTCAGAGGCTTTATGCTGGATACTTCTCAATTCATATCACGTTCCATTTTTGCTCCACCTAGTCGATGATTTTCTCTTGATTTCCTCAGATCTGCCAGCAGATGCAATCACCAATCTTAAAAGTTTATTTTCAGAGGTTGGTGTCCCGCTTTCAGAAGAAAAAACAAATCGGCCCCCTTCATTCACTGGAATTTCTAGGAATCATACTGGACACAGAACATTTGAAGCCAGCCTTCTCGTATCTAAACTCGACCATATTCGTTCTCTTATTCAGAACTTTCAGATCAGTAAAACAACCAGGAAACGTGCACTGCTCTCTTTCCTGGGACATTTCAATTTTGCAATTCGCATTATCCTCCAGTGATGGACATTTATATCTCAATTACTTGCTTTCATTGACAACAAAAAACTTGAACTCCTATATCAATATTTAATCGAAGCTAGGAAAGACATTAAAATGTGGTCTGCTGTCATACAGCATCTATGTTCTATGATGATTTCAGCACCTCATGACCCGGCTTTATTTACGGACGCTTCATTCACAGGATATGGAGGTCTTTTAAACAATCAATGGTCTTCTAGTGCATGGCCACTATAAATCAAAAATCATCTAAAAAACACAGCTCTTCTTTGGTCAAAGAAATCAATACTATTCTTTTGCGACAATAAATCTACAGTTCTTATAGGAGGCTGTGTGGTCCAGTGGTTAAAGAAAAGGGCTTGTAACCAGGAGATCCCCGGTTCAAATCCCACCTCAGCCACTCGTGTGACCCTGAGCAAGTCACTTAACCTCCTTGTGCTCCGTCTTTCGGGTTAGACGTAGTTGTAAATGACTCTGCAGATGATGCATAGTTCACACACCCTAGTCTCTGTAAGTCGCCTTGGATAAAGGCGTCTGCTAAATAAACAAATAATAATTATCAATAAAGGCCATTCCAGTTCACCTGTTATGCAACTACTGCGGCGACTAATATGGATTTCAGTGTCAAATAATTTTCTAATCCAAGCCTGCCATCTACTGGCATTTATAATAATGCAGCGGACGCTCTTTCTCGTTTACAGATTTCCAGATTTCACCGTGTGGTCCCTACAGCTCTGCCAACTCCAGCAGTGACACCCCATTTCAACCAGTCAATTTTCAACTACATCCAGCTATCAGCAGACTACTCAATACAGCACAAGCATACATGGCTGCAGCACTCACTCCTTCCCCCAGATCCTCTTATTCCACCGGCTGGACCACCTATTTGACTTTCAGCTCCCAAAGCAGGATTAATCCAACCCCATTCAACCAGGGCTGGATTATGGCTTTTATAGTGCACGCAAAGGACTCTTTGCATCTTGCACCAGCTACAATACCAATTTCGCTTGATGTCCATTACCTCCCCAACTCTCCTATCAATACCAGCTGTCCGACTCCTTCTGTACAGAATCTCTAAGAGCTCTCTGACTGCTTCTCCTTCTCGTCTGCCTATCTCTGTAGATATTCTGAGCAATCTGATTTCAATTGTCCATCAAGGCTGCTTCTCTACATTTGATGACCTAACAATGGAAACTACATGTATAACTCAGTCTGCCTGCTGTCTGACCTGGGCCACTGAACAGCCGAGCGCGGCTGGGGAGTTTTCTTGGGTGGAAAAATTGGTTCTGCTGAGATGGATTCACAGTAAAAAATGAAAAGGGATTCTCGATTGCTCCCTGCTGGGATCTCGCTGCATTTTTTGAGAAGGGTCTTTATGAGTTTGTTGAGAGTCCAGTCCTTAAAGTACAGTCGCTCTGGAGGTGTATCCTGGGCCCAGAACCACTTAGATCAACGGGGATTGACTCCTTGGACAGTGGGTAGTGGTATACTGTCCTGCTCGGGAGGCACTTGTTCGGATGTTCTGGAGACGCCTGGTAGTGGGAAGAGTGGTGGGGTGATCGGCTCTTGGATTGACACTGTCGGAGACTGCTCTGATACGGACATAAAGTTATCCTCAAAACCCTCCGAATCCAAGGAAGAGAAGTACGGTAAGTACTCCATACATGGTTTTCCTTTTAATCTTTACGCTGAAAGAAATTAGCTGACTAAATAAGACTAAAGAAATTCCCCTGGAGATTTTGTTTTGGGGATGTGGCCTACTTTCTATTAACAACCAGGACATCCATAATGATCTTCCTAATCCGCTCATCGATTCTTCTGATAATATCTCAGTATTGTCTGGCACTGTGTCATTGCATGTAATTCATCCTCCTTATTGCTTCCACCCTGCAGTAACTGTTTTTGGTAATTCAAATGGCTATTATAAATGAACTAATATGTGATTACATGTTGAATTCTTGTGATGTAAACATGAATGCGTGCAATAGTGTTTTTTTAATATTTGAAATACTGGTATAGTGTATACTGAGTAAACATACTGACTAAAACCACGATTGTAAGGCTAGAAAAGGTGCCATATAATCCTGCTTTCTTATACGTATGTAGTAAACAAGTCATAGCTGCAATACCCCCACAACCATATATATTACTATAATTATTTGTAAGGTTATTAAAAAAAAGTGCTTAAAAATATTAATAAACATGCTGGTGCTAGATATTTATTGTTTTTTATTTAGAAATTAACTATTTCGTGCAATTCTGAAACAAAACATTAGATGCATTTATTTTTAGGTTTAACAAACCTGAATTGAATTGTAAGTTCTAATAATATTCTACTCATGTCCCACACCTTAGTGTCTGAAATAGGGTCCGGCTTATCCTATTTCAGTACACATATAGCACTCACTTTCGATCAGTGGGATTGTTACTTTAACACAACAGTTTCTTAAACCAAAGGCCTACATTCCTGTTTCATTTGTTTTTCATTAATTTCATTCCTTGTAATGGATACTTTTTAGAATCTTGTAAGGCTATTTGTCTGACTTTTAAAGATACAGCTTACAATTTCAGTGGCACCACAGTTGAATTGTTGATATAATTATATAGGTAGACATGTTTAATCCTTTATTTATCAATTATAATTAGGGCTTCTGTTTTTCGGGTTTTATTAATTGTATTTTTCTGTGCTTATTTTTAGCTATTTTCGAGTTTTATGTAAATTGTTTTTTTCAGGGCTTTTGTTTTTGATATACTGTATGAAATTAGTGTTTTCGGTTACTTTCCAAAATGCTTGAGCGTTTTTTTTTTCTGTCAAAATATGTATAGTAGTAACTTGACAGTACTTGCACACTTAAGTTGTACCTTTCCTTTGCTGTCTTCCACAACGAAATGCCTATGGTCACGGGCACATTCTTCTGGGGGTTTTGTGTGTAGGCATTTTTGTACATTTCGCCACAATTCTGTTTTAAATCCTCCATATCTTAACTGTAATACAGCTTTAAATCCCGCTAACAAGCCTCCATCCTGATTGTAATCTCGTTTTAAATCTCGCAAGCAGAGTCTCCAATAGAAATGTAAGAATGTGCTGTCACTCAGTAGTTGGGGCGGGTTTAAAATATTCAGAACGAATCAATGATAGAAGCAAGTCAGGATAATATGGCAATACATATTTTCACTATAAAACAACATTTCCAGGATTACTGGACTGGTTTTAATGCGATGCAAAATATGTTAAAATGCCTGTTTCTTAAAATGAAAAGAAAAATGTGAATTCAAGCAGAGGGAAGTAAACTGTTGAAATGTTTAAGTTATAAATATATAAAAAAGGCCTTCATTTCCAGTCTCAAATGAAGGGGGGGGGGTGGGGATTTTTGCTTTTCATGTGCCAGTGCAGGCCCTACTTAACAATAGAGATCAACAAAAGGAAATATTTTCTCATATTCAGAATTTTCATGGCTCTTACCAGTCACTGCACATGTAAACCGATAGTCATTTCAAGTAGGTTACTCATGTCCAGTACATCCACAAAAGAGCCAGGATAAAATAAACACACCGACTTAGATATTTTGGAAAAAATCTGTCATGGGTTTGGGTTAATCATCTCCAGAAGAAGTTGACTTGATGCCTGAAATGTAAGACTTGCTGGGGAAAGCGGTGAGGCCTGAGGCAGTGTTGATCTGAAGGAGTGCGTTCCATGGGTCATAGCTGCTCTGCTGGCAGAGTGCAAAGCCAGTTCACAACATCGGCACTCAAAGAAAGCTGTAAAAGGCTGCAGGAGACGTTCCTGTGCACGCATTCGGGCTTCAGTTACAGTTTTAGGGCCCTATCTCTGATTATAAACCGAATCTTAAAAAAACTCAAAATCTGTACCTAATTTTCCTACCTCCTGTCTATCAGCTGTTATATTTAGTCTGCTTTCATGCTTTGTGAAAAAAGGTATTTCTCTTAGTCTGCCATGAAAAAGAAATATAAAAAGCTGATATATATATATATATATATATATATATATATATATATATATATATATATATATATATATATATATATATATATAATGTGCAAACATAACAATTCAATTTTGCTCTTGCTTGGGGAATAATTTGAACCCTATATAGGTATGTGCAGCTTTACCAAAATACAAATACAAACAAGATGCATGCAGTAGTTGTATATTTTGATAATGATTTGAAAAAAGTAATAATTATAATAATAATCACTTTGAATACTTCTAAATGAATAATACTAAATACTGGTAATAACTATTTGAGAGTTTCCCTTTTTGACCGCTGAATGACCAGATAGCTGCTTCCTTTCCCTAAGTAAGGTCTTGACCCAGGGCACGGAGAGCAGGAGACAGTTAATTTTGTTGAACCCTTTTTAAAAAGCAAAAAAATGTTAATTAAAGTTACCCTGTTAGAAACACACAGACACAAGTAATACCTGTGCAATAAAAAATAATGAAAAAAATATTCTGTATGGTCTGCATGCTTAGTTTCTTAATGTACACGTTTTTTGTAATAATTATAAATAAATGTTTGTCATGCCTTAATTCTTTTATTTGTTATATATATATTTTTTTACTAACCTTTTTGTCTTTTGTAATCAATGCTTTCCCTTGCACTGTTTTCTCCTAGTTTGTGTTGTGACAGCAGCTGAATAATATGAACTCAATCTGTAAAGTATCAGAAGTTTTGAGAATACATTGAATAACTGGCACCCTAGAAATTAAAGTCATCGTACCAATACTTTACCAAAACGGGGTTCATTCCAGGATTGTCAGTGGATCTCAGCCAGTAGTAAATAATGTGAACATTTACTTTCCAGATGAGTATAAATAAATGCTAAATGTATATATAGTCCTGTGTGGTAAAGGCAGAAAATACAGCATGTATCAATTTCAATAATTTCTCAGAGTAAAACCATAATGATGCAACTATTTAAACATAAATGTATTTGTTTGTCTCTTTGACAGAATAAATGCTGTAATATATTATTTTCAGTATATTTATTTTATTTTACCAGGCAACAAAATGGTTGAGACATATATCTTATTTAAATGCTGTTTTCAGAAATAATATTTGCACAATATTTTATTAAGTCTGTAAATGCTTATTAAATATACAGGTTGGTGTAAGTCCTAAATGTTAACCTATTAGTTACACAGAAGCAATAACAACCCTCAGTAATGTTAAAAATGCTGGCATCAGAATCGACTGCAAAGGAAAGGATCTCATTTTTTAATCATACTTTTATCAGATGCAGATTCAATTAAAAAAAAATAGTCAGAAGCTGTTATTGCAGGTGGTTGTAGACATAGCCAGTGTTTGATGGTTATTTTGGTTGATATTTTCGACGAGTTTAAATGAATGGTTTATAATCTACTTACTGAACTGAAATTAATTTGAGCATATAAATAATGAATTCTAAATAACTGCATGAACTTGTAATGCGACAGTGTTGTCTTTCCATTGCAACCTTTTGAAATTCTTATGATACTGCCCTGAAAAAATAGTAGATATGAAAATATTTCTAATACCGTTACCTACCAGCTAGATTGGTTGCATGGTTATTAAACATGTGCCATGCTTATGTACCATTTTCTTTTCATGTACACGTCCTTCTTATTTTAATTAAAACTGACAGGGAGGATGTTTATTTAGGAGCTGTTTTCATTTTTATTTTTGTTTTACCGTGTTTTAGCAAGATTGTATATTATAATTATTAGGCTACTCTTAACTTTGGGGCTTTGTATTACAAATGTAAGTTAAATCAGTATCAGGTTTAAGTAACTGTGAAATAAACAAAAAACGAAATGCTTAAATTAAGTAGGGGAAGTAAACAATAAAACTCATTAGCAGTTTCCTGAGGCATGAACTTCGGTAGTTTGGTTCCTAATTTAGGAGGTAGGTCAATCCTGCATTATTGCTGTTTGAGGGTTTTGAGGTAGAAAATATATTTGCAAAACAAAATAAATGAATAAAATAAATTATACATCTTTTATGGTAAATATGTACTTCAAAATATACATTCTAAAAGCATGTCAAAACTTAAGACAGGATGAAAAAAGCAAAACGAAGTAAGAACAATGTGAATAAATAAGAGACTTTACATAATGTGTACTAAATGTCAGAAGAAAAGTACAGTTCATTATTTAAATCTATCTAAAATAGATTACTATACTGTTTTTGCAAAGGCACCCAAATGTACCAGCATATTTTCACCGTCATTCTTTTATATTAATTTCTAAGAACACATCATTCATCTTTGTTTAGATTTGTTTATTTAGAGATGTATCCTACCAGCTGTAAAACAAGGAAAAACCTTTTTGAAAATGAGCCCATTGTGTAATACTTTGTAATTAAGTAGCCGACTGTTAATGAGGACCTTGCGAGCATCACAGGTTTTAGCTTGAAAGCAATGATCAGGGGTTGTATAAACATTTGATACAACTGGACAAACATGTTCTCTTCTTTCAGGATTTATGACGGGGATTGCATTCATTCTCCTTCAAGGGTTTACTCCACCATTTCTTTTCACTTCATTGAATACAAAAAAGTTCAAGACTAATGGAGTAACAAGGAACAGAGTTTCCTTTTTCAATTTGTAAAACACTGTATAGTACAATTTATGGTTCTCTTTTTCTCTCATTTGTGCAGCTTACTTCCAGTACCTTCTTTCTCATGTAGCTCACTCTCCGAGCAGCGATCCCATTAATTCTTTAACCAGCTTTCCATCACACAACAAGATGCCATTCAATGCCATGTTGGTGTGCCTGACCTATAAGATCCTTATGTTGAGTTTAACCTGCAGATAACCTTGGTTTGTTTGTTCAGATGACGGTTCTTAAAGTGCATGCGGTGCACTCCTTTTTTTAAGTTAATTGCAGCAAGCCTTGACCTTCTTCACTGTCAACACGCGGCCCTGAAGTGCTTCATTCTCAGATATTGTGATATTGCTTCTGTTGCCTCGATAGTGACCTCAGATTGCATGATACCCTTGAGAACTCTGCTTAATAAGCGTGACTCCTAGTCGCCAGGCCAAGAAGGGGTTGGTGCTGCTGGACAGCTTTTTCTTCTTCTATGTATGTGCAATTAATCCCTGTCAGTAATATGTGAAGAATGTGACAGACTGTATACAGTGGTTGACATTTTATAATTTTCTTATTCCCTTTTATGTGTTGTGCAAGGGTGTTATCTCAATCAATGTCAAATAAATGTAGTTAATTAAACCAAGGGAGCAGTTAATTTGTTTACAGAAATCTTTTGATTTTCCTGGCAAGTTTAGTATGTCATGTACAGTTACACTTTGTAAGAAGGTAGAATTGTAATCTGTTCAATTCCTGTCTATTTTAACCCCTAGAACAAATGTATGCTGTAGACATACAAAGGTTAATACCCAGCATTTGTCAAAGGATCGTAACGTCAAACTGCATTACTTTGACACTTCCTTATTATACGAAAGATTCATTACTGATATTTTAACCAAAAACAACTGCTACGGTACTTGGAATATCTGTTAGACCAGCTCTGCAGGCCATACAGTTCTGTTTATAAGGCGATAAATTGCTGTTTCATTGGACTGTCACAGTAGTTATTTAGGGTTGGTTTTTAAGTTGTGAAATACATAGCTAGGAGTTGTTTTCTTCCACTTCAAGTGGGAAAGGGTTCTTGTGCATACTTTTTCTTCTGGGATGGGTACAGTGTTAACCTGGGTTCTGGTTAAAATCCGAGAGCCAGACCTTTGGTTCAAATCCTTGCTCAGACTCGGTATACTGGGTGGCTTTGGGCAAGTCCCCTGACACATCCCATTGTGGTTCTTCTGTCCCACCGCAGTAAAACTGAATGTGAGCAGGACCCTGCTAGTAATAAGTTACATATGACTTCAAGTGGCCAGTAGAAATGTTGTTATCCTAAGTTGACGGGGTTGTTCTGTGACTTTGTAGTATTTGGTGGCAATTTTTGTTTATCCTAATCAAAGTACATAATGTGTGTCATCTTTATGCACAATCATAACTCCCCTACATATACATTTTATATAATATTGTTGTTATTTTTAAACTGCAGCTTTTTTTTCCTTTTGTAAATGTGATGTAAAGCAGGGCAATGCTTGCATTCAAAACAAAACTATTCAATTGAACAACACAGTTAGAAATAACAAAACAGAAAACAATTGTGCATTATATCTGGTACAAAAAATAAATAAATGGTAGTCCTCTAAGCAGAAGAAGATACAGTACATAAGTTTGTGGCTTCCTAATTGAGGTTTGAGTGGCTGCCTGAAAGAAAGCACAAAAAAGATAATTATGGAAAATAAAGACCAATTTATTTACAATTCACGTTGCATATTATAATCTGAAAAGAACTGCACAAGCAATTTCAGACTCAGATGTAGCATACTTAAATTAAAATTGCATCCTGTGTAGATCAAAACTGGTTTTCATGTTGTTGCTTCCGCGTTGCTTTCAAATGATACTCCAGCATTGTTTTCCAAAGCTGAACTGTAATTTACTGTAACTTATACCCGACAATCAACAAATGACTTCCAGTGCACTACCACTTAAGCCCATAGAACAAATGAATGCAATCTGGATCAGAAACGAGAAGTGAGAACTGAATTTTGTCTTGTTTTTACTTCAGTCAGTCTCACTTACAGTGAGTGCCCTGCCTGTATGATGTATCCTGTATTTTGTTTTGCGTGATTATGACCCTTAATTTGTCATTTTGAATGACCTTGTACACTACACTTGAAAACAAATGGTAGGTATCACTATGGAATCATGTATCTGAAGCGTTGCTTACCAAAAACAAGCCCATAGAGTTGTTAAACTGAAATGCTACATCTCAGTTTTGTGCTCCCAGAGCTTACCTAGTAAAAGCACTGATGCAAATTGCATTACGCAAGCATGGTTCAAATCCTGTTTGTGCCGAGTTGGCCTTGCCTCCAAGGTTCAGTAGCTTGTGAAAAGAGACAGCTGGCTTGGCAATGGGAGCAGAGGTTTCCCGTTGGTCTTCTGTCCACCTGAATGTTGAGGTGACATTCAAATTGGGCATTACAAACTGTGTAGAAAAATGGAGGTAAAACTGATTTAGAAGAATATGTAATAAAAACAAAAACAAGATTTTACATCTTTTACTATGCTAATTGAAAGTCAAAGAGTCACTTTAAAAAAGTGCAACAATATGAAACATTGGGTGAATCTGTGAGCTTTTTTACATACGTTTTCTAATGCTTTAGACGCATTTCTTTTTTAGGGAATTACTTATGGTCCTTCTTTCAAACCAACTAAAATGTACTTACCATCAACAGAAGCAGGCAGTTTATTCCACACTATTTCAGTATAGATCTTGAATAAGTTTGTCCTAGCTTCTTGTTGAACCAACATCCTTCTAATCTATCCACCACCATTAGCCACAGTGTCATTAATTTAAACCTAATTAATTTAAAGCTGAAAGTGCTACTTGCTTTATGGTGTAAATTTATTTTACTAAAATAAAATCAAGCATCTATATCTTAATATAAACTCTAGACAGAAATGCTTGACGCTGTGTTTGTTCAAGGGAGTAATGCCAGCTAAAACAAGCTTTTATGTAATTTTCGGGCTTTTTAATTCATTACACTGGGTTAAAACATATATGTTTATGTATCGCTTACATTTTTTGCATTTCTGTGGTTTGAGGTCAGCAGAAACAAAAACATTTAAGAGACAGATAATACAAAACACAATTTCACAACTGCTTGTGTTAATAAAGCACACCATTAAATGGTTTTTCAAGTCCTGACTAATACATTACATACTCAAGTATTTCTTCAGTGAAGCACATTGCAGTACTGGATATGAACATTTTAACATTTGCTTCTACAATAGGTTTGGGGGGTATCATTATTGTATAAGTTAATTCGTTGTGTGTAGGGTCTCTTATTGTAAGAGAAGTCATCTCATGCAGTTTGGGCGAGAGGACCACAAAGCAAAGCTGTTCTGGCTGTTCAAACTATGCAAAATGACGTCACTCATACAATAAGAGACACTCTCTACATATGACTTATGAACTTATTATAAAATCGCACAAGTGAAGATTATACTCAGTACGCTGTGTAACACTGGATGGAAGGGATCTATAGGAAATCCAAATTGTAGGGGGTTTAGACTAACCCTTTAAGACACTATTTTCCTGATGCCATCTTTAAATGAATACTAAACATTAGGATATCAAATAGATTTTGTACATTTCCTGCTCAGTCTTAAAGGTATATAGTTGCCAAGGCATTGTCACAAATATCTGATGCTTGAATTCTTTGCTTACTCTCTTTGAAGGACCTAAATATCAACCCTTCAAACACAGATACGTTTTTATAGTATGAAGACAACAGAAAGACACACCTAAGCCTGGCAAACACTAGATCCAACAGACAAGTATATTAAGCAAGTCTATTAAGCAATAATGATCAGTAGCATGAACATTCTGATGAAAATGAGCTACCTCCTGATAACAGCCTAAAAAATTGGACTCAAGTAGAATGTTGACAGATGTTATAGGCTGTTAAACATAACTTGATCTACACACTTTTAAAGGATAAAATAAATTACATATTTGATTTTTCTTTATCAGAAGAGGAACAAGCAAGAAAGATGGTGTATAGTTATTATTCGTTTTTTATATATTTTAGTAGTTTGACTGGCTAAAATCTGTGCATCTCTTGGTTCAAATTGTAATAAACAAACTACATATGATGTACAACAAACCTTTTACTGTTGCATTTAGGGCAATCCATTTTAATGATATGCAATACTGAAAAAACTAATTGCTAATATTACAATTGCACAATATTTTTTACTGCTGCTCATGAGGAGGAGTTTGCTCGTCAGGATACTGCCCCAGCCAAGAAAATAGAGAGAAGCAGAGAGATAACATACCAGTGGCTTCACACGCAAGTTGGGGATTATGAAATAACAAGTTCCAGAAATATGAAAAGGTGAATTTATAGTTTTATTTCTTTCTTTATTTATTTATTTATTTTCAAATTAGATTATTTTATTATATAGACAACTGGTAAAGTGAAACCCAGGGTCAACTGTACTAAAACAAACGCGGTGGAACATTTTAAAACCAGTGTACAGGACCACTTCAGGAAACAAGAGGTATAGTGGTTGTGTTTAACTTTTTTTTAAATTGTAATACGTTAAATCATAGGGCCAATAAAGTGTGACTTAAATGGTGTCAGGCAGCAAACATAAATGTTCATAATCATTTCCTCTGTTTTAATAATGTTTTCATCTATAACTTCAAAACGCTCAAGTAAAAAATACAAAGTAAAAACAGTCTAGTTTTTATGTTATATTTTAAATGACAGATCATAATAAGAATCAAGTCTAAAACTCTTAAGTCTTGCTGAAAATACTGATAAGCGAAAGTAGTTATAGGCCCACCAAATATTCCAATCCTACTTTAAGCATAAAATAAAATGACAACACATTTTATAGATGTTAATGTGGATACTATAAACCTCTTGCATTTTAGTCAATATGCTAAAGGTTTACACTATCCAAATGAACGTCTGTAAAATGTGTTGTCATTTTTATTTTATGGCTAATAAAGGATTAGAACACATGGTGAGGTTTGCTTACAAGTTTCTGGTTTAGAACTGGGGATTTTGATAGTTTGCAATTTTTGGTTTTAAAAGTTTTGTTTTCTGTAAGTGTTGAATCTCTGTACACAATTCAACTTGTTGCTGGCTAGATTTTGACAGTGATTGCTTTCTGCCAGAGATTGATCCTGGAGTACTGAATGGTGAGCGAGTTCAGTTAGTGGTAAATATACTTTTGTTTTCTCAAAATTAATCAATATTATTGACTCTACAATGCTTTAGTTCTTATTTTGAAAGTCTGCAATAACATATTAGATCATTCAAGTTATTGTAATTTCTGTATTGTTTTTAAGCCAATAGAAAAATGCCAATGTAGAAGGTAAAGACATTGGCTGAATATAATTAGATTGGCTTCTGTTTTCTGTGTTTATTTTTCAAAATGTTCTGCTGTTTCAGTGTTTTTCAGGCTTTCATTTCTTATCCTGAATCGACTAGTTCTTTCTGATGTTATATTGCTAAAAAGTAATCTTCTGGGCAGGTTTTTCAAAACTTGTAATCTACTTGAAGCAGGCATATTTCAACAATACCCATGCTAAAATGAGATGCACAATAGAACGCATCAACGGGGTGCTTAAGAGACAATTCACTTGTCTGAGTTACCTGCGTATGGAACCGGTACGAGCAACATAATTCTAGCCTGCATTTTTTTTTTTTTTTTTTTTTGCTCACTATCGCTATCAAACAAATTGTACCAGCCATTGAAAATGAGGATTTGAGCAATGACCTGCCGGGGCTTTAGACATACAGCATGATGCATCGTAAGCAGTACCAAACCAGGATGGACCTGCTGGATGGGCAGTGCTGGTTTCTATTGTAAATAACTACTTCTAGAAGGATTCTCCATTGAAGTTTCACATGAAAGATATGTCATTTCCCCCAAATCTTTATTTCTACATAGTACACACACACACACATCTTACATTTTTTATTTTATTTGTGTTGGACATTGTGTAAATAAATGGAAAACAAAGCTGTTGTTCTGATACAAGCTATACCACTATACCACATTCCTTAAATCAGACACGTTAATTTGCCAGCATGGATACAAAACGTAAATAAATATGTGAAATGTGAATTATAATACTTCTGTTTGGACATATAGTGTGCATTTTCTATCGAAATTCAAACCAATGTTCTATGATTATTTAAAAAGTGAAATTCACCTTCAGTAGGATCAAAATAATCCTGATATTTTGGATAAAAGTAATCCTAATCTCCTCTTTAAATTCTAAAAAACCCAAATACAACATTTAATCACGATTAAAAATGTGATCGGATTACCAAAGCGAAATCTGGATCACAGTAATCCTGATCGCATGTTGATGTTTTGAAAAACCCAATTTCACAATATTATCCTGATCAAATGTGGAACTCAGATTACCAAAGTTTTGAAAAACTGTCCCCTGGGGTTTTGATCTTACTTAGAACTGCATGAAATGTATAATAATAATAATAATAATAATAATAATAATAATAATAATAATAATAATAATAATATAATATGTGCAATTTTTCTATGTGGATAAGTCAGGTGTATTTTGCTTGAAATCTGTAGTCCCTGTGATTGATTGATTGACTTAGATTTGAATGAAATCAATGTTTCTATAAATTGAACTATGCGGTTTCCCTCTGGTGGTTAATTTCATCTCTGCAATTTAACGGATTACCTAGTGGTGGATTTTAGCAAAAGGCAATGTAGCTGCATAGTTAATGTGTGTCTTTTTATCTGAAGGTTAAAGTCTCAGTGTGGGAATATTTTTTATTTATTCTTTTACAGTAGTATTTTGTGTATTTTGTATTTTGAGTACTTAATTCCATGCTTTCTCCAATAAATTAATTATCCTAAAGAGAAAATTTAAGCAAAAAAGAGGCAAGTAAGGTTTAAACAAGAGGGGGTCAGTGGTAATATAATGATGGGATAAGTTCAGAAAGAGACAAGTGAATTAGGACACGACTGTTACTTGTTCCTATGCATAAAGCGTGGTTTCTGGTTTTAAAAGCTAAGCATGCTTAGGCCTGGTTAGTAATGGGATTTGATCATTGCGCTAATTTCTACTTTTAGGAATCTCAAAGGATTTGATTAATAATTACATGTTCATATATCACAGATCTATCATTTCACTGTAATATATAATAAATACTGAATATATTATACATACTGTGGATCCAAGCTGACAAGAAAACTGCTTTTTTTTTAAAATAAAATAATACACTGTTTAAATAAGAAATAAAAATCCCCACGTTGCTTGTGTTGAAACATTTTGAGTACAAAAGCAGGTAATGTCCTCTCTGTAAATCTTACAACAATGAACCACTGGTATAATACATATTTTGGGAGCAGGACGACTTTATATTATATACAGTCAATTCTCGTTAGAATTTCCTGATAGTAAGAATGTTCTACAAGGTCCCGGCAAAATGTAGCCGCTTATTATAAATTACTTATAATACAAATTCACTTAACACAAATTTCCTGTTAGTATGAATTATTTTTGAGCCCTCCCAGGGAAGAAAAATGTGAATACAATGAATCGCTCTAGTTCAAACAGCTGAGTGAAGAGGATAGTGTTGGGGACTATAGATCCTATACATTTTGAGATGCCATAGTGTTCACGCAAAAACATGCAGACAAAAGTGGAGAGGTGTTGAAAGAGGTGGATAATTCACCATCGTACAAGAAAAAGAAAGATGTTGCTACAGGTTTCAAAACATTCCTGGGAACACTTTGTCAACCATTCTGAAAAACCAGGATGCAATAATACAGGCCTTTTAACAGCAAACTGTGGATGCAAGTCGTCAGCGTTTCTGATTTGCTCAATACCCTGATGTTGCCTTGCTTTTATGGTTTAAAAATTCCCCGGATCAGAACGGGACATTTTAATTTCAAGTGCAGTTCATTTGCAATGTATAATTTTTAAAAGTTCACTTACAGCCATATTTTCAATAAGACATGGTACTTTTAAATGTGTAATACTTTGAATTGTTCTGTAATTATAATTTGATTTCAGTGTTACTGTAACTTCAATACAAACTGACAGTATGCATTTGGCTTTAGACTCCTGAAAATAAGAATTACTTAGAAAAATGGTGTTGCTGGTCCCTTGAAAAAGTGTAGGGTATGTATATAATAGTGTGAAACTTATTGAAGCATTGTTGAAGTTATTTTAAAAAAAGTGGATCATAAAATAGCCTTTACACAGTAAGGCTTTTATATGTATGGTATTATGCTAAAACTTGAATTGAAACAGACTAACAGATTACATTTGATAACACATTTCTTCAGGGAACAGTTATTTCATGAATGTGCAGTTTGTTTATGTAGGGTTATAGCGTGAGCTGCTTGTAGAAATGTCATATTTGGTTTCATGTTTGTGTCTGTTCTCCCCTGCTGCTCTCAGGCAAGCCCTGTAAGCAGAGAAGGTCTGGATCTAGAGATTGTGTCCAAGTGCTTTGTTAGTGCTTTGGTAGTGCTTTGACTCAATCCAGCAAAAAAATATAATCAAACATGCAGACACTCAGTGGGACATGCAAGTGAGTAGTGAGATCTTAGATTGACCATTTAAAATAATAGTTTTAAGGCACAATTTCAATTAATAGGCAATAATTAAGGCGCAGTTAATGTGCAGTTTTGTTGTTTCCAGTAATTAGTGTTACAATCGTAGTTTGGCTAACCTAACACATTGGTGATTTGCAGTGGATTTCTCTGTATGTCAATGTGCTTGTTAATATGAAGTAAATACACTTATTTGGATCAGATTTGTTAAGTACCACATTTTTTTTTTAATTATTATTTTTTATTAGATTTACTTTGTATAAAGTTCAAGATTTATTATTATTATTTTTTTTTTGACAGTTTGTTAAATACCAGTTTTATTGTAGGTTTTGTTTTATACCATGACTGCTGAACACAATATATTTTCTAAAGTTTTGGCACACTGTGAAATGGCTAGATTTATTCTGATTGTTATAATTTTGACACATTTTTCCAACATCCTGTAGGTTTGTAAATTAAAACAAATGGAACTGTCTTCAGTAATGTGTATGTATGTATGTATGTATGTGTGGCCAAAAGTTTGGTATCATCCTGTAGAACTAATTCTGCTTCGTAAAGTCAAATGAAACCTGCTGAATAATGTTATGTTAACCTATTGAATTACATACCGCTTTGTAGTTTTCCATATACTTAATGAAAAATTGACAAAAATTGAAGAATCTGACATTTTGAAATTTAATATGAAATACTATACTACTATTATGGCTTTCAGTAGACCTTTGCGACAATTTTGTAGTTTCTTTGATTACATGATGTTAAATAAAAGCTCTAAATTATGTAAATAGTTCCTAAAAATCCTAAAATTGTAGGTGATGCAAAACTTTTGGCCGTAGCTCTCTCTCTCTCTCTCTCTCTCTCTCTCTCTCTCTCTCTCTCTCTCTCTCTCTCTCTCTCTCTCTATATATATATATATATATATATATATACACACATACACACAAAATGAGAGAGAGAGCTATGGCCAAACATTTTGCATCACCTAGGATTTTAGGATTAAGACAGCTTTTTTTTTTTTGTAAACTATAGTTGATATAAGTGCATTGTTCCATAAGTACTTTTGTAAAAGTTACTCCAATGGAAGGCTTAAGGAAAAACATCAACAGAACAAATTTTGTATCAGTGTATAGAAATTTAGTGAGACTTAATCCTATTCCATTCACCATCCCCCCCCAAAAGCCAATAAAAAGATTCTCTGTATACCGTTATATCACTGTAACTAGCATTCCTAAATGTTATCTTGTTCATTTAAATTAAAGCTACTTACAGATTGTTTAGTGTATTTTTCTGTAGCTTTAACTGGGATCCCTCATTTATACAACCATTTTGGTGAGGTTTTATAATAAGTTTATGGCGATGGAACACTGCTTACAGCAGAACAACATTTGTGTTCTTGTGCAATGTATTTTGTAGTTTTGCAACATAATAAGTTTGTGTCTCTTGGATTATTATCAGTTATCTTGTTTCTTCGTTATTATCTTTCTGTGGAAAAAAACAGACAACAGATGTGTAAAGTTTAATTGCCTAAAGTAGTAATGTGAGAGACCTGAAGTCTGTTTATTTTTGTGTGTATTATTTGCCTCTCAAACCAGACAGCATCATCTTTAAACATTTCACATTTTGTAATGTATTTTACATTTCTAAAATACTGTGTGTGAACTGATTACTAGTCTTTCTGACAATATGTATATGGGATCTATAGAATAAAATGTAATGTTAAAATAAATAATTTAATTCACAAATATGGATAATTAATTCACATGATCTATTATAAAAGGAACCTTTAATAATTCATTGCCCTCAATGTATTCATTTTTTGTGTAAGTTAGCTAAATAAAAGGAGTACTGTACATAAAACAATTATATTCCAGAGCACCACTAGAATAAAAATCTATGTTTGTTTATCATGTATTTTACATTTTACAATATTTGTATGACCACCTATATTGCAAATGTAACTGAAAAACATATATTAAAAACACTTCAACTGTAATAAATAAATAATATAGTACATATTAGTCTGCATAATAATAATAATAAGCACAGAAAAAGTATCATCAAATACTTTTTTTATTTGCCTTCTGTTGTTGGGGGTAAAGGAAGGGGTCATATAGAGGACATAGCAAAAAGACTTTGCCTGGGCAGGAAACAGCAAAAGGCCCGTTTTTAAAGAAAGACTGCCCTTCTGTCAAAGGTTTTCCTCAGGGTCTTGTGTGACAAAGATGCTACACATGGAGAAGGCCATGGAGGGCACCGTAGTGACTAGATTAAACACGTTTTACAGAAAGTATA
This sequence comes from Acipenser oxyrinchus oxyrinchus, assembly GCA_030684275.1. NCBI lineage: Eukaryota > Metazoa > Chordata > Actinopteri > Acipenseriformes > Acipenseridae > Acipenser > Acipenser oxyrinchus. The sequence continues at coordinate 28,294,485 of CM060254.1, forward strand.
GCACAATAAAAGAAAACAGTGTTCACTTTAACAGGAGCAAATTAGATTTTGATGATGATTTGAAATTAAATCCACGAGGAAGGCATCTAACGTAGTGTTAAACAGGCTGTTTGTCATTGAGGAAAATAAAAAAGTCTGTATTTTAGGCAAATCTTTTTAAGATGAAAGGTTGCTGTAATAATTAGGAAAAAATAACTAATTTAATAAATTGCGGTATGGGTTCATGTAACTAACAACAAAAAAAGGCACCTGACAGTTGACAATAAGTGTACTCATTGTATATGATTTTTAAAATAACCTATATATTTCTCACAATTAAAGGTCATAAAAGTTTGATGACAACTACTATAAAAGGTAGTAAATCACCAAAATATAATAATCGGTCAATACATTATTGGTATACCTGTTCCCAAGTCAAAAGATTAAAGGTTGATGCTTTATATGAAATACTACATCTTTTAGGTCTGTATAATGAGCGCTAATTTTGTCTTTAATTGCCTAGGATTTTATGTGTGTAAAACGTGCACAGAATTCCCTTTACACAGTTACACATTGTCAACAATATGCATTGAGATATGGTCCTTCACTCCATTTGGAACAGGGTCTCTGTATATTTTTGTATGTATTGGGGTACTCAAAATTGTTAGAGCACCCAATTTTTTTATAAAAAAGTAACCATACTTTTCTATAAAATATATATTAAATCAAGGTTTAGCATGGATTGGGGGATGCTTGTGGTTTAAATTACTAGTGTAGGCTATTAAACTATGTATATAGTCTATAACCAATCAAACATTTTCAATGTGATACTTGCTTCTCACTGGGAATTTCCAAAACCCATATGTGTTTCTATTGCTTATAGTATAGAAACCACTATGGTTGAGTAGTTTTGTTTCAAAAACAATTCGACTTGGAGAGCTAAATACTATTTGTTGAATCATTTGACTGGGAATGTGTAACTCAGCAACACCACATAATAATAATAATAATAATAATAATAATAATAATAATAATAATAATAATAATAATAATGTAACTGGGCATAATAAGGCTGTAATCACAGGTTTCTGGTGACATAAATCAGGAGTGCGCTAGCTTATTTTATTTATTTATTTATTTATTGCGGGGCGGGGTGGAGGGAGCACGGGGAAACTACATGTATTCTTACTAAGAATCGTAGTAGGAAAGTCTTTTGGCTTTTTTTGAGGGTGGAGTTGGGTGATTTCCTCATCTCTGCTTGCCCAACATCCAACAGAGGGCATGTGGCTGAAGTAAATGTTTACTAAAAAAAAGTGTTGCTTTTCTGCTTCCACAAATTTCTCCCTGTCTTCTGCTAATGAAACTTTAAATGTGTAGGCCATTATTGTTTTTGTTTTATTGACTGTTGTCTTGTGTTCATGTACTGAGTTTGTTACAAAAAACTGAGGTTCGCAGTTTTATCATCAACCCATTATACATGGGCAATCTTATTATACAACTAATTTTATTACACATGTCTCGCACCATCACTGTAGTTTATAGGAAAATTATCATTCACCACGTATTTTATAATAACATAATTATCTTACTAAAATCGTGTAACATTAAAACATATTTCATAAGTTTTTCTGACGTAGAGGACACCCAACAAACTTTGAAGTGAAATTATTTGATCAAGTTCTTTGCCAAATGATCCCACATGCTTTTGTAGTGTGCCTGTTAAACAAACACTTGCATAAGAAGCGGTGCATGGTTCTGTTATGAGTCTTGACATGAGCTGTATACATGGAACACATAAAGAAGTCAAAAATCTTCCCGTTGTTCCTCATGTTTGTACAGATTTCTTTTAAGCTGCTTACTTTAAAAGCAAACTACCCTCCTGCAATTGACTAGTAAAGTGTTCACTGAGAGGAAAAATATAAATTTGAAAATACGGCCTATCTGTTCTGTGGAGTCCATTGTCATTTATAATGGATATTTGTATTTTTGTTAACGGTTGAATCGAAGTTATAAGAACTATACTTCTCTGCCTGGTCTATCCTAACATTATAGAAATGCATACAGAGGATGCCTCGGTTTTAAAGGAAAAATAAACACTTTCTGTGATTAAAACATGTGCAAAAGAATGAATCCATGCCTTGCCTCTACTGATGCTGTAGGATAGATCATTAGAATATACTGAAACTGAGACATACGTGAACAACTCTGCTGTATATAACAATTACATACAGTAGGAGCTGATTATATTTTCTTCTAATTTGTTTAGAGCAAGAAAAGCCTGTGCCTGTGAAGGTAGCTTCTCCATCATCTAAAAAAAGAGCAGATTTCATTTCATGACAACCCTTTACAATTTAGTATTGGATGGAGAGGAGAGACAAGCCTTGCATAAGTGTTATTATTATTATATTTCTTAGCAGACACCCTTATCCAGGGCGACTTACAATTTTTACAAGATATCACATTATTTTTACGTACAATTACCCATTTATACAGTTGGGTTTTTACTGGAGCAATCTAGGTAAAGTACCTTGCTCAAGGGTACAGCAGCAGTGTCCCCCACCAGAGATTGAACCCACAACCCTCCGGTCAAGAGTCTAGAGCCCTAACCACTACTCCACACTGCTGCCCTAAGTGTTCTTGAAAGCAGATCAGAATTTATTTTAAATCTTTGCTTTTTGGAATAAACACTTCCTTGTTTCAGTATTATAAATATATCAATCTCAATATGCAACTAATATTACATTTTGTAGTGTCTGTTTTGTTTTGTGTTTTTCAGTTATTGATAATGATTATTGATCTAAATACTGGAAAGGAGATATATTTGAGCTGTTTTTCTATTGTACTTGGAACAGATTCACAAAACTTTCTCCAGCAGATATATTGTTAAGAATTTTCAAATCAAATATAGTACATCCTTTCAGATCTATAAATTGTTTTAAAAATGATTAATGAAAAAGTATGTTCATTTATTCAGTGTATTAGCTTAATTGAGCAATAATTGTTGTGAATCTCTACTGCATTATTGAGTCACTTTTGTCAATGCTGTTGTAATTTGAACCAGTATATTTTAATGACTGAACATGTACCTGCTTAATTATAAGATTAATAAAACAAATGTAAACATTTCTTTATTTTTATGATATTTTATAAGCTGATTTCATGTCTAATAAAATAATAAACAAATGAAAGAAAACACAAATTAATTTTGCCTCAGAATTACATGCAGTCTGTTTATTTTTTTGCCTAGCTCTACCATTTTCTTTTGTCTTTTGACTGTCCTGACATACCAAGAGTTTTGACGACACTTTTTGAAAGTTATGTTTGTTCATGATGTGTATTGGTTCTGATGATTAAAAGCTGTGTTTTTATTCGAAAGCTTAGCACACAGCTGTCATTTTATCGTGATATTGAACTTTTGCTCCTTAGGAGTGGGTTCATGTTACTACACAATAACAAATGTAATATTCATCTTAAAGACATGAATCCAAAATGTAGGCATGGTGTGCTTTGTTCTTTTTATTATAACAACCTCCATTGACACGTTTTATATAAAAAAAAAGAAAAAAAGAAAGAGAAATTAAAAAATAGTGAATTTTTAGTATGATAACTGTCCCATCACTAGATATATCATAACATAACAATATATTAAATACAAAACCCAATTTCAGATCCAGCTGGTAACTAAGTTTAATAGTCATGAGAAAGCAAAACACAGATGAACCCTCTTTATATCACGATTACCGTGCAGGCATATTTCATGATATAAAGCAGGTCATGATATAAAATGGGTTTCACATTTGCCTATGACAGCACATTACGAGTGTGAGAAAAAAAAGAACAAAAACTAACAGTGAATTAAAGAGCTTTGTAACTGAACTGTATCCCGTTAAGCCCGCCCACGTCACATTTGACAGTCTGCACAAAATGTCAGTTTATCAGCCGAGATGATTATTGGTTGTTAGTTGCGTTGGAAATTAATTATATCCTGTGGTTACTTAGTAAAGCCTGGCCACGCAGCATTTGACAGGCTTCACAAAATGTGACTATAAGTGGGTTTGTGAGGTGATATTAAGAGAGGTAATTTCTCAAAAAACCTATGGTGCATGGCGAGTTTTTTTTTAAATTTTTTTAATCGTGATAATAAACGGGTTATGATATTAAGCGAGATGATGTAAAACGGGTTCATCTTTACTTTTGGCAATTCACAATATGACTTTTTATTATATTTTATTATTTAACAACAGTACAATTGTATATGTACAGTTTACTGTCAACGTAACCTAACAAGGAATACTAAATTGAGTATTTCTTGGATCACAAAATAAGGATGGACCTTTATAATGTACTAAAAACAGCCATACCACTTTAAAATTCAGTTTATCTTTCTATATTGCTTTTTGTTTATATAAGTCATGAATTCAAGCATTCAACTTCAATTCGAAGACGACCACCAGCAATACTTTTGGGATATGCCTGCCACAGGTCAGGTATTCACTGAGCATTTTATGTCAAAGCTGCTGATAGGCCCCTTTTGGGAGTGACGTCCTCAGTCCCGCCTCCCGAGGGAACAAACAGTCACTCCACGGGCTCACTTCCTCTTTTGCTTCTCACTGCGGTAAGCTAAGGTACTAATCTGTCCAGTTGCTGTATGAAAGAACTCTCACTCGAGATTTCTGGAGTTCCCCTGCAATATTTTATATCGGCTTAGCACTTTCCTGGAATCAGAAACTCTGCTTCTGTGAACTGAGCTATAAACCCTGCGCAACTGCATCTTGTTAATGATGATTCACATCCTACAGCCAGTTTTATCACATTGACATTAGAAGAATATACAACTGAAGGGTATATGGAATAAAACAAACAGACCAAGGCTTATGTCAGATCATAAAATAAAACACTTGAAAACAACAATATATAAAATGCCTACCTTTATTAAATTGCTTGTCTATTGTTATTGAATCCAATAATTATTGTGCAAATGGTAGTGTTATCAACCTTATTATCCTGACTTCCTCCATGCTTCAGGGTGTAGCTTTTAAATATCTCTTTACAATACCTTAAGGTAGAAAATATGTCCAGCTAGATAGAGAATTGTGCATAGCGAGCAAACTTATATTGAGCCAAATCAATGGAACTTAGAAATTATGACCCACATAATTTTCTGCCCAGTGCATCTGTTCCTTATGACCTTTCCAAAGCATTTTCAATAATTTTGTAAGGCATGAGGGCTCATAATGGCTCACCTAGTAAAGAAACTTGCCTCTTCAATCTTGGCTGGGGGCTAACAGGGCATGCTGCATTGGCCTTTGCACTCCCACAGACAAGGGAGAGAAAATCACCTAAGGTTGGTGTGACAGGATGGTCGAGGTGGTGTAAATGATTACAATGTCCACAACTGTAATTGCTGTACATCAGCTGCTGGCAATATTTATTTTGTTAGAAGGTGAAGGTAACAGAAAGAAAACAACTCAAATCTTCACTACCAACCAATGGTAGCCTTTAAACTGTCTGTGTACAGATTTATCACCGCCAGTCTGACACCATTACCTCCACCAGAGTACCCTTACCTACAATGGTAGTTGTGTAAGGCTCTGGTGTACCATACCCTTTATTATTCAATTCACACAGACCACTATTTACACTATATACATTCGGCAGTGTATACCTGACATGCACTTGGTTGGTTTGCTCTAGAGTGGGGTTTTGCAGTCTCTTTGCAACTACTCTGTTGCTATGTTTAAACCGTAGGTTTTAGTAAGTAATTCTTAGCTTCACTTACTGTCTTCCAAGGAAACCTTTATTCTATTCTGGTTCCCTTATTCCGGTTACTCCTCTGCTGAGCACATGGCCAGTCAACTTTTCCAACAGACTTTGGTTTAACTGGACTTAGAGCCTAGACTCTACACTCAAAGGTCCAGGCTTTGCTTTATGTTCAAAAAGACCAAACACAAATTTCCTTTTGTTTAAACTCTTGTCTGCAAACCCCCTCTCACTCTTCACTAACTCCAACCACTTCCTCCCCTGTGCAAACTCCCCTTGCCCCTCTTAAAGATGGCCACCTTTCAGATCCGGGTCACAGGTCAATCACTGAGTTCTCTTTCTCTTCCTAGATAGGTCTATCATTTCCCATAGCTCTATCTGAAACAGCGCCACCCATCAAAAGTGGTCACTCCATTGCCATTACAACAAACCATATTTTTATAACAGTTGCATCTATTTCAGGTTAAAACACATATCAACTAAGTATTATAATTCTCCATGTTACAATATAAGACACCCCCACTGTTCTATATTCGTAACATTAGTGATTATAAACCTATTTATTACACATCCTCTCACCCAGCTTAAAACCTACTGGTTTTAGCAACCCTCCTACCCCACCAACTAGTTTCGGTGGAACCCCTTACTCCACAATGTACTCTTGAGAGTCCGTCAGCATTCGCATTCTTCGAACCACTACGATGTTCCACTTTGTACTTGTAAGGTTGAAGTGTAAGTAACCACCTGGTTTCTCTCGCGTTTTTCACACTGTTCTCCTTCATCCATTTGAGAGGAGAATGGTCAGTAACCAAAGTGAACTCCCTACCAATCAAGTAATATTTCAGTGCCTCCACTGCCCACTTGATTGCCAGACACTCCTTCTCAACTACTGCATATCTGGTTTCCCTCGGTAGCATTTTCCTGCTGAGGTACATTACGGGGTGCTCTTCATTATTTATTACCTGCGAGAGGACTGCTGCGATGGCTACATCCGAAGCATCAGACTGCACCACAAAAGGTTTTGTGAAGTCTGCCACTGCCAACACAGGTTCACTGCACAAGGCATTTGAGAACTTCTTAAATGCTTGTTCTGCAACATTAGTCCACCGGACCATGTTGGGTGCAGATTTATTTACTAAGTCAGTAAGTGGCGCTCCTATTGTAGAGAATTCTGGTATAAACCGCCTATAATAGCCTACCAAACCAAGAAAGGCCCTCACTTGCTTTTTGTTAACTGGTCGTGGCCAATTGTTGATGGCGTCCACTTTGCTGGACTGAGGCTTTACCTGTTCTCCTCCCACAACATAGCCCAAATACTTCAGTTAACCCCACATAACACTTTTCAGGGTTAGCTGTCAACGACACTTTCCTGAGACTCTGCAAGACAGCACCTACCCTGATTATGTGATCCTCCCATGTCTCCGAATGGATTACTATGTCATCTATATACGCCGATGCATATTCGGCATGCGGCTTTAGGACCTTATCCATGAGGCGCTGGAATGTAGCCGGAGCTCCATGCAGACCAAATGGCATTACCTTGAACTGGTATAGGCCCCAAGGTGTTACAAAGGCTGTCTTTTCCTTACTCTCAGGCGATAACGGAATCTGCCAATACCCTTTCGTTAGATCAAGGGTCGTCAGATACCTAGCCTTGCCCAACTTTTCTATAAGTTCGTCCACACGAGACATTGGATATGCGTCGAACTTAGACACTTCGTTCAATTGACGAAAGTCGTTGCAGAACCTCCATAGCCCGCTGGGCTTTGGGACCATGACAATTGGACTGGTCCAGGGGCTGGATGACTCCTCAATAACATCGAGGTCCAACATGGATTTCAGCGCCTTTAAAACATCCGCCCTTTTTGCCTCCGGCACTCTATAGGGGCGCAGTTTTATCCTGACCCCAGGAGGAGTGATAATCTCATGCTGGAGCTCTCGAGTCCGGCCTGGTAAAGTGGAAAAGACATCATGGTTATCAGCCACTAGCTTCTCTACCTCACTAACCTGCTTAACACTCAAATCAGGTCCTAGGTTTACCCCACCCTGTACTCTATGTGGGGTTACCTTCGGAGGAGGTCTACACTTATCAGGCTTATTATGAGGAGTTACCACCAAGGCCTCTCTATCGGTCCAATGTTTTAGCAGATTCACATGGTAGATCTGCTCGGGTTTTTGCCTTCCCGGCTGTCTCACCCGCTAGTCTACGGAACCCACTTGCTCAATAATCTCAAAGGGTCCTTGCTTACTCTCTGGAGTTGGTACTAACACCATTACCCTGTCTCCAGGTTGGAAAGATCTAGCTTTTGCGGACTTGTTGTAATAGTGGGCTTGCCTCGACTGTGCTTGCTCCATATGCTTACGGACGATTGGGGTCACCCTCTCGATCCGATCCCGCATTTGAAGCACATGCTCTACAACGTTTTTACCTGAGGATACTTCCTCTTCCCAGGTCTCTTTTGCTATATCAAGAATCCCTCTGGGCTGTCTCCCGTACAACAGCTCAAATGGGGAGAACCCAGTGGAGGATTGAGGGACTTCCCGGATAGCAAACATCAAGTACGGTAACAATAAGTCCCAGTCTTTTCCATCTTTGCTGATCACCTTTCTCAGCATAGATTTCAGGGTCTTATTAAACCTCTCCACGAGACCATCTGTCTGTGGGTGGTAAACAGAGGTTCGTATAGGTTTAATATGCAATGTTGCACACAAGTCCCGCATTAGCTTACTTACGAAGGGCGTACCTTGGTCCGTTAAGATCTCTTTTGGTATTCCAACCCTTGAAAATACCTGCTCTAGCTCCTTTGCAATGTGCTTGGAAGCTGTATTTCTTAACAGAATCGCTTCTGGATATCGGGTCGCATAATCCAGAATGACGAGTACATGGTCAAGGCCCCTGGCAGAACTATTTAACCCTTTGCAGTCCATTTATTAAGTGCGTGTCAGGCGCGTCAGGTCCAATTTATTTTCACACGTGCAGTTAATTTTAGACACGCTGTTTAAAAGTATTTTTTTCCCCACAGTCAAACGGGTTTAAAAGGCCCCTTGCATATCAACATAGCACTCACTAGGCATCTCCAGCCCCGCCCCACCCTTTCGTTCGCTATCGCTTTCACATAGCTAAGAAATAAATAATAATAATAATAGTCATACATACCGATCAATCATCTCCTGATCACTCGTTTTATCACCAAACTCCTCAATAATGCAATCCCAGTCATTATTTTATTACTATAACATCTCAAAATAGCTCTGCAAATGTCTGTGATATTCTCTGTGCGCCGATTCAGTAACAGGCAGCCTGTTTCCTTATGGCCGCCCCTATCTGATGCCAGGTGCAAGTATGACTATTCATGAGATTCATTTTTCGGCTTGTCTCGGCTCCTGTCGCTCCCACTCCACCATTGAATAGTTTTCTCGGCTTTTTCCAGCGAAAAAACGACTAGAAACCCGTTTTGCATTTTTTGATGATGTCGGACAGGGTCCGACATTGGACGGATAGGAATAATTGCAATGTCAGACCAGGTCCGACATAGGACATAAGCGGTTAAAGGCCCCACCAGGTCCATGGCTATGCGCTCAAAGGTGACATCAATTATGGGCATTGACTCCAGAGACGCTCTAAAGTGTGGGCGAGGTCCAGCTCACTGACACTCGGGGCAGGATTTACAGAACTTTTCTACATCTTTCTGTACCCCCAACCAATAAAATCTCTGCGAGATTCTTTGATATGTTTTCTCCCACCCCAGGTGTGCACCGAACAAATGGTCATGCGCCAATTTCTTTACAGTATTTCTATAGGTCTGAGGGACCAACAACTGTTCCACTCTCTTACCATTAATTTCAATAACCCGGTATAACAAATTGTCCTTGACAATAAAATGCTCTCTAGGGTTAACAACAGTGCCCTCCACTGGCACACCATTAACAGATACCACCCTCTTCTTTACATTGACAACAGTTGAATCCCTCTCCTGTTCTCTGCCGAATTGACCACATAATTTAAATGACTCAAACCATGTTTCATTCTCAGGTCCAGTACCAATTACTACCTCCCCTGTTTCATTAGAAATGTCATTCTGACTACACTGGGTGCCAACCCCCTTTTTGTTCCCATTACCAAAATTACCCAGCAACACATACTTCACAGACGGCCCTCTTTTCTTTTCTAGCCGTCTTTGCTTACGTGATTTGCTTATTTTACTTTTATTGTGTCTGGGAAAGAGGTCAGGGTCAGTGAATGGAAACATAGCAAACAAGCTGTCTGGAGGTTCCAATGCCCCCTCCCTTCTTACCTCGGATGATTCCAATTTTCCGCTGAATTGTACCAGGCTTTTAAAACCTGGGAAGTCTCTACCAAGAATTACAGGGTGGGGCAGACTAGAGATGACTCCTACCCATACAACCAGTGCAGTCTTGTTGCAATAAAACCTGGCTTTGGTGGTGGGATAGTATTGTACATCCCCATGAATGCAAGTAATTCCAGTTTTAAAACTTTCATCCAATTTATTGGTTTCCACAAACTCCGGGCGTACCAATGTAATTGAACTGCCTGAATCTGCGATAGCTTTTGCTTCCTTTCCATTTATTATTATGTTGACAATGTAAGGTGTATTACAAATGGCTACCCCTGACACAGTGATACATCCACAGTAACTATGTCCTACATTACACTCCATAGGCTCCTCCATACCTTTACACTGTATTGCAATATGACCCTTTTTGTGGCATTTATGACAAATGTATTCAGCAAATCAATTATACCCCTGAATTTTAACCCCAATGTCCCGACTAAGTCCCTTCACAGTCAATGACTGCTCTTCAACATCTCCCCCTTTTATCACGATCTTACCCGGTCTGGGTGCTTGGCGTTGCTTCCCGGATGAAGAGGTGTGTTGAAGACTCCCTGGCTGCGATGGAAGTGGTTCTTTGGCCAACTCCTCCGCAGCATACTGTCGCTCCACCAAGGACACAAACTCGTCGATGGTAGTTGGATCACATCGCCCCACCCACTTCCTCAAATGAGCTGGCATGGCTCTCAGATAGCGATCCATCACTATCATGTTGACGATCTTCGCTGCATCATTCACCTCCGGGTCCAGCCATCTTCGCGCTATATGTAACAGGTCGAACATCTGGGATCTGGGCGCTACCGTTGAGTTGAAAAGGAGTGGAATTTCTGGGCCCTCATTGCAGTAGTGACGCCGGCTCTGGCAAGGATCTCCGCCTTCAGCTGTTCGTAGTTATCTGCGATGGTTGAGGGGAGATCGTGGTAGGCCTTCTGGGCATCTCCTATCAGGAAGGGTGCTAGAATCCCCACCCACTGATCTGCTGGCCATTTCTCTCGGGTGGCTGTTTTCTCAAATGTCCCCAGGAACGCTTCGATGTCATCTTCCACAGTCAACTTCTGAAGCACATGACTAGATCTGATGGAAGATGGTTTAGCTTGTATTTGCTCCTGCTGTGCCTTGGTTGCTTCATACTGTGACGCTGTTGCATCTCGCTGCCTTTCACTAGCCTCTTGTTGCTTTGCTGCAGCCTGTAGAAATGAGCGGTTAGTTGCTTCTTGACTCTGTACAAAAGCGTTTGTGCTTTGTACCAGTGCCTTCACTAAATGTTCTAAGGATGCCATCTTAGTTGTGGATTGGAGTGCTGTAGGTGACTGATGTTGTTTCAGCTGCTTAGAATCCCACACAAGACACCACGTGTGACAGGATGGTCGAGGTGGTGTAAATGATTACAATGTCCACAACTGTAATTGCTGTACATCAGATGCTGGCAATATTTATTTTGTTAGAAGGTGAAGGTAACAGAAAAAAAAACAACTCAAATCTTCACTACCAACCAATGGTAGCCTTTAAACTGTCTGCGTACAAATTTATCACCGTCAGTCTGACACCATTACCTCCACCAGAGTACCCTTACCTACAATGGTAGTTATGTGAGACTCTGGTGTACCATACCCTTTATTATTCAATTCACACAGACCACTATTTAAACTATATACATTCGGCAGTGTATACCTGACATGTACTTGGTTGGTTTGCTCTAGAGTGGGGTTTTGCAGTCTCTTTGCAACTACTCTGTTGCTTTGTTTACACCGTAGGTTTTAGTAAGTAATTCTTAGCTTCACTTACTGTCTTCCAAGGAACCCTTTATTCCATTCTGGTTCCCTTGTTCCAGTTACTCCTCTGCTGAGCACATGGCCATTCAGCTTTTCCAACAGACTTTGGTTTAACTGGACTTAGAGCCTAGACTCCACACTCAAAGGTCCAGGCTTTGCTTTATGTTCAAAAAGACATTTTTTGACCAAACACAAATTTCCTTTTGTTTAAACTCTTGTCTGCAAACCCCCTCTTACTCTTACTCTTACTCTTACTCTTACTCTTACTCTTACTCTTACTCTTACTCTTACTCTTACTCTTCACTAACTCCAACCACTTCCTCCCCTGTGCAAACTCCCCTTGCCCCTCTTAAAGATGGCCACCTTTCAGATCCGGGTCACAGGTCAATCACAAAGTTCTCTTTCTCTTCCTAGATAGGTCTATCATTTCCCATAGCTCTATCTGAAACAGCGCCACCCATCAAAAGTGGTCACTCCATTGCCATTACAACAAACCATATTTTTATAACAGTTGCATCTATCTCAGGTTAAAACACATATCAACTAAGTATTATAATTCTCCATGTTACAATATAAGACACCCCCACTGTTCTATATTCATAACATTAGTGATTATAAACCTATTTATTACAGTTGGTTCACGTCACTACGCCCCAGCAACCCCTGCTGTTCCGATGATAGAGACCTGCAGGATGAACTCTGTCCTCCAAAGTTCAGTAGTCTGGCTCATCCACTGGTTAGGATGGCTGTCCTCCTGGCCCAGTATGTGTGTTACAAGGGTGAGGAGGCATTCAAATATGTGAGAAACTGGAAAATACCTAAAGTTGGTAAAAAGTTCTACTTTGTTGTTGACAATTGTTTTATTTGATCGCCAATCACACAACATTGCTGTCATTCAGAAAGGCAGCATTGTTGGCATGAAAACAAAAGAAATCTCCAACAGACGCCATTTGTAGTTCATATTTTTTATTAAAAGAAAAACAATTTATTGTATTGTTAAGGTATGATGAATGTTTATCCTCACGTTTTTCTTTCTATAATGATATTTACAAATTAAACAACACCAGCCAGGAATGTAAGTGCATTAAAGGAATTAAAGGTTAAAAAAATGCAGTTTAGAGAAAGAAAAAAAAGTTTTCATTTATGGTTGTGAAATATGTATAAAACCATAGAGAGTTGAATATTTATTATGTAATGATGGTTAAGTAACCACAAGTTATATTGTGTATACATTAAGCGTGGATACAATCTAAGATTGAGTTCTTAAATGTTTTATAAGACAAGTATTTTGGTCTGGATTCTAATTTTAAAAAAGTCATTTATGTTCTGCTTCTGCTCTGAGTGTAACTTCAGCCAAATGTGTAATTTTGCTCTGTGTCAGGCTGCTGTTGCTATGGATCTTTTTTTGACATTTTTGTAGATATGGCCAAAAGTTTTGCATCACCCTATAGAATTAATTTTGCTTCATTTGAATGAAACCTGCTGAATAATGTTATGTTAACATACTGAATTACATACTGTGTTGTAATTTTCCATATACTTAAAACTGACACAAATGTAAAAATGTGACATTTTGAAATCTAACATGAAATACTGTACTACTATTATGGCTTTCAGTAAACTTTTGCGATATAATTTTGTAGTTTCTTTGATTACATGATGTTAAATAAACAGTCTAAATGATGTTCATATAGTTGTTTTTTTTTAATTATGTCTCAATCCATAGCTATATATCCAAACTGCACTGTGTTGTTTTATAGCAGGATAACATGTTTTGGATTCCCAATGAAAGTGAATGGTAGATTCAATTTCACTTGTCATATAATAAAGATATGTAAGCCTTTTGTAATACAAACTAATTCCAAATCTAGAGTACAAATAACAAATGCCTATCCTGCATGGAAAATGTTTTTTTGTTTGTTTTTCCTTATAAAACTGAAACTTTAAAGCAATGATAAATATAATGGCTGTGTGGTCCAGTGGTTAAAGAAAAGGGCTTGTAACCAGGAGGTCCCCAGTTCAAATCCCACCTCAGCCACTGACTCATTGTGTGACCCTGAGCAAGTCATTTAACCTCCTTGTGCTCCGTCTTTCGGGTGAGACGTAATTGTAAGTGACTCTGCAGCTGATGCATAGTTCACACACCCTAGTCTCTGTAAATTATGCCTTGGATAAAGGTGTCTGCTAAATAAACAAATAATAATAATAATGACTTACTTTTCAGTCAAAATGATGTTGGAGGGCATTTGTTCAATGATGTGCCTTTTGGAACTGCTTGTGTACTTACATAGTAATTGGGAAGAATTAGCCAGTATGTTAAACCTTAACTTAGAACTAGATGGTAACTTTACAAGTAAAGTTGTGGGGGTTTCTTTATTGGGAAAGTGGTCAAAGTAGCTGATTTGTGTCAAAAGTCACATTGTTTACTAATTGTCTCATGCTTAGAATGTGCTATAATTTGAAATTTCTCAAAGTTCTATGACAGTTAATTCAACAGTGGGAAGTAGCCTACTGAAAGAAGTTGTTGCAGTTACTAAACAGCTGTACCTCTTGATTGGCAGACGCCATTCCTGTTTTGATTTCATATTTGAATAGCTGAGAAGTAGAGGAAGATTTCATTTATTTGTCTAACTTGGTGGGAAAGTGGTCAAAACTGCAGTTATTTCTAAAAGTTCACAGAAAACGTAGTTGGTGCAGTTACTAAAACAGGTGTACCTCTTGATTGGTAAAAGTTATTTCTGTTTTGATTTCATAATTGAATAGCAGAGAAGTAGAGGAAGATGCCATACCCTCTAACTTTTTGTCTAGCTTGTTGGGAAAGTGGTCAAAATTTCAGTTGTTTATAAAAAGTTAGCAAAAATTTAGTTGATGCGGTTACTAAAACAGCTGTACCTCTTGATTGGTAAAAGTTATTTCTGTTTTGATTTCAGATTTGAATAGCAGAGAAGTAGAGGAAAATTCCATATACTCTAACTTTTTGTCTTACTTGTTGGAAAAGTGGTCAAAGTAGCTGATTTGTGTCAAAAGTTACATCATTTACAGTAAATAGAATGTTGGAAGTCTGGGAGTTTATAAACAATGGGGAGCTTTAGAATGTTGAAAAAAGTCCCATTAAGGTGAATGAAGATGGACAAAAAAGGACAACAAGCTTAATAGTTTAAAAAGCATAAAATATATCAAAAAGTTGTATACAAGCACACTATTCCAGACCGGTCTACACGTTTTAAAGTTTGAACAGCGTTTCTAGCTTAAACGGTGTAAGAGGAGTAGCGTGCCAAAGAAGAAGAAGAAGAAGAAGAAGAAGAAGAAGAAGAAGAAGAAGAAGAAGAAGAAGAAGATGTCAAAGATTAAAAGTGGGGACTTTTGCTTCGCAAGCCCCATTAATAAACGTTCCCCTACATTTTGAGCAGAGGGACACTTTGACTCACATTTAGAAAATCCTGTAGCAAGCCCTGTTGGTATAAACACCACCATCTGTCATTAGGAGGTACAGCACATTACAGCTCAATGTGAGAGCACGGGCTGCAAGTAGTATTCTAAATACAATAGTGAAATTATGAGGTTAAACACATTATGAAATAACAACACTGGTTGCAAGTAGATTCCAATAGTTTGCTAAACTGGTGGATGCTGTATTCATCCCAATACCTAAATTAATAGTTTGGTAAAACTCTTGTAATTGTGAAGTGTTTTTACATTATAATACAGCTGTCTTCTTGTATATTACCAAGCTCTCATACAGTAGCATTTGTGATTTTATACAAATGCTATTTAAAGCATTTTTTAATCAAAATCACCAAGATTTTAGAAACACAATAGAAATGAAAAGACTATATGAACATTATTGGTGTATTTAGGTAAGTTTTAGGTAAGTTGTATTTATCTCAACCACAAACAACTATCAAATGCATGTTGCATATAAAACATGAATACCTATCAAGATGAATAAATCTCGAGCACTACAAGACATGGGGTAGTTGTGTAGTTATCTAAATTAAGGGAACTTATCTGGTGTTGATGAAGTTAATTTACTCTGCTGGTCATGTTTTATTTTTATTTTATTAGTGTTTTATAATCTTTATTTGGGTAAAGCCCACTCGAATTCAGTGTGTGTGTTCTCAACACAGTATTAACACTTATCTACTCCCATCTCCTACACCCCCTCCCCCACTTTCGCACACAGCAAAGTGAGACTCTTCCACCCAGTGAACTCTGGAACCAAAGTTGCTCAAAACAGATTTTTGTGATGTATTTTGGTGCTCATGAAAGGAGCTCAATTGAAGACCCAGATCGTTTCTATGCATTCACAGCAGTAGAGGCAGCATAAGCCTCTTCACCCTCAAGCCAACCCTGAAGGGATCGCCCTCTTACTCTTGATCCTCTTCCAATCTTTGAACTCTCTTTTTTAGACTCCTGCAAAGGTGCCCCAAATTGTAAGTTTTTTTTTTAATAAATAAAAAAATGTAAACACAAAGACAAAACAAAACCCTATACACACAATACATACATATAGGCTACACATACACATACACATACACATACACATATGCGCACACACACACACACACACACACACACACACATACACGTGTATAAGTAATCACAGACATACACATGTAGAAATGCACTAGCAAATGCAGGCCTGGTATACAAAAATAAATAAATAATACAATCACTAAATAAATTCATAGCTTCTGGGCCAGGTAAGAAAAACAGCTGTGAGGTAATTTAAGGATATGTAGTACAGTAGTGGCCACTGATGGCAAAGTTGAGAGCCCCATTTCACCGGCAACATAGACCTTCAAAAGGTAGACTTGTGCATAAACTTAAACTTTCTAAAAGAAAAACACAACAATTGGGTTAATGTAGCAAACGGTATTAATACATTCTGTATTATAACTAGCACAATAACCAAGAACACCACACATACAAAAACTATTGTCTGATGCCATTGTATTAACTTTTGAAGGAATTCTTTGCTTGGTAAAACTTAACTAACTGTTCTCCCAGTTATGTAGGCCTCTCAGTATTGTCATTGAAACCTAAAACATATCACACTTGACAGGCATAACCAGTTAGTAGAGTTCTTTACAGTTGCATCACAATCTGATATGCTCGAGGAAACTTAGTAAACTTTTTTATTTACAAATTAAGGGCCCTGTTCACAAAGTTTATTTTAAAGTGTTATTGTCTGTTAAGTCTGTTTTTTTTGTAAATAAAATACAGTTTGATATTTATGTTCTGTAATCTTGATGGGTACGCCAACAAACAAGTCTAGAACAGATGAATATCAGTCATTATTTCATTCTTTAAAATAACTCATGGGTTCATTAAACCGTTGTGATTTTACATATCGTTTGGTATTCTAAGGTCAAACTATAAACAAGTATCTTTTTCTTTTCATTGAAATGGATACATTGAAAAATAAATGTATGTATTGCAGTTTCCTATACTGCAGTTGTATGAGTATAATGTAACTATTAGTAAATTAATTTGTACAGAAATTTAAATACAAACAAAAAAAGAGTGGGAGATGTTGAACTTGGTATACAGATAATTTCTCTCTCCTGAGAAATCTGAATGCAGGTGCGTTTACCATATCAGCCTACGACTGTTTTATGATGTTTACATTCGAACTGCAGTGAATGCCAAAGAGAGTTGCACTTTAAATAAAGATCTAACAACTAAATTCTGCATGGTATTACATTTGTATGGGCATGTTTCGTCAAGTTTTAAAACCAATAGCTCATATTATTATTAGTAGTAGTAGTAGTAGTAGTCGCAGTAGTAGTAGTCGTAGTAGTATTGCGATTTGGGTTCAGATTTGTTTGTACCTATCGATGTATCTGATCATTTATTTTGAAACATGCATTGTATTTTACAGTGTATGGAATATACAATTCCAGTGAAACATCGAAAATCACCTGTTTCAACAAATGTAAATGTCATTTTTAAAATAGGCCTACGCTAATTTTGTCTATGTCATTTTATTTCTAGTAAAATGCGGTTAGTTAAACCCATGATTTTAATACTATGTAATTTATTTTCCAATTTTATATAAATTTTGTCAATCATTTGAAGGTGACATGTCCACTGTTTAACTACTGTAAAGTGTAGGCTGCGTCTTTGCCCGTAGCCCGCTTCCACGTGTGTTTCTAATTACATAATTGCTAATGTTTATTTCCCTGCCAGGTCATTTTGTTGAGTTAACGGTATACCACTAAATGTATTTTCCAAACGGGGAAAAAAAGTTTTATGATTGCATATATTCATTTTATAGCCGAGGACCGACACTGAAGAAATGTGTGGAAAATAAATATGTGACAATGTTAATGTAAAGTCTTGGGATAAACCCATTTAAACAGTATGCCTTTAAAGACAAAAACATAAAAGAAATATGTAACTAAAAGTGATTGCTGATTGGGATTGTGACATTTTTCAAAAACATTAATTATTTAAGTAACAATCTGCCTTTAAAATCAGAAAATCCATTTCATAACAACATGCCAAGACCTAATGAAGCATGATCTATTTTATCAACTCTTAAAACGCTGCTTTCAAAGTCCTAGGACATTCAATCATCTAAACATAAACAGTTTTTAGACATATAGAGAATGTGATCATATTTTAGAGCAGCTTTATCTTCCTATTAAATCCAAAGAGAAGCTAATTTTGCTCCGAATTTGGTTGCTTTAACATGTATTTACCCATTTGTATGTACATTTTGACCAAAACAAATTAAAACGTAGGCATCGAATTGATTTACATGACAGATGGTTAAAATACATATTTTCTCAAATGAATAGATGTAGCCTATTAAAAAGATTATTTTAAAAGTCGCAAAATAAAAACTCGAATATGCAGGTGCTTACTTTGACTGAAATTGTCCCTAAAGTTTGTAAAAAAAAAATTTTAGACTACTATTATATTTACCTTAATTTAATAGCATGTGTCATGTAATATGTTTTATATTATATTAATGAGTGTAAAAGTATGTGCATCAATTAGCTTTCCACTTTCTAAAAATCCTCCAGAAATTAGTTAACGTATTGATATTTATAAATCCTCAACACCGTACATCAAAACACTTGTTGCAAATGAAAGTCGATTTAATAGATCACATTTATTTAAGTGAGTTTTAAACTATCACTTTAAGTTGTGTTTGGTTTGGGAGGAGTTTCGGCTGCTCAATATTAATTAGGAATTGGGAGGCTGCTTTGGGGACCCACTGGGCTTCACGATATAAAAAAGAAGCCTCGGGATGCTTTGAGACAAGGGAAATTAACAGCCTTTAAGAAGAGATCAGCTACGTACTGCAGTCTGCAACAAAACAAGATTCATTGTCTGCTACAAGGGGCGTGCTCTGGTGAAGCTGTAGCTATAGTTGATTATGGAATTTCTGAATGAGAAATTTTCCATGAAAAGCCAGCCAGTTAAAAACTGTGATTTCTATATGGGTTCAGGAGGCACTTTGGAACACGTTATGGAAAGTTTAGACAGCGTACCCTTTTATAACAAGACCTCACCCAAGTGCGTGCAGGCCTATAATCTTCAAAGTAATGATCATCAAGGAAGACTGGAACGAGCATCACCATGTGAGGACCAAAGCTGTGAGTTAGGCATTTGTATTTACTGTATTTGTAACTTTTTTCTTTTGTTATCCGTGTTTAATATTTTGTATGCAATGTATAACGATTAATCAAAAATACATCAATACATTTCGCCATAAAAAAAATACTAGTCTACTTAAAAAAAACAAAAAAAACGTATGTTGTAATACTAAGATGTATTATTATGTTAATTACTAAAGTTAAAAATCTGATTACATTTTTAAACCACATAAAGTATTGGTAACTGCATTTTTTTAAATTTACTTCCAGTCAAAACCTGTATTGTATACATTAGACACAACTGTGTAAACAATAGAAATACTACAAATGCATTTACAATCTGCATAAGATGTATGTTTCATTTTTAAACACTTGATTAATGCTTTATATGTTGTCTGAATACATGCTTTTTGTAATAGGTACATTAAGGCTGATTTTATTACTTATGGAGTTCTTAGATTGGTTGGGCTAAATTTAATACACACATTTTTTTTTTATACAAGTGCAACAAATAAAAGCCACCCATCAACTACAGTTTTACAGATTTACTGAATGTCTACTTGTTGCATTAGTACAATTTAAACTGACAGAACACATAACATTCAATAAGCACAAGTCAAGATGTTATCAAAACAAAACATTTATCATCGTTTCTTGAAATCAAGTCCTATTGTATTTGTTATGATTGTTAAAATATACACGTTTATTATTTAAGTAAATCGATTACGTTATTATTAAATAGTTAACATTATTATATCATTTAGCATTCAATAATATATTTAGGCATATAGGCTGCATACTGCAGTGACATGAGGCTTATAGCATTTAACAGTTGAACAGTATAATAAGAATTAATCGTCCGCATTAATGGTTTGTATGAATTTTGCATATAAACTTAATAATATAACTTTTCACTAAAACAGTAGTGTAGGTAATTGTATAAACGGTATAGATACGCCCACTTTGTTGCATGAAAGGGACAGGAAACAAACAGTTTAACATATGACCTATTTTATATGTTTATTTGTAAACTTTTCATTTTCAATTTCATCAAACTTTTCTCAGATGCTATTTTTCTGGCTAAAAGTTTAATTACAAACGAATGCATGCACAAACAAAGGTTTTGATATTCGGTTACTTAGAGACACAATTAAAAGACTTTACTTGACGTCACGTTTGTTTATAACTGGCATGAGAAATGTTTGGTTTTATTTAGTTACCGTTCACTTCATGTTTTACTCAAGAGGTCGTCTAAGCAATCAGTCTAGTTTAGGCCTAGTGCTTTTAAACTTTGTGTATTTTTGAAAATAATGACCAGTGTTCATATTATTATTATTATTATTATTATTATTATTATTATTATTAGTAGTAGTAGTAATATTAGTCTTTCTAAATCATTGTGTTGTTTACCAATACAAATATAGTTTACAACCAATATAAACACACACACACACAGAGAGAGAGAGAGAGAGAGAGAGAGAGAGTTATGGCCATAAAGTCGAATGAAACCTGATGACGCACATACCGCTTTGTAGTTTTCCATATACTTAACGAAAAACTGACAAAAATTGTGGCATTTTTAAATCTAACATGAAGTACTGTATTACTATTATGGATTCTTGTAGACTTTTATGTTTGTATGTTGTTTTTTTTAAAAATTATGACTCAATCATAGAATTCTAGGTGATGCAACATTTATATATATATATATATATATATATATATATATATATATATATATATATATATATATATATATATATTCAACTGACCATTAACACATTTATGACAGTTTGATTCCTTTTTTTAAAAGTCTTTGTGTTTCGAGCCTTTTTCTATTGGTCTAAATTATTGTTTTATTTTATTTCTGTATCTGCAGCAAGTTATGGATTTACGAAATCAGACGGGAACACTCTCCACACAGAACTCAGCAAGTCCATGGACAATTGTTGCAGCTTGAAAGTGTCACCAGCAACACCAGGAGGACAAGACAAAGTAGAGCTGCAGGACATGAGTGAAAAGTGTGACAGCAACGTGTCGAGCAGCAAGAAGAGGAGACACAGGACAACATTCACCAGTATACAGTTGGAAGAATTGGAGAAAGTGTTTCAGAAAACCCATTATCCAGATGTGTACGTGAGGGAGCAGTTAGCGATGAGGACAGAACTTACCGAAGCTAGAGTGCAGGTAAACTAGACTTGCATAATTACTAAAATTGTACTGTAACTTCCCGTGTTTGTTAAATGGACTGGTGCATGGATATTAGTAATGTTTAGATATGGGTAAACTGTTCACATTAATATATATATATATATATATATATATATAGAGAGAGAGAGAGAGAGAGAGAGAGAGAGAGAGAGAGAGAGAGAGAGAGAGAGAGAGACTATTGATGCTTTATTAATAAATTGTATATTGACGGGCAAACCTGGATAATAAAAATGGTTCTTCCCACTACCCTACTGATATTTACTGTAAATCGACACTCAGGACCACACTTTCATTGTTTTCATATTAGCCCGGTTCAGTGCAATGCTAAACAATTTGATAGATTTTAATAGATTAACATTTTCTAGAGGAACCCTAAAAACCTTTGGCATGATATTAACAGTTGCCGGTCTCTTAACCTTAACGTCCATTGAAGTATGAATTGCTTTTAATACTTTTGATGTACATTGCTTTTTCTAGAGTGTGCTACTAGAAATATAATAATAATAATAATAATAATAATAATAATAATAATAATAATAATAATAATAATAATAATACAAATACAAAAAAGACGAAAAAGAATTCTGCACGTAAGCTTGCACATATGTTTTAGTTACACATGGGGTATACAGTAAAAAAGGCATTTTAGAAATGGAACAGGAATTATACATTTCAGTCAGATGCGGTTTAAATGGGACTGCAGCAAATACATAAAATAGCTAACTGACAGCCATTGACGTCTAATTCGCATCTATGCGCCTGTGCATATGTACGCATTACACGTGAATTCAAATAACGCTTATAACTTCGTGTTATAGCCTAATAAAAAAAAAAAAAAAATGAATATGTGAAATAAACAAATCAACGAATAACTATCTTGTGATACCTTAGGTCTGGTTTCAAAACAGAAGAGCCAAATGGAGGAAAAGAGAACGCTATGGCCAGATCCAGCAGGCAAAAAGTAACTTTGCGGCTACGTACGATATATCAGTTTTGCCGAGGGCAGACAGTTATTCACAGGTAAATATTATTAATTTACAGTTATGTTTTGTATACATCAAAAACACCTTTTACTATAAACATTTTGACATTGGCAAAATAATTATGCTATTAAACTGTATTTTAAATTATATATATATAAAGAAAATATTTTTGATCACTTGATGTCCCTTTAAACATATTTTGAGCCGATTTGCTTTCTTAATCAAACACTATAATAACCAAAGGAAGTTGATTCTTTTTACCCTCATATCTTGATAGAGTTAACAAACGACGTGCATTGATCTCACCTGATTCTATTTGAACCTGCATTTTGATCTGTCTCTAATCGCCGCATTCAGTTTATTAATTTCCACTACGTTACTAGTTTCTAGTTGTGAGTCGCTAATTTAAACAATCTGGTATTCAGTTAAGGCTTAACAACTATGAATTAAGGTTTAAAGGGAGGAAGAGAGATGGAAAATAAAAACCGAAAACCAGAAGCCCGAAATATATTGTGCACTGTAATAATAATAATAATAATAATAATAATAATAATAATAATAATAATAATAATAATAATACCGTACTTTTAACTATGTAAAAACATGTACCTTTTAATGATACGGAAATATACACTAGAATTAATCTACACTTTATTCTACAGTTTTATTGTTACATTTACCGTAAAAACATGGTATTTTTTACAGTGAGGTGGTCAAATGTTAACTTAATTACAATGTCGATACAGTGTTTCATGGTGTAGAATGAGGATTCAGAGTAATCATAGAAATTCAGTATTGGCTTCTGAAGGAGACTCGTTTGATTTGGCGTAAAGATCATCAGTCTTTACTCCTAGATATAACCATACCGTATCCTGTTAAGTGGCTGGTGTTCAGCATAGTAATGGTACCCATTATTTCGTGGGGCAAGACCCCAGTGAGTTCAACTGCAATTTAGGTATTTAGGTAAGGTACACTATTAGAAAACACATTATTTATGTCTGAAGTAGGGTTTATCTGCAGACCACAGACCGCTACTGCAAACGAGACATCATATAACTTTATTTATGTATTTATTTTATTCTTATTTAAAATGCCACACAGTCAGTATTACTACACTGTCATTGGAATCATGGTGCCAAATGCATGTTTGTTTAGAAGACAAAAAAATGCATTTATTTTTTCTTCCCATTTGCGACGTTCTTTTGAGTGCAATAAATTATACGAGTCTCCGGTTTGTTCTGAATTTCTGATCTGGGAACATAAAATCAGTTAATTAATAAGCTATTGCTACATTTTATGTGTTCTCCCCATCTGGTACCCTACTGAAGTATTTATATAGTTTTACATATTAGGAAGTCGATGCTGTTAAACTCGGTAATTATGTCAATACTTTTTCAAAGGATTGGTCTTCTTTTGTGGTTCGTTCTGAGATGATGATAACAAATCACTGTAATTAAATAGCTAGACCTGGCTTTGGACCTAATATAAGAATTTAGCAATCGTTGACAAAAAGATTAGATAGTCCACACGGAACCTCGTATGACAGTACAATTGGAATGCATGATTCCATGGCACTGGGATTGAATACTTTTGACGTCCATATTTACGTAACACATACAACGCACAAAGAAAGCAAATATATTTAGAATGTAACCCAGAGCATTTGAAACATTCAATGAATGTCCTTCTAACGTACTATATCTATTTTTTTTTTTATCGCAGATTCAGAACAATTTGTGGACTGCGCCTCCTTCAAGTGGTTCAGTGGTTTCTTCGTGCATGATCCCACGCGACACCTCCCCGTGCATGACGTCATATACTCATTCCCCACGAAGTGATCATGGATACGTTGGTTTCACCAGCCAGCAAAATCAGTTTAGCCACGTCTCCCTCAATAACTTTTTCACTGACTCTTTACTCTCGGCAAACCCAAATGGACATGCTTTTGAAACAAAACCGGAGTTTGAGCGGAGGTCGTCTAGCATTGCTGTTCTTCGAATGAAAGCAAAGGAGCACACTGCTAACATTTCATGGGCTATGTAATAATAATAATAATAATAATAATAATAATAATAATAATAATAATAATAATAATAATAATAATAATGTGAGGTGTTCCCTGACCTGTTTAATACAACCAACTGCTGTATTGTGGATTATACAATGAAAACATATCAAGGACATCATCAACAGACTTGTATTGCTTTGTGGAGGGGTGGGAGTGGGGGGAGGTTTGTCAAATATGCATTTTTAAAAGCTATAAAATGTTATATCATGTTTCAGAGCAAATGCCAGAAGGTAACCAACAAGCAACATCAGATAAAACAAGTATTTTTGGATCATTTGAATGGATAGCGTATGCAGGTTCTGATGGAATCCAAGACCACCAATGTTCCTGTGATAAAAGCATTGCTTTTATACTTAAAAGCATTGCTGATCAATACAAGCATTGCTGATCAATACATTACACCAAACAAGGTCATAAGGTACTGTACTAAGCTCAGATCTTTGAGGTAATAAATAAACAAATACAAATACATTGTTTAGGGTGAACTGAGCTTTAATGGGATCTAAATACAGATTCTTTAAGTTCAGAACTTGTGTAACTAGTTATGTGTGCCTTGTAGCAAACTCCCTTTCCCCATAATATTCCATTTCTGGTTTTGTGCATTCTTTGCCAATTTCTACAATGCTTTAGCATGAAAAATAACAGTTTTTTTTAAATAAACAGTAATAAAAAACTATAATACATCTTGCATTCAATCATTTATGTTTTCATCCTGCAGATATATCACAAACATTAATTTACCCACAAATGTTTTAGTTGCATTTATGTCATCACCCTTAGTTACATTATTGGATTGTATAGAATATAATTGTACAGAACATTCCAATTTAAAAAAAAAAAAAAAATCCACAGGGTTTCCATCTGGAGATGTCAGTAGGATAATAGGAAGGGTAAATAAAATTAGGAGCACTCCCTAAAAAGTAATGTGTTAATTTAGAGGTCTGTTGTATATTTGGGCAACCTGAACTCTTTCCACTGGAAATAGAAATGGAAAAACAGAAATCCTGCATATTTAAGCCAGCAAACCACAAATGAACACATGCACTCCATCTATTGTAAAGCTTCTTCACATACATGTGCTATCTGTTAGTTCATATAGCCTTAAACACCAGTTATACAGTCGTTTGTTAAGTGTTAGCTTGTATTCCTGTAGCAAAATGTGGTAATGCCATGGAAACAATACGCAATTAGCAGTATGGTTTATTCTTCACAACAAAACGCATTTGTGCATACAGTCAGTATTATGATGAAATGTTGAATATAAACCACTGTTAATATTTTGAGACCTGTAACTGCATGAATACCAGGTCTTCCATATTGCAGCGCTGAGTCAGTTTAAATGATAGTGATTTACTGTAGCTTATTTATGTTTTCTTGGTTGGTACCTTCCATACCATATAGATCTTCTAGAAGACCATATAACGTTTTTCTCGTGCACATTTTGCCTAAGGATTTCAATAGAACTGTTGCATTTCCCTGACTTGATTAACTCTGTCCACTTTAGTCTACCAGGGTATCCATTGACACATTCAATACCTGACAGTAGATTTCATTGTACTGGTATTTACAGCATCTTTAGGTCTTATGCACTAAAAGGGAAGTTCATGCTCAAATACATGTGTTAGGTATTTTGTAGCTCAATGAGTTCTTTGGAGATTTCTAAATTTCTAAACAGTGGTTCAAGTGATAAGGACAGGGCCATGTTCACAACCTTTTGTAATGCCTGTCACCAATTCAAAAAACATAATTAATACTTCCAACTTTAATAAAATAGAACAATAAATGGATATGCTGTTATTTTTATTCTTTACCAAGACAAATGTGTTGATTTAGACCTAGATGTGTCTTTACTGGTATTAAAATAAATGATATTAAACAATACATTAAAAAGTGGGTGTTAGTTAGCAATATGCTGTTGATTTATGAGATCACTTCCTTTTCAAAAGAATGCATTATTAAGCTTTTCATGGAAATGTATTCAGTTTTGTCACAATCTCATATAAATATTTATCCATCAACAGGGGTTCACTATTTACCCTATATAGGAGAATACCTTTATGGGCCCAGAAATGTGATTCATACACACAAGCAGTTGACCAACTTTCCAAATGACCCTTTATATTACTCAACAGTTATTTTGTTTAGTATTACTTAATTTGTTTCCTTCATATTTAAAATAAAGTATATTCTGAGAAAATGAAATAAAGAGTTTAAAGAAAGCAATAGCCACATCCAATCTGCATGTGTTATTGCATGCAGCACACACCCAACGTGTAAAACAAGTGAGATAAGCCTTTTGATAGAAATACATTTATGTTAATTATTGTGTTGTTTTTATCCCTTGAATTAAACCTTTTTGTTAACCATGGATTCACAACACATTTGCTCTTTACCCCAATTCACATTTCTTTCAGTTAGCTACTCATTATGAGGCTGGTAAACTACAGAAGCATTTGCTGTTTTCTGTCACTCCTGAAAGAAAAACTGATTTGGGATACAACAATTTTGTGGAATGGTAACCAGAATATTTATTTTGGTTTGTTATATTTAAAAAAAAAAAAAAGTACTAAATAAAAACAAAATAATATACATAATGCTGCAAAAGGCTAAAACCATAATCTCTGTTTTAGTAAATTCTTGCATAAAATAAGTAAGTTTTGAACAAATTTACTCCACATCCAGGTTCTTTTAACAAAGAATATTTTATGATTTGTTTCTGCAAAGAATAACTATTTTAAATGGATTCATTAGAGATTAGGTAGCACTTTGATCTTCAGTAGGCCACAAAATGCTGTAGTGGTACTTTAATCATTGTTATTTCAATTCATTACCCCAGTGATACAAAGCCTGTCTAACTAATTTACCATTATTATTATTATTATTATTATTATTATTATTATTATTATTATTATTATTATTATTATTATTATTATTTAACAGTCACTATCTGCATTTCTTTGAAATGTTCAATGGCTGAGCTATGTGCTTTGCAAGCAGTAATGAGAACACTTTGTAATGTGTTGCCAAGAAAAGTAAAATGCTTTAAAGCACTATCTCTTCAGCTCTTTAAAATACTATACTATTAAGGTTTACTTAGTTTGCAAATGGATATCCAATTTGAAGATGCTGTGCTTTCCCATAGTGCAACTATGGTGTACATGTATACATTCAACCACAAAAAGCTCAGTGTAATCTCTTAAATATGTTTTTTTAGACCCTTTTCCATATTCATTTGCATCTGGCTACGTTTATAAGACCAATTCTATGTAGAGGAAAGTTGAAAAACTGGCATACAGATCTTCCGTCTGCTGATCGTTTTCAAACACACATTTAGGAAAGACTACAAGTACTTAATCACTTCAGAGACTCAGTCCCAAGGTGGCACTGAGGTCTAGCAGATTAGGTCATCTCCACTGACAGCCAAACTATTTCTTTTTTGGATGGGCCTATTAAAACTATTACAAAGAAAATATGAAAATGAACTGCCGTAAACTTTTAAAACATATAACATCCAGGCTATACTAGCAATTATTGTGTATTCACAAAAAACTAATTGAAACAAAAACTTCAAGGACTGGGAAAATGAGTGAAGATCAAGTATTCCAATAGCTAGTGCTGTTTTTATTATCAGTGATTATCATACACATGCAAGCTCTCATAAAGTGAGTGGAATATATTTAGATGGCCATCAGTTGCCCTCTGGGTACTCCCTCTCACTCTAAAGCAGTTTGATTTTCCATAGATCCTACAGATTAATGACCTTTTACAACTTGCACAAGTGAAAGAAAACATGTCTATGTGGCCACAGCAGATGAGATCCATCAATAGGAGAATGGATTTGACCTGGAGAGGTTGCCCAAAGCAATTCATAAATTAACTCCTCTGGGGGAGTTTGCTATTGAAGTGGAACTGAGTTTGAGGTACCTAATGTGTGTGTGTGTGTGTGTGTGGCTGGCTACCTTACAATATCCTGAGGTATCTTCAAAGGATGCTTTTCCCTGGAAGTTATTTCTGGCTATTTTTATTTAGTTTTAATTGTCTCTCATCTTATTCTCGGGATACAGGGAGTATAGCTTTGTCTCTATATGTGGAGTTTTCTTTCTTTTTTTAAAACATTAAAGATTTATTAAAATGAAATTAAATTCAGATTATTTTGTTTTGTATACCTGTTTTGAAAAGTATCACCCCTGACCTTTTTAGAAAAAGTGCCATAGACACTTGAAAGTCCACAATGCAGACTGGACCCTGGTATAACATCTTATGGAAAGATGACACCTCCAAGAACAGTGTCCCCCTACACCATGCTGGGGTGTTTGTGTTTTCGACCACAGGGGAGCCCCCACTGTGCCTCCAACACCATTTCACAATCCAAGGTGTTATGGCTGCAGACAAACTCCACAACAATAGTGTCCTTGCCAAGTTTATAAAATACAGTATTTCAGATCACCAACCAATTGTATCGTCTTGCGACCCACAACATTTCTGTTCATTGGATTTTATTCTGCTTTGAACTATTGATAATTGAGACCCAAAGATATCAACTCTTAATTTTAGGAAACCGTAATAGTCAATGAAAAACAATGTGCATTATAATAAACACAGAGTAACAAGATGTGTGTATATATATATATATATATATATATATATATATATATATATATATATATATATATATATATATATATATATATATATATTATAATTGACACAATCTTTTTCTTCAAGCGTAAAACTAATGTGGACATGACATTTTAATCAGCTGGGTCCCATCACTCTGGCATATCCCCTCTAAACCACAAGCTCTGTAGTTTGGGCACATGATCTATGGGGTCAAAGGCCATCCCTCTATTACTTCACATAGGCCATTAGAGAGAGTTGAAAAAAGAATTATAGACATAGTTGTACATCAGGCATGTTGATTTATTTTAAAACTCTTTAAAAGCTTCAAGTGCTTTTCTCACCGAAAAGGAAGTCATGAGATTTTTTTACAGAATGAATTATGTCCTGTGGAAAGATTTTTATTGGTTTCATTGGGTCATGGCAGTGAAAACCATTTAAGTGCTAAGAAATGCAATAAATGCCAAATTGCAGAAACATTGTAAAAAGGGAATGCGAAGCACAATTGCAGGCGATTACTAAAGAATACTAGAAACAATAGTTGTGCAACCATGACTTTGAGGCTTGACATTTAACAATCTTTTCCACTTAGAAACGCTTTTGTTTCATTGCTCATGTTTGCATTTGCACCATTCGAAACAACCTTTGCACTGTGTTCCTCAGTGTCAGAGTTTGCACCAGTAATGGTGCGCTAATATAGGGGTTTTCAAGGGAAGTGTTAAGGAGGACATGGATGCCAGTGGGCCACAGCTCACTGTTTTTATACTAAGGGATGCACACTTAGTTTAAAAGATGTGATACACAATAACTCTTTTTTATGTTGGTTCTTATTTTAGTACTTTGAATGTTTTAATTCAGTCGTAAACCCCCTCTTCATCCTAATGTATCTGCAGAGGCTTACCACCTGTGGGTGGTGATAGATAGCATACCCTCTATCATAATGGGTGTGGTTACTGTCCAAATAACTGTGAAGGGACTTGCCAAAATGTGTGTCTGCTTGACGTATACTTGTTTCTTGAGTTGTTTGTTATAGGTTTCACTGTCCAACCTCTGTCATGAGATGCACATATCTGGTAAAAGCAATCTATGAGAACCCCTGAATGTTGACAATATTTAATATACTGCAGTGTGCGCTCAAAGCATCAGAAGTGTCTTCATTTATAATAATGTAATGAAAAATTCTGAATACTATTTATAATAAAAAAGCATAAATTATGTTAGCAGTATTGTTATTATACATTTAGGAGGATATTGTCTAAACTTCTGCTTTGGAAATGGGTCAGAATTGTTTCGCAAATGCAGTATAAATAGTAACTAGAGTTTTAAAGTTAGTGGCATCAGGTGCAGGGCTCAAATACACTTGTAGTCACCATTTATCAGTGAGGATCATGGATATTTATATATCATTTGTACTATAGTGGGTGGCTTTTAACACATTAGCAGATACAAACACCTCCATCATGAATATGCAAACCAAGATGGATCCTGCTGTGATAATGATGTTTGTGCTTGCTGAGTGTGAGCAAACAATAACATGCAATTATGTCTAAAAGAAACACACAAATTAAGATATAATTGCAAAACTTGCAGATGTTTTGGGGGGAAAAAATGTTCGTTCACCCTAAATGAAACATTTGTTTTTGGCCTGACTAATTTTTGTAATACAATTTAAAATAATGGAATGTTGCACTATAAAATTGAATATTGTAACTTCCACTGTGCTATACTGCTGCTCTGGCTTGCTTTGACGTGATCAGCTGTCAAAATGTCTGTTCTGATTGGGTCAACTCAAGGGTAGCGCCCTTGTTAGCACACCATTCTTCAGTACTGGGGTTAACTTTATATATTCTATTTATGATTTGAGAGACTTCAATCAAGTCCCCTCTTTCCCTTCTTGTTTCTAGACTGAATAAATTTAATTATTTTAAGTTTTCCTCATAGCGCATGTCATGAAGTCCTGGGATCAGCCTAGTTGCCCTTTTCTGTGCCTTCTCCAGTGTAATGATGTCTTTTTTGTAGTAAAGGTCGGGGTCTAACTAGGGAATTGTATAATCCTAACCTCTCTAGACTTGTATTCCATGCTTTTTGCACAGTTTGTCTCATTGGTTCTGTATCCAGTTACATGTCCTCCCCTGTATTCCTGCTGATTTTAATTTAAGTATTAGTCTTTCATGTGGGACTTTGTCAAAAGCTTTTTGAAAATCATGATACATTTTATCATAAGCATTGCCATCATCTACATTTTGCATATTACGGAAGTTAAACTAATAGGTATGTAATTACCTCAGTCTGTCTTGTCCCCCTTTTAAATAATGGCACCATTTTGCCAGCTTCCAGTCTGCAGGGACCTCACCTGTTTCAATAAAAACTATTCATGATAGTAACCAGTGGTCTACATATTTCTACCCTTGTTTCCTTAAGCATCTTTGGATACATCTCATCTGGGTCAGGTGGTTTGTTAATTTTTTTTAGCTCCTAGAGCTTATTTATTACCTCTGCTTCACTGATGCTGAACTCTTTTAGGATTTTGTTTTGCATCCCAGGCAATATTTATTTCAAGATCTCTTTCTTTCAAGACATCCATTAGTACCTGTTTAAACATACTCCTATATTCTTCCCAATATACAGCCTTCTTTTTTTTTCAAGTTTATTTTGTATTGATCTGTTTAAGTATCTAGATGATTGCTTTTTAATCATGGTCTTTATCATTTTAGTTGTATACTTGTCCTGCATTTCCTGCATTATAACTTTAAATCTGTTCCATTAAACTTTGACTGTCATACCTTCCAAATCCACTGCCAGTCTATTTATCTCAGTTCCAGTCTTATCCCTTCAAAGTTAAGGCCACCACACACCAGACGAGATGTGATTTTCCCTTGGGCGACAAGACACTTTCGCAGTGACATCACCATACATACTAGAAGCGACACAGAGGTGATGCGACAGATTGAGAAACTGCCAAATCAATAACACTATAAAAAATTGCTAATGACAAAACTATGATAAAGACTGGTACATATTTGTCAACATGATATAGTAAATATGTGTGCCTTCTCTGACGATATTGCAACATACATGGCAATAAATCATACACACCAGGCTTATCCACTTCCTTCCAAATGGATTCCATATATTACCTTTCAAATCTGTATCTTTATAATTGCAATGATCTTTGTCATAAAACTCTGGGTATTTTTCCACAGCAAGTATTATTTTTTCCTCAATCATTTTAGATATGACTTCACCCTGCTGGACCACGTCCATTGAAGCTGTTCTCTGATTGGTCAATTCCCTAGTTGTAGCACAACAAATTGCAAAAACATTTATTTATTTCACATCGCTTCAGTGTCAACCCCACGTTGCCTGTCATGTCGCCTGTGGGGTGAAAGATACTAATCAAAAGTATAGGTTCTAATCATTTTGCCGCATCGCTGCACAGTTTCACTTGTCGCATCGTGTCTGGTGTGCAGCAGCCTTTAGCCTTTCTGAAATTATACACTTTAGTTTGTGCAGCCTTCTGCCTGGAATCCCAGGTAATTTCGAATGTAACAATGTTATGACCACTTGACTCTAGTGGTTCTACTACTTCTATATTACATAGCATGTCCTGGTTGTTTGTGAACACCAGATCTAAAATTGCTTTGTCCCTGTCACAAAGACGGCCGACAGTGGGTGACGTCAGACCAGAAACAGGAAGTAATACACAACAGACAGTGAGGTTGGTGAAGCTGAGCACTTGGTTGTGCTCAGCATTTAATAAACAAAATAAAAGAACACAAAAACAGCACACGGCACATTCGCCAAAATAAATAGACAAACAAAACGGACTATCACTAAACAAAACGGTGCACGGAGACAAACAAACACGGTGCGTACAAAACACTTCTTATTCTTCTTATTATTTATATTTATCCTCCTTCTCCACACCCGTTCTCCACTCACGAACACCCAACCCCGAGTGAGTGAATTGTGCATCTATATATACTGTTGTGCTGGGATTCAATTACTAATTAATTATTTACTTGAATCCCAGCACGTGAATTAATTAAGTGCAACCTCGTGCCTCACATATTACAATTATACATTTTTAAACACACGTGAAACACAGACCCGCTTATATCCCGTGTACCAATCGCTATACACCAACATTAACACATGCAACATGCAACATATAACACAAACTACACGACAAGGCGTGCCACATCGCCACATATACCCCCCTTGTGCGCAGCACACATGGCCTCAACGGCCACCTCCCCTTAAAACCCAGCAGTCCAGGACAAAGTCTCGGGCTGGGAAGGGAGGCTTCAGTGGGCCCATGGCTGGCCATGCTGTCAGCACCCCTGCCGGTAATGGCACGGCTGACAGCATGCTGGTCCCCTCCTGCAGCGAAACTGCTGCTGGGGATGCTGGTCTCCTGACCTCTCCCCTTTCTTCAGAGCCGTAGCTCCCTCCCTGTGGGGCTCCGCCACAAGAACTCCTGCAGCTAAACTGCTGCTGGGGAAAGTGGTCTCCTGACCTCTCCCCTGTCTTTGTAGCCGGTAGCTCCCCTTTCTGGGGCTCCGCCACCGCACTCTCTGTGGTGGAGGTGCGGGAAGCAGAGACAGCTCCTGCTGTTCTGCTCCTGGCAGTGGCGGAGGCAGAGGCAGCTCCTGCTGCTCTCCTCCTGGCGGTGGCAGAGGCAGCTCCTGCTGCTCTCCTCCTGGCGGTGGCGGAACCAGCAGGTATTCACCCTCTGCTGGTGGAGGTGGGAGGGGAAAGCAGTCCTCCCACGACAATGAAGGCGGAACCAGCAGGTATTCACCTTCTGCTGGCGGAGGTGGGAGGGGCAAGCAGTCCTCCCACGACAATGAAAGTGGAACCAGCAGGTACTCACCCTCTGCTGTTCACCCTCTGCTGGTAGGAGTGGCAGAGGCAAGCACTCCTGCTGCTCTGCTCCAGTGAAGGCGGAACCAGCAGGTACTCACCCTCTGCTGGTGGAGGAGGCAGAGGCAGCTCCTGCTGCTCTGCTCCTGGTGGAAGCGGTTGCGGTGGAGGAGGCAGAGGCAGCTCCTGCTGCTCTGCTCCTGAAAGTGGTAGGAGGCAGCTCCTGCTGCTCTGCTCCTGGTGGTGGTGGAGGCAGAGGCAGCTCCTGCTGCTCTGCTCCTAGTGGAGGAAGCGGTGGAGGTGGGAGCAGCGTGTAGTCTCCTGGCGATGGAGGTGCGAGCAGCGTGAAGTCTCCTGGCGATGGAGGTGCGAGCAGCGTGTGGTCTCCTACTGTTGCAGGGGACTGGTGCGGCTCCGCCTCTCTTGCAGGGGACTGGTGCGGCTCTCCCGCTCTTGCAGGGGACTGTGGTGGAGGCAGAGGCAGCTCCTGTTCCTCTCCTCCGGTGGTGACGGTGGGGAGTGATACCAGCAGACGTTCACACTCTGCTGGTGGATGGGAACCCAGCAGGCATTCACCCTCTGCTGGGGACACGGGGACAGCAGGCATTCTTCCTCTGCTGGTGGACACGGGGACAGCAGGCATTCTTCCTCTGCTGGTGGAGGTGGAACCAGCAGGCATTCTCCCTCTGCTGGCAGCTTGGGTCCTAGGGCTGTGGAAGCCCGACTTCCTCTCTTTGGGCTGTGGACGCACCGACTCCTCCCTTTTGGGCTGTGGACGCACCGACTCCTCCCTTTGGGCTGTGGACGCACCGACTCCTCCCTTTTGGGCTGTGGACGACCGACTCCTCCCTTTTGGGCTGTGGACGCACCGACTCCCCCTCTTGGGCTGTGGACGCTCGGGCTCCCCCACTCAGGCGTGGGACGCTCGGGCTCCCCCACTCAGGCGTAGGGACGTTCGGGCTCCTCCCACTCAGGCGAGGGACGTTCGGGCTCCTCCCACTCAGGCGTAGGACGTTCGGGCTCCTCCCACTCAGGCGTAGGACGCTCGGGCTCCTCCCGCTTGGGCTGTGGACGCTCAGGCTCCTCCCCGCTTGGGCTGTGGACGCTCAGGCTCCTCCCCAATCTCTAGGAAGGTGCAGCTGGCCATGAATCCTCCTGCTGGAGATCCTGCTACCTGGGCTGCTGTTTCACTTATAGCTGCCTCCAGGTAGCTGAGGACCAACTCCACACCTTCCTCCAGGGAGTTTGGGGTGTGTTCCCCTCATACGCCTCCCATCTCTCCCTGTCCATCAGCCACAGGATCCGGATGGCTATGGGCATAGACTGGGCCTCCAGCCCAGCATTTTCCAGGACCCAGTCCCGCAGTTTGATGGCATGCCTTCTGCCATTGTCATTTTTTTTTT
Organism: Acipenser oxyrinchus oxyrinchus; assembly: GCA_030684275.1. NCBI lineage: Eukaryota > Metazoa > Chordata > Actinopteri > Acipenseriformes > Acipenseridae > Acipenser > Acipenser oxyrinchus. Next base: position 28,330,106 of record CM060254.1, read on the forward strand.
TTTTTTCCCGCTTTTTTAAACAACAAATTGCGGTTCCTGCTCTGGTCTGCGTCTAGGAGGCGCTGGTAATCCCACGATGACACCACGTGTCACAAAGACGGCCGACAGTGGGTGACGCCAGACCAGAAACAGGAAGTAATACACAACAGACAGTGAGGTTGGTGAAGCTGAGCACTTGGTTGTGCTCAGCATTTAATAAACAAAATAAAAGAACACAAAACAGCACACGCACATTCGCCAAAATAAATAGACAAACAAAACGGACTATCACTAAACAAAACGGTGCACGGAGACAAACAAACACGGTGCGTATAAAACACTTCTTATTCTTCTTATTATTTATATTTATCCTCCTTCTCCACACCCGTTCTCCACTCACGAACACCCAACCCCGAGTGAGTGAATTGTGCATCTATATATACTGTTGTGCTGGGATTCAATTACTAATTAATTATTTACTTGAATCCCAGCACGTGAATTAATTAAGTGCAACCTCGTGCCTCACATATTACAATTATACATTTTTAAACACACGTGAAACACAGACCCGCTTATATCCCGTGTACCAATCGCTATACACCAACATTAACACATGCAACATGCAACATATAACACAAACTACGCACAAGGGCGCGGCCACATCGCCACAGTCCCTTGTTGGGTTTTTGACACACTGGGTCAGGAAATAATGCATAAATCAGTTCAGTTTCTTCTGTACCACATCCCACATGATTTTCCCAGTTTATATTGGGAAATTGAAATCACCCACAATTACAGTATTCTTGCCCCTAAAATAAAAACAAACAGGTATTAAAGAGGAGGCAGTTTAAAGAATGTGTATTACAATGACTGTAAACATGAATCACCTGGTATCAAACTACTCACTATTTACATCCTGCAACTGTTTATCCAAAACTGACAAACCAAAACAAGAGCTATTTGTCAGAACTTTGCTTTTGCTCTTGATAACACATTCTATTTTGCTCTATAATGTAAATCGCTTCACATTTTAAAATGTTTTTTCTGAATAGATAAAAATGGTGCCGAGTAAGCCAGCCAGACACTGGCTTCTGTATGTAATCTAGTCTAGACATGCATATCTCGTCTCATTGTATTTACATTTTACAGTACTTTATTACTTTTAAAAAAAGATTTGGTCTTATTACCTAAAACGTTTATGCCAAGCTACATTTTGAGATTTGTTTGAGACTTTAAAATATGGCTTTCTAAAAATATGCTACTCAAAATTTACAAAAAATCATTCAGAATTTAGAATACCAGTTATAATGACCACTTGGTCTCAAATTGTAGGCTTGTTTAATTTCTTGCCCATTGTACATATTTAAAAATAAATCATAAATTAAAACAATGTGTACCTACACATCAGGTATGTAACTTAATAATTTTGATAGATCAACTGAATGTTAGTACATTTCATGTATCAAGTATAATTAGCATAATTAGTTCCACATGTTTGTGTTCTGCGCCAAGTAATTAGCCCACATTTTTGCCAGTGGATGTCAAGACTGCTATCGTTGTCTTTTTATTAAAAGTGAAGCCATTGAAGATGTACCAGTAACTTGTATGCATACATATGAAACAATAGCTTCAATCATCAGGTGCTATGAAGGTTAATGCACTGCACTGTTGTTAAAAAGCAACAATCATGCATTTGAAAGGCTGTCCATTAAATATGCCATACTAGTGAAGATCTTGTGCAAATTCTTAACAGCCCATCTTACAACAGTAGAAGGTGCCTTCTTACTAGTACGGCAACTGCAACTTTCTTAGGCTAAGGCTTCTCCTTGTGAGTCTGCACTCAAGATACAGTATCCTGCTTTAATTAAAAATTGTTTATACTTTAATCTGCCTTTCAAGAGGGCCTAGACTGAACCCCCCTAAGCTGTACCCTGTAGTGAATGCCAAGATGAGATTCCAGACCCCCTTGGTGACCTCTCTACCTTATCCTGAAGCCAATTAAAAGCACCATCTTCTTGCTTATGTTGTGTTACCAATAGCTGGTCCGTAGATGTGGTCAAGCCTGCAAAGTGACCAGGCATGCTGAGCCAAGACTCCGGCCCCAACACATATTTTGGCACCTCCTCTTAATCAGATGAGCTGCTGGGCTCACAGCAGGCTGTCTTTTCTTCGGGGGGAGAGTGGCATTGCTTTCAATCCACTTTTTTTTTTTTTTACCCTTGTTAGTATGCATCTCCTTGACGTTCTATCCCCTGAGAAAACATAAGGTATTGAAACCAGTCTGCAAACCTAGCAAAAACTGAACAGTAGCTGCCACAAAACTGGGACTCATACCAGTTTTTAAAGACCCTCAAGAATTTTTTTAATTAGATGTCCTGGTAAAATAAATAAATAAATAAATAAACACATGCAATGGAACAGCACTATGTTTATTTTACTAACTGTTTAAAGTGGTTAAACAGAAGCTTCTAAACTGTTTGTGAAATGGAAAATACATTTTATAATATTAAAAGTGCAGTCAACAGTCCTTGCTTTTTTAAATTGATGTTTCTTTCAAGGTTCTTTAGTGGAGTAGAAAAATAAGTTTTAGTTTTGGGTCTTATCACATTTTTTCAGCATGAAGAAAGAACATGATCATGAGGGTTACAATACACTAAATATACTTCTTGTAGGTTCAGTTTCCATAATGTTTATCCACAGGACCGTTTGACCGCAAGGACCAAAAAACCTGGTTAAACAGCGGCAGGATATTAACATAACTGTCGTACAGAAAAACGTCTCTATGTCTGTAGCATTTTGTTTCCCTCATACAAAATAAAAATAGTCAATTTTCATATAGCCTGATCATTTATTTTGCACATGTGTGGTAATAACTGAATATTGTTTAAATAATTCCCCAAAGACAATGGTTTCAGGTTGTCAGCTAGCATGGTCGATACGTTTCTCCATGCCAAGAAAGCAATAGAAGCACAGAAAGGAAGTTGTACTAAGATAACAAAGGCATAGGGTGCCAGTTCTTAAAATACCCTACTTTTGGGTGCTGGGCTGGCCCTACTAGACTGACAGTCACAACCCACAACACATTGTTATTGAGCTTGTTCTTTATCTCTCAACCATAAGAGACCAGAAATAGCAAACACGAACCAGCTCAAAACAATGTATTTGGCTTCTAAGAAATATAAAACAACCTGTAGCTTAGACCCACTATTAAGGCAGCATGGCCTTAAGATGCTGCTACCTACCTAGTAATTTGCATGAAATATTAAGTGGGTGGGCAATGCTCTGGATTATGGTGCCCTTCAGCTGTTACGACGGCAGTGAAATCTGAACCTGCTCTAAAGAAGTCAGTTTCAAGTTCTCTGCGTAGCTCTGTCTGTGCCAGCACGTGATCACATGAAGAGAGACAGGCCTTAGGAAAACTAATCAAAATAAATCTCAGTCACTCTATTAGTATAGTTTTATCCACATAAGAAAAATATACCCACTGGGAGCACAGTTCAAAGAAGTGCACTGACATAATGCATCCACAAAAGTAAAACTGAACAGGAAGATATAAACATTGGAAGATCTGAAGTACATAAATACATAATTACTTACTTAAATATTTTTGACGTTTTCTAGCCACAGTATCTGATGTTTGTCATAATTGATGACCATGCAAGACAACATAAACAGCTTGAAAAAAGTGACTTTATATTAAAACAGTATTGTGTATCCTTTTTTCCATGCAGCCTAACCTGTATATGGGTTTAGAAGCCTACTGTGTTCTCAGTTTCAGTGGGCTTCAAGCCCATTTCCTCTAAAGCAGCATATTTTTAGCAACTGTATCATTCATTAGTTTTTCAAATAGATGTGCACACTGATCTAAAGTACATAATACAGATTATAGGTGCAGTACATTCTAAAACTATAGGAATTTTCAGGACGACTATTTTGAAAACCCTTTTAGTTTCATAGCCTTTTTCCTAACACTCAAATTAAATATTTCAGTAAGTTTACTATGTAATTTTAGGACACAGTGTACAATGAGGTGAAACTGTCACAGGAACGTCACAGTTTAGTTTACATTTAGATTAAAACTTGGAGCCTGGTCTTAGCTTATTTTCTTTGTGTAAAAATCAAAGTTAGTTTACTTTTGCCTTTACTATGCTTGTTTCATACTATATTTTTTTTGTGCTGATAGGTATTTTTAATGACACACAGGCCTTCTTACCGTCTCTCACACTGACCTTTACCTAATCCCTAGATTTGCTTCAGTTCTTATAAAATAATAAACAGAGGGTGTGCTTTACAAAATGCAACCTAGTTACACTTAAACAAAGGACTGACATGAGGGGCATACATACACTAATAGGCCAGGTTTACCAACACATGGACAATAACGTATAAATTAACTTGTAACTTTACAATATGTATTTTTCTGATGACATACATTTGTAATCACTGCTTTTTGTTTCCCAGATGTCAGCACCGAGTAAAATAATTGTTTAACATTCCAAAGAGCTTGAGAGAATAACAGTGCCAAGGATTTTCCATGTACATATGTGGTAGCGGTCAATGGTCTGCATATTTATCAAAGCCTTATACTCCAGGGTGCATTTGACTCTTTTTGAGAAGGAAAAACTTACCAGGAATGTTACAAAACTAAAGAAAGTCTTAATTTAACCTACTGAGAAGTGTTTCTCGCTAGTTTTGTAACATTGCCTGGTGTATTTTTATTTTACAAAAATGGCGGAAAATATGCATAAATATCATAAATAAAGACCAATAAGGTTTTGGGGTCTATCCAGTTAATCTAAAGGGGAGCAGATCTAAATATCACAATCATCAAAATCATTAAAAGAACTACCCCATATTGTGACAGACAGAATTACACCAAAGAGTCATGTACGGTTAGATATTTTATATAAATAAATCTAAATTCTGCAGCATGCAGCAAAGCTGACGAGGCTCGCTGACAGCCAGATCTAATCTGAAACAACCTCTGTCCTGCCTAACTGCTTAAATAAGCTGTGGTCAGTTCCACATCTTAATATGAAGTACCACTACCGTCTGAAAATACAATATTGAATTCCAACTTGCAGTATTTAACACATATCTACATTTTTGCAAATATCTACATTAAGATAGCTGAGATATCACTAGACCATACACCTACTTGTTATTATTATTACCATTATTATTATTAATTGTATCGTGTTGGCTTTATTGGCTTTATGGGCCATAAGGGTCATAGTTCTGAGAACTAGTTGTACATTCTTCATCTACAAACACCCAGCATAGTGCGTGGGAGTGCTGTGCTCTTAAAAGCGCTGTCCTTTGATTAAGACATAAAGTTAAGGTCCTCTTTTGTGGCTGTTAAAATCTCACAACACTTCTTGAAGAAAAGCAAGGTAATAGTTTACCTTTACCTTTGACTTCCCCATCGGAGTATATTGTCCTGCGTGAAAACTAGAAAAGTAATTTAGAGCCAAAAGCATGAAAAGATTAGTTAAACTACAACCCTGCCTGAACTGCCTGCTTGCTTTTCAAGCTCAAATAATTTAAATGTTTTAGGTATACGAATACACATGCCGGAATAGATCTGATTCCTAGCCATTGATGTACTTGAACTACAACACTTTAATCAGATTCCAAATATGACTCCATTGCAGCTTTGTAGGTCTCTTAAAGATTTTGGCATCAAAACCTTTGATTGTTGAGCTTCAATCAGATTTGAATGTGGATGTCCATAAACCAAATGACATATTAACATTAGAAAACTACTTTAGGCTTTTAGGCCCATTCACACCACAGTGTTGTAGTTTTTGATGACCCAACCTGGAATGGGACTTATCTGGCAACTTTGCGAGGCACAGCTCAGGTGCTAGTTCCTAGTGATTGACAGGGGTTACCCAGCATGCCGCAGCAATCCTAGTGCTGTTATCAGCTAACCAGCTAAACATAGGAGGGCTTCTGTTGATTGCCCAGCGCGGTAGCAAAAAGTAAACAGCAGAGGAGCAGTGTGGTGTTTAAGTTTTACTTCACCCTGTTTAAACTCACACTTCTCCCTCGCTATAAGAGTGAAGCTGCTTCCAATTAATGTGCCTGAGAAAGGGACTAATTCATCTCCTCCCTCCCACTTACACCCTGGAGGTAAGCCCTACAGAGGCCACAGTTCTGGACAACACACTGGGGTGTCCCCTGTAGGTTGCTGCTTTGGCTTTGCCTGTTCTGCCTTATCTCAGGATGGGGTCTTCTACTTTGCACTCATTAGCTCATCATGAGATTTACTAACATTGGCTACATTTACAACCAAAATAGAAGTAGCACACTATGACTGCAGTGCAATTATTCCTGAAAAAAATCCATTGACCCTGTCCTTTTATGTTTTGACAAGAGTTGACAACAAACTTCTATATGCCGTGCCAGTGGGTGTCATTGTATGTTAATTAAGGCGGGTCTGTGCTAATATTTAGGATATCACTCATCATAAGACCATTACTTAAATGTGCATTTGTAATGATATTACAGAAACATTCTAATTTTACTTACCTAATTGTGGCCATTTGTGTTTACAGCAGAAGTAACTGGGGGGTCCTACTGGTCATGATGAATGAGGTGTGACTTTATCTCATGTCTAAACACGCCCCTGGAGGGTCTAATGCTTTTTAATATCATTGTAATCATTTTTCTTTTGTTATAAAATTTGAATATGCTTATAAACCATTAAAGAAAATCCTGATTGAAATGAAGTAGAGTAAGTCAAAGTTAGCAAAAGGCTTTTAAAACAAAGCTTGGTCTCTGTAGTGGGTGTGAATGTTCCCCTTGTCTACTACATGCAGAGACGCTTTAAAAATCTAAAGTTATATTTTATATAAAAAATAAAAAATAAAAAAGTATAGTGACTGCTGGCAGTAAGCAGCAACAGAGGTCTATCTGTATTACATTTTAGTTTCTTGCTCTGGCCCTTGAGGAAAGTTCCAGTCCAGGATTTTATTCCAAACAGTCCTAGCATGTTCAATTAGCTAATTTAGGACCTGTCTGGAAAAATATCTGGCCAGGAATAAGCCAGGAGGGGGGTTATTCTTGATTCTTACTCTTAAAAGTAAATAATAAAAATAAAAACCTCAAACATTATTATATGTTTATTTAGCAGACGCCTTTATCCAAGGCGACTTACCAAGACTAGGGTGTGTGAACTATGCATCAGCTGCAGAGTCACTTACAATTACGTCTCACCCGAAAGACGGAGCACAAGGAGGTTAAGTGACTTGCTCAGGGTTACACAATGAGTCAGTGGCTAAGGTGGGATTTGAACTGGAAACCTCCTGGTTGCAAGCCCTTTTCTTTAACCACTGGACCACACTGCCTCCTACATGCTTTAGATATAAGTCCCTTGTGAATTTGTTTTGTAGTTCAGTAACAGAGACTTTAGCATAGTTCTTATTAAAAGTTCACTGCAGTATTTTATTAAAGTGAAGTACAAAGCATAGTAAAATCATGGTAGAGCAAAGGTAAGCAAGGTACATTAAATCACAGACATGTATGCTGGGAAAACCATATTTAACCCCAGGAAAGCCCTTCAAGTACATGGTAAAGGCATTGGATCTCACAGTAAACTGCAAAATGTGGTCAAATTTTATAAGAAATCACATACTGTATATGAAAATACAGAATATATTTAAAAGTATTTTTCGGATGTGATGCTTCCCCATATAAATTAGCCACATTAAATACAGCCCTTTGAAGTAAACCTCATAATATATTCTTGTGATGGTCTGAGTGGAGACTGTCAACACCTGACACTTTAATCAACAAGAACAAGTACCCTTGACAGTTGAATCAGCTTCAGACAATGGTTGGAAATGTATCCATGTGCTGTGGCGTAGCTTTCCGGATATATTATCAGCTTGCATGAAATAAGACACCAGGCTGCACATTTTTGGAAATCTAGCTGTATGGGTGCCAAGCAAAATAAGCATATCGTGCAAGTGTCTTGTGTACAAATAACTGAAATATTTGGGGATTTTTTTTCATCTTTAAATACTTTGTATGGTTTGAATGGTTCTGAATGCTGTAGGAGAGAAGCACAAATGTAGGTAACATTAGAGACCCAAATACAGTTTCTCATTACATAACTACAAAACCCCTTCAAACAAACTTTTCATCACTACCAAGTCTACATCCCATTGTAGCCTTCCATCTCTTTCACTTGAGTGTTCTTGTTTTCCTCAGCTGATCACAGTGTTACACTTTTCCAGTGTATGGATGAGGTTAGCTAATAAGTGCAGGTAAAGGGATTTGGATCTTCACTGTTGTTTATGTTTTAATTCCAGTTACTAATATAGTGTACCACTGGAAATACATTTTTTACACATTCACCAGTTCCTATGTCATTGTGTCTCTTAAGTGCTTTACCTACAATAGTTTGTAACATCTTTCTATTCACTACACATACAGGATTTTATACAGGGCATTGCTAGTTTATTAGGAACAGTCCGTTGCTATTAATAAAGTGCCTCACACTCTCTTTGTCCAGCATTCAAGTTCTCTTAGATTAACAGACTTTTTACCATCTGTAACTAAATATGTTACAATATAATGTTGTTGAACTTTCAATGTAGTTTTCTCACTCTAGTATACACTGACATCTGCTGGTAGATTACAGTACATAATGCAGAACTCTTCCATCACATTCTTTGCTATGTTCACTAAATTGCATAATTCACAATCATTTAATTGATTGGGAATGAATTAATGTAACCCCACATTTTCTGTCTGAATATGCAAATTATTCCACCAAACTAGATATGAAGATGACAAAGTTATTTACTGTAATGATGAAAGTGAGGTGGGAAAATCTCCAGTTTAAATTGTAAGTACAGTAACCATTTACAAGGTTTTTTTCTTTTTACATTAAACTAAATATTGCAAAGTTAAAATTAAATGCAAATAAGTATTTAACTGAATATTTTGGGTTAGACTACTCCTAGAGTTCTACAATTAGACTTACATAACGTCAATTATTAATTGATTTAATGATCATCCACATCCCCCTGATTAATATGTTAAAGAAAGCATCACAATAAAAACCTAGTTTGAAATAAAAATAAAAAAAAAATAAAAAAACATAAACAATACACAATTTAGTTCTAATGTATCTTCATGAACATGGTCAGTTTTAACCTGCAGTAAGTTTTTATTTTTATTTTTACAATAAATCACTTTTTCTTTATCATATTCCAAAATATTTTCTTTTCATCTCACAGATCTTTCATTCCCACCATCACACATGTGTTCACTCAATCCTGATAAACCTGTAACGTGTGGCATCCTGATATTAATAATGGGTATTGGGTAATGCTTGGCACAAGACATGTTGTGACATTGTCAACTCTAGAGGCTACACAAGAGATACATTGGCTCAATAGACGCGTTTACGGTGATTATTAAATTAATTGAGTTATACTTATTGGATACTGAGCTATTAATAATTGGAGAAAAGTAGCCATTTCAGATAGTTTAATCGAAGGAGTAAAGTACAAATCAGGGTAATAGAGAATTACACAAAGAAATGACTTTCCTCAATAAGATCTATAAATTATAGTGGGTCTTCAGCAACCGAAGAGGCCGAGTTTGATTGTAATTGCATTCTACAAGTGATTGGCGTTTCCTGACAATCTTGAATGCAACAGGTTTGTGCCTGCTGAGATGGTCAATTTTAATGTATTTTCTGCAAGATGAAAGCAGCTGGTGTGAATTGAAGTATTGACAATGGATACTGTTGAGTTACTTGAGCCCCTCTCTGTTTGAACATATAATTCAGCTTTGACACTTGTGTAACCTAGAATACTTTAGCTTTAGGAAAATATTTCTGGAAGGTGTGCTTTTCATTCTGTGACTGTACATTAACATCATACGTTAATGGACATTCTAGGGTTCTGGGGCCTGAATGCTCATTATTGCCCACTAAATTAAAAATAAATCAGGGTAGCCCTTACCTGAAAAAATCTGCTGCCTTAACTTTATGTCAGGAAGAAATACATCAAACAGATCCCTCCCTACCAAACACTGCACAGAACTTAGTATTGAATTGCACTGGTTTGTATACATTACTATTACATTATTTCTTATAAAAAAAAAAAAAATTAAAACATGGAGTGCACTTATAAATAACTGTTGTATTAGCAGTGACCACAAGAGGGAACAGAGAGTTTAACTCAGATCAGAAAGATGAGATACTGGTATGGTACTGCAACATATAAAGAGAAGAAACACAGTTTATTTAAACAATAATTTTAAAACAAATAATAATAAAATATATTTAAGTTCCACATTACACCTTACTGGGGTGCAGAATGTATTGGGTTAGATGACTCCATTAAACCATGCCAGGGCAGACATACTACAGGCAGTTTGCTGGCTGAAGTGAGTATTGAAGTTTAGGATATTGTGTCATTAAGTATGGTATTGATGTATTATCATACACCATAAAAAATACATCTCCTCTATCTACACCGTGCTTTCATGTGAATTAGTTCTGACAGGTTTAATCGAAACAAGGGCATTTGGACCTGTGTAGAATAGTGGTAAGCATCTGAGAAAATAACACAGGTGCTGGAGCTATGCAAGTGAACAAATGGAAACATTTTGGTTTAGCTTGGTTAGTTAGCGCTAAAAATATATACATTTTAGCAGGGTTGGAAATAAGACTCCCATTGCATAGCAGTTTGATCCATGCCTGGTTTCACTATGAGTTTAATAAGATATGCCTGTGCTTGTTACCGATAAACAGGGTCTAATCAAGCTCAAATTAAAAGCTGGAATTGGTGAAACTGCTATGCAATAGGAGTCTTATTTCCACCCCTGTGTTAGTGTAAAACTGAACATCAGTGTGGGGAACTGCCACTTTAAGAACTTAGACTAGGCATATGAGAAACAGTAATCTTGTTTTATAAATCTCTAGGGAAATGATAAGGACTGAAATGCTTTTGTCTGTTACTTTAGATTTTTTCTAGATCTTGACTTCTATCTTTCTGTTCTGTTCACTCTCACCACTAACTTGTTAATCTCAAGCAACAGAAGTAATTGCACCATGTTGATCATTTCCATGACTCATCAATGGTGAATCACATTGTGAATCATGTATTCAAAACTGATCACGTAACACTATTTGGCATGATAGTTGTGTGGAGTAGTGGTTAGAGCTGTGGACTCTTGACTGGAGGGTCGTGGGTTAAATCCCAGGTGGGAGACACTGCCGCTGTACCCTTGAGCAAGGTACTTTGTTATTTAGCTGTTAAAATAATCAGATTTATTATATAAAACTAATTACTTTTATTAATATTATAATTGGTAATACCGAATGGTACATTTCCAATATGTCATTTAAACTTTTCTTTTTTATCGTATTAATGATAAAAGTGACAACACCTTTCCAAAACATTCTTGCGTATATACAATTCCAAAAACATGTGTAAAATTGTTTCAGTGGAGTCATTACAAAATGAACAACTAAGATCAATGTCATGCTTGAATTTATTCAAATTCTTCTTTAATATGGCGCAATTCATGCAGCACACTTCAAAGCGCTTTACAATCTAAAAGCACACTAACACATAATAATAAATCAGCACACAAACTATACATATTAAAACACGTAAAAAAAGCGCACAAAACACATACTATACAAATTCATAAAAGCAGATCTGATATGCCAACTTAAAAAGATGTATTTTTAAGTGACTTTTAAGTGACTTTTAAATATATATATATATATATATATATATATATATATATATATATATATATATATATACAGTACTGTGCAAAAGTTTTAGGCAGGTGTGAAAAAATGCTGTAAAGTAAGAATGCTTTCAAAAATAGACATGTTAATAGATTATATTTATCAATTAACTAAATGCAAAGTGAGTGAACAGAAGAAAAATCTACATCAAATCCATATTTGTTGTGACAACCCTTTGCCTTCAAAACAGCATCAATTCTTCTAGGTACACTTGCACAAAGTCAGGGATTTTGTAGGCATATAGTCAGGTGTATGATTAAACAATTATACCAAACAGGTGCTAATGATCATCAATTCAATATGTAGGTTGAAACACAATCATTAACTGAAACAGAAACAGCTGTGTAGGAGGAATAAAACTGGGTGAGGAACAGCCAAACTCATCTAACAAGGTGAGGTTGCTGAAGACAGTTTACTGTCAAAAGTCATACACCATGGCAAGACTGAGCACAGCAACAAGACACAAGGTAGTTATACTGCATCAGCAAGGTCTCTCCCAGGCAGAAATTTCAAGGCAGACAGGGGTTTCCAGATGTGCTGACCAAGCTCTTTTGAAGAAGCACAAAGAAACGGGCAACGTTGCGGACAGTAGACGCAGTGGTCGGCCAAGGAAACTTACTGCAGCAGATGAAAGACACATCATGCTTACTTCCCTTCGCAATCGGAAGATGTCCAGCAGTGCCATCAGCTCAGAATTGGCAGAAAACAGTGGGACCCTGGTACACCCATCTACTGTCCGGAGAAGTCTGGTCAGAAGTGGCCTTCATGGAAGACTTGTGGCCAAAAAGCCATACCTCCGACGTGGAAACTAGGCCAAGCGACTCAACTATGCACGAAAACACAGGAACTGGGGTGCAGAAAAATGGCAGCAGGTGCTCTGGACTGATGAGTCAAAATTTGAAATATTTGGCTGTAGCAGAAAGCAGTTTGTTCGCCGAAGGGCTGGAGAGCGGTACATGAATGAGTGTCTGCAGGCAACAGTGAAACATGGTGGAGGTTCCTTGCAAGTTTGGGGCTGCATTTCTGCAAATGGAGTTGGGGATTTGGTCAAAATTAATGGTCTCCTCAATGCTGAGAAGTACAGGCAGATACTTATCCATCATGCAATACCATCAAGGAGGCATCTGATTGGCCCCAAATTTTTCTGCAGCATGACAACGACCCCAAACATACTCTGCGGTATCATGCTGCTCTCTGCTGTCAGCCAACCTTTCACAGAGACAAACAACAGACTGCTGTACAGGTTAGTATCTGTTATGTGCTCAAGTTTCTGGTGCACTAAACACGTTTTTTTAATTCTCTTTCACAGGTTCTCCTCTCTTCTGGACAGTAAATAAAAGTTTTCTTTCCAAAACCCGGCTGGTCTCTCCGAATTTTTATTTAGACATAAAACACAGTTCAACACAATGTGCTGGATGTTCAATCCTCCTGAGACATCCCTTGCACACAAAATTAAACACAGGCTAATGCCCGGTTCCTTCTTAATTTTACAGAGTCTCGCTTTCCTATGACTGCCGTGAGTATAATGTAAAATATAAACAGCATACTCACTGTAATGCCTACCAGTGGGCATTGCTCTGTTGTCTATTATTACTCCGTGCCTGTAGTCGTTGCTCCAGAGAGAAGAGTCCCTGGAAACACTGTTGTAACAAGTGACAACACACCGGTACTAGAACGGGTAATGGATGTTGTTGAATGTGATCTATTTTAGTTTGGAAAATTACATAAACTTGTTACATTGCTCTTCAGAACCAGATGGTGTAGACTTGCATTTTGGCGGCAGCATTCGATTTATTGTTGAAAAAAGACACCTAGGATTGCCAGAGCCATCCTTAATAAGATTGGATAAAAGGATGATCGGGCCGAATTAATAGCATCCTTTATGCTGCCTCCAAGCCTGAAGATGCACAGTTCAGCCAGTGTCCCTCCATCTGATCATTATACCAGGGAGAACAGCGAGTATATGAGACTAGGCATATTTTCTCAGGTGCTAACCTGTCAAGGACATTATGCATAGTGGTGTTGTATGAATCAACCATATCCTCCAGAACAGCAGGTTGCACATCAAGCAAAGGTGTAGATAGAACAGCCGCAAGTACTTGTTGGACAGAGTCCCAAGATTTCTTCCAGTTTATTCCTTCTATCATCCCATCCCAGTATGCTACAATATAATTTATGGATACTAGATCTTTTTGAAAAAGAGATTCAATGTGTTTATTATTGTTTTTAATGCTGTCTAATAAACAGTATTTCCCAGTGAAAGTCTCAGGAGGGTTTAGGGAAAGCTCCAGTAGTTAACTAGGAGCTTTATTTTTTTAAAGTTCTAAAATGGATATATTAAATCCTGATTGGTCAAAACAGGTCACAAGGGGCTGTTGAAAGTACAACATATCATCATGTGTCGCAGGTCTTGTGAGGAAGATTCTGCAGATTAATTTGTGCTGTGCCATGATGAATATGGCCAGTACTATTTTACATTAGCATGTAATGAACAAACCGAGAATTACAAGATTTATAATGAATCAAATAAAGAAAAACTAAGAGGGGAGTGGTGTTATAAATAAGGCTATGATTTGGTCACGGAAATCGTGAAAATTGTGAATTGTGAAATCTTGGAAATGGATGTAAAAAAACTTTCGATTAGGCGTTCCTTTATTTCCTTTAGAAAATGCAGTACGCCATGCACTGAAAATCCAAATCTGCGAGTAGTCTACTGTATCTGTAAATGGTTGTGTCTGCATGCAGCATTTACATGTAGCTATGAAGGTAAGCGAATGAGATAGGAGCAAGCATGTAAAGGTGACAAGCCAAAATGCAAAAAAAAATAATTGTGTATATTTATATACAAATGCATTGGAGAACAGAGGTTTTCTTTACAACATGCTGTTTGTTTCAGAATCGTGGAAAACTCTGGCAAAGCCTGGTTCATACAGTACTTCTGTTGCAGATGAATGCATCGTGTCACAGCCCTTTTGACTGCTAGATGTGCGGAGTTTGTACCTCTGTACAAGATGATTTTAAAAAATCAAAAGCGACATCATCGGTACATCCGTCCTTTCAACTAACAGAGAACCCGAAATGGAGAATTTAAAATATTATTCAGAGAGATGTGCGTATGTGACAGTGAGAGATATTTTAGGTATTTAAAATGACAGGGTTTTTGTTTAGTGAGACAGACTTTATCGATGTGGACAACTGGACTCAATCTAAATGTACAATTTAAAAATGGTTCATATTTTAAAGTGTATAATTCAAATCCACAAACCACATAAAATAAAATAAAAAAACATATAGTTACCAATCCAATATAAATCTGAATCAAGCAGCAACTGAAATTTTGTATTTCACATAGTTTTTTCAAGTTGCAGACCCTTTTACGATTCTCATCTACTGTTTTGACAATTGTGGCGATGAAATAGGTCAAAGTACTGCTGGGAAAAAGAAGATCTAGATCTATAATAAATAATTTTGCCTACCTGCTGAGTTACATTTTTTAAATATTTCAAAATATCCATATTTCTTTTTTTTTTTAAACACTTTTTGTGTATTTGACAACTGTTAAATGTCTATCAATGAAATTACGATAGAATTACATCATGCATACTGTAGGAAAATTGCCAGCAATATTGCTCCTGACAGCTTATTGTTTTACGCTAGGGAATTCAGTGGCAATTGTTGCTAGCAGTTTTTGCCAAGTGTAAACTGGCCCTGACACTATAGTATAGAATAGCTATTTGGCTCAATCAGTTGGACATGATACTGTAAAACATACAACAACAACTGAAAGCCATGACAAGTCTCCTAATCAATTATTAATCATTATTCTCACATGGTGTCAGTTTATTTCTGAGACTTGTGGTGGCTGGGAAGAACTAAATAGTCTCCTAAATAGTTGGCCATCTCCTAAATGCCTAGAGTGACCAAACAAATTGCTTCTGAGTGAACATATGTTTCCAGTATAATGTACTGTTAACATGTATTATCTGTTGAAGTAATGTTCTGGTAATCTTAAAATAGACATCATAAGCTAGTTTAAGAGAAATGGAAACATTATGCTTATTCTCCAGGCTGGTAAAAGAGTAATGTCAAATTGGACCTTCTATAAGCTATCTAAACCTGCATTTCAAATCCAGGTATTTAGCGGGACAAGTTGAGTGATTTAAACAGATGCTGAATACAATAAATATCTAGATTTAACTTGTTCACTTTACAACAATTTCACAGGTGGCCACATGGGAGCAGTATTATGCACCAAGTCCATTAAAAAAAGGATGCAATACAATGGAAGCAACAAATATACACATTTAAATTTGGTAGACCATTTTAACAAAAAATACAGTTTTTTTTCCCACTCACATACATCTGTTATCCCATTTTATAATAGTAAATACACATCAGACACGTCAGTTTATTATTATAAAAATATATCGAGTACTGTTTAGATGTGGGGACACACACATATCTACATAGCATTTCGGGGGGGGGGGGGGTGGTAATCACTCTTATGCACTGGTGAACCCCACAAAGGTTGCATGTATTTGGAGGGCACAGGATGATAACAAAGTATGTTTCTGTTTTTAATGGTAAGGCTCATCTAACACAGACAGTACATATGCAAAAGTAAATATTTATTCCTCATCCAGAAAATTAATTATCACCCCAAATATCTTAGCGGATAAACACATGACCACCGTTGAGTTCAGTTCTGGCTTGCTTTCTATTAGGTCATTGGTATCTTCAGTTGACTATTGGCTGATTAGTGCTTAACAGCCTTATATCAGTACACATCCAGCCTTGCTTCAACAAGAAAGGTAATTTATGAGAAAGTGATTTCAACACAGCAGGCAGTTAGAAAACCACCTGCGTTTATACCCATCCTAAGCATGCCTGCTTAACTTTCAGATCTCTGGATTTTCTAAGAAAATTCATTCTTTTAGGTATATACCGGTATTTACCACTGCAGCACCTACAGTACACATCATGTTGGTAAATGGACAGTGCTTAATGGTTAAGCACAATCCAAATTATGATCTCAAGGCCCAGAGGCAAATGAGTTTGCTGCTGATCCACTGACAAGCTTCATAAATCTTTCTATATAACAAGCTTTTACATGAGGAAGGGTTACAGTAACTTTCTTTTTATTGGTTCAATAAAACACAATTTTGGGTCCCGGACAGGAAGGAACATGCCATCAAGTGATATAATACAGGACAAGATATTCTGTCAATTTTCGTAGCGACTACCTCTCATTCTAAAATTTTACAATAAAGCAATTTCCTTAGATACATTTTATAAACTATAAGCCTTCTCATAAAATACTTTTGTTTATTTTGACAAAGGCCTTTGAACCGGGGACCTCATGGTTACAATCCCTTTTCTTTAACCACTGGACCACACAGCCTCCTATAAAAACAGAAACAGAATCACAGTCTCAATCAAGTCAAATTCCACACGAGTTTAGTGGATGGGACTTTAACCCCATCTATGCTGCCAAACAATAACAAATCAAATCACTAATTTTTAATAAACACAAAATACATTCCAATCTCACAATACTAACATCACCCATTCCCAAACAATACATATCCTTTTAAATAACCCACACACCATTATCTTAAATATATAACACATTTCAACATTAATAAGCCCTGCTTATTATTATTATTATTATTATTATTATTATTATTATTATTATTATTATATTTTAATTAAGTATAAAAACCCTAAATGAACATTTAAAGCTCTTCTGCTCATTTTGTTTGAACTAAGAATCAATTGAAAATCCCCCTTCATTTAGGATATATCCCTGTTTTAGCAATCTAATATGTAAAAATATGTAATGCAGAGTGCAAGGAAAATATGAAACAGATGCAGTTACACAAAGGTGACAGCATATTTTTTGCCTTACTAAAATAAAATAAGTCATGCCATATCATTACAGGGAAAAGGGCCCTTCTGATCCTAATCTATAACAATTTATTGAGGACCCAATTTAGTTGTCAAACAAAGAGCACCCTTATTAGATAATAAGGCCACAATATAAACAGCCCCATCTATCCATTGCTGGGTGTATTGTATACTCTAAACAGTCAAGTAACATCTTGATAAATTACAAAGCTTCATTCAACGATGAAGGCCTGAACAACACCAACATTGAATTAACTTAACAAAGGGTATAGTAGGAATGCTGTGACTGGGTGATACATTTCTCATTCAAGTGCATTTGGCAAAAACAAGTCACAGTCGAGAGTTTGAGAAAATAATATTTTAAGAACAAGCATCCTCTGCTTGTCTCGAATGCAAAGCATGTCATTATCGCACTGGATGTCAATTCCTTAGCATCTGTTCATGACGTGTTCATTTAAAAAAGCACCATTACAATGCCAGGTCGCTGCATCATTTTGTTGAATTGCTGATCAATTAAAATGACAGATTACTAACACTGAACACTAAACACTTTAAGCCATCAACACACAGTAGAAGCTAGAAAATCCTGCTAATGCTTTATTAATACACTTATATAATATCTTACCTAGCTATAAAATCCTAATGAAAAATGTTTAAATGACATGAAGTTGTGGGGTTTGTGATTATTTTTTCCCTGTACCAAGAAGACTTCGCTGCCCTTCCTCTGACATATGGTAACCAGTGGGGTACCACAGGGATCAGTACTAGGTCCCCTGCTCTTCCTAATCTATATTAATGACTTATATTCTGGTATAATAAACAAATGTGTTAAATTTGCAGACAACACAAAAATAGGAGGAGTGGCAAACACTGTTGCAGCAAAATGATATAGACAGCATTCAGAACTGGGCAGACACATGGCAATGACATTTAATAGAGAAAAGCGTAAGGTTCTGCACTCAGGCAATAAAAATGTGCGTTATAAATACCATATGGGAGATAATGAAATCGAAGAAGAAATCTGTGAAAAAGATCTAAGAGTTTATGTTAACTCAGAAATGTCTTCATCTAGACAATGTGGGGAAGCTATAAAAGAAGGCCAACAAAATGCTTGGATATATAAAAAGTGTTGAATTTAAATCAAGGGAAGTAATGTTAAAACTTTACAATGCATTAGTAAGACCTCATCTAGAATATTGTGTTTAGTTCTGGTCACCTCGCTACAAAAAGGATATTGTTGCTCTAGAAAGAGTGCAAAGAAGAGCAATCAGAATTATTCCAGATTTAAAAAGCATGTCATATGCAGTCAGGCTAAGAGAATTGAATCTATTCAGTCTTGAACAAAGAAGACTACGCAGCGATCTGATTCAAGCATTCATAATTCTAAAAGGTATTGACAATGTTGACCCAAGGGACTTTTTCGACCTGAAAAAAGAAACAAGGACCAGGGGTCACAAATGGAGATTAGATAAAGGGGCATTCAGAACAGAAAATAGGAGGCACTTTTTACACAGAGAATTGTGGGAGTCTGGGAACAAATTCACAGTAATGTTGTTAAAGCTGACACCCTGGGATCCTTCAAGAAGCTGCTTGATGAGATTTTAGGATCAATAAGCTACTAACAACCAAACGAGCAAGACAGGCCGAATGGCCTCCTCTCGTTTGTAAACTTTATGTTCTTATGTATATGTTTTTGTTTGGTTTGATTTTCGTGCTCCACAAATCTTACAGCGCCTACCGCTCTCTACACTCCTAACTCACCTCACCTCACCTCTGGGCTGTAAGTGTGGCCGCTAAATAGCCTGATGCACAGGTGACACTCATTGCGACCCTCATTATCATGATTGCAGCTCATTATTTGTGCGTATTGTAATTTGCATTGCTCTTAAGTTTACATAGGCCACGGTGCAAAATAATTTCCTGGCCACTAGGCAATTTGGATTTTGCAGCCACAATTATTTGCACTACGGCTATCCTTACATCAGCCCCAGTGTGCTTTAAAGTTTTAATATTTCCAATAAAACCTACTTTGGAATCTGTGTAGTGTCATTATAAATGGTGTATTTCTTTACATATTGATTTTAAATCACTGTTTAAATCTTTAAGTGTCATTATCGTAACAAGCTGTCATTACCATAACTGCAATGTCATTACCATGACAATAGTTATTTTAGTGAATAAAACTGCAGCAGCATTGGCAGGAGTGAAAGTTATATTAGCAAAGGGTTAAGGGGCTCATATTTTAAAAAAATAAGAGTTTGGTGTACTTTTAATCATTACTAACATATTTCTTAATTAAAAATATCAGCACAAAACCTGATAAAAGCAACAAAATTAAGTTTAACTTTAATTTTATTTATTAATAAATATCAAAATCAAAGTTTATCTTTTGAAAAATGAAATAAATATTTTCAATAATGTGTAATATTATAATGCCTAATTGATTTTATGTATATTTCTCTTTATACAACAGTTTTTAGTTGTGTTACAGTAATGACAGATTTATGTGCTAAAACATTTTTTAACAAAAATATAAAATAATACATTGAAATTTCAGCTTGGCTGAGTTATGTTATATGCAGATAAGCCTTTTTCTTATTTAAGTTTGGTTGTTTCATCAATTTCTCAATTGTTTGGAACCCCAAATCCCTTTTCTGTAATGACCCTGCTATGTGTATGTGGCAAAGTGCCCACCCTGTGTATATTGTATGTTACGTGTTGTGTGTAAATCTTGGTGTATAGGCATTGGTACACGGGATATAAGCGGGTCTGTGTTTCACGTGTATTTAAAAATGTAGATTTGTATTTAGGCACGAGGATGGCAAATCACATCACGTGCATTTAAAGTATTAGTATGTGAACACGGGAAAGTGCACTTTATTTTATTCACGTGCAGTTGTACCGAGATTCCAATTGAATGATTGACTAGCAATCGAGTCTCGGTACAACTGCATAAAAGCAGCATGTTTTCACTCACTCAGGGTTGGGTGTTCGGTGAGTGGAGAACGGGATAGGAGACGGAGGTGATAGTTGAAAAAGTATTAGTGAAAGTATCTGCTCACCGTGTTTGTCTGTATAGTTCGTTTTGTTTGTCTCTTTATTTTGGCTACCAGTGCCGTGTCCTGTGTTTTGTGTTACAACCTCTTTATTTTGCTGTTCTGGTTAATTATTAAATGCTGAGCGCGATCACGCGCTCAGCTCCACCAAACTCCACCTCTCTGTCGTTTATTTCCTGGCTCTGGTCTGACGTCACACACGCCAACTTGTCACACGTGGTGTCATAACCGGGATCTACAGCGCCTCCAGGACTCAGGCCAGAGCAGGAACCGCAATTTGTTGTTTTAAAAAAAAAAAAAAAAAAACACAACAACAAAATAAAAAAATGGGATGGGAGGAAGAAATGCAGCCATGGCGTAATCGCCAGGAGGAGTTGAAGGAAGGAGGGGCTCCATGGTGTGCCTCCTGCATGGAGTATGGGCACCTCCGGGAAGGTTGCCCCTATGAAGACCCTCTCTTTTTGAAGGCCCTCGATCAGGGAAAGGTGGAGGATGCGGAGGAGTGGCTTCGCTTAAAGGCCACGAGACCAGTCCACCGCCAGGAGCTGCCTCTGCCTCTTCCGACCGCAGTTTCTGGTTTAAGAACAAAAAAAATAAATAATAATAAAGAAATGGAAGGCTGGAGCTGGAGAGATGGCTGCCAGGATCTGAAGGTCCTCCTCGGTGGTCTAGAGGACCAAGGCTGGTGCCTTGCATGTGGGGAGTTCGGGCACCCGGTGGTGCGCTGCCCCTACCAAGAGGGAGAGGAGGAACTGGCCCAGGAGAGGAAGGTGAGGAGGCAGAGAAGGGGAAAGGGGAAGAGGAAGGCAGAGTGTCCACCGCCCAAGTCTCCACCAGCAGAGGAAGAATGCCTGCTGGTTTTGCCTCCACAGCCCAAGTGGGAGGAGCCCGAACGTCCTACGCCTGAGTGGGAGGAGCCCGAACGTCCTACGCCTGAGTGGGAGGAGCCTGAACGTCCTACGCCTGAATGGGAGGAGCCCGAACGTCCTATGCCTGAATGGGAGGAGTCGGTGCGTCCACAGTCCAAAAGGGAGGAGTCGGTGCGTCCACAGCCCAAGAGGGAGGAGTCGGTGCGTCCACGGCCCAAAAAGGGGAAGGTAGAGCGTCCACAGCCCCAGTCTCCACCAGCAGAGGGTGAATTCCTGCTGGTTCCACCTCCATTGCCATGGGAGGACTGCTTGCAGCTCCCACCTCCACCAGCAGAGGGTGAAGTCCTGCTGGTCCCGCCTTCGCCACCTCCATCGGCAGGAGCAGAGCAGCAGGAGCTGTCTCTGCCTCCGCCACCTCCACCGCCAGGAGCAGAGCAGCAGGAGCTGCCTCTGCCTCCTCCACCAGCAGAGGGTGAATGCCTGCTGGGTCCCTGTCCATCAGCAGAGGGTGATTGCCTGCTGGGTCCCTGTCCACCAGCAGAGGGTGAATGCCTGCTGGGTCCCTGTCCACCAGCAGAGGGTAAATGCCTGCTGGGTCCCTGTCCAACAGCAGAGGGTGAATGCCTGCTGGGTCCCTGTCCACCAGCAGAGGGTGAAGGCCTGCTGGGTCCCCCACCAGCAGAGGGAGAATGCCTGCTGGTCTCCCCTTCCGAGGCAGAGCCGCACCAGTCCCCTGCAAGAGAGGGAGGGCCGCACCAGTCCCCTGAAACAAGGGTAGACTACACGCCGCTCCCACCTCCGCCGCCAGGAGACTACGCGCCGCTCCCACCTCCACTGGCAGGAGCAGAGCAGCAGGAGCTGCCTCTGTCTCCGCCACCTCCACCGGCAGGAGCAGAGCAGCAGGAGCTGCCTCTGCCTCCGCCACCTTCACTGGCAGGAGCAGAGCAGCAGGAGCTGCCTCTGCCTCCGCCACCTCCATCGGCAGGAGCAGAGCAGCAGGAGCTGCCTCTGCCTCCGCCAACCCCACCAGCAGAGGATGAATGCCTGCTGGTAACACTTCCCCAACCAGCAGAGGTAACACTTCCCCAACCAGCAGAGGATGAATGCCTGCTGGTATCACTTCCCCCACCGTCACGAGGAGAGGAGCAGGAGCTGCCTCTCCCTTCACCAGAAAAACCAGGACTAGATGCTGGCGGTCCTCAGCAGCCCTTGCATAGGCTGCTGAGGAAAGCATGGGGAAGAACCGCCCGGCCGCAGTGGCCGAGAAGAGGGCCAAAACACGCACCCCAGCTTGTCCTGACTGCCTGCCTCGCTTCGCCCAAGGATGCCTGCCTCGCTTCGCCCAAGGATGCCTGCCTTGCATCGCCTGGGGTTGCCAGCCGCTCCGCATCGCCTGGGGTTGCCAGCCATTCCGCATCGCCTGGGGTTGCCAGACGCTCCGCATCGCCTGGGGCTGCCTGTCGCTCCGCATCGCCTGGGGCTGCCTTTTGCTCCACACAGGGTACAGGGTACGAGGGAGAAGTGGAGCTCCCGCTGCCGCCTCTATGGCCAGGGGCTCCCCTCCCGAGTTTGCCTCCCGAGGGTCGCTGCTGCTGCCGTCGCCTCCCGAGGGTCGCTGCTGCTGCCGTCGCCTCCCGAGGGTCCGCTGCTGCTGCCGTCGCCTCCCGAGGGTCCGCTGCTGCTGCCGTCGCCTGGGGTCGTCGAGGGTCCTGCTCGCCTGGGGTCGCTACACTGTGGCCAGAACCCCATGAAGGGGAGCTGCCGGCCATGAAGAAAGGGGAGGTCAGGAGACCAGCTCCCCAGCCGCATTTCCGTGGCAGGAAACACGGTGGCCAGAGCCCCACGGAGGGAGCTAGCGGCCACGAAGGAGGGGAGGTCAGGAGACCCGCTCCCCTCACAGCAGTTTTGCTGTCGGAGATCGTGTGGTCGGAGCCCCACGGAGGGGAAATGCCGGTCATGAAGGGGGAGGTCAGGAGACCAGCTTTGCGGCAGGATAGTGTGTGGCGGGAGCCCGGAAGAGGAGCTGATAGCCACGAAGAAGTGGGGAGTGGAGGACATTCCACCATGGCCACCCCAGAAACACCTTGCTTCTCCCTCTTCCGGGACTTTAAGACTGAGGGGGAGGTGGCCATTGAG
Source organism: Acipenser oxyrinchus oxyrinchus (assembly GCA_030684275.1). Taxonomy (NCBI): domain Eukaryota; kingdom Metazoa; phylum Chordata; class Actinopteri; order Acipenseriformes; family Acipenseridae; genus Acipenser; species Acipenser oxyrinchus. The sequence continues at coordinate 28,353,841 of CM060254.1, forward strand.
GCTATGTGTGCTTTGCACAAGGGGGGGTATATGTGGCAAAGTGCCCCCCCTGTGTATATTGTATGTTACGTGTTGTGTGTAAATCTTGGTGTATAGGCATTGGTACACGGGATATAAGCGGGTCTGTGTTTCACGTGTATTTAAAAATGTAGATTTGTATTTAGGCACGAGGATGGCACAAATCACATCACGGCATTTAAAGTATTAGTATGTGAACACGGGAAAGTGCACTTTAATTTATTCACGTGCAGTTGTACCGAGATTCCAATTGAATGATTGACTAGCAATCGAGTCTCGGTACAACTGCATAAAAGCAGCATGTTTTCACTCACTCGGCTCACTCGGGGTTGTGTGTTCGGTGAGTGGAGAACGGGATAGGAGACGGAGGTAATTGTGATAAGTGTAAGGAAAATAGAAGCTCACCGTGTTTGTCTGTGTAGTCCGTTTTGCTTGTCTGTTTATTTTGGCTACCAGTGCCGTGTCCTGTGTTTTGTGTTACAACCTTTATTTTGCTGTTCTGGTTAATTATTAAATGCTGAGCGCGATCATGCGCTCAGCTCCACCAAACTCCACCTCTCTGTCGTTTATTTCCTGGCTCTGGTCTGACGTCACACACGCCAACTTGTCACAGTGTACTGTAAAAAAAAACAACGTAATTTTACGGTAATTGTCTGGCAGCCGAGCTGCACAGTGAATAACTGTAAAATAATAATCCGAACTGTAAACTGAATTACGGTTTCATTTGTAAAATAAATGGTTATTGTCATTGAAACACTACAGTTTACAACCGTAAATGTACTGTAAAAAAAACGTAATAAATATAATTCTCCGTGATTCTACTGCAAAACTTCGTAAAATTTGCTTTAAAAAACATTAATATAACATTACCTCACCCTAGTTTTACATACTTGTACTGTTAATTAATTGAGAAAAAACTGTAAAATAAATGTTTTTACCCTTTCATTTTACTTCAATCTTCATTAATAAATAGGTTATACACTTTAAATTAGCAGTTTAGTACTGTGGAATGATGGTTTATACATGTTATAATTAATGTTAAATGTAGTTATTAAATAAGTTGCATACTTTTATTTAGCAGTTTACTACTGTGGAATGATGGTTTATATATGTTATAATTAATGTTATGTTTAGTCATTTTACTATGGAATACATTCATTTTCAGGTTATAGTGTCTGTACGATTTGTAAAAGCTCAAATATGTGCTTAATTATAAGTTAATTTACACTAAGTGTTAAACAGCAGAAAATAAATAATGAAAAAAAACATTAACAAGTATTCCTTAAGCTTTCAGAATTTTATTACAACTTTTCATTGAGCATTTTACTTAGCAAATACAAAATATACATATTCATTAGGCAAGATAGCTTCTGTGTCATGGAGCCCCTATACAACCTTTTGAAAATGCAGGAATTGACAAAAAATGCTCAATCACTCCTCAAGCTGAGTTATTATTTTAAATGTTAACATACCAGCTGCTAGGATACCAAACAATGGTAAGCCTAGTACACAGTAAAACAATAAAACCATATTAAATATACTAAAACTGGCTACCGAACTGTGCCCTCACTTTCTCTTAGCATATTTCTACAGACAAATCAACTATTAACAGATACCAAGTGTTTTCCGCAATAATATTGATCCAGGCCTTGTTGGACTCTGACAGTTCTCACAAACAAGTCCATGGTTCTTTCACAGCCGTAATAATGGAGTCAGTAGCACAACAGATGTTTTTGTTTTTAAATAGTGTTCAAATTGCTATTTTTTGATTGAGCAGGGTGGGACCTGATCAAAAAAACAACAAAAAAAAAAAAAACCTGCGACGACCCGCCAATCACACTTTACAAAACAGAATGTTATTGCTTTTTGTTGTTTTTGTAAATATCCAATTTCTCCTACTCGTAAAACCAAAAAGCGGTAACATTCCGTTCTGTAAAGTGTGATTGGTGGGTCGTCAAAGTTTTGATCAGGTCCCGGCCTAGGAGTCAAATGTGGAGAAGCTGCTTTGGCTGAAGTTGACATGCTGGTGACTGAAAACCTGTATAAAAAGAGAAAAAAAAAAAATGAAACAGGCTTGGATTAAAAAAAAAAAAAAAAAAATTTTTTATATATTATATATATAAAAATTTTTTCTAAATAACCGGCAATTTTTGTTCTCCCTCTTTTCACCCTAATATGGAATTGCCAATTCAACTACTCCGTGCCACTCATGAGGGATGAGACAAAGCATGTGTCCTCCGTTACATACGTCAAAGCCATATCTATTTTTCGCACAGCAAGCCCAGAGCTGCCACAGCCCAACTAACACTTTGATCGAAGGATTCAATGTAGCTGGAAACTGCTAACACCCTGAACCTACAGGAGTTGCTCGAGCTCTGTGAATTGAGGGAGCCCTAGTTGATTCAAACCCTCCCTACCCCAACGATGCTCTGCCAATTGTGTGCCACCCCCACTGCAAACTCTCTGCCATGTTGGACAATGGCACAGGAGACCACCTCGCTCTCTCCTATCCTGCACTCAAGGTTGAGGCCTTTACCAGATATGCCACTCAGGAGCCCATATTTCAGAGTGCTTATATGATCTATAAATAAGATATACCTAGCATTACAGCTTACTGCAAGATTACTTACCTTTGACATAACAATTGCATTTTATTCTCTCCATTCAAAATCAGCAATTGCAGAAATGAGGGAAAGAACTCTTGGATTCACAGCATATTGTCTCTTAAGTGGCTTCTGTTCGACCTTCGTCCCTTTGTCTGGATTTATTTTGAAGATACATCTATTAGAAAGGAAAAAAAAATGCAAACATTTTATATATTCTTAAAGGGTAACAAAGGGGTTTTTATTTGTGTGTGTGTGTTACATGTTCCCATGTGTTGCTACAGCTGTTTAGGTAAGGTGTGTGTATTATCTTAACATCTCAAACACTTTTTTACACTTCTAAATTGCAGCGTTCTCTTTTTCGTTTCCAAGATGGCTTTGTATGGCCTTGCATGTATTTTTCAGAAATACATTTCCCATCATCCTCCTGCTCACATATGTGAATGAGATGGATTTACCAGTGATTGGAAGGATGATGTGGAAATGCAGTTCTGAAAATTACATGCAAGTCCATGCAAAGACATCTTGGAAACAGAACAAGAGAACAATTGAAGCAACATATGGGAACATTCGTTACCTTTTAAACACCCATAACAAAGATAAAACATGGGCATAGTATTTACAATGAATACCTTAATCTATATATTTTTTTTATTTTACACATGCTTAAAATGCTCTTTGAAGTGTCAACTGTGGGTAATTTAACATTCAAATACAAAATATGAAAATTACCATTGTATTAGACTGATCATTACTGGGGTCACAAATGTTTGAGAAGTTTAAATGGCTCCACTATAAACAGGTTAAAGCGAAAACAAGGTACATATCCATGTGTTATATACTGTAGCTTTGAAGGAATTCAAGTGTTGCTCCCAACTCTGACGGGTAATGGATGTTCAAGCAGTAGTAGGATGCAAACATCATAAGCAAAGCTTCCACAAAGTTGGTTAGTTGTTCTGTAACGACAACTTTATCAATGCTCAGCATTAAGCGGGATGCAGTCAGAAGGGAATCTCCTGCAGCAGGAAAAATAAAAATAAAATTCAAGATGTTTGTTAAATTGACTTCATTATTTTCATTCTGAAGACAAACATTTTCAAACATACGTACATAAAAACACTCAAACCCGCTACAATTAATCATATAATTTACAGAACGCCTTAGGGCTGCTGAATTTTCATATTAAATCATTCCTTAGCAGTTTACATAATGCTCCAGGTAATTCTAGCAAGAGAGTTGTGTACAAAACATTTACGTATTTAAAGAATCTGGATATGATTTTTGGACTCAAACTAAGTTATTTAGTACGCGAGAAGAAACATTATAAAATTAAAAAAACACGCAAAACTGCTCATGAACCTTACACAATTATTTAAAATGGAATTTGGATGTAATCAGATTGTTCACAAAGCATTTCTCTTCAGTCGTTTCTCTGGGATACTAAAAATGCTAATTAAATTCAGATTATACTTCGTCCCCTTATTCCTCAGCCAAAAGTAAATAAAATAAAACTATTCAGCATATGTCAAACAAATGCATGGATTACCAAAACACATACCACAGAAAATAATGCAAGGTGATGCAGGTAGATCAGATGTTGGCACTTCAGAAGGTAAGCAAGTGTCATCCACCGGGAAAAACATTTGCTTGTCGTCTTCACCAAAGTAAGTAAGCAGCAGCAAAACTAACCCTGGCATCTGAGGTAATTTAGACTTTGTGTCCTTCTTTGCAACTTCGATCTGTGCCAAAACTCTTGCAGTTTCTTTGTTTCTCATTGTTGAGAGTGTCCATGTAGGCCAGAATTCTGTGTGATTTGTTTTTTACGGTCTCAAAAAATTTCCCTTCTAATTGTACACCTGTAAGTGCCCTGAAGTGTGCTTGTAATCCTGGCATTTCAAACAGAAATGGCCACTCCCTCCTTATTTTTTCAGTTTCCATACCTCGGATGATGTCTTTTCTCTGAGTGTAGTACGTTGCCATCATTTTTTTGGTGATGATCTGTGTATCCCAGTTTCTTTCTCTGAACATGGTTTTCATTTCTTCTTGTTGCTGTTTTTGACTTGCAAGTGTCTCTGTGATTGGCAGGTGCTCGGGATCCCAGTTTATGCAACCGTAAGTGTCTTGAGGTAAAGCTCGTTCCTTTGCAGGAACTTCTTCCGTGTCGCTCCCACTACTGTGTTGAAACTGTCTTTTGAGGGTAGAAAACTGTGTACGCTTCACATTATCTGCTCTGCAGCTGTTTTACCAAGGAGTCATATCCACTTCCAACGATGTGGCCTTCAATAACATCCTGCAAAGATTTAGGATATTTTGCCACAATTCTTCTTGCTATATCTGTAAGATGTTTCTTTGAAGGCCTCTTGCAGACCCCTGTGACTTCATTAATAATGAGTCGTATCATTTCTATGCGTTGCTTTGGCGATGGCCTTTCTTGCCTTTCTAACTTGTAAAGGAGGTCAGTAGGGAGTTTTTCCCATGGTATCTCAAACCGAAGGAACCAGTCAGCTTCCAAAGGTGAAAGTGATTCATCCAACTCGATACAACTCTGTGTAAAAGAGCACCCTGGGCTGGAGACTGTTGAGGTCTCTGTTCTGGATGAGCACAGACTGCTGGAAATAGTGGTTTCACCTTCAGAATTACAGAAAAAACATGAAGTTATTATTTCATTTTTTTTTGTTTTTGTTTCCCCCCCCCCACATTCCAGATTTTTTTAAACTTACAAAATTATCTTAGAGGTTTTGTAATTGGTTAAGTTCGTCCGTAATACACAATTAGTTAATTTTAACCGGCCTTTTATTAAATAAATGAGCAATAAGCAATGTATGTACATCCAAACAGTAAACATTTCTGTCATTTGTTAAAGGATTATGTGATGTAATTGCCACATTATTTTCTCTCATTCAACAACTCTAAATAAAAGTACACACAAAGATAGGCAAGAAACAAAATACAGGGTTTTATATATATATATATATATATTTATATATATATATATATATATATATATATATATATATATATATATATATATATAAATAAATAAATAAAAAGGTTTACTGCCAATTAAGCACTTGAAGACAATTGACTGAACTGTAATATACTCACATGTGACTGTAAAGCTTGCTAGGAGTTTTCGAACTTCTATTGGCTTGAGGACCATCAGGAGATCATCATCTTTTACAAATCTGAAATCATCCAGGGTTTCTACACCCAGGTTTTTGAGTGTGTCCAAAACAGAATTCAGCACACAGGTGGTAAGGTTTGGCAACACAGAACTAATGTGGGAGATTAAAATAGAATCCCCAGTGCTTTCCTGTTCCATCTGTCAATTAAAATAAAATACAGAAATATATATATTCATATGTAAGTGTGTGTGCGGTATATTACCGTCTGCATTGAAAAATATCTATTCTGTAATAAGTAAACATATTAGCTTTCTACATTTTACAGTATCATTTTCTACTAATTTATATTTCAAGTGTTTGGTTATGCCATTTAGTGGGTGCCTCCCTGACACTTAAAGCCACAGATATTAAAACTTTTCATGCAAACATAAAACAGCAGGTAACAAATGTTTTGCGTTTTTCCATCAATATACATCTAACTAGCATATACTAATTTAAAAAAAAAAAAAGATTAAAATGGCAATATAATAAATGGCACTAAGTTTTGTTCTTAACCAAGATCAAAAATAGAAATTGAATAAAGCACCACTAGGAATATTAAAAAAACAAAAACAAAAAAAAAAAAAAAAAAAACCACAACACATTCTGAATTGGACACAGCCAAATTAAAATAGGTGTAAGGTTCCCAACAAGGGTTGAAAGGTGCTTTATGCAACACTATGCTTCAAAGATTACTTTCCTCCCACGTGTTATAAGCAGGTAATGCATAAAAATCAGGAAGATGTTCAGCATTTATACACTGTATGCACCTGCTTGCAGTTTCTAAGGCATACACACCCAACTGTGGTAAAAATGAAGAATCGTGAAGGGCTACAAGAAAGAATACTAGGTTGTTTCCCTGGATTAACACAAATTCAATTTCTCCGAAGACTAATGAACTCTCATTTTGACCAGCAAATAAGAGGCCTTTTCTATAAACAGTCCCCTTAAATTGAATCTCTGTAGACATAATAACATCCATCTCACTCAAGTCGCAGGCTCTCAGGGCGTCACGTACTGCGTCAAGGTATAACTGTATATGGAATGGAGAACCATCCTTAACTTACAAAAAGGGTGCAAAGAAGGAACCTGAATTAAGATATGCTTGCAGAAGCTGATGGCTTTCAGCAAGTGTTTGACACACGTTTAAAGTTCTGAAAGCGACGTACACATCTCTTAAAATAAGAGTGCTTGCTCTCAAACCTCATTGACCACAATCGGATAAGAGGATCGAATTTAAGAATTAAAGCAGGATAGTGTCGGACGTAGTGATGCTTTGGTTTCAAATTCTGAACAGGAAACAGTTCCCTTCTTGTGTCCAGATACTCCTGGATAAGGATATCAAGGAAAGTTACTTGAGCCACAGAAATCTTTGGAGCACAAACTAACTCAACAATTTCTTTAAGCTGCATTGTAAGCTGCCACACATTGTCTTGATCATCAGATATTTTGTCACCCATGATGATTGGCAAAAGTCTAAGAAGACACCAGTTTTGTGCTGCTTGACCACCAATCTGATCACCCTTTGTACTAACCTCACAAGGTTTTGTGTTGGCAACAGATTCCAGATAACGGAACTGTGAAATCCTCCTATTTAGTTGCGGATAAGAGAACCATTTCCTTTGCTTGATGAAGTACTTTAAGTACAGAGCCAGATCATAGGAAACAACACCCTCGAATAGATCATGACCCAAGCAAGGGGGTAACCCTGGCTGACAAACATGAAAATATTTCAGTGAATTGAACACAGAGTTCAATTTGACTCCTTCAGTTTCACAGACATAACTATCTTGCATATGTTTCACTGCCTGTTTGTAACTTTCAATGGTATGTACAGCACCAACCTCACTGAGATTGTCCTTAACTCTCTTTATAAGGCAGCATCTGCAGAAGTACTGACTAGTGCTTAAGTTTTCTGTAAAACCGCCAATGCAGTGGGATCCCAAATTGTCACCTACAATACAGAACAGTGTTGCCTTGAAAACATGTTCAGAGGAGATTACCAGGCCATTTACTTCTAAATCTCTCAAATCAGAAAGCATTTTGGAGAAAACGATGTCATGTCCAAGGTATTTTAAATCTCTCATTCCACAAGAGTACCAGTTGCATTTGATCAATGTTTGACCGAAAGTGAGGGTCAAAATTTGCCAAAGTCAAGTACACGCCTAGTATTTCGTGCTTTTTCCTTGCAGATCCCAATGGGTTAACTACCTCAAATGCATCTTGGTACAAAATCAGCTTCAGTGTTAAGTCCGACTCCTGAAAAAGTACATTTGATTTAAAAACAGATCCATCATATATGTCACACAAAACATTACGTGCTGTCATCGTTTGTAGACTTGACACACTCTTGTAATACAGCAGGGTTTTTAAGCAAAGTCTGTAAAGTCTCTTTCAAGGGAATGTACTGTGCATACTTGGCCTTTCTGTTGTCATCTGTTCCTAAATACACACGTTGTGGATGTACATAGTTAAAGTGCTTGTGGAAATATCGCTGTCTGGCATGTGTTGTAGAAAGAGCAGCACTGCATGTTGCATGTAAATCATATTTCTTGAGTTTCCTTACAACCCCACAAATATCCGACTCCGATAATGAAGTGTCATTTCTTAGGGTTAACTCTAGATGCTTCTGAACGTGTAACTGTCCAAATTCATTTAAATGATTCATCTCCTCTACAATCATCTGAACAGTAGATGATGTAATAAGATATTTGGCCTGTAGTTTCATATAGAACATACAAAGATTTCTAAGGTACAAGTCTGTAACATTGTCTGGTAACTCAACAGCCAAGCTATCATCAACACAATGATCTGTTGCGTCATTTTCACTGGTCACACTTAAGGGGTTTTGGTGTGAGGGATTGAAAACCCATGCTGGGGATACTTGTTCTAAAGACCAATTCCTGTGCTGTCTAGAAATGTGTGCACTGAAGGATGACTTAACTTTAAAAGTTCTGTTGCAACCACTGAAAGGGCAATTTACTTTCTGACCTTCTGTCATGTGCGTTCTGAGAAGTGCAAGGAGATCTTTTAGATCTTTACATTGTTTCTCACATAAAACACATTCTCACATTTAAATGAACCCAATACACTCTTTACCTGTGGACTGGGAGAGTACTCTGTATGGTTGCGGTAAATGTGGCTTTTGAATGCATTGTATGTAACGAAATCACGTGTACAACCAATGATACCACAACAAAAGGAAGGATGTGCTTCATTTTTATGAAACCTATAATGATCTACATAACTTTTCAATGTCTTCAAATGTACAGTATGTGACAATACTTCCATGTAAACATGTTAGACTAAATTTAGCACACAATACAAATATAATGAAATGTGCAGTTAAACCACATGTCACCAATTTTCTACCAGGCTTTATAACAGAAATTACAAAATACACCCCATAATCCTATTTAATTAAAGCACTATGGCGTAACACAACACTATCATACTCAAGTCTTACTTGTACAAATGCCGTAGGCGTGGACTCTTTGAATGTTCGAATAATTACCTCCATAAGAGTTTAAGAATTCCTAATATGCCCACAAAATGGAGCACATCCCGCGAGAGAAAATGGCGTTGGCTGAACAAGATTATCAAAGTACTACATCTATAACGCTGCCGCGAATCCCCAGGAACATTTTGTAGAGTAATAATAGTTATACTTTAAAATATTTTCTTCTTTACTATTTATTGTTCACCCACATTACAATGACATGGCAATATATACTTAGCTAAGCTTGACCACTTTAAATTCTAAAAATAATTTCCCTAAAATTCAGATTTTTTTTTTTTTTTTTTTTTTAATATGCAAGAATTCCTAACATGCCCTACACAGTAGTATTTTTTTCTTCATTGGGTAAAAATTAAATACTGTAAGTCCAGAAATATCGTGGCCAAAATATTTGGTGAATTACACAAGATGACCTGTTATCCTGAAAGCATTTACAATAGTATTATTTGCGCCAAAAATGTTTCATATGTCAAATTCGCATAATAAAAGGCTAGAAAATATTCCTGGACTTACAGTATTATTCGTACATTAAAATTTTGTACACAAGAAAAATAAAAATGTGCAGTTAAGTCTTACTTCCACACATCCCGCTTGTTAGTCAGTCTTTCACACTTACATTAATGTAGATACAACAAATAAAATTGCTTAGGACTGTGCTTAGTACTAGTCTGGCAAAGGGAGCACATGCTCCGCTTTGTAGAGGGATACAGTTTAAAATATTTCTCTCTCTTAAAGTGTTCAACTAATACAACAAATATATATATATATATATATATATATATATATATATATATATATATATATCACACACAACACGTCTAAGCATGGACACTGTCTTTAGTATAAAATGTGTGAATGTTATCCCTAAATCTCCCACTATTTTTAATTCATATTTCCTGACATGCTCTAATTAAAATACAGACTTTTTTTCATTTGGGTACAATTAAAATATCACTCATACAACATTTTGTGTTGCCAAACACAAACTCACCTTTCAAGTTTTACTGTCGAGCAGAGTTTTGCATCGGTAAAAATAAAATGGCTTCTCGCAAACGTTGTTTCTCCTTCACACGAGGTAATGTCCAGGACATTTCGTCATCCAGGCTTGATAGTATCGCGAGATTTTAGAAAGCCGAAGTCTTTTTAAAAACGTAAGTTAACATTTATATTTACAATGAATAATTCAGGTACAATTAATATTAAAAATGAATGAATGAATCATCAATATGACATTTAAAAAAAAAAAAAAAAGTTTGCTGATAACAGGGTGGTGGTGAACAGAGCTTCGTCAGCTCGTCGGCTTTGTCAGAGAGGCTGTGCAGCAGTGCTGGCTTGTTGTCAATGCAGCGCTTTTCCAATCGATATAAAATGACCACAGCGACCACAAACCATATTTGAGAGAAGGGTTTAAATGAGGGGTGTCAAACTCAGTTTTCATTTCACACAAGTCCTCAATTACTTAATTGATCTAATTCATTCGATTTAACATATATATATATATATATATATATATATATATATATATATATATATATATATATATATATATATATATATATATATATATATATTTTAATTGCGAGATATTTTAAAATTGATGGTTTAAATGTGCATTTGATTCAAGGTACAGTTGCTGAGCCTCATATACTAGTTTGGGGCCTGAATAGGTGTTAAATGTATCTCGCTAATTAAATAATTAATCCAATTAAGTCATTGAGGACTTGGGTGGAACGAAAAGCGTAGGCTACACACGGCCCTCCGGGAATTGAGTTGGAAATGTGCAGCTTTTCTAGTTTATTTCCAATCATTGAAATTAAGTAGGCCTATTATTTTAGGAAGAAAACTATAGCACAACTCATTTTAACAAATCTGAACGACATTAAAAAGTAAACACTTTTAGCTTTTTTTCATTATTTAATTCAACTAAGATAAGCCTGTTAAATAATTAATTTAGCAGTAATTTACAGTTTTTTAAATAATAGTTACATACATTAACATTAAAGTTTGTGTCGTAATAAATACAGCTTCTGCTGTTTTTTAAAATTTATCTTCTTTAATTTAACGGAATTTATCATTTTGTAAGCAAATTACATACATGTTTTTCAGTGTATATTTCTGTAAAATTAATTAATATATATTTTTTAAAAGTATTTTGCAGTAATATTGAAAGGTTTTGCATTTAATTAAAAAAACTGAAAAATGTATGTAAAAATTAAGGTTAATTCCACCTAAAAATACGGCATTTTTTTACAGTGTAGGTACATTTCTTAACAAGATATCAAAACTTATACTAAATGAATCCGACCTTTAGCATGAATCATAAGATAAGCATGCTTCAGCACCCACTAGAATACTTAACTTGCTTTTCTGACAACATAATAGACTATTGACTTGTGCTGCAGTTGACATTTGGGATTAAGAATCACTTGCCTGGTGCTAACAATTATTCTGCTCAGAAAGAAACAAAGTTCATTTGTCCCCTGTAGCTAGTTTCTAGTCTCATATTTTAAGGTTATTGGATTGAGGAAATGTCAAAATAGTAAACAAAATCTCAGGAATTATCTGATTTACAAAATGTGTGATAGGGTGCAGAATTCAGATAATTTAAAGAACAGAAAAACTGGAAAGAAAGTCAACTTTCTGTCATTCCTTTCAAGAGTGTGTTTGTGGAATAGAGTGACCAGTGACCTTGCCTGGAGTGCCACTGTTATAGCAAAAATTAGAAATTAAACTCAAATTGCAATTCATCAGGTTATCTGATTGAATCCATTAAACGTCAGATTGTTACACAAACACACTGAAAACAATAGCTTCTTGAAACATTTGTTTACATCAACATAGTCCTTTAGCAGAAAATATATATATATATATATATATATATATATATATATATATATATATATATATATATATATATATATACTGTATGTGCAACCATTTTTCCTCCAATCCGCGGTTGCCACATCACTTCCCATCTGGGGCGATGACTTGGTGTACCTGGTTTCTTAGATTGGCTATCCAATGTGTCAATCATTCTGGGGCTGTGTAAAGCATTGCAAAAGGAAGCGGCAGGGGTGGGGCTTTGCTCCAAACATATATGCTATGGTTTGACTGTGGCGCTAAGCTGTAAGATTGCACTGTGTCTAGGACTTGATCTTTACATTTAGGGACTGTCCTGTCCAATTTGGGATGGATGGTCATGCTTGGTACATCCTTCCCCTATGTATATTTGTTATTTTTGAAATGTATTTTGTGTTATTATTATAATTATTTATTAGCAGACGCCCTTATCCAGGGCAACTTACAATTGTTACACGATATCACATTATTTTTACATACAATTACCCTTTTATACAATTGGATTTTTTACTGGAGCAATCTAGGTAAAGTACCTTGCTCAAGGGTACAGCAGCAGTGTCCCCCACTGGGGGGGTGAACCCACGATCCTCCGGTCAAGAGTCCAGAGCCCTAACCACTACTCCACACTGCTCACTGTGTTAAAACGCTGTTTATTATTATTATTGTTAATTTGGGTTTTGGGTTGGCAGGGAAGCAGAGACACATCTTCCCTGCCAGCAATAACGTGTAGAATGTGCCTGAACACGGTTGAATGATTGACAAGCAATCAAGCTCAGGCACAGCTGCATTAAAGAGGCACGAACCTTGCAGATAGAGTGGATATTTGTCTCAGAGATTTCAAAAAGCTCAAGTTGATTTTTAATCAGCATATGTATGACTTTATTGCTCATTATGCAATTCCATCTCTGCATTTTCTTGAGCTCTGTTAGTCTGATTAATATAAAGCAAGCTGGTAGAATTGCAGCAATATTACACTCTTCTCCATTTGGTGCTACAGTAGTATTCAAATTCATGCCTGCCACTGAGCTGAGTGACTTAGCGGTATTTGTTTGAAGTCAGTCTCACTGTGGAAGCGACAAATAAAATCCAGGAAAGCCTGAAAAAAAAGTTGCGTTCACTGCAGGGTGCATCTAATGTACTTGAGACAACAATCTCACTCACTAGTATAAGTGATGTATGTAGAATTCATGGTACATAGCCTTCAAAACCACTTTACAAAAGACACATTAATCAGTGTGCCATTTTATACATTAATAGAATCTTTAGGGGACTGCTTAAGGCTGCTCACAACAGACAGACCATGACAAAGAGATGCTTTATTTACATATTTTCCAGATGTGAGTAATCCATTGCTTTTTATATATAGTATTCAGTATTACTAACAAGCAGTTGTTTTGTTACATGGAGTTAATGGATTGTAATACGTAAAGTAATTGTAATAGGCCTAATAATAATAAATAATAATAATTGTATTAAAAAATAATATTCAACACAAACTATACTGCAAATGAACAGGCAATATAGCCTATAACCTATATCAGAAGACTAAAAAAAGAAAAAATGTCATGGTGTCACAAGGGAATTCAGTGATAGTTTCTAAAGAAAACGGCAGGCATTTTTATTAAAGTGCATGAGTTTATTTGATTTGTCCAATCCTTGTTCTTAAAAAGCTCCACATTGGGTTTGTGTTTGTATGTGCAGGAGTGGGTATGCAGCGCTTCGAGCTTGGAACGACGAGTAAGAGAGAGTGAAACGGATCAGTAAATGCAGCATCCCAACTAAGTATTGGGCTGTGTGGTCCAGTGGTTAAAGAAATGGGTTTGTAACCAGGAGGTCCCCGGTTCAAATCCCACCTCAGTCACTGACTCATTTTGTGACCTTGAGCAAGTCACTTAACCTCCTTGTGCTCCGTCTTTCGGGTGAGACGTAATTGTAAGTGACTCTGCAGCTGATGCATAGTTCACACACCCTAGTCTCTGTAAGTCGCCTTGGATAAAGGCGTCTGCTAAATAAACAAATAACAAATAATAATAATAATAATATGCACTGTTGAATAATGAACATGAGCAGCTTGAGTGTTTTTAGCCTGGCGTTAGCTGACAGGATTTTAGGAAGTGAAACAGAATAGGCTATACTGTGGTGCTGGTTTCTCTCCCTGTCTGTGTTCCCTCCCCTGCACTGACAGTGTGTGTGTGTGTGTGTTGGAAAGGTAACCAGACAAACAAGTAGCTAATGCGCGCCGTAATTCTGAATGTGCGCGACAACACGTGAATTAATTTCTCTTGTTAAATGTTTTTATCTTCATGGCAAAGCATGAAGCTCTCCTCATGATATTCAGAGTCGTTCTTTTCCTACTTAAGAAGCAGACACGGACATTTAAATATCCCCTCCCCTAAATGACTAAGAATTAAGTAATTTGCATTGGTACGGACGATTTTTTTTCCTAAATCAGAACTGCATAGCAACACATTTCCTGAAAAGTACAGCAAACACGCTGTGAGGAAAACAGTAATGACTTGTGCATGTAAACGCTTCCAATGACAATTTATTTCTGAAGCATGGTTTTGTTTTTGTTTGGTTCCAGTTTAATGTTCCTGCATAATAGAATGAGGGTGTGCACAAAGCCAGACCCTTATCCTTAAATAATATAGAAGTTCTTTGGTATTCATAAATCATCATCTTTTTGAACATGAACAATGATTGTGGCAGAAAATAACTTGTTTCATAAACTCAATACCTGAAGCACCTTCAAAATCATTTTCATCCCCCAAATTATCCTCAAAGTTATCACTACTTCCTTGCTCACTGTCATTACTGCAGTTATTAAAACTCTGTCCTAAACCACTCTCTTGTCCACCAGTGTAGTATACATCGTTTAATGTGTCCTCTTCATCACTGTCATGGCTGTCTTCAATGACTCTAATAAAAAGTTCATCATTA
The DNA here is from genome assembly GCA_030684275.1 of Acipenser oxyrinchus oxyrinchus. Classification (NCBI taxonomy): domain Eukaryota; kingdom Metazoa; phylum Chordata; class Actinopteri; order Acipenseriformes; family Acipenseridae; genus Acipenser; species Acipenser oxyrinchus. Next base: position 28,368,942 of record CM060254.1, read on the forward strand.
TTACTTTCATTGTCACTGCAAAATCTATGTTCCTCATCATTATGCTGGATTTCACCTTGGCCATTATCATTCATGTGTCTGTACCATGATTATCGGAATTAATGTTAATTTCGCAGTGGTCATGATGAGACAGTTTTCTCCTCCACCTACTAGTCTTTGGGAGTGAACATTCCTGAAAATCTGGATCCAGAAATCATTGATATAATATTATAATATAATCTAGCAAGAAGCAACACATGTGAAATAAGAATATATATATGTGGGCAGTTGACATGCCATGCCATTTTTGGTGTCTCGATATATATTTTTTAAATATATAAGAAAACTAGAAAACAAAAAAAATATTTCAAAATGATGATGCTCACTAATTAAGGTATGATCTACAAACATTGAAATACAGTATTTTGTTCTCATAATATTGGTTTAAACATGTGACACACTGCATGAAATGTAAGGTTTACAGACCCTGTAAACTCCAGTAAACTACATGTTTACTATAGGGCTTTTTCATACTTGCCAGTTCGACCAGGGGCAAAAAAGATATGGAAGTTTTCTTGATTCATTTTTTATGATACAAAGTGGCCACATACCTTTTATAAGGTGCTTTTAATCTTGTATCCTTCTTCCTAGTATGCATGTCCTTGTTATGTTGCATTGTACACTCTTTCCACTGAATGAGATTACACAAGATAATAATTTATTAAAGCAATTTTAAAATAGTTTTTGAATGTAACTATGAAAATAAAAATAGCGTTCTATAAACTAGTATGGTACAAAGGTATTATTATTATTATTATTATTATTATTTATTTCTTAGCAGACGCCCTTATCCAGGGCGACTTACAATTGTAAGCAAATACATTTCAAGTGTTACAGTACAGATAATACAATAAGAGCAAGATAAATACAGTTCAAGCAAGTACAAGTGTGACAAAATACAATTCAATACAGCAGATAAGTGACAGTGATAGTTACATCAAGATATGATTAAATACCAAATACTACAGTTTAAACATATGGCAGGTTACAGTACTCTGAAGTACAGGATTAAATGCAGTAAAGTAGGGGGCAGGTAAGAGTAAGTAAAGCAAATTTAAGGAAGGGTGAAAGTGTCCCAGGGGGGAAACAGAGGAGTTCTACAGGTGCTGTCTGAAGAGGTGAGTCTTAAGGAGGCGCTGAATGTGGTCAGGGACTGGGCGGTCCTGACATCTGTAGGTAGGTCATTCCACCACTGCGGAGCGAGGGTGGAGAAGGAGCGGGCTCTGGAGGCAGGGGAGCGTGAGGAGGTAGAGCCAGTCTTCTAGTGCCGGCGGAGCGGAGAGGTCGAGTGGGGGTGTAGGGAGAGATGAGGGTCTGGAGGTAGCTGGGTGCAGTCTGGTCAAGGCATCTGTAGGCTAGTACAAGAGTCTTGAACTGGATGCGGGCGGTGATCGGTAGCCAGTGGAGTGAGCGGAGTAGTGGAGTTGCGTGGGAGAAGCGAGGCAGAGAGAACACCAGGCGGGCAGCAGAGTTCTGGATGAGCTGGAGCGGACGGGTGGCGGCCGCAGGGAGGCCAGCCAGGAGGGAGTTGCAGTAGTCTAGGCGGGAGAGTACCAAGGCCTGGACCAGGAGCTGGGTGGCGTGGTTGGTGAGGAAGGGTCGGATTCTTGGATGTTGCTCAGGAAGAATCGGCAAGTGCGTGCCAGAGTGGAGATGTGCTGGGAATAAGAGAGGCAGGGGTCCAGGGTGACTCCGAGGTTCTTAGCGGAGGAAGAGGGAGAGAGTGTGGTAGATTCCAGAGGAACAGAGATAGAGATCAGAGGAGGGGAGGAGGAGGGAAAGAAAAGGAGGTCAGATTTAGAGAGGTTAAATTTGAGGTGATGCGAGTGCATCCAGGAGGAAATAGCAGACAGACAGGTAGAGATACGGGAGGAGATGGTGGAGTCAGAGGAGGGAAGGAGAGGAAAATCTGAGCATCATCAGCATAGAAATGGTATGAGAAACCATAGGATGCAATGAGGGGGCCCAGGGAGCGGGTGTAGAGAGAACAGGAGAGGACCCAAGACTGACCCTTGGGGACTCCTGTTAAGACAGGGTGAGGTGTGGAGGTTGCTCCACGCCAGGTTACCTGGTAAGTGCGGTTGGAGAGGTAGGAGGAGAACCAGGCCAGAGCAGTGCCAGAGACTCCCAGGTCAGCGAGAGAGACAGTAGAATAGAGTGATCAACAGTGTCAAAGGCAGCAGAGGTCGAGGAGAATTAGGACAGAGGAGAGAGAGGCAGCTCGGGCAGACTTAAGTGAGTTGGTGACAGACAGGAGGGCGGTTTCAGTGGAGTGAGCAGAGCGGAATCCAGATTGGAGAGGGTCGAGCAGAGAGTGGTTGGACAGGAAAGCAGAGAGCTGGCGGTGTACAGTCCGCTCAAGGGTTTTGGAGAGGAAGGGTAGGAGGGAGACAGGACGGTAGCTCTGGAGGGAGGTGGGGTCGAGGGTAGGTTTTTTGAGGATGGGAGTGATAGAGGCCGGTAAACAGTACACTATTACATGTGCCGGTAAACAGTACACTATTAAACAAAAACGCTTGAGCACGACAAATGAACAGAGGGTAGCAGTGTGGAGTAGTGGTTAGGGCTCTGGACTCCTGGAGGGTCGTGGGTTCAATCCCAGGTGGTGGGGACAGTGCTGTTATACCCTTGAGTAAGGTACTTTACCTAGATTGCTCCAGTTAAAACCCAACTGTATACATGGGTAATTGTATGTAAAAAATAATGTGATATCTTCTAATAATTGTAGGTTGCCCTGGATAAAGGGTGTCTGATAAGAAATAATAATAAAAATAAACTGCTAAATAAGTGCAGTGATGAAAATGACACTCAGTATTAATCTGGGACAGAGGTACTGTCAGTAGAAAATCCTATTGGAATCCAGCTAGAAAACCTAATAATAATACAAACTTCTAAAATGTTTTTAAAAATGAACAATAAAAGTAATAAGTATCATTATCAAAAATAATGTACTGTTTAATCTCAAACTTGTCCATTGTTAATACAACAAAACACATTCAAATACATCAAGAGGTTTGTATCTGGCCCACTTTCAGCACGCTTAAATTATCAAAACATTTAATAATGTAATAACTGCATTAAACAAATGTTTTCTATTATTTTTATTTATTGATCCTGAGAGTCACTTTCATCGCTGTCTCTTATTAGCAGTTCATTACGCTCAAGCTCCTCCTCATCTTCCTTAGCTTCAATGGCAATGACAGAGACCCGGTGTTTAATAGAGACCTGGCGTTTATTTACAATATTTGCCAGCAGACTTGCCATGTATTTGAGACAGGCGATTATTTGAGACCCGGGATTAATTATTTGAAGTTTCATGGTAAGTGTATCGATATAAACCAGCTAAAATGTGGACAGGTATATCGCAACGTATTGTACTGGTGTTGAAAAGTGAGGATCGTATCGTATATTCTAATAGTATATTCTAAACCGAAACAAATGTTAACAGTATTGTACTGATACTAGTGTGAACACAACTATAGTGTATTAAAGACTGCTGGTGAACACTTTGAACAGTTGTACTAACTGTGTCTTGAAACAAGCAGGCTCAATGAGGCTCAGTTCTGTTCTGTTCTGTTTGTATTTTTTAGATATATTTGTACATTGCTCAGTAAAAATAAACAAAAATACAAAAATAAAGAGTATCTGCTTTGAGCAAGATTGACTTTGAGTATTTAAAGTATTTAAATAGATATTGATCAGATTTTCTGACAAACTTATACATTATTTTCATGTTTTTCCTGTAGGTCATAGTGACAAAACAAAGTGAATTTCAGCCAAATTCCCCCTTGATCCTGTTGTCAAGCTACACAGCAAGACATAATACCGTTTTAAAGACATATTGAATAAGGTGTTTAACAAGATTAATGAATTGAATTATCAAAAGACAAGAATAATCATATTGGATTGAATCCCACCTTCTTTACTTAACTAGCATTTAAAAAATATGTGATTTTTTGTTTATAAAATATTTCACTTGTTTTGAAAACTGTTATGTAATCCATAATTTGAGGCTAGAATTAAATTTCAAATTATAGCAACCGCATTTACAAAAATATGATAAGTTTGACACGTTTAATCACCAGCAATAAAAGGTTACCACTGTATCATAAGGCAATTTTTCACATACTTAGTTTGTGTTATTTTGTAGGGCTTTAAATCAGCTATCAGAACAGTGACGTTAAAAGGAAATCCTTTCGATGAAATGTTTCCTCTTGAAAGTAAAAAATAATTGTATGTATCAGTGCAAGACTAAGAAATGTAACTGTTACAGAACCCAGTCTGGCCTGCAAAAGAAAAAAAGAAAATACATGGATTATTGTGAGAGAAATACAGTGATTCTTGGTGGCAAATCTCCCTCCCGACCTGTGAGGGCGCTAAGTAGTGAGAACAGAGTACCCTGGATGGGTTGGCCCGACAGTTCTTTCCCAGGGTTCAAGGGAAGTCGGCCAGCTAGAAAGGGGGCGGAACTCCGGTGCATTAACTCATCGACCGGAAAGGAAACGATGTGACAGTCGGATTGGGGTGGCGGCTGCACTGTTTACCAAGGGGTCATGTGTGACAGCATAAAAGGGGATGGAGAGACGTAATCTGTTCCTTCGTTTATGGTACGGAAACGACCCGGAAGGACCATTGTTGTGATATCGTATGTGAGTGTTTTGTTTGTTTTGTCTCGTCTCTAATTGTTGATTATTGTTATTAGTAGACGGCTAACACGTTCCGGAGCTGTCACCAGAGGCCATCATGAACCCGGACATCTCTACACCTGTGTCACAAAAATGATTGTATTTGCACCACGAGCACTACAGCACTCACCCAGGACTGGTGACCATGTTTGTGTATTGTGCATGTACTATTGACTGATTGACTGTGTTTATTATTTGGGACTGCAACCTGTTTATTTATTCCAGTGCATTACACATTGCTGTGTATTGCCTGGAATTACTGTTTGGCCACCAGACCCGGATTATAATTAAAAACCTGTTCATTGTGGATTCCAGTTGTCTGTTTCCTGATTACGCACCGCATCACTCCTGCGCCTGTACACTGCAGCCACTTCTGCATATGGAATCTGGGAATTTAAAGGGGAAAAAAATAGAAAAAACATTGACCCCATAGTTGATTTTTACAATGTACCCCATTCTGCAATTAGCAATAAATTTCTCAGAACAATATATTGAACTTCTCCTTCCAAATCTAATTGGTTTCTTCCTTGTTTTATACCATGTCAATTGAGTTATTCCACTAAGAAAATGTATCTTTGGCATTGCACTTATAGCTACCATTAAAAATTAAGGGTTGCAAACAAGAAGTATCTCCTGGGGAACCAGCATAAAAACATGAACTTTAACAATGAGCACAAGCAGGAAGGGGAGCACTGCATGATAAAGCCTATTAAATTTAAGCTGGTAGTTATGATACATCTTTTAAATCTCAGGAGAGTGTTGGTTGTGGGTACCAAACAATGGAGGGAGTTTCCTGTTAAAATCCAGGCTGTCACTCGACAGGCTGATTTATGAATGAATGTGCATATACAGCAGCAGTACAGGGTTTAGCAATTTCCTATCCTACTCAGAGTTAACAAGAGCACCAATCAGGACCATGAGCAGGGAGGTTACAAAACAGATGCAGGCTGATTGCCGTTTTATTAAAATATGAACAAAAATGTGCAATAATGCACACTTCCTGGATTGTAATACTTTCCATGGTGATAAGGTCCTGACCCACATCACCCTCCTGCTGTCTGTATGCGCACATCAGCAGGTGCGTGCATTGTTCTCGATGACATCAGCTCCCAAAATGAAAACAGAATGTCGGTTTTGAGCCAATCCAAGCAAAACAATGTTGAATCTAAGGCTCATGCCATTGTCAACAGCACCTTCTATATAAAATGCCCTTTGTTACATCAAAAATCTAATGAAAAGTGCTTTAACAGGTTTACTAGACCCGTTTTAATTAGCATTCACCTTTGTAGTTTTCCACATTAAATTAATCCAAATTTGTATTTTGGCATATTGTATTGTACTATTTATAAATTATGAAGACACTCTTAGCTAATCAAAACGCTCATTATGCCTTATGCCATCAGAAACAAGGTCAATTATACATAACTTACTCAGCACACTTGAGTTATTTTTTTCAATAAATATACTTTCCTGTCAACATGCTGCTTGATTTTACAAGCTTGCTCGATTTTCTTGTAAACTTAATGTGGACTCTCAATACCAACAACTAGGGATGTGCAGAAACTCATGCTTGGAATTGCCTTTAAGAACTATTTATTGGAAGGTATTCAATAAATCCATTCAATGACGTGTTGATTTCAAAACTCTCCTTCCCTCAGTTTACAACTGAGTATCAATCAATGGCAATATACAGTACATCTGCATTGTGTTTTAAAAGCCAATTGGAAGAACGTGTTCCTCTCATCCAGGGCGATGACATTTTTACTGGCCTACCAAGGCCATGAACCGACACAGCTTTTGCTGTTTTGAAATCAACACATAAATGAATAGATTTATTGAATATCTGCACACCCCTACCAACAACCTTGACCAATTAACACATCCGGTATGCCCTATAGTGGACACTGGTAAAATCAATCCTGCAGGCTGTTCTAATATTTGCAATCTTTTTTAACCAGGAATTGTAAACTTTATTTTGGAATTTAGCAGGTGAAGATTTTATTGACCTGTATACAGGATTCTAAACAACACCAAACACTAGACACCTGAAATAGTACCTCAGGGATCTTTAGCCCTTTGAGTAGTATGAACGTAACGGTACATTCACTGCTCTCTGGTCCCCAGGTAGTACGAACGTACCGGTTCTTCTGCAACTTTACACTTGAATTACTGAGCCTACACAACCCCTGACCACATAACATTGTAACAATAGGTTTCTATAACACATTTTACTGGTCTCTTGCACCCTCTGCCAGATATTGACTGAATTACATATAATAAACCCATTCACAAAAATGTCAACAGTGTTTGTAAACCAGCGAAAATCGCTCAGTGAGAAAGAAGTATTAGTAATAATACTGAATTCAGATTCCAATTTAAATTCAAATACATACAATTCTTCCACTGAATCAGATGTCAGTGAATGTGTCAGTGAAGACTTAAGCGAAGAATATTTTTCATCAACATCAAGTGACAGCAAAGAGGCAGCGCCAAGCTCTGTGTGTTGCTCCATGCTTCAAGGAGTATCATACGCTGAAGTATTAGACTCTCCCACTCCCTCCGCCCCCACCACCTGTTTACCCGGATATGATTTATTCATGTCGCGCTCTCTCTCTCTCTCTCTCTCTCTCTCTCTAGTTCAGCCTTTTTTTTTGTTAGGACGTGTTGTTGTGGCTGTTCCACCCCGTTGTTTTTTGTTTATTGCCTACATGTTATTTTTTAGTCAAAACCTTTCCCTATGGCTAAATAAATAAATATATTTATTTGTTTTATTTATTTACGGTAAAAATGATTTGTCTGTATTTCGTCAGTGTTCATTACATACATACAAACATACAGCTTTCAGCTTTGTACTCGTAATAATCAAGCGCATGCAGAAGACAGAAAAAAAACAAACTCACTCCCGTAGGACCAGCAGCGCATTTTAGAACTCACTGCTCAAAGGGTTAATGCCTGCCTCCAAACACCATTCTGGGGATTTAGTGTTTGCCTTTTATTTTATTTCCATTTGTCAGCTATTGTTCTGCACCTGCAGGCTTCTGTGACTTCAGAGATCAAACATTTATTTTCCTGTTTTTCTACAAGCCTACCAAGCAATGAATTCTGTTTTGCTGCTTATTTCTCATCTCACTTCCCCTTTACTATCTCATTTTCATTTTTTGTATCCACACCCACAAATGCCTAATTATTTCTTCTGTCCCTCTCTTTGGGCCACTATGCTAATTACTTACACTCAGTTATCAGCTACCTTTACCTGGCATTAACACAAACTGGCCTCCCAATGCTACCCATTCTCCAATTAATGACAATGTTTCTTCTTAGTTATTTGCATGTCCTGTTTTTTCATATCTTGCATCTCCTTTTTTACCTTACAGCTGTGGGCTGTGTGTCTTTGAACTATATGTTTACCATACAGGCATATATCTAGTACAGCTGCAATTACCTTTGTAAATCTTGAACCAAACTAACCATTTGGAATAACAAATTCCCATTTTTTTGCATTGGACCATTTTAAGGAATGTGACTTCCAAATTCACAGTTTAGAATAATTTTTAAACTATCATAATCCAGCAGCCATGTTTACTTTTTTGTTGAGCATGCTTTGTACTGTTATTTACTACAAATTCCTCAATAGTCAAACTGTTGATAATACTGCTTAATACTGTTTTCAAAAGTACATCATTTAAAAATAAATAAATAAATAAATAAATAAATAATAATAATAATCTTGTGCAATAGAATTATGCTTTGTTGCAGATGGGTAATGTTGTTTTAGTCATGTGTCTGGTCACATGATTAAATGTAACAGCTTTTTGTGAGTATGTATTTATTGATGGTTTCATAATATATCAGCTGAATCAAGAGATACACATTAGCGCCCGCAGCCATACGCACATTATGCATTGTGTGTGCCTTTGATTTGCAAAATGTCGTCTTCATAAGTGCGGACTTGCATGCAGTGGTCCAGATGAGCTGGGTTACCTGCCGTTTATACGCATTAAAAAATCCCAAATATGCAATCAATTTTAAGAATTGCATAAAAATGTGCATGGCAATTTTGCTGCAAAGCTTGTCTGCCTTCCCTACAACTTCCACTAACAACTACATCTCCCAGAATACAGTGTTTTCAGTTACTAGGAAACTGTGCACAATAAAAACCCACCCAACAAAACATTATCCAATCTCTGGATAGCCCTGTTATTTTTGCAGCCAATCACTGTAAGAATAATAAAGATTTGAAGCTAGACAGGTTGAAGCGTGAACACCCCAGTCCAGCTACAAATCCAACTGGAACCATTGTCAGAGGCAACCGCAAAAAATAAGGTGCCTATAACATCATTTATCTTGCCACGAGAGTTTATTTGTTATATTATTATTATTGTTATTGATGTTTTATTATTTGAACTGCCTGTTTTGTCACGTGTAACAAAAAAAAAAAAGTTTGTTTATATGCGATGCTTAGGGGATGAGTAATAATGTGTTGTTGTGATTGTGGCAGTAAAATGATTAGAAATGGAACCAGCACAAAATATTTGTGAGCTAGTTTTTCCTTTAAGTCTGTATTTCAAAAATGTTTATTTGTAGCTTTTATTGTTGTAGACTATTTGGCTGTCACTGTAGTTGCTGTTTTGTCTCGATGGCAGCGCGGTGTGTTTATTCATTTTTTAGAAAGGGAAACTCAGGAAAGAACAGAAATGCAGCACTCTGACTGAAACACTTTCCAGCATGTTGCTGCAGAGTCGTTATCGGCATGAGATGGGATGTTGGTGTGGTTCAGTTGTGCGTACCATGTGAAAGATTTCTGGGAGCACGCCTGGATATATACAAACATTTTTGTATTGTTTTAACTGGCAACCGCGCAAGTAAGGCATTGCAAAATAATGCGGCAGGGACGGTGCTATAATGTGCTATAAACAGATATGCTATGGTTTGACTATAGCATTAAACTGTAAGATTGCACTGTGTCTAGGAATTCGGGACAAATGCCATCCTGGAGGCATTAAGCCCTGGACCGGGACTTGATCTTTACATTTCGGGACTGTCCCGCCCAATTAGGGATGGGTGGTCACCCTAAGTGTGATGCTATTGTCATCCCAAGAAACTTGAATCCTGCTGGCCTAATACTCTATTATGTCTGGAGAGCCTTCACTAGAGTAACAATTATATCCATTATAAAACTGACATCAATAATGTTGACCCTCTAGAACTCATAGAAAGTATAAATATAGTTTCACAATTAAACCTGTTTCTCATTAACGTGTTAAAGACAAGGTAAGACTTTTCTTTTTACTGTTTGTGGGGTAGGGAAGTAAATAAATGAATAGGTTGAGATAATGAGGAATTGGATTAACTAATTTATTTACATTTTGTGTTACAGATCTTCAGTTGTTACATGCAACTAGGCAACCCTGAGTGCTTTAGTAATGCCTCTGTTATGCCTCTTGACAGTTTCTTGGAAATCAAGTGAGAGACTTGTGGTCTCCCAATCTTGTTAAAATAGCATGCCTAAAAATGAAAAGCAAAAGATGACCACAAGTGAATCCTCAGATGATCAGGAGACCTGCAAATTCTGAAAAGCTCACCTTTATATGAAAGGTCATCACTAAAAATAAAATTTGAAAGAAATCCATTTAGCCGTTTAGGAGAAATCCTGGTATAGAGAAAAACCTTGAAGATGGTTTCCAGACAGAAAGCCATATGGGCTTGTGACAGAAATACAATGATTCTTGGCTGTAAATCTCCCTCCCGACCTGTGAGGGCGCTAAGCAGCAAGAACAGAGTTCTTTGGACGGGCTGGTCTGACAGTTCTTTCCCAGGGTTGGGAAGTCGGCCAGTCTGGATGAAGGCGAGACTCCGTTGCAAGAACGCATTGACCTGGAAGGGAAACAACGTGGCAGCCGCAGATTGGTGAGGCGGTTGCACTCGTTTACCAAGGGGTCATGTGTGACGGCATAAAAGGGGACAGAGAATCACAATCTGTTCCTTCGCATTGGCTTGGTAAACTAGAACCGAGAAGGACTGAGAGAGACCTGTGAAAAACAGTATTGTGAGTGTTGTGTTTTGTAACTGTTTTGTTTGTTATATTGCTAGACGGCTAAACACGTTTCTGGAGCTGTCGCCACGGGCCAGCACTAAACCAGAACATCACTTCACCACTGTCACTAAATAAACTTGTATCACCCACCATGAGCACTACTGCATGCACCCAGGACTGGTGACCGTGTTAGTATTATTGTGGGGTGGATATTGTGTTTTTTATTTGGGACTGCAATCCCGTTAGTGTCTACCCCATGCAATACACATTGTTGTGTATTGCCAGGAGGATTATTGTTTTGGTCACCAGACCTGGATAAACGAAAAAGTCCTTTCCAAACAGGATTACAAATCTCTATGTGTTTCATTACTGCACTGCATCACCCCTGCACCTGCATCCACTCAGCCACTTTGCCACAGGGCTCTATTAATCATTTACCACAAGGTTAGGTTATCATAGTCAAGGTCACTCAACAAATTCAACAACCAATATATCAAACTTCAGTCAAATAGATTGTTTTTTGGACTATTCCCATAGTTTTCTTATTTACCTTCTTTTTTATATTCTGTGCTGTTGAGTTTATATAAATAAAAAAATATATAAAAATAAATATTTTTAAACTAGATGCACGTTGGCATGTAGTCAGGGGCAGAGCTAGCTTTTCATGCCAGGGGGGGTGAGTCTTACTCTAGGGGCTCATTGTTCAAGTAGTTGTCTTATAATTTACTGGTTTTACGACTGGTAGTCGTAAAAATCAATACAAATTATGAATGTACTGTTTTAGTAGCAGAAGTTTATTTATTTATTTTTTTGCATTGTACTACAAATATTATTTTTGTTTTTAGGGATGGAGTAGCTGCAGTGAGATTTATTTTACTTGTAATACATTATAAAATTACACTTTAAAAAAGAAAAGCTAGCCAAAGAGAAATGGTGGCTTTTAAAACGATCAAAATACTGTTATTGTTATGAAATAATAATAATAATAATAATAATAATAATAATAATAATAATAATAATAATAATATTCTTCTGGCTAGATAACAGTATTAACTGCTTTAAAAAAAGAAAAAAAGCTTTTGTTGCTTTCATGACAAATTAAAAAAAAAAAAATGTTCACAGGGCTGGTATTATTAAGGAGTTAATGATAAATTTGAAATAATACATTATAAAACTAAAGTAAGGTTTAACCTCAACCAGATGGGTTACAATTGCTTAATTGTTGCATAGTATAGAACCCTAGCCAAGTTCTATAATTTAGAAAACAAATACTACTAAATAATATTATTTAGGAGTAATGTTCTTGAAATATTGACGATCACACAACAGTGATATTAATTGACAAACAAAAAAAAAATCCATACTGAAGAACAGACATGGTCAACAAGCATTTTGTTCAATCCAAAAAAACATGAGCAATCTTGAGAGAGGGAGAGATCATTATCTTTTCTAACAGCAATACAACTGAATTTCCGTTCTCCATGGTTCTGTTGCAATACGAGTATAGAAGCGTCATCATCAGTTCATGAAGAGAAAAATAATGTTGGCCAGTGCTATTTATTCCTGAAATGGTTATTTACCTTTCATTTCATGAAATAGTTATATCTCACTCAGGTTTAAATAGGCAAGCAGCACAACATTTATTAAAGCATGATAAAAAACCCTGATCAAAACTGTTCGGCTAAACAGCTCTGTGACGTTCTTTGGTTTAATGTTATTGTCACGATTTATGCTAGATTATTGAAATTCCTATTGCAAACACTCCCATGAGTAATTCCGACTTCAGGAAAACAGACATTATTTATGAATATTTCTACCTCACTGTTAACTGGAGCCAGGACTCTCAACAGGCTTTCATCAGAACCCATGCTAGCATCAAGTTGAGCATCTGCCTATATTATTATTATTATTATTATTATTATTATTATTATTATTATTATTTTTATTTATTTATTTATTTATTTATTTATTTATTTATTAGCAGATGCCCTTATCCAGGGCGACTTGCAATTGTTACAAGATATCACATTATTTTTACATACAATTACCCATTTATACAGTTGGGTTTTTACTGGAGCAATCTAGGTAAAGTACCTTGCGCAAGGGTACAGCAGCAGTGTCTCCCACATGGGATTGAACCCACGACCCTCCGGACAGGAGTCCAGAGCCCTAACCACTACTCTTACCACTATTATTATTTATTTCTTAGCAGACACCCTTATCCAGGGCAACTTACAATTGTTACAAGATATCACATTATTTTTACATACAATTATATATATATATATATATATATATATATATATATATATAGATTATAGACTAGCTTCTTTAGAAAATCTTTTATGGTTTCCTCCATAGTAACTACTGCAAAACAGTACAGTATCAGTATTTAGCTTTTCAGTTTCATTTTGAATATTTTTTAAATGGGAACACATATTAATAATTTATTTTGAACAGATTTATATTCATTGCAAAGTATGAATCTAAGTTAAAGTGCTTTGCTTTATCCCATCAGTTATTTAACTCTAAATGCTCTAAACTCTAAATGCCCTAAAACTATGTGCCTGTTTAAATTACGTGATCAGACCTTTATGCTTAATTATAATGTCTAGAATTTATTTACAGACAATAACAAATACTGTCACATTAAAACCACCCTTTTTATCAGCAATGGAAACATATGTGATTAAAATACAATTTTTATATAAAGAATGATGTTACTCATATTTTAGCCAGTTACCCGTATCAGTTGTACAGCAAGTATACCTCAGTTCATCCCAATCGTTTATTTATTGCTTCCTGGTTATCACATCAGCCTATTTATTTTTATTCATCTTAATTGTTACATTATATAAACTGTAAGTATCATTTAGAAATGTTGTGAGCTTTAAAAGAAATTTGATCTGAGAACAGATTCACCAACTTCCCTGAAGGATTTGATAGTAATGAGGAATGGTAAAGTTCTCTATCCTTGCCAGAACAGTTTAAACACCTTGCAGTCCCATCAGTCGAATCAGTGTTGTGGTAACCCTTGACTGTGATACGATTGGTGTTTCGTATAGTAGATAAGTAACACCCAAAGTGTAAACATCATTAAATAAGTACAAAACCAGGAAGTCGTGTAAAGGTGCGGCTATAATTTCAGCAGCTAAAGTCCGGATTTTGCTTCATTTCCTTACAGTCACCCAGCTTTCTTAGTGGAAAAAATGCAGCTATTGTATTTAAGTATGAGCTTTACTGTTGGTGTAAAACATAGACCACAGTTGACTTAAGTGGGATTGGTTTGACCTTCCTTCTCTAAATGCAGCATGTATTAATAACTTGGCAAGCAGTGAAGTGAAGCACATTAAAATACCCTCATACAAATAAACATTTTTTTAAAAAAAAACAGAAATTAAGAGTAGATTGACAGCCTGCTGTTTGTCTGAAAATTGAGCAGCTGGTCAATTTATTGTGCAATGAAAATCATTGTGACATCATTTTGATTGTGATTAGATGGATTATTGTGTAAAGATGTTTCAGTAGTCTCAGAGGAGGTTTTGTGGAGTGGTCATATATTTGAAACATCACTCTGCGTAAAACATCCCTCAAGAAATGATGGTGCTTTTGTCTCTCAGATTCCTGTTTACTAGAAAGTGTGGAGGATTGTCAGTACTTGATGACTGAAGGGTAATGACCTGTAATGATATAATTACATACAGATATACAGTACTTTCAGTTTTCACACTGTAACACACCTCTTACAATCAGTAACGATATGAGTAACAGTTCTCTGTCAAAATATAATTGTACTTTTCAGTAAGAAAAAAGTATTGTTAAATAGCCTTATATACAGTGCCTTGCAAAAGTATTCAGACCCCTGACCAATTCTCTCATATTACTGAATTACAAATGGTACATTGAAATTTCGTTCTGTTTGATATTCTATTTTAAAACACTGAAACTCAAAATCAGTTATTGTAAGGTGACATTGGTTTTATGTTGGGAAATATTTTTAAGAAAAATAAAAAACTGAAATATCTTGCTTGCATAAGTATTCAACCCCCACACATTAATATTTGGTAGAGCCACCTTTCGCTGCAATAACAGCTTTAAGTCTTTTGGGGTAAGTAAGTACCAGCTTTGCACACAGTGTCGGAGTGATTTTGGCCCATTCTTCTTGGCAGATTTGCTCCAGGTTGTTCAGGTTGGTTGGACGACACTTGTGGACCGCAATTTTCAAATAGTGCCACAGATCCTCAATGGGATTGAGATCAGGACTTTGGGACATTCACCTTTTTGTTCTTGAGCCACTCCAATGTTGCTTTGGCCTTGTGCTTGGGATCATTGTCCTGCTGAAAGGTGAATTTCCTCCCAAGCTTCAGTTTTTTAGCGGACTGAAGCAGGTTCTCTTGCAGTATTTCCCTGTATTTTGCTCCATCCATTCTTCCTTCAATTTTAACAAGATGCCCAGTCCCTGCTGATGAGAAGCATCCCAACAGCATGATGCTGCCACCACCATACTTCACTGTAGGGATGGTGTGTCTTGAGGCAGTTTTAGGTTTGCGCCACACATAGCGCTTTGAGTTTTGGCCAAAAAGCTCTATCTTGGTCTCATCTGACCACAAAACCTTTTCCCACATCGCAGCTGGGTCACTCTTATGCTTTCTGGCAAACTCCAGACATGCTTTCAGATGGTACTTTTTGAGTAACGGCTTCTTTTTTGCCACCCTCCCATACAGGCCAGTGTTATGCTGAGCTCTTGATATGGTTGACTGGTGCACCATTACTCCACTCCCAGCCACTGAACTCTGTAGCTCCTTCAAAGTGATTGTTGGCCTCTCTGTGGCTTCTCTCACAAGTCTCCTTTTTGTTTGAGGGCTGTTTTGAGGGATGGCCTTTTCTTGGCAGTGCCTTGGTGGTGTGATGCAGCTTCCACTTCCTGATTATTGATCCAACTGTGCTCACTGGGATATCCAAACACTTGGATATTATTTTGTACACTTTCCCTAATCTATGCATTTGTATTAGTTTATCTCTAACTTCTGTAGAATGCTCTTTGGTCTTCATTTTCCTTCAGATTCACAGCCTGACCAATGATCCTTCAACAGTGGGGTTTTTATCCAGAAAATGTGACAGCAACTTTAATGGTTCACAGGTGGAGGCCAATGGTAAGGTAATTGTGTCCTCGTTAGGGCAATTTCTTTCATCGGTGTAAATTGGGAGCTTCCACAGCACAGAGATTGAATACTTATGCAAGCAAGATATTTCAGTTTTTTATTTTTCTTAAAAATATTTCCCAACATAAAACCAATGTCACCTTACAATAATTGATTTTGAGTTTCAGTGTTTTAAAATAAAATATCAAACAGAACGAAATTTCAATGTACCATTTGTAATTCAGTCAGGGGTCTGAATACTTTTGCAAGGCACTGTATATATATATATATATATATATATATATATATATATATATATATATATATATATATATATATAAATATAAAAATTCCCCAATGTACTATGAATAAACCAAATAAGTAACATTGAAAAACAGACTTGATATATCATTCATATTTACAGGCACAGATAGGAAATTCAAAGTTAACAACTTCCTCGGGCTAATTATCTGAAAGATATTTAAACATATAATTAAATTAATAAAGCACACACAGACCAAAACGGAAATAGGCATGCATAATAACATTAAAAGGTTATCTGTATTTCACAGTTTTATACATTTTTTATCAAAACTACTGTAAATGGCAACTGAGTCACAACATTACAGCAACTACTGTAAGCATATTGAAAGCTAAATGATGGCCCCATGGAGTTTTAGATGAGAAATTAGCAAAATCAGCCCCCTTATTTGGAGGTAGACCTACTTTACAAGTAGTTTGTGTTTTTTATAAAACAGGAAACTTCTGTCAATCAATGTACTGGTCTATTTGAATTGCAAACAGGGAGAATAGTTAGCTGTGTGTTTCCCTTGCAATCATATGTAGACCTGACATTTACGTCCATAGATTCTAAACTAAGTGGGCTGTGATACAACTGGAAATTTATTTCTGCCTCTTTGAAGGTGGAACTGAATTTCATTTCCTGCTCTTCAAGTGCAATCATTTTGAAGTCCTTATGTATTTGTACAATCAAATGTGGGCTAGTCTAAAACAAGAAGATACCTTAAAAACAAATACAAATCATTATAGATACCTGTTTAGACTAATGACTTGGCACACCCAAAATGATTGTGTTTGATTATCTTGGAAACACTGCTAGACCACTCACTGTCTTTTTCTGTCAACCATGCACATATCACATTATTTGCAGGCTATCTATCTATCTATCTATCTATCTATCTATCTATCTATCTATCTATATATAAATAGTAGTGTATTATGCCCAAATTCAATCCAAAAGGTGTATATGCAGCTAGAAGTGTGACAAATAGATTTGACAATGTTGATTCAGAGTTTGTAAAAGCATTGCACGTCCTTAAACTGCCACCTTTAGAAAATTAAAATGCAATAGATGTAATGAAGTGCTTTTGAAGAGATGTAGCTGTAGACCTATAACTATTGCTATTTCTTGGAAACTCAGGCTGGTTATGTAGGTAGAACCAGCTACTGTACTTAAATTGCCAGGACATTTGTTCTGAAGAATGCAGGCAATCCACATAGTGCCCCCTCTAATTTGATTCACAGGAGGATTTTAATTTTTTTTATTAGATTACTGAAGGATTCATAACCTAGATTATATTGCTATCATTTATCCCAGAACCTCAGGAAACAGTGGAATAGTTAGAGCAGATTCAATCTATACTTATATACAGGGTGAATTATAATCAATGCACCATATAAAAAGAAAAGCTCTCAGTGAAAAGAAAGTATTGGTTTTACAATTTAGGCTGCACCACATGATAGCCATACACCATGAGGTGCCTTTAGAACTTTTCCACTGTAATTCCTAATATTGCATACCAGAGTATCTAAGTACCATAATAGTTTTTATGTCATTTTTTTATTCAATAGATAGATGCATTTCATTAAAACAGTTATATTATTTAATTGTTTTTAAAACCTGAAACTGCAGTGCTTTATTGATGTTAACTAGGGGTGTACCCAACTAGGGGTGCACAAATGAGGATAATTTTTAAAAAAAATTTTGTATGACTAATACACAATTTTCCTATTACTGTGAAAAAAATATACATGTACAAACAAAAATGCACAGAATCAGCTCCTGGCTCCAATAGGGCAATGCTAACTGTCACTTTCAAGTCTAGAAGTAGAGAACCAATCCGATGATGAAGGAGGAGGGACCATCAGTACAGCCATTGGCATTGAAAGGGCGCTAAACTTTATGGTGCACGATAATTGCAATTACTGTGCATGGTAATGACTTCCGTATTTACTATTGCAATTTTACTAATTATCATGTGAAATAGCGGGCATATTATGGTGCAGACTAATTTTATTGTGCCGAATATGTGATTTGTATGGTAATGCATTTAAATGAGGCACACCGCTCTGAATAATGAGATGAGCTTCATTCACACTGTATTTACTAAAGGGTGATAACTGTATTGTGCACATTAAAGTGAACGATAATTAGTTTGTTTGGAAACCAGGCTTTAACCACGGATAGGCGTGCTATTTAAACCTCTTTTTCCGACCTGAAAACTAGTGATGTGCAGTTTGATTCTTTTTACTGACTTGATTGGTTGGATTCATTCAGTTTAGTGAATCAAATCAATTTATTTTCTATAAAGTAGAAAAAAAGATTTGCATAATAATAATAATAATAATAATAATAATAATAATAATAATAATAATAATAATAATAATGTTGACTGTAAAATACTTAAAGAAGCTAATAAAAGCATCAATGAAGGAATCTGTAAAGAAACATAATTGAGATTGCAGTAAGTTGTATATATAAATTATAACAATAACATAATTTTGTTGAAAATGTCAGTTCAACTGTGCTATTATTGTCCAGCTGTCTGGTGACAGCTGGAGATGTACCGGGCTTCAAATCAGACTACTACGACTACTGGGTATACTATTATGGGTATACATGGGTATACTGGCTATTATGGGTATACATTTGTCTAACGTTCAGTAATTTGATTATGCCAGCTATGTATTAGCAGTTGAAAAATTGATATTGTCATGTTCTGCTGCCATGAGGCTTTGCTTTTTTATAAACATTTTTAAAGCTATTTATGTAGCTGTTAATTTTCTTTTGTGATGCATATATGGAATAGATGGATTATGCTGTGATTATAGCATCTGTATAGAGAATAGTATGTTCAGATTCATACGAATAGCAGTATGTGATCCGTAGATTAAAAAACTAATGAATCTGTACCTGAGAAGAAATCAAAATATGTCAATGAATAACCATTAAGTAAAACTAAAGAAAGTAAAGCATAAAAATCTCCAGCCTGCATATTATTTCAAATGGTTTGGCTTGAATGATGCACATTACTTTTCCAATCAGGTTATTTCTTGTTTTATTAGATCTTATCGCTTATTAGATTCGGAGACTGTTATATTTTATTATATGTGATTTATGACTTATCTGAGTTGTACAAATAGCACTTATCTATTGGCACAATTCAAATATCATAGTCAAGCTTTTTAAATTGCCCAGACAATGTGTGCATAAAGAAAGCTATTTTGCAATGTATTTGACAAGTAAACAGCGTTTTCTTTTTTTACTTTTCAAAGTGTCTAAAAAAGCTATCGCTTTGAATTTGCAATCCAGCACATCAATATTATGATTCATACAGTAGTTGATAAAAGCAGCTCTGAAATGGAAACAATGTATTACTTCTTCAGACATAAAGGTGTATGTATGCAATTATATCATTCATTTGAATAGTCTCATATGAAACTCAGTCCTTGCAGAATAGTTTACAAAATCACAAAACAGCCACACACAGGAAATACCTCCAAAGTAACAGAAGGGAGTATTATAATTGTTATAATTATTATCATTGTCATTATTATTATATTTTTATTATTTAAATCCATAGAATCCATTAAGGGTTGCTGTACATTCCCCATAACTGCCTTTCAACTTTCGTAGATGGCTATAACTAATACGGTTACGTGACAGTGCTTTGCATGTCAGTGGATAAGAATTCTGTGCTTGGTCCAATGCCCTTGGATATATTCATTGTGTGTTCACACTAATAACACTGCCTTTAAAAGGGCTTGGCTTGTCAATTGAACAAGACTTATGTTCTCAGCTGTGCTGTTCATGGAATGGATCACAACATTGTTTGTGTGTTTTAATCCTGAACAGTTTTCTCAAAGGAAACCCAGAGGCATAGTTTCATAGTTTTCATAGCTTTTCTCTGTCTTTGTTATGGTGTGTAAAGGTCAACTTGAGGTTTATGTTTGGGTGTGGGTCCACAATTATTCTCATTTATCTTGCACTTTGTACATGAAGTGAACAAGAACAGTGTTTCTAAATACTATTATACTGTATGTCATTATGTAAATGAAAACACCTGATTCCCAGAGACATCCAGAAATGTATATAGGTGCAATCTTGTGAAAGGAAAACATATGGATATGTTTACTAACATTTTCAGGAAAAAAATCCCATTTCAACCACTTCTAAAAGTCGAATTTCTAAAGAAAGTATTTTTTGGGTAATTTTAAAATAAGTGTCTGTTCATGATTATTTCATGTGTATTAAGGGAAATGTTATGAAGTCATGAAAAGTATGGGACTTCTAGTTTTCATTCCAACTTAAGCTCTCAATTAACATAATTGATCTAATTATTTGTTGAATTTGACATATTTCATATTTTCAACGACTTTTACAGTTAATGGTTTTAAAAATGCACTTGATTCAAGGTACACTACCTATGAAACATTTTGAGGCCTGAAGAGAAGTGTTAAACGTGTCCAGTTAATCAAATAATTAGACCAATTAAGTAATTTGAAAGCTCGGGTGGAATGAAAGCCAGAAGGCACTGTGACCCTCCAGGAACTGAGTTTGACACCCCTGTTTTAAACTGTTACCATTATTTGTATGCTGAGCCATAACTGTTGTTTGAACAATTTTAGGCTTTCCTTTTCCAGACAAGATTAAGAAAACTGTATTAAAAGAATACTCAAATGTGTTATTATTGTTAAAGCTTACATTAATATCCTATAGCTAGTAGCTGTGGTAGGACAGGAGCCCTCCGCATGAAGATTTTTGTGTGTGTGTGTGTGTGTGTGTGTATATACATATATTTATTGTAAATGGTGTTGTGAGTATTTTTTATGAATAGTTAATAAAGAACTTGATGGTCCTGGGAGAGCCTGCCTGCTGTGTGTGATTACCAGCTGTGGGTTCCTAATCAGCAGGGGGGGTGTGTTCCAGCGGGGCGTCACGTATAAAAAGGCCAGTTTATACACCTTACGGCTGCTGTAAGGCCATAAGACAAAGGATTGAAGATCGTCCGCACTACCTGGGCAAAGATGAAAAACATCTTGCAGAAGTCCTCCGATCGCAGTGATTGTGAACCGGGATCGGAGCGAAAAGATGAAGCCGAAACCGCAGATCACTGTGTGTGTGTAACCAGGATCAGGGTTTGTTTACTAATCAGGGATTTGTTTTGGGATTTGTAGATCCCAACAAGGTGCAGCTTTTGTTTGTAGATTTTGAACAGTGTTTTATTTAGCTTTTCATACACTGTGTTGTATGTCCTCTGTGCGCTATCATTGTTGGTAGTGTCACATGAGCTGCCTGTATGTTTGGAAATAAAACTTGCTAGCCTGCAGGGCGTATCAGCTGCAACCTCTTGCTGCAACGTCTTGATTTCCTGCCTGTCAATCAGCAGCGAATACGCACCCACACATCTCTACCCTGTTACACTAGCACAGGGAACTCCAACCCTGGTCCTGGAGAGCCCCAAATCCTCATGTTTTATAGGTGTCTGTGTCATCAATGGCTAAAGATCTGGAACACTTGTTAACCTTGACTAATTAAGCTAATAATTGGTGCAATTAAGTAAGTGAGAGCTTTTTTGAAACGAAAACCAGAAGACCCAGTAGCTCTCCAGGACCTGCAATAGCATAAGCTGTTTTGGCTGTTAGCATGATAACTTGTATACACAATGATAACTATAATCCACACGTTGGAAATGTTTCAAGAAAACACACAGATTTTGGCTCAAATCCTTCTTCTTCGCACCCTGAAGCAATGGGATTGTGTTCCATTGATCTTCATCAGCATAGCTTTAGGTCACCTTTTGCCAGAAATCTTAAATTACATTTGCTTTATAATTTATGTGTCCTTATTTGTCATGCAAACTGGAAATGTGTTTTATGCTGCAACACAGATGTTGTGTTTTTCTTATCTGTTGATTTAGGTATCTGTGAGCCAAACGAAACTTAGGGCCCTATTCACAAAGCATTAACTCATGGGTTGTTACTTTGATATTCATGAAACTGTTTTATATTGTTGTTGACGTCTTTAAAACTGAAAGTGCACAGTATCAGCTACAGTAAAGGTACAACAAGATAGTAAGACACATGTACTATCGGTACAAGTATACTGTGATATGCTAACTGAGGTAAAGACCTGCATCATTTTAGCACTGGTTAATGTGAATACAAAATCTTAATCAATAAATGTTCATAATCTGCTTTGAATTTACTCTTCCAGACTGGCACCCTATTGTAAACCATTGTAATATTCTTAACACAGCAACTGTCCATAGCACTATAGCAAAATCTTAATTTGATTTAGATATTCCCATCATTGTACAACACAGGTATTTGTAGTTTTGCTTACTGAATAAACTGTTCTTTTTTTAGTTGTTTATATTCTCATAATATATCATTGCATCCAATCAAAGCCTTATTATATCCATTTTATCTAGTTTTTGGCAACAGTTGTTAGGAGTTTTTAGATACTTGTATTTTCAGAGTAATTACTGTGGCAGGGCTGAGGCTCTTGCACAAGATGCTGGTACTCCCCTAGGGTTTCCTGTTGCTCGTTATTATAGGTTGAATATACATTCTTCTTTTTCTTTTCGGAGCAATAACCATGCAGCATTTTAAGATATATAAGATAGATTATAAAAAATTGTTTTTAATCTAGTTTTAAAGGCAGCAACAGTGGGAGCTTTCCTTACAGGGCTAGGCAGGTCATTCAGTAATTTAGGGGCTTTATAACTGAATGCTGTACCACTTGTGTTTTCTTTCTGAATTTTGGGATTATTATTATTATTATTATTATTTATTTCTTAGCAGACGCCCTTATCCAGGGCGACTTACAATTGTTACAAGATATCACATTATTTTTACATACAATTACCCATTTATACAGTTGGGTTTTTATTGGAGCAATCTAGGTAAAGTACCTTGCTCATGGGTACAACAGCAATGTCCCCCACCTGGGATTGAACCCACGACCCTCTGGTCAAGAGTCCAGAGCCCTAACCACTACTCCACACGAAGTAACCTGGCATGCTGTGATCAGAGTGAGCGTTTATGAACATATGGGGTTAAAAGATAATTTAAGTAAGATGGGGCAAGGCAATTTAAAGCCTTATAGGTTAAAAGGAGTACATTAAAATCTATCCTAAACCAGACAGGAAGCCAGTTCAAAGATGCTAGCACAGAGGTAATGTGTTCTTGTTTCTTTGTTTCTATATGAACTTATAATTGATACTAATCTTGATCTTCTCTGTCTAGTAGAAACTTGGCACTCTGTAAATGATAAGCACTCGCTACATCTATCCACCCCAAATGGCTATTCGCTCTTTGACAATCCACGCCACATTGGTAGAGGTGGGGGCACTACTGTTATTGCTAACTATGCTTTCCGCCTCAACTCTCTCTATGCCAGCCTTCTCTTCATTTGAGCATCTCGCTATCAAGTTCCCCTCCCCATGTCCCTCACCTTTGCTGTTATCTATCATCCACCAAAGAATAGCTCTGCTTTTATTGCTGAGTTCTAGCAATTCCTCTCCCTAATCTGCACTTCAACTGATAAAATTCTACTCATAGGTGATTTCAACATCCATGTTGATTTGCCTTCTTCCCCTCTAGTGACTGACTTTGTCACACTTCTGGACTGTCTTGGACTCTCTAAATCTGTCAACGTTCCCACTCACACCTGTGGACACACCCTGGATCTGCTCATCACCAGGGGTCTTGATATCTCCAATTTCTCTGTCTCAGATATCTCTCTCTCTGACCATTTCTTAATCACTGCCAATATTAATCTAAACACACCTTCAGCTACTACTGATACTGCTCTTTCCTTCCATCCCAAAAATCTGCTAAATCCTATAATGCTATCAGATTGTGTCTCTTCTTCCCTTCTGACTGGTACTCTACTGTTTTTGGTCGATGATGCGGTGTCCCTCTAGAATGCCACCCTTACTCAGATCATCGACACAGTCGCCCCGCTTACAACCAAAATAGTGAAGAAACATCACAACTGTGCATAGCATACCCTCGAACTTCGACTGCTTAAGTCTGCCTGCCGCAAGTCTGAGCTCAAATGGAGGTCGTCTGGACTAACGGTTTACCGAGAGATTTGGATCGATCAACTTAGTTGCTACAGACGTGCGCTCGCTGCTGCCAGGGTGAAGTACTTCTCAGAACTCATATTTCTGGGACACGGTAAACCAAGTATTCTCTTCAAAACCATTGATCAAATCCTGCATCCAGCCATCGATAAATCCACCTCTTACCTGCCATGATTTCTCCTCTTTCGACACCATTTATTCTATGCTCTCCTGCCACAAACCCAGTATAGTAACTGACCACCTTGACTCCCCTCCGATTGCCCCTCGTGCTCTCTCTTCCTTCTCTCCTCTCTCCATTACTGATGTTTCCAGCCTACTACTGAAATCAACTACTGCCACGTGCCCCCTGGACCCCTGACCAACAAATCTCGTCCATCTCTGTGCTTCTGACCTTGCTTCTTTCATTATGCACACTTTCAACCTGTCCCTGGTCTCATGTCTGGTTTCTGCTGCCCTTTTGACTGCCTGAGTAACGCCAGTGCTCAAAAAACCCTTCCCTGACCTGGCTATCTTATCCAACTTCCTTCCCATATCCAATCTTCCTTTTCTCTCCAAAACTCTTGAAAGGGCTGTAGCCAGCCAGCTGATGAAACATCTCACAGATAACAATCTGCTTGAATCTCTGCAGTCTGGCTTCCGGCCACATCACAGTACCGAAACTGCTCTGCTCCGGATTGTAAATTATCTCCTGCTTAATGCTGATGCTGCTGCTCCCTCTGTCCTTGTCCTCCTTGACCTAACTGCTGCTTTTGGTACCATAGATCATAGCATTCTTCTTGACCGCCTTCAGAAGTATGCTGGGATCCCTGGAACCTGTCTCTGCTGGTTGTACTCTTACCTATCTGGATGCATGCAGTCTGTTTTCTATGATGGAAGCAGCGCTGACGCAAACCCGGTCACGTGCGGTGTCTCTCAAGGGTCTGTTCTCGGGCATCTACATGCTTCCCTTGGGTCTAGCAATCGAAGACATCGAGGCCTAGATGTCTGCCAATTTGCTTCAGCTCAGCACCAAAAAATCTGAACTTCTTCTAGTACGATCGAAAACTCAACTCAGGAATCTCAATATTGCTTCCTTGAACCTCGGAAACTGCTGTCTGCTGCTGCCTTCCCCCACTGTATGAAGCCTTGGTGTACTTCTGGATAGTAACCTCTCCTTTGATGCCCAAATCTCCTCTGTAGTCAAATCCTCCTTCTGCCACCTCTGAAACATCTCAAAGGTCCGTCTCTACCTTTCCCTCCCAGATGCAGAGATACTCTGACATGCACTCATCTCCTCTCGAATCTATTACTGCAACTCTCTCTATGGTGGTCTTCCGTCACGTGCCATAACTCGAATGCAGCTGGTTCAAAATGCCGCTGCTAGGATCCTTACCAGATGTAAAAAACATGATCACATTACTCCCTGTCTTGCCCAGCTGCACTGGCTACCTGTAAAGTTCAGGATTATTTTCAAAATTCTCCTGCTTGCCTACAAGGCCCTTCATCACACAGGTCCAGAGTATCTCTCCAACCTGCTGACCCGCTATGTCCATGCACGTAAGCTGAGGTCCTCTGACTCAGGCCTGCTTGTTATACCCAAGCAAAAGTGCACCACACTCGGAGAGCGCTCTTTTAGCTTCATGGCCCTGACTCTCTGAAACTCTCTCCCAGCTTTAGTGCATACTGCTCCCACAATCGCTCGCTTCAAATCAGCTCTCAAAACCCACTTGTTCTCTCTTGCTTTTAATGCTGTCTAAGCCTGATATCTGTTATTAGCTGTTGTTGGAATTGCTATTTCAGGTTTTTCACTCCATCTTATTCGTATAACTCTGCTTGACACATGCATCCACAATGTTTAGAATTCACATCCTAGCCATTTATTTAATGTATTAAGCCTATATTTAATGTATTTGCATTGTTTTTTTCTGTTGTATTTAATGTACTATGCCCTGTATTTCATTGTATTTAATGTATTATGCATTGTTCCTCGCTATCTTGTAAAGCGCTTTGTGATGGTGGTCCACTATGAAAGGTGCTATATAAAATAAATATTGATTGATTGATTCATTCATTCATTGTCTCTTAGTCCCTGTTAAAACTAGCAGCAGCATTTTGTACAAATTGCAGATGAGAAATAACATTACTATGAGTACCAGAGAAAAGGGCATTACATCAATTCTTAAAGATACAAAAGCATCTGGTCGGGGAAGAATACTTTTCATATTTCTTAGATGAAAGAAAGATTTTCGTAACATTTCTAATGTGTGGTTCAAAAGAAAGATGTGGGTCAAAGATCACTCATAAGTTTTTAATTTCCACTCTAAATTCAGGAGAGAAGCCGTCAAGGACGAAATCAGAGAAATGTATATTATTTTGTTGTTTTTGAGATCCCAGAATGACCACCTGTTTTATCTAAGTTTAACATTTAAAAGTTTTTAAACATCCAATGTTTGATGTCAGCAAGGCAGGTATTCAAAATATTTGCAGCAGAGGTGTCACCCTGATTGAGAGATAGATATAACAAACACGGCTCCAAGTGAAAATGATTATTATTCGTTAATTTATTTAATTGTTAATTATCACCTGCACCTGGCTATTACTGTAAATTAGAGCCAGGTGCAGAGTATTTAAGGAGAGCAGTTAGTCTCCTAGGCTGCTGAGTAGAAGGAAGCAGAAGAGGACTACTCTGTTTCCGAGTAGCCATGCTTTTTGAAAGTACTGTGTGTACTAATTGTATGAAAGAGAAGAGAAGATATGCCTGCTTGTCAGGTATTCACTGAGCATTTTATATCAAAGCTGCTGATAGGCCCCTCCACGGAGTGACGTCCTCGGTCCCGCCTCACCGAGGTAATAAATAGTCACTGCGCGGAGACGTCAGTCTCTTTTGTATTGAACCCGCGAATGCGAGTGATGTGACCTCACAAGGTTGGCGGTCATATTCTCTTTTAGGGAACCGAGGTTACATCCGTAACCTATCATTCCCTTTCAATGCGAAGATGACCACCAAATTGAATACTTATGCGTGTCTGTGTCTGGGCTGCTTGCAGTCACACAAACAGGAATTGCGCGTAGCTTGCAACAGTGTGGAGCACTCAAGATGGCGCCCGGACCGCGTGGAGCCCTCACCCGGTGCAGCGCGTAGCTTGCAGCGGGGTAGTGCAGTCACGAACCTGGAGAAAAGAGAGAGAGAGACAGAAGAAAGAAAACACACCTGTTCCCCCTTTTTTTTTTTTTTTACACACTAACACACCTTATGGGTGAGTGGTGATGCATGTGGCATGTGGTCTGCTCAACAGTAAGGCCAAGGCCTAATGGAGGAAGCGCACGGTTATTTTTTTATTTTTAAAACTGCAATGCAGTAGAACAGAGACACTTGACAGCAAGCTGGAGTGTTGTCTTTTTTGTTTGTTTGTTTGTTTGTTTTTACTGACTGTAAAATCAATAGTAAATCGGCAGCCTGAAGGGGCGCTAGGCTGCGCACACCAAGTGGGCATACTGAGGCCGCCCAAAGCCCTCAAGTCAACAGAGGTTGCAGAGGAAAAAACAGAAGGAACGTGCAGCAACCTACAGAGGTTAGAAAGCAGGCTACAATCGCCGAGCAATGTAGGCTGATGAAGAAAGTTTTTTTTTTTTTTAAACAAAACGCAGTTGCGTAGCGTTAGCTCAGCCTTCAGTTGCCGAGTTTCTGATTCTTGGGAAGTGGCAAGCCTACTTCCAGTTAGAGTAATACTCACTACTTTACCTACCTGTCTGTGAAAGGCAAAAGAGGCTGAGATCTCTGCTCAGTGACTATTTATTACCTCGGTGAGGCGGGACCGAGGACGTCACTCCGCGGAGGGGCATATCGGCAGCTTTGATATAAAATGCTGAGCAAATACTTGACAAGCAGGCATATCCCAAAAGTATTCAATTTGGTGGTCGTCTTCATACTGAAAGGGAACGTGTGTCTGTTTTAATTGGGAAACGGCTTAGTTTAGGAAACCTGTGTTCAGTTTTAGTTTAGTGCTCTAAAGCAGAGCTAGGTTTTTGTTTGGTTTTTATTTTATTTTGTGTAAATAAAAAGCACAACCGCGCATTTAAACCCAGTCCTGTGTGTGACGGTCAGTTTTTGAGCTGGAAAAGAACTTGAGGACGCTCAGCTCCGTTACAGTACTTTTATATTGTATGTAGGCCATTCTATAGTATACCAATACAGGACATGCTTTTTGCTGTTTTAGAAGCATTATAATCAATTTTTTATCTTTTTATAACCACAATAAAAAACACTATCTTCATACCAAACATACAGTATAAACTTGAGATGGTACATGGTTTAAATATTAAGGGCTTTTATTTTACAACTTTCATATGTATTAAAATAACAAACTTTATTGTGAAATACATGTGGAATAACTTACAATATATAGCTTAATATCGTATATACAACATTCAATGTCACAATATGAACAACAAACAGGAAAGCTTATTCTGTTTACACATAAAACAAAAATACGACATTTTTTGAAGCAACAGAGACTTAATATGCAGTAATACCTGTGTGAATGGACTGTATTAGATTGTATTTGGTTTTCTGTATCTTTTAAACAGTATTATAGTTTTCTCATTCACGTAGAATCGTTTTTTAATCCACAATACAATATAAGCATCTCTTTTCAGTCAGGCATATTTTGAATATGAATAATTAAAAAATAATACTAGAGCAGTGGTTTTAGTGGGAGTTATTCTTGGCTCACTGATAAGGCCAAGTCAAGCCAAGGCAGTAATTGTGCGTGCTGCGCTTATTCTTTAAATAATTTATAGAAAATATGCAATGCAAATATTTTTAAAGAGCATGTTTACACAGATAACCATGAATAAACTACAATAAAAGAGGCTAGATAGCGTCTCGCTTTGTTTCAATTTGGCAAATTTGTCAACACTACTGTTTCAAAGATTGCTCATCTCCAGTACAATTATTCAGAGAAAGTGGATTCGTAACTAAATCTACTACAGCGTTTCCTTGTCTGGTGAAATTAAAAAATATATAGAGAGAAAATGTAATACTAAATACTGAAATGTATTATTTTTTCTCAATAACAGTTGACGAAATTCAGTGCTTACCCCGCATATTAACACCCCGCCTCTGCTCACGAATGATTGGACAGCTGTCAGATCTTGCACTTTCCCATTGGCTACTCATTCGCCTTCAATTTTCATGCAGAATCCCGTAAACTGCCTCTGCTTGCTTATGATTGGACAGCTGCGTAAAACTTGGCAGATATTTGACTGTCCTATTGGTTAAACTTTTACTGTCAGTACCTAAAACTGAAACAGACACAGTTTATGTCCCACCCAGCTAACTTATGATTGGGCTACCACAGACAAAATGCATCTATTCAATTGGTTGATCGTATCGCAGAGGCCCTTCAGGAAAAAAAAAATATATATATGTCGAGTACCTACAAACACAGCGTAAGCGAGCAGCACTGTCAACAGAATGCTGTGACGCTTTTGTTGGAAAACGTGTTTAAAGCTTTATTTATTTTCCCGCAGAAATGTGTTCACGACCCATAATTTAAGAACAGCTGCGGCTGGCACGATGGCCTGGCTTCGCAGGAACCACTTTGACGACCACTGTACTACGGTGTATTATGTTGCAGCATGAGCTCAGTATTACTAGGAACCTCAAAGAAATGAGATGTTACAAGGTATTTGTTAATGTATATTCATTGATACATTAAAGAGATATGCATGCTTCTGCTAATTGGTGAAATGAAATGTTCTTATTTTTGGTCCTTTTATGTTTTTGAAAACACATGTCACTTTCTCACATGATAATACATTTAAACCATGTTTAATCATATTTGTATTGTATTACATTTACAAGGAGGAAAAAGTTAAATCAATTTATAAAATAAATATTTTTTACTGAAACAAAAATAGACAAATTATAGACAAATAAACATGTTTCTCATAAATAAACACAGTATGTTGATCATGGCAGTCTGGCAAACTAAAAAAAGAGAAAATGTGTTCCCAGAATAACACATCTTTATACTGCAAAGTACATAAATTACATACATACATACAACAATCTGAAGGACAATGCTTTAAGAAAGATCAGTTAGAAAATAACTTTATGGGGTATGTGTACTAAGATGGGCCAGTCACAGCGCAAGCATATCGCAATTTGCATTTCCGTTGCGACACTTAGCAAAGTATACATTTTGTCATATGTACTAAGAGAAAATATGTTAATGAAGAGAGCCACAATATACTAATTTTAAATATCTGTTGCGTCTTCCTAGAGAGATCTCTATTGCAAGAGCCATGCGGCATTGTTCAAATAAATAGCGGGAGTTGAGTTGTGGTGTGCTGCAGCAGAGGGTGCCCCGAAGGATAACGTCTATACATACAAGGGTCTAAGAATCAAAACAACATTGCTTTTGTTAGGAGGTGTCGGGTTTAAAAAAAATACACATACATTTATAGTGGTCAATGTATTTGAAATGTATAAATCGTTGCGCTGAAATAACACTAATGAGTTTTGGGTAGGAAATATAAATCAATCAATAAATCAATCAATCTTTATTTTATGTAGCGCCTTTCATAGAGGACCACCATCACAAAGCGCTTTACAAGATACTGTAAAAAAAACAAAACAATGCATAATACATTATGTACAATACACCTATACTATTATTATTATTATTATTATTATTATTTATTTCTTAGCAGACGCCCTTATCCAGGGCGACTTACAATTGTAAGCAAATACATTTCAAGTGTTACAGTACAGGTAATACAATAAGAGCAAGATAAATACAATGACAAGTTCAAGCAAGTACAAGTGTGACAAAATACAATTCAATACAGCAGATAAGTGACAGTGATAGTTACATCAAGATATGATTAAATACCAAATACTACAGTTTAAACATATGGCAGGTTACAGTACTCTGAAGTACAGGATTAAATGCAGTAAAAGTAGGGGCAGGTAAGAGTAAGTAAAAGCAAATTTAAGGAAGGGTGAAAGTGTCCCAGGGGAAACAGAGGAGTTCTACAGGTGCTGTCTGAAGAGGTGAGTCTTAAGGAGGCACAGGAATGTGGTCAGGGACTGGGCGGTCCCTGACATCTGTAGGTAGGTCATTCCACCACTGCGGAGGCGAGGGTGGAGAAGGAGCGAGCTCTGGAGGCAGGGGCGTGAGGAGGTAGAGCCAGTCTTCTAGTGCCGGCGGAGGCGGAGAGGTCGAGTGGGGGTGTAGGGAGAGATGAGGGTCTGGAGGTAGCTGGGTGCAGTCTGGTCAAGGCATCTGTAGGCTAGTACAAGAGTCTTGAACTGGATGCGGGCGGTGATCGGTAGCCAGTGGAGTGAGCGGAGTAGTGGAGTTGCGTGGGAGAAGCGAGGCAGAGAGAACACCAGGTGGGCAGCAGAGTTCTGGATGAGCTGGAGGCGGACGGGTGGCGGCCGAGGAGGCCAGCCAGGAGGGAGTTGCAGTAGTCTAGGCGGGAGAGTACCAAGGCCTGGACCAGGAGCTGGGTGGCGTGGTTGGTGAGGAAGGGTCGGATTCTTCGGATGTTGCTCAGGAAGAATCGGCAAGTGCGTGCCAGAGTGGAGATGTGCTGGGAATAAGAGGGCAGGGGTCCAGGGTGACTCCGAGGTTCTTAAGCGGAGGAAGAGGGAGAGAGTGTGGTAGATTCCAGAGGAACAGAGATAGAGAGATCAGAGGAGGGAGGAGGAGGGAAAGAAAAGGAGGTCAGATTTAGAGAGGTTAAATTTGAGGTGATGCGAGTGCATCCAGGAGGAAATAGCAGACAGACAGGTAGAGATACGGGGAGGAGATGGTGGAGTCAGAGGAGGGAAGGAGAGGAAAATCTGAGCATCATCAGCATAGAAATGGTATGAGAAACCATAGGATGCGATGAGGGGCCCAGGGAGCGGGTGTAGAGAGAGAACAGGAGAGGACCCAAGACTGACCCTTGGGGACTCCTGTTAAGAGAGGGTGAGGTGTGGAGGTTGCTCCACGCCAGGTTACCTGGTAAGTGCGGTTGGAGAGGTAGGAGGAGAACCAGGCCAGAGCAGTGCCAGAGACTCCCAGGTCAGCGAGAGAGGACAGTAGAATAGAGTGATCAACAGTGTCAAAGGCAGCAGAGAGGTCGAGGAGAATTAGGACAGAGGAGAGAGAGGCAGCTCGGGCAGACTTAAGTGAGTTGGTGACAGACAGGAGGCGGTTTCCGTGGAGTGAGCAGAGCGGAATCCAGATTGGAGAGGGTCGAGCAGAGAGTGGTTGGACAGGAAAGCAGAGAGCTGGCGGTGTACAGTCCGCTCAAGGGTTTTGGAGAGGAAGGGTAGGAGGGAGACAGGACGGTAGCTCTGGAGGGAGGTGGGGTCGAGGTAGGTTTTTGAGGATGGGAGTGATAGAGGCTTTTTGAAGGCAGAGGAAAGAGACCAGAAAGTAGAGAGGTGTTGAGAAGGGAGGAGATGAAGGGAAGTAGAGCAGGAGCAGCAGCTTGAAAGAGGTGAGTGGGGAGGGTCCAGGGCACACGTGGTGGGTTTGTGACCCTGGAGCAGGAGGAGAGGTCAGAGTCTGAGAGGGGCGAGAAGGTGGAGAAGGAGGGTGAGTTAGTAGGGGATGCAGTGGGTGTAGGGGTTGGAGCAGGAGGAGGTGGGGGAGGAGAGGTGTTAAAGAGTTTGCGGATATCTGAGATTTTAGAAGAGAAGAAGGAGGCAAAGTCATCAGGGGAGATAGAGGAGGGAGGAGGAGGGAGGGGAGGGTTTAGGAGGGAGGAGAAGGTAGAGAATAGTTTACGTGGGTTGTTAGTGGAGGCTTGGATTATAGATTGGAAATAAGTACATACAGTACACTATACAGTACAGTAGTAAAATCAAATGAACACCTAGCACACTTTCTTTTTACTTTAGCCTGTAGGCTACCAGTATGGTAACAAAATACATATTGCTTTAAATAAATGATTATTTAAAATTGAAAAAAAATGATTTTAGCATTTTTTAAAATTATTATTATTATTAAATTGGCAGCCTAGACAATTAACACAAAATAGATCATGGTGCCACATTGACAAGTTCTAATACTTACAGGAAGACAGTAAATTCTTGTTAATATGAATTTTAAAGGACCAGCAACAAATTTTGCTTTATACCACTAATTTGTATTATCATTAGTAGCCTATAAGCCAAATGTATACTGTCAGTTTTTATTTAAGTTAGTCAGGGGTGCAGTGCTAAATTGTGCACAATTACAAACCACCTGCACATTAATAGAATAGGTGTGTTTCCTATTCCTATACAGATGTTCAGAATGAGCTGGAGGGGTTAGTGGCACATGTGTGCAGTCTATTGCTTCCAACATGTTGGGGAAACCAGAAATGTCACATAATTTTGTTTTCAAGGCTTGTAAGTACACCCTGCTTTTAGGGAAAAATAGGTATTTTGGTGTTCGCCTCAAAAACGCATTAAGCACAACTGGCAACTTATGAGAAAAAGTGGACTGGGAAATGCCAGCAACAATTGCGACTTTTTAAAACAGAGGTGCCCAAAGTTTACAGAGCAGAGGGCAGCATAGCAAGGCTACTGTGGGACCGTGGGCCGCAATGTGACCAAATTGCATGGATTGCATATTTCAATTACCTTTTTCAAGTGCATTTCTTTGCATAGCTGTCATCATTGAGTTTTCAAAATAAGTGAGCTAATGTAAACTGAAATCTTATATATATATATATATATATATATATATATATATATATATATATATATATATATATATATATATATTTTATGAGGACTGATTGCACGCAAAGCATGTGAGCTTGCCTCATGCGCTGAATGCATGCCTGCCATAGGACTCCCCTGGGTCCTAAACCCTGCTATGTACAGACAGGGATTGCAGTAGCCCAGACCGAACATGAATTTTGTAGAAATTAAGGGGATTTAACAGAAGAGTTTTGAGTAAAATATGGGAGAAAATCTGTCCTGAGGAGTTGTCCTGGAGAAGTGTCCAAAAAACAGGAGAGTCCCAGCAAATAAGGGAGAGTTGACAGGTCTGTATTTGTGTTTCTAACTATTTCAATATTTTAGCTTAATAAATTATTATCTCACAAACTGGCATGCATGTAGAAACCGTGGTGTCAGTCTTGTCATTGGTGTTCATGCATAGTACATGCAAAAATATATTCCTATATTATTATGCGAGTTCCCACGCAATCCTGCTCTCCTGCCTGCATGCATGTTGCTTAATATCAACAAACCGCTCTGGGCACCTCTGCTGTAAAGGCTACTGGAAATCAAGTGCTTGGCAGCTGCTCCGTTCATTGCGAGCCACATATAAGGTTCAATTGGAGAGACGCTGCGGGTCGCATTAAAGGGGTTGTCGTGCCATGCTTTGGGCACCCATGGTTTAAAACATGCTTTCAAATGTTCTTAACAAATTGATGCAATTGTAAGTGTTGCAATTGCCTGCAGCTTTCGTACATCTCATTATAATATTTGAGAACCCTCATTTGCACCCCCTTTTTGCAAATTTAAACAGGAATATCTAAAATTACATATTCATCTACGTTTGAACCGCAAACAGAAACTGCTGCCACAAAGCATTCCCTAAAACATCGCAAATAGCATTGCGCTTGTTTAGTGCATTTCACCCAAGACTTCTGACTCGTTTGCGACTATTGCGACAGGCGCAACACTTTAGTACACCTACCCCTAAGTGCCTTATTGAAGTGAGTAATCTCTTTTGTGTTATACTGCTGTTAAACATATTGACAAGACCAAACAGTATTATACCTTTGTACAAGTTTACACAAGTGATTACAATAATTGGGCGAGGTCTTAAATCTGTGTAAGTGGTTTTTCATACCCACATAACTATACAGTATGAATAGAAATATTGAAACATCGTTTTGATACTAATCATATTATAGGTTAGGAAAATAAAAGGGTAGATCATTAATTTAATGCTGACTGCTCTCAGGTATCATACCACATCTGAACCGTGACAATTGAATGTTTCCACCCAGTTAGATAAAGAAAATATGTATTGCTGTGTAATTTTATTCTGGGGACATTGAAGTTGTCAAAGTAAGCATATGTCAAAGTAAAAAAAAAATTCAAAACCAGGACCAAAAGAGAGGATTAAGAACTACTACTGTACATGTTATATAGATTTTTCGGCTGAGTATTTCTTTTTGTAGCAGAAATTTCGCAAAAGTGGTTCTAGACAATAATTGCTTATATCTAGATTGCAAGTGCTTGTCAATCAGCGGTTGGGTGAAGCAAGTGTGATCTAAACTCTGAGTAATTTACACAAGGTGAGGCTTACAGAATATAGTTTACAAAACTAACACTATGAAAGCAATGTTTCAGATCTGGCAGAATTGCACCTAATAACAGAATTATATGCCTCATCCATGTTAGAATGGACTCTATACTCGCAGCATGGAGGCAGTTTGTTACAGTTTGATGGTGAAGCCACAGTGCCAGCATATTGTGGGATAGGGGTAAGTGAGGTTGGCGAGGTTGGCTAGCCAACACATGCATCAATCATATCTCGTCAGAGCCACTGAGTCTGGAAGACTCCATGGATGGTAAGAAAAGCAGCTGATGGTGCTGCAGGCTAGGTGCCTTTAGAGTGTGAGTAGCAAAAGTATTGTTAGACAACTTGACTTTAGAATAAGCAGTTGCTTAAATTGGGCATTAAAGCATAAACACACTTAAGCATGGTGCAAAATTAAAAGCATTCGTAAACAAATAAAATCTTCATCACATTTTAAAAGCTATCTTTCATAACTACCTGCTCCGTGGTGTTTAGCAGCAATTTATGTAAACGTTAAATCACGTTATTGACAATGTTTCACATCAACAAGCACCAAGCCGTAACGTTTTAGCCCAAATGAATTCTTCTGTAAGCCTCACAAACTAGACCGCAAATATGGCTTTCAGATATGGCCAAAAGTTTAGCATCACCTAGAATTTTAGGATGAAGACATAATAATAATAAAAAAAATATCTGAACATAATTGAATCAAAGAAACTACAAAATGACATCACAAAAGTTTACCGGAAGCCATAATAGCAGAACCAGTATTTAATGTTAGACTTTTTAAATGTGTCAGTTTTTCGTTAAGTATATGGAAAACTACAAAGCGGTATGTAATTCAATATGTTAATGTAACATTACTCAGCAGGTTTCATTCGACTTTAGGAAGCAAAATGAATTCATTCTATAAAATGCTGCAAGACTTTTGGCCACTGCTGTATATTGTTATGAAGCTATAAACAGTGTGGGTATCCTAGAGGATGTCTGTGATTATAAGGAGAAGGTGAGTTAAAAGTGATAACTTTTCATTCATATACAGTATATCCTGTTTTATTTGGTACTCATAAATGCAGTTTATCTCCATACATAATAAACAGGCAAATTATTTTTATTTTGTAATACGGTCCTAATGAATGTGAGGGCCTCATCACAAAATGTTTTGTTCAGTCCTTTTTTATTTGATCAAGTTTGCTGTTCATGAAACTCTTTTTCAACTGTTTTATGTGAGAAATGTTTCTGAACACTTTAAAAAAAAAAATCCTTAAAACAGTGTTCTAAAATAATTGTAATTCTCAATTGGTCTAAAAAAATAAATGATCATTAATTTACAAATATTTGTGATACGTGGTTTGCGAAACTATATGGGTGGTTGAATCATCTCCCCACAAGGAGACAACGAGTCCTGGCTGTGTGTAGAGCTTATTCCGGTATCTGAGTCTGTATCATTCACATCTGTACAGGACAGTATCTGTGAAACCTCACTTTGTATTGCATTGCTCTTTGTCTGGTCTTTAAAACTTACAAAATGGGGCTGTTCCACATTGTCCATTGTGTGCAATGCACTGAGCTGAGCTGCTAAAAGCTCACATTCCTGTTTCCTGTTCTGTTGTACCATGTCATTTTGTTTCAGTTCTTTCTGAACATGTGAAAGGTCTGAGTGTATTGCCAAGCCATTGCGCACACTATTTTCCAGCTCTACTTTGATGCTTTCTAATTCTGTAGCATTGACTTCTTCCTCATGGTCACAGTCTGCACTCGCTGCCACCCCTTGTGGATCCTCTACATCCTGAAACCAAATACTCTTTATCTCTTTTTCAATGTCATCAGACAGCTTTTGAATAAGCTCCCTGTGCTGTTCAAGTTGTTCCTCTAGCTGTAAAATCCCATCACTGGTGTAAAGATTCTCATTGAATTGACTCACATCTTGCTGGCTGCTTTTGTTCTTGTTATGACTTGGAAAATTATCATCTTTTACATAATTTCCCTGATCAGTCTCTGCCCATTCTGTACTCAACTCCAACTCATTTTGTTCAATCTCCAGGTTGAGTTCTCTCATCCTTCGTATTTGCTGCCTAATGGTGTGGTCTTGAGATATAATTAGCTTGATCAGGCTGTCCATACCATCCCTCTCTTGTTGTGTAGTCCCCTGCTTCATCTTCTCTAACTTCCTGAATGCCCTTTTCACCATTTTCTTCTGCTTCTTCACTGGCATGGACTTCATGTCTTGTGCTGGTCCTTGGTTCCATCGTCTCTCTTTAGTATGTGTTTGTTTGGTCTCAGATGACCTCCAACCTGGCTGGGGAACAAAGACATCTGTTTTTATCAGAACAAACTGTAGATATGCTTTTTCATCTCCCCAGGCCTTCCAGAGCCTCAAGATCCTGGTTAATGGAGGCAAGGCCCTCTCAAAACCCCTCCATCTTTCTACAAGACAGTATTCCCTGGGGCTTCCTATCAGAAGGCTCTTGTCCCCAGCTGTAGTCTTATGTTCCTCTAACAAGGCTTGGACCACGTCAGAACAGGTTGTACGTTTAGTCAGACCAGAAACCACCTTCTCTTCCTGGCAAACCCATACTTGAATCTCTTTCCCATCAGACTCCATTTCTTTTTTGGAGGACCTAGAAAAGATAGATACATAATTTAGAATGAAAAATAAGTTGTGTCTATGCATTACAAATTATCTCTATCTAGTCTCTTCAGGGAAAAACTGTTTATGAAGTAAAGTTTCATATACTACTGATTTCCTCAGTGTGGGTAACTTCTAATTAGGGCTTCTTACAACGTAAAACTATCAATCTCCCCGGCTACAGCTTCTAATATAAGACTGGCTTGCTGCTCTCTCTTTTTTTTTGATTGTGGTTATAATTTCCTACCAGTTACTGATATCAAAACTTGAAAGGAGTAAGAAGCCCCAGCAAATTCCTGCCAATTTTTCACTGGCATAGGTTTGCGAACTAATGAGTTTCATTCCACTTTAAGGATGACCTTTCAATATAATCAGAATTTACTACTGCAGCTGGACTCAATCATTAAGCGGACACATGCGCCAGTCCTTAACTGCACGTTATGGGGGAACGTGTTCATGAGGAAATACGTTCAGTTTGTTAGCGTTTTAGTGACAGAAAGTGCAAACACAATACATTGATAAGCAGAAATCAATATTTTGGAGATGATTATTGGAGGGGCCAGTGCCCCTGCTTGCCTCCCCTTGTGCACGCCCTTGCTGCCAAGTTGCCAGGGAATGTGTTTTTTTTATCCAACTGCAAAGGATAGTATTAAAACCATTTAAAATCAGCCCCTATGGTGGTCACACTTTTTTCTACACAAAAAATAGTTAAATTGCTATGTCTGGCTGAACGAAACCCCCAGTGTCTGAATGAATATTTATGGGGTATCCTCTATGTATTTTTATGAATGAAGTATGTAAGCAATAACCCACAGTAGGTTTAAACTGTAATGTAAACTGTCACAAGGGGAGGGTCACGGTGTTGATTTTGTTTTGATATTTGGGATTTAAGCTGTCAAGATTACACAGTTTTCAGATGCTTTTAAAGCATCGTGGCTGCGGGTGCAACTCTAAGAAATATTTACAACCTAGAAATGTAACTGATTAATGTACTAATAGAATTCAGCCATAGATTAATTAACCCTTTCTATAGCTCTGTTGTACCAGTTAAGTTGCAAGAAAAAAAGCTAAGTTTTGCAATTTAAAAACACAATCATATCAGAGAAGATTAATTCGATCTGCGTGCAATCTCATTGAAACATGTAGGGCTGTGGTCCTGCACATGTAAATAGTATTTTTGTTTCTGTTTAGTGTTGCATATATTGTTAGAGTTCCCTCTCCGATAATCGGTCAAGTGAGGAATGTGGCCAGGCGTTAATTGATTTATTGATTATCTATTAACCCTGGCCTCATGCTTTTAAAAGGAGCTGTAAAGCCAGTTCTTTGTTCTTAGCAAGCTGGAGGTAAATTGGCTGGCAATCCTCACGACTGTAACCAGGGTGAGCAAAAGAAACCAACAACAAAGGATCACCACGTGTACAGTGGGATCCTGGGTGCTTATAGAATAGGGATTAATTTAGGGGGGTTTAACCCCACCCATTATAGTAGGCGTAGCACTTGGATGGTCTTTGGCCAGCTTTTCTTTCTGTTCACTGTGTTTACCCGCTGTGTTTTATTTTGCATTCTTTGTCTATGGTTTACAGTTGTGTGTATGTCCAGGTCTTACCATTGCTAGTACCCTAGTGGCAGCCACCTGCAACAGCAATAAGAATTGTGTAAATGTTGTAAGTAAATCCTGCGTGCCTGAATGGTGTGTCAACATCAACCTCCGTGTCTCTCTCCTGTCTGTCAGCGGATAACCCACAACCCCATTTTACAGAAGCACATACATCTAACTATTTTTATTTGGTAGTAGGTAGAATGTAGTTCAATAAACAAATGAATCTTGTCAGAAGCTTTACATATACATTTATTTTATAATGTGTACTTAACTACATTCAAGGGGTCTTGATGTAGATTTCATAACACTGCCATCTTGCTCTCCAGATCTGTAACCTTGCAATGTATATTCACAGTACTGTGCTGACACATATTTTCCTATTTGGTTTTATTGATATTTTTGTACACTCCACGATAGTGGAGGCAGGCCAACGATTACACATGTAGGTACCAGGGGAGTTAATATTGCTGTATTGTAAAAACATAACTCCAATTTCCCTAGTTATGTGGGTTTGTGTTGCAAACTTGACGTTATCTTAACAGTTTTTTGCAATGAATTTCCATTATTTTTTAAAGGGCAGTTCACCCTGTGGGTTTAACCTAACTACAGTGTAACCTGTGGAAAGTTTGTCTTAGGTTCATAATGAATACCCTGTTCTTCATTATTTTGCTTTCTGTTTTATCTACACTGCCTTAATATTATTATTTATTTATTAGCAGACGCCCTTATCCAGGGTGACTTACAATTGTTAGAAGATATCACATTATTTTTTACATACAATTACCCATTTATACAGTTGGGTTTTTACTGGAGCAATCTAGGTAAAGTAGCTTGCTCAGGGGTACAGCAACAGTGTCCACCACCTGGGATTGAACCCATGACCCTCCGGTCAAGAGTCCAAAGCCCTAACCACTACTCCACACTGCTGCCCGAGCATCAGCATGAGCTGCATGCTCTGTTATATAATTCTATTAATATTGCCTGTTGAGATGCACACATTGCACTTTGTGTTTTAGGTTTCACTGCATAACTGCTTATCCAACACTTATGGTTTTATATATAGGGATGAAATCATGTCTACTATAGAAAGCTATGTGAAAAGACTGCACTCAAAACTCACAGCAGAAGCTTTATTTCTTATTATTCTACAAGTACATTTGTTTTTTGTACTTAAACCATGTTGTGTTGACTAAAGTAAATACAGACAAACCCACCGACCCCCGACCCACACAAACACCCACATTTAACATTTGTATGACAATTTTATTGCTGGAAATGTATTGTAATTCATGTTCTTATTGTTACACCCTTGCAAATTGATATATTTAAGCATTAAGATGACAGGGAGTGTGATTAACATGAGATTATCACACCCTTAAAGGTGTTATGAGACATGATACAAAGCAGAGTGCCTTTAACCCTTTACGGGTAAATTCATTTTGTGTGATGAGGTTGCCAAACCACACAGATGCATGAACTTCATTAGCTGCATATGCTCAAAACTCTTAAAGTGTTCTAAACTAAAAAAGTCATATTTCTGTAAAATGCATTATATCAAAATGAACATGCGTTTTCACAATGAAATATATTGAAATAGTAATTTTAAATATTAATAAACACAAGTTACATACATCCTCCCTTGTGCAACGCACACCTGGACACCACCGCTCACCCCCCCCCTCTTCAAACACCACCCCCTTCCCACACTGTCCGTCTTTCTTTCTCCGGATTGTTGTTGGTGGGCACGTGGGTCCCGAATCTGGTGCTTCCCCCTGGAGATCGAGAACCAGCGACAGGGGACCCAGGCGCGTGGACAGGGTGTCGGGAGTGCAGGTTGGTGAAAGGACTGGAGTGGGGCTCTTCCCTCTGGCACTAGAGAGAGCGGGGCTTCTCCCTCTGTCACTGAAGACAGCAGGATTCCTCCCTCTGGCACTGGAGACAGCAGGATTCCTCCCTCTGGCACTGGAGACAGCAGGGCTTTTCTCTCTCTTGCCTTTGGAAATGGCAGTGGTTCTTCCTCTTTCAATTTCTGAAGAGGGCAGCAGGCCACTGTGTGTCTGAACACCCCACAGGCAAAGGCACCAACCTCGATGCCACCGAGGAGGTCATCCAGTCCGCCATCCCACTGGGTTTGGGACGCATCGGGGTTCCAACCAATCCAGTTATCCTTTTTGCACTTTTTTGCATTCAGTCGTTAAAGAAAACTATTTTACATTGCTACAGAAAATTGAAACTGATCTGGGCAGATGGTCCTTGCTCCTGTC
Source organism: Acipenser oxyrinchus oxyrinchus (assembly GCA_030684275.1). Classification (NCBI taxonomy): domain Eukaryota; kingdom Metazoa; phylum Chordata; class Actinopteri; order Acipenseriformes; family Acipenseridae; genus Acipenser; species Acipenser oxyrinchus. The sequence goes on from CM060254.1 coordinate 28,411,015, forward strand.
CTCCTTACAATCAAGGATCTCTGTTAAAATGAATATCCTTCCCCGTGTTAATTTCCTTAGTTCTCTGATTCACCTATCTCCTCCTAATACATATTGGGACAAATAACACACTGTAATAAAAAATGTATCTGGAAAGGGAAGCAATCCAGAACTAAGTTTGCTACGCTTCAGCATGCCAAATCTACAGGTGGACTAGCGGTACCAAATTTTAAACTTTACCATTGGACTTTCCAGCTATGCCCCCTTAAAACCTGGTTTGATACTGTATCATCTGTCCCATGGCATACAATTGAAAAGGTGTTAGTTCTTCCTCATCGATTAGAAGATGTTTTATTTAATGGCCTCTCTATGAAGAAATGTATTACGCAATTTGGTCCATATCATAGCTAACTCATTTGCAACCTGGCGGGCTGTTAAGCGATATATGGGTATTAAAGATACAAGGCATTACCATACTCCTATTTTGCATAATTTGTCCTTTCTTTCTGGTAATAAACTGTTTATATTTTCAGGTTGGTCAGACAAAGGAATGTGCTTATTTGGAGACTTTATTTAACACATTTTTAACTCAAAAAGTAAACAGAGTTAAGCCCTTTTCCAGTTACAGCTCCTTTACAGGCTCTTATCTTGTGGACACTAATGCAAGTTAACTTGTCAATGAAGGTATTCTTTATACAACTGTTGGAAAAGAAAGTTGCAGACCGAAAATATGATTCAGCCTTTTTGCTATTCTGGCTACTCTAAAGGGTAGTTGGTGTTAAATCAAGGCGAAGCAGAAATCGCACAAACAAAAGGTCAGAACTTTGAATGGAGCTGTATATCAGATAACATTACTGTTGCAGAAAAAAATAAAATAATCCCCAGAACTGCTAAATATATTTGTTTCATGTTCTTGGCCTTTAAGAAAATGTGCTATTAAAAGCTAATATTTTATGATGTATTGTCTGTGACCCCTGTCTTTGTCTATTTTAATATTATAAGCGTAAGACCGTTTCTGAAAATGACAATGCCTGTTGGTTACATCTACAGTGGATTACTCACAGCTCTTCCAGCAAGGTCAATAGCCACACTGCACAGAATGTGAGCTGCTAGACCAAGTTTCAATAAGGTCTTGCTGGAAGGTTTTTAAAGGTATTTTAAGAAATTTGAACCTTAAAGTAATGTGACGTAATTTTGAAAGTAAAAACATAAATACCCAAGTAACTCATCCCTTCCTTGCGTCTTATTGATTTGGATCCCTCCACCTCCCTAGTCTCTGCCCTTGTAGATACCCCTTGATACAATCTATTAGGGGGGTCTATGTTTCATGGTTTTATAGCATAATCATCAATAAATAATATTTATATTCAAATGTCTTGTGTTGTTAACTGTGATGAACTACTAAACAATTTTCAGCAGAAGCTGCTGGAATGAAAGTGTTGGCAGGAACAGCTATATAAAAGTTGTAATTGCAAGTTGATTTGCAGTTTGAAAAAATAGGTCCTTTATGGCTTAATAGCTGGCAGCATTGAACACTCTCGATAAGAGACGATAGGTTATGAAACCACAGTGTGGATATGCTAGTCACTACAGTAATACATGGCCTCTTAGGAATGCAATAGGAAAGCAGCAGGTTAGTTAATCGTTATGAGTGCTCAGAACTGAATCTAACACATGTATAAACTATGCAAAAGGCAAACAAAGCAATGCCCTACAAGTACATAGAACTATTGTTGAGATCTACAAAAGTAACATGAAAAACACAATCACTAGACTGCAAGGCCACTTTATTAGTACCTATATCTTATATCAGGTTGGGTCATCGCTTTCTGTGATATAAGCCTTCATACAAGGTGGTAAAGACTCCCTGAGGTGCTGAAAGGTGTCTCGAGTTTCAAGGCACAATTGCAGCATTGTTGGGTGGAGTTGATCTGAAACGATGCTTAAGTAACCCACCACATTGTTTCTTCCTTCCAGAGTAATCAAGCAACCAGGGTATACCAAGAGAGCATGCCCCATGCCAGGGCGTTGCCAAATGCAATCAAGTAAATAAGTCCTAATAAAGTGGCCAGGCATTGTACAGTCACATGCAAAAATTGTGACACACAGTAGTACAGTTGCCTCCATAAACCTGATATAGCATGCCCTAAAGCACGTTTTATCATACAATGGTTAAGTGGTTCTCTAGAAATATGTTAAACTGTAATGTGGCATTAAGTACTTTAACGTCCAGCGAGAAAGCCAATGTGTGTGTATTGTGTGAACTGTTTTAACTCTCTGTTGGCTATAAAAGCAAATACACATTCACAGTATACGTAAGGGTCAAGTTCTTTCATGTGAAAACACTTCTAGTAACATCTAAAGTGTGAAGTGACTCCAGGTAATAAATATGAAATAATGGGCCATGTCACAGTACAATTTGTAGTACTTTTGTGAAGGGAAAATTAGACGATCCAACCATTTCAGTACTGTCCTTAAATTAACTTTTTGGGTCTTGTATTATTAAGTTTTATGGTGTAAATTGCACTTTGGAGTACAGATCCTCACCACTGAGCTGTACAACGTGTCACAAACAGCAGGACATCATTTTATAAACTCTTACTCTTCTGTGTTCATATACTATTTTTTCAAACAATAGAAAGTTAGGTTTCCCAAGCCAAAGAAACCAATATCCGCTGCAGCAAATATTATTGCTAAAATGTTTTTAAAACTTCAGAAGTCAGATACCATCCCTACATCCAAACACAGTAACAAAAATATCTGCAACTCAAGAGGAAGCACCTGGATTTACACTATACAATAGTCAAGACCACAGGGAGTATCCTGTAGCTTTGAGAAAAACTGGACTGTTAGGAATTGTGTTTTAAAGGTAATTCTTCTGATTCCATTTTGGCTGCTTTCATTAGAATCCTTTCTGTAAAAACGGAACGCCATATCAACTTTCCACAGCCTGTGCCAGATTTTAAATCTTACCCTCCAGTTATAAGCAGCACCTGCCACATACTCGTACAATTTATTTAATGATGCTATTAAAATTAATTACATATTTTAGAGCTACTGCATGTTGGTATTTTCTTTAAACGTATAAAGCCAGAATCTACTTTTACTATTTTAAGATCAACCGTCTGCATTGTGCTTGTATTTTTTTTTTTTTTTTAAGTATAATACATAAAGTTAGTATTGAATGTTTACAATGAATACGTTTTTACTGAAATTACTACTTTACGTTTAGGTATTTTGTCATATTGGCAAAACGTATGTTTAAGTTTTTAAAGTCTGTTTTAATTGATCATATCAAGTTTGATATTCATGAAACTGTTTTAGATGGTTGGCTAGAACAATATCATGAATATTAAGACTGCACGTTGGGTGTTAATGGTGCAATTATTAGCTAGTGATATACAGGAGAGAGGACTTCAAATGAGCAAAATGTTTGAAAGCATTGTAATTAAATTAATAGTAAGCTATTAGCAACATGTTTTTAAATTTTGCAACTTCAATGTTTTTTCTCCTTAAAAAAATGATGACACAGGAGTGAATTCCCCTCATAATGACAATGTGATCTGTGCAACTAAAATTGCTGTCCAGTTGGGGTACCCTTAACAATTAGAAAATGAGACCTGCCTCAAAGTATTTTTATTTTCAGCAAAAATAAACAGAACTGAGCACAATACTAACTTGAAATCTATCTTCTTTTTTTGCTCTTGCTTTTTGGACAGAGTAGGTGAAAGAGTGATACACAGAAGTGTCATGTTTACATAACACTTGCCTTTGTACTCCTTGCTGGTTACAGGAAACATAGCTACCAGCAACACTACAGGGGGCATTGTGCAGTCACACACATGTACGTTTGAGTTACAGCTGAAGAAAGTAATACCTGCAGCCAAAGCACACAAAACCTTTACATTTTAGTCTAGGAACTCATTGAGATAGAGAAAATTGAGGCAGTTTTATGACTTAAATTGAGCTTCTGGCATGTGAGTAATTAATTCCATATCTACTCAAATCATGATAACTGATTATTACAGGCGGTGTCCCGAAGTGTCAACAGATGGAAAGGCTTTAAACACTGGTGCCTACAACAGCTATCTGCATAGCTCTATGCATCAGAATTCTCCCTAAAGTGATGATCAAATTTCTCTTCTGTCTGACATATATTCAACTACGTGTTTGCTTTAATATTATACAGAAATAAATACATCCAGTTTCTTTCGGTTCAATTTGTGAGGTACAGGAACAAGATGCAGGACAACACTAAATCTTCTAAATTAGCAGAGCAGATTGTGTTTTACACATACATTACGTTCAGCCTCAGGGATAAATACTAACTGGCAATTCAATTTTGGTTGAAGTTAAACGATGTGCATTTAGAAAATTCAACAATCACATTGATAAGTAATTTATAGTATCCTATAACATTTAACACAAATTTTTTTAAAAAAGTCTTAATCTGAATTGAATCACTGGGGAAGGTATCATTTTTGTTTATGTAATATGGATGTATTCACATATACACAATCAGCCAAGTTAGAAAAAAAGTGCTCATCCATATAACTATGTGATTTCTACAAAATGAGACCATTCATAAAAAAACAAAACCTGTAATCAATGCCTCTGGGAGTGACTAATAGTGTTTTGGACTGCTAGGCTATGTTGACTTCACTAATTTCTGATTATTTCATCCAGACTTGGATATCTAACCACCAAATGGCTATGATAATTACAAATATATGTTAAAAGATGCGAAAAAATATTAAAATGACTAATATAAGTGATACAGTTCAATTGCATTCCCTAGTTCATCTCAGTCCTCACAAGAGTTTAATCAGGGTCTGCCACCTTCTTTGATTCTTCAACAAAGAGAACAGGAAGAACAAGAAGTGCAAGGAGCAAGGTTTTTGTCTCCATTCAAATAGTTGGAACAATTGAGATACGTCTAGTCTGATACCCTACATTTATATGAAGATTCACAGTAATTACTCCACTTATTCCAACTTGGCAGGATTCACTACTGGGACTCTCATATAAACAAAATGGTTGGATATTAAGATTACCAGTAAAATAAATGTGTATAATGTATTTTATACTTGACTGGTCCCACTGAATCTAATCATAGGAAAATAAACACTGGCAGACACTGTGTAAGCACAGCCATAAGTAGATAGTTTTTAATATCCTTTAAGCAAGTCACAAAGTGAAGTGGCTTTGTTCTGTGTTGTCTTCTAGTAAAATGAAAACCAGCTGGACCAACCCAAGCCCCTTTGACATAAAACAGAAACGTTAAAACCACCCAGTAACCTTCCACAGTTTTATCGCTTCACCATGGAAACCAATGTGATTTTTTTGTTATTATTATTATTCTAGAAGGTGTACAATAACTTATTTAGGGGGTATGATAATGTGTAAAAGTGTTGAATCTCTTTGATAAAAACAAGGCTGAGATAAAAGAGATCAGCAAATGTCCCTGTCATACTCCACAACAACACAATAAAGGCTGGCTAATGGGCTATTTGTTCAATTCATCATTTTCAATATTAGTTCCCAAGTATGGCAATTATCAATTTGCCAGGTTTCATATGAAATTAAATAATATATATATATATATATATATATATATATATATATATATATATATATATATATATATATATATATATATATATATACACTATATATATATATATATATATATATATATATATATATATATATATATATATATATATATATATATATATATATATATATATATATATATATATATATATATATATATATATATCACTTAACTGAATTGAGGACATTATTTTTCATGCATGTAGACCTGCATTTCAAACAGACTTTACACATGTCCAAAGAATGTGTGCTGCCCCTAAGTGAACTGCCTACATGTACTGGAGGCAAAAATATCTAGGAAGCAAATCCATGTTTCATCAGTAGTATAAAAATAAACATTGTTGCCTTTAAATAAAGAATATGTAAAATACACACACAATTAGATAATAAAAAATGCTGTATTGTTCTAAACACACACAATGGGTTTTAAAGCAAACACAAAAACACTTTTTCCCCCTTTTTAATAATTACTTTTGTATTGTTAGTAAAATGCCTTTTTTTACCCTTCAGAGTAATTGTTGCCTTGGTAAATATTGTAAAACCGTGCCAATTTAGTAACTCGAAGCAAATAAAAATGAGTGTACTTTGCCAGAAGTGCAAACGAAATAATTGCATTTACCTTCAGCTGTTACATTGGACGAAAGTCTTGGTGTTATTTTATTACAGTATACGCGTTACAGTAGCTGTTTTGTAACTATTTTGGAAAACAAACATCTATCAATGTCCCATTGCAATAAGCATTGCAATATTTCCGTCGGTGCATTCAAAGCATCCACATCAGCAAAATAATAATGCAAAATCAAATAAAAAACAGAAGAGAATGATCCCGAAAGAAGTAAATTAGTTACCTATTTTTCAGGCGCGCTTTTAAAAAATTCCTTCCAAAGGGAGCCATGACAACTTCAGCGAGCTTACAAAAATATTTCCAGCCGCTTTAACTCATAATCCACACAATAAAGTGAAGGGAAAGAAAGTCGAGCAACGATTAACTTTGAACTCTTTCCCCTCCCTCCCTCTCTCCAGACAGCACTTAAGCCTTTGGAGTCTGTCCAATTAAATGCAAAGTTACTGCATTATTATGGTAGCGCCGTTTACCTGCTCAACCATTTTCAAAAATCTAGAAAGAGAGAAATTAGAAAACGTAATTTCAAATGAAATACTCGACCACCTGCCATATATTTAATTGTGTTGTATCATTTTTAAAGGCCTCTTTACATAACCAAAAACAACAACAAAAACGTGTGTTTGTTATCATCAATGTACATTGTGCGTATGCATGTAAATACTAAGAATAACAAAGTAACTGGTAAGAAGGTAACTACCTACAACGTGTTTTGTTTTATAGCACGTTGTCACAGATTCACTTTCAGTGTGCATCATAGCAACGAGGTGTTTTCATTGAAACAAAAACACGAACTCGGTTCAGGTGTTGGGGTTTCTGAGCTCCAGCTTCTACACGCTCTTAAGAGACACCTAGAGGGGGTTCAATATTGTTGTGCAGAATTAAGCAACCTTTGCATTTGATGTTGGGTAAGCTAACTGTATAAATCTATCTAGGATGTATTATTTCTGGATGTATGTTGTGTATTGTATGTGTTTATTTTAAAATTACTGTCTTACAAAAAAAGGTTAATTACAACAGGGTCTGTTGGTCCATACATCAATTACAAACTGTTAGAAATTATATAAATATACTATGTTCCATAACATTAGTATTATCAAAAGGGTCTACAGGAGAATAAAATAACCATACAATACTTTGAGACATTACAAATTAGTAAATTAAAATGATTATATGGTTTGGCATAACTGTCTTTTAATCACTTTACAATCTATAAAGCACTTCTCATTTTGTAATTGTATTGTAAATCAATAAAACAAACAAAGTGGCAGAGTTATGTGCTGACAAGGCTGGTCAGTGGCAGAAACAGCAGACAGGAAAACTGCAATTTCTCAACAAAAGAAACACAGGAACAAATAAAAGGTTTAAACAAAACAAATCCAAAATACTTCTACATAAATACAGCACCCAAGCACAGCTATGACAGTGCTTGAACAAACCTGTCTTTAACCTTCTTTCTCTGTTCAGAGTGAGCAACACCTTTACTGAACCATCCCTTCTTTTTAAACAAAGCATCTGACTGCTCTTTTATAGCATGTGGCTAGGCTTGATTGATTACCAATTATTCATTTAAGCCCCAGACACATTCTGCACCTGGATTTTTACCCTCCACCTTACAATATGACACTTTAACACAACTCAAGATCATGGCGGTGTGTGATTATGAATATGATTATTATTAGTAGTAATAGTTGTTGTAGCAGTATTTGAGTTAAAATGTCACTCTTTTAATAAAGAAATCAAGGCTGAAAAGTGATTGTTTGCTAAATTAAAAGAATATATATATATATATATATATATATATATATATATATATATATATATATATATATATATATATATATATATATATATACACAAACATCTCCATGCGCACACATCTGTAAACTTGACAAATGGCATGATAACTGTCTTTATACAGATGGGTTTCTGACATATCTGTATTTTTTAGTGTGAATTGCACATCAATAGCTTAGTCATTGGTGTTACAAGATTTAGTCCAGATTCTACTTTCATGATAGGTGCTTAAACTGATAGGTCAAATACTACAACTATGACTACTACTACTACAACGAGTAATACTAATAAGATCAATTTGAATAGACCATCCTTTGAAAACCTCCAGTTCAACAAGTGTAATATTTTACAGGTGTTTATTCTGTTCAGAATTTCAGCTCAGCAAGTGACTTGATTGAAATGTCTCTTCACCTAAGAGGCATTGAGTAGAATAATTCTTAAATGACGTCATATTCACTCTAAGATTTTCTTAAAGTTGGGAAGTGAGAGGGGGTGGAGTGTCTTAATGACATCACACTGCTCCCTATATACTGAGGGGATGGAATACACTTCTCCGTATACACCTAGGCACAAAGAGTGACCAAGGAAGCAGTTAACATTTTTTGCTTCCTTTCTGATCTTTTCCATATGGACTTGATCATTATCTAGACTTGCAATAACTTGGAGTTTACAATATGAGAACTCAGCTTATTTGTTTAGTGCTCCTCCTTTTGTCTTATGATGGGATGTGCTCAGGTAAGTGCTACTGAATTACGATATTTATTGGAAGATGAAAAGGTTAATCATTATTTAGAAATTATTGTTTTTCTTTCATGTGTTCTGGTTTATTGATTTTTTTAGAATGGGTATTAATCATGTAATGGATTTCTGTGCTTCTACCATTTCACTGTATCTTGTGCACCTGTTACTTTTCATTTCAATTTTTCATCCTCAACAGAGTTATATATTTGGTCAAAACATGTCTATGTCACCTCTTCAGTTGTCTTGAATGTTTTGCCAAAAATATTATAGATAGAAAAAATAGCATTTTAATGAATCAACAACACATCTGTATAACCTGAACTGTGTTTTTGCAAAATAAATAATTGATCAGGCTTTTTTTTAAATGAAACTATGATAATATTTGTTTTAAAATGCATGTCATGAATTTATTAATTATTGCATGTTATTATTTTCTTCCGGTACCTTGATAATAGTGTCTTTTATTCATTATTTCCCATGCGTGTTATGTACTTCAGGTGTTCATTCAATCAGTGCTGTAATACTATATTCTTTCTTTAAGTACATGCTGGGCTGTAATACTACTGTTTTATAACCACATTTCTAGTCCCAAGACAAGCAAGATATGATTCAAAGACTTTTGCTAAAAGCAGGAGATGATACATGGTCACAGAGTTAGTTTGAGGTCTGGGTGACAATTTTGTAAGCCATAATAAGAACGATAATGATTGATACAAACATGATTTACATTTATTCTTGATTAAGTATAATTTTAGCTTCTTTAAATTATGTTTTTATTATTTAAATGAATCAATATAATGCTATAGTATATTAGGTGAGCACTCACAGTATATGACAGGGCACAGTATGTAGGGCAGCAGTGTGGAGTAATGGTTAGGGCTCTGGACTCTTGACCAGAGGGTTGTGGGTTCAGTCTACACTGCTGCTGTACCCTTGAGCAAGGTACTTTACCAAGATTGCTCCAGTAAAAACCCAACTGTATAAAGGGGTAATTGTATGTAAAAAAAAAAATGTAATTGTATGTATTATTAATGAAATATCTTGTAACAATTGTAAGTTGCCCTGGATAACGGCGTCTGCTAAGAAATAAATAATAATAATAATGACAGAGTTCATCATTACTAATGATTCCCCACCAAACTAGATTTTGGACTCTGCTTGCAACTTGAGTGGGGATATATCAAACGAACATACTGTAGCTTAGTATAAACTCTTACAGGGATACACTATTCCAACAGTGAAAGTTTCATTTTAGTTTTTAATAGCTTCTGAGCAAAACATGTCTAGAAGAACAGTTGTGCATGCCAAAGTAACTAATTAGTCCAATTGACAGTTACTTTACAATAACTATATTAAATGGATTTACAAAGCTATAGTAACAAACCCCAGTGTTATTTAATACATAATGTTAAGAAATAAAATAATGTTATCACATGCTATGTTGGATCTTTTGAGGGTTATTCCCAGTTGACAGGCAATGTCACATATGCATCTTGTTTTAAGAACTTTCAGAACTAAATTCCCTCTGGCACACTTTTGTTGCATAAGGAATTGTTTATTTTGGCCAAGTAATTTTTGAATATATTGGTAGTGGTGTGGCTTCAGTCTAGCATAGTGATCTGATCACCAATAAACTTCTATATATAGAGTATTGTGCCTGTTGCAGCATTTAAACTGAAGTGCATGAGTGTAAGAGCATTCAGACATTAAAGCTCCTGATTGTGAAATTATCTTTCCACTTTTATGTTTGTTGTGGCTAAGGTGCTTACATTCCCCTCAGATATGCACTATACATGCTTTATCTTACAGTAAGTGCTTGGTTTTCTTGATCCCAGATGGCTTTCAAAGAGAAAGACATGAATGATGATGTAGGAATAGTGGTTGCAAACAGTACTCAAAAATATGAATGCATAGAGGGGTTAGGCACCAGTTAATATATATGTTGAGGACATAATATAACAGTTTATTTTAAATATAATATACAAGTTTCATTATGTATATGATGTGACTGTCACTTTTATTACTTTCAAAATACTATACAGAAGCTGTCATTTGGCCTAAATTGCTCTAAAAACAAATGTAATGAATGCCACCTCTTGACTGTTGGATATTTGATCTAGTGTATTGAAATACATGAAACACCAGGACCAGGACTAGTATAGTACAAGATAAGTCATTTTGAGTCATTTTAATATATAGTATTATTCCCCACTAATAAAAAGCACTGTCTTGTCAATGAGAATGCAGATTTAGTTTTTACTTATTTTTGTTCTGTAGTTTATAGCACAATAAATCTGTAGAAAAAAACATGTATATTAAGCAGTATGCCCTTAGTTAAATGTCAAACATGTGCTCAAAGATTAGCCTTGTTCATTTAAAATTGTATTTAAATAATAACTAGAACCCTCATTTGTCCAGGGGTCCCTTCATTTTTTTTTTTATACAACACTCCTGGTTATTTGACATTGGTTGCCTTAGGTACTATGTCTACTATAAATCCAGTCAAATAATGTAATTTCCTTGAAGCTTACATCGTTAAATTGACTTTGATTGATTTATTTGTCTGTTGTTATACAGCTTAAACATAAATAATGTACACCATCAGAGTGTATATGAATAAATACACTTGATGGTGTTAAATATCAATATTAATAACACATGAACCCTTAGTCTTCTGAAGTCTTTTAAAAATAAACTGTTTTTGGTTGCATCTATATTGTTTTCCTCACCTGAATGCTAAACACAAATTCATTTTGTGGAATCTTGTTTCCACTTGGACAATTATTGATCTTCTGGGTACAATGAGCTACACAATTGGCCCTCCCACTGTCACTTAGTCATTGCAGTGTTTTAGAAGATAAGTTAACTGACTTGGTATGGGCTTCCATAGTGAGAAGGCTCTATCACATTCTGTGAACCTGAATCAAGCAAACCGCTGTCCATTCCTTGCCAGGCCAGACCAGACCCACCATGACTCATATTAAGGCCCGGTTGCAGTCACTGCTCATAATTCCTCTGAGTAGAGCATGCTAAAATGATTCATAGGACACAAAACTAGGACCTGGGATTTTTTTTGACCCATTACCAATGGCCCTGAAATGTTTAGGATTCAGATTTGGAATTTGGGTGAGTCCCGGACGCCCCAGGTGAAGGCCACATAGCAAATTTGCCAATGTACATTTTCTCAATAATTTAACATACCATGATTATGGCATGCTTATGTTCTGCATGCTTGTGTTTTTCTATTGTTAACCATGTGTTGTTTTATTTTTAGCTTGGTTGTCTATGCGCTACATTCACCATTCACTTGACTATACTTTTCTATAACTTGACCAAGGTATAGCATAGTAATGGGTGTTCAAAAACATGGTTTAGCAAAAATAATGTTCAGGTTCTGCTTTGAATAACAATTAGGGACCTTCCTTTGGATGACAATTCCCTGTCATGAATTGGAATCAAAGCCCTTAACACATGAAAAATAAATGTCAGGGAATCCTGTATAAATTGTACCTTCACTTTTTTTTCATTTTGCCCTGCAGCAGAGCTTTTTGACATACTATTGAGATGCGTTTAGGAACACTGAGTCCTGCATTGATATGATTTAGTAAAATCACAAAAAATGTATTAAAAATGAATGCGAACTTCAGGTAATAATATCAAATTACAAACAAGAAGAAAAGAAAGTTATTGGAACAAAAAAGGAATCAAAAGACGAACATGTATCCACCAGCAACATTTTTTCACTTCAATTTCGAGTATGTTGTCCAAGTATATGTTCTCCTGGCACTAAAGATAAACACGTTTCAAAGAGGAAGTGTTTCTTATTGCATCAGAGTCATTAGGTGGAATGCTAAACATAAAGAAAGCAATTGTACGTCTAGGAAAATATATCAATTGTTATAAATGCCATCACTTCATTATTTTGATCACTTAGATCACTGTCATTTATAATGTTTGCCTACCATAATCCTATGTAAACAATAGCCACCTGTTTTAATTTTATATTGACCCTGAAAACTGATGTTATATAAGTGTTTGTGTATTGCATGCCATGCGTTTCTGAATAGGGAGGTTGCATGCTATACAGATAAGCATACTGTATGTATGTGTTTGATATTTGAAAGTCACATATTGACATATGTATTAAACATTTATGTGTGTTCAGCTAGTGTACACATGGTTTCTTAGATTTTATGTGGGTATATTTTAAGTGAAATCCTGAATCTGAGGTTAAAAAACTGGCAGCTCAAAGGAATGTTATTTTTTAATATTATTACTATTATTATTATTATTGTTGTTATTTTAGTGTTCAAAGCCACGTGCTCATCTCTAGTTTGAACATATATTATTTTGCCATTCCTACCAGTAGGTTGGTATTGGGCGTGCTTTTAATATGGTTGTCTTTGTTCCATTGTAGATCCTGATCAGGAAATGAAAGCATTAGAAGTCAATTTATTGAAAAGCCTCTCCACTTCAAAGGTATGTAGCATAACATCCCAGATGAAGGCCCTACCTACGCTGAGTACAAAGTGAGCTCTCATACATCAACCTTTTTCTTTTCATCTGATCTCAAATTAAACTTGTCCCTACCAAGAAGGGTCCATGGGTTTAACAATTAAACATAAATATGCTCTCAAAAAATAAAATAAACATTAAAACATGTTCATAGTCTGTCTAATTGACAATTATTCACAACAAGCAATTATTCCTTCTATTGTGAACTTTTAAATTGACATTTTCAACAGAATATGTGTGCCAGGTTCTTTTTTTAAAATTTGTTTAAAATCACAATATTATTTATAGTTGACCTTGTCTCTTGTGCCATAAAATTACTTTTCTCAAATCTGTGGTTTTATGAATCACTGAAGGTACTTGACATGTTTACTGCACAGATAAGCTCTTTGCAAATCATACTACAAGCCACAGATGATACTGTTAAAACACCAAATCTTTACAGAAACTATACTCCAGATTTGACAGTCTGAAGTCCACGGTAAGGTCAAATAAAAATGACGCCACACTCTGCAAGCAACTGAGCAACTGCAGGTCAAGGCCGCAGAAATGAAGGACAGGAGCCGAAGGAATAATCTGCGGCTGGTGGGTCTGCATGAATTCGAGGAAGATTCAGATCCGATTGGATTTTTGAAGTCGATGCTACTGAAATGGATCCCCTCCCTGGCAGACCATCAGATTGAAATTGAAAGGGCACACAGATGGTACAGTACTAGAGATGCTGATAGAAGACGACCTCGTACACTGATATTTAATCTGCTTAGATACAGTGAGAGACAGCTAAAACTAGAAGGGGTGAAATCTGCTTCCACCATAAGGCATGGTGACAATAATTTGCTTATTTTTTCAGACTACAGCAACGCTACTGCTAGGAATGGGGATTTGCACCAATAAGGAAGTGGTTGGTGGCGGGGGGACTAAGGCCTTTCCTTATATATCCAGCTACTCTGAAAATCATCTGTGATGGCCAACCCTTTCTCTTCAAGTCTCCTAAAGCCAACCTTACTTCTATTTATCCACCTGCACTGAAGATTGCCGAATCTCGAGGGGACTCCTCGACACATCTCACTGACTTTCAAAAAGAGATGGACTGAACACTGTCATTCTGATAGATTATACTTGAAGAACTCCCTGGATTTACGGATATGTTTTGTTTTCTATTATTATTATTATTATTATTATTATTATTATTATTATTATTATTATTATTATTATTATGTGCTGCACTACTTTTCTCTCTCGTTATGCTATTATATTCTAAGTTGTAATGTTTTTTGTTTTTACCTGAGTGTACAGACAGAAGCCCATTTGAATTTAAGTTAAATAACCTTGATGGAACTTGCAGTGTAAATGTTTGTTTCTAAACTCAAGGGTTGACTGGCTGCAGTGCATACGGGAGCTTGGCTTGGGCATACATTGCAGTTATAGGATCACGGTCCCAAGGTGTAACATGGTGGCATTTTACTTGGTGACAGTGGCTATGCACAGACCACTTTTTTATTCACCCCCTACCTCAATGCAGCAGAAGTTTCCCAACAACGGTACAACCAAGCTCACGTCCGTACAAGAAACCTTGTGGAATGCATGTTTGGTGTGTGGAAGAGTCGCTTCCAGTGTCTACGAAAGACACTTCGCTTTCATCCAAAGAAGTGCTGTATTGTTATCATTGCCACAGCTGTGCTGCACAATTTTTTGAAACAACAAGACGACCTAGACCCCCCCCATTAAAGAAGAGGATGAAACTGTTGTTCCAACTATTGTAGCAGACAACAGCAACTGTTGAGTTCATCTGGTTCTGAAAAATAATCATAGAATTAATATTATTATATAATGGTGATGATGGAATAATATGTTGACAATAAATACCATAATAAAAGACTGGGCAATCTTTCTGAAGAAACATCTTACCAAATGTATCGTAATGGTGCTGTTCTTCCTCTGAATCCTTGGAGCTGTTCATGTGATCATCATCAGGGATACCTGGCAGGGGTTGTTGGCTCTCTATTAACCCACTCAGCAGACCAGTTGGTCCCGATCTGGTTTTGGTGGGGGACCCCCACCCAGTTTGAAAGCGTTCCTTCCGTTCAGCAGCATGAGTTTTCTTCATGTTCATTTTTATATTCTTCCACAGGACCTTGATACAAGAAAGGCAATATTTATTTATGTTTTTCTGTAAGTTTCATTCAGTTACTAGAATTTAACATTGAAAATACAAATGAAAAAACAATTCTTACACAGCTATGTTCACTTACAACTAACACAAGAATTTTCAAAACACAGTGATGGATATGGCATAATAATCAAAGTTGCAATATAAGAAATTAAAAACGTATGTAAAGAGCATATATCTCACCTGTAGCTGGTACAGTTCTTGCTGTTACTTTTTCATTAGAATTATACTGCTTGCACATTTCAAACCAGGCTTTTTTTTCATTGCCTTAGTTGTGCTGTTATGCTGCTTGTTTTCAATTATTGGAAAATTTGATACTATTTGCTTTAGTATGATTTTCTCAAAGTTTTTAAACTCTTTTTCCTCCCTGCTTTCTCCTCCTTTTCCATTGTTGGTGTTGAGTTTATCATTTTCAGGAAGCTGGATTGTCCATGCCAGATTTTTGTAGCAACTTCAGATAAGTACCAGCTATACACTGTTGGTTTAATTAAGTTTAAACCAGACTAACCTGTGCTTTAATTACATCAGTTGTTTACTTATATTAATTCTTTACTAGCATAGACTTTTTAATCCAAAACTATCTAATCTAAAATTATCTGATGTTTATGAAATCACATTTTTAGTTCTTGATTAACTAGTCCAGAACTAGGCCTACTCCTGTATTTATTTATACCATGTCTGTGGAACCATGAGCTGAATTTATTAAGAACCGCACTAGACAGAAATATTATTTTCAAGGAGATATACCGATTAGGCTGCTGGCATTGAGACTGAAACGCAATGAATCTCGCCTCTATCAATGCAATAAGAACAGTGAAAGATGTTTTAGTTTCAAAGGCAGAGGAGGTAAATGCTGTGTTTCGAGTATTTTATCATAATATTTATAAATCTGAAACACAGATTGATCATGATAATTGTAAAACATTCTTAAATAATTTAGATCTTCCTAAACTAGGAGATGCAGACAATAGAAGGCTTGATGCCCCAATAACATTAATCAATGAAAAAAGGTAAGGCCCCTGACTTAGATGTTAGTCCTCCTGAACTATTACTAAAATAGTATAATATACACTTGATGTACACTCCTTGCAAAGGAGATGGCTCTTTTGTACAGTGGTATTGGCACCATGCTTTAGTGCGAGAGGTCCCGGGTTCACACCCGCCCTCCGCAAGCTGTCTTTGCCCTGTAATGCAAATTTGGTGACGAGGACGACTGCTTTTCAAACTAACCATGTAAGGGGAGGTTTATTTGAAACACTGGCGCTGTCTATCTGATTCCAAAAAGAGAACAGCAAGTGGTGAAGGAGTGAGAGAGTTAGTGACAGAGAAAACACATTTTCCAAACAATTTTCTGTTATATATATTTCTTATATTTTACAATAAATAATAACTAATACAGCTCTGCGACCTATGATGTGGAACATGTCTGCATTAATTGTAGGGCTGCTCTGAAAAATATCGATTTATATAGAAAAAAATTAATGAATTCAAATATGTATCATACTTCATAACTACTGAAATAAGTTTATCCCAAAGTGTTTTACGTTTGAATATGCAAGGGGGGGGGGGAGGGGGTGTTGGGGTACTGGCTAGCAGGCAGGGTTTTTATTTTTTTTATACCATGCACAGAAATGCACAAGCTGTGAAAAGTGACTTAATCTATATCAGGTAAAAATATCAGTGATATGAAGAAGTGTTTAACTTTTCAGTTTTCACCTTCTTATTTATACTGTAGCCTAGCACTGCTTGCGCCTATTGTTCATGATATGTACTGTTAACATTGACTTTCATAAACACAGGTGTACAGAATGCACTTTATTTTCACATTATTCGCTTTATACACTGAAAAAAAACACTGTATTTTCTGGTTACGCTCATACGCTCATTTGTATTTTACACCGGGCAGAAGTCTGAAAAAAGAGGCTACCATATGCTTTTGTATACAAGTTCGATTATAACTTTTGGATTTCTTACGAGGAAAACGTGCAAAACAACGGGAAATGTGTTATTATTATAATTGAAGTAATTGATTTAACTGTGCCACCTGAATTAATGTATGTTTTTGATAAAGTAAACATTAGTTAGCATGTGCATTTTCAAATTTGATTTAATTACAAATAAAATGTTGAAAACGTTAACTGTTTACAATGTGCAATATTTTATTTTTTTAGGACAGCTGTGGTACTTTGTTTTGCCACTATACCCAGGCTTCATAAACTTTTGTGATCTGAAACTTTAAAGGTTTCTAAAAAAATAAAAATAGTTTTCTTAAATAATATGAAGCCGATATTTCATACCTGTGTTTAGTAATGTATTCCAGATCATTTCATATTTTTATTCGCACATTTTCTTTTTGTGTCCGGTTTGAAACATAAACTCTGATGTTTGGAAGACCGACAGAAAAATAATAAGTGCATATTCAAATTTAAAACATGTTGGACAAAATTACTTCCGGAAATGATAAAGTGTAGTCCTATGTATATTTATATTTTTTATGTTTCATACAAATCTTTATTTTTTTACAGCAGCTGTGAAATTAATGAAGCTACATTCTAAATCACAGTATTCATATACATCTTTAAAAGGTTCTATACAAAGACTGGAAGTATACAGATTATGTTTATGAATATAACGAAACTGCCCAAATTGTTCCATGGCTGTAAATATTTCTAAATAATGCATTAACAAATGGTGCTATGGCAATCAGGCAACTTTTTGCAAAGGCAAATGGTAGGGACATTGTTTTCTTAAAGGGAATGTCAGTTACCCAGCTCAAACTCCCTTCAGAATCACAACATGAAGTGGACAGCGCAATCTAGTGCAAACAAAAAGCACTTTGCTCTTATGTTTGCATTTTTACTGCTTTTCCTCAATATCGGGCCCAGTCTTGACTGATTTGTACTGTTATTGTAATGTCACATTACTCTGTATAAATTGAAAATGGACACAAAAATGAAGTGAACTAATCCTTAATGTTTCATACTGATATTCTGACACCTTCTAATACACTATTGATAAATGTGATCTACCTCATGCTTTTAAAATGGTATACCAGTTTCAGTTTGTCATGTATTTAGTTCTGACAATGGTAGGTTTTTAAATTGGCTTTCCTGTCAGAAGCAAAAGTCTGTTTGGGGGGCTTAATTTTACTAATATATAGTATTGACATTAACATGTTTTCCTATGTGAGTTCGATGTCTGAGTATGACGGAACATTTAGGAGAGGTATTCTGATCCATTGTGTATAGAATTTCTAAACAGGTGAAAAACAAACTGATACTTTAGATTAAATGATCTACTTAAAAAAATAGGTATGGATTATGTAAATTCATGTTTTCTTTCTGAAAACTAATTAATAAAAGTAAAGGGAAATTTCATACACATAGAAAATACAAGTAGTGGAAGGAAAAAAAAGTTTCCTTTCCATTAACACTTAAAAGCTGATTTTGTTAAATGTTGACAGCAAATGCATTCCAGGCTTATCATATATGATTAATCTAATGCATGTCATATGGGTTTATGACTACAGGTGAATAAACAGAGGTTCCCCTATTGGAAGGTGGCACTGCTAAACATGTGCAGGCTTATAAATAACTTGAATAGCGGAGGGGAAGATGCATGGAGCAATGATGAAGAAGGGGTCATCTCAAGGGAACACTTTTCAACACTTCCAGATAGCTTCAGTTTGGAGGCATTAGAGGCAGCTTATCAACTCATAAAGATCTGTAACAGTAGAACATTTCAGGGTTTTACACCAAAATGCCAAAAGCACCATTTTTGTGAAAGGGGAATACAACTGTTGCAAACATATTACAAGATACAAACAACATACTTTTTGGGTCCTTAAATTAACATTTAAAGTAATTTGTTACTTGTTTTGTAACAATTTAGATATGCAAAACTAAATTGTTACAAAACAAGTAACAAATTACTTTAAATGTTAATTTAAGGACCCAAAAGTATCTTGCTTTTTTAAAACCCACTCAAGGAGGCCACATGCCCATCTAATGTCCTCTATTGATTTAAATAGGTTGAGAGATGGGTATTATATAACTGCTTTCTAAATATGCATTGTGCGTGAGTTTAAAATGCTTTTGGCATTTATGACAGGTTTTCGACATGGGCACCAATTTCCCACAGGTTGCCTGACAAATTTAACATTTAATATGTTGTTTCAGGTCAGTATGAACTAGGAGAATTGGGGAGTTACATAAACAGAAAATCAATTGTTGTTTTTCTTTTGTTTTCTCCCTCATGTATCACAAACCCCAGAACATAAAAGACCACCTTAACATTTGTATTGCTTTCTATAACACATAATCCAGTCTTTATATAAAACTTTATACAGCCTAGAACTAGTTATTTGTACACTAAATTATGCAAATTGTATATTATTATTTACATGGATTTGAAAAGTATTCATGTTTATATGTTTTTGTTCTTCGTTTCTAGTTACTTCAGAAAACCCAAGACGAGGATCAAGATCATTTAAACTATAAGACCGAGGAGATACTAAAGAGGAAATCACCTTACATTCTGAAAAGACAGTTGCATATTAACAAACCCAGAAGACCATACATTTTGAAGCGAAAATATTCTACTGATGTGACACCTTGTGGAAAGACATTATACATTTTGTGAATATGTGGCTGTATTTATTGTACACTTGGCATTTATTGCTTGTTTTGTGTTTTCTGGAACAACAGTATAAACTGTGTATCTTTCATTATAAAACATTGATTTTGTAAATAAACTTGACAGCATTATTCAATCCACTTAAGGTCTGTTGTTGACACATCCAAATCATTCATCTTATTTCTTGACCCAAGATATAAAATGTATAAGAATAATACAATGTAATTCAGTATCAAACCTTTCACAGTTTGAAATCATGGTTAAAGTCCTGTAAATACAAATAGTTGGATGCATGCACCTACAACTATACATATTGTCAAAGAATAAATTAACTTTTGTTGGTATGAGTCCATGATCTGAACAATGTATTGCATTCTGAAATGATACTGGCTAAAAGCTTTGCAGATTTCTCAGCCAAATCTTCTTGAGAATGTATTTCATCTCTTGTAATCTATTTTCCTATTTTCTTTTGTATTCATCAAAACCATAAAGCAGGTGTGGAAAATCACATACTGGTAAGAACAGGAACTTCCCTAGCTCACTATTTTAACTAGCCAAGAAAACAAAAACACTTGATAATGATGAATGTATATTTTGCTGTTTGAAAATATGGTACCATTTTTAGGGTCCTCATTACAAAAGGAGGATGCTAATGTGTTGATTTTGCATCAATCTTTAATAAACATTTACCACACAGTGCACCAAGCCTCCTATAGACATTTTGAAATGTATTTGACAATAATTTGATAGACTCTCGATTTTGTGTAAATACTTTAACCTTACACGTACTGTGCGATTATGAGGACCCTCTGTATGTGCATTGCAAATGGGAAATATACCATACGCTCAAAATAGCACCCAGTCTCGACTGTCCACCACTGCAAAGAATAAATTAACTTTTGTTGGTATGAGTCCATGATCTGAACAATGTATTGCATTCTGAAATGATACTGGCTAAAAGCTTTGCAGATTTCTCAGCCAAATCTTCTTGAGAATGTATTTCATCTCTTGTAATCTATTTTCCTATTTTCTTTTGTATTCATCAAAACCATAAAGCAGGTGTGGAAAATCACATACTGGTAAGAACAGGAACTTCCCTAGCTCACTATTTTAACTAGCCAAGAAAACAAAACACTTGATAATGATGAATGTATATTTTGCTGTTTGAAAATATGGTACCATTTTAGGGTCCTCATTACAAAAGGAGGATGCTAATGTGTTGATTTTGCATCAATCTTTAATAAACATTTACCACACAGTGCACCAAGCCTCCTATAGACATTTTGAAATGTATTTGACAATAATTTGATAGACTCTCGATTTTGTGTAAATACTTTAACCTTACACGTACTGTGCGATTATGAGGACCCTCTGTATGTGCATTGCAAATGGGAAATATACCATACGCTCAAAATAGCACCCAGTCTCGACTGTCCACCACTGCACTACGGTTTGAGATCTGTCCTCTAAATCACTGCAGGTAGAGCGATAAAAAAACAACAACAAGTGCTCTGGCTTTTCTGTTCCATACCACATCATGGATTGTTATAGCCGTGTTACCTGATGAATGTGGGCAATAATCCTTTAAAGTTATAAGTGTAAAAATTTGTCAGAATGGTAACAATGCTAATAAAATTACGGGTATGTTATTTAAACAGTTGTAACAACATGTGGGGATGTGTAACGCTATATTTTTCATACATACCGTTTTAATAACATAGAGAACTGCAAACAATAAGGTATCAAGTACACTGTTCTGTTGTGTTATACAGGCAATTGAGAGAGAACACATGTAAAGCTGACTGCATGTGTTGTATGCATTACTTATTTAAGTGTAATCTTGTATTTCAACTCAACTTATGCAGGAGTGAATATGACAGAAATATCAATGACAATTTGCTAGTTCAACGACACTACTGTCAGGGAAATTACTCTCTTTTAAAAAGCTTTTAAAAAGTCTGTTGAGTCTTAAGCATTTTAACTTCAATGCTTCTTTACACCTCAGTGCTCTATCTTTACTTTAATATAACTACTATCATCAAAAACATCTGCAATAAACTTGGCATGATGAAGAGGTTTGCTAATATTGTATTTTAATTCTATTTCTATATCTAGATTTATACCATATTTGTTGGTATTGAGATTAAATGTGAAACAGGACAAAGCATTTAACTTTAGGAATGTGGAGATCAGGATTCAACCACTGTAAAAGATTTGAATTAATTATTTGACAAATACTGTACTCTGCTCTTGTAGGAGATACTTGCAACCATTCCTCTTCATGATTTCCATTCTTCTGAAAAAAGGACACCAATTCCAAGATGCTACTGTAAAAAATATATATTTTTTGTGGATTTTTATAGGAAGCGAGTCAACTGCAACCAAAAACCCTGGTCCTTGAGGAGCATCCCACTGAAAATGCTTGGCCCTTAAAGGTTTAAGCAGTGCTGCTTGTGAGCGCGGGTTTTCACATGTCAATATTAAAAAAAAAATATCGATTCCGCCTATCAGCCTCACTCCATTCTACCCTGATGCATAGTCACATGTGTAAGATGACCAATGAAACTTTTGGATCCTGAACCCAGCACCCTTGACAGGGGTGCAAATCGTTTTGAAAGCCAACCAGCAATCTTGTTTTTTTCATTGAGTCATAGCCATGACTACGGTGAATGCCTCCATGTAATTGGTTTAGGGGTGGGGTGGGACTTTTTTTTTTTAACTATAAGGATGATTACTTTGCGTCCGCCATTACAGCCGAGTTCAAAGGGGTACTCACACATTTGAAACGTCTGTATCTCCCCTTCTACACACCCTAAAGTGCTGATCTATAGCTCATCCGAAAGCTAAGAATTGGGAATAATTATTATTTTTTTTTTTTTAGGTTTCTCCGGATGGAGGCGGAACTAATATAAATGAGTTGCATTATAGGTAAAGTACCTTGCTCAAGGGTACAGCAGCAGTGTCCCCCACCTGGGATTGAACCCACGACCCTCCACTACTCCACACTGCTGCCCCAGCATCAGCATGAGCTGCATGCTTTGTTATGTAATTTTATTAATATTGCCTGTTGAGATGCACACATTGCACATTGTGTTTTATGTTTCATTGCATAACTGCTTATCCAGCTGTGATGGAACTTGGTTAGGACATTCTTCAGCACAGATTTAGGCATCAGTAGCACAGAGGTCTACTTAATGCCTTTCTGTTTTACGGTTACCAAACTACAAGCGCAAACACAAAGTTGTCATATATTCATGCCCAAGGGTTAAATTGAACTCACTTCTTTCTTTGAATTAGAGACTTCACTGTGAGTCTGTTGTTGAACTAGTTAAACTGTATACTGGTTTTCTAAGTCTTTTTAGTTTATTTATTACTTTAAAAACTTACACTAGTAAAACACATATTCATTTGTTTAGATTTATGTTATTGCTTTTTTGCTCAGCACAGCAATTCTCTCCAGAAAGTTGGCTACCTTTTTTCTCATCAAACTGGAATGTGCTAACTAGGCTTGACACTTGATTCAAAGAGTTGCTTTCATCTGATAAGAGCCTGCCAGGAGCAGGTCAGCTCGACCTCTTCAACAGGCTCCTTCACACACAAGCTGCACACAAAAGCTACCTACAATATTTCCTACTTGGTATACAGATCTAAAAAAAATGAGTACAGACAATATTAATATAATTATTGACAAAGAGTATATCATATTATTTCAATCAATAAAAGTTAGTTTAAAGCACCCAATTCATGTCTAACAAATTGCTGCGTTCCCAGCAGGATTTGAACTCTGCACCAGGCCCAGCTCAGATGGGTTCTGCAAACACAACAACAGGCCTTTTCATCCAACGCTTTACATCGCAGGTGTGGGCCACCAGGGTCTTTGCTTGATACCTGCAAGACACTTGTACACGTTTGGCAGGGACACCGTCCTCACATTCTAGCTTACCCAAATGAGCCCATGCCACTGGATGACCACCTTCACAACCCACACATTCAATTCTCTTTACATCTCGTGGGTCCACATTCAAGTGTGAAAATGACATCCCTTCAGGACTGTTACATTCAAACAGCATTCGACAGTGTCTGACTAAGTGACTACAGGCTGGGCAAGGTTTGGACCTGGTCAGTGGTGATATATGAGGCACCCTGGTGCTAGATTCTAGCTCCAAATTTACACCCCTAATCCTTGACATCCCAATTGTTTGAACTGTCGGAGGAGGAGGTGGCGCTAGACAGCAACTTGGTTGATGACCCCTAATTTTGGTGAGTACCAAACCATTTTGCTGGTACTCATGTGACAACCTAATGATAAAAATTATTTGAACCCCTGATTATATAATATTGCTCCTGTGTATACAGGGACTGGACAGAAAATTCTACCATTTGGATGCAAGGACAGTCTTGGGCTGGCAGGAGTATTTGTGTTAATAGATCTGGAGGGACACAGGCCCATATCCTTAGTGATTACTACCAGCAGCAGTCTTGTACATCTTGTCTGAAACTGATTTGTAAAATGTATATGGCTTTTACAATGTAAATGTTTTATGTGCATGCCAGTTATAATTATGAACTTATTGGACTGCTTATTGTGCACTGCACTAAGTAATACAACCATTTTTGTTCTCATTTTCTTCATTTTTAAAAATACATTAACAATTCTAGTTGGATATGCTGGACCACATTCACAAAACCTTTATCACTGTGTTAAGTAAACACCTGCTTTTGTTCTAAAATGAAAACAAAAGTTTGATGTGAAAAAGCATAGATTGATTGGAAGTTAGCAGACAATATCAGCTTGGTTTGGTGATGGTTGCATGGATCTTCCTCTTAAGCAAATTATATTAGCTGCAGGTGTATTTAGAGTGTCCTGCCTCAAACACTACCAGGTTTAAGCTCCACTTAACAGGGGAGCACAATTCTAGTCCTGAGGGTCCAGAGCCCTCTCCACCTATACCCTAAATTACATTTTTTAACCTATTTAACCTCCTTCTGGGTCTTAATCAGTTCATTGTTTAATGGTACCTATACAACTAATTCATGTTTTTCAGTTACCTAGTACATTAGTACTGTGTTTGACAAAATATGATAATATATATATATATATATATATATATATATATATATATATATATATATATATATATATATATATATATATATATATCATTGACATGCCATTATGTGACTCTCTACCTTCTCTTGTGTTACTAACTTCTTAAATTACATTTTTTCAGGCTGCTCAATTCAAATGAACTTTGCCTGGAGATTACTACTTCCAGATTGACCTTATGTTGCATTAATTTCCCCAGAGGGAGTACAACATATGGCTATGGTATCCCTTCCTAAGCTGTTTTTATTCTGTTCACTGAGTCAGAAGATCAGGACCACATGATGATATCAAGAATGAATTCCTCCGCACAACAAGTGTTGGTCACAATTCTCAGTTTTGCTTAATATCATTTGTCAACCACCATCCAGTCAATTTACTTGTTAAATCATTTCTATTGCTTAACTCTTTTAGGACAGATAACCCTAGATTGCATCAACCACCAATCCAGGGATTACACCTAAACATAAGTGGGTGATGCAACCCCAAGCCTAGCAAGCATGACAAAGAACTGGACATTCGATATTGCTGTTTCACAGACAGGCTAATGTTTGATTTAAATGGATATTTTCATTTTATTTATTTATTTAGTTTTTGATTATGCTTAACATCCAGCATTCTACAAAACACTGAATTCAAAAAAGAAAATGTAAAAAAGATGGAATTTTATGAGACTTATAGCTGCATGGTATGACAAATTGTTTTAGTATAACATTTTATTGGCAAAACAGATCATGAATTCCATTTGTGAAACAAAGTGCAAAACATTTCACTTTTTTTTTATTTTTTACAAAACTCCAGGGTAGACACATCAATACATTTACAATCAACATTTGTGCCAGAGAAATAACTGACAAATTGTATACAGATTTCTTTTCAAAATAATCAATGCAAACTGGAAACAGAATGAAATGTATCATGTAAGCAAAAAAGATACTATTACTGCGTTAAAAACTTACAATGAAGCCTTATGTAAACACCAATTTAAGAGAATTCTTGTATCTACACGGTTTACTTTTGTAGAATTTTGAATTTGTAACAAGAAGGACACATTATGCTGGCCTATTCAATTGATCTAAAAAAATGCTGTACAAAATTAGATCTAATAGGGCCCTTAGTGTACTTTTTAGAGGAAAATATGAGGGCCAGGGTTTCATTTTTATCAATCTGCCGTTGTCTCTATCATTTGAAAATACTCCTATGTGTTAGACATAGACTTTGGCACAAAAATATCTTCTGAACAGATGTTAGTTTAAAAACATGTCAACCTGCAGTCTCTGCATGGTTTAATCATCTGCTGTAGTACCTTTTGTTACCATCCTGTATGCCGGAGTTCAAGTTCCAGGGTTGGAATTTAACTTGACTAAATTAACCTTTTTTTAGTGTGGTAGCTTAAAAAGCTGTGTTCTTCCATGATTAGAAATGTGCCTGCCACTAATGATTGGGTACCCCACACACATGTTGAAGAAGAGATGGAAATTATAGAGGCTCTCTGACACAGAGATCTTGTAGCATTACAGTCGTTGTTGCTGGGAGCCAGCCTTGGTTAGGGAAACTGTATGATATGATATGGTAAACAATACAATAACCACAAGTCCTAAATAAGTTACAAGTTTGCTTGTATACCCAAACAGCATATGACAGAGTTGCTTTGGGTTACATATTTTGTATAACGCATATCTCTTATATAATAACCAATCAAAAACACTATAGAATGCCATATAGAATACCAATACCCAAATATACTTTGCACCTCATATAACATGCAACCTGATTATAAGTTTATCATTATTCATTAAAACATATTTTTA
The DNA here is from genome assembly GCA_030684275.1 of Acipenser oxyrinchus oxyrinchus. NCBI lineage: Eukaryota > Metazoa > Chordata > Actinopteri > Acipenseriformes > Acipenseridae > Acipenser > Acipenser oxyrinchus. The sequence goes on from CM060254.1 coordinate 28,438,002, forward strand.
GAGAACAATGATATTGTTGTTTTCTTCTTTCTAGTTTTTAACATTCAACTGTTATATAAAATATGGTGAAAATCTTTGCATTCACGTTGAAATATAGCCTATGTGTTAACTGAACATATTCACTGTCTGCAAAATAACCTTTATTTTTCAAAAGCTAGTGCTTAATAAGACAATAAATTAAAGTTAAACAAGGTACAAATGAAATACACAGACAATAACAGCCACATTATTACACATTATTATTAGATAAGGATACATTTAGAATAATATTTTACTAAACCAATCTCTCTTTTGAGGTAACAGGATTCTTTTTAATCAATTCATAAACATTTGTATGCCAAAATACTGGGATGATAAAGCACAAATTGAGATTTATACAAAATGTCCTAGTCATTTACACACATTTGTTAGTAATTAGATATGTAGTAATATTTCTAGTGTGGAATTTATCTGTTAAAATATGATACTGATTCACCTTCAAATGGAAATTGTAAAAATGACAGTAATACATCATGCTATCAAAATCACTTTAAATCACAAACTGTCTTCAATAGTCATATCCAAGTTATGGCTATTATTATTATTATTATTATTATTATTATTATTATTATTATTATTATTATTATTATTATACATGGTGAACAATAATTTTCCTATAACCTTCAGTGTTTTACACTCGTATTATACACAGGGGTGGCACGAGACCCGTTTATAATAAGATTAGGTGGTGGAGCAAGACCCGTGTATAATAAGATATTTAAAAACAAACTCTACCACCATTACATGAACAGAACTAAACCATCAATATCAAAACAAACAACTGTGACCTACAATTAAAAGTTTTATCAGCAGAAGAAATGTATAGAAAAGACCAGAAGAATGCAAGTACTCAAAACAATAAGCGACTTACATTTAGTAAGAAATTACCTCAGCCACATGCCCACTGTTTGATGTCAGAAAGTAGAGGCTCTTGAATGACAAGGAAATCATCCAACTCCATCCTCTGAAAAAACCAAGTGAATTTTCTACTCCGATTCTTAATAATAATGCATGTAGTTTACCCGCCTGCCTTCCCCAAAAGATGTTAATAAAAAGACTGAAGTTTACAATGAATTGTTAATAAATAAACTTGTTTTCTGTTTTTAAAATTCTATTTTCCAATGTTATTCTGAATAGGCCTACTACTTCATTTGTTAATATTAAACACTGCTAGTAATACAATTTCTATAATAAAACCATGTATTATAACTAGGCTTGCTACTATTCGATTTTAATTTTTTTGGCAAATCAAAGATTAATATCGATGTTTATTTTTGAAAGAATTGACAGTGTTTTTTTATCTTTATTTTTCAATTCAAGCAGAGAATGGGTGAAATCGACCTTTATGCTTTAAAAAAACTGACTTTTTATGACATTGCGAAACCCCTTTATTATTCAACAAGAAACATTCTAATAGAACAACATTCTACTTGAAATGACGTTTGGTCACAGCTGAGCTATAACTTGTATAGATAAAGATTCTACACAATTAAAACAATTGTCTCAAATAAATCGTAGAAAACTCAGCATATAAACATGTAATACACATACTTTTATAGCATAAATTTACTAGTAAAAACTATGTGCACAGAACAAAACAGATGCACTTATTACTTGTCTGAGCTGCCCCCTTCTCCTTCACGACACCTCCCTCCACGAGTAGCATTGAGCGGAATTGCATCAAAACACAGAGCATGCATTAAATCATGCAGGAAACCAGCACTGGATTCTTGTTTTTTCCTGCATTTTCACCAAGCAGACTTCCATTGTACTTTGCGACATTGTATTCCATTGTACAATTCTGAGCTCATATTTTTATGACCTTGTGACTGCATGTGTTCAACCATTCTGTTTGCCTTCGCTGTGACTTCTGCTTTGCACAGTTTACATACCAGGATATTTTCTTCATCTCCTGTCCCACGATTCTTTACAGTTTACACTTCAAAGTCAGGATATTCTGCACAATACTCATTTAGTGTTTTCCTCTTGCACCACATTTTAAAATCTAACAAGTAACTGCCAGTGTATATATAGCAAGAGTTTACCCACACCTTACCCGCTAATTTCAAAGTCAGCGCATTGAATGACAGGCACTGTAGCCGGCAAATGAAGGTGCAGAGTCGGTGCCGGTCTTGATGATTGACAGGCATTTAAACGAATGAGAACATTCTTGCGCTGCTTCAGTCAATGAGTTCTCTCAGAACAGGGTGAAATGACAGTGTGAAATGAAACTACAGTACTAATGGACCACTGAGATGACTGACAGGCATTCCGAGCGGAATGGAGACGGGACAGACAGGAAGTATAAAAACTACACAAACTAGAGATGATTTCTTAATGATTATTTTTGGCAAGAAAATAAAAAATAGCAAGTTGATTTACCGACGTTTATCCTATATAAATCTATTTCAGACAAACTCATATTTTTTGGCAATTCGACGTTTAACAAGCTTTACCGATTAATATCAAAAAGTAATAAACCTAAGTACAACAAATAATATACACACCATAAACTATGCATATAAGGCTATAATTGTATCTTAGGTTCCTGGTGACATTAATAAATCATGATTTATATGTCACCAGAAACACTCTATAGAATTATAGCATTATTATGCATAGTTGGATGTACATTATTCATGTTATTATTATTATTATTATTATTATTATTATTATTATTATTATTATTATTATTATTATTATTATTATGCCTTTATTAAGAAAATATAATACCATAACAATTTATTCTTCTCATCATAACAGTACTATTACTTATATAATGACACTATAACAAACAGAAACAAGCAGTTAGCCAACAAATTCAAGCAAACAGTGCTGTACAATGCAATTAACTCTCCAGTGTCTCATTGAATTTAATCAAAAAAAAAAAGTGCCAGTATGCTCCACTAAAAGCTGTCTCAATTAGAAAAGCAAACATAACATAATGATGCTTCTGTCCACTGTTTGAACTACAGGAATAATACAACCTATGCGAGTGGATGCTGGAGCAAAACGAGTTACGCAACAGTATTTGCACTCATGTACCCCTTGTAGTTAAGGGTCAAAAGGAGTTGTAAATCATCAATCTAAACATGTGATGATTTTTGTGTTTTAACATTAACACTTGTTGATTCGACAGATGCCATGTACTTCTTAACATGTTGCATGATTAATGCACAGAAAGCAAGTGCGATAGTCAGTAAAGTAGTTTGGATGTGGACATAATAACTATAGGCCCACAGTGCCATTTTTTGTTGCAATGTATTTAGGTATCAAGCATAATATTGGTCCAGGGCTTTATCTGAACATGGTTATGTTCATGTCAATGTGTGTGTGTGTATTCTATGGATGTGCATGTTTATTTCTCACTCAATAGATCAGTGTGTTTATTTTTTGAAATACCATTCAGGTATGTAAACTGGTTTTTAATAACTATAATACCTGATGAGGTATGTAATGATAACATTTGTGTTAACACTCAATGGAAAAATATGCAGTAATACTTCAAGAAACCTAGTCAAATTCTTAGTTATACCAAGTTTCTTTTAGGGTTACTAAATTGTCATTGATTCTGCAAAACACAATTGGAGTTAACCCAGTCAAAATCAATATGATTCACCAGAGGAAAAAAAAATAGTAAGCATGATAAATATTTCTTATATATTGCCTTGCTGAAATGATTGCAGTCAGTCGTGTGTGCTTATTGATTTGGTGGCTGTGTAGTCCAGAGGCTTATACTTCTTATTATCAACCACTCTTTTTGACTGGCTGTGACAACAATTCTTACACATTCAATGTCAAATGTAATTTTATGTTCTATTTCCTGGGCTTCAACTTGCCCATTCTTAAATTCTCCTAAGGTTATGTAAGTGGAACATTTTTTGCCTTTTTTGGTCCCAATCACTTTCTCTCCAACTTCTAACACCCCATGATGCAAAATATCATTTTGCCGGTCATCCGTTCCGGTGGTAATTTTTATTTTGGTGATTTTTGTTGATTTATTAAACACAATTATGAAGAAGTCTCCAGTGGAAGGTGATTTGCCCCAGAAGTACTCGTCCACACTACTATAAGCTTTGGTGGTACCATAGTTTTCAAAAACATTGATATTTGTATACAGACTGGCAGGTGGGTTATCAGGAATATCAAAAGAGTCTTCTTCAAAGTCATCATCTTTTAATTTATTTTCAGCTCCTTTGTATGAGGAATAGTACCCCATATGTTGAAACAGAGATGGCTTGAAACGAATGACATCCTTCTGTGCGAGAAGTCCCCGGAAATGGATGAGAAGCCAGTCACAAGGCATCTCTTGGTAGAACATCAACAGGAAGCGGGCCAGTCGAGGGAGATCATTGGAGTGATAAAGTTTTCCAATGTATCCCAGCTTAGAAAACTCTAGTGTCACCCAGTATGATCCTTCTCTTGAGGTAACAACTTTTTTCATGGCAGTTAAAAAGTTTTTTGAGCAACGGACATCATCCTCAAGCATCATGTAGTAATCCGAGAGATTGCTGCAAAAGTTTAAAAGGAAAGCATAGTCTACATTTTGTTTTGATCTAAACCTGACACGATCCTCTGGGTCATTGTAGTTTCTCTTAAGCCCATCTAAAACTGGATAGTACTCCTCTGGAGCATGGATAACCAGTAGCCTCCCGGCTATAACATGGTGGGCAAACTTTCTGGTGATATCCTGGACTAAGCTTTCACACCAAGCCAAATTAAACTCTGCAAGATGAATGACCACAACAATCTCCTTCAGTTCCTCATAGCTGGACTGATCAAAGATAGATTTTATTGTTTCTAGTACATAATTTCCTCTTTTTCTTTTGACAGATGACAACCCTATTGTTAGGTATCCTGCAAAAAAAAAAAACAAGATAGCAACAGTATAATAAAACAGAAAAATGCATATTGGAATAAAAGCAATTTATTACAAATGTCCCCCTTAATCAGATTCTTTTGTTCAAGCCAGGAGCCGGAAAAGTTTGTTATCATTGGGTGCATGAAGGACATCTATAGACACTTGTGCAATATATTATATGAGTTACAACGGCGAGTGTAGGGTGTCTTGTTATAAGCGATGTCAGCTCATACAAATTGGACCAGAGGAACTATTGGCTGGTCAAACAGTGGTTTAAGTTATAACAAGAGAAAGCAACAGTAGACATATCTGACGATAAATACTTCACAAAAGTTTAGATTGTATTTAAGATTATATATTTATTTTAAATTGATTTATTTTTAACTTTAGAATCTGTACACAAGAATTACCAAAATGTTGACAACAGTGATTTCTGTTAGATAGACATTGAAAATGGTCTTTGTATCTACATATCAAGATGCAAATGCAGATATACCTGTACAGTGGTATTGTTTTGGGATATAAACAACAGGTGTTAAAAATGAAGTAAGTCACTTGTACAGTAATCCGTTGCATATCCAACTGCGGTGGGACCAGAGTAAGGGTGGATATTTAAAAAGTCGGATGAATGAATCCTGTTTTAAATACCATTATACACAGGAGCTCGAGACAGAGGTTGAAGTTGATACGCCCTGCAGGCGAACAGGATTTATTTACATATCAACACACTGAACAGCTCATGTGACACTACCAGCAATGGTAGCACACGGAGCACATAGAGCACAGTATACAAAAACTTTGGTAGGATCTACAATCTCTGAACTCATCTTCTCTGTTCAATAATAAACTGACGTTGCTGACGAGCATGATGATGGCGGATAAACGGTTAGGGTGGATATGTGATGGGCGGATATGCGACGGATTGCTGTAATTATAAAATGCCTAATGTTTAAAGATGATGTATTCAGTATTCAGATGAAATCAGTGATGTATTCCATATGCAATAATATACTTTCACAAGTTTAAACACTAGGTTCTCTTTTAATAATTTCAGCATTTGATATAGAGTTTGATTTAAGTTTCACTAATAATGTTAGGGATGCAAATAAAGCACAATATGATATGAAGCCTTTAAATAAATCATACTTTACTCACTTTTTCTAGGTAAAGGTGAACCAGCAAGATAGCGATAGGTAACATTTATTGCACCTGAGAAGTTAGACAAATCTTTAAAGGTGTGGACATATCTTTCTGAGTTAAGCTGATGTATTGGTGTTTCCCGTAGCTGCCTCTTATCCTCTTCCTAAATACAAAGACACAAATGTTAATTTGATCACATCGTCACAGACAAGCTAAATGTTTAGCCTCAATCAAGCAAGAGATAAATTACTTTAAACTGATATTCCTGCACATGTTACTTGACATTGCACGTGCTTCCTTCAAACCTGTAACAATATCAGAATCTATTTTGCAACAAAAATATGATATTATGCTAATGACCTTCAAAGATCTAAACACTTATAACGTATGTGTCCTAAATTCATGTTATTTACTCAATATATGTTTCTGCCCTGTTGCCTGCACTGTGCTTGTTTCCATGGAAACCTGCTATTCAGGAATGACTATTGTGCCAGCTGTATAATAAATGATTCTGAGTAAGCCCCTTTGTTTTTTTGATTTACATAACTTGTAAAAATAAAACTATATTTACATTTATCATAGCATCAAACCAGCCGTTACTTACCAAAACATAACCATCCTCCATATACAGGTTTACAAAAAGGAGGCATGTAATAAGGATCCCCAAAAAAGGGATAGTCAATCGCTTCCGAAAACACCTCATTTTATCCAAGTACTTCCACAGCAGCCTCATGACAGAAATGTAGTTGCTGATGTCTCCTGCAAAAATGCACAAGTATATACAATAAGCATCATTTATAGCACTAAATGTTTTGTCAATATACATGTTTTCTGTCAGATACACATAGTCAGGGAAAATCGATTATATTTCAGATTATGCCTGAAGCAAGGTTTTGATCCTGACACCTTGAAATTTGAAATCAGCTCCTTGAAGTCTACACAGTTAGCTGAAAGGTAAACCTTAACCTTGGTTAAATTATTCATTCCCAAATGACCTAGCGCAGGGTTTTCTATATTCATACTTTACTATTATTGACCCTGTGTCTGTCCATATTAACACTATCACTGTTCATGAGGCATTCATGTTGGGTTTGGAGTTCAGTATGAATAAGTATGGAATCAGTAATTCATGTTTACTTTATATGAATGCAGTTGGCATTAATAAGTAGTTACTAAGCAATAACAGTGTTAATAATGTTATTTAGAATCATGATCAACAATAGTTTTAACACACAAGGCATGTTGGGCAACTGCAATATGATCTACTGTATAGTTAATTATTTCAATTTATTTAAAATGTTTTTTTTTTTAAATCTGGTATACATCTTCTCTACAATAATGGATGGGGGAAAAGGCAATTTATTGCGAGCAGTGTAGTGGCTTTGTACTCCATTTGGTTGCTTTAAATTCGGATATGCAACAGCCATACGTCTTGCTTTTGGAAGAAGGCAGATTCTTACTACAATAATACAAGTTGCCAGATACCACCAACCATTGAAAACAAATTCTAAACTACACACGTTGGCTGAGGGTTAGTAATATCAAGTCTGTATTTATGTTGTTATGCTGGAACACAGTGGTGACAAGAGATCTTTACCAGAAGGTTATCTGCTGTCGACTATTCTCTGTGGAAACAACAACCCACAAGGCATGATTTTCGAGGAAGAGACCAAAGGAGAAATAAGAGCTAGCTCTTCCTCCAAGAGACTTGAACTAACCATTGATTTTCTACATTTAAACCATGTAAAAATCAATCCTGCAATGTTTCTAATTGCAAAATCTGTGAACGGGCTACATCTGCATTCAAAAGGTTTGATTAAATACAGGGGATGTCCTGGTGTTGAGGGAGTGCAAAACAACTTTTCAATGACAGCTTCATTAAAGTGTCTTTCACAAAGTTGATGTCTCATCCTCCCTGGCTTGGAAATCTAGCCTGACAGTCATTCCATGGCCTTGTGATTCAGCTGTGAATTTATTTAAGATAAGTATCTTATTTTTAGTTTTGTTTTCACAAGGATGGATTTTATGATACACAGCTACAAAGCTCATAATTCTAAGGAAACATTTTTTTTCTTTGTTTTACTGAACCACTTTAAAGACATTTCACTTTATCAACTTAAGCAGGTGTCTGAGCTGTCAATACCTCAAAAGCCAATTCTGGCATATTTGAAACAGATCTGTCAGTGAAGCTGAAAGAAAAAGTCGAGACTTTTAGTTGGTTTTTGTGTAAAATTGGATGCATCTAGGGCAGGCTTTTTAATCAAATTGGCATGTTTAACAGTATGTATTTTAGATGTTTTGACAGAATGTGTATGATACCATCCCAAGGGATACTGATTTTGCAGAAACAATATGTAAGCAAAGGAACTTAAAAGCTTAGAAAGATGGTTGTCAAAGAATTGGGTGAACTGAGTAAGCCAAACTGAAATATCTGAGATGAAAAGAGGGATTGAAGTTTGGGTTTATGCATTTCACATTAAACTATTTTATCCTGAAAATATTCTAAAAATTTGTAAAATATGCATGGATACCAAGGATGAGAAAAAAAATGTTCTATGGATTGCTAAAAAGTGTTTAAGCATCCAAAGGGCTGGTCATCTTGTAAGAAACTGTGACCAAATTAATGTCCTTGCAACTGTCAATGCCATTATTGGGTGATCATGAATTTGTTTAAAGTTATGTGATTTTTTTTCTTATGTATATTAAAGAAAACAACGCGCTAAGAGCTTTGTGGTGTAGAGGGACAATTCACTAACCCATTTTACAGTAGCTTAAACATCTGGAGGCCTGGGTTTTAATTTGGTAAATTGGAAACCACAAAACCTCAACAGTCTGCACAATTGACATCTCTGCATTAACAGTTGTGAACAGAATATAACTCTCCTACAGCATGTCCCCCAATTCCCTATACTAGTGATTCATGCAATATTTCTACAGTAAATACAGTACTGGTGTTGTTCAAACTGTAAACAACTTCTCAGTCTAACTTCCATTTCTGTCTCTCCCTTTTGATACTGTATCGGAACTGAAGAAAATCTGCGCTAGCACTTTATAACACAGACATCTTATTTAGCATTTTTTTATAACTAAATAAATTTGATGCCTATTATTTGGTTATCTTTCCTAATGCATTTACTTTTTTGCTGCGAGAGGGGCTGCAGCTTTCTCCAGGAGACGAGACGCTTCAGCCCAGCTCCGCAGCCAACCTGGGCGAGCCCATTCCTTCTTCCCCTCTCCTGACCCGCTCTCCTTCTTGGTTTGCTTGTCTGTCACTTCAAACTGAACTCCTGACCGCCGTTTAGCCGGGCTGTTTATAGTTTAAAAACTGCTAATTAAAACAATCTACGAGTGGGAATGTGTTTTTTTTTTGGTAAAAACTATAGTGTTTATTACATGGTGCTTTATGTATGGTTAATTCACAGAAAGTTACATTTTTGCTTCACTCTATGTGCATTATAGAGAGGGAGATATTTTATTTTGTATTTTCGTCAGATATGTGTTGTTATGTGTCCAGTAGCTGCAAATATTAGGGAGATAAAATACTGTTATACCTATTCCGACCAGGAGCTGTCAAATTGACTGCTACATATAAAACATATTATAACAATGAATTGTTGTAGTATTATTTGTATTTATCAGTTGGGACTTGCCACCGTGTTTTGAAGTTTGAATATATCAGTCTGCATTGCTCAAGTGAGCGGTCTTCTAACATTTCTATTGTTTCAATGAGCCTCCTGATAGCCCATCAATCAGCCTTGACAGCTCATGGCGCCTGGCTGTCTGTCTGCACTCTGGTTACTATACAAGTCACTTGTTTTTCTAAGAAATTCATTGTTACCCCAATACACATTGAAAATGGATCATGGAAGATGCAGACAGCAAAGCAGTGTTTGGCGCTGCAGGTTGAAGGGGTGAACAAAATATTTTGAATGAAGTTCCAGGGCCCACGGCATACGCAAAACACAACATTGATGAGAGTGCATTGAGTGCTTTTTGCCTATTTATTGGCATGCATACGCTTTACCATATACAACATTGCACTGAAGCAGAAGCCCACTGACAACTACAAGATGATTCCTGGTCAATGCCCTTGGAGGAATTAGAAGCTTTCATTGCACTAGTATATGCCCGTGGAGCGTTTGGTGCCAGAAGCCTGGGTTACTGTTGATAGCTGTGCCAAATGTGCAAAGACAGTCTGAGGCAAGTGCACTGCATATTTTGAAAAGCACTTTGTAAATGATTTTAAAGGAAGCCCATTCTTTTCAAATGTTTATTTATTCATGCCATTTCGATTATAGTATGTCTGTCTATAAATGCAGAGCATCGGTTGCGTATATGCACTTTGTTATGTAGGCAATATAAACCCATTTATTTAAATATATACACTACCGTTCAAAAGTTTGGGGTCACTTAGAAATTTCCTTGTTTTCCATGAAAACATACATGAAATGAGTTTGAATAGGAAATATAGCAAAATGAATAGGAAATATAGTCATTGACAAGGTTAGAAATAATGATTTTTAATTGAAATAATAATTGTGTCCTTCAAACTTTGCTTTCGTCAAAGAATCCTCCATTTGCAGCAATTACAGCCTTGCAGACCTTTGGCATTCTAGTTGTCAATTTGTTGAGGTAATCTGAAAAGATTTCACCCCATGCTTCCTGAAGCACCTCCCACAAGTTGGATTGGCTTGATGGGCACTTCTTACGTACCATACGGTCAAGCTGTTCCCACAACAGCTCAATAGGGTTGAGATCCGGTGACTGTGCTGGCCACTCCATTATAGACAGAATACCAGCTGACTGCTTCTTCCCTAAATAGTTCTTGCATAGTTTGGAGCTGTGCTTTGGGTCATTGTCCTGTTGTAGGAGGAAATTGACTCCAATCAAGCGCCGTCCACAGGGTATGGCATGGCGTTGCAAAATGGAGTGATAGCCTTCCTTCTTCAAGATCCCTTTTACCTTGTACAAATCTCCCACTTTACCACCACCAAAGCACCCCCAGACCATCACATTGCCTCCACCATGCTTGACAGATGGCGTCAAGCACTCCTCCAGCATCTTTTCATTTGGTCTGCGTCTCACGGATGTTCTTCTTTGTGATCCGAACACCTCAAACCTAGATTCGTCTGTCCATAACACTTTTTTCCAATCTTCCTCTGTCCAGTGTCTGTGTTCTTTTGCCCATCTTAATCTTTTCTTTTTATTGGCCAGTCTGAGATATGGCTTTTTCTTTGCAACTCTGCCTAGAAGGCCAGCATCCCGGAGTCGCCTCTTCACTGTTGACGTTGAGACTGGTGTTTTGTGGGTACTATTTAATGAAGCTGCCAGTTGAGGACCTGTGAGGTGTCTGTTTCTCAAACTAGACACTCTAATGTATTTGTCCTCTTGCTCAGGGGCCTCCCACTCCTCTTTCTATTCTGGTTAGAGCCAGTTTGTGCTGTTCTGTGAAGGGAGTAGTACACAGCGTTGTACGAGATCTTCAGTTTCTTGGCAATTTCTCGCATGGAATAGCCTTCATTTCTCAGAACAAGAATAGACTGACGAGTTTCAGAAGAAAGTTCTTTGTTTCTGGCCATTTTGAGCCTGTAATCGAACCCACAATTGTTGATGCTCCAGATACTCAACTAGTCTAAAGAAGGCCAGTTTTATTGCTTCTTTAATCAGCACAACAGTTTTCAGCTGTGCTAACATAATTGCAAAAGGGTTTTCTAATGATCAAATAGCCTTTTAAAATGATAAACTTGGATTAGCAAACACAACGTGCCATTGGAACACAGGACTGATGGTTGCTGATAATGGGCCTCTGTACGCCTATGTAGATATTCCATTACAAATCAGCCGTTTCCAGCTACAATAGTCATTTACAACATTAACAATGTCTACACTGTATTTCTGATCAATTTGATGTTATTTTAATGGACAAAAAATTTGCTTTTCTTTCGAAAACAAGGAAATTTCTAAGTGACCCCAAACTTTTGAACTGTAGTGTATATATATACTTATTTACATCATTTCAGTTGTACAGTTTTGTATGAACATGATATACCTGTATATACACACATTTATTTTCTCATATTTGTTTATTTCTTTTTTTAATGTCCGTTTATTTACAATGTTTCGTTTGTGTAAACGTTTTATATGACGTTCCTGAATAAAACTACAACATATTCAATTGTTTGTCCTTTCATTATAATATTTTTTTTAATTTATTTATTTATTTATTTATATAAATTTAGTCGTTGCCAATTTTTTACCCCAGTTTTCTCCCCAATTTAGTATGCCCAATTATTATCTGTATCCTCGGCTCACCGCTCGCAACCCCCCTGCCGACTCAGGAAATGGCGGCTGGAACACGTGTCCTCCGAAACGTGCTCCTGCCAAGCCGTCATTTTTCGCACTGCAGATCCACAGTGATGGCACCAGACCTATAATGCCGGAGGACAACACAGATCTGGCGGCTCCACTGCAGAACCACAGGCGCCCTATCGGCCACAGGGGTCGCTGATGCGCAGTGAGCCGTGGATTCCCCTGCCGACCTAAGCCCTCCCGACCCGGCAGCGCCAGCCAATTGTGCGCCGCCCCTAGAACTCCGGTCACGGTCGGCTGTGACATAGCCTGGATTCGAACCTGCGATTTCCAGGCTATAGGACACATCCTGCACTCCGCGCAGAGCCTTTACTGGATGCCACTCGGGAGCCCCCCATTTATGTTGTTTTTAATACGTCAGTCAATTTGACCGGTCATGGTTGTTCTAGGTATACCTATAAACGCAGTTGTTCTAGTGTTAAACAAACGATTGCATTTGCCCATGAAGGAAACCTTTTATTTTCTTACTGACTTTACTGTAATGATTTGTTTAATTCTAGATATAGGTAACCACATAACCAAACATATCCTCATAATGATACGTATCAAAATACGATCACAGGTTAAGTTTGTAGATATGTGTAAAAAAGAATATTTCTGACAGTAAAGTTTCATTGCAACTAAGCTTGTTTCACATTTATCCCATATAAATTATATACTTTTCACATAGCATACAAATCCTCTCCCTCTGTCGCTCCCATCATTCTGTCATATATATTTTTTGGTTCTGTTGTCAGAATAACAATAAACTTCCTGTTGCTGTTGTCTGTGGTTGTTTGACACTGACAATGGGGGCTTAGCCGAGGAGTGTACATGACAAATGTCAGGGACCGATGCTTTCAAAAGTAGAGCAAAAAACACACCAAAGCCGCCTCAGAGCTGCTACTGGAGCAGGACACTTTTGAGACAGCTGGACCTGGGACAGCTGTGTTTACACTACAAAAAAAAAAAAAGCTGTACTAAGAGCGAAGCCACCTCAAAGCGGGTTAAAGTGGCTTGTGTAAACAGAGTATTAGTGTCACCCTGATAGCACAGTGTGGGTGATGATTGTTTTGTATTTCTGTTGAATTTATTTATTTTTGTTTATAAAAGTGTACAACCAAGTGCTGGATTTCAGCTGTCACTAGCTTTCCTGGCTGCAACACTACCCTTCAACAGGGCCTATTCACAAAGCTTTAACTTAGGAGTTAATTAAATAATGATTTTGAAGTCTAGAGATGAAATAAAGTTTGATATTCATTAAGCTGCTTAAAATATCACTGTAGCACCGGCTGTGAGCACCCGATCATTTCCATTACAGAGTGTGTAGAAGGGTTTAAGCTCTCAAAATATGTGAATGGTGTAAGACTTCATTAAAAAAGTGCATGATTGACGTGTAAACTGCCCTGTCTGTGATTTCTCTGTGTTATTCAATGTCAGATGCGGAAGTCAAACAAGCAAACAAAAAGGTCTGTATTATATTTTTATAGTGCTTTGATCGGTGCAACTTTTGATGGATACAACATTTAGGGGATCTAAGGACTTATTTGTAGCAAACTTAATCTTACTTTCAATAGTTATTTTCAGAACTGATCAATCGCTATTGATTATTTGTGGGAAGGTCTAGTCTCTCGAAACGTGAATGGTGGACTTATCACGTCAATCAAACGGTAAATGATTGACACCTAAACTGGCCTATAGGATTTCTCAGTGTTATTTATGAAACGTAACATATTATAGCACGTTTTAAAAGGGCATTTATTTGTATGTTACAAAATTATAATTATACCCATTATGCAATATTTTTAGTAATATTTCTTTGGGGTCAAAAAGTCATACCAACGTTTTACACCATAATTTGTAAAGAATGTTATTATACAACATTGGATTAATGCATTTGCCACTGAAAAAGCAGGCAATGTGAACATGCATAATTGATATGAAATATTTTAAAATGTTATAAATATAATCCAATTTAAACTAAATCTGTGCATTGCAAAGTCATGTCTTTCACATGTTTTCACTTACTTTCTATATTACAAATCCATGTATTTAAGCAGTCTAGCATATTTGCAGACTCAGATCCAGCGTGAATTGTATCGATGCTACTTGCCCTGTGAGTGTCTGCATTATCTGAGCTGCCCTGTGACATTTGACCAGTCATACCATCTACGTCACTGCTGTCAATCACTCGTCTGCTTGCAAGGGACAAAGTAAAAACGTGCCTTAAATGTAACACGCGTATTCTTAGTGGAGTTTCTACATATACGCTAATCATGTTATTATATATGTGCATACCCCATTTGTTAATAATGACACGACAAATTTTTCACAAATTAATTCTGCTTCCCCTTATCACTGTTTGGTGCCTTCTTTGTCATTGTCTCAGAGGGAGGGAACTTCGACTGGACACCTGTGAAAGCCTGAAGTGCGTCACTAAATCCCATCCAAATATCTTACAAAACCACATCTGATATGGTAATAATTCAAAGACGTGTGTTTTCTGGACACATTGCTCTAACCAATTATATAGTTTTTGAGTTTGGAGTTTGGTTTCATTTTCGAAATACTGGCCCAAAATATTGAAACTGTTTTTTTTAAATGTTCTGACTGTCAGATGCCATTGCCGCTGGTCTTAAAAACAAACTGTCATACAATAATATCCACTTAGAAAAGTATGATTTGTTTGTGCCGAATGTAATTTTGTGAGCGTTTATATAATATTTTCATAAATTATTATTACGATTGACATGTTTCATTGTCTTTTGCGATATGTAGTGACTTTAGTGCTCTGTCAATGTAAAACCTGTCAATGTAAAACATACTTAAATATTATAAGACAGACGTGTAGTGGACAAAAAGGTGTATTAAAAAAAAAAAAAAACTGATGATTACTGCGTTAATTTTACATCGATCTCAAAATGGCTGCATTCACGATTCGCACACTGTCATTCTCATAGAGGATGAACTCGATCACGCTCTGTTCGACCTACCTTACCGTGGACAAAAAGGTGTATTAAAAAAAAAAAAATGTTTTGCAACTGATGATTACTGGGTTAATTTTACATCGATCTCAAAATGGCTGCATTCACGATTTGCACACTGTCATTCTCATAGAGGATGAACTCGATCACGCTCTGTTCGACCTACCTTACCGTGGACAAAAAGGTGTATTAAAAAAAAAAAAAAATGTTTTGCAACTGATGATTACTGGGTTAATTTTACATCGATCTCAAAATGGCTGCATTCACGATTCGCACACTGTCATTCTCATAGAGGATGAACTCGATCACGCTCTGTTCGACCTACCTTACCTAAAGACTGCGAGTGAGTAATCGCTTACAACATTTTAGGACATTTTAGGTGTAGGGGAATTTAGTCTTTCAAAATTATATTTTGAATTTAGTTTTTGTCTAAATTTAAAAATATGTATAGTTTACATATTGACCCAACGATGTTCTGATGTTTATTATTATTATTATTATTATTATTATTATTATTATTATTATTATTATTATTATTATTATTATTATTATTTAATACAAATGTTGATGCAGCCATGACAGAAACATACTAACTCCTATTTTTTCTCTACAGATAGTTAACATACTAGCAATGCAAAACACATGCAATGTGTCTAATTACCATGTTAGGAAATTACTTTTTTAGAGCTTTATAGTGGCACAGAAATTGTAATTTTTCATTTTTCCCCCATTTAATCTGCAATATCGCAATCAGTTGAGTAGATATGCCCAAGTGAATTATATAATTGAAAAGTTCAGATTGTGCTAAAAAAAAACAATATATGTATATATAGGTTTCCTATGTTTCCTTTAGTGACCTGTGAGAAATGTGACTTTTAAACAATTCAGTCCCAAATTCTAGAAAGACCTCTAGCACTGGGGGTGGAAAAACCCCTAGCAGTGAAGGGGTTAAATGGTCAGCAGTATTGTAAATAATATTGAAAGATTTTGAAAACTATAATTTGTTCAAGTTATTTAAAAATAATAATAAAAACAAATAATAATAATAAAAAAAAACTACTGTATGCTTCAGACCACCAGATGTCACCATAGATGCACCTAAAATCCTGGCTGACATTCTGGTTTACCGTAGCAGATACAAAATTGTCTTGATACCTGCTATATTGCTCATACTGTATTCATCTAAGGTTGCTTTTGCAATCACACACACTTTTATGCTCATATATTTTAAGTATAGACATGTATTTCTCATTTTCAGCACTGTGGAAAAATACAAAAGCTTATATTATTAGTGTTAAACATTTTTGCCTAAACAGGAATGACAAGAGTTTTTAGGAACATTCACTCTCAAGCTCTCTCTGTTGTGAGATTTGGTTATAGTCCAGGGGAAAACCTCACCCGCAATAGTCTTACTGGCAGAAGCTCAAGACTTACACTGCACTGGAAACTGATTTTAAAGCCCTCAACATTATCCATGATATAAGGCTGAAAACCTTTAAAAACTATGCCTTTATAACTTGCCACAGCAGAAGGGTGTAAACTTGTTTAAAGATAGAATACTCTAGCATCCAGTACGTATGCATGTACTATTTGAATCTTGCATGTGATGTAATACCTTGGATTTGTGGAGTTCCTGGAGGGACAGCAGGCACTATTGTTGCTTCATAGACAGTGCATAAGATGATCTACTACTGGGGCTAACAGAGATAGTGTAGGACTTATTTAAACTTCTGAAGTCTTGTCAAACCAATATATAATTCAAGAACAAGTAAACGAGTTGGTCAAGAATAGAAATTGACAAACTATTGATCTCCCACTGTATTCAGTAACATGCAATAATCTCAGGCAAAAAAAGGTCCAGAATACAGGCTGATTTGCTTTTTAGACCTTCTCACAAGTACAGTGGTACATCAAATATTGTCCATTAACATCCAATAT
Organism: Acipenser oxyrinchus oxyrinchus; assembly: GCA_030684275.1. Classification (NCBI taxonomy): domain Eukaryota; kingdom Metazoa; phylum Chordata; class Actinopteri; order Acipenseriformes; family Acipenseridae; genus Acipenser; species Acipenser oxyrinchus. The sequence continues at coordinate 28,455,312 of CM060254.1, forward strand.
AACCACCCAAAACATAGAAAGTATGGCCTTTCCAGTGTTCCCCTTATTAAAGTTTACCTATGGAAAATGTGCACAGTATTGTTGCAGTTTTCCTTCACCATGCTTTCACTGTACTTTATTACACTTTGCTATGCATGTAATATTTAAATAATCTATGACATTGAGGACATTGTAATTAATGTTTATGAGCTCAATGTATTAAAAACACAAGCACACATCCCAATGTTTCTTTTCAAATTCACACTCCCTTGGTGGAGTTATATTAACGATTCCAAAAGCCAGGGAAGCAGACTCTTCTTATCACAGAAAATAAACAAATATCCAAGACTATAAAGGAGTTTACCAGCAGCTTTTTTTGAGGGCATGTGCTGTGGTAGGCAAATTCTCAAAAGGAAAATAACTGAAATACTTGTGCCATGATGAAAGATTGAGTTTAGACCTTGAAAGGGCCCCCTTATTTGTTTATTTAGCAGACGCCTTTATCCAAAGCGACTTACAGAGACTAAGGTGTGTAAACTATGCATCAGCTGCAGAGTCACTTACAATTACGTCTCACCCGAAAGACGGAGCACAAGGAGGTTAAGTGACTTGCTCAGGGTCACACAATGAGTCAATGGCTGAGCTGGGATTTAAACCGAGGACCTCCTGGTTACAAAGCCGTTTCTTTAACCATTGGACCACACAGCCTCCCTAACTGTTCATACACTGATCAATCAGACTGTCAAGGTTTGTAAGAGGTTCTTTGATTCATTGCATTGTCGAGAGACTTTTTCTGACTGAATTTATACCTACTGTACCAGTATTGCAAAGCATTTCAACAGAACATATATAATTTAATTGCTACCTGACATGATCTGCTGTTTTTTTTTTTTTTTTTTTTTTTTTTTAAACATTTTAAACATGAACATGAGGTAAGACTATAACTAACTTTTAAAAAGAAATCAGCCACACTGTTTGCCAATTTGACTTATAGTTTTACCTTACCATACAACATGGATTAATTAAGAAAACATTATTAACGACAATTTTTAAATGTTTAACTAATGGTAGCAGTTTGCACTATTTGCATTTAAAGAGTCAGACTGGAAGACGGATCATTTTAACATATTCTTTTTTTACTCTTACACACTTACTCTTTCCTTGGCTAGTAAGTTTAATCGTGTCAGGGTTACTCTTTAAGTGACATTAATTATATGGTAATTGCAATAATTACCTATGCAATTAGAAACCAACTACTTTAAACCATGCAACTAGATTATCATTAGTGCCTGTGATACCACCTGCATGCAATATTCCTTTCAAACAGTATACCTGTAAATAGACAGCAGAACCATTAAAGTGAATTGTGATTGCTCATTGTGATTTTCTTGACATTTTGTTTTCATCGGCCATAAATTACAGCTAATTATCATTTGTAGACTATTTTTAAAAGATGAGATTGCACTTGGAATTTTAAATGCTAATAAACTATATCTTAAGAAACAAACAAAAAAAGAAGAAACCCATCTGGGAGACAAAAAGGGTTGGCTTCTGGTCTGTGGTTGCATTTCTCTTGAAGGATGTGCTCTAAACTCATATTGGTACAGGACTTTGTACTTCAAATAAAACATCCCATGATTTCCATTACATGAGAGTAGATGTTAAAACTTCATGCTGATTTGAACTCGGCTCTCGCCAAGATAAGCACCAACTAAGACGTAGCTTTACAGTAAACTAATGTGATCCATATGTGTCTCATCCATTTGCACTTCCTTCCATATGATGATGTAGATATCCTTCTGTCTGGTGTTGATGGCTGAAGTGTAATGCTGGCTCTAGGGATCAGCTTACTGCCTCCCTAGCACATCAGCACACACAACGGCTGCGATGCTGGCTCCAGGGATCAACCAAAGTGCGGTCTCCCCAGCGCATCAGCATGACAACCGTCTGGATTGAGCTAAGTAGGGTACATCTCTGGGGTCTTCAAGTGGGCACCTTCCATCCTCGGTGTTTCGTCGACTAGCCCACGACACCTCAAGAGGGCTCGACGGTGATTCTGGCGTCCCAGCATCACCCCCCTCCGTCCCCCACTCAACTCAGCCCAGCTTCCTTACCCGTACATCAGCTTTCCTTTCCATTGTGCTTGAGATCCCCAGCCAGAATCTTTCCGTCTCAACCACAGCCAGTTGCAGCTCCTTTCTGCCGCTTCAGATAAGTTCTTCACTGTGCGACGCAACTCTTGGCCACTGAATCTGACGTATCTGAGAAACCGGGTTGTACAGTGTGCCACAAATCCTCGACAACCCACCTCCACTGGGTAAACCCAGACTCTCCAGCCTCGCTGTTCCGCTTCCGTGGCTAGTTGAGCATACCGCAGTTTCTTCCTCTCATATGCCTCATCTACAGCATCCTCCCATGGCACTGTTAACTCTACCAGGTGAACAAGGTGTGCTGATCCAGACCACAAGACAATATCTGGTCGAAGGTGAGTGGTGGCAATCTCAGGTGGAAAAATAACGTTGACCAACATCTGCCAGCATTTTCCAGTCTCTAGCAGCTTCCAGTTGTCCTGGGCGAGGATTGGTTTTAACACCTTTTCTTGGTGGTTGCTCTCCTGGGCGGAGGAATGTTGTCTTTTGTGTGTAATGTTTTGATGGAACAGGTGGCAACTTATTGGTCATGTTACGCTTGTCTTCCAATGCTAACCGTCCTTGGCTAAGAGCCACCTTACATCCTGTCAAAATGTGCCTTAATGTTGCAGGTGATGAACACAAAGGACATGAAGGATCCTCTCCTACCTAGAGGTTTAGGTTCTGTGGTGATGGGAGAACATCATATGTTGACCTGATGAGGAAACTGATCCTGAACTGATGAAGCTTCAATGGTGTTCAAGTCGGACGACAGTGGGCAGAATTTCACTGATACTACCATGCCAACAGATGCATTTCCAAGGTGAACAGCATTGTCCACAATGCCAAGATAATGGTCATCAGTCACTCTCATGGGACACAGAACTATAAAGCCTCCCAAACTCTTACAGAACCAGAACTGAAAATGGCAATTGTTTTACGAAAGCAGTGTGATTGTCAATTATAATTCACTTTGCCTACTCAATTGTAGTATGATGAAAACAAGTACATCTAATCTGCTGACACACGTCACAGAGTTTAGTGATATTCTCACACTGCTAAAGAGGAAATTAATGCTAATAAAAAAAACACTAAAACCTGTTTTTCTGTATGAAGTTTATATTATGGACTGGATCACATTGAATTCTCCTTGAAATATGGTCTAATGGTCTGTTAAAGTTTCAGTCAGTGTTAAAGTCTTGTTTAGAAGTCATCTAGCAGTGCAGTTGACTCACGCTCCACCTGAAACCCGATTGGCTGAGATGTTCAAATTAAAAACTGAAAAGAGTTATAGAAATATGTATAATAGATATGATGGTGAGGCAACCACATCCAAAAAAAACTAAATAACCCTACAGAATCTCTCAGCAACTAAGGGTACAGCAGAAGTAGTGACTGTAGTATGAATTTCATAAAAAAAACAAGTGTCATTACTAAGTACTCAGTTCAATCTACATAAAACTTCTTATGGCAATATCTAGCAATAATAAGTTTGGCTATTTGGGTAATCTGCACAAATTCAAATAAAATCCTGCTTTTGAAAACCACTTTACAGATGTTATAACAATTACATTCTCCATTAATACTTGATTTGAACGTATCACTAATTACGTTTTAAGCAATCAAATGCAATTATTTAATAGATACAATGTAGTTAATAATTTGTAAATTCATATTTATATATATTTTTGTATTTTTTCCTTTATATTTATTTTGTATATAATGTATATACGTGTTTGCTTTGTATTTTTATTGCCTGTAATGTATATACTTTTATATTTTGCTTAATTTTCTGTAAGTGGCTTTGGATAAAAGCATCTGCTAAATAATTAAATAATAATAATAATGTCACCAAAATGATACTGACCTTAACAAAATGAAAAAAAAAACCTATCTTAAATTAAACTTGTACTGTACTACCACAGTCAAACTAAACTAGATTTGTGATAGGAGAAAGGTGTCAAGAGGGCATGGGGCATTTGGTATTGTACATTAGCATGAAGGTGCTTGCGTGAGAGACTCTGAGACTGTAATCGAGAAATAAATGCCTAGCCATCATAAAGAACAGCATAAACCGAAAGTAAGCTTATGTGCGCCTTATTTCCTGTGTGTGGGCCCATCCGCCCGCATGCAGTTTTTGTCAAATGTCCCAAAAAAACGGCGACCTCGCGGTGGCCTCAGTTCTGCTGCGGGCCCTAGCTATAGTGTAATTTGTGTATAGATTAATCCAGCCCTGATATAAAGTGTTGGGATTTATAACATATCTGAAGCAGTTCTGCAATAAAAAATTATATATATGTTAAAAGGAGCGCTATCCCTGGAGTTAAAGAATATTGTATTATTCATCTAGTTACACATAAAACACATTTGAATTCAATTAACACTTGAAATGGAGGTACAGTACATTTTTTTTCTTACAACTAAACATATTTTGTTTAATCTGTAATCGGTTCACAAGTCATGTTTGTTATTTTCGGTCAGGAGGCTGGTGTAGAGTGCTTTGTTTGTATGAGGCTACAGTGGAACCAAAGTTCTATTTCCAGACTCTGAGTCAAAAACAATGTGCATTTTAACTAGCTGCAACAAATAAATAACCATATGATGGTGTCGCAAAGTGGTTGATTGTGTACAGGTGCTGGAGTGATGCAGTGCGCAATGAACAGACAGAGAATTGTAATCCAGTTGGAAAAGGGGTTTTACTAATTATAATCCTGGTCTGGTGACCAAACAATGACTCCAGGCAATACACAACAATGTGTAATGCACTGGAAGTAAATAAATGGGTTGCAGTCCCAAATAATAAACACATGTATCTTTCCCACAATGTACAAACACGATCACCAGTCCTGGGTGCGTGCTGTAGTGCTCATGGTGGGTGATACAAGTTTATTCGTGACAAAAGTGAAGTGCTGTTCCGGGTTTTGTGCTGGCCCTTGGCGACAGCTCCGGAACAATAACAAACAAACAAACAATTATAGACAAACAAAACAAAACACTCATGGTACTTTTTATCACTGGGTCTCTCACAAGTCCTTTCAGGTTCAATAACAAAAACCAAAGCGAAGGAACAGATTGCGTCTCTCCGCCCCCTTTTATGCCGTCACACATGACCCCTTGGTAAACGAGTGCAGCCACCCCTCCAATCTGCGACTGCCATGTCGTTTCCCTACCGGGTCAATGCGTTAATGCAACAGAGTTCCACCCCCTTCCTAGCTGGCTGACTTTTCGTTGAATCCTGGGAAAGAACTGTCAGGCCAGCCCATCCAGGGAACTCTGTTGTGGCGACCTCCACATAAATGATGTTAAAAATACATCATTATCTGTTCTTTAATTAGAATGGATTAAACCTGGCCAGGTTAAATGTTCTTCTCTGCCTTATTTATTAACTTATCTCCCGTTTGGCTTAGTTGACCAGGCTTGAGGGGGATTTATCAGGGTTCATTGTGTTTATTTTTTCTATGTGAAGGCTCTTCTATTATGCCAGTTACGGTAATTGTTTTAATTAAAGCCAGCTGGGTTTCATTGATAAAAAGAGGGTATTGTGGGAAATGGGGAGATGGCCTGAAAGGAGAGCTGAGCTAGCTGTGTTTGCAGGAAGCGGGAAGCGGGAAGCGGGAAACGGCTAGAGAGTTGTTGTTGCGGTTTCTTTTTTGCTTTTTAAATTATTTAAGCTTATCTAGAAACGATGTAACATTTTTTCTGAAGCAGTACTGAGCTAACTGTCACGGATACAGCTCTGGAATGCTGTTCGTTTTTTATATATATGGATGATTTGAAACTGAAGAAAACGGAGATCGATTTCCACCCCAGAATAACGCGCAGTGGGTCCTCGGACACACGGCAGGAAGGGGTGAGATGGTCTGTTAGACTTTTCCTTTTTTGTGCTGGACAATGTTGGATTACAATTGTTTTTTTTTATAGTATTATGGGCGTTTATTTTTTATTTTTATTTTTCTTTGGAATATGTTTTTTGCAAGTTTGTTTTGTCTTGAAGCACGATTGACTTTGTTTTTTGGGATTGACTTTGTCTTGTTTGTTGTTTTTTTCTGCAATAAGGAACTTTGTAACTGCATTAATTTACATGGACTGGTTTTCTTTTTGTTAATACATTTTGATTGTGTTTCAAACTGTTTTGTGTACCGTTCTTACCAGCAATATCAGGGTCAGTTTGAGTGATCTTTACTTGCTGTTTCACTTCCAAAATATTTATATCAGTGTATACACTATGCATTTTATTGTGCTATGAGGTTTCTTAGAGCAATGTTTAAGGCATATTTTGCTTCCTTGGTATTGACATTGTACTGTTCTACAGTTTTTTGCCACTGTAAAAAGGTTACTGAAGACTAAAACACTTACCCACGAACTTTTGGTCCCATTATTCGCTGTCAATCAGTCTTTAATTATCTGTTTTTTGAAATCAGTTAGTTTTGGCTTGTGTCTTAAAAGTCTGGTTGTTACACTGTTCTCGCTGCTTAGTGCCCTCACACTGTTTACATAAGTATTTCTGTCATAGATGGGTATGTTTTATGTTTAAGGTGAATATTACAAATGCTAATAACAAGAAAGAAAAGCAAATGTATTTCTTTTTTTTGTCGCTTCTATGCCAGAACCCTAATAAACACTTTTCCTTCTGTTCTGTATCACTTTATACAAGCTCTATTAGCAAGGCTTCATGTAATGATCAGGAAGCTATAGGGAGCGTCCTTTAATGAGAACCCTTGATGAAAAAAACATTCCAAAAGAGAGAAAAAAAGATTAATAATACATCCAGTAGAAAGCAATTCTCCCACATTTAATCTTCTTACCTATTTTACATTATTTCCCCGGGGTATCCTGAACTTCACAGATACACAGCTCGGTACAAATGATCAATTAAGCCAGAAGAATCTTGTGAATTCAGCAGTTGCTTTGTGTCAGACCTTCAGCTACTTAAATAGATTCTTCTCAACCAAAATAAAAAAAAAAAAAATATGAGCAGTTTCTATTGATAACAATATCTTAGCACACAGTAGAATAATACGTCCATTTATGGAAGGGAGATGTCTTGTCTAATGTTTTCTGTCTCTCTTTTTTTTTCTAAATTAGATATTGCCAAACCAACTTCTTAAAAAACCCTTCCACTGAAGTGCTAGAAAATTTGAGTGTGAAAAGGAAATGTGTCTCCTTTGATATTCTTTTGTGCAGTTATCACCGACTATTGAGGAGAACATGCATGGAAAGCTATTAACTATATAAAAAAGATACAAATCATAAATCAAAAGCAATTTCTCAAATATTTTCTTCCAAGGCAGACCAATGTGTTATTAGGTATTTCAAGTTATTGACAGTAAAAGAGCAAATGGAGAGTCTGGTATAGACTGAGGAATCAACATTCCTAGTGTACCTTGAAAAAAGAGGGGAAACATGATATAGTTTATCATTAAAGGTATCATCTAGGACAAACTATAAATCTGGGAACATATAAACTTTTGCGATAAACAGAGAACAAGTATCAAACTAATAATGCTTCTTTTAATGATCAGACATTTCAAGTCTTGTATTCTTGAAATGTATTTTTGTTTACGACTGTAAGTCGCCCTGGATAAGGGCGTCTGCTAATAAACAAATAAATCAATAATAATAGTCGAGTCCTCAAACCTCGAGTCAGAGTCCGTGTCCATGTTTCGAGTCCAGAGTGTCGAGTCAGAGTCATCAGGATCTGAGTCACTATCATTCAAATCCAAGTCCACGTCATGAGTCCTTGACTTTAAGTCCGAGTCCTTGAAACAAGCTTAAATCAATTTTCATTCAACTAGTGGTATCAGTTTACCTAACGGATGTTGTCTGATATCCCTCAGGAAAAATGCACAAATAATAAAAAATAAAAATACAAAAAAAATTATTGATTTTTTTTTTTTTGCTAGATTATTCTATTTGCATGCTTTTTTCAACTTGTCGGTCACTGTCTTCTTTTCTTTTGGAATTGGAATACTGTTTGAATGTACCTGAAGTTTATAGATAAGCTTCAAGTTCAAGTTTGTGGATGTTGTTTTTCACTTTGATAGAAGCTGTGATCTGGACTGTAGAGCTGGTGTAGCATACTTGCCAACATTTGGAAACTGTTCAGCGGGATGCTTGTCCCATGGGGAAGTCCATCGCAAAGTTGCAAGTTAAGACCCAATGTATTGCATATGATAGATATTCCCATACTATTTTCTTAATGGTGGAAAAACATGATACATTCAATTAAAGATGTAAAAGACCAAAAACAGCATAACATACCAAATTTAAATGGACGCTTCCCTGCTTTCTTAGCGGAAGTTGTTTAGGCGTGCGAAAGTACCACTTTTTAACACACACCTGAAAATAAAACTACACCGGTAAGAAATTTAAGTTACTTTCACCTCTGACTATAGCATCTCTTACTTATACTTATAGAAACTCTAAAAGTATGATTATAACTTATATGATTATTCTTTTTTCGTTCATTTTAGTTTTCAGTAAACTCAAAATTATTAAGGTGACCAATGCTGTATTGCTTTCAATGCAAACAAATAAATTATATTCCAGAGATTCAGGGAGCTCAGCAAAATCAAATTACATATTTTTCAAGAATGCAGTTTTAGAAATGTATTTCTACAGTGCTTAAAAAACTTAGAACACAGTTTAAAGTAGTAAATAGAAAGGCTCGTTAAAAGCCAAATAATGACTTACTTGTTTGCCATGCTAACATTATGTATTCCTGTGGCAAAGTGCCCCCCCGTGTGTATTTTGTGTTACGTGTTGTGTGTAAATGTTGGTGTATAGGCATTGGTACACGGGATATAAGCGGGTCTGTGTTTCACATGTGTTTAAATTGTAGATTTGTATTTAGGCACGAGGAGGGCACAAATCACATCACGTGCAAGTAAAAGTAATAATATGTGAGCACGGGAATTGCACTTTAATTAATTCACGTGCAGTTGTACCGAGATTCCAATTGAATGATTGACTAGCAATCGAAGTCTCGGTACAACTGCATAAAAGCTGTATGTTTTCACTCACTCGGGGTTGGGTGTTCGAGAGTGGAGAACGGAGAGAGAGAAGAGAGAAATATTTACAAACAATTGCTATCGCGTGCTGGTAGGACCAGCACGATGTTTGTTTGTTTACTCACCGTGTTTGTGTGTCTGTCCGTCCACCGCTTGTTTAATTGTTAGTCCGTTTTGTTTATATATTTATTTTGGCGAAAGTGCCGTGGTCCTGTTTCTGTTTTGTGTACAAACCTTTTATTTTCTGTTTGATTATTAACGCTGAGCGATCACGCTCAGCTTCACCAAAAACCCCAAGTCTCTGTCTGACTCTGTACTGTGTTTCCTGGCTCTGCCGTGACGTCACCGCTCAGTCGTCTTTGTGACAATTCCTTATAAAACTTGATGCACAAGAGGGAATAAAAACATAGTCTGTGATGGTTGTAGTTGGATTTATGTGGAGGTGTGTTTACACTGCAACCTAAAGGTCTTTTCACACTGAGCGCATCGCGTTAAAGTGTCAAAGTCCAGCGTAAACTTCATTTTTTAGAATACTATACATCCTATGGAGGCATTCACACTGGACGCGTCGCATAAAACCGACAGCGTCAAAAATAGACCTTGTCCTATTTTTCTGTGTGCGCCGGCGTAAATTTGTCTCTCTAACCAATCACACTCAAGCTCATGTCCCTCATCGGCATGACAACAAACATCAACAACATGGTTAACCAAACAGACAGATTTCTCATTGATCTGGTGTCAAAGTATGATGAACTGTACAATCAAGCAAACAAACACTACAAAGGTATATTTAGAAAAGAAAATATATGGAGTGAAGTCACCGCAAAGAGTGGACAGGCAGTAAGAAATATAAAACCATGGAAATACATGCTGCAAATGCAGTTTTTAGAGCAACATTTGGAAATGAAAAGGTAGAGAAACGTAAACAGTCAGCAGAAGGGTAATTATTGTTATTATTATTATTATTATTATTATTATTATTATTATTATTATTATTATTATCAACAATATTAATACGACTACAACGACTAATAATATTCATAATAATACTCATAATAATACTAATATATATATATATATATATATATATATACTGTATATATGTATATTGCACCACAGGTTTGCCGTTTCTTATGTTCTAATTATTTGAACGCCTTTGGTGTGAAAGCAACTTGACGGCGTCAAAATACACTGGACGCTGATGCTTTTTTTGTTTGTTATTTTGTCCACCGTTAGGACCCGGGTTAACCCGGATACGACCAGGTACGTGGTTTCACCCGAACCCGGGTAGGAGTGCCAGTGTGAAAGGGGCTTTAGAAACCTGAATAATCTTCAGATAACAAACATTTAATTTGAACAAGATGACATGAGTAAATGACTTACACATCCTAACTGGGGAAAAAAGTCAGCACCGTTTATTCCAGGTGAACAATTATTTTTTTTAGTAGTAAACAGGTTTTAAACTGAGAGGAAGCTTGAGTCCCTATAGTTGAAACAATCATTGGGGGTTGGAAACAACTGTCTAAGGTTTGATTTCTGGTAAAGTTGAGTGCATAGAGCAGTAGGCAAAACAGAAGAACATAGCAAACAGACACCATGGAAATCTAAATATTTTAGTGAGACACTATCAAAAGTCACAGGTTCAATCTAAAACCATGTCAGTGGTGACAAAGATTTCCACAAGGTGGTAGTTTGGAAATAACATACATCAGATTGTATACGGGGCTGTTTCTTTACTGCTTTTTTAGTTTTTGTTTTTACTGCAATGGTTGCAATGTGTATAAAGGTGAAAAAGGCCTATGGCTGTTGGTCTATATTTATTAAAATGCATTTTAAAATGCTTGCTTGTCAAACAGCCAGCTTTTGAGAATAACCTAGAGGTAGTTCTTCTACCTTTTGCCCCTGGCTTATAAGGCAAACATCAAGTGTAAATAAGCAAAATATACAACACTATGGATAACCTTGTTTAAAATTACCATTCTGAGGCTCTGTAGATTGAATAAATAATAATACAACAAAAATAATGATTCCTTCATATGAAGAATGAAACTGCAGAATGAAACTGCAGCATGCTTCATTATTAAAAAGTTCTGACTGTTAATGAATGTTTAAAGCTTCCCTTTTAGGCAATTGCATCAACAAAACACCAATTCCCTTGAAGGTTACATTTACCTGCAGTTGTGAAAGAAGAAAGAGTATAGCCAGAGCAGTATCTGCAGATGTTTTTTGGAGCTATTGGATTTTCTAATATAATTAAAACATTTTTTTTGGTTAATTTGGAATCCCCAATTGTTTGTTTTTTTACCCCATTTTCTCCCCAATTTGAAATGCCCAATTTTAAGCCTTGCTCACCGCTGCAACCCCCGCACTGACTCGGGAGAGACGAAGATGAGCACATGCATCCTCTGAAACTTGTGTTGTCAGCCATCCGCTTCTTTTCATTCTGCAGGCCCACCATTCAGCCGCCTCACAGCTACAGCGTCAGAGAACAACGCAGCTCTGGGCTGCTTGCAGGCAGGCCCACAGGTGCCGAGGACACCCTGGCCGATCTAAGCCCTTCCCACACCGGGCGGCGCTCGGCCAATTGTGCGCCACCCTCTGGGAACTCCTGTCCACGGCTGACAGTGGAATAGCCTGGACCTGAACCAGCAACCTCCAGGCTATAGGGCGTATCCTGCACTCCACGTGGATTGCCTTTACTGGATGGGCCACTCGGGAGCCCCCTATAATTACATTTTTAACTGTGCCCACTTTAAGGGAATGCTACAAGAATCTTCTTTGGGACTACACAAATAGTCTACGAAATAAAAGAAAAGTCACGCTTGAATAAGTATTTCCTATTGGCATTTTCATAAAATTCTGATTTTACTTTTCACCTTAAGTGATTTGGCTTTCTTCCTGTTTTAGTAAATACTCATTAATTAATTCTAGATTGACGGTTCTCTCTGACCTTCAGTTTCTATCTGGCCAGCTTCTAAAATGACCAATAGACTGGGTTGAGTTTGGAGCTTTGAAATCATCTCTTTCAAAACATAAATTACTGTAATAAGTATGACTACACCATGGCCATGCAAAGGTAATTTATATGCAAGCATATTCATCCCTATTGAGTACAATAGGCTAGAATTGCTCTATAAAACGGGTTATGCAGTGTGACCTTTTTAGACTGTATAATTGGGTATCAAAGGGTGTTCAGATACATCACCTAAAAAATAACTGCTAAAAAAAGAAAAATGCTTTTTTGTCTGGCTTTTCCATCAGCAAGATGAGTATAATCAGTAAGGCTTTCAAAAACAATTCTGGGTTGTCTCTGAAAAGCTTTTTGTGAAATCAATTTATTATCTACATTTTGTACCAGTATTGTTGAAGTCTTTCCCATGGATAGATTGCTCAAGTTGCCATGTCACACAATAATGTTCACTTTTATACTAAGGAAAAGTTTGCATGGTTCAGTTTGGGCAGGGCCGAAAGCACACCTTTTCAAACCAAATCACTCAATTTTTGGTCCCACATTATTTTTGATGGTACTATGCCCGCTTTTGGTTTGACCCTGCCCATTTCCCAAATTCTGGACACCACTACCACTGCTTAGACATTGCTTCTATGGATATGACAGATAAAGGTACCATAGTCTGTCCCAGTTCACAAAGTGTAACAAAGTGTTCATTTTATACATAATTTCACAGTTAACATGGCCAAAAAACATAAAATAGCCTTAAAAGTGGCCCTTGTGCATAGTGGAAATGTTTTTCTAGTGTAAAAGGTCACAATACATTGCACATTCTGTCACAATCTGCTTGTGACCAGTCTTATGCTTTGCGTTTTGGTTTTTGGAACACCTGGGACACTATCTTGATGGACAAGTTGATCTATACAGTCTCTACGTTGAGGGATGGACTAGTTGCACAGGCATCCACTATCATGGTTCTTGTGGACTGAGATCCTTCTGGTTTCTCAGGATTGTTGCACACAATTTAAATCACATGAAGCATGACCATATATAATATGTACCAAAGTAAAAGCATAGTAAGGTATAATGATGCATTTGAATAAAGTCAGTGAAAAACACATTTAATGAGACACTGCCTTTATTTCTGTCAAAAATGGAATATGTCATGCACTGAAAATACAAACCTGCGAGTATCTGTAAATTGTTTGGTTGTGTATGCACACAGCATTCACGTGTAGTTATGTAGGTCAGCGAATTAGATTTGTAGCTGAGTGAGGAAGCATTAAATGAGTGGAGTGGAAGTTTATGGTGTGCAAAATGGAGACAGAGGTGTGAGCAAAGTGGCAAATATCACTGCTAAGCAGAGAGGTGAAAAATATCCAAAGGGGACTGTAGCAGGGTGATTGCCCTGCACGTGTGTATTTAGTGTTGGTATAATTTGTATGGGGAGATGGGTTTATTGTGTGTCGTTTTGGAGATGATTTGTTTAATTACTTTATTGTTTACAGACGGCGCCGATTGAGACTTGCTGCCTGCTAGGCTTGGTTGAGGGAAGGGCAGCAAGTGATTGGCTGTGCTGGACCTCAATCAGCAGGTGGGCGGGTCTTGACCGAGTGTCCGTCAGTTTAAAAGCATCCGCTGGAGATGGTTCGAGGCGACTGCAACGCCATTGCCGGAGGGGAGCGGCGATACTCTGGAGGAGAGGGTCCGCTCTGCAGGAACGACCGCCACGCAACCCTGAGACTGCAAGCGGTGCTTGTGAAGGCAATGCCCAGCCAAGGTCAGATGAAGCAGCACGAGTCGCTGTATGAATACCGGCTCATGAGTAGGTTAGTTAGGGATAGTGATCCCATGTGATGTATAGCAAGGGTTACGAGTGTAGCCGGTTCCTGGAGCGGGACGCCTCGTTTTAAGGCTAGCGCTCGCCTCTCTGGGGCACCTTTTATTTGTAGTTTTTGTACTGTGTTTTATTTTGCCTTTTGTATAGCTTGCTGTATGTGTCCTCTGTGCGTTACCATCGCTGGTAACGTCACATGGCCACCTTTTATTTCCTTTCTGTTTGTATTAATAAATCCTGCGCGCCTGTGCCGGCGTTTCAACTCCACCCCCAGTTGTCTCTCTGTATTGCTAAACAGCGGCTATCCACGCATGTGACGTAACACCCTGTCACAGGGACATTTCATGAAAGTGGTGGAATGATGTTGCTGTGGATCACAAACGAAAAGCATGCTGTGACAAAGATACTGAAAGCGCTTTACATGAACAGAAGCTAGTACAAGCCGTTGAATCTGCAAGACAGGCAGCTAAACAAAAAACAGTGAGTGAGCGGTTTGTGTCTGTGGCTGGAGCAAGGCGACAACGGTCAGGGGTTTGAAGATTCATCAAGGGAGAATGAAATGCTTGAGGGAGAAAGGACGAGGGCCTTTCATTGATCAGTACTTCTTACGAAGTCAGTCAAGTCAGTCAAATGAAATCCAGCGACAGGAAGCAAACCACAGTTTGTAGGATATCAGCACCCCTGTCATAGACGTGAGGAGGACTTGCATGGATACAACTTGTGTGCAACATGAGCGCCTACGGAAACGCTACAAAAAGAATGAGTGTACGAGAACTAACTTTTATAAAGATCCATTCAAATTTGTAAAGAAGTTATTCACCAGTGAGAAAAATGGCACACTAAAATCATCTAAGTTTGAGCTGTAGTGATATTTGGAGGAAACAAATACAGATTAAAAAAGGCAGGAGCCTATGTCAATTCCTTCAGAGAATCCCACCTATCAGTCCACCAGAATACCAAATGGAGGACAGTGCACCTAAGTGGAAAGAAGTAGAGCAAGCTGTGAAAAAAGCAAGGGCTTCATCATCACCAGGGCCTAATGGAGTTCCGTACAGAGTGTACAAGAGTGCGTAATGGAAGTAGAACGCTTGGCTTCTGGAATGCGACTACCACCAATTCGAGCATACATGGATGACATGACAACCATGACTACAACAGTAGCGTGCACTAATCGGTTATTGGGCAAATTAACCAATAACATCGAAGTGGCATGAATGCAATTCAAGCTCACTAAATCAAGGAGCATCTCTATAATTAAAGGTAAAGTAGTAGATAAAAGGTTCTACATTAACGGTGAGGCAATACCAACCGTGTCTGCGAAGCCAGTGAAAGGTCTTGGGAAATGGTACGACGGGGATCTTTAAGGACACAGATTCACACGACAAATGCGTAAGGGAGGCAGCACCTGTGTTGAAAACTGGAAGAAAGTGAGCAGCAAAGAAAGCCGTGGAAGATGCAAAGGCTGTCCTTCGAATCGGTGATATTATGGGGCAAGTTCAGAATGGAAGAGGGTGTCTTGGTCTCAGTTCAGCTCCTCCTACCTGGCACAACACAACCCCAGCTCAACGGACGAAGCTGGTCATCGAGTTGCAAAAGCTGGTCAACGAGTTCCTAAACTTCTGGGTGGGTGAGGATCCCTCATCTCCTTTGTGTTCATCACCTGTAACATTAAGGCACATTTTGGCAAAATAAGGCGATCCCTGTAGCCAGCATTACACTTCAGCCATCAACACCAGGCAGAAGGATATCTACATCATCAGATGGAATGCAAATGGATGGAGATGCAGATGGAGCACATTAGTTTACTGTAAAGCTACGTCTTAGTTGGTGCTTATCTTGGCGAGAGCCGAGTTCATATCAGCATGAAGTTTAAACATCTACTCTCATGTAATGGAAATCAACCTGGAACTTTCTATTTTCTCAGTAGATAACTGTAACTCGTTTCACGTTTTGTTAGAAATGAGAAGGATTATGAAAAACCATTGATGGATGATGTTCGATTTTGTCCAGTAGTTAAATTATTTTTTAAAAGACCAATGAAATAATGGGTTATGATGCATATAGTGACATTAGAAATATATTTATACTATCCATCATCCAATGTACACAAGATGCACCATGCATACTGCTGATTACCCGACTCCAGTCTGTGCAGGAAATTTTATATCACATTTATCACACTTTTATATATTGATCCTGCAATGGCATGTACAGTACGAGACAATGACATGTACACTATATGGATTAAGGTATGGCATAATTTTAATCATGATTTTAGAAAACTGTGTGAAATAATATTTGTTCACAGTATTAACCACATTGGAATAAAATACATATTAAATTGGTGCATATAAGATGTGATACAGTATGTAATGTATTGCTTTTAATAATTCCACTATCTCCTTCCAACAGTATCGATCTACAAAAACTAACAGCACAACAGACATCATCAGCACAATTTTAGTGTTTTTTTGTATTTTATATGCCCCAACTTTGATGAATAAAAAGTGAAAAAGCAAGTGCCAAATCTCTAACTAAAATTGAAGATTGATATTACATGACTGATGTGACCACATTCTCAATGCACTTGTGTTCTTTTTTCCCAGTGCTTTTCTGTAATGATGCCATGCATCATGAATGAAATAAATACTTTCATATTCTACTCCTCAGCTGGCATCAATCTACAATTCATTTATGCCCGTTTTTCTTGCATACTTATATTGAATCTATTACCAACAGCATAAACACTCAGCATTAAATAAAATGCTGAGTAATAATTTCTGGTCCTTCTTGGAATAATAAACACTATAAAATCGATGCTATTTTTTATTTTACTTATACTATTTTACTTATACTATTCACTTCATCTAAACAGTGATCTTAATACTGTTAATGTTTAAATATTAATAATAAATGACCCCCACACACTGATAAAGATGCTTGTTTTTTCAAAGTCCCCTTCTTTTAGTGATTAAAAAAAAAAGTATTTAAATCTGCCACTGTGTAGATGAATTGAGCAGACCCCACTGTATCCATATCAGTGAGTTCATTACGTCAGCAGCCGACTTATTGTGAGCTTACAGTTTTTTAAATTTAAAATTGTGAACAAGCTTTATAATACTATGGCTCTCCACCCGGGCATATCTCATTATATTTCAAATGAAAAATAAATTGTTTCCTACTTTGACTCCACAGACTTGATCACTCGCTGATCCTAGTTTGTAAATGTTGCAACATAGTACCTACAGTGATAGCTACTTTGGCATGTGTCACACAATGATTCTTAAAGGATTTTTGCCAAGAAATTACTATATTATCTTAAATCCAGGAATGAAGCTTGCATGTTATTGTTATTTTGTCCCTTACATAAGAATCAACCACCTATATTTTTAGGATGGATATATTGTTATTGGATTTTTGTCTTTTGTTGTAGCTTTCATGTTGGTATTTTGACATACAAAAGGTGTTTCATGCTTCCAACCCTTGCAGAGGATTATCTTGGATTTATCACCAGCTGATATTGCATCCTGAATTCTGATCTGAGCAGACAAACCTGTGTTTTCTAATGATCAGTACTTGCATGAGGCAGCTGAAAAAGAACAGAATTTACGTTGCTGGATCAACTGCCAAACTTCTACCGGGGCCTCAGCCTGTATCCATCAAATCCTAACAGTGCATAAACTACATACACCAAAAACACCATATTGTCTCTGTTTATTTATTTTTTACAATAGGCACTGAAGGTACTGAAATATGATGACTGTGGGGTGTATTTACAAAGTGGTTACTCCAGTCTTTAACTCTTTATTTTATTTATTTTTAAAATGGAGAACATTTATCAGACATTGCTTTAGATTTGAAAGGGAAACAAGTGTACAGTTTCCTTTACAGTGCTCCATTTTAACATCATTGAGGTAGGTATTTATGCTTAAAAGCCAAAAACAAGTCATCACTCTGGTCACATCAGAAAGTCACAAGGGAGAACCCGGGCAAAAGTTCTCCTTTTAACACCCAAACACAAGTAAGGCGTGGTGATAGCTGAGTTAAAGTAAATACAAGGCTCTAAAGAAGAAAAAACCTCTTGTCGCAGCAAAATAAGAATATTGAACTCAATGTCTTTGCCAAATTCTCAAATAAACTTCACTTCTGCTCTCTGTCATAGTGGACATCTCACTGGAAACAACCATAGTGCAACACAATCCTGTACAGCTGCTTTAAATTAAATAAATAAATACAACTGAAGCCGCTGCAAGGTATTGCTTTATAACGTATTCCTTTCGATGGTACATGGATAGTAACAAATTTCATTGAATTAGTAGGACAAAATGCAGTTTAATTTGCCCATAAAAGTTCAGCAGACTGGGTCAGTGAATTTTCTGCTGAAGTTAGAATCTCAAACTGCTAATGTAAATCTATTATTTATTAAGTTACATCGCCCCCTTTTGCTTCAGTTGATTTAATTTTCAACTAGCTACCAGCTGAGCCGTAGTAGAAACCAAGGTGGCATTTCAGATGACAATCCTGATTAAGTAAATTATAAGAACATAATATAAGAAAGTTTACAAACGAGAGGAGGCCATTCAGCCCATCTTGCTCATTTGGTTGTTAGTAGCTTATTGATCCCAGAATCTCATCAAGCACCTTCTTGAAGGATCCCTGGGTGTCAGCTTCAACAACATTACTGGGGAGTTGGTTCCAGACCCTCACAATTCTCTGTGTAAAAAAGTGCCTCCTATTTTCTGTTCTCAATGCCCCTTTATCTAATCTCCATTTGTGACCCCTGGTCCTTGTTTCCTGTTTGTAACGAGGTGACCAGAACTGAACACATTATTCTGAGGTCTTACTAATGCATTGTAAAGTTTTAACATTACTTCCCTTGATTTAAATTCAACACTTCTCACAATAGCATCTTGTTGGCCTTTTTTATAGCTTCCCCACATTGTCTTAATGAAGACATTTCTGAGTCAACATAAACTCCTAGGTCTTTTTCGTAGATTCCTTCTTCAATTTTAGTATCTCCAATATGATATTTATAATGCACATTTATTGCCTGTGTGCAGTACCTTACACTTTTCTCTATTAAATGTAATTTGCCATGTGCCTGCCCACTTCTGAATGCTGTCTAGATAATTTTGAATGACCTTTGCTACTGCAGCAGTGTTTGCCACTCCTCCTATTTTTGTGTCGTCTGCAAATTTAACAAGTTTGCTTACTATACCAAAAAATTATACTTTATATGACATCACATTAAACACACAGTATGTATTTTCCTTGTAATCACTGTAAGTCAGGCATGTGACTGAGTTGAGCAATATAAAGACAATTCTGATTAGCTAATAGAGTGTTTTGGTCTATGAACCTGGAAAACATTAGTTACTGCATTCTGTCTGCTGTACAAAGGGAGAAAAGCTTATTTGGCATGGCAGACAGCTTGTTAGTCTGAGGTTCACAACCTACTACACTGGGTTAAGGACCCTAACAGCCTTTCTAGTGTTTCCTTATATTTACAATTTCAGCACTATAAGGTATGTGTATCCAATTAATCTCCCATAGTCCGGCATTGCTTCTATTTAAAGAAATACAGCATACATATCCAAAAATTATCAGCGATACAACACATCTTTAAAAGGCTTTTTAAAAATCAGTATATTTAGTATATTTATTATGTCTTGCCATTTACAGATCTGTTCCATTAACTATTAGATTTTGTATTTGCATTATAATGTATGTTTTTAGAACTTTTATTCAGGTTAACTAACACTTGCTGCTTCATGGTGATGTGGAGTATCTTAATGCAAACAGGAATTAGATGTGCTGTTTCAGTGTGGGCCTTATGTTGTAAATTATGAATGAATCCCCAACCTTTTTTCTAACCCTAATCCATCATGGTAGGCACTTTTTTAAAAGTGTCAGAATTAAATGTATGGTGCTTTACAATAAATTACACATGAAGTGAACAAAAGCGTTAATTAAGATGCAAATTCCTCATGAATAAATTAAAGCCTGTGGTAAAACCATAATTTATTAAACACATTGATAAGTAAAGACATTTGGATTCTAATTTGTTGTTTCTTTAAATGTTCACTTCCTATTACACCAAAACAAAGAATGTGTATAAGTTCAAGACAAGTGTAATTTATATTTTTATAGAATATCACGTGTTAATTATGCAGCACTCAGCTTCTTTAAAATAACTACCCAAATATATTGTGTAAAAACATTTTACCTTCTCTAAGTACAGTGGTAGCCATGGTCAGCTATACAAATGGCTAAGTATGGCGTGTTATGCTCCATGATAAAATCTAAATCAATGCAATACACAGTTTAGTTAACCTGTCCTACAGCTTCTGCACGCTAGAGGGTGCTATCCGTCTAGAAGCTGGTTTGTCACAGATTACTACTGAAATACAATGTTTCACCAGCAGGTATCACACACTGAAGATCAGGTCAGTATAGAAGGCCATCATCTAAAACTAAATACTACATGTTAAGGTGTAGATCAGATCAGATTTCATTTTGGCATGCGTCATGTGTCAGCGCTCATTGGTTGATCAACAAGAGAAGAGTGATCCGAACCTAGCACTGCTCTGGAAGACGCCAACTACTAGACAGGTATGTACCCTCCCCCCACTGCTCCTGCTCCTACTACTACTGTACCTATCCCTCTCACCTGTCCTGCTATGACTGTCTCTCACGTTCCTGTTTTTCCGTCCTCTCACTCCCGTCCTCTATCCTCTCTCCGTCGCTGCTCCCCTAACCCCTCTAACCTCATCCCTCTGCCTCTCCCCCTTCCCACTCTCTCCCCTCCCGCACTCTCTCTGGTGCCCTCTGGAACTGTCACTCTTCTGCTAACAAAGCTGATTTCATCTCTGCCTTTGCCTCCCACCTCTCTCTCGATTTCCTTGCTCTCACTGAAACCTGGCTCTCTCCTGATAACACTGTAACTCCTGCTGCCCTGTCCTCTCTCCACGTCCTGTCCCATACGCCATGTCTCACTGGACGAGGACTGTTCTTCTCCTCTCTCCCTCCTTACTCATTTCTGTCCCCTCTGACCTCTCCTCACTCTCTGTTAATACCGTTGAATTTCACGCTGTCCAACTAACCTCTCCCTGTCAACTCCTGCTAATTGTACTGTACTGTCTCTCTCACTTTCTCGATGAACTCGACTATCTCCTCACCTCCCCTCTCTGTCTACCCCAACTGTCCTGTTGGGTGATTTCACTATCCATCTCTCCAACTCACTCATTCAACTTCTCTCTCTCTCCATCCCCTCCTACCCACAAAGCTGGCCGTCAACTGGACCTCACCTTCTCCAGGGCCTGCTGCCCCTCCACCCTCTCTGTCACCCCTCTGGACCTCTCTAATCACTATTTCATCTGTTTTTCACTGTCTCTCCCCTCTCTCCCTACTCCACCTACCCCCACTGTCACCTCCCGTCGTAACTTCCGCTCTCTCCCCCTCTGTCCTTGCCTCCACCGCTCTCTCTCACCTCCCACCAAATGACTCCTTCTCCCAACTCTCTGTAGACTCTGCTACCTCTGCTACCTGGTACTCTCCCGCCTAGACTACTGCAACTCCCTCCTGTCCGGCCTCCCTGCGTCCGCCACCCGTCCGCTCCAGCTCATCCAGAACTCCGCTGCTTGCCTGTTCTCTCTGCCTCGCTTATCCCATACTACTCCACTAGCCCCTGATCACCGTTCGCATCCAATTCAAGACTCTTGTACACGCCTACCGATGCCTTGACCAGATTGCACCCAGCTACCTCCAGACCCTGATCTCTCCCTACACCCCCACCTGACCTCTCTGCTCCACCTGCATTGTACCTCCTCTATGCTCCCCTGCCTCCAGAGCCCGTTCCTTCTCCACCCTCACCCCGCAGTGGTGGAATGACCTTCCTACGGATGTCAGGACTGCCCAGTCCCTGACCACCTTCTGGCGCCTCCTCAAGACACACCTTTTCAGACGACACATGCAAAACTCAACCCTCCCCTCTTGGTCTATGCACGTCTACTCTACAGTGGGCTTTTTTTTTATATATATATATATATGTATATATATATATATATATATATATATATATATATATATATATATATATATATATATATACTGTATATATACTGTATATACTGGCTCTTTGAGCTAAATATATATATATATTTATATATATAGGCCACACACACCGAGTGGGAGGGCCAAGTCAGCCCAGCGGCATCGACTCAACAGCAGGTGCGGCAGAACCGGGTCCTGGTGGAGGAATACATCTCTCTTTTCTCTCATTATTATTGTTATTATTTTTTTTAGCTGAAAAAAGCGGAGGGAAAACAAAGACAGCAGATGCTGTAGGTTAGAAAAAGCAGACTACAGCGATGTAGGCAAGCGATGTAGGCTGTTTTTTTTTAAATGGGGCGCAGTTGCATAGAGTTTCAAGCTCAGTCCTCAGAAGCTGAGTTTCTGATTCTGGCGAAGTGGCAAGCCAACTTCCAGAAATAAACTGCAAGGTAAATAACAGAAAACTCGAAGTGAGAGCTCTTTTACAAAGATTCAATCACACTGAAGAGGTTAGTTTATACTTACCTTACCTACCTGATTGTGAGAAGCGCTATTCCCTCAATAAGTGGGACTGAGGACATCACTCCCCGGAGGGGCCTATCGGCAGCTCTGACATAAAATGCTCAGTAAATATCTGACCTATGGCAAGCATATCCCAAAAGTATTGGTTGTTGGTCATCTTTGAATTGAAAGGGAAACACGGGCCACAGATGGTTTTTCACAGAAAGGGTGGTGAACAGAGTTGTTGAAGCATATACCATCAGATCCTTCAAGAATTGACTGGATGCTGTCATGAACAATATTGTATAACTCTATTTGTCACAATAAGAACTTAATCTAGCCGCCCGGAGGAAGGGTGGTCCGTCTAGCCACAGATTCTCAGAGGTTTAATTTCCCTATTAACCTGGTTAGGGGGGTTTGCTTTTCCTCTCTTGAGTGCTGACGGATCATATGGGAGGCTGTGTGGTCCAGTGGTTAAAGAAATGGGCTTGTAACCAGGAGGTCTCTGGTTCAAATCCCACCTCAGCCACTGATTCATTGTGTGACCCTGAGCAAGTCACTTAACCTCCTTGTGCGCCGTCTTTCGGGTGAGACGTAATTGTAAGTGACTGCAGCTGATGCATAGTTCACACCCTAGTCTCTGTAAGTCGCCTTGGATAAAGGCGTCTGCTAAATAAACAAATAATAATAATAAAAGTGAGCGAGCATGTGGGCTGAATGTCCTTAAATTTTGTATAAGCGATGGTGCTTTAGATTATTGTTGGACTTCAGTGGATTATTAAGTTAAATGCTCTGAGTTTTTGTTTTTCCACCTTTCTTGAATGTATTAACAAATACAAAATTAACAGGACTGTAAAATACTTAGATTCAGAGTCGTGCATCATTATAGTTGGAAGTGTACAATGTAAGTACTGTACCGGTAGTATAAATACATATTTTACACCCCGGGGAATTACGTAATTACGCGCCCGCGTAATTTTACGCATAAAACGTATGATCAAGCATTGCCGCATAATAACCCTTAAAACCATTAAAAATGGTCCATCAGTGATACTGAGAGTGGGCAGCCCGCAATTAAGTTCTTGAAATGCGTACGGATTTTCAACCCCAGAAGAGTTCCTGTAATGACTCATGTCAAGGAGGATTACGTTTCAATTCCTGCCTTCAGTGACATTCCAGAAGAGGAGTTTGCTTTGTATACTGGGAAGGTGGCGCCGACGCGATCCAGCCGCTGAACAGTCAGGGGATATTTTTTGTTACATTGCACAGTACTTTTGTTTAATTTTTTTTTTTTTTTGCACTTGTGAGCATCTAATTCACAGCAGGGTCATTTTGCTGAAAAGTCCTTATTTTCCTTATTTAACAACTGCATTTAGTTTTAAAATTTACACCTGATGGGTCATTTTTTTTGTTCAAGGAATGATAAAGCAGTTGATTCTGTGACACAAATGTGCTGTGTGCTATATAAATACAAAATACCTGTACATATTTCTAAAAAAGGTTAAAATAGTATTTAATTCAGTTTGTAAACAAATAATACAAAGGATTTAATGTTGCATAATTTTGTATTTTTCCTTGTATAATTTTGTTTTTTTTCCTGTGCATAATTCCCTGGGGGTGTAATATTTACATTAATAAAGACACTGCAGATCATTTCAGTATCTTTAAAATGGTTTATTTACAGATATCTCTAAATATTTCAAGATATCTTAAGCTACAATTTGAGATATCTCAAATGATAATTTGGCTTGCCATAAAGTCAACCACTCCCTGCTGTTTTGTTTAATGCATTTTCCGCTTTCTTTTGCCATCTGCTGGCAAAACTAAGGAAGTGCAGATAAGAACATAAGAAAGTTTACAAACGAGAGGTGGCCATTGAGCCCATCTTGCTCGTTTGGTTGTTAGTAGCTTATTGATCCCAGAATCTCATCAAGCAGCTTCTTGAAGGATCCCATGGTGTCAGCTTCAACAGTATTACTGGGGAGTTGGTTCCAGACCCTCACAATTCTCTGTGTAAAAAAGTGCCTCCTATTTTCTGTTCTGAATGCCCCTTTATCTAATCTCCATTTGTGACCCCTGGTCCTTGTTTCAATACTCCCCCCGGAGGCTGCTCGGCGGGTCATGGGAATAACACCGCCGGATCGCCAGTCGGCATCGTTTATGGTTGGAACTACGACGATATCTGATCGTCTTCGAACCTCCGACTTTCGTTCTTGATTAATGAAAACATTCTTGGCAAATGCTTTTGCTTTCGCTCGTCTTCCACTGGTCCAAGAATTTCACCTCTAGCGGCACAATACGAATGCCCCCGGCCGTCCCTCTCAATCATGGCCCCGGGTTCGGGAAACCCACAAAACAGAACCGGAGTCCTATTCCATTATTCCTAGCTGAAGTATTCGGGCGAGTCAGCCTGCTTTGAATGCTGGTTTGAAGCTGGTCAGAAAAAAATAGGATTTCAAAGCTGTGACATTTTTATGTTACCGCACTGTGACAGGTAAATACAGCTGTAGCTGGCAGGGGCCTCCACCTGTAACTCTTTTTGTATCTTTTCAGTTTGTCCTTATTATAATCTGCATCTTGATCACCTCAACCAAGGATAACATTAACCTTATTATTCAGTCCTGATGGTGAAAACACTATACAAGAGCTGAAACTAGTTTAAGCCACAAAAATATAAACACATTGCTTCAAACACCAAATATTGTGTTCACTTAATCCAATTCCAGTTCCGATATCCAGATTACTCCTCATATAAATATAACACAGACCTTTGCAAACATTAGAATGGGTTGAGGGGCTGCTGAACAATGTGGCATAGTTCTAGTCACAGACCTATAACCATATCCTGTACCCTCTCTCTGTAAGGAATGGCATTTGACGGCACATTACACTAACACACTATAATGTGGCTTTTAGTGACATCTAATGAACATAAACAGAAGCCCAAATACAACTTCTTTTACTGTTTCAACAGTTGCTTATAAATATTCTAATAAAGAGTCCATACATACCACAAACTGTAAAATAAAGTTTTAACTCTCAGACAGCCAAACAAAAGGCAAAAACAAAAAATAAATTGATCTCAAACTGACTGCCAGAGAAGGCAAATATTATAATCTATCCCTGTGTGATTTCATATGAATACATGCTTGTTATAAATTGTTTTGTTTCACAATCAATTTCCCCCCAGAATTAGATACAATTGCATTCAGAAGACAAAAACAAACACATAGCAAAAAGCAGTGAAATATCAGCAGCCTTACCTTAGTCAGAGTATCCATATTCTCTATAGAGCTAGCTGACACATTTTAATATAAAATAGGTTTTTGTTTCCCCCTTGAAGGAGAAGATACAGTGGAAAAGCTTGGTATCCAGAATCTTACAGTAACTGTGTTGCGATGAACATATAGCTGGGGATCCACCCAATCCCCAAAGCTTTCATCATTAATATTTTATGAACCTAATATTGGTCTGCCTATCTCAAAGAAACACTTTATCTTACATTTAAGCAACCACTGCTTCAGCTGTGTTAAAGGGGGATGGGGGAGTGAAAATGCAGACTTGCTTTCTTAGGGAACCAAGCATTCCCCTAAGTCTACATGGGAAATATTGTCAGGTACTATGACCTCTTTGCTCTTATCAATTCATCATCATTAGTATCTCCATACAGTATTTTCATCTCCATTTTCATCACATTACATGTATAACCCTTATCATATTACTGTATTTCTCTGTTGTTTCTGCTTAGGTCATTACCATGCAAATAAATATTCCTGGATAAATGTCCACTTCAACCAATTGCCGAGCATAACCTAAGGCCAGAGATATTAATATTGTATGGTGTTTGTGTCATTATATTTTTCACATCTAGGAGATAACAGATTTCTTAACAAAAGTGATCATTTTGTGGAATGAGTCAAGGAAGCAGTGTGGAGTACTTACAATTGTAATTAACAAGTAAACTTTTCTGTTCACTGTTTAAAAACTTTAAACTTTTCTAGGAAGATAAAGTCGTCAACACTTTGATTTGCATAATTCCCCTCACCATAAACACAGCAATATATTTTTACTTCATATATTTAACCCTTTGTGGTCCTATGTCGGACCAGGTCCGACATTACAATTTTCTCTTTCCGGTCTGATGTCAGACTCTGTCCCACATCATCAAAAAGACGTAAACACAGGTCTCTATTTGTTTTTTCTCCAGAAACAGCAGAGAAAACCATTCAATGGCCGAGTGAGACCGATAGGAGCCCAGAGAAACGCAAAAAAAAGGGGGCGTATCTGAGCAATACACATAGCCGCGGCACCACAGAGATAACACGGTCATAAACAAACAAGATAGCTGCTTCCGCATCCAGCGCTCAAAGAATATCACAGACATTTGCAGAGCTTTTTGAGATGTTATAGTAATAAAATAATTATTTGGATCGCATTATTGAGGAGTTTGGTGATAAAATGAGTGATCAGAAGATGATTTATCAGTGTGCACGACTATGAAGAGGTATGTGAAAAATACAGCGAACAAGGGGTGGGGTGGGGATGGAGATGCAGTACTGAGTGTCCTGTTGATATGCAGTGCTTTTTAAACCTGTTTTACTGTGAAAAAATACTTTTAAACAGCACGTCTAAAATAAACTGCGCGTGTGAAAATAAATTGGACCTGACGTGCCTGAGACGCGCTGAATAAATGGACCGCAAAGGGTTAAGAAAGACAAAGACAAACCAAGTTGCACCATGTTGTAATGGCACAATACATATTTTAGTATTTTATGTTCATGAAAACATGTTAGTTAACTTTGCAATGGTCTTACTATCTCAGTACTCAGGGTAGCTGAAGGCACACCAACACAGAAAGCATCAGTTGATTTCATTTCTTGACAATCCCTAAGAAAATGCTAGTTCCCACAAAATTGTTCAGTACTAAAACATTATATAGTTACAATTCAAAATCAAAACTACATTGTATTATTCATGAAATTTCTGTCACTCCTATATTGCATGCAGTACAAAACTGAAGGTTTTGTGACCTTTGTGTATCATCCAGTTGCAGATTGGTTTGTAGATTGGAGATGGAGCCGACGGCAGCCCCAGTTTGATATTGGAATGAGATGAGATTGAGTTTTACAAACTAGTTTCATGGTGCAGAAAGCCATGGGAAATTGAAAGTGTAAAGGCAGTCTGAAAAAAACTCATAATGACTAGTGACACCAGAAACATACACGGTCAAAGAAGTAGATTATAATGTTTTTGTTGGTATTTTTAGGCATGAGTAACAGAGCTCTGTTATAAAAAGGGAATGAACCGACAGTTGAACGCAAACAGTATATAGATGTATTGCTGTTTGAATGGGGCATTGTGACAGGGTAGCCGAGCAGTGATGTCCCCAGACCAGACACGGAAGTTGACAGAGAACACACAGGCAGGTACTCGGGTGAAAAGCGCACTGCAGTGCCGTTTTTATTAAACACAAAAATAAACAAAAAGTTTGAAGAAAAACTGACACCAACTAAATAAGTACAGTGCTGGTGCTTCTAGCACGCGTAGCAATTGTTTTCTTTCTTTACTTTCGGTTTTGTTTTTCTGTCATTACCTCACACACACGTTCCTCCTCTTGTACACCCCACACCAAACAACAAAAGCTGCAGGTTTTTACATCGGTGACGTGCTGGCGAGCAGGCATCCCTGGGTGGTGGTGAGCAGGCATCCCCCAGTGGTGGCGATCCGGCATCCCCAGGCAATGGTGAACAGACAACAGACTGACAGCGTTCTCGTGCTATCCACATAACATCTCAATGCCCACTCGGCAGAGGGAATTCCATCTCAGATCCTCCTCTGAGGGGGATGGAAAGCCTCTAGTTCCACTGATTGATTCAAGTGGAAAGCCGTAACCACCTTAGGGAGGAAAGCAGGGTTCGTGCGTAACGACACCCTGTTTCCATCATCCCAAACACGCATACAGGAGCTGTGCACTGACAAAGCCTGTAGCTCACTAACCCGCTTAGCGGAGCTGATTGCTAACAAAAAGACTGTCTTCAGCTAAGATCTTGTAGAAACTGTAAAATAGTTGCTATAGGACAATAAATGGGATCATGACCTCTGGTTACACACCACTTTTGAAAATAACTCCACTTGTAGGCATACAGTGCCCTTGTGGAGGGGGTCCAAGCATTCTGCAGTGTACCAACGACTGCGTCCGAGAGCCCTAAGGCAGACAGATGGTCCTGTTCAGGGGCCAGACCCACAGTTGGAGTATGCCCAGTTCTGGGTACCAGAGTGTGCCTCTCACCTGACTAAGGAGATCCAATGTGCAGCAGGATCTCCCATGGCTGGCCGTGCAGCAGCTGACAAAGATTTGCAAACCAGATTCTCCTGGGCAATCTGGGGGCCACCAGGAGAACTGTCGCCTCTTCTCTCTGAACTTTCTCTAGTAAGGCCGGGAGCAACGGTATTGGCCGGAATGCATATAAAAGCGTTCTGGGACACTCGTGTGCTAGGGTGTCGACACCTAGTGGACTGCCTCAGCGGTGGAGGGAGAACCATAAGGGGCAATGAGTTGTCTCTGCCATGGCAAAGAGATCGACTTGGGCCCTCCCAAACCGTTCCCAAATGCACTCTACCACCTGAGGGTGGAGTCGCCATCCTGACGGGTGAGGACCCTCCTTAGAGAGGAGGTCCGCCGCCCAATTCACCACTCCTGGGAGATGAACAGCCCGGAGGAATAACAAGTGCCTCTTTGCCCAGTTCAACAATTGAAAAGCTATGAGATGCAACCCTGGGGACCAAAGTCCTCCCAGGTAGTTGACATAAGCCACTGCTGGCATGTTTTCCGTATGAACAAGGACATGTCTCCTCTGGAGCACTGGAAGGAAGTGCTGGACAGCGAGGTGAACCACTTGCAGTTTTAGCGCATTTATGTGCAGGGATGTCCATCGACCCGACCAGGATCCGCTGACTCCTCCGCCTGCCCAGACCGCACCCCAACCTGAGTTGGATGCGTCTGTCGTCACTACCTGGCGGCTGTGGATCACTCCCAACCTTACGGCTTCGCACAGGTGAGAGGTTTACCTCCACCAGTGTAGGGCTTCCCAGCATACACAAGACACGGTCAGCTGATGGCGTCGGTCGTGTTTGGGTTGTAGTCGGGCGCATGTGGAGTAACCCTAGTTGGAAAGCTGATGACGCTGCGGCCATCAGACACAGAAGTTTCTGGCACAACACCAATTGTACTCTGAATCCCTGTTGAAACAGGGCTAGACAGTTGTGAATGGCGGCTACTCTGTCGTCCGAAAGGTAGGCTCGCATTGTAAGGGAATCCAGCCGGAGACCCAAGTAAACCGTACTTTGCACTGGTATTAATTGGCTTTTGGCCTTGTTAAGGGTGAGCCCCAGTTTCGCCAGATGTTCTATCACAATCGCCGTGTGGGCCACTGCTCCTTCCTGCGGCAGCAGATCAACCAGTCGTCCAGGTAATTCAACACCCTGATCCCTTGCAGCCGCAAGGGGACTAGGATGGCATCCATGCACTTTGAGAACATGCAGGGGGCTAAGGAGAGGCTGAATGGCAGCACAGAAAACTCGAAGACGCTTCCCTGAAAAGAGAAGCAGAGGTATTTCCTGTGCACGAGACGAATAGATACATGAAAATACACGTCCTTTAACTGACTGGAGGATGTGGCGATGTGCGACCACCTGGAACCTCCCCATCCTTCTTTGGAGTAGAACCACTCTTCTTGAGAGGTATGTTCTACGAGACTGATGGCTTGCTTTTGAAGTAATGTCTCTACTTCTTGCCTGAGGGCCAAGACCTGGAGAGGGTCGCTGTGACAGAAACAGAATGATTCTTGGTGATAAATCTCTGTGCACTGGAATTCATTCCCAGGGTTAGGTGAAAGTCGACCATCTAGAAAGGGGGCACAGCTGCGGTACATTAAGTCATCACCCCAGACGGAAAGCGATGTGGCAACCGTGGATTGGAGGAGAAACGGCTGCACTCACTAACCAAGGGGATGTGACTGAAGGTACAAGAAGGGGACGTGGCTAGGTGATCTGTTCCTTTGTTTATGGTTAACAGAACACTAGAGGACAAGCAAAATATAACCGTGAGTGTTTTTTTGTTTGTATCATCTAATTGTACTGTTTGTTATTCATTAGATGGCTAACACAATCCAGAGCTGTCGCTTAAGACCAGCACAAACTCGGACAACACTGCACCATTGTTCACGGATTAAAATTGTATTTCACCACGAGCATCACAGCATTCACTCTGGGCTTGTGACCATGTGTGTGTTTAACTGTGTCTATTATTTCGGAACTGCAACCTGTTGTTTATTGAACTGTGCAATACACATAGATGTTATTGCCAGCCCTCCATTTCTTTACTGTTGTCATCAGACTTTGGATTATAAATGGGGCTTCTGTTTTTTGGGTTTTATTAATTATATTTTTCGGTGGTTATTTTTAGCTATTTTCGAGTTGTATGTAAATCTTTTTTTTTCTGGGTTTTCGTTTGTGATATACTGTATGAAATTAGTGTTTTCGGTTACTTTCCAAAATGCTTGAGCGTTTTTTTTTTCTGTCAAAATATGTATAGTAGTAACTCAACAGTATGTATAGTAGTAACTGACAAATTGTACTTTTTTTCTTTTGCTGTCTTCCACAATCAAATCCCTATGGTCAAGGGTACATTCTTCTGGGGTTTTTGTGTGTAGGCATTTTTGTACATTTCGCCACAATTCTGTTTTAAAGCCTCCGTATCTTAACTGTAATACAGCTTTAAATCCCACTAACAAGCCTCCATCCTGATTGTAATCTCCTTTTAAATCTTGCAAGCGGAGTCTCCAATAGAAATGTAGGAATGTGCTGTCACTCAGTAGTTGGGGCGGGTTTAAAGTATTCAGAACGAATCAATGATAGATGCAAGTCTGGAAGGCGGGACATTGCCCATCAGCATTGGGAAATGTATTTATTATTATTTTTATAGTAGGTTTTATTTTTTAATGAGAAAAGGGTAAAGTCAACGTGAACTGACTAACCATTTCCACAGTTTTTCTAGTGTTTTCCGGTGTTTATTGGCTATCCACCGATTTAATTTTTTTTGTATCGGGGGTGTTTTATCAGGTTTTATCGATTAAAACCAAAAATCAGAAGACTTAATTATAAATAAACCAACATTTCACCAGTACTTTGTTGTTTGTCATTGTCTTCAGCACTGCATCACCTCTACACCAGTGCACTGCAAACCACTTTGCCACAGTCACTCACGGAGGTCCCGCTCAAAGCTGCAGCATGTAACCGGTGTGTACGGTGGCGAGCACCCAAGAGTCTGAAGTGCAGACTGCAAGTGCAAGTGCGCCAGTATTGCAGTTGGTGTTGTGAGAATGGGTGGGTCTGAGGCCGCAAGCCTTCAGGGCCCTGCTGGGGCTGCTGAGGCTGTGGTACAGCCTGTCTTGGAGGCTGTTTAGAGTGGTTCCGTGGAAACTGTCTCCCAGGGCTGATGTGTTGGGACCCCACGTCCGCCGTTTCCCCGTCCTTGCGGGCAGCCCCGGGTATTAGCTGCTGTGGAAGCATGCAGGCGATGCCTCAGGTCGCCACACGGCGCAGTGAGGATTGGGACTGTCCAGGTCACCGTGGTTACGGGCGGATGCCAGTGCCTCATCTTGTCCCATACCGGAGCATGGGAAGGGAGCATCATAGCCACTCGTCGAGACGCTTCCCGCTCTCTGTGGGAGCGTTGCAAGATCTCCTCCACCGCTGGTATGAAGGTATGGCCAGGGGAGATCCAAAAGGGTCCAAAAGGGCTGACTTGTCCGCATTCAGGACTCTGCCCTGTGACAGCCAAAGCTGTCTACGCACCACTACAAGACCTGCCAGGATTCTACCCAGGGCTTGCCCTTGGAATCCTGAAATTTGCAGCTATCGGCTCGGAGAGGGGTGCCGATCGTAAGATGCCATCCAGGTGGACCGTTAGAAGACCTGTCGTGTTGGCCAGTCGCGCTACCTGCACTTGGGCTGCGTACACTTTCTTGAGGTGGGCCTCCGTGATCCTGCATTGGCCATTAGGGCATAAACCAGGGCCGCTATGGTGGAATCCATCGATGGGAACTGCACTAGTCCTAGCGCCCCCGCACCTTCCAAGGAGGCCAGCGGGGCTGCATGCTTGGAGACACTCGGCACCGAGGCCTTTTGTGCCAGGAAGATTGACCCTCCTCCAGAAAATCCAGGAACACCAGAAAAAGCTGGAGGGTCAAAGCTTGCGCTGGTCTGAAAACAGAAGGCCGCTGCTCAGGCGCTGCCTTCCAGGGGACCTGGAGGAAATTGGAGGCTTGCTCCATAAGTGCTTGAACTGAGCTTGTTGGAGGGGTAACACCCATCTCTGAGGCCACCTCAGAGCTGGGGCCCGTCTCCTGGGTCACTTCCTGGTCTCCTGCTGCTCCAACGAGTTCCCCTCCCAGGAAGCTGCAATCAAAACTGCGTCCTGGTCCTCCTCGCTCATCGCCTCATCTGGGTACGAAGAGAATGGGGTCAGTATTGGGGCAGGTGCTGGAGGTGGAGCTGGGAAAGGTGCAGTGGGAAGAGCCTTCAGTCTCTGACCACGTAATCGAGGACCTCGGCCATCTGGCTCTTCAGGTCCGAAATATCCTTGGTCTGCCTGTTGTGCCTTGCCGCTTGTTGCTCCTCAAAGGAGACCGTGAGCGGCTGCAGGTTGGGTAGGCTGCAGCCTGTGCACAGGGTATGCTCTCTGACTGGCTGGAAGGCAGGTAGAGGAGGGGGGAGGACAGGGCTCCCAGTGCTGCGGAAGACTCAGCTGAGCTGGCTGAGGAAGCCGCTCCTGTGAACTCTGCAACCCTCCTGCGCAGGGTCCGAGGCTGGGACGCTGCGCAGATCGAACAGAACATCTCATCTCTCGTCTCGAGGTCCGGGCCGTCGAGGGGCTAAAGCACCTGCTAGCTTGAGTGGGTATAAAAACTGATAAACTCTTGAAGTGAATGGCTTCCGAGCACAAAAGTTATGTTCCTGTACAGCTTATAATGGTGTTAGATAACCTTTAATAAATTACACAGGTGCTAGCACTGTAATTAAATACCATATTTAACATATGCTGGAATAGCATTAAAAGTTCAAAGACAATATGCACAAAAATCCCACAAGAATCTGTCTGGCTCATTAAATAAAAAAGGGCATTTTGAATCATCCCTACAAGAGGATGCAATTAAAATAATAGATGGGAAATCGACCTGCAGTACAGGCTTTACTGAGAGGAACATAGGATCAGGGACTGATAAAAACCTCACTGCTTTTATTATTGATGTTTTCAAAAACATATTACGACTCCTCCTCACAGATTTATCGGAGGGGTGGGAGTAAGGTTTTAATGGGAAAGAGCATGGCAAATGCAAAAATACTGGTAATAATATCTTGTTAATAAGAGTGACTTTTACAACAACATAATATGATTGTAATACCTACTGAACAGCTGACTACATTTTATATGTAGAGGCAAGTAAGTTTTATGATGTACGGGGAATATAATACTGTGTATGCATCAATTAACCCCAGCATCTACAGCAGTGTGTTTGGATGTACTTTATAACTGTATGAATATTTGTAGATCATCATTAAATGAAAATTCTGAAGCTAATACTAAATACAGTACACGCTAATGTAATTTGGAAATTGAATATTGTCGTAACTTTATCTATAAAATGACACAGAAATGTTGAAGGAGAAGTTACACAAAGTAATGTTAAAAACGTGCAAAGAAACAATGAGCTGTATGGGTTGTATTTTAGGACTAAATAAACACAAAGTTTAGGATTATTGTGTTTATTTCCTTTAAAGGGTCTGCTGTCCATTTATTGAGCGCGTGTCGGGCGCGTCAGGTCCAATTTATTTTCACACACACAGTTTATTTTAGACGCGCTGTTTAAAAGTACTTTTTTCACAGTAAAACAGGTTTAAAAGGCAATGCATATCAACAGGACACTCAGTACATCTCCAGCCCCGCTCCACCCCTTGTTAGCTATATTTTTTACATACCTCGTAATAGTAGTACATACCGATAAATCATCTCCTGATCACTCGTTTTATCACCAAACTCCTCAATAATGCGATCCAAGTCGTTATTTTATTACTATAACATCTAAAAAAGCTCTGCAAATGTCTGTGATGTTCTTTGAGCGCTGGATGCAGAAGCAGCTATCTTGTTTGTTTATGTCCTTGTTATCTCTGTGGTGACGGGGCTATCAGTATTCATGAGGCCCCCCTTTTTTTCGGCTTCTCTCGGCTCCTATCGGTCTCACTCAGCCATTGAATGGTTTTCTCGGCTTTTTCTGGAGAAAAAACGACCAGAGACCTGTTTTTTGAGTCTTTTTGATGATGTCGGACAGGGTCCGACATTGGACTGGAAAGGGAAAATTATGATGTCGGACCAGGTCCGACATAGGACTGCAAAGAGATAAAATCATTTTCAAATTTTTGTTACAATCCCGTTACAGTTGTATGATGCTTGAATCATTATGATGGTTCTTATTGCATTTAGTCTAATATTAGGTTTTCATTTTACTTGTTGATATTTTATGTGAGCTTTGAGCTGGAGTCAGGGGCTGCTCTTCGATTCTAGCTACCTGCCATTAAATAGTGTATGAAACCCATGTTAGACCAGCCAAAACATCTATGTGAATGAAAGAGCCAGTATCATCTGGTACATATCTGTGTATTGGCAGCTAAAATAAACTTGAAACCTTTTTTTAATAGATGGTGCTGGCTGTTACTTTCATAAAAAACACTTTATGAAAGTAAGAGGCTGATCTAGCTTTGGTTAAATATGTATATGGCACGCAAATAGAACAGAGGAAAAGCCCTTGAGCTCAGCTCAAAGCACATAAAAAGAAAACATGTTTTAAAAAAAAAACAACAGTTTGAGTAATTTGAATATTTTTTTCTTTCATAGTATCCATGAATGTTAAGTGCAGCTCATGCTGAATACATACAGCAAGTTGTTTAAAACGGGATCCAGATCACAGCCTCAGGCAAATAAACCAGCCAATGATGTGGCTCTAGTTCACCAGGTCAAGCTAACAACACTAAAAATATATTACCATTTAATAACATTTATATTGTGCCTTCCATGAAAATACATTCCAAAGCTGTGACCTACATAGTAAATTCTTTAAATGAATTTGAATTGGCAGAGAATTCCATGGACAAGGTGCATAACTGCCAAATGCCCTGTCAGCAAACACATGTAAGCAGCGCCCAAGGTATTACGAACAGCAGAGGAAGGGCAGTGGAAGCGAGGCTGTTAAAGAGGAATCAGCTCTGACAGATAGAAGAAGCTTTGCCTGAGAAGCAGTCAAAAAAACTAAAGTAAATCTTTCAAATCAATGCTTTGATTCACAAAAATAAAGTGAAGATCTCACAGGAATGGGGTGATGTGATCAAACTTCTTAGATTTTGTAAGCACACTTTCAGCTGTATTCTGCACCAACTGCAGTTTACTGTGTGGTATTTAGGCTGTGAGGAAGACACAGCATTACATTGCTCAGTCCCTGTTGAAACTAAGGAGTGAAAGCAACATATATGTAAAACTGAACTGCTGTTAGACAGTCTAAGGATTTTAAAAACATCTGTAAGAAATAATAGAATGTCAAGGTAAGCGTGTAATTAAAGATGAACGTATTGTAAGTAAAAGGTGAATAAAAAAAACAGTTATTATCATAACCCTGGTTCCCTGAAATAGAAATGTAACCATTTCCTAATGGGTTTTTACTGCCTAAAGACCCAACATCTGAATATTCTATACCAAAGCTGTTCGCAGAGTCTGTGATGCAGTCACTCCGCATCCCCAAGAAGATAAATGAACTGCGCGAACAGATCTCATCGTCATTTTTCCTTCAAGCCTGCTGCAATCATGGGCCTTAGCGACCTTGAAGGTTAATGTTTACATTTCTATTTCAGGGAACCAGGGTTCCCTTTCAAGTACGAAATGTAACCATTACATAATGGGTGAGTATACCAAAGCCAAGGGCAAGATTGCAGAACAACTGGAATGCTGCAAGGCTAACCCGAAGGCAACCCCAGTAACAAGTAGCAAGGGCTAACAAATTGAGGAAGAAACTCACCTCTGTGCTTGTGCTATAAGGGTCACCTGAGAAGCCACCCTTAACACTCTAGTTCCAAAACCAGGGTTTAAATGATTCACGACCGAAGTCTGTAGAACCTAATATGGTATGGGGAGTAGCCCACACCGCTGCATTGCAAATGTCGACATATGCACCTTGGAATAAAGCCCACAAAGTTGCCATGCACCTGAAGGAATGGGCAGTGAGCTTTCTGAAGGGCGCAAGTTGGCCTGCTCATAGGCATTCCTGACTGTGTCTGCTATCCATTTGGACAGCCTCTGCTTAGACAGCCTCCAACTTTTCGTCCTGTCAACGTAGTACGCCATGGCCCGCACTGGGCAGAGCGTATGGAGCCTCCAGTTCCACAGACTAGTTGACATGGAATGCCGAGATTGTCTTCGGCTAAAGGCAGGATTGGTACAGAGTGTAACCTTTGTCCTGGCCGCTGTAAAAATTAAGCAGGCTTTCGCTATGGAGATTTGTGCGCTAGGGCGTCGACGGAGGTGAGCACCCAGGTGTCCGAGGCTGCAAGGCCTTAGGGGCCCTGCTGGGGCTGCTGAGGTTATAGGGGGGCAGTTTGAGGCGGCTGCCTAGGGCGATGGCCCTGGAACCTGGAACCGCCTCCTAGGATGCTGGTGTGTGGGCTAGCCACGTCCTGCATTTCCTCTGCCTGTTGGGAGGGGACGGATGTTCACTGCTGGTGTGCACTGTAGGTGATGCCTTAGGTCACCCAGCGGAGCAGTGGGAACCAGAACTGTCCTGGTGACAGTCCGCATTGGAGCTTGCCAGCGGTTCGACTGCTGGCCCAAATGTATGTCCCGGGGATATCGGCACGTTTAGCAGCACAGCCTTATCCGCATCAGGAACTCTGGCTTGCGACAGCCACAGCTATCTGCGAGCCACAACTAAGCTAGCCAGGCTCCGGCCAAGAGCTTGCCCTTGGATACCAGAGATCAGTAGCAGCGTGCTAGGCAGGAGGCATAGTTCGATGGCCATTGGCTCAGTGAGCAGGGCCTCGCGCAGGACACTGTCAGTATACCCGCTGTGTTTGCCAGGCATGTTACCTGTGCCTCCGCTGCATACGCCCTCTTAAGGTGTGTCTCCGTCACCCTGCATTGCGGGTTCGGACACGACGGGTCTCTGGCTAATCCTCCCACCGGCGGAGCCTTGACCAAGGCAGCGATGGTGGAGTCTACTGGGGGGAACCCCGCTAGGCCCAGCTTTTCCGCGCCTTCCAAGGAGGCAAGTTGTGCGGCCTGCTTCAGCACGCTCGGCGTTGAGATCTGTGCGTGCAGTTCATTTATGTCCTCACCGGCGGGAGATGACTGCGTCACAGGCTCTGCGAGCTGCTTTGGTATAGAATATTCAACTTTCGGGTCTTTAGGAGGTAAACAATGGTTACATTTCGTACTTGAAAGGAAACTTCGTTATCCAGTTCCACCCACTATCTGCCCATGCAATACACTTTTTTATTCTGAGCTTCATGAAGGCTTACATCTGTTATGCATTTTTTCTCTTAAATACATTTGTTCCGACGATGCTGTTAAACCGCTATTTGCAAATGCTTACGGATGCTCTCCATAAATTAACAATAAAGTGTGCTGAAAAAAAAAACACATTCTAGACTATAGGACATTTTTTCAAATAGTTAGCTGCAGTCTTAAATGTACTCAGGTTTTTTTTTTTAAAAGAAGAAGAGGAAATACTGCAGCTTAATAAACAATTAATGTTTTTTGACAGTACATTTGACCCATTTTGAAACTTTCATCTTTAAATAGGGACCTTGGTTGTATCTGACTTTCTACCAAGTTTCAGGTTGTTTCGCACAAATGTACTATTGCAGTAATGTCAGTTTTGACCCATTTAGAAACCCCTGTTGCTTTTTAATAGATTGGACCTTCTTCTTTAATGTCTAGTTTAGAACCTCTTCATTAAATTCAACATAGGTCTCTATTTGCGTGATACCAAATGTAAAACCTTTTTGGCCAAACCAAAGTGGAGCCAAAACATGTGCTAGTCAGAAATGTTTTTTGGCACATCAGAACATTTATGACACCATTAGTGCAAAAGGTCTTTTAGAACATTGGCCCATTAAATGTCTATTCCATTCAGCCACACAGCTAGTGACAGCATGTGAAATATGCATACATATTACTAATGCATAGATGTCAGTAACCAAACCGCCACTGGGCAATTTCCTAACAACCAAGATTCCAATAAATGAATATGCATTATAATAACACTCAATCCATTTACAAGACAGAATAATAATGAGGAAGTATGCTCCAAAACGCAATTAATCTTAAGTAAAAACCCTGTTCAATGCCTCCAATTACATGCTTTTTTTTTTACAAGAGACGATGTACCACAAAGCTGTTTTGTAAATACCTTATCATTCATTGCACTGGTTGACATTTAGTTGATTGTGTTTCTTTTGCCATTGGCCCAGGCTTTCACAGAAAAATTCAATTGAAAAATGTTAATTGCTCATATTTAACTTTAGCGTTCATCAAAGCCCCCATGCATTGACGTGCACACATTAGGAGATAAATGGTGTGCTTGCTTGCCTTCCATGTTTGTTTCTTTCGTGTTAAAATACATGTTCATATTATATTTAACTCAAAATATTTCACCGGGTTAACGCATACTCTACGTTTTTATATTAGTATCACAATGGGAAAAAATTAAGTAACATTACCTGAAGACTGATATACATTGTAATATTTATTACAAAAAAAAAGTTAATCCAGCTGCCAAGCAAAAACCTAAACTATTCTTATTTTCTTTGCTTTCAAATGGATACACATTACCATCTGCGCCTATCTTTGTAACCTTTTAAGGTAGATTCCCACTAAAACATGCATAGTTGGTTTTGTTCAGTTTTGATTGCCCATTATAAAACCATTTCCTGAACAGGTCCCTACAAAGTGGAGGCTTCTATAAATGACCCTTTATTATTTTTATTTTATGATTTGCACTGACCAGCCGATATTAAATAATACATTTAGTAAATAAATAAATAAATAAATAAACAGCCGTTTGTAAAGCATAGACAGATAATTGTTTCATCCTTTACACTTTTATTATTTTCATGTTTGGTGATTGGATAGCTGATTTCTTTAAGCTCAGCCTTTTCTGTCCCTTAAACAATAAGATGCAATTCATTGTACATTATCCTTAAGCAGCATCTATCATGGGTTCTTACCAAGGACAAAAAAGTCACCTTTGTACCCCAAAATGTATTAAATTAGCATATCTGGAAATGTATTATTGCTGTGAGCTATCAACCTCAGCACTATTTTAAAATTAATTAGGTCAATTGCATTTGGAAGGAGAATTTTTCTTCCTAAAAGAAAACTACATAGAAACCCAAATTACCCAAAACGTGACAAAAAGGTGAAACTTATTTGTATTTGTGCATGTAAACCACCCCATTGATGAAACCTCTTATTCCCAGGAACGCCTATTATAAGCCTCTCATCAATGCCAGTAAGATTCAATGCTAGTGTATATAAAACAGGGCTTTAGATTGCAAAGGCTTGCTCTGTTTTATGTGGTACAAAAATAATCAAACACCTTTTAAAATGCAAGAAAATTATCTTTGCAGTCTAAAATGTCAACATGCCCTCTGCTCTGAACAGGCAATATATGCAAACAGACCATTAAAGAAAATGTATTTGAGTTTTGTGTGCACATACATGCATTCAGAATACTATTCAAATCACAGAGATGAACAGAGAGATAGAGATATAGATACCTTATGCAAGTGCTGGTGCTGGTCCTGGTAAATGGCAAATAATTTTGTGGGACTACATAATAAATAAAAAAGTTTGGCACATTTGAGTGGAATAACCAGCTCATTAATGGTGTATGGAAGGAAGTTCACAGATGAATATTCAAAGATGAATTTTGTGGGAGGAGGTAAATACTGTAGCAAATAACATTAAACACACACACACACACACACACACACACACACACACACACATTTCACACATGACCAACTATATTTAAAGAAATGCATACCTTATAATCTTTTTCAAAGATTTTAGACTTAATTCTCAGAGCTATTTACTCCAAATTGTAAATCAAAGCACCATTTTTCCAGAAAAGAAAAATGCACCCATTAACATAATCAAACCTGGAATAAACAAGATTGAATTTATGGTCATGTACTGGAATTAGAAATGGAATTGGTGGTTTCTTCCTTTCAGACACAAATGTCCTAAAGATGATTTGGAGTATAAATAGCTTTGAGAATCAAGCATTGTGTGTAGAAAATAAAATATTGTGGAGAATCCCTCACTTTTACTACTCGTTTGTTTGCAACGTACACACTCTGTGGCTATTGCTCCAATAAGAACACAATGTAGATAATGCATTACAATTCTGCAATGTTCTAATACTGATAAATCGAAATAATACCTTATTCACAGAATGTATTTTTTATGTGAAAATGTATACTAGCAGTTGTTATGATGTGTTGTTATTATTACCATTATGGTACACCAGTCTTCCTATATCAGAAAATGTTTTTTTTTTTTTTTTTGTGATCAAATGGTTATTGGGGAAAATACAAAAACATATCAGTTTAAATCAGTTTAAATACAATACAGTAATTCCCCGAAAAAAAAAAAAAATCAGGAATTATAAAGCATGCTACAGTGCATACGCTTTTGTGCCAACTATGAATTAATACATGAAATAAGGTCGAACTGTGCTGGTTCCTATTTCTAAAAGATAGGCAGTTGTGGACGCTGATTACATTGCATCATGGTCCTATGGTATGGCTATATACAGATTACATTTAATATTTTAATCAAGAATTTGAAGAATAATACCCACCTTCCTTTTGGGGCCTATAACTAAACTTATCTGGAATAATTGTCCATCTGCTCTTAAAATGCCTGCGATAACACTGGTCTATATAAAGCTATATCTGAGAGGTACCATTCTGAGTAATCATTACACTGTAGCAGTGTCCCACTGTTAGGCATTCCAGTTATTGGCCGTACTGGGTTTTAATCTGGCTGGAGCTAATTTTTTTTTTTTTAAAACAAAGTCATTAATAGAATAGAACTTGTTTTTTTCTAATGGTATTTTTTTGCTAGTTCAAGAATAAACATTCTTGAACAGAAGTAAAACATTCGGTAAGATTTTAGTGGGATACTAAATGTCATCTCTTTTGCAAAAACCCAGTATGCACGTGTTGTTTGCAGTGCCCAGGTGTAGAGGTGATGCAGTGCTCAGTAGTGATAGACACAAGACAGTTCACAGTGAAAAACACCTCTTTATTTGGCTGGCTTGCCTGCCTGCAACTCTTAATAATAAGAATGGGCTCTACACATCAATGTGTATTGCACCGTTCAACAATGGGGTTCAGTCCTGAAATAATAAGACAAGGATATAACGCACACAAACACAACACGGTCAAAAGTCCAGAGTGAGTGCTCTTTGTGTAGGTGGTGAAATACAATTATTGTGCACAGTGATGAAGTGAAGTTCGGGTTTTGGAAACTGGCTTCTAGCAGTAGCTCCCGGACAGTTTAGGCGTCTAACAATGACAAACAAAACAATTACTAGACTTGACAAAACAAAACAGAAACACTCACGGTTATTACACTGGGTTTTCCTCGTAGGTCTGTTCTTAACCATAACATAAGGAACAGATTGCTCGGCCGCATCCCCTGATATACCCTCAGTCATGCCCCCTTCGGTAGCGAGTGAAATCACTTATCCTCCAATCCATGACTGACACATCGCCTACCGCATTAAGGCGATGACTTCTGGTATTGTGACTCCGCCCCCTTTCTGGATGGTCAACTTCCAACTGACCCTGGAATGAACTGCCAAACCATCCAGTCTGGGGGTCACTGTTCCTGTTATACAGTGCCCTCACGGGTTGGGAGGGAGATTGTTGACTAGGATTCATTCACTCTATGTCACATCTCTTCAAGTTCCCAACTTTTTCCATAATTTCCAACAGGTTAACCTTTAAACAAATCTATTTATATGCAACCTGCTTTGTAGATGATCTGCTACGTTTGGCTGCAAGTTCCCAAAAACCTCATTAAGCACTAATAATCAGAGATAAATCTTGATGTAAGGTCACTGGTTCGCCTGGTTCGACTCTGTACTGATTCTTTAGCACATAACTGTGCTGTGACACCGAGGAGCTGATTTGATGTTGTACTGGAAGGTTTGACAGGAAATTAATTCTGTCCCTGAACAATAAATATTTAGCATGGTTGGAATCTTAATAGATTATTTTGAATATGAGAGATTAACAGCAAAGCTTTAACACTCAACCACACAAAATTACATTTAAACACCTCACTGGAACTTACTCACAATAGCTGAAGATAAGTGTTTTTTTGTATTTGCCTTTGATTCAGGGAGAACATTCATCAATTCCATAACTTTCCAGATGATAAAAAATGTAAGGATATAACAAATGGGACCCTTTTCACAAACCTTTAAGGACGGTTTAATTCAATGAATTTAAAGCTCATTTTGATAAATTCTGTCAAGATTGCCGTCCTTGGAATATTTTTCATCTGGTTTAGAAAGGGTTTATTCAGGGTTTTTTTTTAGTATCTACTACTATATGTCTAAGTGAAAACTACGGCAGGATAATGACTATTTTTACAACAACTTTTGGCACCCATTTATTTTTCTAGAATTTTGATGTTATCTTACCATCATTATATTGTATTGTTCTACGTTTTGGAAATGTGAACGCCTAGATGGGGTAGGCCAGAGCCACTTTGATATGATCAACATCGTTCCATGGGTCAAATGCATGAATTTCAAGGGACAAACTGAAGAATCATCATCTTACTAAGACAGAAACACATTTCTTAGATCCTGCAATCCCATTGCAAATCTTGTGTTAAGAAAAGCTTATCGCACAACTTCAGAACACATAACACAAGGGCCAATTAAACTCAGTATAAAAAAGGGAACGAGCACAGACATCAATGCTTCCCCACAATTGTCAAAAATCTCAGGAATTTCACAACCAATAATCTCAAAGAGGTTAATCTGTTTAAACTGTTTAAAAAAAAAAAAAACACTGGCATATCACCAGCAAGCCAAACTCTGTGTAGCTCAATCAATAAAGCCTTTATGTGCGTTTATTTTTTAAGATCAAAGTATTGAATCCTGCTGTATAAAAGTATTTTAATGCAAAGATACCATATTACTTTGAATTAATGCCACAGCGTTTATTTTAAATTGCTAAAAACAGCTGTGCTGCTTATTCAAGGGCTGTGGTAACTAGAATTACTATGGTTTTCGAAAGGCACAATTTTTTATTGCTTTTTTTTTACGATATTTGAGGGCGGTGTATATTGAAGTTTATTTCTGCATATACATCCTAATCAGGATGATGAAGAAGTCTGACAACTTTAAACTGAATGCTGTTGAGCTTGCAGATCAGATCAGTGTTTGACTAGGTGAGGACACGTACCAGTGTAGCGTGGAGAGGGAAATAATAACAAGAGAGAAATGTCAATTCAACACCAAGGAGTTAGGTTTATTTTCCCTTTCTTTTCTTTCAGCATTTTCTAAGAGTCGCAGGGCTGCTCTTTAATATATTCTTTCTCTTCAACCATAAGAACATAAGAAAGTTTGCAAACGAGAGGAG
Source organism: Acipenser oxyrinchus oxyrinchus (assembly GCA_030684275.1). NCBI lineage: Eukaryota > Metazoa > Chordata > Actinopteri > Acipenseriformes > Acipenseridae > Acipenser > Acipenser oxyrinchus. Next base: position 28,499,541 of record CM060254.1, read on the forward strand.
GCCATTCGGCCCATCTTGCTTGTTTCGTTGTTAGGATCCCAGGGTGTCAGCTTCAACAACATTACTGGGGAGTTGGTTCCAGACCCTCACATTTGTGACCCCTGGTCCTTGTTTCTTTTTTCAAGTTGAAAAAGTCCCCTGGGTTGACATTGTCAATACCTTTTAGAATTCTGAATGCTTGAATCAGATCACCGCATAGTCTTCTTTGTTCAAGACTGAATAGATTCAATTCTTTTAGCCTGTCTGCATACAACATGCCTTTTAAATCCGGGATAATTCTGGTTGCTTTTCTTTGCACTCTTTCTAGAGCAGCAATATCCTTTTTGTAACGAGGTGACCAGAAGTGAACACAATATTCTAGATGAGGTCTTACTAATGCATTGTAAAGTTTTAACATTACTTCCCTTGATTAAAGTACCCTTTACAATTTTCGCTCACTATATGGTACCACAGTTGCAATAAAAGGCAGAATAATCTGGTTAAGACATTTCTTTTTTCCCCCTGTTTATTTAATATATAATTTTACACAACAGTCTGGGACTGACAAATTGCTGAGACAGAAAACCAAACAGTAGGCTTCATTCTTAAAACTTGGATGCAAAGAATTAAAAGGTAGTATTTAGGAGTCTTTTACTTTCTATTGACAAAATAGTCTCCACTGTAAATGTTTATCACGTTACTATTTACTTCCCACCTCAGCATAATTATGTGTGCCGTTTAAAATGTTTACAGTATCAAAAACATTAACCTCGATAAAACTATAATTAATTACTAACTAAAAATGATCCAAAGGGACTCTGTATAACTTTGTGTATTGTGATGACTATTTGTGTTTACCAGAGCATTTGTACTTCTAAAAAATGCAGAAACACTATGCTTCACTGATATGACAAGTTGAAAACAGCAAAGATTATAAGCAGCACAGAGAGCTCTCCAGGCACAATCGCCAGACGCGTGCTTCACCTGTATATCAGAGTGGGTCCACTCTGACTCAAGGCGGTGAGAACCCCGCCCTATTAGAAGGAAGGTAGGAGGATGCCTGGACCTGAGGTCGGGGAAGTGTGATCACTTGCCCAACAAAGTATGGACCCCCTGGTCTCTGCAAAACACCTGCACCGTGAGACGATGACAAAGAACACATGCCGACGCATAACATATACAAAAGACTAGAAGGACACACAGGATGAACAGATGTGGTTAGGAATTATTAGTAGCTGTGACTATGTGAATACCTGCTGCTCAGTGGAGAGGAAAAAAACCCTTGAGGCTGATTAGGGGAAAACCTCTGGTGGCCCAGGCGGACAGGAAGCCCACACTCCGGGCATACTAGCAATTTTAAAATGAGCAGCAACTATCAGAGGAGGATGAATGACTGTAAGAATCCACTGCAGAAGAGGACCAGCTCAGCATATTCTTGATCAGGCTGTGATTGATTCTGGACCTCGCGACAGAGGTGGCTGCGCCTATACGGAATGAATGGGGGTGTAGAGCTGAGGAGGTAGGCTTGCTCTGGAGATGAGGGTTGAGAACCAGTTACGAGTGATGTTAGAGCAAAAGGAATCATGAACAGAGGCTCTGGGGGGGGGAGAAGGGTTTCCTGCTGGGGAGATACCTTGCCATTGAAAAGAAAGGGGATAGGGGACTCGACACTTGACAGCTGAATGAATTGACCACACCAAAATTAATCCATCTTGGAGGTACGTAGCCGAATGATGAAGGCGTCTGTAATAGAAGAAAGGTCACAGAAATGAATACCCGCCACGGGGAAACTAGAAGCAGAAGAAACAGTGAATTCTGAGAGGACCGAAGAAGGCTGAGAGGCAGATGGTCTCCATAAGTAGATCCTTGTAGGGTATACGCAGCCTTTCTGAAGAGTAGAAATGAGTGAATGGAGAACGTCCGTTGATATAGGCAGCGGGAGGGTGAGGCAGAGGGAAGGTTCTTAAGAATCCCACGAAGGGTCAGGTGAACAGCTGGTATGGAGAGAATGGGGGATACCAGGCGGGAATTATTATTATTATTATTATTTTTTATATATATCCGCAATTACATTGTTCCAGTTTTCATGTTGTCATTTGATGTTGTAATTTTATACGCATGTGCTGCTTTTTCCTCGTTCAATTTAGTTTTGTTCTTAACTAACAGTTGCAACTTGACAGATTTAGAATGTGGAATTCCTTCCAAAAGGCACCACAGCACTGTTCATAGTCTGTTACATGACCAACAAGGGCATCCAAGAAGGCACCCACTCAATATGGCAAGATGCTTAGATTGTTCTGATTAACTGTTGGCTCTAACTCCATCAAGGTCTGTTTCTCTGCAGAATACAAAAGCTTCTGTCACTATCAAAGTTTGTCAGATCTACTATCTTGCCCACTGTGACTAAAACTGCTGAAAAATAGGGCGATGCAGACTTTATATATTGCAGAACACATCACGTCAATGACTCCATTCGAATGGAATCAGGCGGGACTGGCTGACGTAACTTAGATACTGAAAGTGGAGGCAGGGGCAGTGCTGGAACCGAGAGCTGAGGTGGCAGCTGGAGCTGAACAAATATAAGAATCGTCTGCTGAGGAAGCTCAGCGTCCTTTGTGCTCCATTCTGGAAACGAGGGCAGAGAGATGACATGCCGACCATCCTATGTGTTACTAAATACAGGATCAGTCAGCGGTTTGCTACTATCATGTCTGCTTGGAATGGAAAAGGTGAACTCACATTCAGTGATCTGGGTTTCACAACTCCAGTCATTCTCCTAATAGTGGAACTCCTTAACTCATAATCAAGACAGATTTCCAATCTTGTACCACATTGCTCACCATGTAGTAATGCTTGTAGTATCTGAGAGGATGAGCGGACATATGACTAAATTGCTGAGGAAGTTAAGCGCCCAGTATTTTTTATTTTTTTTTAGATGGAGATTAGCGTCACCCTTGACTGCAGAAATGGCTGCCATGGTCCGAGTATTGGAGGAAAGCTGGAGCGTTGGAAGCTCTGGAGGAGGGCAGGTGCAGATTTAAACAGTAAACTAAAGCAACTTTTGCATGCTGCAATAGTGAGCAGATCTGAAGAGGGAGCCGAGATTTGCTGTAGTGAGGAGTGATTAACAGTAGAGGGAGGAATCTGCTGAACAGGCAGAGATCTGAGGAAGTAAACGATGGAATGCTGTCAGTAGTGTGCAGTGGCCTGCTGTAGAGAGCAGGGATCTGCTGAAGCGGTGATCTGAAATAGCGAACGGTGGACTGCCATCGGTAGTGTGCGGTGGCCTACTGTAGAGAGCAGACATCTGCAGAATACGGTGGATATTGGTTTTGAGAGTTAAGGCGATTTTAGATGGTGTCAGAGATGGGGCTGCCTTTGGGCAGAGATGAAGAATGCATAGATCTGAGGCTGCTAGAGAACCCGAGAGAATGAGAATGCGTTGCTCTGAGGCTGCTGCAAAACCTATTGATTTGATAAGGGGCAGTCTATGACTGTATTGTCCATTGCGGGGTAGGAGGACGCGTTGACTGAAACATTGATAACCGTAGAACATGGTTTCTGTATCTGACTGGCAGCTCACATTGAATGAAATGGTGACTTTGAAAGTTGTATGAAGTGCCTTGATGAAGTTGGTCGGTTTGGAGGAGTGGAGGCAGATGAGGAAGTGCGAATCCAGGAACAGGAAGAGGTTGCAAGGATGCAGGGAAGCTGGAAATTAATGTGACAGGGGATTCTGAGCATCTCAGAAAGCCGATAAGCACATGGCTTCATGACCAGGTCCTGAAATTGAAGAATGTCTGTTAATATAGGTAGGCAAAATGTTGAAGCAGGAGGGGACTGAGAATCCCTCAGAGTCACGACGAACTGCAGGAATGGATAGAAAGTTTGGAGTGTGCAAGATTCACAGCGATAGCAAACCAGTTTAAATTATGTAGAGTGTGTGGTGTTATGCTGCCGCCTAGAGGTTGTGAGTGGAATTGAAACTATTAAGCAGGGTAGAATATATTTGGTTATTGAGATTAAAATCCTTGTCTATGAATAAAACAGTTGCTTATTCTTTTTAGTTTTGGATAATAAATACTTCGAGACATGATTTAGAGCAGTTAGTGATGTATATAAATAAGTTAACATAGGTCTACAAGATGAGGCTGGTCATGTAGTTTACCCCTGGTGATGTCAACAGTAAATGAAACATGAATGAGTCAAAATCGGAGGGTACACTTTTCCCTTTCCGGTCCGATGTGCACCACAGAGATATCATTTATGGCAGTCCTGACAGTGCACATGAAGATGTCAGCACCCAGAGTGAAAGGAAGGTTTGCTTCCAAATATTTTTTAAACCTCACTCCATTTAGAAAAACTTCCTCGATCACGCATTTACAGGAAGGGGAAGTTGAAGTGCTCACGAGTGATCATATACGGTATATGCAAAAAAGACCACTCTACAGGCAGTTCTCAGACATCCAGCTACGATGTCAACACAAAATGTGCTGCATGTAAGTGTAAAAAGTTGTCAAAAATGATGGACTGAATGGGCTAACACTGCTTCTACAACAGAGTAACTATGAGGGACACATACATAGAGAATATTTCTGAATTCCTAAAAATTGATTTCTTGTAGGAAATTGGTGTGTTGATTGACCCTCACTCACAAGTGCTTTTACTGCATATAATTCGTTATATCGTCATATTTTTCCTTGATATTTGTGTTTTGTTTCAAGCTGTTTGTTTTGTTGCCATACAAGACTAAAAAACGTGGATGTGTTTATAATTTTTTGACAATTATTTGTGTTTTTCAAAATGTGTATGCAAAAACAAATGATGTACATCTTTCCAAAAGTCCACAAAACAAAATTCAATGTACAGTCATATTTTTCAGACCACAAATACTGGTTAAGAACACATATTATAATATGTATTGGTCTTCTTAAGCTTAGCAGCTCATGAGCAGAGTGTAAAATAGTGCTCATTGCTGGGGAAAGATAAAGACCTGTGTTGGCTCAGCATATTAACAATGTTATGCCTCCATGCATCAATTCTCCTCACTACATGTGTGTGACTCCTTTAGAGAGACTCGTGATGGGAGTTCAGATCCTGGTCTTGATTACCCTAGCCCGATAATTGAGATGTTTTATGCTAGTTAAGCCAACGCAGGCTGCTGAACCAGAAGACAACAATGACAGGGAATAACAACAAAGAGACTGATTCCCTACTATGCTACCCCTTTTCCCCATCAGGGGTCAGCAGTAGATTTTGCATCTGAAGTCAAATAAGTAGGAGATGAAACTGTAAGACTGGCTACACATACTATGCATAAAAACTCTATGCAGCAAGAATGCTTTTGATAGCACCCTCAAAGATGATAAAGGCATTTATAGTTGTTACAGCATGACCTGTGTGAGGTATTCATTCCTGACATAGCTCAATTCATAATCTGTTCAACTCTTTTCCAATACAGAATTAGGAGGCAACTAAATGTCATATGCTAATAGTGTTTACTAGTGAGGTAAAAAGTCAACATTTCTTTGTAATGGACCTCTGAGCTTTCACTAGTAGTCATTAGTAATGTATGAGCAAACAAGATTCTGCTGATCTCCAAGGATGCATTGAAGGACAGCGAGTGATCAGGGAAAGGGGATTAGGTATCATTAAAAAGAAACTATCTTGCAAAAGTGTAGTACAGTATCCACCACTTACACCATACAGGGTTATTTCGGGCAGCCGTTTATATCGGACAAATAGCGTTTGTCGTTTGAATTCCAATTGATTTCAATAACAAAGGCATCATTTATACCGTGTTAAGCACACCATATATTTCGGGCAAACTCAGCTGTTTGGATCTCGTTATGTGCCATTCACATATATTTCAATACAAAATGCAGCACTGTAGTAAAAGATTGACAGATCAATCAATCAGCTGTTTGCACATCGTTACTTAGCGATTACCCCTGTACTGTACCTTGACTATTTAATCTCTGTACGCAGTGTCAGGTTTACAGTTTGAAAAAACAGCACTGACTGCAACAGCAAGCAAGCATGGCTGGAAAGAGAAAAGGAAAGAATGTCAGTCCTACTTTGATATGGATGGCAGTGAAAAATGTGATTGACAAATCGAAAACGTTGCTTTATTGGAGTTCACCACCTGCCTGTGGTTTACCTTGCAAACAGAACCACCTGGATGACTGGGGATTTTTTTTTCTGAATGGCTACATATGTGCGTGCTGTGCTTTTAACACTGCAGCGTGCTATGGAGCAACATTCAAAAATAGAGCTGAATTATGATTTTTTTAGAAAACGCTGACAAAGTTTGTAGTCCATACTTGCAAAAAAACACCATCCAGATGTGTATATCAGAGTTCTTCACTGGAAACAATTTGCAGTAATGTAGCCTACCTGTACTGTACATTTCTGCACTTGCATTACTTTTTTGCACTTACTTTATATTACATTCATAGGTTTTAATAAAAATATTTATTAGCATAATGCGTGTATTAATAAAGATTTTTAACTGCATACACGCTGTGGCATACCTAAGAGCTGTCTATGCCTTTAAGGGTTTATTGCTGACGTTGCACCCTTGTTTTAAATACGCAGGGTGTAGGCATAGTTGGCCGTCATCTGTTGGATAACACACTGGAGACCGCTGAATACACTTATCCCGGAATGGGGTTATGCCCCGCCCCCTCCTAGTTTCCGCTAGCAACCGCAGGACCTCGGACAAGCTACCAACATGCCAGCATGACAACCACCACAGATGTCAGTGTTTTACCCCCTCATCTGCATTTTGGCTTTTTTCGCGATACTGCCATCTCCCGACACTACAAAGAGCAAGGATATAATTTTTTTCATTGACGGATACATCCATGGAGTGAAGTTTGTGGTGTCAGGGAATGATGATGTGACAATGACAGCCCAGTGTTACCGGTCCATAAGAAAAAGTGATAAACCACATCGCCTGCACGTTGCAATTGAAAAGTCTAAGAGACGTTTTACGCTGACATCATGTACTTGCAAAGTTTCGTAAGTAAAGTATTATTATTATTTTAATACTGTATCTGTTCCTTAAAGTGGGTTCTGTGTTTTACTGCATCTTTTGCTTAAATCGCCCCTTGTATGGTCGCAGGAGTCTTGATGCCACAGTAAAACAGGTTTAAAAGGCACTGCATATCAAAAGGACACTCGGTACTGCATCTCCAGCCCTGCCCCACTCCTTGTTTGCTGTATTTATCACATATCTCTTCATAGTCGTGCATACTGATAAACTTGATTACTTGATTACTTGTTTCATCACCAAACTCCTCAATAATGCTATCCAAGTCATTATTTTATTACTATAACATCTCAAAAGCTTGGCAAATGTCCGCAATATTTTTTGAGCGCTGGATGCGGAAGCAACTATCTTGTTTGTTTATGTCCGTGTTATGTCTGTGGTGAAGGGACTATGCGTATTGCTCAGATCCACCTCTGGTTTTTTTTTGGCTTCTCTCGGCTTCTATCGGCCTCACTCTACCATTGAAAGCTTTTCTCTGCTTTTTCCGGAGAAAAAACGACTAAGGACCTGTGCTTGACGTCTTTTTGATGATGTCGGACCTGGTCCGACATAGGACTGCAATAGAGCCCGTCGATGAAGGCTCTACCGTGTGATAGATGACCACGACTGGAGTTATGCGTGCCGAGCCGTAGACAAACAGCCATTCCATCAGCTGGTACAGGGTTTGGATGACCTTCCACAAAATGCTGTAAAAAGATTTTTTGCTTGTAACGTACCAGATTTGTAAATAAATATAATTGCTTGTAACATACCAGATTTGTAAATAAATATCATTTCTATGATAAATTATTTCTTGGCTTTCATTTGTAACATACATGATTAGAAAATAATGCATATTTTGCAACTCTTGATATTTACATGATTTACTCATATAAAAAATGTTTGATAAAGATATGTGACAGAGACAAAATGATTCTAGGTGATACATCTCCCTCCCGACCTGTGAGGGTGCTGTGTAAAGGGAACAGAGTGCCCTGGACTGGATGGCCAGACAATTCATTCCCAGGGTTAGGCGGAAGTCGGCCATCTAGAAAGGGGGCGGAGCCACAGTACACCAAGTCATCGCCCGAGACGGAAGCGATGTGGCAATCACGGATTGGAGGAAAAGCGATTGCACTCGCTAACGAAGGGGGCGTGGCCGAGCAAACTGCTCCTTTGTTGTGGTTGCGAGAGAACCGCTGAAGGAGTGTAATAAAATAACTCAGTGTTTAGCGTTGTTTGTTTTGTCATTTCTAATTGTATTCGTTTGTTCTTGTTAGATGGCTAACACGTACCGGGAGCTGTCGCTTAAGGCCAGCACTAACCCAGACAGCACTGCACTACTGCACTATTTCACCACTTGCACATTAGTACTCACTCTGGACTTGTAATCGTATTTGTGTTGTGTGTGTGTTTATACTGTGTTTATTATTTGGGGACTGTAACCCATGGTTTAAACAGTGCAATACACATTGCTGTGCATTGTCTGGGATTATTATTTGTGGTCGCCAACACAACCGTGGATAGTTTTATTTAAAATGCTATGTTTTAGGACAGTATATTAAAACAAGCATGTTCATGATTAAATATGACACTTTTACCCACAGGGGACAAGTAGATTAATACTAGAAACCATTCTTCCATTTGGGTTGACATTTTGTACAATATATTAAGACACTAATTTATACTTCAGTACACAAAAGAGCCTTAAACAAATCAGACAGAGCTTACTGAAGGATTAATGTATTAATGCATACATTTGAAAATACAGTAGTAATTGTATGTAAGGCTCACAGTGCTTGGCAACTTGCACACCTTTCCTCACAGGTGCTACCTGTCCTGCTAAGGTTGCTATGCAACCAGCACTACTGCACCTCTCCCAAGTTAGCTAAAAACTCAGCATGAATTCAGCCCAGAAATGTGTAATGGTTTTAACATTTATGTCAAGTAAACACACAAATGCACTACATCACACATAGGAGACCAATTACAATAGACATATACAATTCAATATAAAAGCTAATATTTCCCATACCTTTATATACATAGTTATCATGTTTATTTAACTACCATAACAAGCAATTTTAACTACCAAAATAAGTTGGATTGGAGTGCAGACAGAGCATTCTGCCACACCTCTTTGATAAAAGAGTGTGATTCCCCATTCACACTACTTGTATAATGTGTTTTTAAAACATGAATGTGAATGGCAGTCATATGGTTTCAACTTGTATTGATTTAGCACTATGTTGGTCTGAGGGGGCAGGTTACAGTGATTACTGAAACTTGGCTTTCCCCAAGCGACGGGGAGGAGTACTCAATACGAACGACAACACCCATTTACACAACAACATTAGAGATGCATGAAAGGAAGCAGAGCCATAATCATGGAGAACGTCAACTTCCTGGGTATCAACTGGAACAACCCACAGACTGTGGAGCAACAGAGGTGGAAATGGTAGAAGTGGCAAATTACTGCTTCTTAACAAATGTGTAAATGCCCCTACCAGGTAGAACACTTGTCCTCGTGTTCTTAAATAACGAAGACGGGGAACAAAATAGCATGACCAAATTTGAAGGCCACTGAAAATGCACAACATCCAAAACACTAGTCTACAATTTCCGGCCAACTTTGAAGGAATGAGACAAAGCCTGCACAACATAGACTGGGACAAGACACTGGAAGAAGAATCTGTGAAAAGAGGATGGACAAAGGTCAGAGACATCATGTTGGAGATGCAAGATCTCTTCATCCCAAAGACTAAGAAGCCCAAACTAAACAAACAATCATCAACATGGTTTAATTGATCCATTAAGAAAAACATCAGGAAGAAGAGGGAGATCTGAAGAGTGTACACAATTGACAACAGCACAGCAAAACTAAAATAATTAGAGGAAGTACTTTCAGAGGTAAAAATCACACACAAAAAGAGATACTGTACTAAACTCAGCAGTGCTTCATACATTAAACACAACCTCAAACCGTTCTTCCAATACCACAACATCAAAAGAACAGTCAAGGAAGAGTTCAAGAGCCCAAGGACTACATGGGGAATGTAGTTGAGGATGATAAATCAATAACATACATATTGAATTACTACTTTGTACAAGTTTTCACCAACGAGGACATCAGCAACGAGCCCCGTCACTGTAAGTCCTCAAACAATCTTGGCACACTGAGTGTAAATTTGACTGAAGTATCAATGTAGGGGATGTCCCAGCTGACTGGCGCGTTGCAAATGTAATATCAATATTTAAAAAGGGAGATAAGGTGGAACCAGGAAACTACAGGCCCATCAGTCTCACCTCCACAACACAGAATCAACCGTAAGAGGCAAACTAGAGTACCTGTCCAGCAACGGCATTATAGGAGACGGCCAACACAGATTCAGAAAAGGGAGCTCCCGCCTCACAAACCTCTTAGACTTCTTCGAAGAAAAAAAGAAAAAGAGCCTATGACTTGCATTCTATTACTAAATGCAAGTGGATTTAAAACTAGTTATAAAACTCAGGAAGCAGAAAGTACTTGGGGAAACCTCTAACTGAGGCAATGTGCTCAGTGGGGTAGTGCAGGGGTCCATCCTTGGACCACTCATATTTCTTATCTGCATCAACAACTTCAATCAGGGGGTAGTGGCTTACAGCCACCCAGGAATTCCAAAAAGATTTAGACCACGTGACAGAAATGTGGCAAATTAAATTAAATGTAAAGTGTTACACGGCACTCAAAAAATAGATCAGAATACCAAATGGGCGGGATAGAACTAGAACAGGCTCACCAAGAGGAAAGTCTTGGTGTTGTAATAGATGTATCACTGTCATCAACCACACAGTACAGGAAGCAATCAAAAAGTAAAAGAATGCTAGGTTATATAGCCAAGAGTATTATGATTAGGTTGTACAATGCACTGTTCAGACCACACTTGGAGTATTGTGTCCAATTCTGGTCACTACAGCACCAAAGGGACATTGTGGCCCTGGAAAGAGTCCAAAGAAGAGCAATCAGACTACTCCCAGGACGTAAAGGATTGCGCTATGAAGAAAGGCTCAAAGAACTCAATCTATTGAGCCTGTAACAAAGAAGAATCAATGGGGACATTAAAAGAAGTTGAAATAGTTAACCCAAACCATCACTTTAAGTGTAGTATGGAAACCAGGACCAGAGGCTAAGCTGGAAATTAAGTGGAGATGGACCGAAGACAGAGGGAAGGAAACTGACACTTCTTCACATAGAGGGTGGTGAGGGTATGTCATGTTGTTGAGGCAGAAGCACTTGGTTACTTTAAGACACAACTTGGCCTAATTTCATTCATAAATGTTCTTATAACATGTATGCACTCACCTACTGTAAATGTGCCATCAATAAACAATTCTTTTAAATCAATTAATCCCATTAGCTCTTCCTCAGACATACCCTTACAACACATAAAATCGTCGTAGCTTAAACATACCATTGCACCTGTCTTTTCAACTCTGACAAAACACATGTAATACAAACTTCGCCATGTAAATAGTCAGACATTACAAACAGTTAACAAAGAAATACCATATGTGCTTCACCTTGGGACATCCTACTATCCCACTGTGATCTTTACATAAGAGAGATTCAGATATGCTTGCTAAACAATGCAATGATTAACTACATAATTAAAGGATAACCTGCATATCCTACTGAAGGGCAAACTGACAATAAACTATCTATGCTTACCTTTCAAAGTTAGTCCATCAAGCTGTATTATACCCTATTGATCAGAATGATGTCAAGCACCAGGAACATTGGCATTCTTTTATTTTCAGGCCTGAAAGAAATATAAATGATGGTAAGCAATAACAGTCATTGCAACTGAAATGGCTTCTGCTTTTGTTTACTTATACTGAACCCAGTCATAAGGACTAAAGTGACCCCATAACTTATTTCATATTGCTGCCAGATATGAAGGCTGCATAAGATAATGCGGTGGATGGTCAAAGAAAATTACATGAGTTTGTAAACTGAAAAAACTGTTAATCACCCAGTTGTGTAAAACACAGCACATTACCAATATATTTTTTTTTTTTTGGGGGTCTTGATTTTGTTCGAGTAATTTTCTGTGAACATATTTCTTATCATTCACAGATATCACTGAAAATTGTTAACAGGTTTGTGCTGCTGTGTAGAATCCCTGCTGTGTGAAACTCATTTCCAACAACATAGTGTTTCTTCAGCATTGTAGTTTTGTTCACAAATGAAATGGACATGTATTTGAAGATTTGATGATGTCATTTATTTTATTTCTTATTATTCATAATTTTAGTAAACCACACATACTTAATTGCATTCATTGCTATAATGCAAAAGAACAAAGCAACTTTGCAAAATGATTAACAGCTGTTATCCACAACAGTTTCTGTTAGCATACTACAACCATTGCAATATTTAGCAGTAAACCACCCTTTCTTTTTACTGAACCGCTCCAGCATTGCTGGACACAAGCAGATAAAACGTCATTCCACCTTCAGTAATTGAATTATTTAACCATGCTCCTTGTGACATCTGCTGGGAATTAATTTTCTACTCTGTGTAATCCCCAAGATTTTCAATTGGATTAGGCTTCAGGAAGGCCATGAAAAGAGCAGCAATTTACTTTTGTATCCTTCTTTATTGGTCAGCTAGCACATTTGGGATATTTCTCCTGCTACAAGATGGTAAGCACATAGCATTTATTTACGAGAAACATCATACTTATGTGATCACAGACAGAGCTACCTTGGGGAGACACCTACTTTAAGAATCTGGGGGAATGTATCATCTGAATGGTGCATTTATACTCTTTGCGAAAAACATTTCAATTGTTCACCTTGAATGTTATCTGCAGCCATGTAGAAGTTTACAATATCATAAATATTTGAACAAATAAGAAAGTTACATTCAAATTTGGTTCCTATACATTTTCAAAGAAATCTGTGGGTATTGGTAGGTCATGCCATGTAAGAGATATAGGAATACATGATTCAAGTTGGACTGTTAAAATTATTCACTTTTTTTTCTATGTTTCTTAACATTTTTAATAAACACTATCAGTGTCTTCCTTTTTTAAATGTCCCTTTCATGAGCCTGGACTAAGAGGAAATGATGAAGAATGGCTTAAGAAGTGACTTTTCAACTGTAATCTCAACTGGTACAGGTATTGAATGATCAGTGAAAGCTTAAAACATGTGATAATGTGGGAAGCCTTGAAGTTATGGAATATGATGCATATAGTGATTGGATTATTGACTTGGTAGACAAGTTAGATAAGTGTTAGATAATAGACCATTTATAATATACAATGGAAAAATAATAACACAAAAATAATTGGTCAAGGTTCTTTTTCTGCAAACTGTAGCATTATTCACATTCTCATTTAAAGGTAGTATGCTCTAGTTGCCTGTGGGTCGAAGTATACAGTACAATAGTTTAATATGGGGCTTAAAGAGTAATTAGCGGGGTTCCGACACATACAGTGTTATACCCCCCCACGTGTTGCAACAACTATTTAAATAATGCACTTGTAATATTTCTTTTCATTGTTAACATCCTGACAATTTTTTATACTTATAACTTTAAAGTCTGTTTCAAAGCTGTTTTCAAAATGGCTGCTCTAGTGCACTGGGGTTTGAGATCTATACTCTAAATCACTGCAGAAGAGTGATTTAAAAAAAAAAAAAAAGTGCTCTGGCTTTTCTGTTTCGTACCACATCACAGATCGTTATTGCTGTATTAACTTATTTGACAACGTGGGCAATAATCCTTACACTATCAGTGCACTAGTGGGGGTTTTGAAAAGGGCTTTGAAACAGACTTCAAAGTGTAAAAAGTTGTCAGGATGTTAACAATGAAAAGAAAAATTACAGGTACGTTATTTAAATAGTTGTAGCAACACGTGGTGACGTGTAATGCTATATTTTTTGGAACCATGCTACTCTTTAATCTATCCCTTTATTCATGTGTTATCTAGTTAATGCTCCTAAAATATTATGGTAAATGAAAAACTGTTCTATATTCGCAGATCATATATTGTTTTGGTAACCACAGTGCATGTGTAGTTGTATTGCTTTGCTAGTATGCCTTAACCCTAACCCACACTTGGATCTGTCCCTTAGGTTAAACGAGGTACTGGAAATGCCCTTCTCATACAAACCTTGGCTTTAAGACCATCAATTGCTGTGAACTTTTTAAAGGTTTTCAGATGGATTAAGTAGAGATGACCAGCTCTTTTACTTTGTGGACAGAATTTTAATCTCATATGTAAAGCAGAATTAACAGAGGACCACCCTCTTCAGTGCTTGAATGGTCATATTTTTGCTTTGATTAAGCTGCTGCACTCATCATTATACAAAATAGGCTACATTTGGCTGCTTGACTTATCCTCTAGGAATGTATTATGTTGGTATCTGGTGTTTTATACACATTTCAAAGATAAAAGCGGCCCACTTTTTTGTGACACATCGATAATCCCTGCCATCTTCTAACTCACCAAGGAATCGTGTAAACCATGCATACGGTAAGTGCAAACAGAATTTGTTAGACAGTATCTGATTCTCAGCTCAGAGACCAATTTGAAGTCTGAATCAAATCCCTACCAGCTTACTGCCTTCTAATTCTTAACTGAGCAAAAAAAAAAGTTTTAGCAGTGGGTACAGATAAGCGCTAAAAAGTAATGGTATAACATTACCTTGTGTATTAGATGAGTTCCCCTTTCCAAGGATCAATTTTACTAAAAGGAAAATTAATGTATATGCAATTATATCAGTTTATTTATTTGGTTACAGTTCCTGTTGTTTCCATCATGGTATCACTGCAAACAAGATCATACATGCCAAGGGACTTTCATGGTAAAAGGCTTTAATACAAACAAATACTGTAAATAAATAAATTAAACAAAATTGTAGTCAGGGAATTGGAATGATAAATATAAAGTAATGCAGCAAATCAAAGACAACCAGCAGGAGTACTGAAATACAAGACAACAATTCCAAATGAAGACTGTTAGAAATGCAAGTGCTGGTCAAGCTGGCGGCTTTTATAGTCTGGGAATCAGCAGCTCAGCCAGCCCTCGGTAAGATACAGAACCCAATTCTGTTAATCAAAACAGAACGGTTGACGAAAGTTCAAGCAATACAGTTTGGTGGAGACAAATTAAAGTCTGGGGAGCCAGATGTAAAGATCCCAGCCCTCTTAAGGAGTCAGACAGAGTTGTAATGACTTGAGTCAGTGGCTCGAGTCTCGGCCCAAAAGTCTCCACTTGACTCAAGTCACAGTCTTTATGATAAAATAAATAACATGATCAGTTTCGTTTTCAGTAACCGCAGCCCTTCTTCTGATGCGTACAAGCCCTGCCTATTTATGAGTGAGAGGAACACGTGACAACATAGAGACAGAGAGAAGAGCGTCAGCAGCATGGAAGGTAAATCTAGAGTACCTGCACTCGTCCAGTTCACAAAAACTATGGAATAAGCTAGAGAAATAAGCAGTCTGCATCCTGCCAGCACTGAGAAATGCCAAACTAAAATAAACGGTGTCAAAAATAACTTAAATCGTTTTTTGGTCTTTTTTTTATTATTTCTTACCAATCAGTACTTATTTGGTGGGAGGGTCAATCAAAATATTTTTTATTTACTTAAGCTTAAAACTTAAAGGCGGTAGAAAAGGGTAGTGTTTGTTGTCTGGTTTAGTGTGTATTGATCAAAAGTTATGTTATGTTTAAAAAAAAAAATCATTTGTTTTAGAAAACAAAAAAGAACCTGCAAAAAAGTCATATTTTGCTAAAATTCACTAAATATTGAGGTATCCCTTGATAGGTTATCGACACTACTTTGCAGAAAAACCAAAGATTTTAGTGAGCAAGCCGTACCCCACAAGAAGCAGCACCCCAAAGTGTAACCAATAAAAATGCATAGGAATCCCTTTGCTCTTACTTGCTGATAAACGGGGTCCAAAGTATGATGCTGAAGTTGGCTTCTTGTTCGCCAGCTTCTTATTCAGCCAGCTTCTTATTCAGCCAGCTTCTTATTCAGCCAGCTTCTTATTCAGCCAGCTTCTTATTCGCATTCCAGCTTCTTATTCGCATCCCGCAAATGTAACACAAAGGCCTGTGCGGTGCTACTGACAACAGTCACTATGTCATTCACACCTCGAGTGATACAACAGGTGCAACAAGTGAAGATTTCTATGAAAATAAATATAAGGGAGTTCCCTCAGAATTTAAAATATATCTGAATGCAAAAGAATGGGATGCAGTCAAACCCAGTTCAGACCAACAGTTAAATGGCGAATGGACTGATATTTTCTCAGTTTAAAACTATCAACCCCCACTGTGTCTTGGCATTTAAATATAACAGGATTAAGAAGCAAGTCAAAGAAGGCTAATGCATGTTATTTTAGAGGTAAAGCAGATTGCAAATTTGATGGATGCTGCATTTATGATTTTACCATTTGTGAGGAACCAACAGCGGGAAACGATGTTTTTGTTGAAGTGGCTGGATCAGGACAGATACGACATGAACAAATTGAGGTTCACAGCCGACACTTCAAAGGAAGTAAAAGGTCTGAGGCAGCTGAAAAAGTTGCTGATGATGGGCCAGCAAAATACTATTATAAAAAGATGAAAACTACAGATGAAAAAGTACTTCTAAGTGGAAATTTGTCAGATGTAAAAAATGTGGGTGTTTGGCAAAAAATACAGTCAGAATTTCATGAACAAAATAATTTCTCAAAGGATAATATAGTTGACATAATTGCAACCATGGACAGTTTTTGAACCATAGACATTGATTCTCAAGTCTTGCCAAGCTATGTTCAATATTTTTCAATTTTTCTGTTTGCAGTTCACCTGTATACTGATGAGCAAAAATACAGAAAATTAACACACATTTATGCAACTGGATCACTGGTTAAGCCAATAAACAAAGGGAGAAAGTGTATTATTATGCCACAGTTATCAAGAACCCAAAACCAAACTACAGCTATCCCAGTAGCTGAGCTTCTGTCTGATGACCATTCAGCTCCAGCAATCACCAATTTTATTATTTATGTCTGAAGATCATACTACTTAATAAGGAGAAAACAGTGGATACCAGAAAGGGTAGTAATCGATGACAGTTGGGCTGTGGTCTTGGGAGTGTTAACTGGATTCAGTAATGTGTCACTGTCAGCCTACCTGCTTAGATCGTGGGATATCATACACGCGACACATTCCAATGTGAAGATTGCAAGATACACATACTTGGCCTTGTGTTCTTCACATGTCATCGATGGCTTCTGTCGCAAGTTAAGCAAAATACTCCCGGCATTGGACAAGAAACCCCAGACGTTTTTCTGCTACTACTTTGCAAGGTTACCAGTCCATTTGCTGTGTTGCGCTAACCTGATTGATGTCCAGCAAAGTGCAGCAAAGTTGGGAGTTCCTGCAGAAAGCCCTTAAAAAGGAAACTGCAGAGAGGCACATTACTGATAACCCGATCCCAGAAAGTAACATCACCGAATATATTCTTTATGAAGAAAAGACAATAAAATTGTCTTCTCCATAGCACCACTTTTTTGTCACTGCCAAAGAAAGAGGCAATTGCGAGGAAGAATTGCTTAAGGAGGCAAACGACTATTACTGCCCAAACGTGGTTGAGTTGTTGGAAAAGGATTATACGTACCGGTTTCCCATGTGGAACAGTGTACTGTTTGTCCCTCAACGTTATCCAAGTGATGTCTCAAATGAAAAAAAACATTTTGGAGTATTTAGGAGAGCGACACATCATCAATGCAGTAGTTGAAAAGTGGTTTGACACTGTAAAACACGAAATAGTCGAGTGACTACACCTTCGAGTAGTAATGTGTATACGAAGTTTGCGTTGTGGTATAAAATCCCATCGAAAGGCTTTCAAACTGCACATGACCATCGATCCTGTAAAAAAAGTGCAGAAAAACCACCCACACTGCTGAAACTGCTGAAGAGGTGTGGAAGAAGAGAACAAGAAAAAGAAAATCTTATTATGATCCAGTTGTTCTGTTCCCTGAAGTAAAGAAAAGTTGATTTGCTTCTGAAATCTCTATAACCGATGAGAGTAAACTGACAAGCGCTGTCAAAATCGAAGCAGGTGATACCGCTGGACCTAGCCTTAACATTGAAACACCGGGCACTGAAGAAAGATTGTTTGTCAGCAGCATTCCAATTGCAACCTCGACACCAATGGCACGGAGCAAGGTTGGCACAGCTGAAAATAGTGTGCCATGGAATGGTACAAGTTGGCCACACATAACTGGAAAAAGTGATGCAATCAATGATGTCATAATCGATGCTTTCATTGCCACCAGAAGCGTAATTACAACTGTAGTTGGATTCGATGCGAGAATACTGCCTGTGAGTGTTTAAGTCGGGCACAGCATTGAGCAGAGAGGAGTGAGCAGAAGTGTTCTAAAATGGACGCAAAAACAACAAATATTTGACTATGACATCTGGCTTGTACCGTTCAATGTGGATTCATGTCATTGGGTCCTTGTACTAATAATTTGGATGTTGATAATGCTCATCTACTTGGACTCAATGCATTCCTACCACAATAAGTACATGGATTGCATTGCTAACCTGATGGAAGTTGCTTACCTGCAGCAAAAATAAAATATAATTGATTGGAAAGATTGGCAAATATATGCCCCAAGTGACATCGCGCACCAAAGAAACAGCAATAACTGTGGTGTCCATGTTCTCCTCTTCGCAGATATGATAGCAAGTGGAAGGAAATATGCTACTTGCACAGAGGAAATGCATCAAATAAGACAGTGGATAGCACGCAAACTGCTGAAGAACTGGAAAGAAACCTTGCAGACTGAAAATTCAGGTACAGTAGCAGCAATGTCTACAGAAGAAACAATTCATAGGGTGCCTAAGCATCAGCTAAAAGTGCATGTATAATCCCCAGGTGGAAATAAAGATACACTGACATTCCTTTTCAGAATTACAGAGCTCATTATTCAAAGGAACGTGGTCAATTTTCAATCTGAGCGGGAATTATTTATTTCTTAGCAGACACACTTATCTAGGGCAACTTATAATTGTTAAGAGATATCACATTATTTCACATCATACATTATTTCACATTATACAGATATCACATTATTTTTTTTACATACAATTGCCCATTTATACAGTCGGGTTTTTACTGATGTTGATGCTGTTATTGAAGGTAAAAGAAATACACGGCTGTTTTCAATAGTTTATTAATGCAGAAAAATATATTTAAAAAACTTCACCGAGCAAACGTTCAATGTGCAGTTTATCGGATATATTGTATGTCCTAAAAAGTAACTTGTTTTTATTATTATTTAGTCTGCACTTTCTTTCTATATTAGTGTATTTAAAATATTTATAAAAACAACAATTGAATTAATGTCAGTCTGTATCCATGTATCCAGTCATCTGAATATTGCAGGTTCATTTATAAGCACTTGTGGTTTTGCATGAGTGTCATTACAGGCAATACAATATTTTATTCTACTTTACATGTGCATGGTGCAGATTATTCTGATGTTGGCTTTTGATAATATTGAAACACAATGCATTTCAGTTGAGCTAGGTTATGTGTTATCTCTATCCTTTATTGAATTAAAAATTGTTGTGCCGATTTCTTATCATGGCTTTTCTATAAAGCGCCACATACAAAACAAATAAAAACCATGATGAAAGGCTGTTGATGTGCTTTTTTTTAACCCTTAGTATCAAATTAGACTGAGGAAAAGCAGAAGCAAGACAAAGAAAATGGGTCTGACCGTCTTAAATCCTGCAAGTATTACCCCTCCCTATAGCTTACATATCAGCAATGACCTTTATAGACCTTTTTTTTTTTTAATCGCTTAAAATTCTGCTGGACCAAGACAAAACTGCCCCAACCGGACATTAAAAAGGGGTGTGATCTTCATAAAACCTACATTAAATTATTACTTTCCCCGCCCCCATAGTCCACATCTCAAAAAGAATGATGATTATTTAAATATATTTTTTAAACATTTTAATGCTTTCGGACCAAAACATTACTAATTATTATTTTCTCATGCTCCGATTTCTTAGTGCTGAAAGAACAGCTCTGGTAACAGTACAGAGAAAATCAGCCTGAGCCTGACAACATAGGAAATAACTGGAGTGATGTAAGAATAGAAAGCGGTATTGTCTCTCTGCCCCTCGTATGCAATTTAAATAATCATTATTAATCCTCATAGAAAGTATCTATAGCGCTGTTCTCTGTTGTATAATTGTATTTTCTTTTTGGGAAAAAAGTAAAGAAAAGGAACATATCTCACTGATCATTTTTAACAATTCAACAGTGTTCTAAAAGTAACACCAGTGTTTTGAATTGCAAAATAAAAATAAAATTAAAACACCACTGTAATGTTTAAAAGGGTTATAGTCAAAACACTGTCCTAATGCAGTGGAGATAAGACAGGGCATCAAAAATGTGGGATATGGCTTGCTCACTAACATATTTAGTGTTTGTGCAAAGAGGAGACAATAACCTATCTAGGGATACCCCTATATTTAGTGAGCAAGGCATCTAAAGAAACATTGATGTACAGGTAAGTAAGCTGGGCTGAGTTGAGTGGGGGACGGAGGGGGGTGATGCTGGGACGCCAGAATCACCGTCGAGCCCTCTTGAGGTGTGGTGGGCTAGTCAACGAAACACAGAGGATGGAAGGTGCCCACTTGAAGACCCCAGAGATGTACCCTACTTAGCTCAATCCAGACGGTTGTCATGCTGACGGTTGTCATGCTAAGTATACAGTACAGTTGTAAAATCAAATGAATACCTAGCACACTTTCTTTTTACTTTAGCCTGTAGGCTACCGGTAACACAGAATAAAGCATGCTGCTGCATTGTACACATTGGCCCTTTATCTGAAATAAAGTAAAAAATAACTACAATCTTGCGATTAACATGTTTTTAACAGGTTTTTTTGAAGTGATACGCGTCGTCTTAAAATCCAGCAGCTGTATCATTCCACTGTGTCACTAACCTGGGAGTGAATGTCCCTGTGTGTGTGTGTGTGTGTGTGTGTGTGTGTTTGTGTGAATTTGGCTGATTGGTACCTTTCACAGGAAGCCTTGTGTTTATTTTACCACTGACTCTAGGGTTTGCACAGGGTTAAAAATTTTAAGAACGAAAAAGATAGAATTAACTCGTAATCAGCACAATTTGGCAAATGAAGGTAGTAATGCAAGAAAGTAACCAGTACTTGTTACTATAAGGTGGCTACCCAGACACCGGCAAATCACCTTATTTAGAACCCCAGATGGTAAACCCTCGATCTCATTATAAATTCTGCATATTCCTGCAACCCTGCGCTCCAATTACTTGAAGTTGTTGATAATGTGTGCTGTGCTATTGATGTGTGTACTGCTGAACATTACCGCTTTATTAATGAAAAACATTTTTTTTAAGTAAAGCATTTCTATAATGTGGCTGTCAATTTATTGTTATGAGATCTTAGAATATTCTGTTTTGCCATTATTATTTTCAATTATAATGAATCTTATTTTATTATTTTTACTACTAGTAGTGGTATTAATAATATTGACCTTGCCATTTTTTTTGTCTGTCGTGCATAATCATAATGAGCATTAACCAAATAGATCATGGTGCCGCATTGACAAGTAATACTTACAGGAGGACAGTCAACTCTTGTTAATACGGATTTCAAGGGACCAGAAACACATTTTGCATTATACACTGATTCGTATTATCAGGAGTAGCCTATAAGTCAAATGTTTACTGTCTGTTTTTATTGAAGTTAGTCAGTGGGGTATTGCTAAAATGTGCACAATTACAAACCACCTGCAGTAGAATAGGATATAGGTTTGTTTCCAATTCCTATACAGATGCTCAGAATGAGCTGCAGGGGTTAGCTGGCACATGTGTGCAATCTATTGCTCCCAACACATTGGAGAAACCAGAAATGTCATAGAAATGTGTTTTTTAGCCTTGTAAATACACCATGCTTTTAGGAAAAAATAGGTATTTGGGTGTTCCCCAAAAAAATAACATTGTACACAACTGGCAATGCACGAAAAAAAGTGGACTGGAAAATGCCAGCAATAGCTGCCACAGTCCACTGAAAGGACCCAGAGGCAAGATAAGGCAGGTTGGACAATAGTCTGACCACTGCAGGGATAGTATGGCTTCTCTGGGTGACAGGCTCCAGGTCATCTTTTAAATCACACAGCAGCTCAAAAATAATGTGGCTGCCGAGCCTGTACTTGTGCTTAATTTGGTCTTCATTTAAATCGAAGAGGTAATGCGGGTACAAAATACCCTTTCTCTTCTCATCCTACAAATCACTCTTTCTTGCTGAAGACAATGTCTCCTTCTTGCTGCAGTCACAGCGGCCATGATTAGGGGATAGTGTTTTTCATACTGCCTTTTAAAGGTTTGCTAATTGCGACTGTTAAAAATGTGCTTTCAAAAGTTCTTAACAAATTGATGCAATTGTAAGTGTCACAATTGGTGGCAGCTTTAGTACATCTGAGAACCCTCATTTGCACTATCCGCCCAATTTTTGCGAATTTATGCAGAAACACCCATAATTACGTATTCATCTAAGGCTGAACCACAAAGAAAAACTGCTGCCGCAAAGCATTCCCAAATGTAGATTTAATATACAGTACCAGTCAAAAGTTTGAGTACACCTGCTTGAAACCAGGTTTTTTATGATTATCTATGCTTTTAACTGTATAAACTTGTCTATAAACACTATATGATACGTGTACTTATATAAGCTGATAATCATAAGTGAATTGCATTCAAAAATTTTATTTTTAAATGAAAATGTAAATCTTGTCAATTTCAATGAAATGGTCACCCAAAGCAAGGGGATTTCAGTCTGACGCCCGAGTCAGTTAAAAGTCTGAAATGTCTATAACACGGTGTTAGAACACTGGCCTAAGTATAAAAGAGTCTTTGTTAGATGTTCTCCGAGTTAACTAGCATGTTACCTAATTAACCTTTTCTCACCAATTATTGTTAACAGGTGAGGGTCCATGATTACTATAAATATAGGTAGCATAGGCACAAGTTTGTCATTCTTGAATGTAAGGGAGCAGAAAATGGCAAAATACGCTCAGTTAAGCAAAGAAAAAAGACTAATTACTTTAAGAAATGAAGGTCAATCTTTAAGACAAATCGCAAGAACTTTGCAAGTGTCTGTAACTGCTGTAGCCAAGACCAAACGATTTGAAGAAACTGGCACTCATGAGGACCGAACAAGGTCAGGCAGACCAAGGGTGACCTCAGAATCAGAGAACAAGTTCATTCGAGTCACAAGTCTGCGAAACCGGTGATTAACTGCCCCTGAAATACAAGCTCAGTTAAATGCTACTAGAAGTACAGATGTTTCAACATCAACTGCTCAGAAGAGATTGCGTGAAGCTGGCCTAACTGGAAGAATTGCTGCAAAGAAACCATTGTTAAGAGTGCAGAATAAGAGGAAGAGACTTGCCTGGGCCAAAAAACACAGAAACTGGACGTTTGAGGAGTAGAAGTCGGTCTTATGGACCGATGAGTGAAAATTTGAAATATTTGGGTCCAACCACCGAGTATTTGTAAGACGCAGAGAGGGTGAGCGCATGAGTTCTGCATGTGTGTTTCCCACTGTCAAGCATGGAGGAGGCAGTGTCGTGGTCTGGGGTTGCATTGCTGGTGAAAGAGTTGGTGATCTTTACCAAGTCCATGGCAAGCTCAACCAGCATGACTATCATAGTATACTTCAGAGGCACGCCATTCCATCAGGATTACGGCTAGTTGGGAAGTCCTTCATTCTTCAGCAAGATAATGACCCGAAACACACCTCAAAGTTGTGCAAGAACTATCTGACGAAGAAGGAAAGTGAAGGACAACTCAATCTAATGACCTGGCCTGCCCTGTCTCCAGACCTCAATCCCATAGAACTTGTATGGGACGAACTGGACAGAAGAGTCAAAGCAAAGCTACCCACAAGTGCCCTACATCTCTGGGAATTGCTGCAGAAGAGCTGGGAAGAGATGTCGGTGATTTCCTGCTGAAACTTGTTAACTGAATGCCTCGTGTTGGTGAGGCTGTTATTAAGGCAAAGGGTGGCTATTTTGAGGAATCCAAGATTTAGAGACAATTTTCAATTTTCTTGAACATTGCTTTGATACTCCTTATGTTTTGTTTTGTATATTGTAACATGTGTTTTCATTTTCAAGTATTTACAGAAACGTATACAACGTAAAACATTGCCAATTATGAAAAAAAACTAGTTTCCAGCAAGTGTACTCAAACTTTTGACTGGTACTGTATATTAACGATAAGACACAGACCAATGCTAATTATTTCAAGGTGTAACATATGGACATTATAATCAGAGAACACTGCTGGGAAAACAGAGAGAGGTCAAAATTCAACTTGTCTTGTGTTAAAAAACATGAATTGTGGAGCACTACCTTTCCTTACCCCCACATTATCTGCCAAGCACAGAATTCTGGCCAGTTTTTCTGTCTGAATGTCACTTTTAATAATAAATACAAATATGACGTTTAATTCAAAATGGGAATAGCAAGGTAAGGAATTATGTGGGGAAAGTGCATTAAATGTAGCACATCCTGGCTGTACTATATTCTATGGTTGCCCCCTATAATGTAACTATAGCATAGCATTACAAGACTGAGATGACAGTTTAATTATTGATCAGTGCAGGAAAAAACAGGTTTGTTGCACATTAAGTAAAACAACACAGATTAATAAAACACACTGTGAATGAGGAATATCTCAAAACATATCTCGATCTGTCTCGGTACAGAGCACAATAGTTGTAGCCTTGGTGAGGCTCAGAAGGTCTTATACCTTGAAGTGTAATGTGCCACACCTCTTGTTTGTGTTGCTTCTGGTCCTCTCCTTCCACTCTACCACCTCTCCAACAGTGTAACTCTTTTTGGATGCCCAAGCTCCAGCCTCAACTCTGTGTGAAGGCTGCTAATTACACCTTGCTATTCAGCAAGACATTGCCTGCCTAGTGAACAAGCATTCTGCCTTAGCTACTGTTATATTAATCTCCTTTTTCAATTACCTAAATAAAAAAACAAATATTTGATAAAAACATTTGAGCATGGAAATGAATAACAAAACAGAAAGCAAATACAAATAGCATCCAAAAACGGAATGGATACAGCATAAAGTATCTTGGGATGCCTGCATCAGCTCCAGAATTTACTTTCTTATCATTTGCTCCATTTGGTAATAACTATTCTAAATTGAATGTTCAAACTGAGTGCCTGAGTCATTCTAAGAAAAGACCCAATCTTACAGTATATCTTCTTCTGAGTTTCAAATTGGATGTAATAAATATGGCCATTGTGAGACTGCCAAAGCAAGAGAATGATAAAGGACCTGAAGCTGCTGTGCAAAGAAAAATAATGGGTAGTTTGTCATCAACCACTGCATTGTATTGATCCCATTTTATTTGCTTGTAATTGTTGTGGGTTTTAGATGGACTCACAACTTTACAAGGCTTACCAGGTAACAGGATTTTAGTTGTGTAAAATGTTAAGCTTCTTTGTCCTCCAGTAAGTAAGACTCCACTGAGTGCAACTAAAGCAGAGGCTTTTGTTTCACAAGGTCTTCTGAACAAAGAAGGCACTTCTGTACAAGAAAGTGCATGAACTGTAAACAAGGAATTCTGATGTATATCTGCAACTAAACTACCTCCTGCCTGTTCAATACATTTAGGCAGCATATCTTCACCTAACAAGCAGCAAAACACGACAGTTCCCCAAATTGCTGATGAGATGTCTGTTCATATTTTAAATTGCTTTCCGCAGCACCAAACCCTGAAAATACTTAACATGCCCTGTTCAGAATGCATTTAATCTCCATGATATCTGAGTCTGGAATTTCTCAGGCGGGCCTGTGAAATTTCTCAATGAAAAACGGACAAGACTAATTCTAACTGGTTTACATTTCTCAGGGGGTGTCGACGACGCAGTACAAGACATTTGATGTGGTTATCTTCAGTCTAGTTATGATGTTTGAATACTTTGGTACTCACAGAGATGTAACTTGTTTACCGGTTAAAAGAATAGTTTATTATTTAAACTAGTTTGATCCCCCTCCACCACCAAAAAGCGTTATATAAATGATGATTAAATAATGTTAAGTTAATTAGTTTGGTTACATCTAGGTTGTATTCACACATCATTCACACACGTGGCCACAAAACTTTAAATATCTCAAAACCAGATAAGAAAATTAATTGACTGACCCCTGTCATAGATGAGAGGAGGACTTGCATAAACACAACTAGTGATGAACCGAATGATCCTTATGGTCAGATGAACCAGCGTAAGAGAGAAAAGCCTGGAGTTAAATGTCCAAGAGCTTCAGAGAAAACAGCGTGTGACACAGTAAACTTGGATCTCTGTTTTGCATTGGAAAAGTTAGGTGGAACAGTCGAAAAGAAGCTGGATAAATTTGGGGATACCATCTACACATATGCAAGCGAGACGTTTGGAGTTGAAAAAAGAAAGGAGAAAGTACAAATTATTCCTATAAATTCTAGAAGGCAGCAGGAGACTGAGCGCTTAATTAGAGAAAGGAAGCAGCTGAGGAAGCAATGGAGGAGAGCATAACAAAGTCAGAAGTCAATCTATTACAAAGGGTCATAAAAGATAAGCTTGCAACATTGCAGAGCTGAGCGCCTACGGAAACGCTGCATAAAGAAGTAGCGTGCGAAAACTAACTTTTATAAAGACCCATCCAAACTTGCAAAGAAGTTATTCGCCAGGGAGAAAAATGGCACACTAAAAGCAACTAAGTCTGAGCTAGAGAGATATCTCAAGGAAACGCACACAAATTCAAAAAGGCAGGAGCCTATGTCGATTCCTTCAGACATCCCACCTATCAATCCACCATAATAACAAATGGAGGACTGCGGAAAGACTTAGAGCAAGCTGTAAAAAAGACAAGGGTGTCATCATCTCCTGGGCCTAATGGAGTTCCGTACAGTGTGTGCAAGAGTGCCCCTGGTGTTCTATGAATCCTGTAGAAATTGATGAAATTAGCATGGGAAAAATAGGTTGTACCAAGATCATGGTGCCGAGCAGGTGGAGTCTTTATACTCAAAGACAAAGATTCTACGAGTATCGGTCAGTTTCGCCCTATTTCCCAGTTAAATGTGGAAGGCAACATTTTCTTCAGCATTGTTGATCAGGGATTGTCAGTAAAGAAGCTGATATAACGACTCAAGCGAGTTTTGTGTAGCTTGGATAGGGCTCTTCATTTTCAGTTTTTATTTTTGGTCACATGATGTCCCTTTAAAGTTATTGAACCAACTTATCTTAGGGCAGCAGTGTGGAGTAGTGGTTAGGGCTCTGGACTCTTGACCAGAGGGTCGTGGGTTCAATCCCTGGTAGGGGACACTGCTGCTGCACGCTTGAGCAAGGTACTTTACCTAGATTGTTCCAGTATAAATCCCATTGTATAAAGCGGTAATTGTATGTAAAAAATAATGTGATATCTTGTAACAATTGTAAGTCGCCATGGATAAGGGCATCAGCTAACAAATAAATAATAATAATTAAACTCTTGGAAAAGCACTGATTGTGAACCAAGATCACTTTAGTTTTTTCTCCCATAACTTGAATGAGACTATGATTCTGTTTCATTGATTGGTAACTGAACACAAAAAGCGACTTCAGTTAAATTGCTTTTCCCGGATTTAAAATCTTAATGACTCAAAAATGTTATAACCTGTTTTGCAAATAATAGTTTCCTCTTAATTATGATTTAATTAAATCAATTTAACTTCAATCGCTGTTTGAGTTCAGTTTGAATTAAAAATAAGGTGCTGCCTTTTTTAAAATTATTATTATTATTTGTTTATTTAGCAGACACCTTTATCCAAGGCGACTTACAGAGATTAGGGTGTGTGAACTATGCATCAGCTGCAGAGTCACTTACAACTACGTCTCACCCAAAAGACGGAGCACAAGGAGGTTAAGTGACTTGCTTAAGGTCACACAATGAGTCAGTGGCTGAGGTGAGATTTGAACCGGGGACCTTCTGGTTACAAGCCCTTTCCTTTTACCACTGGACCACACAGCCTCCTATAAAAACAGAAACAGAATCACACTCTCAATCAAGTTACAGGAGAAAAAAAACTAAAGAAGTTTTACAATCAACACTTACAAGAGTTTAATTGAACAGAGTTGACTCAGAAAATCATGTGATCAAAAATAAAAACCGAAAACGCTAGGCATGGAATATTTTTCATGCCAAACGTCCTTATTCAGATTAATAAATATTTTTTATAAAATTGGAGTGTTGGCACTATACTAGAGAATGCATGTTTAAATGTTATATTGCAGGTCTAAAATTAATATTATATTTACATATCTTACGACTCGTCATGAGCAGGTACTGTAATCCCTTTCAAAATAAATAGAGTGCATTTGTCATCCACAAAGCTCTCAAAAATATTTAACACATGCAGCAGTCATACAAACAAAAACGCTTCTTCAAGGGAAGAGCTTGTCTTTTTATATGGTGTTTTTGGACAGTTATCGTATTTTGCTTCATAATAACTGAATATATTTTATTTAAAGTGCATAATATATGCAGTATAAACAGAAATAATGGAAAAAACACCATAGTGTTACATTTAAAGTTGAATACACTGTAGATCTACCGTAAAATAAAAATTACACAGAAACTGTAAGGCGCTGCAATGTTCCCCCTTGTTCTTGTGTATTTTGCTGTTATCAAGAGATAACAACTACTGTACTGCACAGTTCAGTACAGAGAATCCGCAATGTGGATGATTTAAATTGCAATTGAACAGATGATTTAATGATGAATAATGAATCTGGCCATAGACCTTGTCCGTGGATGCTGACAGCTCTCCGCAATGTTGGCCGGCTAGCGAAAACACGATGACATCATGTAGTCTAGTGCCGCAGACAGGAAGTGGCTCGTAGGACCACCTCCCCCCAGAAGACAAAGCCGCCAAACCATGACTGGAAAAAAGAAGATGATAAATGATTAATGCAACAACTGCAGTGCTGCAATGCCACCTACCCCAAAAAATAGAAAAGGGATGAATGAAAAGTAAGCAGCTGAAACACGGGCCCGCCCCCCGCTTATGAAATGCATGGAGGGAGAACCCGGCCTCTCTGGCCTGCCATGCACGCTGCAGAAACTAAATACGAACCGCTCGGCACTCAGGTAAGGAAAAACCGCCTACTCGCTGGTACGAGGAAACCTTAGGGAATCCATGGCTTCCTTCAGGCTGTAAAGAAGGCCGTCTCCCTGTGTGGCCTCGCCGTGTGTGACTGAGAGATCAAACAAAAAGAAGCGACATGAATGTAAGCCGCCCAGAGTTTTTCTCAATTATTCTCAATTGGGAATACCGTTCCCAAAATTGTAAGGGTTTATTTGAATTGCCTTCTTCTTACAATATTCTTTGACGATCACCTTAGCTCAAACATTGAATTTTACCACTAGCGCTGAATAAAAGGGAAAAGCAGAACGAAAAGGGAAAACAAAAATGTGCTTTTGCAAATACTTATGCTCACATATTTATTAATAGTCAGCAATAGGGTTTTGGGGGACAGTTTGGTACAATTGTGCTGTTTTGTTTCCCCACCATTAAGAATTGCTAGATACTTTTATAGATCAACAAGGCATTTAGATATTATAAGCCTCCAAAGATTTAAAAGAAACTAACATTCAAAGAAGAAAATGTGTAAAAATATATATATATATTTTAGCTCAAAGAGCCAGCTGCCCAACGTTTCGATATGTTGCACATATCTTTCTCAAGGGAGCCTGTGTTTGAATCAAAACATTGGCGGTATTTATAGGTTTTTGACGGCATGACAACTACTTGTTATTGTTTACATTCAAATCTATGATTTATTCTTACATGATGTAATGCTGTTCTATATATTGTGACATCATTTTTACTTCTATCTTTGAATCTGTATTAATTCTAATTAACATTACTTTATATAAATTTATATTTTTATTATATCATGCAATGCTGGCTCTGAGGATCAGTCTAGATTTGGCCTCCCCAGCGCATCAGCATGCACAACTTTTGAACAAACTTTGTTTATTTATTTAAATGTTATATATCTATTGAGGTTAATTAGTTCATTCTTTTCTGTTGAGTCCCGCTGGCATAATCGTGTTCAGTCTATTTATCCATTTACTTTCTTTTATTCTTCTATATGTTGCATTGTTTAATTTTAGCTGTTCTAATACTACAAACTTTACATCATTGCATGTTTTGATTCAAACACAGGCTCCCTTGAGAAAGATATGTACAACATATTGAAACGTTGGGCAGCTGGCTCTTTGAGCTATGTTATATATGCTGTAGTATGTGTAGACAATATTATTTTACCCAAGTAATATACAAAGACAGGAGTGTTAGAGGCTAAATTGTATTGTAACTGATAATAAGTAAATTATTATTATTTGTTTATTTAGCAGACGCCTTTATCCAAGGCGACTTACAGAGACTAGGGTGTGTGAACTATGCATCAGCAGCAGAGTCACTTACAATTACGTCTCACCCGAAAGACGGAGCACAAGGAGGTTAAGTGACTTGCTCAGGGTCACACAATGAGTCAGTGGCTGAGGTGGGATTTGAACCGGAGACCTCCAGGTTACAAGCCCGTTTCTTTAACCACTGGACCACACAGCCTCCTACTGAGTATAAGAGAGCTATAGCCTATTTACGATCTCAAGATGCTAGAGGAATAACATCTGGTTTTCTTTTTTTAAGTGATGCTTCTGAACTGTCAAAAGAATGCACCAGGTTTATTTCAACCACATTGAAATGAGATTGTAACCACTGCATTATGCACATCGAAACTGACTTCTACTCTAAAGTGCCTCCCTCTAAAAAAAACACCATGTCCCATTAACTTGATGCAAATTGTACTGTAACACATATGGCATGATAATCATGCTATAGATTATCATTTAAAGTGAAACACAAATCTAAAGAGAAAATTACCAAGGACCACAGATACAACAACCTTAATTGCTGAAGTCTGTTTATACAAGATTCTGTACATGGCAGGGACAGTGGATAAGGAAAGGTATTTTCAGAAAGAGCCAGTGCTGAAGATGACTAGGCTGTTTTTGGGGGGGTTGTGTAAGGATATTTTTGGTTAACTTGGGCGAGGTTTACACGTACAGTGAAAATTCCACATGCTATGTCATGAAATTGGGTACATTTTTACCCACCCTTTCACCTGATAAGAACGATTTACATGTAGCTAAAATAACATAAATATATGCCTTTCCCACACACACAAACCCATCTGTTCCTTCAATATTGTGCAATTTTTCTATTTGTTTTTAGTGAGTAGTTTTAAAAATAGTTAATCCATATGTTTTCTTGATATATATATATATATATATATATATATATATATATATATATATATATATATATATATATATATATATATATATATATATATTTACAAAAAATACCTTGTAATTGTGACATACTGAGATATAACATACTTATTTTTGGACAGATGAATATTAAACAGTTATTTTAAATATGCATACAGGGGTGTTCATCATCAAGAAATTACAACCAGTAGCAATATTTGAAATTAGCTTAGAAGAGTTCAATCAAAGCTAAGGCTTAACTTTTCTTACCATCTCACATCCATTATACATAGGGCTTCTGTTTATCGGGTTTTATTAATTGTATTTTTCGGTGCTTATTTTTAGCTATTTTCGAGTTTTATGGGGCTTTCATTTTTGATATACTGTATGAAATTAGTGTTTTCGGTTACTTTCCAAAGTGCTTGAGCATCACGGGCATATTCTTCTGGGGTTTTTGTGTGTAGGCATTTTTGTACATTTCGCCACAATTCTGTTTTAAATCCTCCATGTCTTAACTGTAATACAGCGTTAAATCCTGCTAACAAGCCTCCATCCTGATTGTAATCTTGTTTTAAATCTCGCAAGCGGAGTCTCCAATAGAAATGTAGGAATGTCTATCACTCAGTAGTTGGGGCGGGTTTAAAGTATTGAGAATGAATCACTGATAGATGCAAGTCAGGAAAGCGGGACATTGTCCAGCAGCACTGAGAAATGTATTTATTATTATTATTTTTGTAGTAGGTTTTATTTTTTAATGAGAAAAGGGTAAAGTCAACGTGACTAGATGAACCATTTCCACAGTTTTTCCGGTGTTTCCTGGTGTTTATTGGCTATCCACTGATTTTATTTTTTTTGTA
Organism: Acipenser oxyrinchus oxyrinchus; assembly: GCA_030684275.1. Lineage (NCBI taxonomy): Eukaryota > Metazoa > Chordata > Actinopteri > Acipenseriformes > Acipenseridae > Acipenser > Acipenser oxyrinchus. Next base: position 28,531,833 of record CM060254.1, read on the forward strand.
TCGGAGGTGTTTTATCGGGTTATATCGGTTAAAACCGAAAATCAGAATCCCTAATTGTAGATGAGCAATTTATCTCTCAGCCAATCATGAGAGATCACAATAAGTCTGTGTAAAGTTCAACTTTTTTTAAGAAAAACAAATGTTGAGCTTTGATTATAAATGAGCATGCATGCTCTGTCTTCAAAATCTAAGATTAATTAAATGTTTCCAAGAGAAAGTGTTGCATTGAATCTGTGCACATACACAACTCACAGTGATGAAATACATTTGGGCAAGTTGTTTGTTCTGTTCAATCTCCTTATTTGTCTCATTTTGCTTGTGTAGTCAGCCAATCTGCACATTCATCAACTCCAGCATACAGCACTAATTTCTTTAATGAAAAAGAAGTGAAAACACATCTAGACCTCTCTGAAATCAATTTTACATTGTTGAACCAGAGTTGCTAGAGGGCTATCAGGATAAGAAAAATTATATCTCATATGACAGACTTGAAATAAATGCATGCATGTATTGTTCACTGGAAAATTATACGTTTTCCAATAAAGCAGGTCACACCACAAAGTCTATATATATATAACGAATACTGTTTGATTTTGGCTAACATTATTATTATTATTTATTTCTTAGCAGACGCCCTTATCCAGGGCGACTTACAATCGTAAGCAAATACATTTCAAGTATCATAGTACAAGTAATAATACAATTAAGAGAAAGATAAATAATACAATTGAGCAAGATAAATTTGGGATCTGACAGAGAAGGATGCTCCATTTGTTTAGGGCTTTGGATAGGGCAGCAGTGTGGAGTAGTGGTTAGGGCTCTGGACTCTTGACCGGAGGGTCGTGGGTTCAATCCCAGGTGGGGGGACCCTGCTGCTGTACCCTTGATCAAGGTACTTTACCTAGATTGCTCCAGTAAAAACCCAACTGTATAAATGGGTAACTGTATGCAAAAGTAATGTGATATCTTGTAACAAATGTAAGTTGCCCTGGAGAAGGGCGTCTGCTAAGAAATAAATAATAATAGAAAAAGTACCATTTTCATGTGACCCATAATAACAATCTGGCAGTGTCAGTTTGGAGCAGAGAGTTTTTAGCTCAGTGGCATTCATTATTCATTATGTGTGTGTGTGTGTGTGTGTGTGTGTGTGTGTGTGTGTGTGTGTGTGTGCAATTGTTTATTTTCTTATTCTACGGAGCAGTAAGCAGTGATGTGCAGTATGATGTGTAAATTGGTTGTTTATAATTAAAAACAAAGAAAACAAATGTATCTTTTTTCCGCCTCATATTCCTATTCATATAATTGCTCTCTGGTATGCATGATAATTCCTTTTGTGGTCATAACCCCAAAGGAATTATTAGTATGCATACCACCTGGTTCATAAATCATGAAGATAATGTTGCTTTGAAAGTTGAAGGCATATTATAAGTCTCAGTTCCTAAAAAAAAAAAAAATTAACTGTCTTACACTGCATGTGAAACGTAAGAAAACTGTAGGTAACAAAATCATAAACTACAATTCCATCTACCTAGGACAATGTCAGAACAATGCACGTTTTATAGACTGTATATATATATATATATATATATATATATATATATATATATATATATATATATATATATATATATATATATATATATATATATATATATATATATATATATATATATATATATATATATATATATATACACAAAGTATCTCAGTAACTACATTAAATCATTTTCTGTAATTTCAACAGCTAAGTGAAGCAGAAAAGTGACCTTTGAATGGTAATTAGCTTATTGGTTTAATTACACAAAATATCTGAAAACACAAAAGAATTATAGTCATTAACTTAAACCAATAAATGACGAGGGCAATGAAGGGCAATGAAATAATAATGCAATCAAAATCAGTCACATCTCATGGGTGATTTTTATTTCACTTTGTCCTCAGAAGGTTTCATTAAGCCTCCAACACTTTCACTTTCAATCTCTGGGTAATAACTACAAAATTGGACATCATGTTGAATAGCAGTTGTATAGCAGTGTGACCCGGATGGCTTGTGGGTCACATCAGACCAGGAAGAGAATGGACACAGACAGTACTACGGGGTATGAAGCTTGCACATGTTTAATAATAAATAAAAGGTTTGAACATAAAACAAAAACAGTTTTCAAAAGTAAATGGCACGGTGGCCAAAACAGACAAACAAAACAGTCACAGAACAAAACAAGTATCGTGCTGGTGTAAAATCAACATAGGTAGCAATTGTTTTCTGTATGATTCTGTTTATCTCATGACTCATGTTTCTCGTTCCGCCTCTGAACACACCAACCCCATTCAGCCAAAGCTGTGGGTTTTTATACAAGTGACTGTCTCCAGATTTGTAGTAAATTAATCACTCTGCACGAGTTCAGCATGGATTTTAACCCCATCCATGCTGTAAAATAATTAACAACAAAACAACGTTCAAACACAAGACAGTACCTTTATAAATAATAATACAACAAATACAAAATAACACCAAAAATAAAGTATGAACAGGGGCAGGGAGTACCCCATCACAAGCAGTAATCTTGAATATAAATATTTTGAAATAAATGATGCCTAAAATAGGTATATAAAGCTTTAAAAGTATTTTTTGTCCAACGGTAAAGAGTTGTAGAGTATGGGTCACCTGTTTGTGCCCTGGCAGAGCTGCGCTTGTGACATAAACATCCCTCACAAGCCTTGTAAACCTAATTTAGCCCCCAGAAGTGTACAAAGTGCTGAAAGACAATACCAATGAAAAGCCTAGAAAAAACGAAATATATTGCCCCGTAAAACCTGAAAAGATCACGTAAACTAATGTATAGATTAATTCTAATTGCATTTCATAGTGTAGCGGTTATAGGGAAGGATAGAACAGCGGTAGTTAATAGACGGACCACGATACCAACATGACAAAGTATTTACAACATATTTATTATACTTGTACATATATAATATATACATGGTTTCCTACAGAACGGTAGCTTCAGCAATTCTGATCCTTGTGTTGATCTACAAACAGAGCTTAAATCCAGCAATTAAGTTAAAATGTTTATTACAGTAAATTTTAGTATACATCGAAAACTGACTTACCCAACTCGCCCACATTTTCCACTACATAATATTCTAATAATAATAATAATAATAATAATAATAATAATAATAAATATTTGAATCCGAATTCAGCTGGCATTGCACTCGCCAGTAGAATGTTGTAATATTTTTCTTATTGTGGATCCAGTATACCGGAAGTTCAGCAAATTCCTCAGTAGATGCTAATCCACCCAGGTATTTTTGTAACTTTCTGGAACTTTGTTCTGCAAGTCTTGCTTCAAGCTGATGTTAAGCCCCGTATTTGTCTTTTTTCTCATATTTTTGTTCTTCTCAAATAAATCTTGCTCTATGAATTAGGTTTAAGAGATTTTACTTCATCTCAATACATGGTCGCTAAAGCCTGGTGCTCAGGTCAGTAGCCTGCAGCAATAATATATTGACCACTGGCACAAATTCCCAGCTTTGCTAAATTAATACATTTTAGGGTACAAATGTGACTTTTTTTGTCCTTAGTAGATACCCGTAATAAATGCTACTTTTGGCTAGTGTACAACAAATAGGGCAGGATTTTCAAAAAACAGTGTTATTGTATCGAACTCATGGTATAGTAACAAGAGCTTTAGTAGCAAGTGATTTTCAAACAAAATGTGTTCATTAAATCAATCCGTTAATGCTTTGAAATTGAGTTGATGAGGTCAATAATTGATGCATTTCTCATTAAAAATCTTAATTGTCGCAGGTCACATACATCACTTCCTGTCTCAACGACTAAATAAGGGGAATTTGTTAATCAAAATGCATGTTAACGACATCAAGAAAAAGGAATAGAAGCATAATTTGCTGTTTTGGAAACTACTAGCGTACAGCGAGACGTCTCTCCCATCTGCGAGCAGCAGCCAAATGGAAATGAAATAAAAAATAATGGGAATCTATTTTGTGTATAATTTGTAAACTTCATTTAAAATTGTACACTTTGTCATGCAGAATGTACATTTATTTAGATAACTTCACATATACAATGCTGATTTACAATTATCTATACTTTTTAACTATTAGACAAACTGTTTACAGAATACTTAACAACTGCTATTAGGACCATGCTGCATGATTTGTTTATTAATAGCGTTATAATTAAACGTTTTTATTTACAACGAAAGGAAAACATGTTTGCTGATTTAAGCATTTGGGCGACACGGTATAGGTTACCTTCATTGTAAATGAAAAACATGATTCTGTATAATTTAATGATAACGTTATTAACTAGAGTTGCGAGCAACTTTACGGCTTCCAAGCAGTTATTGTAAAATTTAAGCGCATTGGTTATTATAGATGAAGTGTTATCATCACAACTGTGCTAACTGTGTTCATTTTGGCACAAATATTGGAATTATTGGTTAGTAGCCAATTTAAATTTGATTTGGATGCACACAAAATTCTAAATAGTATGCAGTCATATACTTTGAAAATAATGCATATAAGAGGCTAACATTGTTCTAAATTCGAAATCGCTCTGTTTGAGTTTATGTGCGTGTGGTGACCTATTCTTAATTTTGCAATATAAAATAAAGTCTACAGCATGTATTGGTCCTTGTATATTTTAATGCCACTATCATTTAATGTGCATTCGTAAAGCAATAGAAAGTGATAATAGTGTAACGATTGGCTATCTGGGGTGCCTGGCTTCGTTGCCACATATTCAGAATTTGCAATTGTTATTTTATTAGTTTAGTCTTAATAATTACAACTATCACTGTAGTTATGAATTAAAAAAAACAGACGCCATATCAGTAAAACGAGTAGTGCATTTTTTTTGGCTTCTGTTCAGCTACTACAGCGTTGTAAAAAAAAAAAAAGTGATTACAGAACATTTTTGTACAGCCCGAGAAGACAAATATTTCAAAATATTTATTTCATATATATATAAATAAAATAAATATTTCAATGAAAGATATGGCCCCAAAGTGCCCTCCCCCATGCATCTTTTAAATGGATTACACACGCGGTTTCGTTTCAACAGATTCAGGATTTGTGACTGTGTTTGACCACAGTTCAGTCGTAAAAATAATTATATAACGATTTTTAAGCAAACTATATACCTTGCAGACTTTTCGCCTGGGGTGGTTGAGGGTCCTGCTTTGCCTGGGGTTGCTACCGGTCCTGCCAAGCAGCAGGAAATACTGTGGCTGGAGCCCCATGAAGGGGAGCTGCCGGCCATGAAGAAAGGGGGGGGGAAGGTCAGGAGACCAGCTCCCACAGCCGCATTTTGCAGCAGGAAACACTGTTGCCAGAGCCCCACGGAGGGGAGCTGCGGCCACGAAGAAGGGGGAGGTCAGGAGACCAGCTCCCGCAGCAGTTTCACTGCCGGAATTGGGTGGCTGGAGCCCCATGAAGGGGAGCTGCCGCCACGAAGAAGGGGGGGAGGTCAGGAGACCAGCTCCCCCAGCCGCACTTTCGCAGCAGGAGATCGTGTGGTCGGAGCCCCACGGAGAGGAGCTGCCAGCCATGAAGAAGGGGGGGAGGTCAGGAGACCAGCTCCCCCAGCCGCACTTTCGCGGCAGGATAGTGTGTGGCGGGAGCCCCGGAAGAGGGAGCTGCCAGCAAAGTGGGGGTGGAGGACATTCCACCATGGCCACCCCAGAAACAACTTGCTTCCCCTCTTCCGGACTTTGAGACTGAGGGGAGGTGGCCGTTGGTGCCAAGTGTGTGTTGCACAAGGGAGGGGATATGTAAAAGGGCGAGCAGCCCTGTACAGGGTTTGTTTATTTTAGAACGGGGTCTCCCCCTCTGCCCCTGTGTTATTTTGCATTGTTTATTTGTTTTATTGTATTTAAATGTATGCGGCGAAAGTCGTGCTTGTTTGTTTATGTATTTATTATTTATGACGGCGAAGCGCCGCAGGTTTTGTTATTGTTTTAATTTAAAATGTGTTCTGGCAGAGGCAAGAGTGGGTACTCGTCCTCTGCCAGGAATAATTGGGAAAACCTGTGCAGAATGTGACGGAGGGATTATTAAATAATTAATAGGTAGGTAATCCCTCGGTCACTAATATAAATGCCTGCAGCTCTCGGCACTCGGGGTGGGTGTATGAGGAGCGAGAGCGTAGAGAGCAAGGAGAGAGAAAAACCGAAGATTAAAAACAGATACAGGCGTCACCGACCATTCCTGTCACATTCCAATTTTTGTTTCAATCGGATAAGCGGTTTCAGAGAAGATGTTTGAATTTTGATGATTTTATATTTTTATGGTAATTTTATGTCATTAATCAATGTGGTTGCCAAACCACAGAACCAATCAGCTTCATATTAACAACAGTTAATCATGGACTATCCCTCAACATGAATAGCAATTTTCAGAACTCTGCAGTAAGCGGTTTCCGATACATAGGCGTTTTAACAAATTCTGCAAAATCCAATATGGCTGCCGAACAATGTGACTTGCGCAAATTTGCTGAATATCACCTACTATCATCCATAGGCATCTACCAGTGTACCGAATTTCGTGAGTTTTTGAGCACGTTTTGGCAGAAAAAAATAATAATAACTAGAGTTGCAAGCAACTTTACGGCTTCCAAGCAGTTAGCGTGAAATTTAAGCGCATTGGTTGTTATAGATGAAACGTTATCATCACAAATCATTTTGGACACAGCTGACTGTCAATTTTGGCAAAAATATGGGAATCACTGGTTAGATGATCAATGCTGGAATATCATTGGTCCACGGCAGCCATGTTTTGTACTGTAGCAACTTCCCTTTAACAACCGTAAAAGAAAATCATACTTAGATCATTTATGCTCAATTTGGCTTCAATCAGAACTCTGTATGTTATATAACAACTATCTGCAGTCAATAAGAAATTATGAGAAGTTTTACAGCCATCTTTAAATTTGACCTTTAGCAGAACTTAACCATACTATATAAAACTATTTATGCATTACACATTACACTACTTGCATTACCTATAGTGCTCATATAAACACACCAGTTTTGTAAAACAACAAAAGTCACATCTAATAAATTACAAACATACTTTTTTCTATACCTTGCTATATTTGTTCCATACCTTGCAGACTTTTCCATGTTAACAACTGTCCCCAGTGGTGGGAATGTGTCATTTCAGGGTGAAAAATTGCAAAACTGACAGGTCACCCATATTGATTGGCTCATGGCGGTCATGTTTGTTGATGTAGGAACTTTTCCTGACTAACTTTTTTAGAAGACAGTACAAAGATAACGTATACCCAAGATTCATGTCAATCAGGCAAAGGGCTCATGAGCAGTTGTTATTTAAGTGTTTTAGGCAAAATCCAACATAGCTGCCACACCATGTGACTGATCCATTTTTCCTTATGTAGAATCAATCGTGGACATGAGCACACTATGTACAAAATTTTTCACAGCTGTACTATTTACCGTTCATGAGAAGAAGACTTTTGAAAATTGCTCAAAATTTTCATTAAATCCAAGATGGCTGCCACACCATGTGACCGAAGGCCGCCATATTGCCCACGACACAACATCCCATAGTCCTCTACATCCGTGTCAAATTTCGTGCGTTTTGGTGCAGCCGATAAGAAGTTATAGGCAGTTTTATAGCCAATTGCGTATGTTGATGATGTCATGCAGCGTGGACGCCATGATTTTCACAGTAGCAACTTCCCTTGAACAAGCGTAACAGATGACCATACTGAGATGTTTTATTCCAATTTTTGTTTCAATCAGTTAAGCAGTTTCAGAGAAGAAGATATTTGAATTTTGATGATTTTATATTTTTATGGTAATTTTATGTCATTAATCAATGTGGTTGCCAAACCACAGAACCAATCAGCTTCATATTAACAACAGTTAATCATGGACTATCCCTCAACATGTATAGCAATTTTCAGAACTCTGCAGTAAGCGGTTTTCGATACATAGGCGTTTTAACAAATTCTGCAAAATCCAATATGGCTGCCGAACAATGTGACTTGCGCAAATTTGCTGAATATCACCGACTATCATCCATAGGCATCTACCAGTGTACCGAATTTCGTGAGTTTTTGAGCATGTTTTGGCAGAAAAAAAAATAAAATAAAATAATAATAATACTAACAAAAACAATAGGCTTCCCCAGCCTACGGCTTGGAAGCCTAATAATCCTAACAAAAACAATAGGCTTCCCCAGCCTACGGCTTGGAAGCCTAATAATAAATGAATCATGATTATAGCAGCAGTTTTTAAGTGTTCTGTAAATATTTTGCCGAATAGTCAAAAAGTACAATGTGGGGCTGTCTTGTCTTGTTTTCAAAACATATCGGCACAGACATTATACACAAACCAATGGAGTACCGGGTGGATATGTATGTATGTATGTATGTATGTTTGTATGTATATATGTATGTGTGTATGCATGTGTGTGTGTTTAATAGAGAGAGAGAATACATGCATGTCTCCAGTCATATGCGTTTTTCACAATCACGTCGCCTTAAGTTCTAGCCAAAATTGTAGATATTTATTACTATCATAGCCTTATCTTGTTGCTTATTAATTTGCCCCATTGCCCCTGTACTTTATGTACCCATGCATCCCTTCCTGTGATGTCATCGTACAGTGTGTCCGGGCTTAAGATTACAAATTGTTAAAACAAATCTCATTCATAACCACAAGTATATAAAAGTCTAAAATATTTAATTATCTTGGTAGTCTCTGTATTGTCGGCATCACAGCTGCGGTCTGTTAAATTTCTGTTTCAAGGTGAGTTATAGTCTTTCATTAATTAAAACCCTCCTTTTCCAAGTGAAAATTAACTCCTGATAAATTATGAAAATTAACACAGATTTGCTTTTAAATTAACATTATTTCATAAATCAACAATTTCGGAAATCACATTAGGACGATTATTTAAGAACAGAATAGGCATAATGACCGCTTGAAAATGCCAAAACCAATGCTGCATATCGATTTCTTGAATAACACTTGAATTATCATTTATGATCTTTTGAAAATCCTGCCCATAGCATCTTATTACTAAGAAACAGAAAAATCTAAACATAAAGCAATGAGCTATCCGATCGCCAAGCATGGAAATAACAAAAGTGTAATGGATGAAAAAATATCTTTCTGTGCTTTGCAAAGGGCTTCGTTATTTCTTTATTGCATAAGGCTGCATTCTTTATTGTGTAGTAGCTTCATTATTTTTTATAACTTCCTTATAAAACAACTAAACTATAAAGCACTGTCATTTTATGAGTCACCTGCATATGGCAGTAATTTGAATGGTGAAAATGTGCAGTGTGTGTTTGCTGCTGTATCTTGTTTTGTAAGCGTCAACCTTTCCCTTGTCTATGGCAAATAAAAAAAACTGTCCTTAGAAAGTTGCCCTCAAACACACAATTAAGATACGGTTTTCATACCTTCTGTAAAGTTTGAAAAATCGGCCTTTACAGAGACAAAGAAAACAACTACGAGTGCAAAGCCCATTTTTTAAAGTAGCTTTTCGAAGCAGATTAAAAGATATTCCAGGTAAAACATATAATATAGTGTTCTTTTTATTAACATGCACAAGTCCACATGTATTTGTGTTATTCTGTTACATACCCATGACTCAGGAAAGAAAATAATATTGTATTGTACTACATGTGTTCACTTTATAAGCCATGGAAGCACAATGAACAGAACTCCAGCCATCACTGATTTAAACCAGAAGAGGGGCTCCTCCAGTAGAGACTGCCCTGTCAGAGACTCCTCCTCCCTCTCCACTCTTACTGTCTGCCACACTTTAAAAACATTAACATAAAAAGAAGGGAGACCTGTGTTACCTAACCTAACCTAAAAGACACGCCAGCTTGTGCCATAACATGGAAGCCACTAAATTACTGATGACCAGGACCCTCCCCTCAAATGACAGCTGAGCCAGCAGCCCCTGCCAGCTGTGCAGCCGCCCCCTCATCTTATCCACCAGGCCCTCCCAGTTACTCTGCATGAACAGTTCTGTCCCGAAGAACACCTCCAGCACTTTAATCCCAGTCCGATCCCACTGCAAGGCCTGAGGCAGCATGGGGGGCCCCCCCTCCTGCCAACTGCCTCATAGGAAGGTGTTGCATTTTGCCCAATTTATCCATGCTGATAATGCTCTCTGAAACACTGCCAAGCTCTCCTCCAGGGCCTGGATGTCCCCATCGCTGCACACAAACACATTGGCATCATCAGCATAGGCCGAGACTTTCACACAGACAAGGACGGCTGAGGCAGGCACTGCCCAGCCAGTCAAAATACCTCTCAGAAGATACAACAGTGACTATATAGATGACAAGTACAACATGTCAGACAGAGACCAGCCCTATCTAATGCCCCTACACACTGAGAAAGGTTTGCTCAACCCATTACTAATCTTTAAAACACTAAAAACATTTGAGTATAAAAGCTCTATGTAAGAAATAAAAGCAGGGACAAACCCGAAGGCTCTCAGGACTTTCACAAGGTAGGTGTGGTCGACCAATCCCACATTAAAATTACATGTTTCACTCAAAGTTAAAAAGTCTCTAATTAAAAAAGGTTATCAAAAATAAATCTTCCTGGGATACAAGAACTTAGATCTCTGCACGCTCTCCTCTCTAGGCCAAAGAACAAAGAGGTGGGTGCGTCCATGTCCCTTAGCTCCACAAAGCGAGAGCTCACTAACGCCCCCTTCACCTACTCCTCCAGCAAGCTGCCCAGCACATGCCCTCTTACTCCCTGTCTGGGAGCCAGACTGGGGTAATTCTGTAGCATCTCTAATCTCTTCCTCCGGGGAAGGTGGCACAGCCTGTCAGCTGGGGATCACCTCCGCTCTCCGCAACTTTAATGCCGCCGGGGGACTGAGTCTCCTCTTCGCTGCCCCAGAGTCGCACTTTGGTTCTCCTTCATCAGATAGTTCTGTATTTTTTTTTTCACCACTCTTGTGAACTCTTGGTTGCTTTGCCCAGCCTCTTGCTCTGAGGCTGTTTGTGCTTGGCTGTCGCTGTGTCTCTTGTGTTGTGGAGCAGACTTGACTTCAGGCTCCGCTGGCACTGGGTCAGGAAGCTGCTCCTCCTCCTGTTCTGCCCAATCGCTCCCAACCTCCTCCCCAGATCCTGCTCTGCTTCAGCCCTACTCCTCTTTCTCGGACAATGTTTCCTTTGATGTACCTGAGATCCACAATTAAAACACCTCATGGTATCTGAACGCAATTCGTCCTTTCAACATTAAAATTCCCCGCTACCTCAATAATTGAGTTTGGATCATTTTGTATAATAAAAGCTTGTCTTCTAAAAGACAATACTGTTTACACTGGGGTTTTTACATCCTAGGAGGGATCGTCTTAATGGGATAAATTAATTTTCCATATCAAGCTAATTCTCTTTCCAGTAGCTCATTTTTTTAAGAAGGGAAGGGTATTAGACAGGATTACTTTTGTTAAGGGTATCACTAAGGTGTTAAGGTGAAAGTTCAATAAACGACCCCTGCACACTAAACCCCTCCTCCACTAGCTTGTTTACCAGGACTACCTCAGTTAAGAATATAACTAGGGCTTTATTCATTCTGGAAGCTGATTTTATTTTATTAAAGCCCACAACCTCTCCCACAGCTACCAGGCATTCCTCCACCGACACCCCGCTATCGGGCACACAGCGGCAGCCGTGCCGGCGAATCAGTACCCCCGCTCCCCCCGAACTACATGCCATATCGGTGCTTTTTGCTGATCTATTATCAAAAGAACAAACAACACTAACTCACAAATACACTAACACTGTTTATACTTAGTCACAAAAAAACAAACACATTTTACATAAACCACAAAAAAATTGCAAAAGTTTAGACTCTTCTGAATCGCAACTCCTACACTCCACTCACCACCTGGCTCCTCTCACAATCCCATAATCCACGAGAAAGAGAGAGAAAGACAGAGAGAGAGAGATGTGTTACTATAATCTTGACTGAATACAACAATAAGGTACAAGCAGTTTTCATCTCCTTGAACTGTTAAAGCTGTCAATCTCACAATTCAATAGGCCTCCTTCATCTGGAAACTTATTTTCTCTCCCTGGGCTCTGGTTTATAAGTGTCACTTCAGTTTACATTTCACCATGGCTTTAACCTACAAAAAGATTTCCCAATGAGAAGTTGATGCTAGCATTCACTGGAGGCTTTACAAAAAAGCTCTCATCCAAAACATTTAACTGAGTTGCCTTTCACCTTCAATCAAGTGTTTACAGAATAAAGAAAAGTGAATCGAAAACTAAAGTGTATTTGAGTTTTGTTTTAGCAAATGTTTTAACAACTGTTCTGGAAGTTCAAGTGTCAAATTGGTTGTCAAGTCTTTTAGGAATGCTTTATTTTAACATGACATTCCAATGTGTGGGTGACTGAAAAAATTGGGTCACAAAAATAAAGATTGTGCCCAGCTTGCTAATGTAACAAAACAATAATTTCCACAAAAAAAGCATTTCAAATGATCACTGCAGGAATATGAATAGCTATACAGTAGAGTAGCAATCACAATAAATAAAAATATATATATATATTTTTTTTTTAAAAGAAGAAAAAAGCTGGATCAGAAGGAAAGACTTTGATGTGATGCTTTATTCATGCAAATTTTAAAAAGGTTAAAAATATGTTTACTGTATATATTCTGCTATCTTCACCAGACAGCATGGACTGTGTAATCTGGGTTACCACGATGGTTTAGATGGGATCTTGAGAATTAGAAAGGAGAACAGGACTGGTTTTATACCCCATTTGAAGGAAGGCAACATTAGCTGTTGAAGCCGCACTACACTAAGGTAGGGTGTTCATAAATACATATTATTACCTGCCCTTAGAACCACTGGTACCTGCTGCTGCAGCTATAACAGCATATTCACACCTGGGCTTGGATTCTACAAGGTGTTGGCCTCCTGAGGCATTAGGGATCATTCATCATACAACCAGTATTGTAGGTTGGAGTCACCTTGCTCAGAGATGTCGTCCAAGCCCATCCCCATAGGACCTCATTTGGATTTAGATCAGGTAATAAAGGTTATGCAACAGTCCTACCTAAATATCATGGCCGATACATTACTGCCTGAAGTGCATAATTTCTTTCCTGATTGGGATGAGCTTTCTACTCATATATGCAAGGACTAGCACAATTAGCTTTAGGCTGTGTATTACACGGGTTCCATAGGTAACACCAATTTCAAATAAATCATGTCATCTTAAATGATTGATGCACTGTGATCAGTCCCTCAAAGGAGCCAGAATGCTAATGATATTGATACAGATCTGTACAATGTAATACTAATGTTGTATTTTTCAAAAAAAAAAACTACTTAATCAATCATCGCAAGCTCACCATTTCAAGTGGAACATCCCTGCACACCACTTTGTTTAATCTGTACAATTTTCTTTTGGGGCACATTGTAGTACGCCAAAGGATGTACCACACAACATCTTGCAAGTATAAGTAGTCACTATTTACTCGGGATGCACCGAAGGTTTCGGATTCCGTCCGAATCCCTACTTTTTGAGAATACGAATACGAATCCTATATCAGCCGAGACGCACATCCATTTTAATATATCCCTCCAATGTGTGTGGTTCTTCTTTAAATAAAATACACGAATCCGGTACTGAACGTAACTTTTGTATTTAATAACAAGAACACGTTTGATGAACTCTGTCACGGCTCTCAACTTACTGGTGGCGCACGCACTAAACACGTCATGCAGCTGCTGAATGCAAGCATACACCCGTAAGCAACAGTACAGTCACATCACACTTTTCAAACTTATGTAGTAAACCTGTAATATATAACCTGTAATATATGCTAATAGCAAACTGTTGTATACGTCTGTGCGTTGTTGCTTTGTCTGAGACGTGTTCTAAAGATCTTACTGAGAGAAAAAAAATAAAAAATCGGTGCACAGAAATATATATTTTTTGTAACTTTACAACTGTCAGATGTGCAAGAGATTGTCGAACAATATGCTTTAGTAAATACAATTTTACGTTACGTTAATGTTCCAATACAAGTTGAACCATTTGGGAACTGCTGTGTTAAACTGTTTCGTAGCCTATTTGATATGTGTTACACACACAGTGCATTTAAGTCAACGTGGGTTTTATTTCGCAGGGAGATTCAGGTCACTCATCACGGTAATTTTTTTCTCATAGGTGTCAGATAGGGTTGTCAACAGGCTCCAGAATCTCGGGACACTTTAAGGCAGGTCAGTTTTTTTTAACTCACCTCTCTAAACTGCAATGTATTCGACATGTAAAGTGAGTGTGAATTGCTTGAGCAGTTTAGTAAATGTATTTAATTGTTTAATTGCGGTGGCGATTCTATCCAGAGAGCCTCATAACAACAATTAATCGTATTGCTTGAATTTTTTAATACAGTAAACAATATCTATTAAAATAGTGCTACACCATTATTATAGATAACTTTTCACTCACCTGCACTATTTCATTTAACCTTGTGACAGTAGGTAAAGTTTCTATTTCTTTAATATTTCTTGCTTCAGTCCCACTCAGAAAGTCAATCAGCTGCTGTACAGGTCTGACTGATGGAAATGATCCTCGCAGGCATGTGTGTGCTTTTGATAACAACTAAGTAAAACAATTCAATTAATTTAGCGACAGTTCGCACAATTCACTCACTTTACTGAATACATTGCAGGTTAGAGACCTACTAGGCAACCCTACTCTCAGATCAGGTGACACAGGTTGAAACGTCATTAAAGAAAATAGTGGGTTATGGCAAAGATGCAGCTCTTCTTTCTTGTAAAGGTAAAGTAAACAGTTTTGTATTTTGACGTTTCTATTATGGGGGAAGGGGGCTAGTGGTAAATATAAGTTTCAAACTGAAATCTTTTTCAGGGATATATTTCCATTCGGTAATAAAATATACTATGAACTAAAAGGCTCAAAACAATAGACTGTGCACGTCCCTTGTTAGTAGCTGCCAGTCTGTTTTTTATTCAACAGTTTCCTTCAGTTTTTTTGACAGTTTTTGTAGATTCGGTATGCGGTTTGGTATTCGGCCAAATCCTTTGAGATGGATTCTGTATTCGGACGAATCGCTAAAAATTGGATTCGGTGCATCCCTACTATTTACAATTATACAGTAGCTGCCATTCCTACTCTGGCACAAATGGGCACCAAAACTAACTAGCCTGCACCCCAAACTCTTTCCAAACCATTCTGTACCTGGGTAGCTAAGTACCATTTTAGATTTTTATAACAAACCAAAAAAATAATTATTCAATGTTACCTTTGCAAAATATCAACACATTGTTATTGATTTTGCTTTAGTATTTTTTTTGTCTTACATACTGTTATGGGTCGAATCAGTTTAGTCAACATAAAATGTTTTATTTAGGTTAGGAAAAAGACCATTTGAAAATTCATAAACCAGCCAATGAAATGAACAGGATTGCTGCAAGTTCTCAACAACAACTCTGTATAGCTAAAGCAGGGATTGAAATGAAATGTGAGACCAATTTTGCTTCACATGGTAAACCATTTTAATACAATGAAACAACAATCGCAACGTTTTCTCTTCAGGAACAATGTTGCATTTTGCATTCCACTGATGTAGGTCACAGTAATATTATGATGCTGTTTAATAATAAATTAAGATGGATTTAATCTGAAATAATTAAATTAGTTATTTGCTATGTATTAAACCTTATATGCTCACAAGTGCTCAGATAATTCATTCTTATTTGGATCAGTAGAGGCAATCTCAACAGACAGTCCCTGCACTTTATTGTAGGACCAGGTCCCTTGGGAGCTGGTGTATGTTATCAGCAATCACTAAAGTCACTGTCAAGAAAATGTAAAATGGTGGTGGTGCAAGTCTAGCTGGTGGCGATGGCGCATACAAATGAGAAAGGTTTATTAATTCCTCAAACCTTCAAACCCCTTCTGCCCAGACTAATTCTGAGTGCATTTAAGTCCCATACAAGTTAAGATGTTCTTGCTCTTAGTAAGAATAAAAACAAATCTGTTTATTTTTCAAATTTAACCCTGTGCTACTTTTACTGCAAAATATTCATCTTAACATTACAACATTCTTGTATAAAGTGTTTTAGGTTAATTGTGATATGTCTGTTATGTCATATCATGTCAGGTTTCTCTTTTAAGTTAAGGATAATACTTTTTGAGATTAGTCACCAGATTGTAATGACAGCAACACAAAATTAATTGCATCAAGTATACAAAACTCACATTTTTCATACTAATGCTGAGAGACTCTCTGAGTAACAACTTTGAAAAATATTTATATCAGCTGAAAAAAATGTTACACAAACAAATAAACTGTTTTCTCGAACAAACTGTCCCAGAAAACTGCATATCTTTAATTACATCAGCAAAATAACAAGGGTCCACTTTGATTGCACACAATTTGGACTGAAGGTAGTCCCCACATTTATTTATGTGCAAAAGGAATGTTGTACCACTACTTAATCCTTCCAGTGAAAATGGCATTTGTTTTAAAAGCACATCACTCAATTGATTTGGTTATAAAGCTCAATGTTGCGGCATGTTGGATGTGCATTAGCGGAATTCACTGCTTTATTTATGTCTATTAACCACTGTCATGTGGGAGCTGATTCAAAGCACGGGCTGATTGGGTCAAGAACAATTTCTACCTGATGCTGCATCGTGTTTACAGCTCTGTCAATTAAACCTCTTCTTGACAAGGTTCTTTTGCAGCTTTGCATCAAAATTAGGTGCTGTGCTGTAACTTGGACAGGTCTTTTGTAGAAAACTGAAGGATGGTCTCAGTGCCATGACTCACATTAGGCTATTTTTATATCCATCAGCCCAAATTGTAATGTTGTAAAATTGTGTTAATGGTTTGTCAGTAGACTTCAGTAATCAAGTAACTGCTCTAACATACAAATGTAAGCATTCCCTTGGACTAGACTAGTAGGGTAGACTAGACTTATTTGTTTCTTGGTAAACAGGAGTAAACTAGAAATACCTTAAAACAGGTCTCACACTTGCAATAAAAACAATAATGAATAGTGTTTGTTTCATATTATTTTCTAATTAAATGTTGTACATGTTAAGACTTCAACAAAATTATTTGCAGAGAATGTTACACAATTAGTTTTTATAATGAATAATCTCAGACCTGTAACACATATGAATACGATTCCAGTTTGAGCTCTAGTACTGTATAAAGTCTGGTAAGTTTATCTGCTCTGGTTAAGTACTAATGTCAGTTCATTAGTGATTGATTTTTTCATATTAACATTTTGATTATCCAGTCTCCATCTGCAACGGACGGGACATTACAAGAGCCCAAATGGCAGCAGTTAACTGGAAAGTGCATGAGGATTGTTGTCATTATCATTTCTTTGTGTCATTCAATGGTGTTGGCACCCATCAGTGTTCCAGCTCTGGGCTGAGTGGCTTGCTGGCCTTCCCTGGCTTTTCACTGCTAGCACTGCCCATTCTCTCAGGACAGCTGTCAGACAGAACTTTGAACACATACAACATTGTTTATGAAAAGCCTCAGCAGTCATCTTGTTTCATGTTGGAGCCCCTTTCCATAAAAATCCCATGACTATAGTAATATATTTTTTATTAAAGATTTCAAAAGTTGTTTTTTTTTTTTTGTTTTTTTTTTCTATTTACGGTGTAGTTAGTCAGGGCCCTACTATTTTGCCTTGTTGCAATTAAGAATGTTTAACCCTTTCCTATTGGCACAGAAATGGAACAGGAATACTGTATGCATTACAGTTTGACTAAAATAAATTGCATGTATGGTCATGTAAACAAAAAAAAAAAGCTACAACATTAGTTCATCCCACCCAACACAGATATAGAATTAAATACAGTTACAGAATCAAATACAGTCAAACCTGCTCATGCGACCACCTTTATTAAGCGGCCACCCGGTCTAAGTGACCACTTTAAATTCCTCCCATAGGTATTTCTGTTTTTATTTAACTGTATTAAGCGACCACCTGTCTAACACGACCAGCAACCACAATTCTCTTATCCAGCAACGGACTCAAACCTGTATTAAGCACCATTAAACAGGGCTATTGTTATAAGAAAAATTTGGTTTTAAATGGAACGTCCTAAATTCAAAGGAATACCGTAACCATTTTAGCCGTCTTTTATCCGTAATCAATAAAATAACAGCTCTCTTGTAAAGGAAGAGAGAAAATGTGGAGAAACAAAAAGTCCTCCCTAGATGACAGAATTAAAGTTATAAAACTTGTAAAGACAGTACAGTACGTGCCAGAAAAACTGCTGAAAAATTTGGCACCAGAAAGAGGCAGATACAGCATTTTGAAACGGAAAGAAGGGCTTGAAGTTTAAGGTTTTTATTTTTGCTCATGTGACCGTGTTTTGAGTCGATTCAATATCTTAATTAAACTGTTAATTACTAAACAAAGTCACTTCTTTTTACCTTGATGTCCTGATTGACACTTGATTCTGTTTCACCTTCTTCATTATTCGAACACAAGAGCAAGCAATGACATTAATCGCTTCCCCCAGATGCTACTTTAGCTTGCATTTCATTCTCGCACTTGCCTGGGAACTAGGTAGCTTCCAATGTGTCAGTTTCGTGTGTTGTTCTTTCTCGCTAATTTAACAGAATGTTCTCATAATTAGAATGTAGCAGTTTAATACTTAAAGGCAAACTGTTAAAAGGAAAATAAACACCGAAAAATTCAAGCCATAATTATAAGAGTGTGAAAACAATGTGCGCAGTAATCGAAAAACATCTTATTCTGGCGTTGGTTTCAGGATGCAATGAATCAACACGTACCTGAAAGGCAGACACAGGCATTGAAATCTGCAAAGGATTTAAAACATTTTGTGTGACCTGAGACAGGCAAGCATTCATTGCTTTCACAAGATAATTTGTTTTGTAAATGCATTATCTACATGAATGTTATTAAATTGCATACTTCCTTTTGTTCATATTACATCTTCTGGCTTTTACAGTGTATGTAAGACATACATAATTACAGGAAAGCATGTCAGAGACAAATAGAAAATTCATAAATTATGGACACTCTTTTAAGAGACTACCTGTGTTAAGAGGTCACTATTAGACTTAATACAGGTTTGACTGTACACAACTTTCAGATACAGTCCTAATTTCTCATAGCAATTACCTAAACCAGAAATGGTAGATGCCTTATAAAGGAAAAAGCTATGTATACATTTCAAGGTTGTATAGAATTAAAGAACACAGATAGGATTACTGGACATTGCACACATTGGGTGAGAAGTAACCATAAGGCATCAATACACATATGATCCTGTGTCACTTTAACTAATTGAATTAAAAGATATGAACTGATACAAACAAATGTCAGTGGAAATGTACTGAGTACACTTCCCTCTTTGCAAGTGTTCTTTCATACTACACGTCGCAAAAATACTGACAACACAAAAAAACACATGATCTCCTTGAAGTGGGAAGTTAAAATGTTTACAGCAATGAGTAAAATCCTTTTTTGTGTGTGTTTGATGCTGTGGTATTTGACACATTTTGTGGACAAAATAAATGCACAACACAAGAAAAAGGCATGACAGAAATTATAGAATATTTTACTTTCAGCCGGTCGAAAAACTCCACTGTGAGTATTGTCAAGCAGGTTCTGTATATGAGTATATATATATATCCATATTTCAAGAAGAGCTCCTGAAAAGAAGGGTTTTAATTAATGAAAAAGTATATAACTCACCTTTAAACAGTATTTAAGTTCCTTGTTATTAAAAAAAATAAAAATAAATAAACAACGGTTTGGATTTGCTGAGAGTGGCAGCAGTTGCAGCAGCAAATTTAATTTTAGATTGACAGACCCCAGCTGCAATGTCGACGATACAGAGGGAGGATGACAGGACCAGGGGTAATTTCTTAGATTTACCAGATGACGATCTAAAAACTTGATTGCGTCTGTATAGGGCATTTTGTCGACCTCTGTGAGACTCTGCGGGAGGACCATGAATTAAATCATTCCAAGTTATCAGCTATGCAAGATTGAATATGGTATACTGTAGAATACATTAAGTTTTGAATAAAACAAAAACCGGAGTTGGGTTTAGAAAAAAAAAAGAATATTGCTGTTTTTCATTCCTGCTTTGAGTGCAAATACCACAGTAACTGCATCATTCAGTCTGAGGTTGAAGCCATTTGTCCTCAGCTTACATAGGTATTGCTATGTAGGTGGCAGACAATTCACATTCAGTTAAATATTTTAGATCAGCTTTTGCATACTGAGCTCCACCATCCTGTAATTTCTTCATTTAACAATGTCAAAGCCTGCATCTGCCCTGGCTCTTTGCACATCTGTGATAACTGTTTTTAAAGGAAGTGCAATACTGTAATTAAATACACATACTGCCATATGTTTTGGTATTTATGCATGGTTAATTGATGAATGTGTGATGTTAGTATATGTTCTGTCAGACTTCTCCCTAAGCACATGTGAAAATTACTGAAGATGTTACATCTCAACAGGTTTTTTTTTTGTCCTGGATACTTTCATTATAAATTAATTAATTAATGTATTGTAGCCTGCATGGGGGAAGGCAGCAGTAGGGCTGGTTGGTGACGTAATCACACACAAAGACATAAACCCAATATACGCTCCTTGCAAAGGAGCCGGCTCTTTTGTACGACGGTATCTGCGCTATGCTTTAGTGAGAGAGGTCCTGGTTCGCACTCCACCCACCGCCTGTGTGTGAATTGCCTCGCCCTGTGTGATGTGCCTGCCTGCATTAACTGAGATCACTATAGTTTCTAGTTTAAATTGAAATGCATACAAATTGTGATGAATGGGCAGTAACTAAAATGTTCTGCTTTGAATAAAAAATGACCACTTTGCATATTGTAAACTCTAGGTTTCACAGGGGTGTTTGGAATTGTTTGGGGATAGAAACCTTAATTGTGAACTCCGGCATTATTTCTTCTCACTACAAAGGTGTTAAAATCACTGTACACTTAATTAATTTTCTGGGAAATTATTTCCTCTGGCTAATTCAACAAATATGTAGGATTTTATTTCATCCTGAATTTTACTGCTGAGACTGAAACAATTTCCTTGCCCCATCACTGTGAGTCTGAGGGAAAACACTACACCACAATCCATTTTCATTCCCCCAAAGTGAATTTGACCAGACTATATGTTGCAGAGGTATTCATCAGTTATGTCTGTGTTATCATTTGAATAATTAATGAAGTGTTTTTTGCTACCTTAATACGAATAAATATGCACAATAGTGTTGATTCCCATACATATGGCTGCTGACACCGTCATTCTGTACCGCTTGCCAGTTTGTTCACAGACTCTTACAGGTACACCCAATGGGAAGATTGCATCTTCTTCCATTATACAATCAAAAACTGCTTGTCCAGTTTACCAGCAATAAATAAAGAATTTGGTATACCAAGCAGACTTTCTGATTCAAACAACCCCAGTTATGGCTATTTATCTCCAAAAATATTCAGTTCAGACAGTCAGCTATTTGACACATGCCCTAAAGCTGCCTTCCTGGGTTAGCAGCTACCAGACAAGATAGTTCACAAGCCACAGAAAAAAGTCAAACAGCAATCCTGCCATATTATGGCTAAAGAGATAACAAGATAGAGACAACAGCCATAGCTGGATACCTAGCGTTAAACCAATTTATCTTAGGACACTTAATTGCAAGATGGTAGTAAGTGCTTCACTAGCCTACACTTCAACTACCTTGGAGTGGTCTTTCAGCAGTCATTGCCTAAAGTAAACCATTAAACTACACATTAAGGCCCTGTCTACACTACACAACCGATCTCGAGAACCATACTCAAAAACATTTTAATTAATCCAATACAACTACACACTTTTAATTTTCATTAATCCAGCACACTACAGTATCATTTCATGTTTAGTCAGGCTTAATGCGTACAAACAATATTAAAATAGTCTGGTTACAGTTCCTAGCAGTGCAATGGACTGTGGGACTTTATATGCCACCATGCACTGTATTTTGTGTTTACAACCCGGCAAATACGGAGTCCGTGCCGACGGAAGACATAGCGCTTCTTAGCATGAACGTTATGGTTTTGTTTCTTAAAAACACAAGGTACATTTTATCATAATGTGTGCGTTTCGTTTTGATCCACCATTTTACAAGAAGCCTCAGAAATTGACTATGGTACAGCAGTATTGATAGTCGTTCTCAACTCCTTCAGGCACCTGTTCTGAGTACTGTATTTGTAATGTCCACGTGACAAAACATATCAGAAGCATTTTGGGATATTGGAGGATACACAAAAAATGTAGTTCAGTATTACAGCATCCACACTTCTGACAAACTGCACTATCTGATCCGATTTAATTTAGGTGGTCTCGAGTTTTTGAGTACATCTAATGTACATTTGTATTGTTATAAAATATATTTGAACAAT
Source organism: Acipenser oxyrinchus oxyrinchus (assembly GCA_030684275.1). NCBI lineage: Eukaryota > Metazoa > Chordata > Actinopteri > Acipenseriformes > Acipenseridae > Acipenser > Acipenser oxyrinchus. The sequence goes on from CM060254.1 coordinate 28,554,312, forward strand.
AATGAACACCAAATTCTGATGTATATCTTCCTTTTTGAACTCTGAGTTGAATGGTACAGTACTGTGCAAAAGTTTTAGGCAGGTGTGAAAAAATGCTGTAAAGTAAGAATGCTTTCAAAAATAGACATGTTAATAGATTATATTTATCAATTAACTAAATGCAAAGTGAGTGAACAGAAGAAAAATCTAAATCAAATCCATATTTGGTGTGACCACCCTTTGCCTTCAAAACAGTATCAATTCTTCTAGGTACACTTGCACAAAGTCAGGGATTTTGTAGGCATATAGTCAGGTGTATGATTAAACAATTATACCAAACAGGTGCTAATGATCATCAATTCAATATGTAGGTTGAAACACAATCATTAACTGAAACAGAAACAGCTGTGTAGGAGGAATAAAACTGGGTGAGGAACAGCTAAACTCAGCTAACAAGGTGAGGTTGCTGAAGACAGTTTACTGTCAAAAGTCATACACCATGGCAAGACTGAGCACAGCAACAAGACACAAGGTAGTTATACTGCATCAGCAAGGTCTCTCCCAGGCAGAAATTTCAAGGCAGACAGGGGTTTCCAGATGTGCTGTCCAAGCTCTTTGAAGAAGCACAAAGAAACGGGCAATGTTGAGGACCGTGAGACGCAGTGGTCGGCCAAGGAAACTTACTGCAGCAGATGAAAGACACATCATGCTTACTTCCTTCGCAATCGCAAGATGTCCAGCAGTGCCATCAGCTCAGAACTGGCAGAAAACAGTGGGACCCTGGTACACCCATCTACTGTCCAGAGAAGTCTGGTCAGAAGTGGCCTTCATGGAAGACTTGCGGCCAAAAAGCCATACCTCCGACGTGGAAACAAGGCCAAGCGACTCAACTATGCACGAAAACACAGGAACTGGGGTGCAGAAAAATGGCAGCAGGTGCTCTGGACTGATGAGTCAAAATTTGAAATATTTGGCTGTAGCAGAAGGCAGTTTGTTCGCCGAAGGGCTGGAGAGCGTACACGAATGAGTGTCTGCAGGCAACAGTGAAGCATGGTGGAGGTTCCTTGCAAGTTTGGGGCTGCATTTCTGCAAATGGAGTTGGGGATTTGGTCAGAATTAATGGTCTCCTCAATGCTGAGAAGTACAGGCATATACTTATCCATCATGCAATACCATCAGGGAGGCATCTGATTGGCCCCAAATTTATTCTGCAGCATGACAACGACCCCAAACATACAGCGAAAGTCATTAAGAACTATCTTCAGCGTAAAGAAGAACAAGGAGTCCTGAAGTGATGGTATGGCCCCCACAGAGCCCTGATCTCAACATCATCGAGTCTGTCTGGGATTACATGAAGAGAGAGAAGCAACTGAGGCTGCCTAAATCCACAGAAGAACTGTGGTTAGTTCTCCAAGATGTTTGGGCCAACCTACCTGCCGAGTTCCTTCAAAAACTGTGTGCAGGTGTACCTAGAAGAATTGATGCTTGATGCTGTTTTGAAGGCAAAGGGTGGTCACACCAAATATGGATTTGATTTAGATTTTTCTTCTGTTCACTCACTTTGCATTTAGTTAATTGATAAATATAATCTATTAACATGTCTATTTTTGAAAGCATTCTTACTTTACAGCATTTTTTCACACCTGCCTAAAACTTTTGCACAGTACTGTATATGCTAAATATAAACATTTCAGTGTATTTTTGATGTGTTCTAAAAAGTAATTTTTGGATGTTGTTTTATAAAGAATTGCATTGTACTTTACATTTTCAGATGTATTTGGTCTAGATTAAAACATATAAATAGAAATATATTTAAAAGTACACTTCCCTGTATCGAAGAGGCAGCGTGTCTCCCCGTCCCAGCTTGCTGCTGCCCTCTGGCTGTAACTTTTGTTAGCATGCCGCAGGAACTGCACGCTGGGACCCAATCAGCATATGACCAGAGCAGGGCATGCTGGGACAGAGCGATTGGACTTTCTGTCAGCTCGAGGACAAATGGACTGTTCTGTTCCCATTTTCAGATGTTAACCCTTGTGTTATTGTTTCCCGTTGTGTGTACCACTGTCCTGTCCTGTCTGGGGTAAGTGTGATGTGTTACTGTATAGTTTGCCTCTTCCCACTGTGCTTGCAATGCCCTGATTTGTGTTATGCTTTGCAACTGTATAGGTTGGATGAAACAAATTTAACTTAATGCTGTTTAATCTGTCATCACTTACAGGTAGAATGCACGTGTAGCAGTAATATGTCAAAAATATATTAAAATATGTAAAATGTCCAAAATGAAATATAAGGGAACGTATTTCTAAGTATGCTTCCATATACTTTGACATATATAAAATCATATATTTTATATATGTGATTTACATTGTAACATTGCTGCTACACATACCCAATCCCAACAGAAACAACTGGTAGATATTGTTCTGAGCTCTTCTGATTCCTTTGGCTTTGAGAAGAGTGTTTAAGGCTTATGTATTAATTGTTACTGCACAATAATTAGGTTCAAAAGGCTTTGTTGGAAGAGTACACAGTATTAGCTGTACAGAGCAATAGGCATGTAGCTGTTCAGTCTTGCTCACCCCATACGGAACAAAAATATATTCAAGATATTTTTTACATTTTTAATACACCAAAATTGGCCCCTTTTCTAGATATGAAAAATATGAGATATATGGTAAATCTTATGTATTTAAAATATATAAATGTATATACATTAAATATATTGTTAATGCTTTTAAAATATAAAGTAAACATATTGAGAAATACAAAATTAATGAGAAAAATGCATTATGTATACATTGGTAATATGATATTTAATATATAAAGGGCTTCTGATTTTCGGTTTTAACTGATAAAACTGGATAAAACACCCCCGATACAAAAAAAATAATAAATCGGTGGATAGCCAATAATCATCGGAAAAACTGTGGAAATGGTTAATCTATTCACGTTTACTTTACCCTTTTCCCATTAAAAAAAAAAATAAAACCTACTACAAAAATAATAATAAATACATTTCCCAGTGCTGCTGGGCAATGTCCTGCTTTCCTGACTTGTACCTATCATTGATTCATTCTGAATACTTTAAACCCGCCCAAACTACTGAGTGACAGCACATTCCTACATTTCTATTGGAGACTCCGCTTGCGAGATGTAAAACGAGATTACAATCAGGATGGAGGCTTGCTAGCAGGATTTAAAGCTGTATTACAGTTAAGATACAGAGGATTTCAAACAGAATTGTGGCGAAATGTACAAAAATGCCTACACACAAAAACCCCAGAAGAATGTGCCAGTGACCATAGTATTTCCACAACGAAATCCCTGTCACGGTACTATACATGTTTTGACACAAAAAAAACGCTCAAGCGTTTTGGAAAGTAACCGAAAACACGAATTTCATACAGTATATCAAAAGCCCCGAAAAAAACCATTTACATAAAACTTGAAAATAGCTAAAAATAAGCAACGAAAAATACAATTAATAAAACGCAAAAAACAAGTCACTTTAAATACACTTTCATGGATTAATAAAGGAAGCAATCAGCTCTTTTGAAAACACCAGAGGTGTTATTTTCCAGGGAATGCCAACAGCAGTGACTCGCCACTCACTAAAACAAACACAAGTGCAAAGGCACCTCCCCACTCTTGTGAACGCACACACCTCTCAGGGTGATTTTTTAACCAATCACAGAAATACTCTCAAATGACACATAAACATGAAAAGCAATAACTTTAGCAATAACAATTATCACAAAAAACAGTAATCAAATATTTACAGTAATCAACAAATAATCAGTTTCCGCACAAAAACCCCAACCCCCAGCATCCTTTTAAAAAAAAAAAAAAACATACCATCAATTTCTGATTGCTTCTCTTCATTTTTCTGACTTTACCACTACAACTGTAAATTCTGACAAGAAAACCTAGAGGTCTGAGCTGTGTTTTTAATGTCAACCTCTGTGTCTCCCTCGTCTATTAGCAGAAACTCACATAGTAACAGAACACCCCTGTTACACCATCTTGTAAAGCTCACTTTTCCCCCCAAATGTACCCCATCCTATTGAGCTAATAATCCTATACTGCAGTATTAGCATTTACATTAGTTTGCATTTACAGAACTATTGCCTTATTTTTCTAAATAAAATAAATTGCAGCACTGTTTATAGTTTTGAAAGATGAATAGCTTTTTATTATCCTAGAAGCAGGTGTACTAAAGTGTTGCTCTTGTCGCAGTAGTTGCAAACCAGTTGCAAACGAGTCGGCTGTCTAGGGTGAAATGCACTAAACAAGCACAATGCTATTAGCAGTTTTTCTTTGCAATTCAACCTTAGACGAATATGTAATTATGGGCGTTCCTGCATAAATTTGCAAAAAACGGGTGGAGATGGAGTGCAAATCAGGGTTCTCAAATATTATAATGAGATGTGCTAAAGCTGCCGGCAATTGCAATACTTAAAATTGCATCAATTTGTTAGGAACTTTTGAAAGCACCTTTTAAACAGTCATAATTAGCAAACCTTTAAAAGACAGTATAAAAAACAATGTCCCCTAACCATGGCCATTATGATTGCAACAAGGAGACATCGTCTTCAGCAAGAACAAGTGATTTGTAGGAGGAGAAGAGAAAGGGTATTTCGTACCCGCGTTACCCTCTTCGATTTAAATGAAGACCAAATTAAGCACAAGTACAGGCTTGGCAGCCACATAATTCTTGAGATGCTGTCTGATTTAAAAGATGACCTGGAGCCCAACAGTGGTCAAACTATTGTCCACCCTGCATTATCTTGCCTCTGGGTCCTTTCAGGGGACTGTGGCAGCTGTTGCTGGAATTTCCCAGTCCGCTTTTTCTCGTGCGTTGCCAGTTGTGCTCAATGCATTTTTGAGGTGAATATCCAAATACCTATTTTTCTCTAAAAGCAGCGTGTACTTACAAGCCTTGAAAACAAATTTCTATTTCTGGTTTCCCCAACGTGATGGGAGCAATAGACTGCACACATGTGCCACTAACCCCTCCAGCTCATTCTGAGCATCTGTATAGGAATAGGAAACACATCTATTCTATTAATGTGCAGGTGGTTTGTAATTGTGCACAATTTAGCACTGCACCACTGACTAACTTCAATAAAAACTGAATAATAATAAGCAGGAGCATGGCTTATTTTGTTACCGGTAGCCTACAGCAGGCTAAAGTAATAAGAAAGTGTGCTACATATTAATTTTACTCCTGTATAGGCCTACTATACAGATTTATACTGTATAGGCCTACCTAAAACATATTAGCGTTATTTCAGCGCAATGATTTATACATTTAAAATACATTGAGCACTATAGATGTATGTATGTGTATTTTTTTAAACCTTATGTCAGACAAACGGTTTTGTGACGGGTACTGTGTACTTATGAAAAGTTTTTTGATAGAGACACATTTTTTATTTGGGGGTGAAGCTGGGAGCCGCACTATAGAATCTGATGGGAATAAACTGTAGAGATCACGCTAAGATGACGCAACAAATATTTTAATTAGTATATTGTGGCTCTCTTCGTTAACATATTTTCTCTTAGTACTTACGACAAAATGTATACTTGACGAATTGTCTTAACGAAAATTCTAATTACAGTATGTTTGCGCTGCGACTGGCCCGTCTTAGTATATCTACCCCTTGGTGTGTTTAGCCCAATGGTTGTTGTTGTTGTTTACATTTTTTGGCCACATGAAGCCCTGGTTTGATTTGTCACTGAAATCTTGTGAGTAATTAAATCAGACATTTACAAAAATTACAGAATAACATTTTAACTACATATCTGTTAAGTCAGGATTCCAGAGTTATTGTTTCAGTTATCCCATAACATTTTTCCACTGTACTAGTGTTCTGATCACATCAGTATGCTAATATTATATTTGGTTGAAAATTCTTAAACAAAAGTTTTAAATCAACGATGAAAAGCAGTACACCAGCGATTGTATCTTCTTTTTTTAATTTAATTTTTTTTACATTTTTTCTTTTTTACTGTGGCACTGAAAACGTTAAAAAAACAGGTCATGTTTCTCCTAGAATGATGGGATTGCTCAGCTCTGTTCTGGAGTGAGTGGTTGCTCTCTGAGGATGCTGAACAACTTGGCATCATTAAAGCCTTCGCTGACTGCCAACTCACAAACAGACATGGACCTCAGGGATACCAGTGGTAGTTTCACCTGGCCCTGGCTCATAGTGATTGGATTTCTGGGTCTGAACACCTTAGCTATTTTCTCCTAGTTCTCCAAGCTATAAATCTGAGTAACAACAAGACCATTTCAGTTGAGCTGTCGCATAAAATACTATCTTTAATCAAAGCATCTCAATATTCAACTAAACGATGCAATCAAATAAGAAGTAATGTGCACTTTACATATAAATATAATTTTTAATTTAAAACATAACACCACCATCAGACATTAACTACTGTAGAGGATAAAGTTTAAACAGCATGCTAACATTCCAAGGGAAGTTTTTTTTTTTCCGGGTTCACTTACATTAGAAGTTCACTGCAAGAGCGACAGACGCATATGACAGAATGTCTTCCCATCTCCCACAGAAAGATACCACTCCTGTGAAAAGGTAATTGGCTCTGCCAGTTTCATGAAGAAGCATTTATTCGCCTGACCTTAATCTTGCAATTGCCTTTCTCACACACCCTAAAAATAAACTAATTCTGGCTTCTCGTAATTACTGGTGAAATGGAGGCAGGAGGTCATTTGCATTAGATAATCTAGGCCCTGTGGAGATCACCTTTAAATTTGAGGTCACTATAATCCGGGAAGGTAAGAAATAGAATCAATGTCAAAGTCTGGATACATTGCCGTGAAAAAATTGTTATATGACTGACAAGGTGGTCCAGAAGCTAGCTAAGTTGTATGGTATTCTCTTTTGTGTGCCATTTGAGTTTTACAGATCATATCTTACATGCTGTGCTTTACAATGTTTTTTAATGCCTTCATGCCACAACCCCAGCAGGGAGTCATTTTTTTTACTCTGGATAGTGTTTATATAGTATATGTTACAATAGTATTAAGAATTTCTATTATATATAGTATAGATCCTGTTTAACTAAGGCCAGCAAATTAAAGAAATAGTTTACAAACCAAAAAGCTGAATCCTGAAATATATTTTTCATGTTCCCAACTAAACTATAAAAAGCTACTTGCATCAGGACCACATTTTTGTGAATGTACTTTATATATTAGGAATAAAGTTACTTTTATTAATAATATTTGTATTTGTAAGAGAGGTTTACTTTATATAAGGGTCTACTGCACATTATAGCAGTCTCTAAGTACAACAGGTGCATATTGAACAACTAGTCGAATCTGAATTTAAAAAGTTAGGTTATTATCATAACCCTGGTTCCCTGAAATAGAAATGTAACCATTACCTAATGTCTGTTTACCTCCTAAAGACACAGAAGTCTGGATATACAAAAAGTTCAAGATTGCAGAATGACTGGAATGCTACAAGGCTATGCCGAAGGCTACCTTGGGTTGTATTCTGATTACAGCGCAATTGCGAGAGCAGGCGCAAACGGCGCTTGCCCTCAATTCTGTGGCGCATAAATGGAGCAAAGACGAAAAAAAAAACACTGCTCTGAAATGGTATTCTGAAGACATATCTTGCACCGCTATAGAGCACCTGCCACATTGCCACAGGTCGGCATAAATTTCAGGGCATGGTATCATTAACATATTCGCCAAAGTGATTCTGATGACAGTGCAGTGGGGTTCCAAATAGACAATTGAGCACTGTGTGAAGACCCGCTAAACCAAGTTTATTTAGTGGCACAATCAGGATTTAATAAGTGTCCTGGACCTAACGGTATCTTAAATAGGCCCTACTGAAACATACCCAAATACATGAACATGCACTCAAATCCAAATAAAAAAATAATAAGTTAGCTGTACTTTTATTCTCTCCGTTTGTTTGGTTTTCTGAACTGAACTGAAGAACAGCTCCATGCAAGTAGAGGGTTTTTTAAAATTATTTGGCAATTGGAAATTATTTGGAAATCGGAGGGGGTCACAAAAATACTGACATAACCTTAAGATCCTTAGCATTAGTACAGTACAGTGCATATACACTTAATCCTTAACAGTAAATGATATAATATGAAGCCAGACCTCCCGCCTTGTTTACTAAGTGTCCAGATGCTTGTTTGTATGTGTATATAGTTATGTATAATGTGCTAGCACCAGTCAAAAAAACTTTCCGGTTTCTCAATTTGCCCCAATCCTTGGACAATGTTATGATTATTCCCACAATCATTGACGGATTTCCAGCTCCTTTGACTTACATGCCCTTCTTCATTTAGCGTTCTTATGTATTATGTTTGGTTTTGTCATATGATACTGCACTGTGGGGTGGGGGGTAGTAAGTATTTTACACTTTACATGTAGTAATGTCAATGCCATGAAATAATGTACCTTGTATAATTATTATAAATAATAACTTATGGCCCTACGTGCCTCTACCTCTTCTATTACTATAGCAATCTCCTGTGTCGTGAAGTGTGTTTTACGTATTCTCTCAGCGAGTGACCTACTGCTTGCTGTTCTGACTTGGGCTGGCTTTTCTTGCTCTGTGCTACTGCCGCTTGACATGATCGCCACGTCTACATTCAAAATTGGAGCTTTGTTGGAGGATTGTTGCCTGGCCCTGATTGGATAGCAGATTCCTCAACCTACTCAGCATTGATTGGCTGGGCACTGTCAGTCCGCCACTAAACACTGACTTGCGCTGGGTTTTTAATTTCATCAGAATCACACTTTTGGAGAAGCCTTTCCCTGCGGGGCAGACACGATTGACTTTAACCACTGTGTTTACAATTGCACTCATTTCATAGAGCCCCTTGTGCATTACCATTAGGAACCCCAGTAACAAGTAGCATGGTTACAACATTTTAATTGAAATAACGTTTGGTCACAGCGGAGCTATACCTTGTAAAGATAAAGATCCTACACAAATTAAAAAATTGTCTCAAATAAACCATAGAAAACACAGCATATAAAGGTGTATTAAACAGACTTCTACAGCATAAATTTCTGAGTAAAAAGAATATGTACAGAACAAAACATTAGTTGAACAGAACTAACTTGTACTTATTATTTGGAGTCTGAGCCCCCGTCCTGCTTCAGCACAGCTGGACTCAGAGTCACTGGAAGGCAGGGCAGACAGGCCCGCTTCATCCTGCCGCGGAGACTTCAGCTCTCGATCAGGGTATTGTGCACAATACTCATTAAGTGTTTTCCTCTTGCGCCCCATTTTCAAATCAAATAGTAACTGTCACCGTATATCTTAACCCGCTAATTTCAAAGTAGGCGCTTTGAATGACAGGCACTATAGCTGGCAAATGAAAGTGCACAGTCGGTGCAGGTCTTGATGATTGACATCATTTAAACAAATGAGAGCATTGTAGCACTGCTTCAGTTAACAAGATCTGTCAGAACAAGATGAAATGACTGATAGTGAAACTAACCCTTTGCGGTCCATTGTCGGACCCTGTCCGACATCATCAAAAAAACGGGTTTCTAGTCGTTTTTCCTCCAGAAAAAGCAGAGAAAACCATTCAATGGCCGAGTGGGAGCGACAGGAGCCGAGACAAGCCGATTTAAAAAAAAAAAAAAAAAGGCGTATTTCATGAATAGTCATACTTGCCCCTGGCATCACATAGGGGTGGTCATAAGGAAACAAGCTGGTTGTTACTGTATCAGCGCACAGAGACTATCATGGACATTTGCAGAGCTTTTTTGAGATGTTATAGTAATAAAATAATGACTTGGATTGCATTATTGAGGAGTTTGGTGATAAAACGAGTGATCAGGAGATGATTGATCGGTATGTATGACTATTATTATTATTATTATTATTATTATTATTATTATTATTTATTTCTTAGCATATGTGAAAGTGATAGCGAATGAAAGGGTGGGGCGGGGCTGGAGATGCCTTAGATACCTTTGTTGATATGCAGGGCCTTTTAAACCCGTTTGACTATGGAAAAAAAAATACTTTTAAACAGCGCGTCTAAAATTAACTGCGCGTGTGAAAATAAATTGGACCTGACGCGCCTGACGTGCGATTAATAAATGGACTACAAAGGGCTAAAGTAGCCTTCGAAGGAACCACAGAGATGACTGACAGCGACCCCTAGCTATTCACAGCAGAATTGAGATGGGACAGACATTCACCAATGTTGATCCTATGAAAATTTAGTGTGGAGTAGTGGTTAGGGCTCTGGACTCTTGACCGGAGGGTTGTGGGTTCAATCCCTGGTGGGGGACACTGCTGCTGTACCCTTGAGCAAGGTACTTTACATAGATTGCTCCAGTAAAAACCCAACTGTGTAAATGGGTAATTGTATGTAAAACTAATGTGTAAAAAAAATAATGTAATTGTATGTAAAAATAATGTGATATCTTGTAACAATTGTAAGTCGCCCTGGATAAGGGCGTCTGCTAAGAAATAAATAATAATAAATAATAACATATACAAGAACCAGTCAAACTCACACCATTTCCATGAATATTCATTCTCTAAATGTAGGCAATATGTAGAATTTCCCAAAGCCCCCAATGCTATCCCATAGTTACTAATGTACTCCTCTAGGAATTTCTTCTGTGAAGTGAGGTTGGAGGTACAAACTTATACAATAACTTCCTGCTAATGTTGACTTTTGATCCAGGTGTTGGCGAATCAGCTGCCTTCTCTTTTTTTTTCCTTTAGAAATAAAAGCAGCTACCAACCCTCACAACTAGAAATGTGACATAACGCCACATGGGATGTCATTTACAGTATGGAGCCCTGACTGACATGCAGAGCAGGGATGCAGATGTTCAAAACCAGAATGAAGAAGAATCAACACACTACCCTTCTAGCACCTCTGCCTCTGAATCAACAGCTTCTGGGGTGAGGGAAAGGCACACTGATACAGGGGAAATCACAGCTGCTGTGCCAGCAGGCTCAAAATCATCATTATCCCCCTCATTTTGATTGGTGTGATGTTGAATCAGCAGGAACATCTCACTGGCTGAGAGAAAGTACAAAATCATGGTTTTGAGATATGATCATTTAAAGTTTTAACATCAAAACACAAATCACCCATAAAATGTTTCCTAATTTCTCCTAGATATTTCCAGTCTCTCTGAAATTCTTACTACCTTGCGATAATACTGCTTCACATATCAGAAAAAACATGATCTAACAAGCTAATTACAGATTTAAATAGCATGATAATCAAATACACCGGAAGCAAAGGTTAGGGTGGAGCGAGTTCTAGGAGAATGTGGATAATGATAGTAATGGCTACATTTAAAATTAACTTTTAATAGGTACACTTTCTTAATTTAAACTTAAAATGTATTTTATGATCATTTTTCTAGTCCTCATCCACTTGGATCTATCCAAGCCAGACCATACTCAAAAGCTATCCAGCTAAGATCTTTTTTAGTATTATTTGTCAAAGGAAAGGGCAGTTTTGACATAGTCTTTTATCAGACAAACACAAAGATGCTCAAATGTAGACCTTCACACTTCCCAGAAACAAAATACATTTCCAGAAAGGACAGACCATTGATCACAGTCACGTCTGTGACTTTTTAACTAATTCATATCCATTTAAAGATACCACTTTCCCCTTCACAGCAATGTTTTTTTACAGTATGTCGCCAGGAAAAAAAAAAAATATATATATATTGATTTTTTTTTTTGGCTATCAAATGTGACTTGTTGATGGCACAAGAATAATGGTTTACCTGAAAGGTTTACTATTATCATATAGACAAAACATAATATAAGTTTAATAAAAATAATGCAAGGTTAATTTTACAGAAGGTAGACTTTACTATCTCTTTAAGGCTTTGTTTATTGGCAAAACAATTTCTAAACACATTTGGAGTTTCTGTTTACATCAGAATTTGTGGCTTGGAGGTCAGTTCAGCCATGAATGACAAACATGGGCAGAACTCCGGCCTTTGAGTGTTCTGTATAGATCCTTTTGAATGAGAGAGAAGTATAAATATCATTAGATTATGACCACAGTAAAAAAAACAATGCCTAACCCTCCTTTGTTCCTGTCCTGAAAATGCTGCCACATAACCTACTTGGTATACCTACACTGGGGAAAAACACGCTTGGCAATTTAATGGCTACCATCAGTGAAAAAGCAAATCTCACCAAAAGGTACACAAATCACTGTGTGAGAGCAACAGCTGTTCAACTTCTATCTCATGCTGGTCTGGAGACAAGATAAATCATGTCTGTAACAGGACACCGTAATGAAAGTTCAATTTGCAGCTATTGGACAGCAAATTTTCAGCAAAAACACAATTGGTCTACAATACTATCCTCGGCTGGATCCTCCAAACAAGACTCAAAACCAACCAATCAAGCAGTTAATCCTGTTCCTGTCACGACCGCACCAGCCAATCCACTCCCTGTCAGCTCAAATGACGCGCCAATAACAAGGAGTTCAGACTCAATCGTACACAGACTGTTCAGTAATTCCTCCGTTCCTTTCTCGGACAATGTTCATATTATAAATAGGGATTATAGAACAAGTTAATAAAAATAAAATAAAAATCGATTTACTAAACAAAAACTCATTGTTTTTCTCATTATATGCATGTCATCCTTGTTTTTTATTTTCTTAGAACGTCTTTACTCAGCAGAAAGGTACCTGACGAATCAGTACAAGTTCAGGGTAAATCTAGGTTTTAAGTTTTTTTTTTTTTTTAAGAAAACAATGGTAAAAATCATTTTCTAATAGCGATAGTGTCCTCTCGATGATGGCTCTACCGTGTGATAGGTGACCTTGACTTTCGTTAGCGCCCTCTACTTTGGCTCGGGATGCATAACTCCTGTCACGGTCAACTATCACATGGATAGTGACATTTGACAGTGCGGCGGTGGCAGCTTTATAAAATTACTGCCACAAAATTTTTTTTTTCTAGAACAATAACCACTTGACCAAGATAAGTTGAGTACTGAATATTTAATGTAACTGTTTGGTCTATCATCCAGTAACCGAAAAGGCCCCAAACCATAATATGGAAGCCATAGTAGGTCATTGGTTCGGGTTTCCACTCAGCTTAGAAAGTCGTCACTCTCTCAAAAGTCGTCATTATCTTCCACGCTCTATAGGAAGTGCGCGTATAAAACATTGTACGACTTCAAAGGGAGGGTAAACTGCCTTCACACTAAAAAGCCATACAATTTAACAAAAACGTTTTTTGCATGTCCGAAGGTCCTACATCATGCTCACAAGACTTCAGCAGTGATATTCCCATTTGTGACGTAACCTCGCACAAATTTCTACTTTAATCGAAAGACGTACCAAGCAATCCTATTGTCAAGCATCTGATTAGGAAAAAATAAGCATACAGCACGAGGGGCTTAGTGTTTGGTTTTGTTTTTATTTTTTTTGTGTGACACCATTTATTCAACATTTCAGATTATTGCCATTTGATTAGTGCTTTATAGTTCAGTTGCTTTATAAGCAAGGTTATAAAAAGTACCGAAGTTACTACAAATAAAAAATAAAAACCTTTGCAATAAGTACATTTACTTTTTGCTAACTTCGTGATTGGTCATCAGATAGCTGATTGCTTTAGCCTAGACTTTTCTGTCCCTTAGCAATAAGATGCAAATCATTGTACACTAGCCTTAGGAAGCATCTATCAAAGGGGAAAAATATGACGTTTGTACCAAAATATGTATTAAATTAGCATAGCTGTGTTATTGCTGTGTGCTACCGACAACATCAGGCTTGAGCCTCGAGCAAGATTTGTTTTAAAAGTACGAAAAATGAAAAAAAAGAAATACTGTTACTTCCATGAATTTGTTCAAAAAACACAACTACTGGCGAAAAACCTTGCACCATCCCTGTGGAATTTGGATTCACGTGTTTATTATTATTATTATTATTATTATTATTATTATTATTATTATTATTATTATTATAAGAACATCTTTATAAGTAGGAAATGCGGGCAAGTAGGGTAGCCTATATTCTACAGATTTTAATTTTATTTTTACTGTACTAAACATTTTGATTGGATATTTTTTATATCATTAACCTAAATGCAGGTATTTTAGCTCCATTTGATCAGAATTGCTGAAGCTACTTTTCTGTAGGAAAACTTGTACAATATGTACGTGTATAATAGGTTTATAATAAATATATATGCAGTCAAAACATGTTTAGCAAATAACACAAGGATAGTACACTTATGGAATTTTGCTTTTTTTATTATTATTTGTGTAAGGCTATGTCTGGATTTTTTGCTGGCCAAATGAGGTAGGCCACAAACTTCCAGACAACCTAAAAACCCTGTGGAAACCCAGTTTAAGAAAGCGGTACGATATCAGTAAGTCGCGCAAGGCCCAATTGGAACTCAGACACAAGCATTTAAATATACCTTCCCGTATTTTGATATTAATTAGGTTATTTGCATTTGGAACATGTATTTCTCTGGCTAAAGTAAACTACATGGAACCTGAAAGCACTACCAAAATAGAGAGAGAAAAAGGTGAGACTTATTTATCTTTTTCCATGGAAATTGCCCCATTGTTTAATTCTGCCTAAACAATTTCCATAAATCTAAAAATATTAATTCAATTCCAATGGTTTATCAGACATTATTTGTGCTCTGGACTGCCTTTCAGCACCCCAAGAAAATTCAGCCTGAGTAAATTTCGCATTTAACAATTATTTCATTTTTTTAAAACTAGACTGCAAAAAAAAAAGACTGCTTCAGACAGTTAATAAAAAAAAAATTCAATTTTGTTGAAAAAGTTGGCTGTGGTTGATCATTGTAAAGCATACAAGTAAATGTAGTGAAGAAAAAATACATAAAAAAACATGTTCAGCTAAAATATTCCTGCTAAATAGTCATGGGTCATTGAATCTATTATTTTACCTAAATAGATTCATATTAATTATGATGTGTTTTTTGGTAAGTGGTAACAGAAAAACAAATGAAAATTCTGGAGAAAATCAAGTTACTAACAATACAGAACACACTTGCATTATTGTAACATGATACAGTATATTTAAACCATTGCCATTTAGAAAACTAAGCACTGGTCTTTTCTAATCCTTCTCTCCGGTTGAAATGAACATCTGTTCACATGTAATTTGGATTTCATAAAAAAAAAAGTGTCTAAATGTGTGGCGCCAGGGTTTTGTATTAACCCTACCAGTGCTCAGTACTGATCCATGGTTTCAAAGGCTAATCAAATGACCACAGTTATTGATGCATGTCCATTAGTATCAACTTGAATGTCCTGTAGCCAATTATATGATTTAATTTAGGAATCAGGTCAATAATTGGCTTGTGTAACTGCTAGAGTTCATTTGGGCTAATTATACAACTCTATATCAGTATCCTTAAAGTAGCATTAGAATAAGAATTGACGTGTCGTTTACTTTTAGGTGTGTGCACGAAGCTGGAGCTAGATGTGAATGTAAAACCAGTGCCGAATTATGGAAGACAACGGCACATGCAAATGCTTTGATTCATAGGACTGACCTTTTCATTAAATCAAGTGCATATTTTAATTTTAAAAAAAGATTACCTTTGCCTTTACCGAATACTACACCTACTTATATTTTTTAAATAATAAGTTTTTATTATAATAATAATAATTAAAAAAAATATAAGTGATAGTTGCTTTTGATTCTGGAAGCTATTCTCATGTCAACGGAAGAATAAAGCCATCACTCTCTGATAATGCTGAAATCTCAGAATACTAGTGTGTGACGTTGACAGCCAATATATTGTAGCTAGCACAGCAGCAATTGTCCCACAAACCTAAGCTCTCTCAGTACAATGAGGAATGTTGCAAAATTACATTTGATTCCTTCAGGGGTAAAATGGATTGGGACCAAATTGTGGCAGGTCTAGTAGAGAATGGTCCAGTGAAATAAAAATAAAAAAACAGTACTATAGAATTCTAGAAGATCAGCTTCCTTATTTTACCATCTGAAAAAAGGAATAAGAAAACCAGTATGTAAAAACATGTACCTCTCCACACTTTAGCTTGGGGAATGGTCTGTGAGGAACTGGGTCCAAAACCAAAAAGAAAGCCTTGGTAAATACAGCACAAAGCAGAAACATGCCCATCCTCGTAAATCTAACTTTACTGAAGAACGAGTATTTCAAGAGACAAACAAGACAAACAAGTAGCTAATGTGCGCCGTAATTCAAAATGTGCGCGGCAACTTGTGAATTAATTTCTCTTGTTAAAGGGTAACTGTAATGCAAATTAATATATAACCATTTCAATAGAAAACATGTTAACTAAAGCTTTTGACGCATTTACAGCCTCTCCTTGAGCAGTATATCGTATAAAAACCATTAAAACAAATTAACATTGAATGTATTTCAGCTCTCTTCCGTCGCGTTTTGTGTGATGTCCTGTCGTTGACTCTCTCTATAGTCACACATTGTATTCTATTGAGCGTATGTCCCATTCCTATATTATATAGCCATTGTTTTGTTATGGCTGCCCTTTGTTGGTTTAAAGGCTTAGGCACACAAAAATACTTTGTTACTGTTGTTATTTTTGCTTTGCATTCCGACATAATTCACCCTGCTGGTGTCGTTCACTGGTGTGGGTGGCTGTCAATGATATGACGTAACAGCAGCGCCAGAAAGAATACAATATGGCAACGGCCTACATTTCCAGCTGACCCAGAAAGCTGACAAAAAAACTGACTTTTTAACAAAATTGGTACAGTGAGACGCATTTGTTATGTATACAGATCATTTAGAGAGCCTTGTTATTTTGAGTACAGTTCCCCTTTAAATGTTTTTATCTACATGGCAACGATATTCAGAGTCGTTCTTTTCCTACTTAGTAAGCAGACATGGATATTTAAATATCCCCTCCTCTAAATGAGTATTAATTGAGTAATCTGCATTGCTACGGCCGATTTTTTTTCCTAAATCAGAACTGCATAGCAACGCTTTTCCTGATAAGTACGGCAAACACATTGTGAGGAAAACTGTCATAACTTGTGCATGTAAACACTGCCAATGTAATTTCCAAGTATGGCTGGGACCAAATCAAAACTTTGACAACCCGCTAATCGCACTGAACAAAACTGTATTTAATAGCATTTTTTTTTCTAAGTATCTTATTTCTTTTACTCAAAAATTACCAGACATACAGTTAAATAGTAAACAATAGTCACAACAACTGTTTCACAGGAAAAGACAATTGAAAGAAATATTAAAAGTAATATAACGTGTTACTTTTTTTATTAAGTAATAGGTAAGGACATTTGTGGCAATGTGTCCCGCCCCTGTGTGCATTTCTGTGTTATATGTTGCGTGTGGTGTGTTAATGTTGGTGTATAGAGATGGCTGCACGGGATATAAATGGGTGTGTGCAGCACGAGTTATTTAAAATGTATAATTGTATTTAGGCACGAGGATTGTACATCACTTCACATGCATTTAAAGTAATTAATATGTGAGCACGAGGTTGCACATAATTAATTCACGTGCTGGGATTCAAGTGAATAATTAATTAGTAATTGAATTCCGGCACAACAGTATATATAGATGCACGTTTCATTCACTCGGGGTTGTGTGTTCGGTGAGTGGAGAACGGGTGTGGAGAGGAGAGAAAGTAAACCTAAGTAAAGAAAAGTAAATATAAGTTTAAACTCACCATGTTTGTTTGTTTGTTCGTCCAGTCTGTTTACTGTTAATCTGTTTTGTTTGTCTGTTTTATTTGGCCTCACGCGCCGTGTCCTGTTTTCTGTTTTAAACCTTTTATTTTGTCTATTAAAATACTGAGCGCTGCCATTTGCGTTTTCAGTTTCAACTCCACTACTGTCTTTGTGTATTCCTTTCTGGTCTGAAGTGATCCACTACAGCCTACTTGTCACAACATTATATTAGTTTTTCTGAAGAAACGAGTAACAAGAAAACTTTTTTTTCAGTACTGTGTCCAACACTGGCGATAGCTCTAAACAGAATGGTGAGGCTGGAACCGCAGCCCAGATGCATTTAAAGTCTGACTGGTAAATTTTAAATTTAGCATCAGTCCTTGTCAAGAAGACATTCACGGATAAAAGACTTTGTGAAACACCAAAATATTTTAACACATTTTAGAACCAGTAAATTAGAACGTACTGTAAGCATTTCTAACTGTTTATTGTGATCGTGTTTAAATACAACATAGTTTAAATACCTATAGTTTTAGAATATGTTCCTAAAACTGAGAAAGATTGTCAAAATGTATTTGCTTTTATCGGTCATGGGTTAAAGTTGTGTAGCCATGTGGGTATGACACTCGACATTAGTTCCATAAGAGGAGTCAGGCTTATTTGTCTAATGAAATTGAAATGATCTCATGCTCTCTATTCCTTTTGTCAGTGCAAACAGTTTCACAAATTGATTTAATTTATTTTCTCATAAGACAAGTAATATATGAGAAAGCTAAATAATTTGCACATATTCCAAATCTGAAATCCCATAATATCAATTTAATAGAAATATATAAAAACATCTACCCAGTCTGCTGGAAAATAAAATATGTTAAAACGTAGATACAAACACATTTTTAAAAAGATATAACCAAAAACATTGTGTTAAATTGCTAGCATCCACAGGAATTGAATGAAGTGGGGCTTATAGCATCACGACTTTCCTATTTTCTATAGAGGGCCTCACATGCACTGTGAAGCAATATCAATTCACCTTGGATTTTCCCCCGAACTTTCATCTTCAATTTAGACCTAGCACTCACAATAAAATAAAAAAAAGAAATCCTGAAAGCTCCCTTACTTTGCAAATTCTTTATTTTCACCATACCATGTCTTGGAGGAAATGTACAGTATTTTTTTCTTTAATGTTATCAGCCAGTCATTTCAATTTCCTGTCCCCCATATATTAAATAAGTAATTAAAGGGAGAAGCTACATGCTTTTATTTTTATTTTTCCCCTTTAAAACAATCTCACAGCCACTAGCCCATCTTCTTTAAAACTTACTAAGCAGATTGCCTAATTTCTTCCAGTGACTGTCATTTTAGCATGCATCTAACACGATTGTGGTTTTCCTATTGATCTCGAAGAAAAAAGCTTCATGAAGAAGTGAAAAATATAATGTTCTATGAATTAGTGAAGGACCCACACAAAACTACAATACTTGAACCATTCACAGTACATGTATATAATATACTCTATAAATCAGAAAGGATGGTTGTATTAAATCACTAATACAAAGATTTTTTCGATCCAAAGTTATCTATCCATTAGTACCCATTATTACTTTTTACAACATACTGCCTATAAGCTTAATAATAATATTTATACCAAACATTGTGGAATTTAGAATATCAGAATCCAATTCCAACAGCTCAAGGAACACAAAATGATACTGTCTTAGCAAAAAAAAGGGACAATAGACACTTTATTTTTGAATATACAAATATTATGTAACTGTTAAGCTTCAATATGATGAGAGAGAAACATACCTTTCTTAAAATCATCGTTGACACAGACTGTTAGCAGATTTTCAGAGAAGCGATTGTTATTAATGTAGAGCCATTACATCCCCTACACTTTAAGTGGACCTATACTTTGAAAGAAACAAAGAAACCTGGATTCCTGGTAGCAAATGTGTTCTTCAAAGAGGAACATAACAAAGTAATCTTACCAGCCAAGAGAATACAATGTTCAAAATGATGATAGAGCATTGAAAAAAAAGTTTTTTTAGGTTAATATAGAAGTAAACATTAGTACATTTAACTTATTTTTGGTTAAACATTTCCCATATTTTACTATTTCCCATATTATATATATATATATATATATATATATATATATATATATATATATATATATATATATATATATATATATAATGCAATTTTAATTCTGAAAAATCATAAAAACAAGTATGCTTCATTCATTTTAACTTGTCTCAGTCGGTTGCTAATTTTGTTGCTGAATATATTGCTACAGATAACAGCTTTTCCTTCTGAAAGGGTAGATTACAATGTTATTAACAAGACAGCTTGTGTTTTTACAACTACATACTACTGCAATTAAACACAGATGATAATATAAAGACAGCCTACATGATGATTAAAGGCAAATAGTCTGTAAAATACAGCTCAGTGCAGTGAATGTAACTGGTACAATGTTCGAGGGCTCTAAAAGCTCAAGCATCCAATAACATATGTACTCCGGGGCCACACATTACATTTCTACATTTGTATATCTTTTGAAACTGCTGCTTGAGTTTCACCTTCTCTTACTCTGTCCACCGCATCGAGTTTCAATTTAACAGAGAAAGATTTTCGTTTTTTTGCTTTCTGTCATGCTTCGTACTGTATATCTGGAACGTTCACAAGTCAAATTGCATTATGGGGGAAATGGGCGCCACGACCTAACCATGTTATAACCGATTCCGCACTACAACAGGTTGTGTTATAATGGGGTAGCACTGTAAAGCAATTAATGTGTTGACATAGATCTTTAACTTTAATCCAGCAAGTAGTGTGTGCTAATGCTTGATACATTTCATATGCTAATGTACATTCGTACATTTAACATACATTTCAGTGCATTTCAGATCATCTAAAATCAATCTAAATAGGCAATTAGCTGAGGTATGCATTCCTGCACACACTAATATTTTGTTATATTATTATATTTGATTGATGGTTTTTAACATTACAGCTACAAACCACTCAAAACATGCACAATGCAAATTGTTTATGCCAAAAAGCTTGATTAATCAGTGCATTAGTGTACACGCCTCCCCATAACTCACTGAAGTCTGTATTTTTCTTCTCTTAAGCAGAGAAAAAAATAGAAGAATCTTTATGATTATCACAATTTAATACTGTATATTGTGAAAATGAATTTCTTTAAATGAAGGACTGTTTATAACACAATCCAGCAGCAGAACTAGGGACATGCATAATTATGGAGAGCTGGATTGTAGTTATTAAGAGGTAATACCCCAGAGTCAAAAGCTTCCCTCCATTTAATTTTCTTGAGATTATTTCTGGCACATTGGCTTCATAGTTAAAACAAGAATTTATGCTGGCAATTAAAGGATATAATCACAATTTAATGAAGTCTGTTCTAAGAGACTGTACATACAGTATTAGTTATACAGAATGTGCCTAAATAAAATGTACAATAAGAAATGCATGTAAATCTAGAATGCGCTCATAAAAAAATAGGTGTGCACAAACCTGGAGCAAGGTATTTAGGTAGACTTTAAAGATGAATAGTACATGTATACATTGTGTGTTCTTTATTAACCCTTTGAGTAGCGAGTTCTAAAATGCACTGCCAGTCCTATGGGAGTGAGGGGTTTTTTTCTGTCTACTGCATGTGCTTGATTATTACAAGTACAGCTTACAAATAAGCTGAAAGCTATATGGTTGTATGTATGTAATGAACACTGACAAAATACAGACAAATACTTTTTACCGTAAATAAATAAAACAAATAAATATAATGTTTTATTTTGTCATAGGGAAAGGTTTTGACTAAAAAATAATAGGTAGACAATAAACAATAAACAACGGGGTGGAACAGCCACAACAACACGTCCTAACAAAAAAAAAGGCTGAACTAGAGGGAGAGAGTGAGAGAGAGAGATGAATAAATCATATCCGGGTAAACAGGTTGTGGGGGCGGAGGGAGTGAGAGTCTCTATTGCTTCAGTGTATGATACCCCTTGTAGCATGGAGCAACACCCTGGCTGACATCTGATTCAGTGGAAGAATAATATGTATTTGAATTTAAATCAGAATCTGAATTCATTATTATTTCTAATACTTAGTTCTCAATTCTCAGTTCTCAATTTTCGCCAAATTACAGGCATCACTGATATTTTTGTGATGGTTTATTGTATGTAATTCAGTCAATATCTAGGAGAGGGCACAAGAGACCAATAAAAGGTGTTACAGAAACCCAGTGTTACAATGTCTTGTTATCAGAAGTTTTGTAGGCTCAGTAATTCAAATATTAGGACCAAAATGACAGAGCTAATGAAGGATTCTATACTTTTTTAAAGTGAATTCTCAGACAGCAGTTATAAAAACTAGGTGAGAGAAGAGAAGTAATCTGCATTCTCTGGGACTATTTTGAAAAGTGGTGATTCTGAGAAATGGTGCTGTCATCAGCAATCAGCCCATATTCTTCCTAAAGCTCTGTCGTGTCAGCTCTTACTTAGACCAAGCTGGGAGTGTAGCTTGTTGTGAATGGTAACAACTTTTCTCTATCTACTTTGTTGGGGTTGCCACATTTTGTTAACTTAAAAAATTACTCCTGCAACTGTTCTCCAAATCTGAATGCAGAATCCGTTTTAAACTGTAATATCTCTTTAGTGTCAAAGGGACAGTTTAGTGATGGTGATTAGTGATAGTTAAAACTGAATTCACACTGGAAAATTATGCTTTACATGGCTTTGTCAGTCTATAAAAATGCTTCAAAAAATCTTAATAAACACGCGGGCATGTTATAGGCTAAAGACACAAAACAGTTATAAAACTGTTTAGATGTTCCTAACTCAGATGTGGGGGTCGACAGGATGAGGTAACCTATCGGTTCGCAGCATAAAATGTTAACAGCATCACAATGATGTACATTGTTCTGGAAGGTTTCAGTTATTGTATTACAAATGCATGTCATTATCAAGCTAAATCAATCCTCATCACATAAATACAACACAAAGTGTGTGGCAAATGGAGTAACTAGATTTTAAGTTTATTATATTATATATGTATATATTTGGAATGGCACGATTGTCATTGTATAAAACTAACAAAGAACTTGAAGGTGCAGGTTTATTATTTTTCTGAGCATTGGATAGGATACAACTATGGCAGCAGTGGCCATAGAATCCACTTTGAGATGATTTATCCTGCCATGTCATGGGCAGCAGTGTGGAGTAGTGGTTAGGGCTCTAGACTCCTGACCGGAGGGTCGTGGGTTCAATCCCAGGTGGTGGACGCTGCTGCTGTACCCTTGAGCAAGGTACTTTACCTAGATTGCTCCAGTAAAAACCCAACTGTATAAATGGGTACTTGTATGTAAAAATAATGTGTAAAAAATAATGTGATATCTTGTAACAATTGTAAGTTGCCTTGGATAAGGTCCCCGGTTCAAATACCACCTCAGCCACTGACTCATTGTGTGACCCTGAGCAAGACGTAATTGTAAGTGACTCTGCAGCTGATGCATAGTTCACACACCCTAGTCTCTGTAAGTCGTCTTGGATAAAGGAGTCTGCTAAATAAACAAATAATAATAAATAATAAGGGCATCTCCTAAGAAATAAATAATAATAATAAATGTCAGTCCATGTAAACTTGAGAACAATGCTTTGTGGCTGCTAACAGAGAATGGAAGAGCCTAGTTCTGTGCTACTACCGCTGTCACCTGAGACTGCCTTTGGATAAGCTTGTATGAGCAATTTTTTTTACGGTAAAGTTGAGTTCATGCACCAGCCTGCTTATCACTCCATTCTTTTGCAAAGACGTTTCCACTAATTGACTGTTCTTTGTGTTCACCTCATGTTTATTTTTTTAATTTAAAACACAATAAAAACGCAAGACAACAAAGAATATCTCAATGATCAATCATCCCATATCACTTCTTTAGTATGTCTATATTTGTAAGGGAATTCAAATTTTAAGCAGTTGTTGCAAAAAATTGACAAGCTGCAAAAAACTAAATATCACACGAAACACTAAACCTTCATGTTTTATGAGCATAACACTGTTTCGACCCAATTAGCTTTTTTTATTAAATCAAACTACACTTTGCTCAATTCACAAATCCATCACCCTTGGTTTTTAGTGATTAAATATGTCATTTGCAGAAGACCCTGCCTCCAGGTTTCACATAAATCTATACTGATATTTCTTGGTATTGCTGAGAGATCCCCTAACGGTGATGTAGACCATGGCAAAACTGCAGAAGAAGCTATAGGACTGAGAAAATGCATCTTTCAACCACCTTCATGTTTATTCCTCAAGGCAATACTCCACTACTAGAAGCAAAGAAAAGCAACAAAATCAATAGTGGAACACTGCAGTTCTAAGAGTTTAAGTCCCAGCAGGGGACTTCTTGAATTCCTGATGAGAATGTGAGAATGGTTTGGTTATACTTTCCAGTAGCATTAATCTAAAAAATGTAAATGGATTTCCCTTTCAATTCGAAGACGACCACTAAAACATTAATTATGGGATAAGTGTTTTCCCCCCTGTTGTTTTTCAACTCGCCCGTCGCGGCTTTAGCCTGTGTGTCTCCCTGGTGTATGCTGCACGCTGAACAGGTGGCTGACTACACGTGGTTAGGGTAGGCACTGCTCGGTGCACACTTGGTACTTCGGTGCCTCTGTGTGCACGGTGCTCGTGCAGTACTTTGGTGCCTCGCTGCGCGTACTTTGTGCACAGGGTACTCGATGCGCACAGTGTCTAGTACCTCGGTGCGCATAGTGCCCGCAGTGCTCAGTACACTTGGTGCACGCGGCACACGGTGAATACGGTGCATGGTGCTCATGGTACTCGGTGCGCACGGTACTCAGGGCACTCAGTGCACATGATACCCAGTGCACATAGTGCCCTCGGTGTAGGCTACGCGCTGCCCCGGTTGTGTGACTGCACGTAGTCCAGGCTAGACACCCTTATCCAGTTGATTGGAACAAGCCTGAATGCTGCACAATTGCGCTGTGTTTACTCTTTTTCTTGTCAACAGCATACATCGCTTTATCTAGCAAAGTATAAGTAGAACTGTTTTTAGTCGAACACTACTTTTATTTACTAATTTTTAAATAGGTTACTATACAGTTAATTGACTAACTATTAACAGAAAATGAACAGAATTTGTTAACAAACCTAATAAAATGCCCCTTAAAATAAATAATCTACAAACTAGCTAATTTGTTGTATTAGTGTTCAAACAAAACCTTAAATCCACTACTTCCTTTATTAAATCCAAAGACACTTGCTGTTAACCTTCAACAATGCAAAATGTAATGTCTTAAAGTAGTGTAAACCAGAGCATGTGAGCAGAGTGGAGCGCTCAAAAACGCCGCTCCTCGCTCTCTTCCTCTTTGAACCCGCTCGCTCCAAGGCTTTTATTTCCCCAGTCCGCTCCACTCCGTTGCTTCTAATTCTGCAGCCAGCTCCGCTCCACTGCTTGTGTAAATCGCTTTCAAAATGCAGAGATGTGCAGACCGGTTCCTTTGAAATTGGGTGCCCGGTTCCTGCTTTGGTACTGATGAACCGGATATAAATATCAGGGATCAGGTTCCAGTGATGTTATGTTTTTAGTAAAACTGATTACTAAAAATTAATTTGTCGAAAATACATTTGATAACTATAATTGACACGTTCACACTTAGAAGAAAAAAAAAAAGGTCTGCAAAAATATTTATTACAGCAATAACAGGGTTTTTAAACTTTTTTTTCTTCACATATATATATATATATATATATATATATATATATATATATATATATATATATTTCCCTGGAGAATAATTCAATCTCACTTTTAAATGAAGTGATGAAAACGCTTTGGGTAAAGTGAATCTTCTGCACCTCGATGGGAGCATTCGCAAGACAACCCCAAGCTGAACACGACACGATTTCAGCTATCTAAAACACTTATTTAACCCCAAGCCGATGGGGTCGTATTTCGGCTTGGGATCCTAATATACACTGACCCTTTTGCACATACCATGTGGTTAAAGATTTTTTTAAATGTATAAGCTTTGTGAAATTTGCAATTAACATGGTTCATACACAAACACACAATGGCTTTTGCTGTTGTAGTAAAACTCTTACTGTGCAAATTGGATATTATTGATTATTTTGTTAACTTTAATTATACAGGGCGATTTCATAGATTGCACAACATTGTTGGAGCATCGGAAAAGCTGCATCGTTTATGGATCATATCTTATATATACAGTGTCAAATATTTTTCCTTTGCAAAACATCATTTGGAGCAGGAGCTTTTCAGGCTCAGCTCTGCTCACATGCTCTGGTGTAAACCCTTGGTTCATTGTTTTTCATAAATCAACAGAAGCAGAAGAAAGGAGGAATTATCCCATTCTGTGCATACTGAGACACAAAAGGGTAAACAGAGGCAAAGAGGTTGTGACTTTGCCTGCTGTGATTTCTGCCACTGTTCTTAGCACCACATTTGCAACCCTGCAGAGAAGCATCAGTCAGGAAAATAATTTTCTGGGCAGAAGAATGTAATGAAGTGTAAAAAGCCTATCACAACTACAAATTAAAACTCCATTTGCACTAACAGGTAATCAAGGAATACAGTGAAGAGCCTGTATTCTTCTCTATGAAGTTGCATCCTTTCATTTAGTAAGTGTGAATAACTAGGCTGAACTAATGTATGTATGAAATCATATAAATGAAATGAACCCCAGGTTACTAATGCTATGCACTCTTATTAATTACTTGGCTGTCCACAAAATTGGAGGGACATAGGACTTACATAATTATATAAGAAAGTATTATATGCCATGCATTTCGCAAGTTTAGTGCAATATACAGTATATCTACGGCACGGGTAGAAAATCTGGAAAGGGGTAGCTACCGTGAAAAATATCCGGGTACATTGATCTTTTTCTGGTAATGATTTTAAAAGAAAATCACATATATTAATGTTTTAAGTGCATGGTACATATTTGAATACTATATAGTACACATACATTTAGTCCCTTCAGATCTGTAGACTTGTGTAACCTTTTTCAGTACTGGAAACATACAAATAATAATAATAATAATAATAATAATAATAATAATAATAATAATAATAATAATAATAATAATCTCTATTTAAATACAGTTATTAATGTTAAATGTGCATCATGCTGCAGGGTTCTTTGTGACCTCTATTGGCCATGTTCCTCCGTTGTTGTTGTTGTTGTTGTTGTTAACATGGCTGCTCTGTTCAGTTTTAAACTAATGCAGTCGTACAGCACGTTATGGATTGTCACAATAGCTACCTTAAACTGAGCTAGCTGGGTTTTGATGGCAGAAGAGTTAGTGGGACATGTGCGTCTGTTTGGTTGTAACAATAAAGTGCCATTCCTAATCACTAAATTCTGTCTTGTGAATACATAACAATGGCATCCAAGCAAAGCATGTGGAATTTCTTTACCAAGCAGGAGAAAACAACTAAATTTGCAAACTCTGCCAAGGAAATATTTCATTCAAAGGAGGAAGCACACTTACTTCATGTGCTCTGCATTATTAGGAATCACAGAATGTTTGCACGTCACATTTCAGCAAGAAATGAAGGCAAAAAAACCACGCCATTGTTTTAAACTTCACTAAAATTGCAGGCAGATACTCAAGAAACAAAATTTGTCTGATTGGGAATACCCACTCATACATTAGCAGCTGCCAGTAAGCATTATAAGAGCACTCTTGATCGTAGATGTAGTTTTCAAAGCCAAAAAATGAGTGGTTTCAGGGCTCATCTCCTACTCATATGCACAAATAATTATGAATCATGAATGATTCAACAGTGAATAGCCATAAGGACTTTTCCTTTCTATGTGGTCTGGGATTTTTGAGCAAACAGTGGAGTGGATTATCTTACTTCACATATGAATTATAGTGTAGAGAGGCACAGACAGAGACTTCGGACCACATTAGAATAAATTGCTTTAATGGCATTTTCCCCAGAATACAGTAAAACAGTAGCTGGCGGCGTCTCTCCCATACTGCTGTACCCCAAGACTGACTACCTGCTACAGACTCTCTTCAAGCCCCACTCATTGCGTACACCTTAACCTAGGGGTCGAACCTGTAAAAGACATGTAAGACAAGGTAGATGCATGTTACAGCTTATTAAACATAACGTGAACCAAGAGATGCACAGAAGTCTATTCAGACAGTCTATTCACAAAAATGGAGGTAATTTGTCTTGCTGCAACTTTTGTTAACGTCATTATCCGTAAGTGAGGGATAAACAACGATTAAGTGTTGAATCAGTAAAAAAAAAAAAAATCACCGTTAGGCACGAGAAGCTGTGGATTATTTTTCTTACTGGTTCAAAACTTTGATTTGTTTATGCCACTTCAAACATTTCTTTCTAATTGATACTTGTTCCATAACAATATTCAATTGATTATTAATTTGGTAATTGGATTTGGTTTTTGCTCCTTTGTTATGCTTAGTTCAAACAGTTAAAATGTTTGCAGCAATGTTTTCATTAGTTCCTCAGAGTTTGCATTTAAAATTCCACTTACACAGACAAAAGTGTTTGTTGTAAGTGAAGATAGTAGCTGTTTTAGATGTAGAACATGACAGTGTCATTAGAAAAATAGAAATGCAAAGTACAAAGTAACGTGAACCGAGAACAGAGAGGAAAGTTTTCGATTGTTTTGCAAAATCTAAAACAGATGCAGACCTAATATCATTGCAAGTGATTGGTTTTCAACTGAAAAGCTGTAAGCTTGTTTGAACACTGGTTAAAGTCAAGAATGAAATGGAAAAGCTGAGTTTAAATCTAACATATGTGTAACTGATGGAGGTTAACAAAGTGATGATGAAATTGCTTTTGTTACTGAAGAAAAAAGAAATGTAGTTCTTGCTGTTTAAACGAGGAATGAAAAACGACATATCCCAGAATGCCATAGCTATCCAAAAACACTGATTGACTGGCAATCAGTTAAACTAACAAGGCAGATAGGTATAAAAGGACAGGTTTCAAAGACAGTAGCTGTCGTGGGAAGGTAAGGCACTGTGTATAGACTTGAATGCGGTGTAGGTTAAAACAAATTATATAAAATCTGTGATTTGTGTATATAAAGCCAGTAAACCAGATTAGCATCTGACTAAAGGTACAGCTGGGATCCTGTTAAGTTTAGTTAGCGCTCTGACAGGCTGCTGGCTTGTGGGTACGTGCATTCACTGCTGAGTGACAGGCAGGAGATCGAGACGGAGGTTGAAGTTGACACACCCTGCATGCGTGCAGGTTTAATTCACATACACACAGTGAGAACATCTCACGTGACACTACCCAAAAACTATAAAATAAAGGTGCTGTGAAAATAGCGTGCGCTACTCCCTAAGGCATGGAGGTCCCACTTTATACACCTCGCTCACTATCCATTAGTGGGGTATGCAATTCCTGAACTAATCTTCTCTGTTCAATCAAAGAATTGATTAGACTTTCCAACATAATTAAGATTTATCAAAATGCCACAGTGCAAACTGTGCTGAGTACATTTAGGAAAGGTACTGTTCGTTAACCAGGCTTAAAATACAGGATAAAACAAAACATTTGACACGTTGTCTGTGCAGGGAAGGGAACTTCAGAGTGTGAAAGATAAAAGGGGCATTATTGACCCTGTTACACTTATACCCCCAAAACTGGCCTGTTTCGCAGTCATAAAAATATTGTGATGCTTGAAAAGTGAACTTTTTCTCAATGAGCCCCTGCCCTTTAATGTCCTCTGCTCGTTACTGCTGGGTTATAAAGTATTTGTATTATATGATGGGGGTTCTCATGCATAAAACTGAGGATTTGTCGGTCAGTCTCAGTAAGCTTTCACTGCTTTAAACAGCTCTCTCTAAAAGCCACAATCAATATTAGAGCTGAACTGCGATTAAGAATTATTCTCTTGATCAGACAGTATTTTCTAAGTTTGGGTTTGCAAAATCAAGTTATTTTTTGCACGTCTGTCAAAACACACTGAGTGGTTTCTGTGTGTACCTGGTTCCTACCTGCTGCCCTTTGTCATTGAGGATCACCTCTCTTTTAAACAGTAGGTTGGATTGACTGATTGGAAATTGATTTGCAGCCACATTCCACCCAATCAATCATCATCATACCAAGACAGTAACTGCTGTTATCCTGCAGTTGAGCTGATGCAGACAAAAAATCCACAGTCTTATTTTCACGTTACACCGTTGTTTCGTTTTCCAATTTTTTTAACTGGAGTTTAAAAAAAAGGTAAATAAAGAAGCTTTGTCACACTTTGTAATTATGAAAAAAGTTTTACATTGTTAATGTATAATTGTATTACCCTACTTTTATTATTATTTATTTCTTAGCAGATGCCCTTATCCAGGGCGACTTACAATTGTTACAAGATATCACATTATTTTTACATACAATTACATTGTTTTCACACATTATTTTTACATACAATTACCCTTTTATACAGTTTTTACTGAAACAATCTAGGTAAAGTACCTTGCTCAAGGGTACAGCAGCAGTGTCTCCCACCTGGGATTGAACCCACGACCCTCCGGTCAAGAGTCCAGAGCCCTAACCACTACTCCACACTGTTGCCCCTTTTACAAACAAAATGAATTGCTGCATTGAAATCGCAAGCCCTTTTCTTAATGTTACGTTTGAAATCTGTAATACTAACTAATTGTTGAAATGATTGTTGTGTAATAAAATGGTATTCTCTGTGGATTCGTTAATCAACAATATATCTGCCCCACACTCCCCCTCTCTTCAAAGCCACTCAGCTATTTTTAATTAGTAGATTCGTAGAATTAATCAATCAAAAGATCAAAGGGTGACATCACAGAAATGTTTTTATGGTGGATAATGTCCAGCCCCCTACAACTGTTTTAAAAATGGAGCTCAAGCTTACTGCATTCACATGTAGGTCAAGATATGTTTACTAGCCACTGTTACTGTTCTAGGCTTCACTTATCTCTGCTTGTGCACAGTACCGTAATTCCTTTTACATTTGGTAATAATATGTGGTACTGGTAGAAATTAACATGTGGGTTGTATGTAAGAGGCATTGTTTGGGGAATTAAAAAAGTCTTACATTTTTTTTCTAATAAGCAAAAAACACCCATTAATGTAACAAAACTAAATATATACAACATAACAACACTCAAGAGTCATTGAATTCCCCCACTGATTTGTACAAACTGGTTCAATGCATGTCCATCAGGGGCTTGCCCCTGCCTAAATAAGATGCATAAAAAATAAAAAAGATTTTGCAGGACAACTTAATGAATGATCTATTCTGATTAACATTGACTAAAACGCATTAACGTTGTACATCATTAATGGAACTGCTGGGTGTTCTATTAATTTGGTTACATCTTTGAATGCCTGATTAATAATAAAATAACAGCTGGGAGGGGGGGGAGGGTGGACTATAGTAAGTATGGCTAAAGTAAATGATTAGTTGGCAGTTAGAAATGTGTTTAAAGGTTATCTCTTGGGATGCAATAAAGGTCAGTGGGCAATTAGATCAATGTGATACAGGAATTAGGCACCATTTGTTACAATTTTAGGGTGTGCCATGTGTAACTTCACAGTGGGCAGTCCATTGATATGAATTACATAAAAACAACACAGTGCTGTTATATATAATTAATCATTATTTATTAAAAATCCCAAGAGGACCATAGTGCAGGGGGAGAAAAAAGAAGGTGGGAGGGGATGTATCCCCAACAGCTACCTTTAGGGAATGTAAACACTGGACTTGATATCTTAGAAAGTTAACAACACATAAAACTTAACTATGGAGGAATGTTGTTGTAAACAGAAGTTAGGAAGCATAGTTTAATGGAACACTATTGAATTGTTTACCCTCTGGCTTATGTGCATTTATAGAATTTGTTTTACATAGGCCTCTTACCAACTATGAGCTGTAAATTATTTCCAATGAACTACAGCTATAATGAAGCAAGTGATTAGAAAAAATAAAGTAGTGACCCTTATTTAAAGAGCTAACCATATGCTGGAGAGAGTTTATTTTGTGAGTGGGTGGATGACTTGATTAACAAGGACCTTTGGGTCACAATTCAATTTCAGCCTCGATAAGAAGTAAGTGAAAGTCATTTATATCTAATGTCTGCCTATAGTCTTAAGTGAAATTATGATGGTCACTTGGAAAAAAACGTAGTTTTTTTCTCAAAAACGAATCAAGGACCTTTTTTTCATTATAGTGTTTTAATTATATATAAATAGGGCGTCTGTTTTTCGGGTAGAAAAATCTGATAGAATTTTTTATTGAAAAAATCGGGTGATTTTTAAAATATATAATCAAGAAAGAATAAATATTTGGGTAGAAATCAGGTTTTATTTAGAAGGAAATAAACAAATGCTTAAGCACAAAGTGTTGACAGCAAAGTTGTCGTCAACAGTTTAAATCCCCAACGTATGTATATTTCCACACACTGGGGTACGCAAACGTTTGACAACATCTAGCTCTCTCCCATCTCTCTCTCTCTCTCTCTCTCTCTCTCTCTCTCTCTCTCTCTCTCTCTCTCTCTCTCTCTCTCTCTCTCTCACACACACACAGTATATGGAGGCATTTCTCCGTTCCAGTCAAGTTTTATTTTGTAATGGAGTTGAAAGTATAATTGCACACAGAACATACGGGAAAACTAAACAACTTTACTCCATGCTATTTTACAAAGAGAAACGATTGCCTGTACATATAAATGCTCTTGGCTTAAACACACACTCATAAAACAACTAACTGGGAAGAAAAGTGTGCAAAAAAAGCAAAACAAAGGTAAAACCCAAAAATCAGACGCTCTATATATAAATATAAAAATATTATATACTACACTTTAATATATTTTAATACATGAAAAAGCACTGTGTAACAACTATAGGGTGCCACTGCAATAAGCACGGCTTTAAGGTAACCAGCTTACATTGCTTACTTTACTAGTCCTATTTGTAATGATGAAGATATCAGAGAGCCTTTATCTTAAGCCATTCACTCTATTACCAACATATGTCAATACTAATCTAAATCCACCATCAATAATGTACTGAGTGATGTCTTGTTTGATTGCTGAGTGAAAATCGTGGATAGATTAAGGAAATCTACTGCATTAGGTGTATCACAAGGCCTGTCTCACACTAAAACAAACGTTTCAATAATTATTTTCTGGGTACCCCTTTCTGGACCCCCAGGGGTCTCTGGACCCAATTTGAGAACCACTCCCCTGCAGCAATGATCAGTTGGTGCATTGTAGGCTTTCAAATCAAATTAATTCATTTCCATCAACAATAGAGGAAGATCAAGTAGATTTCAACTGGGAGTCCCAATTAAGATTGTGGGCTGGCAAAACTAGATTGCATTGCACTGATAATGGAAGTTACATAATGACTGCAAGAGGAGGCTTTTAAGGTTAGTATCCCTGGATTTAGTAGGGATTTTTGGAAGTTATTCTGATGATGTCACAACGATGCATGGCAGCAGAAATTGATTCCAAAGGAAATATTTTAACCCCAATATGGTAGTCGAATACAGTCGATAAAGTTCAACAAAAAGTAAAATATACTTGTGTTGTTTTTTATTTACAAAGTTTGTACTATGGAGTAGGGAATCATTATTTGCAGTTGTGTTGCCTTACTCTTAACAAGAGTGTTTGAAATAGCCTTGATTTCATTTAACAGTTGCCATACTGGAATTTTGGTTTTTCAGTAGATTAACGTTATGCTTCATTAAAGAGGATTCTAGTTGCATTGTAGGCATGGTTGAGTGATTCCAGCTAAAAGGGGTGTTCAGTTGATCAGTCAGTTCTTAAGTTTAGTGTTTGTAACTGAGGTTCTACTGTCCTAACATTAAATATAAGACTACAGAAAACAATTATGGAGGCAGAAAGTGAGAGCTGTGAATAAATGGAGGTTAGGTGAAAACATTTTAAATAAGCTGTTATACAAAAAGCTATGATACAGCTGATCTTTCACTTTTGTGTATAGTCCGGTTTCAGGTGAATCCGTCAGCTGCCCCAGTTTAATAATAAAAAGAGATTAGATTTTTACAGACTGGTTTATGGTGCAGATGGAAATGTGGCATCAATGTACCTCAAGGGAGCCTGGATCTTTTGTGCAATTTTTTGGGAGCATAGGCGCCTGGTTTGTAAAATTTTTGGTGGTGCCCAGGGATCAGGTGGCAGATTTCCCTATACTTGGGGTTAGAAGAAAAATGGAAAATAATCTCTTTAAAAGCCTTGTTTTTAAACAACAAAATGTTTTCCGTATTCAATGTGGATTCGTCATTTATTCTATTTATACCACAATACTAATGTTTAATAATAACAAGATACAGAGTGGATTTCATTGTATTCTATTGTCATACAATTTAGAATATTAAAACACAAACATATGCTCTGCTTCTTATGCAAGGCCCCAAATGGTTTCCAGGTAAACTGGTAAAGTTCTCTGTGTTGCTGCTCTGGCACAACGCACAAACACGATGCATTTAAATTAAACTGGCTTTAATTTCTGAAAGAGCTGGGAGATTCAAGTTACTCACAGTCTGATCGAGTATAAACAGATTTTTTTTTTTTTTAAAGTAGCAGCATAGACAGAATAACTAAAAACAAAATAATAAAGGTACACAGTAATGAATCTCAATTACCGTAAATGAAACATACGAATAAAATCAATAAAGAAAATATGCATAAATTACATTATAATGATTGACTATGTATACACAGCTGAAGTAAAGACCTGCAGTGATGTTTTGTAACTTGGATTGTAAATGAAATTGCTTCACAATCTATAAAGGATATTTGAAAAACATTTTATAAACACTACCATTTCATATCATATTGTTATTGCAGTGCATATTTATGAAGATAAAATATTTAACATTAATACTTCAATATCCTAGGACACCCCCACTAAACATATTAATTTCTTAACATACAGAGTTTTAGTCCTTCACAAATTTCATATAAAACTATATTGACAATTCCATTATTCAATGTTTTCAAATACAGTATATCTATGAACTAAGAACTATGAAAAAAGTTATAAAAATATGCTTTTCAGTTTCAATATCAAGAAAGGTTAACCAGTCAAATAACTAAATCAATATACTAACATTAAAAGTATATATATATATATATATATATATATATATATATATATATATATATATATATATATATATATATATATATATAGTGATCAAGCTTCATTCTCACATTCGTTGCCCCTTTAAAAATAGATCCAGGACACACAGACTGAAGGTTCAGCACTTCCGTGCACTTTTAATATTTACAAAAATAAATAAAACGAAAATAAATACCTACCTTTTTTCGAGCACTAACTAACACAATCAGGAACTTAAACTAATGACCGGACAGGTAAGCTGTTTACCGGCTGAAAAACAAAACACACAAGTTTACACAAAAACACAAATACGAAAAGGCTTCACACAGTACCTTTCAGGATTACATCACACAGTCAGGCTCTTAACACAACAGCCCTGAAGGGACTGGCTGCTCTTTTTCAATACCCTTCACCTGGCTTTAATTTACAATGATAGACAGGTGCAGGTGATCATTAATAATAAAACAATTATAATTAAACAAACAATAAACACACGTTTTTATGCAGGGAGGATTTTAACCCCCTCTGTGCTGTGTTACAATATATATATATATATATATATATATATATATATATATATATATATATATATATATATATATATATATATATCTCATAAGCATGCAGGCTTCCATTTGGTTACATACACATGCACACAGTATGCGTACACAATATGTATATCGACTGTGTTGGAATGACGACTGCATTTTTGTTTAAGCAAGGTCAGTTCGGAAGCAGTTTCTGTTGCATTTAGTATTAAGTTGTAATCAGAGTTACTTCAAACTTGTAAATAAACTCAATCCATTTTTAAATGGTTCCAACGTTCGCAGTTGTTGTTTTCAAATGCAGGCAATATTATCAGTTTAGTTAAAGTCTTATCATGTTTCAATTGTTCATCAAAGTAACATTGTTTGTATGTTTTAATCTTATCAAAGTCCTCTAATCCCATGTAGGATATGTTTTGTGTGGCAGGCATTAGAATAGATACATTGATGGTACTGGATTTTATCTCAATTTCTGCATGCTTTTGTTTGCTGAAAAAAATAAATATCACATTTTGGTCCATTTAAGTACTGGTATACATTCAAATCACCACTTTTCATTTGATTGTTTCCCAAAGGATTATCATAATTTTAGAAACCTTCACGAAATTAAGGTGCACATCCTTTGCAAGTGTTAAATTCAACAAAAGCTCATCAAAGGTGTATTGCATGACATACATCAATATGATTGTAGAATCTAGCAGCACTTACTTATATTGCTTATCCATTAGACCTCTATTGATGTGTCTCTTGAAAGGGCAAACACTTCTTTATTCTCATTCCTAAAAGGCAAAAGTATAATGTAAAATATAATACCTCAGCAGCTGTTACTTTGAGGTGTTTTTTTTTTTAACTCACATACAGTACCTAAGGAAAATATGCTATTCCTCCTTAACACATAAGGCAAGCTATAATAATAAGGCCAATGAATACTTGTGCAGAACTGAATCAGTCATGGGCACTATGTAGGACTGAGAAAAGAAGTGAAATTGATTTTTTAGAAAAGTGCCAGTTCATCATTACATGAGACACTTGCCATTGATTTTTTTCCTCTTGGTTGTTTGTAATTTTGTTACCTCTGAGCAGGCTGCTGAGTTTAATCTTGTGACACCTTGCATGCTTTCTTCATGAAGAATTACAAGATCATAGAAAAACTGCAAAATGACTAATGTGGAGCAATTGTTCTGTCATTTTGAGAGTTTTGGAATATGGCACCCTGCTGTTGATGTGCAACAATAATTGAATTACTTTTTGTTCATCAAATATAAACAGACATGAAATGTTTTGTTTGTAGTAGCTCAGCTATCTGAATTTAACTGGATTTTAAACAGACCTATGTTATGTTCCCTGCAATACAAATTAGAAACCTGATTTGAAGTGACATCATTGGTGCTCTGATGGGGATGTCTGATGGAGGCCAACAAAACCAACAAAGATTCAGAAATAAAATATATATATTAAAAAAAAAAACATGTGGAACTGAAAATGTAATAAAGTGACAATGTAATATTGGAGTTTTTTTTTAATTTTATAGACCAGATGGTAATGCATCCCACACACCTTGTAATGTTAACAGGGTGAGAAAGTCTATATATGACAGTAAGTGCAGAGAAATTATGCTACTGGTATTGTAATGGCTTTTAGTGAGATAGTTAGGAAGACTTATTACTTGTACTACACTGGGCAACATTAGGTAATGTAAGTACATTTAGAATATGCTGTACTCTGCAATGATTGTGACACGTGGTCCACTAACCTCTGTTAAGAGTTGAGTGCAACTACTCAGCTCCAATTATGGGAAAGCAAAATTATCTCAGGTACTTCACAAGTGCCTGTTTCCACTGTGTCACAGCACATTGCGAGCTATGTGGTCCTGCTCACTATTACGACCATTCTCTAATTTTTAATATCTACAGTTCATATGGCACACTGACAGATGTTTCTGTATAATCTCTTGACTCTAAATTGGTGAAATGGTGCTCTTTAGCTAGAGGCAAGTGTTTATGTAACAGTGACAGGTGCTTTTTTTTGCATTGTGCGGTAGAAGTCTAAGTTGTGCTACAATCTAGAACTCATAAACAATGATTTCTTTTGACAATGTCTAATGAGTCATCCTTATGTTCCACCTTGCTTCAATTAAAAAGCTTCACAAAAAAAAAACAATTATAATATGAAAAGTATAATGCAGTATGGAAACTACTTGATTACCTGTGTAGATTTCTGAACAAATCTCATTATAACAACATGATCTGACAGTCTCAACCACCATTCCAAATTACTGAAAAGGTAATGGTAAATTGTGAAAGAGAATAAGTACATTATTGTAATGCTATTTGCTGCAGCAACAGGTAGAGTAATCAAATTATAGGTATTATTTACAAGATGGTGTAGAAGCAGACATGGCATAACAGTGAAACACGTCGCCCTGTAAGTACTTCAGATCAGCGGTATGGGGTCATTGCAATTTCTTTGCAATGGGGTCATTGTCATTTGCAAATTTGATTTACGTGATCAGCCCACCCACAAGAAAATCTACACAGCTGCTGCTTGAAATAAACCCTGCTGTTGTTAATTGCTACTGCCCTGTATCCCCACTCCTAGCCACAAATACAATCTTATAATAATAGGTATGACAGCTGTGTACCTTCCTGGCCAGGTTACATATAATCTCATGTTTAGGCTGTTTTCAAGCTGTACATATTGGGGTTACTGCCAAAACTGTTTTGGACTTAAGTAGTGATCAGCTTACAGGTGTATTACTGTCCTGTACAGTACATGACTTATACATGGCAATAGTGTTAATGAGATGCTCATATATCTCAGGTCCCGCAATAATTGCTGTGGCAGGGCAGAAGAGAAGCCCTGCACGTAATCAGGGGGCAGGGCAAAGCCGTGCTAAAAATATACTATTTTGGTTTTAGAATGTGTGAATGTATGAGTGTATTTATATGTATTGTGTGGGTTGAAAACACAGGTGATTGTATTGTAAAATAAATGTATTGTGTTTAAATGTATGGTTTGAGATTATTTACAGGGGAAATATTGTTGGTTTAAATGTGGTCTGGCAGAGGGTGTTAG
Organism: Acipenser oxyrinchus oxyrinchus; assembly: GCA_030684275.1. Lineage (NCBI taxonomy): Eukaryota > Metazoa > Chordata > Actinopteri > Acipenseriformes > Acipenseridae > Acipenser > Acipenser oxyrinchus. The sequence goes on from CM060254.1 coordinate 28,592,805, forward strand.
CAGCTCGTCTCTGCCAGACAGCTCGTGAGACTGCGTGGTTGGCAGAAAATGAATTAACAGAGTTGCTGTCGACCATACAGATACCTTATTGATTAATTAATTGCTAATATGGAGATGGTCACCTTATAAAAAAACAGCAGCTTTTGCTGGCCAGGTAGAAAATCTAAAACTAAAGTAAAAAGAAAAGAAAACAATTGCTACTTGTGCTGGGAAGCACCAGCAGAGTACTTGTTTTGGATGGAGGGAGATATTTGAGTTGTTTTTGTTTCAACCTTTTATTCTGGCTCGGTGAGCTGTATGTTTTTTGTAAAATTTTTTGGTTTATTTTTGTTCAAACCTTTTGTTTAATAAATACATGAGCACCAGCTTTCTGATCTGGGACTTCACAACTCAGCTATCCTGTCATATTTGCATACTGATTTAGACTTGTTAGAATGAATTTCTCCTCCTACGCATCTCAATGACTTGCTCTGTAAATATATTCATGCCAGTACTTTGGGTTCCATGGAGGCTGGATTCTTCACTGCCCCATCTGTGTGGAGGAAGAGGGTTTTTTTTTGTGCCAGCATTTAGGAATTTCTTTAAGAAGGTGAAATCATGTGTGTGATTTTTAAGTATTTAAAAATACATTTGTCCAGCCTAGCTTATCAGCTTTATTTTTGAGTTTTAGTCAGACCTTAGTTATCCACTGTACATTACCATAAGAGGTTCTGTGTAAAAATGCTGCTATTGCATTTGTACTGAGCATTTTCCTCACAACACAATGGTTGTTGCTGTGTGTTTTTTGTATTATTATTATTATTTGTTTATTTAGCGGACGCCTTTATCCAAGGCGACTTACAGAGACTAGGGTGTGTAAACTATGCATCAGCTGCAGAGTCACTTACAGCTACGTCTCACCCAAAAGACGGAGCACAAGGAGGTTAAGTGACTTGCTCAGGGTCACACAATGAGTCAGTGGCTGAGGTGGGATTTGAACTGGGGACCTCCTGGTTGCAAGCCCTTTTCTTTAACCACTGGACCACATAGTCACCTACATGTGTAAAAAATAATGTAATATCTTGTAACAATTGTAAGTTGCCCTGGATAAGGGCGTCTGCTAAGAAATAAATAATAATAATGATTAGGAAATGTCCTCTTTCACCTTACAATTCCTTGATTGCATATAATATATGTGTATTGTAAACTAGATTTACATTATCCTTGAAACAATGAGCTACATATTTCTACAGATGAAAGCCCTTGCATACCCTAAAATGGTTACATAACCCTCCTGGTTACAAGCCCTTTTCTTTAACCACTGGACCACACTTTTGCTTACTTTTCCTATTCCAAATAAATAATAATAATAATAATAATTCTAAACTAATCAACATGGAACTAATGTTTCTATATTTATAACACAGACAGATAGAGTGATTATTTCTTGAGAATCCCTGTACAGCACTAGTTAGCACTGTGGCTGCAGTATTTAAAAATCTACTATAGTTAGTGCTCCATTTCTTTCCTTTGACAAGTGCTTAGGGTTCCCATCTACAAGTTGAATAGAATGTTTTAAATACTCTCCAAGGGAGCACACTTGTCTGTTTATTTCTATATAACCACGTTGTCATTTGATCTCATTAATGTCTGTAAAAATAAGTACAGTTAAAAAACCAAAAGGACTCGCCATTTAGATCAATTGAAAACACTCCATAATATCACAGGTATATACTGCATAGTTTCTTGATCTACTCGTGTGGCTGCTTAGAGTTATGTGTGGCATTCTGAGGCGTAATCATCAGCTTTCTTGTTTCCAATTTCAAAACACAACATGTTATTATTATTATTATTAATTTCTTAGCAGACGCCCTTATCCAGGGTGACTTACAATTGTTACAAGATATCACATTATTTTTACATACAATTACCCATTTATACAGCTGGGTTTTTACTGGAGCAATCTTGGTAAATTACCTTGCTCAAGGTTACAGCAGCAGTGTCCCCCACCTGGGATTGAATCCACGACCCTCCGGTCAAGAGTCCAGAGTCCTAACCACTACTCCACACTGCTGCAATGTAATTGTACTTCTTATTAGTTTTGGAAATGTAACAGTAATGTGGATTATGGCATAAGAAAGTTGTGTCTTGAGGAAACTAGAACATATAGAATGGGAGCAATGGTGCATGATCTACTCTTTTATTTATATTTTTATGAAATCCACTAAAATGAATTTTCCAGATCATTGGAACACAGAGCTCTGAAGTTCCAATCAACAATACTTTCCTGATTCATTTTTGTATTGTTAATTTCAGAATAATTTAGGCTGTAGTTACATATAGTTAACAAAATAATGACAATAAATCATATCTACCGGTAGTATGTATTTTGTAGGTCTCACATTGGGTTTTCAGCAACTCAATAAATTGGGGACTTTTAGAATATGACACAATTTAGAATGGGTGCCAATAGCTGTATTTCATAACGTTTTTTCAGTGAAACAAGAGGAAAAATAACTACTTTCCCTTATGAAATATTTCTACGGAGACCAGGTTCATTCAGTGCACATTTAGTTTAAAGATTTCTGAGAGCTACTTCCTTTCAGACAAAATGTCATCATACTTGCAAATGGTAATTAATTGAGAAAAAAAAATTGAATCTTCAGAAAGGTTTAACAGGAACTAGGTTCTTGTTACCAGACAACAAGCTTGCTGGTTGAAATGCTGTATGAAGTGTAGCCAATAATTTCTACATATTTCGATAATTGGGACTAGTAAAGAGACCTTGAAATTACATCTTGTTCCCTCTTACTGTACTGTGCTAAAGCAAGTAAAAATATTTTAATACAATATCATCAGACTTGTAGGACTCGAGTCCGGGACTCGCATATTTCATGACTCAGACTCAGACTCAGACGAGTCACGGCCGCAAAAGACTCGGACTCGACCTTATGTGACTCGGACTCAAACATTCAGGCTCCATGACTCGGAGATATTAATGATGAGTCCTTTTTTTAATTTTCTATTAAAAAAGTAATATTACAGTTACTAGGACACTGTGCACAATAAAAACCCACCCAACAACACATTATCCAATCACTGGTTAGCCCTGTTGTCTTTGCAGCCAATCATAGTAAGAATAAGAAATTGGAAGCGAGTTAGGTTGTAGCGTAAACACCACCCCACACAAATCCAACTGCAACCATCGCAGACCAAGTTTTTTCTTCCTCTTTTGCATTAAGTTTTATAAGGAATAAATAATGTCAGCATGGTAAACAAGGAAGTAATTATTTGGCTTTTAACAAGCCTTTCTCTTTACTAATTTAAACCATGTTCTAAGTTTAAGCACTGTAGAAATACACTTCTAAAACTGAATTCTTGAAAAATATGTAATTTGATTTTGCTGAGCTGCTCCCTGAATCTCTGGAATATAATGTATTTGTTTGCACTGAAAACAGTAGAACATTGGTCACCTTAATAATTTTGAGTTTATTGAAAACAAAAATGAATGAAAAAAGAATAGTCATATAAGTTATAATCATACTTTTAGAGCTTCTTAATTCCTATGAGAAAGTCGCTGTGTGATTAAATATTCTGTGCTTTGCTTCTAATCTCCACTCGTTCCCAGCACACACCATCACTGTTTAGAAGCAACGTCAATGAATTCACCTGGCAAATTCAGTGTAAAACAAGGCACTAAATTCTCAAATCGAAAACTGCCTACCGTCAAATAGCAAAAAAGAACAACAGAATAACAATACTATTTCATTTACCAAAATGAAAATAATTTATTTAATGAACTTAGATAGATAGATACACATATATAATAAAAACAAAAAAGTAATAAGAGGAATCAATACATTGGAATAAATAACAATGCTAACAAGAGAGGCTGACCTCACTACTCGTGACATTTCAGTTCTTAGTGTTATCAGTGTATTGATCAAGGAGCCTGAAGGATCCACTTCACTTTACAATAAAACAATATGAATTAGTAACTGCTTTGCAGTGCGTGCAACAGTGAAAGGTGTTTGTGAAGCATACAAATAACAGTGTCTGTGAGTTAATATCTTTTGATCTATCTCTCTCTCTAGCACAATAAATTTAGTTTTTAATACATTTTTGGGTGCTGCGTGTATAAAGGTAAAAAGACGTAAATAAAATATATGCACCCATGCTTGTTTTTTCGACTGCCCTTGTATTATTATGTAGTTGAACATTTTACTCATAATTCATGGGGTGACAGCAGGGGCTACGTAGAGAGTTTCAACTTAATGGGCGAATATTCGAGGCTCGAATTGCTTCCGCTGAGTGGCCCCGTGGGATAGGCTGAAATAGGAAAGAAGGGCCTCGTCGCGCTGGAGCCTTGCTGGGAAGAGGCGCTGCCTCCAAGACTGGTTGTCCTGGCAACCCCGAGATACCCTGAAAACACATAATAGATGTCCAGCTCGCTGAGCATGTTGACAGAAAGACGAAGGAAACAGCAAGGTGTTAGGTTAGTTTGGGACTCGAACGCTGACAACAAGAGCAGGCCACGTCTCGAATTCGAGACACAGTATGACCAGGGGTTCCCTCTGACTCACGTGGTGAGAACCTCCCTCAATGGAGGCTCACGGGTGGTCGGGAAGTGAGTCTCACTACCCCCCCCCCAGAGGAGACCTGATGCAAAGGATGCAATGTATAGCAGGAGGAGAAGGGGAGGACTGAACCACTTAGACAAATAGGTGCTTGTGTTTAGGCTTTTAATAGGTAAGTTAGGTGATTAACATATAGGGTGTTAATATATCAATCAAATGTGTTAGTAGATTAATAGGGTATAGCTGGAGCCCCTGCTCCCATCCCCAGAACCTCGCTTAAAGGCTTACATTACAATTTCTTAATTTGCTCCTATTTGAATTTGCAATATTTTTTCCCTGGACTGAGAGAGAGTGATAGTTTGAACTGCACTTAATACATGCTGTGCCATTCTGCTTTGCTGAAAATGTGAAACAAGTGAATGGTACAACTACATCCATTGAAAAGGATACATTGCACTGGGAAACGCCAGAACCTGTTGCTACCCTACAAGAATAAGAATGCTGTACAGGTTTCTCAATTCTAGAGCAATGGTACCAAGATACAACACTGAAATAGAACCCACTGTGTTAATGGGAGTTAAAGATTTTTAATATGACGAAGTGTTAAGGATGAATTCTGTTGCCTTAGGCATTAAAAAAAAAACTATTAAGGAAGGCTAGGCTTGGGAAATCAAAAAACCAATAGCCATGTGAATTTAGTTGTTTTATGTATATAACATATAACAAAAATTGAGGAAAACATTTAGAGGGGAATATTAACTGTATACTGGTACATTGTTTTCTGTCAGTTGTTATATAACTAATAAGACATAACAATCTTAAGTTACTCATTGCCTTTATACAGTTTGGATTTGTATTATTGTTTTCTTAAGACAAAATAAGCATCTATTCACATATAGAGTGCCTGCTGTATTAGATATATGCACCGTCGTCACCTTGTGCTGGTTGTTTTGGTTTCTGAAGTACACTAAAGTCCTACCCAGATAAGTGATTCGTGCAGTACTGGTCAGTCTTCTTACTCTGATTTTTCTGGTCAGTCTTCTTACTCTGATTTTACTGGTCAGTCTTCTTACTCTGATTTTACTGTCTTGCCAGCTTCTGGAATTCTTTATTTGCATCATCTGTTGCCAGCGTAAGCCAAAAATCAACTTCATGCACCTGCTATCAAAATCATTCAGACATCTTTCTAATCTTTAATCTTATGCCAGAAATTCCTGCCAGAGGAAACACTGACACAACTCCAGCTTTTCACACATTTAGTTTAATTTTTATGCCCACAATACGACTCTAGTCAGTTTGCAGAAGGCAGTTCTGACCATTCCCAGTGCATATCCATCTCAATGTCCCCCTCAATCAATTATACCACCCCCTAGTAATATATTAACTAGCTCTCTCTCCTTTCTCAATATCCTCACCACCTCATTCTCTTATCCTCACCAGACAGTACATCCAATTAGCTTTTGATATAATCTTTTATCCAAAATTGCCAACAGCACTTCCGACTCTTTTAGCAGCAGTTGCAACTTTGCAGCTGCTAACTTTGCATTGTTTTTTACTACTGCTATATGCTGCCTATGTTTTTCATGTATTGTACTGTACTATGTGTAGACGTCCAGGTATGTTAATACTGTCCCCCATACTAACAGTAAACATATCTGATTGCATTTATTCCCAGTCCCCTTATTATTATGTCACACAATCTTAGTTCAGGTGACTAATTACATGTTTTCCAGAAAATATGTATTTCTTGTTTTTGTTTACTATGAATGTGTTTGTGGTTGTGTATTTCTTTAAAATAAAATATAACTAAAATCTTGATAACAACCTTGGTGAAGTTCAGGAAGTGTGGAAATGTGGTCATCTTTCATCTTCTAACCAGTCTCCCTATTTACCCCAGGAAATGCTTTTTTTCTCTTTGTCTGCGTGGTTTGCTCCACCACAACCCCCCCACCGTCTCTGAAGATGAGCCCAAACCTCACCTCTCACAGAACAGAACTCCCGAAAACCTCCTCCTCCCCTTCACTTACAGACATCGATCTGCCTAGTGAACCTAACCTAATTTATCAACGTTTCATATTTTTGAATCGGAACAAAAGGTAATAGATTGAAGTTGTACTTTTTGTGTTTTACTGGAAGGGTTTCACAGAAGCAACAGAGAGGTGAAAGCAAGGATACCAGCTTACCTTAGATGTCCTTGAAATAAGTTTAAGTGAAGATTTCTAAATCACTTAATCTAGGCAACAATCCAGACTGAGTAAGTGGATATTGATGATAATCAATGCCAAAGCTTAACACAGAATCCAAACCTTCTCCAATTTTTTTACGGAATTAGCAGACAGGACTCAACGCTCTGAGCATCTGCCAGCAAAGTCTCACTGCAAATAGACATCTATCAATCTGTCATTCTAGCAGTCTCTTAGGGTATTCATTTAGAAATGTTTCACCAGGATAAGCCTCAATGTACCATCTTATTTCCAACAGGATCCTGGTAAACAACAGTCTTCAATCACTTAATATACAGTATCCTGGATATAAACAGTATATATATATATATATATATATATATATATATATATATATATATATATATTTCAAAACAAACTATACAACCAGTACATTAGTGGTATATGCACCAGACCAAAAAATATTATATTAGAGCTGTCAGTAAGATGAAAGTAAATCTCTGTTGTCTATTTAAAGCATATGCATGTAAAAGCAGATTTCTAGCTATACCATACACTTATTTTAATAGTGAAACATACAGACAGATGGACGAAAATACAGCTAGAGAAGCCTTATTAGTAAGTGCCATACTACTTAGTCCCAAGTATTCTGGGTTCAGGATAAATCCACTTTCAGGTCAAATACTGTTTGAATATGGGCTTCAGGTGGATGAACATGCTGTCTAATTGCCTATTACCAGCATGTGTCATTTGGTTCAGTAGGCTAGATAAACGGTGCCTTTCTGATTACTTTTGTGATATTTTGTATTTATTCAGCTTATGAAGTTTACAGTATGTCAAATACAACAATTAACATCAAAACAGTAGAATAACTCTTTGTACCAGTAATTAACCCAGCAAATGGGCCTTACAAATTAATTGCCAGTTGCCAACGTCTGTAAGTGTCTGTAAGTGTTTTTTTTAAGCAAAAAGATGTGGGCTATTTCTTCAAACACAATAAGATTTTCTTCCGGTTATTCACATACAAATAAGCCTTTTGTGTCAGTAAAAATGATTAGATAGATAATGATCTTAATAATAGTACTATGTTTCTGTAACAGCCTTTTTATTACTGCAAATATCCAGACTATTTGTTTAGAGGCCATCATTTTTTATATATTGCTACAGAAACCATTAAGAAAGATGTTTCATGTGTGAATTACTGCATTTCTTGCATATTTGACTTTTTAAGTAGAATGTAAATTCCCACCTGTACTACTGTAAGTAAGCTTTACCCTTTAAAGGGTATATAATGAACTTTTTATTTTATTGTGTTACATGTTCCCATATGTTGCTACAACTGTTTACGTAAGGTGTGTGTATTAAATTTAAATTGCATTCCCTGCCTCAAGATGGCTTCACATGTAGTGCATGGACCTCTCAGAACTATATTTCCCATCATCCTCCTGCTCACATATGTGTAACTGAGATGGATTTACCAGTGAGCAGGAGGAGGAAATGTAGTTCTGAGAGGTCCATGCAGGTACATGTGAAGCCATCTTGAGGCAGGGAATACAATTTAAAAATTTGAAAAAGTGGTCAAAATGTAAAAAAAAAAAAAAAAAAAAGGTCCTTATTACCCTTTAATTGTGTTGGGTCTACATACAGAAAGTTACGTGTTATTAGGCTCAAAACCAATGGGGGACAGATTTATAATCTTACAATCTCTGGTACCCTACATTTGGAAATGTTTCTTTACTTTTGCACTATTTAATTTGACCTATAACTGTATTATAAGAATATATAAAAACTGAGTTAGGAATTTATCAGTCTCAGGTACATGTACATTTTAAGGTGTCTTTAAAATAAGGGCTATACTTTTTAATGAGAGTTTGGCAATTTTTTATGTGTGGAGGAAACATCAAGTATCACACAGTCCAATGAATTTGAAACATCCATAAGCCCAATCAAATCCCTAAGTGCATGAAGGTCAACAGAAAAGGAGTCAGGCTGCCTCCGTATAGACATATGTAATGAATAAATTCAACTGGCTTCTTTGGCAATTGAACCAAGAGCATCCAGTAATTCTTCCTATTTATCTTCCTTCCAGGCCACCATTACATTCTCAGATCCTGCATTGGGGACATGGATATTGTAACCTGTATTGCCCTGGGGATTTATGGCTTTAAAATGCAGCCCATCCTTCCCTATTAAAGGTCTCCTCACAGCAGACGTGATGCAATTTTTAATTGACGGCAGACACTTTCATGCGACATGACCATACACACCAGAATCGACAGAGGCGATGCGACAGGTTTAAAAACTGCCAAAATTGCTATTAACAAAACTATGATCAAGACTGGTACATATTCGTCAACATGATGTGGAAATTATGAGTGTCTTCTCTGATGGTATTTCAACATATATGGCAATAAATCATACACTCCAGGCTTATCCAGTTCCTGCGAAATAGACTCCTATATATTCTCTTTCAAATCTGTATCTTTATAATTGTGGTGCCCTTTGTCATAAGCTCGGGGTATTTTTTCAATGACAAGTATTATTGTTTCCTCCGTCATTTTGGATACTGCTTCACCCTGCTGGTCCATGTGCATTGAAGCTGTTCTCTGATTGCTCAATGCCCTAGTTGATGCGTGTCAAACCACAAAAAATAGGATTTAATCTTATTTATTTTGCGCCGCTCCAGTGCCGCCCTGGTGCCACTCCTGCGTCGCCTGGCACGTCGCGTGTAGTGTGAAAGTATAGGTTGTATTCATTTTGGCCTTAATGCTGCACAGTTCCGCTTGCCACATCACGTCTGGTGGGTAGCAGCCTTAAGGCATTATAACAGATTAAAAGAAGATAACCATACTTTGTGGAAATCATAGAAGAATTCAGGTCAATCTAAAAAAGAGACTTGCCTAAAAGTTCTTAACTTTCTTTAAACTGTGTAGAATTCCAGTGACTTCTTTGTATACTACAAATATAAAGTTGTATGTTGGGTGACCATTTTGCTTCATGTTCACAAGGACAGTTTGGGAAAGTTAACAGTTGGCTTTTCAACTCTCATCTCATGCATTCTGGTATTTATCATCCTGCATATCTTAAAAAGCAGGTAAAAGTTACCTGAGACAGGCAAAAGGTACAAAATTGTGACTGAACTGTCCCAAACTGCTGGTGAACATGGACTTTGACATGATTGGGGCAGCAGTGTGGAGTAGTGGTTAGGGCTCTGGACTCTTGACCGGAGGTTCGTGGGATCAATCCCAGGTGGGGACACTGCTGCTGTACCCTTGAGCAAGGTACTTTACCTAGATTGCTCCAGTAAAAACCCAACTGTATAAATGGGTAATTGTATGTAAAAATAATGTGTAAAAAATAATGTAATATCTTGTAACAATTGTAAGTTGCCCTGGATAAGGGCGTCTGCTAAGAAATAAATAATAATAATGATTAGGAAATGTCCTCTTTCACCTTACAATTCCTTGATTGCATACAATATACATGTATTGTAAACTAGTTTTACATTATCCTTGAAACAATGAGCTACATATTTCTACAGTTGAAAGCCCTTGCATACCCTAAAATAAAGCCTTTAGTATTTTTTTTTTGTATACCGCTTAGCTGGAAGTTATTTTAGTAAGTTGTATTAATGTGTCGATCCTCTTTGGTTATTTAGTTGGCCAGTCATGTCTGGTCTAAACTGTTAACTGCGGTACATGAACACCATATGAAGCATTCTTTGTGGCATTAGGCCCATCTTAATGAAGTGCTTCAGCATATAACATTTTGCTTAAAGATGAACTTGTCTTCTCTAATAAACTCAAGAGACAGACAAAGCCTGTGGCTGTTTCTGTACATTAGGCCCCAAGAGTAACTATTAATGGCCAGAAATGATATTGTAATGAGAGAGTGTCAAACAACATTGCTTGCAGATGTTTCTGCCAGCCACTCTCCAATGGCAAGGGCACAAACACAGGAGGAGAACAAAACAAGGAGATACACTTCAAAATACAAGTATATTAAGTACATATATTAAGTATTTACACTTCTGTTACATTATTTAATATATGTACTACACATACAACTATATAAAATAAATATATAGGAATATACTAGTTTAAAAATATTATTATTAAAAGTATTTCAGTTAATTATACAGTAAATAATATCACTTTCAAAGCACATGCCAAGTCAAAGTTATACACTAACCAGGAGGTCCCCGGTTCAAATCCCACCTCAGCCACTGACTCATTGTGTGACCCTGAGCAAGTCACTTAACCTCCTTGTGCTCCGTCTTTCGGGTGAGACGTAATTGTAAGTGACTCTGCAGCTGATGCATAGTTCACACACCCTAGTCTCTGTAAGTCACCTTGGATAAAGGCGTCTGCTAAATAAACAAATAATAATAATAAAATAATAAGAATTATAAAAACAGTGTAGATATGTCATTCAGTGAGAACTAAATAAAATGACCTTTATTTTTGAAATCTAGGAAGTCCAGTTAAATTGCAAGGAATTGGTTTTCTGTGATCATTAAGACCATCTTGGAATGGATAATTACAATGGTGTACTTTAATTAGAACCTAGAGGTTTAATGACAGTGTTTCATTGAACTATATGGAACCCACCTAAGAACAGTCATAGGCTATTTAATCTCATAAAACTCCAGTTTGCTAATATTAGGATAAATAGGGTAGATCTGTTAGAGTGGCCATGTAAGCACCACCTTATTGTTTTATAACTATCTGCAAATGCCACTAATCAATTGTGAAAGGCAGCCAACCAACATGCAACTTAGTATCTGGCATGGGCATGCATTGTAAATAGAAATAATAATAAGCGCTTGTATCAGTTAAAAATAAAACAGGACCAATACAACTCCAGCTGGGTATTTTTTTCACAATAATCTGTTATCTGTTCCCAGTTACACATATTAAATAACTTGTATTAACAGGAACAAAAGAACAGTCAGTCAATCCCAGTGTATCAAGTGGCCATGCTTTACAACACCCCCCCCCCCCCCCCCTCTCTCTCTCTCTCTCTCTCTCACATATCACTCCACCCTTTGCTTCCCATATTGACTTTTTTCATATCGGTTCTGTTTGATAATAGTTTTACTGTTTTGTCCAAACAAGTCTGAATTGTGTTTAAATGCTCGTACAGCATGTGCAATATGTATCCTTAAGTAGGAAGTGTTGGTTCAATTACTTTTCCAAATCTTCAATTTCTGCTGCTTAGTAATACCAAAGCCAGCCATTGGGAGTTGTCTAACTTGACATAAGGTCAAAATGATTTAGTTATAAATTTGAAGTATAAGCTCAGTCTCAAGGATTTCTGCGTACAATTTGTGGCCATATGGTAACAGCTAATTACATGTCTTGCAACAGGCTTAGTCAATGTTTTGGATATTAAAGGTTTAATACTAATTAGTGTGATACATACTTTAAATCACTATAAAGTATAAAGGTGGCAAACCATTCTATCTGAATCACATTACTATAGTACTGTGAAAACGAAACTTACCCCCCAAAAATAGAAAAATAAGAACATAAAACTGTATCCCATTATGCTTTGTTAGAGAGGTACAGTCAGCACTCAGTAATGTTGTTGAAGCTGACACCCTGGGATCATTCAAGAAGCTGCTTAATGAGATTCTGGGATCAATAAGCTACTAACAACCAAACGAGCAAGATGGGCTGAATGTCCTCCTCTCGTTTGTAAACTTTCTTATGTTCTTATATCCGACCCTATAAAATCTTGACTTTAGTGACAGTTAAACGAGTGTGACGCATTTCTGATTATTTTATTTTGGCCTGTTTCAACCCTTCTCCTTTTTTTCAGGGAACTCAAAAAAGATACAATGTGAAAAATACATAGCTGAAAGGACTGTGTTTTAAAATACATAGGCTTCCATTTAGATTGGTTTTGTTGGTACAGTACTATATTTTCAACAGAAGTAGTGTTTTAATTCAGAACGATATGATTTTGAAAACATCACTTGCCAAAAGAGACAACACGTGGACTGTAATACAGTACATACTTTTAAATACGGTACTGTGGCAAAGTACCCCCCGTGTATATTGTATGTTACGTGTTGTGTGTAAATGTTGGTGTATAGGCATTGGTACACGGGATATAAGCGGGTCTGTGTTTCACGTGTATTTAAAAATGTAGATTTGTATTTAGGCACGAGGAGGGCACAAATCACTTCACGTGCTGGTTAAAATGTAATGTGTGGTCACGGGAGTGCACTTAATTAATTCACGTGCAGTTGTACCGAGATTCCAATTGAATGATTGACTAGCAATCGAGTCTCGGTACAACTGCATAAAAACAGCATGTTTTCACTCACTCGGGGTTGTGTGTTCGGTGAGTAGAGAACGAGTGTGGAGAAGGAGGTAAAATAAAATATAAGAAGAATAATAATAACTATTTCACTCACCGTGTTTGTTTGTCAGTCCGTTTTTGTTTATCTATTTATTTTGGCGTAAGTGCCGTGTCCTGGTTTTTGTGTGTTTTGTTACAACCGTTTATTTTCTGTCTGTTTGTTTATTAAACGCTGAGCGAAAGCATTCGCTCAGCTTCACCAAACTCCTCTCTGTCGTTTTTGTTCCTGCTTCTGCCGTGACGTCACCGCCCAGTCATCCTGTCACAGGTACGTATTGTAGCAGTATGTAAAATTCCCCATTAATGACCCAACAGCAAAATGAAATCAAAATGTTACCCGTGCACAGAACTGCATAAAATGTAAAAGACAATGCTATGTAGCAAAAGATTAAAAAACAAAAAAACAACACAGTTTCTAGAATTAAGTGTGTCCAAAGTCAGTATTCAAAATTGCAGAATTAGTGCTCAATAAGGCCCTAATGTCACAGTTCACTTGCAAAGGACAATGCACAAAAGCAACTAAAGAGCACAGATTTTTTTTAAAATACAACACGGTGTCTAAAACTGTTTAATGATTAACAGTTTTACATTACCATAGCTTGTCTCGTTCGCTTTGTTTTTTCTACTTTTTTGTCATGTGAAATTGGAGGAAGCGCTTTGTAACTGCACAATAAAGACAGAAAAAAATGCGGGCTGTGACGGATAAGCAAATAAATTGTATCATTGAAGAGATGGGCTTTGTATCAGAAAACTGATGACGGAGTCGGAAATCGCATGTGACGGGTAAGTTCATTAATGTGTTAAATATATATAATGGGAATTGATTTGTTTCTTAATACAAGGAGGTAAAACATGACTGACATGTATCTGAGTGTCGTATATCCGAGTGCTGACTGTATTCACTTTCTAAAAGTCTTTCTATTCATTGATTCAGTATTATTAGAAAACAATTGCTTTCATATGAGTGCATTGTTTTTTTAACTTAATTTTGTAGATGCTAATTGTCTGCAATAGGCATCACATTTCATGTGAAAGATAGTGTTACGACAGAACTGATAAATGGCAAGTGTTTTGTAATTAAGCAGTCAATAGGGTAACTGTATGCATCATAACTTTTATTCCATATTTAATTTATTTAGGTGTAAGTCTAGAGGCACTTTCACACCTCGTTCGTTTGACCCTTTGATGCGGATTGAAGTGTGGTTTGGTTCACTTGGAGTTATATGTGAAACCTCCAAGAACCACGTAATTGCATCTGGATGCGCCAAGTGAACCGAGATCACTTGAAATGGTGGTCTCGGTTCACTTAGAAGTGGACTCGATACATTTGCCACTGTTCCGGTTCAACTTTTTCCCAAATAGCGAAGCAAATCGTGGAAGTGATGTACTTCAGCAAGCAACAAAAACTGTCTTTCCACTGTCGCCCATATGCAACGCAGGGCTTGTCAAAACACAATACAATGACACATACACACTGACAAGGACACCATAATGTACACAACGCCACGCACATCACAAAAAAATACTATGATTTACAAACTGGTGCAACCCGGGGCTTATACAGTGAAATAACACTAATAAATAATATTTAATACCCTTGTTTGAGATTTATTATTGCAGCATGTGTGTTCTATAAGCATAATAGCAAAACTGTCACAAGTCAAAGAAAAGTCATAGGAAAAATATGAAATGACAATTGAATAATTATTTACACATGTATTGCACCTGGCTTCATTATAATTGCACCACATACACTGGCAGGGAAAACATTGTGCCAAGACAAAGCGATACAGACATTAGTGTTGTATTTTTGCTGCTCCATCTGAATTTAGTAAACCAGCTCCTATGTTGCATCTGTATCTCACCACACTGTCATGCATACAACAATCACAACAAGCTATTATTATTATAATCAATATTTGGCATGCTCCGCTTCTTCGACAATGATTTGATGTTGGAAGCATCAAATAAACCAAAAGAACACAGACAACAGCACATCCCTTGATTCTCCATGTTGGGTATGATGGAAAACGTTTTTCCAAGAGAGAACTTCCGCTCCAGTAATCCGCAAGACAAGTGTGTTTGGAGAAGTGCAATAGAACTGTGGTCTGGATGAAGCTGCAAACAAACACATCTGAATTCACTTTAAAAGAAACTCAAGTTCGCTTGAATTTTTCTGGTGTGACATGAACCAAAGCAAACCTAAAAAATGTGTTCATTTGCAAGTGAATCTAAGTGAACTAGATGTGAAAGTGCCGTTAGAAAGTAATACATAATATAATGTTAATTATTAAAAATTAAATTAGGTACTAACAAAAAAAACAATCTCACTTTAATTAAATATATGCCACTTATAAAACACCTAATCAAGCTTTTGGTATGATCTAATTTTCAAGTTCTAACCAACAGTCCATATTAATGGCAGTTTCTAAAAACATTTGAATGTAAATCAGGAAGACGATTGTTATACTTCTCATGAAGTATTACACACAGGAGCGTTTTTTATTCTAGTGGGAATGTTTTCATTTTCATCTGAAGAGTCACCTCTGATCTCAAAAGTATAGGGATACGAATGGTCTGGCATAACCTTCAATGACTACCAACCCTAATGACGTCACTGCCAAGATCTCCATAGAAACATTCAGCACAAATCAAGTATGCTCCTCAGAGTGGCATAGTTTTGTCGACCCCTGAATACGACCTGCTCCCAGAGGAAAGCAATTTAATGCTTCACTGCTCATGGAGCAGTATATATGAATCACAAAAACCTTAGATACATTACAGACAGCTACATCTGAGTAGAGCAGCTCCTAAGCTTCTTATCTTCAGCCCGGCAAGCTTGTTTCACCTCAGTTTAGACATAAAGCCACATGGCAGGCTGCCGTAGCATGCTGTCACCAAGCACCAAGCGACCAAGAGACAGCAGAGGGGCAGTTTTCACACAATGTATTCCGATTAAACGATAAACTGTAAATATTTAAGAGTCATACTTGTATTCAAACCTTATTTTGTTAAAAAAAAAAAATGCTTCTTGCAAAATAGACAGTTTTTTTATATACCGGTATAGTTAATTCATACATTTCCAGGAACTCACAAAGAGCTTAATGGTAATTTTAGGACTGGAGTGTTAAGCTATACTTCCCTGAACAAGGTTTTCAAAACCAGGGGAGGGGAGTAATTTTAAATCAGTATTAAAAAAAAAAAAAAAAAAAAAATAACAAAGCAAACTGTATATAATAATACAAAAAAAATACATTTTAATTTTTTACATATTCCACTTATTTCCTCAAGTTAGAGGAAAGCAACGTTTTTGTAAAGTGTTCCTGTCTCGTTTTCTTTTGAAATGTTTTCTATATTGTTTTTTTACACACTTAAGTCTCTTTTCAAATTGTATCGTTGTGACTAGCTTGTGTATGCTACTTGATGCTTTTGAACTGTGAAGATGTTAGTTCCAGCAGCAATTTGAAGACTTAGTAGATTGCACGCTGAACACAAGAACTACATGTGGAGTTCCATGCTGGACATAACCCTGTAACATCACCTTTTTCACATGCATTATAAATAATAAAAGCTACTGATATATACCTGCTTGGCTAGATTCTCAAAGCACTTTGCTCCAAATTGTTACCAAAACAGAAACCAGGTGCTTGTAAGTTGTTTCTTATTTGTTTAGATTCATATATGTTCAAAAAGCGATAAGTATTTTCTTTTTACATTTTTTAGTAAAACTTTCATACTAAACCTATTTATGTGCAAGCCTTTTAACGCAGAACATATGTAAAAAGTCTCCTTTTTTAAATACCATTATACACAGCTGTATTATTATTACTGATATACTAATATTAATTAATTACAATAAATACACACTATTTACAATATACATTTACACAAAAACCCCTCTTCATGCACAGGTCTCCTACCCTGCCACAGTGCTGTATACTCTTACATTAGTGTCAGGCAATTTACACAGTAGCAAAATGTATCCATTTTGCATTAGTGCTGTACAGTACGTGTGGGTGACGTTACTGAACAGCTCGATCATGGCGCATAAACGGTTAGGGCGCATATGTGACGGGAGGACACATTACTGACTACTGTATTGAACAATGAGAATTCCACATTTTGTAAAAGGTGTTCAATATGTACGGGATAAACAACGATGAGTGCTGAATCGGTAAAAATAATTGACTGTGGATTATTGTCTTTCCGGTTTCATTTTAAATGCGGTAACCACATATCCAATGAATGTGTTCAGCTGACAGGGAAATAAAATGCAGTGTCAGTGGGGTTGTGACAATACTGTAAGAACAATAACTGGAGTCAATGCAGAGGAAACATTTTGGATGCACATATTCTCTCCTTGTTCTGCTTTCCATGCTTTGGAAGTGGCAGTTCTGACAAACTATTTACCTAGTAGATCTGGCCTAGTAATATCCATTCAGGATATTCACAAACTTGGCAGATTATTATTATTTAGCAGACGCCTTTAACCAAGGCAACTTACAGAGACTAGGGTGTGTGAAGTAACGGAGCACAAGGAGGTTAAGTGACTTGCTCAGGGTCACACAGTGAGTCAGTGAGTGAGCCGGGATTTGAACCGGGGACCTCCTGGTTTTCTTCAACCACCGGACCCAACAGAGTTGTCTGCTTGTCTGTCCTTGATTATTCTGTGGAGAGGCTTGTGTGCTTGCATTGCTTCATCATACAGAGGGTGATTTTAAGTTTCTTCGTGTACCAGAATGTTTTCTGAATTAAAATGATTGCATAATATGAAGAAAAAAAAATATTTCAGTTAGCCCAGCGTTTTGAATTCTAATACTAGGAGTTATTTAGTTTTAAATTACAATATCAAGCTATTAAAGGTAGGCTATTCATTTGAAAATTAAGAAATAAATAGCAAAAGAGATGCATGTAATTTTGAACTGAGTAGTTTGGTACAGTATATTACATTTTGTAACAACTGAACTTGTACTGTATATGTCTACAGAAATCAGTGCTACAAAAACTTAGCTTTGATTGAGATAAATTGAATTCAAACAAGATTTAAAGATGGGTGATTGCTCCAGCTGAGTTCATGGGTATTAAAACTGAATTTTATTATAGCTATGGTTGCATTTTGAAACAGTCTTCATCTACTAAAAATAAACAGAATATATTTAGCTCTTGTTTTTTTCGTCATAATAATGTTTAAACAAACTTAGATGTATTATTCATAATAGTGATAAGGCAATTTGCAATGAATCCTTGAATTCAATGAATTCATATGGCGAAGAAAATATTGATTGGAATATACTGTAATGGAGCTACAGTGTAATACTCACTTGTTTATAATTGTCATAATGTATATTGGATTACTGTTATTCTGATAATTGAATATATTCACACTTTGTGCAAAAAATAAACAACCTGTTTAAAGATATGCAAAGGTAGCACTGAACCATTTTACAAGACACCATCAAGCAGCAGTGATGAAATCAATCGGATGCCCAACCATCAGGTCAATGCTCAGTTTCCCCTTTGTCATCATCCCTGCTTTCTGATGTTAGGTCTTAACAGAAAAAACATCTCCAAAAAATGAAACCAATGTTTACCCTATAAAAACCGTAAGAACACCGGAGACAACTACTTACTTTGTGTTCACTTTCCCCCTGGTTCATGGTGCAGTTTATTGCATTTTGTTGAGCACAGTGTGATTCCCATCTGTGCTGTTATTTGATTTGAGCAGTTCTAAAGATACCTTTTAAAAATCCAGATAAGTACTTTTGGGCAATACCAGAAAAAAATGGGTCAATTCACTTTTCAGACAATATAAACACAAAAAGACATCAACAAAAAGCTCAGAAATGTTTAAGGGGATTAATTGAACACTGAAAAACAGAAGCCCTACTTATAATGCTTTTACAGTAGGTGATGAACAGTGCTATATAAATCTGCAGTGCATTATACAAATTAATTACAAAGCCTGCATTCCCCTATTCACCATTCCCCCTCCAACATTAACCATAGTTGATTTCGAATCAAGAAAAGTTGGTGGTCTGGACAAAACAATCATTTCTTAATGTTATGCAATGATGCATGAGGTTTCAACTAAAACCTAGTGCCCTCAAAAAACTATATTACTAGGCCAATATGAAATTTCTTTCATTAAGATGACCCATTATGTATAGGTCACAGTCTACATTAATCTCATATAAACCATCTAAATTTTTAGACACAAATATATAATCCAAGAAGCAATACACTGATATGCCTCATTTACTGTAATTGTCTATCTTGCGAAAAGTACTTACAGAATTTATAAGGCTACTGAAAAATGAAAATCTAATGTTATATGTTTATACGCATGTAGGACAACATCTTATGGTTTCTGCCGGTGATCACAAACAGGATGGAATACACGACACTCTTATAACCATGAGAGATCGTCCTGCTACATGTATAAAAATATTATAAGTCATGACTTCTGAACAAAACAAAATCTGAACCCTTAATACATTTTAAATGTGTTTTATTATAATTTTGAAACAAAAATGATTGTTGACCTTGACCTAGAATGATTGTTGAATGAAAATTCTGCGGGGCAAAATAAGAGGTGCTACGATTTTCAGAAGAAAATGCTCTCAGAAAAAAATGCTGTCGCAATATGGGGGCCATTGTTGTCCCTTCTGCAGAAAATCAAATAAGAAGAAATCAAAATGAAAAACGGAACACACAGTGCCGACCTTAAAAAAAAAAAAAAAAAAATATATATATATATATATATATATATATATATATATATATATATATATATATATATATATATATATATATATAATCAGGAGGAGGAGGCTGAGGCCAAGGTTTGATGTAAAAAAACTAGTATTGTTTTTTAAGTAGTCCCTTTGAAAAGAATGGCCTTTGAATGTAACCCAATTAAACAATTTGTTCCAAGTGTCTTATTGTTATCACGATCATGAATAGATATCAACACAAAATAAGATTGATTACTGTGCCTTCCTGTCGAGCAATATTGGAATGTTAACTTTTCACTACTTTAGGACATGGTGGTGTAGACCTCAAATGAATCTCACATCTCAAAACACAATAGCTGTTCTTTCAATTTCTAATCTTGTCAAGTGTTAAATGATTAGTTAACATATGTACAACAGCAGAACAAGAGTTGACAACAAAAATGAGTAAGTTATAATGAAGATAAATGGATAGACATCTAGGAAGGTTGACAGGATATATGTTTGTTTCTATAAAATAAAAGACTATACAGATTGTATAGTACAAGAAAAGAAGAAATTGAGCTGTCACATTGTTATGCACTATACTTCAACTTGTTATATCCTTAGTAATAGTACAACACACTTACTCAGTAGCTGGATGTTAAATCTGTTTCTCCTTTATGTAGTGCGCAACTTGAACATCACATCATACTGCCCTCATTTGGCAGTCAACAGCAAAACACATAACCAATTCAAATATATAGCATTTCCTCCCAACTTAATCATATTGTTAACAAATCGACAATTTTAACGTTTCTCTGTAACAGCAGTTGGCATAGCCTCCACATTTGGTACCTCCTTTCGGACGTCAGGTGTTGGTTGCACAGTTTCATCAACGCTCTCTTCTGAATTTTCTTCTACTCTCATTTGTAGGTAAGCATGTGACAAATCCAGCTTGCTGGAACTTTGGCCTACTGCTAAGGAAGCAAACAAATCTTCAATGCGCGTAATTGGATATTGTTCCACATAAAGAACAGGGTTAATCATCACTTTAAAACCCCCACATCTTTCTTTACAACTGGCATGGCCCATTCACAACACTGTACAGGTGACAAAACTCCAGCCTCCGTTAAGTGTGTCAATTCAGCCTCCACCTTCAGTCTTATGGCATTCGGCACTAGGCGTGGTTGAAAAAACCTTGATTTATGTTCTGGCTTCAGAGACATCTTCACTTCTCTTCTGAAAATTCGCTTTCGGCTTCCTTTGTTTTCCTTACGCACAGTTCCCCAGTCTTTCTTTTTCCCTCTGCAAACGCACCCTACAGTTGTGACAAGTTTGTTCTTTATACCAGAAATAGTCATCACTGTGATTAGCTTTCCCACAACGTCCACATTTGTAAGTCAATCACATCTCTGTTAAAAGATGTTTCTGAGTTGCTTCACTTTTCTGTCTCGCAGCGCGTCATCCAGATGTGTGTCAAACTAGCAGTGTTTGGCTAATTTCTTTAAGACAGCTACGGATTGTGCAACGGACTCACCCTCTTCATAATTCCGCTTGTGAAAATTGAACCTTAAAGCGATAACAAGAGGCTTGGGGGAGAAATACGTCCGTAGTACCTCTACAATACTGTCATAGGTTTTATCCCCTTGTTTTAGCCACTTGTTTTTCCTCACTTATATTTGACATGACAAAATGTCCAAATCGCTCCACATAAGTAGTCCACTGATCAATATGCCCTATGGTAGCCGCCATCTTCCCCGTCTAATACAGCTTCACTCGTGGTATTGAAATTACTTTTCAGAAAAGTACAAATTTAGCTCATCAGGTACAATGAGGAATCCTGTTCATAAATACCTCGTCGACAATTTATGTTACATACTACACTTTAACTACTTATATCCTCAGTAATAGTACAATACACTTACTATGTAGTGTGCATGCGCAACTTGAACATCACATCATACTGCCCTCGTGGCGATAAACAGCAAAACACATAACCAATTCAAATACATAGCACACATTATTTGTTATCTTTTGTTTTTGGTGTTCATAAGTTCCAATTATATTGTTTTTCAATAAAGCCTGTTAAAGTGCCTGGCCAAACTTATCAAGAATGTCAGTTTACTGAAACATACAAACATTTAAATTCAAGCAACTGCAGTGCATAAACAGTCATTGTTATTTTGTTCTATACACTTCCCCACTCTATAAAAAGTTTGATCTGATTATAACTTGGCTTGAGTCACCATTTTTATTATTAAGGGTATTAAACCCTTGAGTTACATTTCAGAATTTAACTTTAGTACTGTACTTCCTGTTGAAGCCTGGAATCCTGGATCGTTTTCTTTACTTCCAGTGAATGCATGAATCTTATCTTGTACACATAACCAGCTTCAGACAATAAAGCAATTTCTATTGTTTTGATTTGGAGTCTGATTTCCTTGAGAACGAGTTTAGTGAACAAATGTCAGTTGTCTGTGTCTGGGCAAGAACTCAGGTAAGACAGCCATTAAATGTATTTATCAAAATGCTAGAAGTCTCAAAAACAAAATGTTACAACTTGAAGCTACTGCACTAGCAAGTAACTATGATGTGATAGGTGTTACAGAAACTTATCTGAGAGTGATGGAGACGAATATGATATTAGTGGGTATACACTGTATAGGAAAGACAGGCAGGACAGAAGAGGCGGAGGGGTAGTGCTATACATCAAAAATAGTCTTGAAGCCCAGGTGCTAAATCTGGAAGAAAAAAACAACGCAGAATCAATATGGGTCAGAATAATGGACACAAACTCAAAGGGCATAATAGGGGTATGCTATAGACTGCCAAATTCAGACACTGAACAAAATAATCTGTTATACAAGACATCAGAAATGTGTGTATGTGACATAGACAGAATGATTCTTGGCGATAAATCTCCCTCCCGACCTGTGAGGGCTCTGTGTAAAGGGAACAGAGTGCCCTGGACTGGATGGCCAGACAATTCATTCCCAGGGTTAGACGGAAGTCAGTCATCTAAAAAGGGGGTGTAGCGAAGTGATCTGTTCCTTGTTATGGTAAACGCTAAACCGGAAGGAGACCTGTATTGTAATCGTGAGTATTTTGTTTGTTTGTCATGTCTAAAAACTGTTTGTTTATTGTTATTAGATGGCTAACACGATCCAGAGCTGTCGCTAAAGGCCAGCACTAAACTCGAACAACACTGCACCTTGTTCATGAATAACTGTATTTACACCACGAGCACTATCACACTCACTGTGGACTTGTGTTTGTGTTACGTGTGGGTGTTTAGGAACGGGACTATTACTATTGCAGGACCAACCCGTGGATTAAAACAGAGCAATACACGCCGCTGTATTGCCTGTTAGCATTGTTATTGTTTACTGTATTTGTGTCATCAGACCATTGGATTTACAAATAAAATATTATTGCACCTGGATTATCGTTGTCTGTCTGTTCATTGATCACTGCTGCATTCCTGCACCTGCACACTGTTAACCACTTTGCCACAGTGTAGCAAAGGATAAGCCATATTAATGGGGGATTTCAACTTCCCCCATATAAAATGGCAAAACCTGGTGGGGAGCACGATAAATGAAATTAAAATGGTAGAAATGCAAAATAACTGCTTCCTAACGCAATTTGTGAATGCACTGACTAGGGGGCATGACTCGATTTAGTCTTTTCAAATAACGAAGACAGAATAACTAAAACAGAGGTTAGAGAACCATTGGCAAACTCAGATCACAGCATGGTCTCATTTGAAGTGCTAGTTAAAACCCCAAAAGTAACAACTAAAGCTAAGGTTTACATTTACACTTATTTTAAATAGGCAAACTATGAAGGAATGAAACAGAGGCAGAAGTGTTAAAGGGAATAGGAGCTCTTAAAATAAACAAATCCACTGGGCCAGATGAGATCCTCCCAATAGTACTCAAAGAAATGAAAAGTTATTTACAAACCGCTAACCAAGATCATGCAACAGTCTCTTGAGACAGGGGTTGTACCGACAGACTGGAAAATTGCAAATGTAATACCGATCCACAAAAAAGGCAGACAAAACTGAACCAGGTAACTACAGACCAATAAGCCTGACTTCTATTATATGTAAACTTATGGAAACTATAATAAGATCCAAAATGGAAAATTACCTATAGGGTAACAGTATCCTGGGAGACAGTCAGCATGGTTTTAGTAAAGGGAGATTGTGTCTAACTAAACTGCTTGATGAGGCTGCAACAATGGATAATTGCAAAGCATATGACATGGTTTATTTAGATTTCCAGAAAGCTTTTGACAAAGTCCTGCATAAAAGATTAATTCTCAAACTGAAAGCAGTAGGGATTCAAGGAAATGCATGCACATGGATTAGGGAGTGGTTAACATGTAGAAAACAGAAAGTACTGAAGCCTCAAAATGGAGCGAGGTAACCAGTGAACACAAGGATCCGTATGAGGTCCTCTGCTATTGCTAATCTACATTATGGTATTCTGGTATAGTAAGCAAACTTGTTAAATTTGGAGACAACACAAAAATAGGACGAGTGGCAAACACTGTTGCAGCAGCAAAGGTCATTCAAAATGATCTAGACAGCATTCAGAACTGGGCAGACACATAGCAAATAACATTTAATATAGAAAAGTGTAAGGTATTGTATGCAGGCAATAAAAATGTACATTATAAAGACCATATGGGAGATACTGAAATTGAAGAAGGAACCTATGAAAAAAGATCTAGGAGTTTATGTTGACTCAGAAATGTCTTCATCTAGAAAATGTGTGGAAGCTATAAAAAGGCCAACAAAATGCTTGGATATACTGTATAGTGAAAAGTGTTGAATTTAAATCAAAGGAAGTAATGTTAAAACTGTACAATGCATTAGTAAGACCTCATCTAGAACATTGTGTTCAGTTCTGGTCACCTCTCTACAAAAAGGATATTGCTGCTGTAGAAAGAGTGCAAAGAAGAGCGACCAGAATTATCCCTGGTTTAAAAGGCATGTCGTATGCGGACAGGCTAAAAGAATTTAATCTATTCAGTCTTGAACAAAGAAGACTATGCAGCGATCTGATTCATGCATTCAAAATTCTAAAAGGTATTGGCAATGTCGACCCAGGGGACTTTTTCGACCTGAAAAAAGAAACAAGGACCAGGGGTCACGAATGGAGATTAGATAAAGGGGCATTCAGAACAGAAAATAGGAGGCACTTTTTTACACAGAGAATTGTGAGGGTCTGGAACCAACTCACCATTAATGTTGTTGAAGCTGACACCCTGGGATTCTTCAAGAAGCTGCTTGATGAGATTCTGGGATCAATAAGCTACTAACGACCAAACAAGCAAGATGGGCCGAATGGCCTCCTCTCATTTATAAACTTTCTTATGTTCTTATGTTCTTATGAGTCTGTAGACCCTTCATTAACACCGGTATCAGTAATAAACAACGTAGAGGCTGCAAATTGACAGACTGAGGTCAAGGTTCTATCTAAAGACAGTTGCAAAGAGGCCATAAACAGGGTTTGAAATTAATCAAAGCATAGTCAGTTGACAATTAAAGTATTTTTAAATAAATAATTATTTGCCTTAGGAGGATGTCCGTGTATAAACTGGGACATCTTCCTGCAGCGAATAAAAACTGTATACCACAAACGATCCTTCTGTCTCCTCTATTTGCTAGCCCCATTTGTTTCTGAATATGGATGTTAAAAGAGAACGTAATCCAGCTAGGGTGTGTATACTGTACTGTAAATACCTACTAGTTGGATCTTAGTTAATTGGTAGAATAAATATCTGATTTGTGCATTTGTACAAGACCTTTACTTGGTATTCGCAAACTTAGTTTTTTTTCTTTTTTTGTATCACCTTCAGCTATATAATGTGGTGTAAAAATATACTGTAATACAGTAAATAAACAGTTTTTTCTTTCGTTATTCACTAAAATGCTCACATAAAATGTAAAGTGATTATGTTCCCTTTATTTGTAAATGTCACATATTGTTACAGACAAAAGCTCAGGTTGCCAATTACCATCACTTATCTCAATGTTACATGTTTTACCACACACATTTTTTGTGGTTTCTTTGAAATTCTTGAAGATACAGCTTTGTACTTTATTATCTCCTCCTCCTCCTCCAGTGGATCCCTCCAGCAAAGCCTTAATGTATCAGATTTGTCAGTGTCAACGTAACAGCCAATCTCTCCAGCCCACATCAGCCCTCACATCTCACATCCATTAATTCTGTGATGCCAGTTCTAGCCATGCAGAATGGAAAAGGGGCAATTATTTGATAAAATAATTAAATTAAATGACATGATTATCTGCCCTTGTGGATATAATTGATATGATAAACCAGTTTGACCAGATTTTCTCTTGTTATTGACAATTATAAATCTGACAATATGGTTCAAAGAACTAACCTGTTCTGAGACCCTCACATGCTATATCAGCTAACCCACTTTGCTATTTAGCAAACAGACTGTTAAACCTCCAAACAAAACAGTTAAACTAACTACGGTTTAAAATAAAAACAGCATTTTCTTACCTCTCATTAGCATAAACTGTATTTTTCAAAAGTCCTGGCAAATTGTGGGAGGAAATTTGCCACTACAAAACATTATATTCTCACCTGCAACAAGACAAAAGACATGCAAAATCACAGAGGGTCAGGACTTTTGAAACCCTATATAAGAACTTATTTGCTGTAGTTTTCCTGCCTTTACTTTCTCTTTGACTCAATGTGACAGGGTACACCCCATCCCTGTGTGTATTTGTATTATTTTCTATTTGTTCTTATTTAAAATGGATTGTGTTATTGTTGTTTTTGCAGCATGGATGGGGTTAAACTTCCCCATCCATGCTAACCCTGTGCAGAATGTGACCGTCTCCAGATTGATTGACTCATTTATTATTAACTCGGAGACGGTCACATGTATATAAACCCGCAGCTTTGGCTGATCGGGGAAGGTGTTCAAAGGTGGAACGATAAAGCAAGACAGTAAGAACTGAAACTAAAAAGAATATAACAATTGCTAGGCACGCTGGCTTTTCACCAGAGTGATACTTGTTTATTTAGTGCTCGGTTTATTTTGTGGTTTGTCTGTTCGTTTTGCCAACGAGCCGTTTTGTTTTGTTAAATCTTTTTATTTTACAATAAACTGTTTCATTTATTCATACCTCACAGTCCTGACTGTTTGTGTTCCTTCCTGGTCTGAGGTCAACACCAGCTATCCTGGTCACATATGGTGTCCTGCGTAGGATAAACCACCGCCTCCCACGAGTCAGTCCAGGAAGTACTGCGGGCGTTTTTGTGACCCCCAAAAAAAATCCCGTCAGATTATAAAATGGGAAGAAGCAGCCGCAGGAAACAGCAGCAAATCCACCAAATGCATTTTTGAAACTGCTAAATAAGAGCAAATTAGTGACTCAGTTATTCAAGCTGGTTGACCAACCAAAGTCTCAAATCAAATTATGTTTCTTTGTTCTTTATGC
The DNA here is from genome assembly GCA_030684275.1 of Acipenser oxyrinchus oxyrinchus. NCBI lineage: Eukaryota > Metazoa > Chordata > Actinopteri > Acipenseriformes > Acipenseridae > Acipenser > Acipenser oxyrinchus. Next base: position 28,620,118 of record CM060254.1, read on the forward strand.
TGTATCAAAGGTGTTGGATGCTTGTTTTTTAAAGGGTAGATACAGTAGCTTCAAATGTCATTGTGTTTGCATTCCCCTTTATTATGGTGTTTGTAATCATGCTGAGTGTTTCTGGGTTCTCTTGCTCCAATAATAAGTTATTACCCTTTTTCTCTAAATCTGCCTTTACCTGTCTTTGAGCTGATTTGAGCTTGTCTGGGGAATCCTAAGTACTAGGACTGAACAGCCTTCTTCATTATACAGTGTGACCGTTCAACTCTACCAGCTCTACCTACTCTATCAGCGTTTATAAATGTAGAGTATGTGGGGTGTCCCTGTTTATGATTTTGCAGAAGATGAGCCCCAGGTAAAATTTAGAGAAATATACATACTGTGTGTGTGTATATATATGTTATTTTTGTAAAAATTATTTGTTGTAATGACAATGGAGTGACCACTTGTGGTCCTATGCAGACAAGCTAAAATAATTTAATTGAATCTATTCAGTCTTGAAAAAAGAAGACTATGTGGCGATCTGATTCAAGCATTAAAAATTCTAAAAGGTATTTACAATGTTGACCCAAGGGACTTTTTAGAACTGAATGTCACAGATGGAGATTAGATGGAGATTAGATAAAGGGGCATTCAGAACAGATAGTAGGAGGCACTTTTTTACAGAGAGAATTGTGGGAGTCTGGAACCAACTCCCCAGTAATGTTTTTGAAGCTGACACCCTGGGATCCTTCAAGAAGCTGCTTGATGAGATTATGGGATCAATAAGCAATTACTCAGAGTGGTTCAGGGTTCTGTTGCGCCAATATTAATACTTCTATATTCAGTATATATATGCAACTTACACTTTTCAAACATTGTTTAGATATCATACATAATGATTACAAATATAACCCTTTAATTAGATCAAAGTCAGTTCAAAAGGCTTCCTGGTGGCACCATTCATTTCTCCTTGTGCTCCAACTTTACTTATGTGACCAGGATTTATATTTAGTCAAATGAACGTAACACTATTTTTCCAGGTGTCTAATCTAATGGGCTCAACCTCGCCTCATGTGGTGAACAGCTGGAGTCACCACTACTGGCACGAATTTCACAGGTTTTATTTACCCTGCTGCTACTGCAGAAAAAAGTCTCTCCACAGAACAAAAAAACACCCCCACCTGCTGTGTACAGCTCATACAAACTAACAAGCTGCTTCAAGATCCAGTATCATAGCTTAAACTTCATTGTGTTGTACATGTATTTTATTAATACATTAACGTTACTGTAGCACAAAGTAGAATACATGAATAAACAGCATACGCAACATCTGTATGCTATTTATTGGAATGACCAGGCTTCTCGTTAGAAAAAGGGCACATGATGACAACCGAACACTGATTCTGACCTCAGCTCACAACCAAAGCAGTCTTGGTATTTGATTTATTGTATACAATTACCATTACAGTAGACATTTAATACAATTACGTTTTAATGGTGTCTAAAAATACAAAAATAAAGTATGTCTGAAACAGTTCATTGAGCTAATTCATCAAAGGTTAGCTCGCGGGAACTCAAGTGAGAATCACAGGTGCATCTACTGACTTTTATTGAGTTGCACCAACTACTACTTGACCAGAAAGAATGAAAACGCTAATTGATGAAATGTAAACCAATCTCCGAGGATAGATCAGAGTTGCACAATGCAGTTCATAAAGAAAAGAAACATATTTAAAATATCTCCCAAAAGAAAAAAAAAACAATTTAAAGATAGCACATTCCACAATGGGCATTTCCTTCTAAATAAAGTGCCTTCGCTTTAGGGGGAGGGGGAGGGGGGAGAGATCATAACCTGTCACCACAGCCAGTTATCTAGAACTGTCATGTATCAGAGCACAAAGCATGGTGCATTGTTATTGTAAACTGAGACATTCTTAACTGTTATTACCCACACATTGGGAATTAAGTACCCCATACATTCCAACCACGGTATCAATGTCCTAATGACCTCAACAGAATACATGCAACAAAAATAATAAAAGCAGAATACTGCTGAAGGCTAAAGCACATAGCCATAGCCCTATTATTATTATTATTGAAATACTGCTGTACATCTGATCTAAAACTGCTATATGTATGCTCACATCCAAAAAAATATTCTAACCAAAAAACCACAGCCGTTCATTATTATTATTATTATTATTATTATTATTATTATTATTATTATTATTATTATTAATAATAATAAAACAAAACAGGACAAAACTCTCCTGTATAACCCACCAAATGTTTAGGTTTTAAGATATTTCTTTCAAATCAAAAAATCAGCTACTGTATACACATCCGTGTACATTTCAAATGATGCAACACTTGTGTTATTTGTATGTGACACACACACTTTGAGATTAACTGAATATGTTGTTAGGACTGTGAGCAACCAATAGTATTCTAATTTTTAAAGTACAGTCTTTAAACTTTGGGGGCAGTTGAAAAGTAAATTGATTCAGTAATACAGCACAAGACATGCTATTGTTTTTAGCGCTGGTATTTCTAAATATAATTTAGAAAGCTATTATTATAATTTAACCTGAAATAACAAACATGATCTAGTGTACAGATCATATTAAAGACACAGTATCAGTTTAAAGAAAAATAAGTTGACTTTAGTACGCAAAGTTTAGTATAAAACAAATCGGTTTTGGGTAATTCCCATATTTTAGTGATTCTAGAAAGTCAGATATTCCAAAATACATTTTGGAAATTAAACTGTAAAGATAGAACATTTTTTAAATAGACCTGACCCAGGTTGACCTAATTCTTTCAGATTTATAACTGTTATCTCTATTGAGGGCAGCACTTAGTTCTAATAGCAAAAAATCTACTACATTGGAAATCAAGTGAAAGTGAAAGGGATTTCTCAGCACTGTTCATTTTAGAAAGACTGTTGACATTAACACAACACACCAAGCAGCAGAGCACCACTGAGCAGAGATACACAAGATAGGAATAAGACAATAGAATTGATTATGATGCTAAATTAATGTCAGTACCTCACATGAAACACTTGTTATAGCTGCATTTCCTACTATCATGACAATTATAGTACTGCAACAACACCATTAAAATGATTCTCTTATTTTTCTGACAAAACTTCCAACTTAAAGCAGTTCTATACCTATAGTACTGAACAAGCTGCCCTCAGATTCCCTTCCCTTACATTACAGACATACAATACAGAGCAAAAAATGCAAAATCTGTAGGCATCCTTACCTGCCTAAGATAAAGCATTTCATTCTTTTACATTTTCCACAGCCTTTGTGAGAAAGCTCCAGTGTTGCCTTGTGCATGTTACCAGCCTAAATGATCTCCATGACTCACACAGAAGCAGATAATTGGCTCTCAAAAAAGTGCTGAAAACATTCATCATAATGGCACTTGCCTGCTGAAGCTAGCAGCTCGCTCAGCTGACTCTATACCAAGGTGTCACTAACTGTTTCTCTATGCTCTGGCTCTCATTGGCTTTCCTTTTCTGCTCTCTAGACTTCTGTCTTAAAGAAACAATGCATCTCCCGTGGCTCAGAAATGTACCATTACAAGAGGTGCTTGGCACAACTAATTATAGAGTCATGCCTGTAAGACAAACCTAATTAATTCATGAGCTCAATTTGAGAGCTACAAGATGCAAATTGGAACTATAGCATCAGTGGAAGAGAAAACAAATCTTAAGTTTTCATAAAATCTATGTTGTATTGGGCTGTGGTCTTACGTTTTTGGCCGGGGGTATCCCTGTGGCTCACTGTGAAGCCCTCAAAGAGGTGAGCTGCTAGGCCTCTAAGGATGGGAAGTGAGCTTCGCTTGACCCTAGAGGGAGATGCGGTGGCAGAGAGGAGCAAAAACGGGCACTGACAGGGAGAAATTAATGGTGGCCATGAAGTCAGTTGGCCCTTCTTAATTGCAGCAATGCCCATCAAAATATGTGTCTATTCACAGCAATTATGGCCATAGTGCCCTTTCCGTTACAGCAACTAGAGATGGCTGTACACTACAAATTAGGAAGTGTTTGGATCAAGAACAATAACATGACGATTATGTGTTTGCGTGGTTAAGTCGCATCAGCAAAAAAAAAAAAAAAAAAAACAACAAACACTACCCTTTCAAGCACATGTATTTCTACAGTGCGTAATAACACAATCTCAAAAACGAGTCCTGAAAGAAAAGTAGAAGGCCTTGCACATTCTGCAACAACAACAACAACAACAAAAAAAAAAGTGCAAAACTGATAATTTTTTCAGGTCTATTTAAAGAGTAAGTAGCGGGGTTCAGAAAAATATAGCGCTAGACATCCCCAACTCTTTAAATAATGTACCTGTAATTTTTATTTCATTGTTAACATCTTTTTACACTTATAACTTTCATGTATTTTCAAAATGGCTGATCTAGTGCACTGGGGTTTGATATCTGTCCTCTAATTCACAATAAGAAGAACAATAAAAGCAATTAAAAAACATGTGCTGGATCGTTATTGCTGTGTTAACTGTTTGACAATGTGGGCAATAAATTACAGGTACGTTATTTAAACAGCAACACTCTTTAAGATACTTACTTACAAGCAGTTTTCTTTCCAGTTTAAAACAAATTATTTACTGTAACTAACTTGAATACGGTTCAACTGCCATTATCCACTTATTTTAATTTTCTTATTTTTACCACAACAAAACCAGCATAAGCATAAATCGCTGGTATCACAGCAGTCCCTCGTTTATTTTAATGGTGATTTTAATAAGCCACCCTCTCACTCATCTTCTCCTTTTTTATGTAGCTGGATAATTTCAGTACACTCCCAGGTGTATACTTTGTGGCTAACTAGTTTAACTTGCCATATTGTGTTATATACGTATTGCTACTTTTATATGGAGTGCATTAATACTACTACGACTACTAATGAATTAAATAATTAAAAATACATTTATATTTTTTTTTCAAACAAATCCCATCAGGCCCAAATAAATCCAGTTCAGCTAGGTTGATGCTCAAAATAAATGATTAATGATACACATCCAGTTTACTATAAAAAATGTACTAGTAAAAGAACACTAACAGAATGGTGAACCTGGTACCATGTGTACTTGAGAATCACAGCAGCATTGCAGAATTATTTTTCACCCATCCCTGGACATTGCAAGCTTCTGTTGTTTAATTCCAAACAGCTGTTTATGTGATGTGATTTCATTAATTGCTGTTTCTATATCCTGCTTGTCTGGCTCCCTCTCTCTTCATTCTAATACTGGTTCTGTTTCAGGCAAGCTTATTTCTTGTTTGAATGATGTGGTTGTGGGAATTGCAACTGTAGTCAATGCTTGCTTCTGCTCCTGTTAATAAGTACTATTTATGTCTGTGATATATGGACATTAAGAAACAGGTTAAATGTTCCTGCAGCTTTCTGTTTGATAGTGTAAATATAAAATGTGTTCAGGAAAGTGCTATCAAATACTATAGGGCTAGTTTGATATATGCAATTGAAACAATCAGAAAACAATAAAGAATGGTGGTATGCCTGTCAATTTTGCATGTATTAAAATATGTTTCCTGAATGTGTTCATGGCTGTAAATTAACCAACTGCACCATTACTGCCACATCTGCTCCATGAAAGAAGTATATAAACTAATCTTATTCCAATATCAGACTGTAACTGCTGATTTCATTTACACTCTACAATTCACTCAGAAACCAGGCATTTATTACATGATTTAAGTTTGCAAACTCAACATGAAACATGAAAGATGCTGTATGAAAGCTTAGCATTGCTGTTAGTGTCACATAATTTACTTAATTGGCAACTAAATTGCATCTTTTTCTGAATGTACCATTCTAAAAAGTAATAAACCTTTCAACTTTATACAGTATCATTCAAAGTAACCATAATACACACCAACATAAAGTAACTGTAATTGTAACAACTTATTGTTAACTGCTTTGGAAAATGTGTAGTTTGTTTTTCCCCACAAATGTTCAGATGATGAAATCAATTCTGCTGGCAACTGTTTACAAATGTCATGATTGCATGTACTCTTGAAGAAAGGAAGGGACATTTTTTTTGAAAAGGTCAGTAAAGTTTCTGAATCATGTCAAATGTCTGAGAGTGAGATTATGCAATGTAATACAAATACATCATGTTACATTATATAGGAGTGTCTGCATAAGTTGGTGTGGCAGGGTGATTGCCCTGCACAGGTGGGAATTAGTGTTGGTGTAATATTAGATGTGGAAATGGGTTTATTGTGTGTCTTTTTGGAGTTGATTTATTTGATTAATTGATTGGCTGTGCCGGTCCTCAATCAGCATGTGGGCGGGTGTCGACCGAGTGTCCGTCAGTTTAAAAACATCTGGTGGAGATCGCTCTGGGCGACTGCAATGCCATGCTACAGAGGGGAGCTGTGTATACTCAGGAGGAGAGAGTCCGCTCTGCAGGAACGACAGCTACGCATAACCCTGAAACTGCAAGCGGTGCTTGTGAAGGCAATGCCCAGCCAAGGCCGTATGAAGCAGCAGGAGTTGTCATATGAATACCGGCTCATAAGTAGGTTAGTTTAGGGGATAGTGATCCCAAGTAATGTATAGCGAGTGTTACGTAGTGTAGTCAGTTCCTGGAGTGGGATGCCTCGTTTATAAGGGTAGTGCTCGCCCTGTGTGACATCTTTTATTTGTAGTTTTTGTACTGTGTTTTATTTTGTATTTTGTACAGTCTTCTGTATGTGTCCTCTGTGCATTACCATCGCTGGTAGCGTCACATGACCTGTTTATTTACTTTGTTTTGTATTAATAAATCCTGCACTCCTGTGCCAGCGTTTCAACTCCAACTCCCATGTCTCTCTTTGTTGCCTAAGCAGCGGCTACCCACACATGTGTCACAAGCACCCTGTCACAGTTGGCTTGGGCATACAACTGGGATCCCATCTGCTTGGTCTGAAGTGTCAATGAATGTCAAACTATATTCTGCTTACATGGCCTGCATTCATAATGTTCTCACTGTAATGCAAAAAAACATAACCATGGGGGCTCCCAAGTGGCGCATCCGACAAAGGCACTCCACGTGGAGTGCAGGATGCGCCCCATAGCCTGGCGGTCGCTGGTTCGAGTCCAGGCTATTCCACTGCCGATCGTGGACGGCAGCTCCCAGGCGGTGGCTCACAATTGGCCACGCACCGCCCGGGGGGGGGAGGGCTTAGGTCGGCCAAGGTGTCCTCGGCTCACCGCACACCAGCAACCCCTGTGGACTGGCCAGGCGCCTGCAAGCCTGTCTGTAAGTTGCCCAAAGCTGTGTGTTCCTCCGATGCTGTAGCTCTGAGGTGGCTGCATGGCAGGCCTGCAGAGTGAAAAGAAGCGGATGGCTGACGGCGCACGTTTCGGAGGACGCGTGTGTCCATCTTTGTCTCTCCTGAGTCAGCGCGTGGGTGGCAGCGGTGGGCCGGGTTGAAATAAAAATAATTGGGCATTTCAAATTGGTGAGAAAATCTGAATAATAACAGTTCAGTAAAACACAACGATTGGGCATAACCAGATTGGGGATGGGCGAAAATACAAAACATAAATGGGGACTCTTAAAAATGAATGCTTTAAACGGTGCATTTGAAGATATGTATGGAAATACATATCACTCAAAGGACAAAATGATTATTGTAGCCTTTGGAATAGAAAGTACACTGAAATTAGTTATTCAAACCCAGTTCATTGTTTAAAAATCATGCACAAAAGCACCTTCTCTGGCCATCGCATTTCATTTTGACCTTACCGACTTTCACTGATAAAAACTAAACCACGTATGAGAGGTTACTAGACTTCATGACACCCTGGGATCCTTCAACAAGCTGATTAATGAGATTCTGGGATCAATAAGTCCAGTGTGAATCATGCTTTAAATGGCTGTTGTAAAACCGAGACCTGTAAGTACTTGACAAGTTTTCAATAAAAAACAGGAGGATGGACTTGGGGGAATCTAAAACTTTTATTTAATTTGTATGGTTGTTAACTGCAGTTGTGGTTCTAAATGTGTTACATAAACATTTGTATAAATTACTACTCATCTGCAACAACCCCCCCCCCCCCGTATATAGAAATTGGCCCATTTTTTTATATATTTAAAATATATGGGATATATTTAAAATAGATTTTAGTCTGTAATCCATATATTTATTTTATATGGATTACAGACTAATGAAAATATATGGTGCACCATATATTTTCAACATATAAAATAAATATATGGATTACAGACTAAAATGTATTTTAAATATATCTAAAAGAGGCCAATTTCTATATATGAAAATATATAAGGATCATACTTTTCTACCATATATTAAAAATATCAGTTTTTTTTTTCAAAAACAAAACAAATGCTTACCTGAAAAACAGTAGAATATTTAATTTTTTATGTCCACCTTATAAATCAAGAATAAAAACAAATGTTGTTTATTGTTATAAAAGTTATTTTTTAAAACAGGTCTAGAAAAAAGTTTCCATTTCATTTTGTGTTGCCCGAGCAATAACGCAATTACAGTTGATGTTATCTTTGACTTGTAAATGTTAGAAAATCTACATTATTTCTTTATTGATATTTAAGTTTCAGTTTTTTGTTTTCTTGATTATTTGAGGCAGTGTGTTGAAGTTGTTCAGAGCAGAGTCGTGAACAGCAACTTAATAGCAGCTGTGAGAGCAAAGCTATTTCATGTTTGGGAAAGGGATATGTCACCCAGTTCAAAGGCAGATTACACAGCTTCAGTCTGCACAGCCTTTATTTTTGCTGTGAGATAACGTTTTTTCAGCACAAGAAACAGATTTGTTTTAAAACGGGAAATATACAGAGAACTTGGATATTTAAAGAAGGTGGTTTATAAGGCGATAATATTGTGGATGAGGCAGCAAAATCTTAATTTCACCGCCACCAAAAAATAAAATAAAACAAGGCAAAAAATTAAATTATTTCTGCAGGAACCACTCTCCACAGCAAAGCAAAAACACTGACAACTTTAAACGCAGAACGTAGTGGATTTGATAAGCATACACAAAGACAGAACTAGCACCGTGAATGCTGGAAAAAATATGGACATGTTTATAGCAAAGAATGAGTGCAGAGAAGCCGACTTTGTATATGATAGCGAATGTTTCTACATTTGTCATCTTGTAACACTATAGAAGACTCCTGAAACATTTGCCATTTCATGTAATTTGTGCCCGAATCAGTAAATAACTGTAGAACTTAAAAAAATAGCTAGCCTTTAGTTAGACTATTAAAGCTAAACAAATACTTTGTAGACAGCTGTTTAATATTCTTTATCAATAAATTATTTATCAATGTAAATGCTGTAGGCCTATATGGACATTTGCTTTTTTGTTTGTTTTACAAAACAAACATTCAATTAGTTTTGAAATAAATTAAACAATCTTTCAGATAACAAGCTCAGTCTTAGTCTTCCAGGCCATAGGGTTGGGAAGCAGCTTCTTCTTCTTCTTCTTCTTCTTGCCAAAAGTTGCTCCAAAACTCACAAAATTCGGTAGGATGGTAGGTACTTATGGGAAGTTGGTAAATGTTAATTGAACATATGTCGTAGGTCACATGGTTTGGCCGCCATATTGGATTGAAAAAAACATTTTGCCGAAATGTAAAAATGTGTCTTTCGAAAACCACTTACTGAAGAGTGCTGAAGTTGGTATACTTGTTGACAGATAGTCCAAGATTAACTAGTGTTCGTAAGAAGCTGATAGGTTGTGTGGTATGACGGCCATGACGTCAAAATTGCACTGTACAGATCTCAGTCACAAATTTAAAGGTCTTCTTCTCCCAAAGCACTAGTCCGATTGAACCAAAAAACTGGCACACATGACCCTAGCATGGTTGTTTTTAAGATTATTGTCAAGGGAAGTTGCTACAATAAAAAAACACGGCGGCCACGTTGGATGACATCATCAACATTCAAAACTGGCTTACAAAAACCTTAGCCTTTGAAACCACTAGTCCGATTGAACCAAAAATTGGCACACATCATCCTAGTATGGTTGTCTTTAAACGTTGTTCAAGGGCCACGTTGGATGACATCATCAACTTACAAAACTGGCAAATAACTCCTTGTAGAGTGCAGATAGGGCCATGGTTACTATGGAACACATATAGTAACCCATGTATGCATTCTACACTATTTGCTAAAGTGTTTGGTACTGGTACTGGAAGCCGTAAAGTTGCTGGCAACTCTAGTTATTAGTCATAGTCGTCGTATTGTTGTTGTTGTTGTTGTTGTTGTTGCAAACTTTAAATAACCAGTAGACTATAAATATATACTCTGCTTCAATATCTGACATAGTTGTTATATTGCATTATTTAATTTGAAATACGGCATTCAAAGCCCTTTTTCTTTTTTTAAAGAAAGTGGTAATTTTTCCATGATAGTAATGTTATCTATTGTATTATATGGGGGAAAAAAAGGTTTGGCAACAAGACTATAGCATATTTTTTGGTTGTAAAACACATTCAATAATTTAATACCCAAAAAACATATTAATCATCCAGTGGTGTGGAGAGGCTGCATAATCTTTGATCTTTGGGGATCAGCTGTACAGTACATCATTAGTTAGTTTTGCTCACAGTGTGCTTGTCGTTAATTGCCATGAAATCATTTCTGTGATATTTATTCTGCTCCTGACATATCCAATAATGTAATTAAAACAACAGTACACAGTCTGGTGTATTAAATACACAAATAAGGACATCACTGCAGAAAAAGGAGGTACAAAATAACCAGTTCGAATGCCATGGTTTAATCATAAATGTGCACATTTGTCGGCTGTAGCCTTTGAGACTTCTCTGTACTTGTGACCAGCATAACATGGGCTGTACCATACATATTTTAAGTGATTCACACTGTGACAAGAGTTACAAGAAAATCAATGAATCTGCCAGTACTCAATTGAAACTAAAATTAGCACACTACAAGAACAGGGTTCAGTATATGTGTAATGGCAATTGAGGATTGTGGTAGACAAAATTGTGCTCATAATTGTGTAGCTTCTCTGAAAGCTTTATCTTAATAGATTAAAGGAAAAGTATCAACTTAAGTTACAGTACACAACTTTTCTCACATGTCCTTGCAGTCCACCTTATTAAAGTGCTTGAAAGGTTCATTGAAATGGACTTGTTCTGATAGTTCCTAAAAAGGTATATTATACATGCATTTTACACGTTTTTATACATATATATTGTCTTCAGTAACATTTCATCTTAGTCTCCAGTTCTTTTACATATAAAATGTTTGAAATCATATTTTAAGACAGCCTTTGCCATTACCTGTGCCCTATTGTAAGGTTTGTTTATTTCTTAAAAATAATAATTCAGTCTTCTTCAGATAATCTTCAATCAAAACAGTTTAATTCTGGAACAAAGTAAATCCAACAAGACGGTACAGAAAGCAATCACATTCAAACTGCAGGCACAATCTTGAACAAAACAATACTGCAGGACTCTTATTGATAGAAAGACATTGAGTGCCAGTCAGTGAGAGTCTGATAAGATCACCGAATATGTGAAAGAAAGTATCTATTGACGATTGACTGTGAGAAGCTATGGTTGGATTAGATTGAAATGTTAATTGCAAATTACACACAATTAAGACAAACTGCAACCAAGTACTTGTTTTTTTCCCCCCGCAGATCACTTCACATAAATAATACTTCAAAGTAAATCAATTATCCATTACCCTAACAGTTAAATCAAGCTGGTACTGGCATAAATATTATTTTGTAACACAAGCAATAGTAACAATGTTTATTATTTTTCTAATATGACCCCAGAATGGGGTAATGGATAATTTATTTATTTTGAAGTACTATAAGTGAAATAAATATATTGCTAGATTCATATGTATTCATATTTTAAAAGTTAAATCCTTTAAAAAAAATTATCAGATGAGCAAAAGCAACTGAACAATGTAGATTTTCTAAACTTAGAAAAAAACATTTTACAGAAGCGCACAGCACAAGAAGTTATAAAAAAGTCTAATTTATTTTTCTTTTTTTTCGACAACATGGTATTCCTTTACCTTGAGTCTAAGGCTGTTCACAATCAACACAGATAATGCGCTTCTCCACGCCGCCTTTCTGTACAGGGCACAGCTGTCCGAAGTTTTATTTTTATTGCACTTGCCAACCTGGCATTGGCGTCTCTTGCAGCTCTCAGCGGGGTTGCAAGCTTCAGCTGTGGGTACATGCTTGGCAGTCTCCCCCTGTTCCAAACGCGTCTTGCGAAGTTCCTGTGCTAACTGTAAAATATATTCTCTCCTTGGTAAATTCTTCTCCGTGCATTCCTTGCAAAGCACCCAGGAGTTGATGGCTGCTAGGTCCTGTTACTGTAGTAATACAGTAATATAATAATATGAACATGATAAAATAGCATGCCTGCACACAAATCGCGTTGTTATTTTTTCGGGATCTGCAATACAGGAAATCGACCAAAACTGCAGCTTTCTCTTTCTCAGTTTCTGAATGGTGTTTGCGGCAAAACACTAGACCATGCTGTTTACTCTTAAAAAAAAACCCTCTTACAATTGAATTTTCCTTTGTATTACTTTGGCCATATAGATTAGCCTGCTAGTTGATGTCACACTAAAGAGGCGCCTTTTATATTTATTTTGCACCCTTGCGCCATCTGGTGGTTGACTAGCGTAGTGATCTTTTTTATATTCTCTTCAGAAAAAAAGGTAGTTTTAAGAAGCAGTATGTTTGCGACGTCGTACCGTGTCTGTAACGTGATGTCGGGCGACCAAAATTTGCCTCCCACTGTAGGCTTCAATTGGATTTCTAAATTGATGTTATCAAGTACAAAAGGTAGTATGGAAATGTTTCTATTAAAAAAAACAACACATGTCTGCATCAAAACTTAGCCCACATTACAAATGCATTCAATACAGCTCATAAAACACACTTAACACATTAGTATCCCAAAAGCATGTGATTTTTTTAATACAGAAGTTTTACCATCTGTTGATTATATCTGCAAGCAGAGCAATCACATGACCTTAACAACACTAACCTATTGCCAGAGCGCTCGCTCTGTGTCCCGCCTCCAGAAAGACAATCTGTTGGCTCTGATTTGCGGAGTTTTATTTTGACTGACAGTCCGCCAATTCTACCTTGCTACGGTTTATTTTTCAAATCCCAGTAGATTAGACGGTGCAGTTGTACTGTACTACTGTAATACTACTATTATAGCTTCTGGTAGACTTTTGTGAGATCATTTTGTAGTTTCTTTGATTACATGATGTTAAATGAATATAGTTTTTTTTTTTTAAGGATGTCTCTTTTATGTTTAGAGATTTGCATGTTCGATGCTACAGGGGTGATGTAATGGGGGACTGTGTAAATTGGGTGACTACCATTGTTCCTGTGGAGACAGTGTGAGCTAGGAACACAGAGTCAGACAGTCTGATATAAAGCTACGTGTTAGAAAGTGTTAGTTCTTACATTTAAAAAAACAACATTTATAAGTACAAATGTCTTGCGTCCTACTTGACACAACTGAATCCTAAAATTTAGGTGATGCAAAACGTTTGGCCATAGCTGTACACATCCTAAACCTGCCTCCTGTCAGTGTTTTTGTAATATTTTAGAATTGCTTTTTTATTAGTTTTTTTTTCATAAATAAATATAAAGTTACTATTAAAAAACTCCTTTACATTTTAAATTTTGTACCAGAAAAAGTGACTGTATATATTTCTACAATCCTGCAATCTCTTCCCTGAATTTGTCTCTGGAATGCTAAACAAATGGATTGGGTAAAATTGATCTAAATGTATTGTTGAATGAGCATTATTGCTCCTTACAGAACATACCAAGTGTGTGTTGTATATTGTTTCTGGTTATTTACTGTATTTCCTAATTAATAAAGCCCAAAGTGTGAATTTGTGAACATTTTGGAGGTTGATGTTGCAGAGTATCTTTGTGGGCATGTTTCATACATGACTTCCTTTCACAAGGGGATTACACTGCTGTCTGTGTTGCTACACCTCTAAGATAGCGTTCAGAAAATAAATACAGTGCTGAATAAATTATGCAGATATTGTATTCTTTTTATTAACATTTTACTAAACATAACGCATCAGGCATTTAAGAATTTAAAGAAGCCACAGATTTGACGTTACCCATACATGTAGATATATGCAGAGCAACTTAATTTCATATAACCAGGATATTAAAAAAATATGGTAAAATTACTTAAGAACCATAACTGTAACCCGCTTGGCAATACCCTGAATTCCAAATGTAGGACTGTGGGGTTCCCAGAACTCTCCTTAATGTCCTACAATTGCAATATGTTTGCTCTATTAGGCTCCATTAAAAGGTTTATTGATAAGGACTTTGTGTCAATAAATTTGACTTGCCAAGAACAATTACCATATAAAGTGCTTAACTGTTTATTATTGGTGAGATGATACTTTTGCAAGTCATTACAAATTTAAGAATGGAGCATAGCACAGGCAGTATAAGTGGCATGGATGAATGGGAACATTATCTGCATACCACACAGGATTTTTTCTACTGTCGCTATCAACCTTCAAATGCCATTGCTCTGGTTTGACACCTGTCCACTACCTGAAACCAAAGGTAAACAGTTTTTGCTATAAAAGAGAATCACTCTGAAAACCTTAGTATTTGCACAACCCTAGTAAAAAATGAATCACCATAACCAAAATGATTTTAAATTGCTTAGAGCTAACCACAGAATACTGTGCGTTTCAAACAACTTTTGATCATGAACAGTGGATTTCACACACAGTGTAGACATCGTTTCCAATCAAAATGTGGTTAAGCGGGTGGTCCTGCTTGCACACTGGCTGGAAATTATTAAAAGTATGATCCAGACTATGCATGATGTGGGTATAAGTGATTTAAACGTTGTTTCCTGCAGTGTAAACACGACCTACCGGGCATCATAAGGCCCACTTTCTTGTGTAATTTCCATATTCGATATTATGTTTGTGTATTTTATTTTAGTTTATGATGTTTGTATATTTTACTTTTGTATCCAATATTATGGTAGTGGGTTAGTCTGCCTACCAAGACTAAAAAAATACTGGCAAACCACTATGTATGAGCCAAGAACGACTGAATCACTTGCAGTTCTGCACGTCCAAAAGAACCTTACAAATGAAATAGACAAAATCTCCTTAACGACTTCATTTTTCGCAAACTGAACAGAGCCGAAATGTTTTTGCTCTTTGCTAAGTGGTAAGTTGTCTATGCACTAATCAGTAATTACATCTATCTTTGTATAAACACAAATGTATAATTAAGTTGACGTATAAATGCTTGATTGTGCACCCATTTTGTAGTTTTCATTTTCTCTTAGTTTGCTGGCTTAATTATTTTGGTGTAGAAGTTCAGCTGTATATACTACATCTATGGCCAAAAGTTTTGCATTACTCTATAGAATTAACAAAAGTTGCTTCATAAAGTCGAATGAAACCTGCTGAAATAATGTTATATTGACATATTGTATTACATTCTGCTTTGTAGTTTTCAATATACTTAACGACCAAAAATGTATTGAAAATGAATATACCTTAATGGTTCTCTTTTTGATTGAAAGAATCAATTGGATACAAAATACCAAAAAACTACAGGATGAAAAAGAAACACTTTTTTTTTTTACCACTAAAATACAACCAAAAATTGTTGTATATTTTCCGTATTCAATGGGGCTTCTTTGTTTATCCACTATATAGACCTTATGTATAGTACAAACAATGAGTCATAGACAAGCAATATATACACACAAAAATGTTATATTGTAAGTACACTGCGATGATAATTATACATAAGGTATGTGTTTTATCCAATAGATATTGAGTTAACTGAAAATGTTACATTTGTTGTTTAAAAACAAAGCTTTTAAGAGATTATTTTCCATTTTTTCTCCTAACCCCAAGTATAGGAGAATCTGCCCCCTGGCCTCTGGGCACCATTAAAACATTTTACAAACCTGGCACCTATGCATATAAGAAAAGGTTAATTCAGTGTTGACACTAAAACATTTTTTGCCACAGTCTATGTTATTATTTAATAATACATTTAAATGCAAAACAAAAAAAATGCTACTTTCACTTTGACAGCAGAGATGACAGTCTAAGTCTTAATGGAAACATAAATCTGTGTACCATCAAAACAGGAATGTCCCCATACATGCTGCTGTATAATATGACCCACAGGGATCATTATGCATTAAATGAAAAATGGACCCATACTAGAACCCTGGAGATCTAAGGAAATTCCATCTATCACAAAGGAGGAAAAATCAGAAAAGGCACTCTTAGAAAGCAATGCTGAATGTACCATGCTTTGGGCTATCAATAATGATTCCTTGGTCAACAGTGTTAAATGCCCCACTCATCTCTCAAAGTATAGGAGTAGAACATTATCTAGATAGTCCATAATATCAACAATTATGCCCAGACCTGCTGAATGTTTAAAAAACAGACACAAAATGTTCCAAAACCACCCTAAGACAAAATAAATGTGGGTTGGGTGTCTATAATTATTTTTGAGGGAGAACCACTAAAGTTGTCAGAGAACTATTGATGTTCTTAGAAATAATAGTGTTGATATTCCAAGGTCACCCTCTGAGGAGAAAGTGTGGGAAAGATGGTGGATTTTAGCCCTCACATTATCAAAAGGAGGCTGCAAAGGTTGCTCATACTCTGCAAGATAATCAGGCTCCATAAACAAATCCTTATATTTACCAGTGTGAAGCAGCCACGGGGGTTGAAAAAGAGATGATATCATACTGTACATGATACCGATATCTGACTGAACAACCAAGAATACAGGGAAAATGCCATGATTGTACTATAGTTTACTTAATGGGGTATTTTTGTGGCATGTTACAATTCCTGAGTTGAGACTGGTCAAGGGCATTATTTGAACAAGGGAGTTGCATTGTTGCCAAGGAACACAAAACAGCAATGTCATTATTAGGGGTGTGCCAATACTCGTATTTTCCGAAATTACTGTTAAGAGGCATTTGTCGGCAGGTATTAATTAATGAGTTGATTTCCAAACAAGAAAAGCTGCTTTTTTAAACCTTTACAATTGGATACCAAGCAATGGCAATTAACTTCCAATCTGAGTGATTGTAAAGCTTATTGGAAGCAAATTTCCTCCTCATCCCCGCCGCTGACGTTTTTACTGTTGTGTTGATATAGCAAGGCCGTAAACTGACAATAAATATATGTTGTAAAACTAGCAAATGTAACTGATTTGTCACAGACAAATGACCTTTCCTTAGACTTAACTCAAGAGCTATTGCTGTGGAAACTGTAATATGTTTTGTTTGAGTTTAATAAGAGATTACATCTTCAGTAACCTTACCTTTTTCATTATTGAGTTATAACAGAATGGCTGACTGGCACAGAAAGAGTTACAATCGTTTAATGCAATTTTTGCTTTCATGTACAGTATAATAAGAGTGCTCTAATGCCATCCTCTTTCTGCCATATTCAATTGGTTATGACACATATTACATACATGCCAACAGTCCCTATATGGTCAGGACAGTCCCGATTTCCTGGCAAATGTCCGGCGTCCCAATGCATAGGAAGAAAGTCCCGATATTTACCCATAGAAAAAAAATGATTTATTCTGCACTGTAGAGTTAGTGAAAATCACACACTGTGCTCTTCGTGCGGCTGACACATCTGCTGATCACTAACTTATACAAAGGTAAGAACGCTTCATTATGTCTATTGTTACTGTCATGATGGTCGTGTTGAGTTGGGGGGGATACGTCTATTATATGATAATGAGTGTTTTTTGCGTATGACTCCTCCCATGTGTATGATACACATGACCCCCCCCCACTCCACCCCCGCCCCGGAGATGACCGTCCTACTGAACAGTTTCCAAATGTTGGCAAGTATGCTATTACTATTTGTGACAGGGTAGCCGAGGGTTGACGTCCCCAGACCAGATAGCTAACAGAGACAACACACAGGCAAGTACTTGGGTAAAAGGCGCGTTCTTGCGCTGTTATTATTAACAAAAATAAATAAAATATTTTAACAAAAAAACTACGCTCACAGAGCAAAATAAAAGTTTAAATAAAAACAGGTCACGAACACAAAACACAACACAACACGTAAGTCAGGCTGGGCAGTAGACATGCAATCTGTTTTACTTTTGGTTTTGTTTTTGCTTTTCTCTGCTCGCTCTCGTTCTCTCCCTCAACAACAAAAGCTGCAGGTTTTTATATCGGCGACCATCTCACAATAATTACAAACACTCAAACAATAATTCTATAAATGGCACCAGCTACATTCTCACAATCTGTCTGGCAGAGACAAGCTATTAAAAACGCCTCTGCCAGACCACATTTAAACCAATAATAATAAACAAAATGTGGAACAGTTGGTATGAAAAGGAGATAAAACACTGATAAATAAGATACCCCCATAAAATTAAAAAAAATGATCAGTGTCTAATTTCTTTTGCTTGAAAAATGCTCAAATTGCAGAATTCAGTGGAGTTTCTACACACACAAGAAGTTATGTATATGTTGTGCATATCGCGCATTTGAAATACTGTTCATGCTGCACATTTCTAATATCGATACTGGTTACGATTTAAGTATTATTTATTTATTTATTTATTTATTTATTTATTAGCAGAAGGCCTTATTCAGGGCCACTTAACAATTGTTACAAAATATCACAATACAAAGTATCCAATTATAAAATATCACATTACAAGTTATCACATTACAGTGCACTCCGTTTATAAGAATCACATCCATCCCGGGTGTTTTCATTCTTATAAGCAGATGATTCTTAAAAGTGGACCGATATGATTACTGTGGTGCAGAATCAAACTTATTATGAGAATGATAAGTGTGTGTTCCCTGGCTGCACCGATAGAAATGGTTTAGCCGACAGCTTTGTGATGGGGGTATAGAGGCGTAAGGAAGCAGAAGAAAGAAAAAGGAAAAAGAAAAGGAAAAATAAACCAAAACGTGAGTAAGAGATCTAGTGTTTGATCCACACACAGTATTGTTTACTTAGTGCTCCAGCTGAGAGCTTGGTTTGTTTTGTTTGTTTTATTAGCAGTTGTTTCGCCACCGCAGTGTAAGAAAAATAAAACCAACACGGTTTAAAACAGTAAATCAAGACTCCAGCCTGGTAATTTACAATTAGCAAGCACGTGCCATCAGCAGTTTAAATACAGTATACGGATGTCAATGATGCTCAATCACTGAGGACAATACATCAAAACAAGTCCTCGTGGGTAAGCAGCTTGTTATATGATCACGATTATGTTTATTCAAGGCTGCAGAATCCTTTTTACTACAATATACTTGAGAAGTGATCGTCTCGTGAGGGTGCCTAGTTTAACTGCTGTGTGGTGTTACGTTTAATGGCCTTTGAATTAAAATGACATTACAGTACAGTATTTTACTGTCAGGACTAGCACTGCATTTAAGCATCTGGCTTACTTATTTTCAGTTGCGATGCAAATCTCACAGTTTTTCATTAAGCGGAGATGCAAAGCTCTGCAATCCCCCCCTCCTCCTCCTCCTCACCGCGCAGCAATCCCACTCCCTCTACATGCATATCACACAATAACACTGCAGTGAACACAAAAGAAAAAACATACCTGCACAATGCAGTGGCACACTCACGTTTGATTACAAACAATGCAGTGTTTCCTGCATCACTGCACGATCCACGCTGCTTACGTGCCTAATCACGACGTGATGTGATCAAATTCGAAATACCGGCTGATGTAACTCTAAATGTAACTCATTCTAACGGAAGCTGGGTGGCAAAGTCTAATAATTATTATACAGTCTTCTTCCAGGAATATTAAAGTATTCTGATTAATGTGTAGCACTGTGCAAAGACATCCCCTAAAGTAATGTGTCTTAAATCACAATTTTTATGAATAAAAATGAATATACCTTAATGGTTCTCTTTTTGATTGAAATAATTAATTGGCTACAAAATACAGAAAAACTACAGGGTGAAAAATAAACACTTTTTTTTTTTTTTTTACAACAAAGATACCATAACTTAGAAACCCTCCTAAACATAACATTTAATAGATAAGATTTTGTAATTATTTGGAGGTTTGTCTACATAGAGCTTGGTAATAACAATGCTGACCTAATAGGAACTTGAAAAATCCTTCATGCTTTTTAAGGAGCAAAAAACGCTTACCTGCTTAAATGCATTTTTTTTCAAATATTTGACTTTTTTTTTAAAAGGTGTAGTTTCTGTTACTGAAACCCACATTGAATGTATGCAGGAAGTGCAGTTTGCTCAGCACGGTCTTAGCTTTAAGCATGAATACCTCATGTCTGCGAGTGCAGTGACTAATACCTTCTTTCCATCAGATCAATAACTTCAATAAATCCCAGACTTTACCTGACTAATTTGAACTGGATTAACATTTACTGAATTACATAGGTATGGACTGGAGGTAATAAAGGTACAGTCTTGTAACTAAGCTATACCATGGAATATCCTGAAAGCAGTATACCGTGACACCCCTAATCATAACATTTTATATGCAGTTATTTTAAAAGTCAAACTGAAGGAACTAAAGCCAATGAGAAAAAAGAAATAATGCTAGTCCTACTACAAAAAATATGCTGACAATAGAGCTTGAATTCATGTTTTATCTGTACTTCAATAGCTCACATTTTTGCATTGTAAAAATGTGAATTCAATTGTTCAGATACGGCAGTTAGGAGAACTAAACTGGATCATTCCGTTACAAGCACTTGTTTTTCAGAATACATAACAAGATTTTTGATGATATGAATTTAATTGTAAACTTGTGTGTTATTTGGGGGGCATGAACAAGGGCTCCTCCCCCTGCTTCCCTCCTACCAATAATATCTGCTAAGCCCTTATTTAAACCCCAAGCCTTGAGTTTTCTCTTTGTCTTGCGTTTTTTTTTTTTTTTCTACCATCCTCCCCTCCTCCCCCACTCTTCTATTCGGCTCTCCACCTCTGCAGTGGTCTCCTTCTTGGGGGTAAGTGAAGCTCACTTCCCAGCCTTAGAAGCCCAGCCGCTGCTGGATTTGTCCTCCACAAGGAAGGTTCTCCGTGAGTCAAGGGGGACCCCCGGCCAAATTTATCTATCACTGTCATCTTTCCATTCTCTCCTCTAGATCCCCCTTGGGGGAAGTATCGTTTGCTACCCAGCCTCAGAGACTGAACGGTTCAGTCTCACCTCTGCGAGGGTGGCTCTCCGCGAACCAAGGGGAATCTCCTTATACTTCTCTAAGTTATAAGCACATATCATCTAATATCAGTTCCTGAGGTCTCTTCCTCTACGTAGCCCTGAATCAATTATCGCATTATATTTTTGTATATTGATTGTCAAGTAAAACACTAGATCAATAGCAAAATAATGCTTCTTTATTATATCTAATCTCTTCCTGTTTGTTAGGTCACATGGTGTGATTCCAGCTAGACCACTGGAGGGTAACTGAACTGCAGCACAGGAAGTTATGTTGTACAAGGAAGCAGTCACCACCTTCACTTAGCATTGTCTTTGAAATATCTACATATTATAAATTGAAGTGTAAAATATCACCAAAGAACCAAAAGATCTTCACCAGGAGAAAATGTAGTTTTTATGGTAAAAAAAAAAAAAAAATCCCGATTGGGCTAATACACACCAACACATACATTATATATTTCCGGTTTGCTGGTAAAAAAAAATAATAATAATAATAAAAATACCAGTTTATTCCTGTAGCACAAAAACATTAATAAATAAAATTTAATTACTACTTTCTAACCCTGCCTTTTACAGACAATTGACTCTACTAGCTTATTCAATAACTCCTAACATTTGTAACCACACAGATTTCTTAAGTCTTGTACAGTATGTTAATGTTCTTAAAAGTCCTTATTGAAAATAAACAAAATACTTTTCCAATGTGATTCTCATTTATTAATAGGTTAGTTTTAGGTACAGTAGCGAACAATTCAGGTCTAGATAACTTTTACTTGTATCTATACTTAAAGTGGTTCTCCCTACCGTAGTGAGGGTACGAGATGTGGTACTGATTAGCCGTGAATCCAGTTTCAGACAGGATGGACTGTCACGATCTGGCGTGGTTTTCCTTGCGCCGAGGTGGAGGGCTCCTGTCGTGTCTGCACTCAAGTGGAAGTGCCCAGTTTATTATGATTGTGAAAAAGGAAACGCAAAGGATTGGGCTCCACTAATCAAGGAACTATAAGATTGGCTTTGGGAGGTGGGACACAGCTCTAACTTAAACCTATTAACATCCCATTACACAGTACAGTATATAGCTTTTTAGGGATTTGGTTTATTACTTGTATTCTCACTCTTACATTGTTGTTTATGATTGAATCAGTTTATGAATAATTGTCATAATCAAGAATGTTCCTATCTTGTCATTCTCAGTGTTTTATGCCAGAACCAAGACCTCACCATGTTAATTATGGCTGTCACAGTTTGATATAAATGATATTGTTGCATCGTCTATTTAATCCTTTCATTGTTAACTCCGTGCAGTGTAACTTCCCAGTGCTCACTGGGTATTTTGTACAAGAATGTGTGAATCTTGTTCTGTTACATGATGTAACAAAATCTAAAGTTATACTGCCACAGGAGCTTTCCCTGTCACTTCTCCACGTGGACCTAAATTCTAACCTGAAAATCCCCTGTCCTTCAGTCCTGGACAAACTGATTTTGTAATGTGGACGAATGTCTACCAGGGACTAAGTTGATACTGACAATCTCACTTCACTTTTTCAAACCCAAGCTTCCTGAGGCGAAAGTGAATGTGTATGTTTATACAACATAAAACTAAAATAATCCATAATGTATTAGAATGTACTCATTCACATTATACTTGCTGGAGACACCAGGCAGCTCAGTGGTTAGATTACTGAGCCACAGTTCTTTTGACACTGAGACTAAACATGATAGAGAGATTATCTGAAGTTGCACCTTGGCATGACTTTGTTCTCCATAAATTTATATCATGTCTCATCAGTATAATTAGCAAATAAGTACTTTCGTATCTCCTGTAGCTTCAGTAATTTCCTCTCTTTTATTACAACACTGTGGATTTATTAACCAGCTTGTCACACGTACCTTAAAAGCAAAAGGTTGGAAAGGAAAGAAAAAACATCTGGAATATGGCTAAAGGGGGACTTATCTCTATTTCCGGCAGACAAGAGTACATTGCATATATTAAATGGTATTGAATTGTAGAAGACATTCCATATTTAATATGTTTATCATAGTATTATTTTTTTAATACTGGAGACTGCAGATCTAATAAAATATTTAAGAATAAGTTGGTTAACGCCAGGGAAACATGCAAAGCTGGCCATATTATGTGATGTTGCTGTCTTGACCTTTCTGCTCCCTCCTATCTCCAGACTATCATTTCTCCCTACACCCCCTCTCGCTCCTACGCTCCTCCACCACGACAGATTAGCTGTACCCCCCTCCGCTCACCAGTTTCCAGATTCTCTATTTTTTGCTCTAATTTGATTTTGATCTTTTGCTACTGATTTTATTGTACTTTACAACTGCTCTTAGCTGTAATGTGATATTCTGAAAAGTGATATTTTGTACTGTGATTTTGTAATAATTCTAAATCGCCCTGGATAAGGGCGCCTGCTAAGAAATGAATAATAATAATAATAATAATAATAATAATAATAATAATAATAAGAGAGAATTTACTATATATACACAAATCTCTATCTGTTTCAGGTTTTGATCCTGGATTGTTTTTGTTTTTTTTAACTGTATTATTAAATATATTTTGGCTTTCTTCCAATGGCTCAACAAAGGTTGAATTAAAGGGAGTTTGTTTCTGTGTGACCCTGAGCAAGTCAGTTGTGCTCCATCCTGCAGATGAGATGTTAAATCAGTGTCCTATTGTAAGTGACAGTTCACAGCCTACCTCTGTAAAGCGCTTTGAGATGGTGGTCCACTATGAAAGGCGCTATATAAAAATAAAGATATTATTATTAATGAATGTTCTAGTTATATATTCAGAACACCATAGGATTAACATGTAATCCATTAGAATTCAAATACATGTGCAGCCTTTATTTTATAGTAAATAGCTGTGAGGTTGCAGGAAGCAGACTGGAGATTCAAAATAAATGTACAAATAAAACCAGGAACAAAAATAAATAAAACAAAAGTGGCAAAACAATTCAAACTATTTGCAAATATTAAATAGGAAATTGTTATCATTTGTATCATTTGTCAGATCAATTACCACGATATTACAGGATAATGGCACAGATAATGTTAGTAAGTCAGAGATATGAAGCATCATATTGCAATCCACACTTGGAAACCTTCCTTACTTGTCAGTTAAACAATGTGAAAGGCTTACGTATGACTTGCTGTTTATAACACAAGCACAATGGCGACTGTGTGCAAGGAGGCAATGATACTAACTGGAACCAGTGCTATGAGGACAAAACTCAGAATTTAGTCCATAAGAAAAAAAATGTGGGAATCGCTGAAACCTACCAACAAGAGAAAAATCCAAAAGACTTACTGTAGATCATGTAAAAATATTGTGTAAAATCCTAGTGGTAACACCTCTAAAGCCCCTTTCACAATGGTGCTCTTACCTGGGTCCGGACTCGGGTTCTGGCCACCTGGGTCACAATCCTGCGTAGTGTGAAACCACGTAACCGGGTTGAGTGAGACAAAATGCATGATGGCCGATCGTAAGCGGACGAAGTAACAAACAACCATCGTGAAGGTTTCACTTCCGCATAGAACTTGTGAGCCATTTCTGATTAGCCATATCTCTGTTGATTGTGCACATGTGGCGGAGTGTCCGGCCCCAATTTATTATTATTTGTATTTTTGTTTGCGGCGCAGTTAAAAGCGCCGCGTCTTTTATTATTTATATTTTAAAAACCTGTGAGGATGCATGACTGATCAGCTACTGATTATTTAACTAGCTGACAGTCATGCATCCTTACCAAACGCGTGCAGACTGTGGCCGAGGGCTAATAAGATAATTAAAAACTAGTTAACCCCTCGGCCAGAGTATAAGAACCTGCAGCTGTCCGTGCTGCAGGGTTGGGTGCAGAGAGGAGGTACGGGGAGATAGAGAGGAGACAGAAATTAACAATTGCTAAAACATGCTGGATTAGCCAGCACGACACTTACTTGTTTGTCTGTTTATTCGTTTGGCCCTCGTGCCCTTTGGTTTGTGTTTTGTTGATTGTTTAAATCTTTTGTTTTGTTTGTTTATTTATTAAACACGCTGAGTGCAGTAGCATTCAGCTTCACCCGCCCATCCATTGTTTTGGTTTCAGTTACTTCCTGGTCCGTGACGTCACCACACCTCACCACTGCGAGCCAGCCTGTCACAGCACACCATGAGCCAGATTGCTGCAGGGATGGCATGGAGTGATGATGAAACATTTGCTCTAATAAACATTTGGGCCGATGATTCAATCCAAACATGTATGCCATCTTGAAAGCCTGAACAGATGAAAGGGTGGTCATGTGACCGTTGCTGCTTCCAGGGCACTGCGTACGTGCATTGTGTACTTGCTTGTCATCCAGGTCGACCCTGCTTCCAAATGATCATTTATCATGACGCTATGTTCAGCTTATATCGTGATGTAAAAGATCTTGTATCGCTGCAACCCTAAACCTTACAAATATAGCTTCCCAAAACATCTGTAAATGCTGGCCTTCTTTACATTAATACCTGTTAACCATACCAACTGAATCTCAACATATCTGTTGTTGAACCGGCAGGACTGTTTCTCCTTGTCGCACTACAGCGGACCTTGCTGGCCATGCGCCTCATGACAGCAGACGGACACCTGCAGGGCTAGTCTTTGTCCTCCAGAGGCTGGTAGCTGGCTGACATCAGCTCTCGAGTTCCTGGGTATAAAATAAGAACCTTCCGTTGTCCTGAGCTGTGTGGGTGATCGCTGCGCTGAGGGGAAAAAATAATTGGACATTCCTAATTGGGGTGAAAATCGGGGTTAAAATAATTGGGTACACTTAATTAAAATAATAAATAAATAAAAAAAAGAAGCTGGTGAACGTGAAGACATAAATATGGAAATGCCAATGAGTGGGTCAGAATAAACAGTGGCTAAATCAATGGAAGGGAATAACAAAGCAAAAGAGGAAAGGACTTCAGATGCACATTTCTAAAAATAACAAAAAATACACTTGGATTTTTACATCTTCCTTGCCACCTTTGTCAGAAGCATCTCACTTAGAACTACACTTGCAACCTCAAAGAAGGTGAATCCTTCAAATTCAGCTTGTGACATTCGGTGACAAAAAGTGGGGGAAGTGACTGTGCTGTACCTGCTGTGTTGATACACTGAGGAATTAATTCTCAATAGCTGTCAATCTGACACCTTCCACAAGAATTAAATTCACAGAAGATAAAAAAAGAGAAAGCTAATTATCATTTTCTGTACTGCAGTTGCTCGGTTAGGCATGAGAATGACTATCCATTTAATTGCCTGTCAAGATAACAATGGACATTTTAGATGTTAATGCAGTGAAATAGACATTCATTAAAATTATACCTACTATAATTCTAACTACATATTTATCAGACGCTGCCTTATGCGTTCAAACAAGTCCATTTTTTATGGAAAAAATAGGGTTTAATTCATATTTTGTTAAGCTTCTTATGGTTTTCAGGTTTATTTTTCCCCCAATAATTTCTGCTCTGAATTGTAAAAATGAGAACGGCGAGAACACAGTCATGCATGGTTTTATATAGAAAAACAGATTACATTGCTTTGCTTTGGTGGTTACAAAAAGTTGTAATAACATTGTGTGCAGCATTTGACTGAAGAGTTCCATTACTGATGTTGAAAAAAAACATCTCTGTCATTCCATCTAACAGAGCTAGGTACCTGGTTTAATTCCAACCATTTTTAACAATTGTTGTTATTCTGTTTATATATACTGGGTTAAATGTACCCTAACCCAATTTTTCTGAAAATAACAGTTTGCTGTTGTAATGGCATAGTGCTGGGATGAAGATGGTATTTTCATGTTTGGATATCTGTTCAAGATTCAGACAAGTATTTGAATATTCGTTCATTTGCAAAACATTATCAAAGCCATGTAACACTGTATTAACGTTACTTTACTATAGTGAATTAACTACAAAACAAAAGACGCTGTATAGTAGTTGCATTTAAAAAAATGTTTGTGTGTATTTCAGGTAACAACAGTACATAAAGTAAGCAACATGTTTTGTATAACCCCTGCCATTGTCGTGTCTTCACAATAAACAAATAGGCCATAGACACATTTTCATGAAGTAGTAACATTACATTTTAACTTGAATAAACACTTCAGATAAAATAAATGTGGAAAAGGGGACATTGTACAATGACAAAAACATTTTCTCACTGTTTTATTTGTCTTTTATTACATTCCACATAACAAAAACTGGGATCGCTGTCATATGGCACATAGAAACAGTACCTGATTGACTCGCTTCGCTAATCTGAATCTGGGTGGGCAACTTCACGCATATATACAGCCATGGCCAAAAGGTTTGCTTCATAAAGTCGAATAAAACCTGCTCAATATTGTTACATTAGCATATTGAATTACATACCGCTTTGTAGTTTTCCATATACTGAACGAAAAACTGACAAAAAAAGTGGTATTTCTAAATCTAATGACATTGTGCTCATATAGCTGTTTTTTTTTTTTTTTTTTTGATTATCATGTCTCAATCCTAAAATTCTAGGTGAACCAAAACTTATGGCCATAGCTATTTCATACAGATTTCTTTACAGATATAAATATATTCTGAGCAGGGAGAAGGTAAATTCCTCCCTGCCGAAGAAAATACACTTGTGAATGGAGGTTTTGTTTAATTGAATTGTTGGTCACTGTTTTCACATTGTGTGTAATGGTTAATTATCCTCTGCACCTGGAAGTAATTCTAAATTAGAACCAGGTGCAGGGTATTTAGGAATGGCAGCCAGACTGCTCTAGGCTGCTGAAGAGTGTAGAGGCCAGTTGTACAACCGTAAGAAGGTAGTGTTAAACTGTGTTTTGTGTTTTTGATAAAACTGTGTTGGTTTTTGTTTTTGTTTTGTGTTATAGGTAAACAGCTTAGATGTCCTGTTGATAGTTAGGTTCCTTTTGCTTTGTTAGGTAGTGCTTGTGAGTGCTCGGTGTTTATTTTGTTGTTTACTTTTGTGTTATTATTAAAAGTGCGCGTCAGCGCTGAAACCTGCAATGTCTGTGTCGGGTCTAAGTTTTTATAGGGGCAACGAACGACCGGGAGTGCGGCTGGTTTACAATATATATTGTAAAAGATTTCGCTTTATTTAAAGGTTCGATAGCCCTTTTGCAGAAGACCCAGACACAAGATTGAGGTGTTTTAAAGGACTTACATGTGTTTTTTATTAATTACAGAAATAATATACAAATCAAAACAAAAGATTCAAAACCATACAGGTTTCTTCTTCAAAAAAAAAATATAGATAGATAGATATTTTGTGAGGGAGTGTACATTCCAGATCAAACTTGGCCAGCTGTGGGACTGTGCATGTAAAGAATGCACACTCCATCTGGGTAAAGGCTTGTATGAATCTTTGAAGAAATGTTTAAAATAAAACAAACAAAAATAATAAGGTGTGAAAAGACAACATAAACCAACTGGATGGTAAACAAAGTGTGGAGATAATGTAAAAGGCTTAAAAGTAAAATCAGAGAATTAACAAATGAACGTGAAGTGGTTATCACAGGTTGATTAAGAAAGGTTAGTCCACAAACTGGGGTTTAAAAAGAATCAATGTTATGTTATTATATCGGAAAGGGTATTGGGCGGCATTAAGACCCTGAGGACGATACTGATGTCAGGATTCTCTCCAATGTAGGTTAATTGTTTCATTGTGTAATTGTCTCGGAGTTGAAAGAGTGGTAAGGTTGAGAATGTAGGGGGGAGGGGAAGATGAAGAGGAGTAGCTGAGAGCATGAGTGGAGTTGGTTGTGCAGAAAGAAATGAATGTAAGGAAAACAAAATAAGTGACCTGTGTGTGTAGAGTAGCCTATCCCCGTTTAGAGAGGGATGCTTTAACTGTTCAGTTAGACCCCCCCCCCCCCAAAAAAAAAAAAGGGTTTTGGCTTTTCTTT
Source organism: Acipenser oxyrinchus oxyrinchus (assembly GCA_030684275.1). Classification (NCBI taxonomy): domain Eukaryota; kingdom Metazoa; phylum Chordata; class Actinopteri; order Acipenseriformes; family Acipenseridae; genus Acipenser; species Acipenser oxyrinchus. Next base: position 28,649,300 of record CM060254.1, read on the forward strand.
TGTTTTTTTTTGTTTCTTTTGGTGCATTTGTTTTGTTTTCAAATAAAGCCACACCCTGGTGTGTTTCATTCTAAGAACTGTTTTCCTAGGGATTATTCTTATATAAAACACTCCCGAGGTCATTATCCTGAAAGACGGCAGCAAAATGATTTTACTACATGGAAGAAATGTTTGCCTGGATATTCTGATATTTGTCTGATCACTGTAATGGCATGGCATCTCAGCCCATTGCATTGACTAGAAAGGCAAGGGTTGGATGTGAACTGCAGAAACACATGACTCATACTTGTTATCTTTTAGAAGTATTTATTGGCATGTATTCATGAATCCATTCAATGATGTGTTGATTTCAGAACAAGAGAAACCATGAGTACCAATCGTTGGCAATTCATTTCCACATTGAGTGTTTTACAACCCGACAGGAATAATATTTTCCTCTCGCACTACAACAGTAAAAATGTCAGCGCCCTGGATGAGAGGAAAATATTCTTCTAATCGGCTTTTAAACCACGCATTGTGGAAGTTAATTTCCAATAATTAGTGCTCTGCTGTAAACGTGAGAGGGGACAGGTTTTCTTGAAATGAACATGCTAATGAATGGATTTATTAAATACCTGATAATAAATACTTACTAAAGACAAATGGGGTTCTGCACAATCCTAATTAGGGTGACCACCTTTTCAAATGCAAAAACAGGACACCTGCCTTTTTTTGGGGGTATTGTATATTTACATATTTTATACTGTATGTTTAATACAAATTAAATATCAATTTACCAACCTGTCTTGTTCTTCGTACACATTAGAGCAAAGTATGCAGAGTATTGAATGAAACGATTTTTAAAAGTTGTTTCAAATTCTGCTCAGCAGCAGGGGCCTGTCTTCTCAAACAGAGTCTTCCATTTCTGGTCAGTTGTCATACTGGTCTCTGTAACATAGGTAAGTATCAAGCAATACTTGAAAAGTCTTCATAAAGTTCATCCAAATCAATCTTTATGGAATCTGCCAAATTCAGGGTCTTGGCAACTTTGCACAAACCTTCCCAGGTCAACAGACAGTCATTTTCCAGTGACAGTTTCAGTCGTTTGAAGAATCTTTGGCATCTAAGAAGTCACCACTTTTCAACATAGCTTAGAGCTCTGTCATAAAAAATGAGCAGATCACTTTCTATCTTTTTTGCATCACTGTCTGAAAGTTCCTTCAGACCTGTATTTACCAAATAGCTGAAGAATTTGTCTTCCTTCCTTCTCTTATTTGTTTTTTTAATGACTGCATTGTATAGTACAAACTAGTGATGGGCATGTGTGGCAAAGTGCCCCCCCCTGTGTATTATATGTTACGTGTTGTGTGTAAATGTTGGGGTATAGTCATCGGTACACGGGATATAAACGGGTCTGTGTTTCACGTGTGATTTAAAAATGTAGTTTTGTATTTAGGCACGAGGAGGGCACAAATCACTTCACGTGCTGGTTAAAGTAATAATATGTGAGCACGGGGAATTGCACTTTAATTAATTCACGTGCAGTTGTACCGAGATTCCAATTGAATGATTGACTAGCAATCGAGTCTCGGTACAACTGCATAAAAGCTGCATGTTTTCACTCACTCGGGGTGGTGTGTTCGTTGAGTGGAGAACGGGAGAGAGAGAAGGAGAGTACTATTTAAAACAATTGCTATCGCATGCTGGTAGGACCAGCACGATACTTGTTTGTTTGTTTACTCACCGTGTTTGTGTGTCTGTCCGTCCACCGTTTGTTTAATTGTTAGTCCGTTTTGTTTATATATTTATTTTGGCGAAAGTGCCGTGTCCTGTTTCTGTTTTGTGTACAAACCTTTTATTTTCTGTTTGATTATTAAACGCTGAGTGCGATCACGCGCTCAGCTTCACCAAAAACCCCAAGTCTCTGTCTGTACTGTGTTTCCTGGCTCTGCCGTGACGTCACCGCTCAGCCGTCTTTGTCACAGCATGTCATGTTTTTCAAGTTTAAGAACAGTTTCCTGGAAAATATGCAACACATTTTGTTTGTAAACAGTATGTAGAGCTCTGGAATGGATTTGCCAGTAACTTCCTCACCACTTTCATCTGCTATGAACCTCCAGATAGTATTGGGGAAATCTTCCTTTCTCAGTGACTGGCAATAAGATTTGATCACCGGCCAGGACTTCACAATCTTGTCTACAGCTGTTACAAGGGAAAGCAATTGAGTTGGTACATGCCTTATATCTATACCCACTCTATCTCAACAAATTCAAAAGTCTCCCTTAAGTTCTCTGCTCTCTTTGCTGAAACTGAAAAGTGGTTGAATATTTTAATGACCACAGTCTCTACATCATATGCCAATTTATCCACACAATTATTTCATCAAACACAACACAGAGACAGTTCATACATAGATCAGAGACAGAGTGACCACCTGTTACCACTTGTGCAGCAATCAATAACCCTGTGACATAATCAGGACAGTTACAGGTACACCTTCTTCATTTTCTGACGTATCACTATCAGTGCTGTCACTTCGACTTGTCAGCCATTTCGCATAACAAACAAAAATCGGTCTAGCTTGAAATTAAAATAATATTCTATACATTTTTTATTTTTTGGTCACCAAAGCAGATCAGTGTCAGGCCGCTGGGGAACATGAGTGATGTATGAGTGTAACAAGTTACATGATAGTGGGATTATAGTTGTATGTCTCAGATTGGCTGTACAATATGTCAATCATTCTGGGGTTGCGTAAGGCATCGCGAAATTATGCGGCAGGAGCGAGGCTTTGCTCTAAACAGAATCTGCTATGGTATCAGATATGCTATGGTTTGACTGTGGCGCTAAGTGGTAAGATTGTACTGTGTCTAGGAATTCGGGACAAATGCCATCCCGGAGGTGTTAAGCCCGGGACCGGAACATGATCTTTACATTTTGAGATGGGTGGTCATCCTACCCCTAGTGAATTGATAACCTCACTGTTCCAAAATGTCTACCCATTCAACGAAAAATCAAGTTCTGTAGTCATGTCTTATGCTGATGTCACTATTATTAACTCATCAACGGTTAGGAGGCTTACATCAGCAGTCTTAGCCAGCCTCTAAACCCTGACCACAACAATTAGCGTTGATGTCCCCGCTGACAAAAGTAGGAAAAATAAAGTGTCAAAACTGTGTAATATGATGGTATCAGGCCAAGCTCTTGGTAATGAGGTGAGTAAGAGAACATGCATGTGCTTCTAATCATAAATTGAGGTATAAAAACAAGATGCTAAAATAAATTCTAACAGAATTGAAAATTTTGTAAAAGGGTAAACTTCTCAATGGTTAATTTATGAAAGTATCCTAAATGATATTTTAAAGATGTAAACAACTGCTGCCCTAAAACCTGCTCTATTGTAGATATAGTTCAACTGTCTTTTTAATGTGTTTAGTAGAGGTGTGCAGAGTAATCCAATTAGACAAGTATCTGTTACAATCATGCCAGTTCTTTCTCAGTAAGAATACAACATAGTGTTTAGTGTTAACCTTTTGCGGTCCATTTATTAATTCTGCGTCAGGCTCGCCAGGTCTAATTAATTTTTTCACGCGCAGTTAATTTTAGACGCGCTGTTTAAAAGTATTTTTTTTCACAGTCAAACGGGTTTAAATGGCCCTGCATATCAACAAAGCACTCACTAGGGATCTCCAGCCCCGCCACACCCTTTCGTTTGCTATCGCTTTCACATATGCTACCAAATAAAAAATAATAATAATAATAGTCGTACATACCGATCAATCGTCTCCTGATGACTCGTTGTACCACCAAACTCCTCAATAATGCAATCCAAGTCATTATTTTATTGCTATAACATCTCAAAAAAGCTCTGCAAATGTCCGTGATAGTCTCTGTACGCTGATACTGTACTCCCAGCTTGTTTCCATACGACCGCCCCATCTGATGCCAATGGGGTACTATGACTATTCATGAGATACGCCTTTTTTTTTTATCGGCTTGTCTCGGCTCCTTTCGTTCCCACTCGGCCATTGAATGGTTTTCTCGGCTTTTTCCGTTGAAAAACCGACTTTTTTTGCGTTTTTTGCGTTTTTAAAATGATGTCGGCCAGGGTCCGACAAAGGACCGCAAAGGGTTAAGTGAGTCAAAAATGGTTCTGGGGAAAATCATCAGATAGATTAATACAGTTTAGGCTGATGTTCTGCTTCATTATCACTAATCATGTAATATGCCCCACTTACCCCTCCCTTTCAAGAAACTGTAACAAGGTCAAAGAGGGGTATTCGTACCCTGACAGGGAAAATGAAATTTATAGCTAGTTGAGGCACCTTTAGCAATAATAACAGTTCCAATTCATTCAAATTCCAAGGAATTCTCTTGTGCACAGCCTTCTTCAACTAAGAATACCAAAGATTCTCAATCAGATTTAGATCGTGACTTTGACTAGGCCATTCCAGAACCTTTGTTTTTATTCTTCTTTAACCATTCTGAAATAGATTTTGATGTATGCTTTGGATCGTTGTCATGTTGGAACGTCCAGTTGTGCTTTAAACCAAGTTTTGTAGCGGAGGGTTTCAGATGATTGGCCAATATCTTTTGGTATGCTATGGAATCCATTTTACTATTATTGGAACTAAATTTCCTTTGCCATTAGAGGAAAAAACAGCCCCACAGAAGGATATTACCACCTCCATGCTGGACAGAAGGTATGGTGTACGCCTCGACTATCAGCGTGATCAGATAGCTCGATTTTTGTTTAATCACTCCACAAAACCTTTGACCAGAACTCATATCCATCATTCAAATGCTATTTTGCAAACTTTAAGCGATTGTCCTTGTGACGTTTTCCTAAGAGTGGCTTTTTCCTTGGCCTGCGACCATTGAGCCCTTCACCATGCAATACCTGACCTATGGTTGAAATGGAAACCGCAGTCCCACCCGCAGCCAATTCACTTTGAATATCTTTGGAAGTCAATCAGGGATTGTTATTAACCTTCCTCTCAAATCTTCTACTTGTTCTTCATGAAAGAACCTTCTTTCTTCTACCGAGGGAGCATTGTGACAGTACCATCAGTCTTGTACTTCTTGATAATAGAAACAGTAGTTGAAATTGGGATACTCAAATGCTTGGAAATCTTCTTGTATCCTTCTCTAGCTTTAAGACAATAAATAATTTTCAGATAGCTCTTTACTTTTTCCCATATTAACTTATTGGTAATGACAGCAATCATCCTATGCCTAACCCTTTTATACTCTCTGTGGCAGGGTAGAAAAGCCCTGTACATAATTAGAGGGGGCAGAGCAAAGCCCTGCGTGTAAATATATCTATTGTTTATTTTGAACGGGTGAATGTCTTATGATATAAAAGTAATGGTTTCTTGTTGTATTAATATGATTTAAAATGTTCGTATTTTGTGTTTATTTAAAACAATGTTTGGCTTTGTTATTGTTATTGGTTTCAATGAATTTAGTTTGATTAAAAAAAAAAAAACTGTTTGTTTTTGTGTGACAGCGTGGATGGGGTTAACCACTTCAACACCATGACGTACGCACGTCCGTCAAATGAAAACCCACTTACAGTACCATGCGGTTTCTCAGTCTAGCGTTTCAGGTTTCATTCTCTAAGGCAGTGCATGTACTGTGGAATGTGCAATGAAAGTCAGGGGAGGGTCAGGTGTATCTAATTGCATGTCATGTAGCGATTGCAATCTACCTGTGGGTGTTTAGAAGACTGAGATATATTGTGGGAAGCCATTTAACTTTTACAAGTATATATATATATAGTGTTTTAAATTATTTTTTTTGTTTTATTATTAGTTTTACTTGTTTACTTGTAGTTTATATAGTTTTTTCGCGAAAGCTAAACATGGCAACGTACCTTGTAGACCATACTATCATAGCAGCAAAGGGTATGAATACTTTTGAATTGGCATTTTTGGAGTTCTGCAAAAAAATTGCTGAAATAAATAATTGTAGACTTGTATTTTTTGTAACTTGTTTTACTCATCCACAAAAGCAAAACTTTTGCTACAAAAGATTTGTCCTATAATTATTTGTTTTCGAAAAATTTCTAGAAATTATAAATTTCCATTGGAGTATGGAAACTTTTGACTACAAGTATATGTGTGTGTTTTGAAAGAAGTGAAGTGCAAAATTCTGCTGAAGGAAAGCACTTTATCCTCTTAATATGATTTACAATGTATTGTATTGTAAAAATGCTACTTAGCTCCAGGGTTTGCCCAAGTTAGAGTTGTTTAAATGTCAGCGTATAATTGCAAGATGCTCAGCACATACTGCAGTCAGCAGATATAAACAAAGTAGCCTTTAACATCTATAGAGGAGTTCCTACTTAATATTTAAAAGTGAATACTAAATGCTTGACTCCTGAGCTCCTTAAAACATCCATATGTAACCTATGAAAAGGACAGTATTTCACTAAAGCAAGTATTTAAACTGTACTAATTGTAAATTGTAAGATTATATATAAGATAGATAGATAGAGAGAGATCTGTGTATTTGTTGGCAGGAGAAACCAAACTGTCAGTATTATTTTATGACTTAAGCACACAATACGTACTTTACAAAAAGAAAATAAAAGAAAGCCTGCCCACTTGGGCCCTGTCTAAACTTCTTGCAGGCCCTATGCTCTGCCTTGCATGAGCTGATTTCAATGCAAGTAAAACACTTAATAAAAATTGTTTGAGTCCAATCCAGGTTTTCCCAGTTGCCACCGGTCCACTGTGGTCACTTTTCTGAGATCTCCAGGTACAGGTCCACGCAAGGTAAGTATCGCGATAACCAGTATTTTTGTAATCCACAAGTATCTGTGTAGTAACCGTAGTTTTGTTTCTTTCAGAAATTCAGGTATCTCCAGGTTTTGGATCTGTCTTCACAAGAGACATTTGCGCCACGCTGGTCCAAACAGGAACAGGTAAGTTCAGGGTTAATTCTTGCTACACTATCCTTTCCTTGAATAACTTACTTTTATTTCCCTTGGCAGGAATGTTGGAGACCCCTACTGGTGAAGGGATGTAACCACAGCCCAGCCCGTGCTGCAGTATCCTGGTGAACTTGAAAGTTCCTGACTAAAAATAAAACACTAAAATAGTCAGTGTCAGGTATTTGTTTACTACTGTGATTTTGTCCATCAGGAACAGGTCTGGGTTACTTTGTTCCAAACCAATAAGCAGTTTAAATAAAACAAAGTATTTTTTTACATAAAGATGTGTTGGTTTAACATGAGGTTCCACACAGAAACCCTGTGTAGACAGTCCATATAAAATGCTCTCTGCAAACACATGTGGGAATGTCAGCCACGGGTGTATAAAATAGGTATTCACGGGTGGAAATGGAGATGAGAGGAGTTAATGGGTGAAGGTATGTGTTGTGAGGTGCTATGTAAATATATGTATGTAGATAATTATCGTTGGAGTGTAAGGGAGTTTATGGAGCCGTATTTATGTTTTGAAAGCGGTGGCTCGGTCTACATAGATCTATTGTTTTGTTTCAACTGTTTGTTTTGGCCACCGTGCCTGTTTTGTTTATTGTTTTATTATTTGTGATTAAAGTGCGCAAAAGCGTATTTAAACCTGCAGCTTTTGTGCGTCTGCGTCTCCTTCCTAGTAGAAACAGCCTGGCCAGTGATGTCATCCTGTCACTGATATATTTGCAAGGCAAGACCTTTATCGTGATTTTTTTATGGCTCTAGCAGATATAGTATAGAGCTGTCATTTTGCTTGCAAATGACCCTAAAAGCTTCTTGCTCCTGTACTTGCTAGCAAAATGGCATGCTGCAAAATGTATATATTATTTTACTTTATTTTAAGTTAACATGCAAGTTCCACCAAAAAGCAGCAACCTTGTTTACAATTACCAAAATGGCTTAAATCCTATTAAACAAGGTTCTTTATTCACCGTATCTATCAAGTATATTAAAGGCCATTATTTTGTAAACACCTAGGTTCCCGCGCCCCCCTCCCCTCCGCTTAAACATTAAACTTGGTAATGAAATCAATTTGAACAGACTTAATTTTCAGGCTGTAGAAGAAAAGAGGTGGCCTTTATAAAACTGTTGTAGCAGAAATACCAGGAAAAAATGAGTAAATGATATGCCTGCAAGCAGCATGAAAATGAGTTGCACCACGCTGAACCACTCAGTAACTCTGCAGTCAAGAACAGTCTCACGTACACCAATTATATATTGATTGAACCTTTTCATGATGTTAATGGATAGCATCTATGAGCTTTTTAGTTTTGGCTGATTGAGACTGGTTGTGATGAAAATACTGATTGTCTCTCTGTTTTCCATGCCTTTAACACTGTGTTACTGTACTGTACATAGCAATGTTTTCATAAGGGTCTTTTTATGCAAACTATTATTATTGTTATTAAAATACCCATATAAAACCTGAAAACCTTTGATCATATTCATTTTAAATATTATAGTAGCCACACGTTACTGTCAATATGTGTTTTTTGAGGTTGAAAATAAACCCCATGCAATATATAAGTATTCTTTTCAATTAAAATAAAATTCGGTTGCATACCAATAAAATAGAGTTCATAAGGATTAAATGCCTTCAATGTAATGCCGCACGATTAGCTGTAAGAAAGAAAAAAAAAATGACTCAACAGAGACTATTTCACAGTAATAATGTTTGCATTGTGTGAACACAGTCCTTGTGGAAATACTGCCATCTAAGAGTGTTTTCTTGGCATGCCATGTGTTTTGAAGGCAAAGGGTGGTCACACCAAATATGGATTTGATTTAGATTTTTCTTCTGTTCACTCACTTTGCATTTAGTTAATTGATAAATATAATCTATTAACATGTCTATTTTTGAAAGCATTCTTACTTTACAGCATTTTTTCACACCTGCCTAAAACTTTTGCACAGTACTGTATATATATATATATATATATATATATATATATATATATATATATATATATATATATATATATATATATATATTTAAATCAAATTTACAAAAAACATCACAGTGGTGAAAATAAACAGTTGTTCAGGTTGTGGTCCTCCTGTCAAAGTCCGGCCTCCTTAGTGCGTTAAACAACAAACTCAGCATATTTGTAGCATTCTATTTGTTTGTAACACAAGTATGGCATTTGCCATAATAACTTACTGTAGCTGACCTATTAAATTCCAGGATACAGTTCTAAACCTATTATATTCCAGTACTAGTTCCACCTGTGATAATATTGACAGAGTAGACATTTTAATTGTCTCAGGTTATAATCTCATTTGCAAAAGTAGTTGTACAAATGAGACACCATCCGTTATCCTGGCCTAGTGTTGTACCTCAGACTCTTGTTCCTTTTACGTTGAGTATATTCGGTATGGCTCCCGCATAAAAAACTAAAATAGCTTTGTACGTAGGTGGATTCTCACAGATAAAATTAACCATATTCGCCAGACATATCGAGAAAAAGCACTGCAAAGAACAGAAGAAAAGTTTTATAAATATATACTGGCTGAGCAGCTTAACTTTTATTTTTTATTTACATTGAAACGTTAGACAGCGTTATTATGATTGTATTATGATTTTGTCTATTAGAAGTTACAGTAATACCATGTTTATCATTTTTAAAAAAATATTTCTACTAAATGTAATAGTCACTTTAATTTCAATTAGTATGAATGAATTACTGTATTTTGATAATGTTTTGAAGGAAACTGTCAGCGATGCAGAATGCAAGTTTTCATGTCTCATTTTATTTGCAGAGACAAGCAACGGCAGCAGGATATCCTATATTGGTTCAGCAAGTTGTTTACATTTTTCATTTGGAAGCTTACTTGAGCAATGTCATGTCAACTGTAGACATAACTCTTAACATACATCTTAAGTGCTAAAATACATTTCTAATGGTTTTGCTGTATATTTCATCCCTCAATGTGCCAAAAATAACCTCTGCACCCACCAACGAGAATAACAACAGCAAAACTCAGGTCTGTAAATGAGTAGGCTACTCTTACTGAGTCTCACTGTATTAGTTAAGATAAGAAAAGGACATACCAAATTCAGGATAGTGAGATTTTAAACCTGTCCTAACTGCACATCAACTTTATTTTTTATAAGAAACTGGAAGCAGTATTTTTAGACAAATGCTACTACTACACTACAATTCCAATATCTTCATCGGCTTCCCTACTGTACAATCACTCAAGGACATCCCCCTATTTTTTACTGTTTACAAATGAATCAGACATGTAAAAATATCTCATCCATCCATTATCATTAACTGCTTACTCCTTTACAGGGTCACGGTGAGCCAGAGCCTAACCTGGCATACACAGGGCGAGACTACACCCTGGACGGGACGCAAGTCCATTGCAGGGCACCACACACAGGGCAATTTAAAGTGACCAATCAACCTGGACAGCATGTCTTTGGACTGTGGGAGGAAACCGGAGTACCCGGAGAAAACCCACACGAACACAGGGAGAAAATGCAAACTCCACACAGACAGTACCCAAGGCCGGATTCGAACCTAGAACCCTGGCGTTGTGAGGCAGCAGCATTAACCACTGCGCCACTGTGCCACCCGTAAAAATTTGTTTTACAATTTGGAACTTTCCTTCTTAAGGAGCATTGTTTATTTTGGAAGAAAACATGTTAAACATTCAATATAGAATTTATACCAAGCTTTTACTAAACATGGGTTCATGTAGCTAAGAGCACTTAGTATTAACGCTAAGTTTATTTCTGTTTTGAAACATTGAAAGCTTTATTTTTTCATTTAGAAAAATGTCATGGGAACTTATTAAAATATGTCCTTTTGTATGGGATGTTCATTGTGTTTTGTAGTTGTAGAGAGAACAGGAAAATATGCTCAAGTTAAAACCCAGCAGAGGGAGATACAACACATACAGCTATGTACAGCTGTTTAAAATTGTATTGTTTTATTTTATTTCTTTAAAGATCTACTTAAACAAATGGTAATGACATTTATACTGGGTTTAATAGCTGTATAGTAAATTGGCATTGCCACAGCATGACAATAACTGAGGCAATTCAGAGGAAGTTCTTTTTTACCCACTTAAGACCTCACAGTAACTACGATTCTGCCCTACTGAATCTTCTTGTGCTTTTTTATTGTATTTCCCTCTTGTATTATGTGTTAGTATGTTTCTGTCATGGCTGCGTCAACATTTGTATAAATAAATAATACTGGTAATAATAAACATTTAAAACAGAACATCGTCGGGTCAATATGTAAACTATACATATTTTTAAATGTAGACAAAAACTAAATTCAAAATATAATTTCGAAAAACTAAATCCCCCTACACATGTCCTAAAATTTTGTAAGCGATTACTCACTCGCAGCCTTTAGGGCGCCGACATATTTTATAATATTATTATTACTGTGGATGGTGCAGCACAGCCTGGGGCAGTATACAGCAATCAATAATGATTGATTAGTTCTGAAAATAACTGTTGAAAATAAAATAAAATTTGACAAAAATATCTCCTGTGGGTCTGCTAAATGTTGTAGCCATCAGGATTTGCTCAAATAAAACCACGATCCGAAATATAAAACTCTTCAGTTTGTTTATTTTACTGGATTCCAGACTGGACAACACGGAGAAATCCTATAGACCAGTTTAAGCATCAATCATTCACAGTTTGATTGACGTGATCAATCCACCATTCACGCATTTTGAGAGACTAAACCCTCCCACACATATTCTAAAATGTCGGAAGTGATTGGTCAAACATAGTTTGCCCAAGCACTGAGTTACTACCGCATATGCCACGGTACAACAGATACAGCATACAAGTGTGCTAAAAATAGGTAAATGATGTATCCATCAAAAGTTGCTCCAATCAAAGCACTATAAAAAATATAATAGACCTTTTGTTTGCTTGTTTGACTTCCACATCCAACATTGAATAACACTGAGAAATTGTATACAGGGCGGTTTACATGCCAATCATGCACTTTTTAAATACACTTTTTAAATACACCATTGAAAGCTTAAACACTTCTACACACTCTGTAAAAAGATTGAAATGATCGGATGCTCAAAACTGACGCTACAGTGAGATTTATTTTAGGACGTACGCCATACGCCCCCAAGCACTTTATGAGGACATTTTTAGGACGTACGCCCCTGTGACCAAGTGGGTAAGTGTGTACATGCGATGAAACAGACAGACAAAGGGGTGTTCAATGATCTTTGTTTTTCCAAAGCCTGATGGCAAAACAAACAGTAAACAATAATGATAGAAAGTAATACATCGGCATGTATTACTTTACTTATAATCCCTGAGTTTGACCCGCAATCTAAAAGTCCCGTTCTTTATACGCCCACGTGCAACACAAAACACATACACATTTTGTTTGTGAGTGAATTAGTGCTTGTGGTGCAATACAATCCTCTGTGAAAACAAGTGTAGTGATGTTGTCCGGTTTAGTGTTGGCCTTTGGTGACAGCTCCAGATCGTGTTAGCTGTCTAAATAACAAACAATTTAGATACGACAAACAAAACACTCACAGTTCACAGTACAGGTCTCCTTTAGGTCTTGTTCTAACCATTTACAAAGGAACTGATCACTTTACTACGTCCGCTTTTTATACCCTCCCTCATGACCCCTTGGTAAACAAGCGCATTCCGCTCCTCCAATCCACGGATGCCACACTGTTTCCCGTCCAGGTCATTGAGTTTGTGTACCGTAGCTCCGCTCCCTTTCTAGATGGCCGACTTCCACCTAACCCTGGAAATAAACTGTCATGCCATTTAGTCCAGGGTACTCTGTTCCCTTTACACAGTGCCCTCACGGTCGGGAGGGAGATCTAACACCAAGAATCATTCGATCTCTGTCACAGCCCCCTAGCACTGAAGGGGTTAAAATAGCCACTCACACCTCTGCAAGGCTAAAGTACCATTCGTGGATAATTACAGTTTGGCACACACATTCCCTTTAATGTGACCATTCACACTTTATCACTCATGGGCGGAGACCGTACTCGAAAATAATATGTGAATCCAACACCATTCCAACATTTGAAGACATTGAAAAAGACTTTGTCACAATGTTTGTCATTGAATTTATTATGTTTCTTTAGTATTTATAAATCCATTGAGTGTTTAAAAGCTACAGTATGGAGGAGGTTCTTTTCTACTGTTTTGTTTTTTTGTCTGTTTTCACCTCCCTCTCAGCACCACCCTCTCCCGCACCCATTTCTACTTCCTTTCCTCTACTGCTCCCTACCATGACTATCTTTAATATCCCTGTAATCCTCTCCTCTCATTCCCGTCCTCTGGATTCTCCCTGCTACCACAAATCTAACTCCTCTAACCTCATCCCCCAGCCTCTCCCTCTTTCTTCTACTCACCCCCGTGCTCTCTCTGGCACCCTCTGGAATTGTCGCTCAGCTTCCAACAAAGCTGACTTCATCTCTGCCTTTGCCTCCCACCTTTCTCTTGACTTCCTAGCTCTCACTGAAACCTGGATCTCCCCTGATAACACTACCACTCCGACCACCCTTTCCTCTCTCTATCTCCTCTCCCATTTTCCCCACCTCTCTGGATGGGGTGGGGAAACAGGACTTCTGCTCTCTCCCTCCCTGCTCTTTTCTGTCCCCTTCCTCTCTCCTCTCCAGCTCATCCAAAACTCTGCTGCTCGCCTTGCCTTTTCTCTTCCTCATTTCTCCCATGCTACACCGCTGCTCCGCTCTCTGCTCTCGCTCCCTATCACTGCTCGCATCCAATTGACAGACAGGACTGGTGATTGAAATGTGCTGTTGCACCAGTTTATTATAAAACAAAAGGATGAAACAAAACACAAAACACTAACACAAAACAAATGGCACGTTGGCCAAACCAAACAGACAAAACAAAACACTAACAAGAAACAAGTATCATGCTGGTTTAAAGCCAGCACGAGTAACAGTTGTTTACTTGTTTACAGATTTACCTCCTCTCTCTACTCCCGTTCTCCACTCTGAACACCCAACTCTGTGTGCGTGAAACTCTTTTATGCAGCTGTACCGAGACTCGATTGCTAATCAATCATTCAATTGAATCTCAGCACAGTCTGCACATGAACTAATTGTGCACTCCCAGTGCCCCCATACAAATACCCACTTTAATCTGCACCCCATGCCTAAATACAGACATATTTTTTAAATCACCCGTGCTACATAACCCACACTCCGTGCACCAATACATACACACCATATGAAACATAAAATACAAAAATATGCACTGGGGCGGGGCACCCCACCACATATCTCCCCCCTTGTGTGCAGCACACATGGCCTCAAAGGCCACCTCCCCCCTTAAAAGCCCAAAAGTCTCGGTCAGGGTCCTGGGCGCAGAATGGAGACATCACTGGGCCCATGGGCAGCAATCTTGCCAGTGGCAACGCTGTCAGCGGAAAGGCTGACAGTCCTAGACGGTGCAGGCTGCAGGCTCAGCAGTCCTAGGCGGTGCAGGCTCAGCAGACCTAGGCGATGCAGGTTTTGCAGGCTCAGGCATGAGCTGATCCTTGGGAGGCGATGGCGGGAGCTATTCCTCGAGAGGTAGCTTCAGCTCCTGTGGTGGTTTAGGGAGCAACAGGTAGTTTCCCTCTTGTGGTGGAGGTGGGAGCTGCAGGTAGTCTCCCTCTGGCGGTGGAGGTGGGAGCAACAGGTAATCTCCCTCCAGTGGTGGAGGAAGAAGCAGCAGGAAGTCTCCCTCTAGCAGTGGAGGCGGGAGCAGCAGGTAGTCTCCTTCTATCTCTGGAGATACAGCTCTGTCTCGGTCACTAAAGACTTGTGCGGCTCTCCCTTGGTCACTGGAGACAGCGGAGCTTCTCCCTCTCGTGCTGAGAACTGGTGCTCCTTCAAGACCTCGAAAGCGCTGAGATAGGCCTCCCAGCTGCCCTCCGGTCGTCCCTCCTCCTCTTGGGGGCGGGGGTAGTTGATGACGGAGTGGCCCCTCCCCAAGAGGAAGGGCACCAACTCGAGGCCTTGAGGCCCCTCTTGGGCTGTGGATGCTCCGCTTCCCCTTTTGGGCGCTGGACGCTCTGGCTCCTTAGCTCGCCTCTGGAGGTGGAACCAGTCGTCCGAGGTGTCCACCTCTTCCCGGCGGACCAACTCTCAGAAAAGGGTGTCCTCGTATGGGCATTCCCCCTGGAGATGCCTAAACCCTGATTATAAAAACTGGTCTCATAGGTCTTTTTTTTTTCAGAGCCCCAGTTTAAAAATAAAAAATATAAAAATTGCAACCACAATACTTCTCCTGGCCTGAGCCTTGGAGGTGTTGTTATCCCGGTTCTGACACCATATGTGAACAGGCTGGCTGGTGGTGATGTCAGGCCAGGAAACAGACAAATACATAAAATATACGTTTTTTTCCAGTTGACGTAAAAAACAATCTGTCAGTGAAATTCAATCCCTTCCCTATCCAATGATATGCTTTTGCAATCTGTACTGCAAAGTATGGTGGCCCAGTAAATCAAAGATATTCTGTATACCTGTTGCAGTGCTATATAAATGTCAGTGACAAAACATTTAGAATGTAGAGGTGGGAGCTGCAGGTAGGAGACCTACATTCTCATAGAAATTATGAGTGTAGTTGCTGCTAATAGGTTCCAGTGGGGACGTGACATAATTAACAACTAAAAACAAGGATCTCAGTGACACAATGGGCATGAAAGTGAATTATACTGTCTACTGAAAGGTATATAAACAGCACTCCCCTGTATAATAAAAGCAAGAGCCAGGAGAGTTGACAAATCTAGTAAGAAGTGCTCTGGAAGTTCAGTGTGATTTTTGATGTGTCTTCCGATGGCTTGCACCACCCAGTTCTGTCAATTTTATTTTATTGTTATGATTTCATGGTGAATAAACCTGGTTGTTTTGTGCTGATGTCATGTTCATACCTTCTGTAGATACTGTTTCCATTAGCACAGCAATTGCCCAAATGTTCGCAAAGTACCAGTTAACTTCAACTTGAAGATTGTGCTTTATCAGACAGGGACATTAAACCTAATGAGAAACCAGAACTGCTACACATCATTTTCCACATGTAAAGAGTGTATACTGAGATCCCCCATTTTTACCGATGTTTCAATCAAAAACTATTTTTACTGATTTTATCCCTATTTTAATACATGTAAAATAAAATTCCCAGAACTTTTTTTAAAGATAAAAACTGAAAACGTGGAACACTAAGTATAATTAATACAGAACTGCTGTGTAAATCTAATCTAAATGGTTTCACTTAAAACAAAATAAATGTACTTATGATTTTACTAAAATAATTTATTTAAGGCTATTCCATTCTACAAAAAAATAAATGTTTTATATATATATATATATATATATATATATATATATATATATACCAGACTCTATATAAACATGTTAAAATGCTAAGCATTCAGTTTATCTGCTTTCCACTTAAATGGGTTCCAAGTTGGACCTTGTAATCTATTATTTTAATTATATTGTAAAAGATAAATCGATACCATCATGCTTACATCTGATTACATAAAATTAAAAACTGAGGCTTCACAGTTTCGCTTTAGAAAAACTAAAGAAATACATCATGTTTTGTAAACCTCTAGTGAATAATCATTGAGAAGGGTGTCTGGTGCAGCAGAGGTAGTTTAATTAGGGTTTGTGTTTATTCTGAAAGATTGAAACTAATGATTGTGAGCTCTACATGATCACACTCTCTTGCTTTCCTGGTTATGTTGTTTTGTTATTTGCAGACCATATTTTCTGCAATAAATCAATAATACTGTAAGTGTAACCTGTATGTTGGCATACTTTATAGTTCTTTTTTTTTAAATAGCTGTTAATACACTGAGATCACTTATGTTTCAAGTATGTTTCTGAAAGCTAGTTGTCAACTAAATAAGTGTTAAAAATGATTGCTTCTTTAGCTTTAATTACATGCTTCTTAACTTGTTATGTTTCCGCTGGGCAATGTGATGATCCAACCATAAACTAGTGACTGGCTCAAAAACAGTACAAAACAAAACTCCACTATTACTGACCCTCAAACTGTGAAAAGTCTTGGGAGTTTTGTTGGATTCAACCCTTAGCTTCCAGCCTCATGTCTCAGCTGTAGTTAAGTCTGCTTATTACCATCTGCAGAACATTGCTAAAGTCTGTTTGTATCTTGCTCGGTATGATGCTCGGTATGATTTTGTGTAAACTTGTTTTTGGGATGCCTTGGCATGAAAGGCGCTTTATAAAATACATTTCATTGATTTATTGATTGATATTACTGACCTCACTTTTTTGTCTGAGAATAATTTATTTTTCTTATTTTTTTGTGAAAGCAGGATATTCAATTTAAAAAAAAATCAGTGATATAACGAATATAAACTGCTGCAACTGTTTCCTTGATGATAGCAACGTGGTCTGATTAAAGATTAAATATTGGAGTTTGAACTACAACAAATTATGTAATTTGTTACCATAAACGTAGCAGCAACTTCCCATATATACCATTGTCTTTAAAATATATGCATATTTCAGATTTTAAAATGCAAAGAAAGTTACACAATATATAAGAAAAGGTGATAACATCTCTGGATCTAATAACAGGTAAGAAATAGATTTGACAACCTTATTTATCCTGTGAGGTAAGCAATGTGATAATGTGGTCCAGGAATGCGATTGTAAAAAGCAATTGCTACTACGACGGTGAGTTCACTTTGACAGCACAGCAGAAGAGCTATTAATTTGACATCCCCATGACCCAAATTCAGTCAAAAAAAAATAATCACATCACAACTTTCTTCCATCCAGGTAATCCACTGAACATGTGCATTAACATCTCTGCAAGGATTCCTGACAAAATGGCGA
Source organism: Acipenser oxyrinchus oxyrinchus (assembly GCA_030684275.1). NCBI lineage: Eukaryota > Metazoa > Chordata > Actinopteri > Acipenseriformes > Acipenseridae > Acipenser > Acipenser oxyrinchus. The sequence continues at coordinate 28,667,109 of CM060254.1, forward strand.
ACAGATGAACTCACTCTGGTGCAAAATTGCATTCATGTGAAGACATTATTGGCAGATGTGAACTTCTAGTTGATAAGACACCATCGGAGCATGTTGAAACACAGTTCAGTTAATCATATTTTTTTTTTTTTTTGGGGGTGGTCAGCTTCAATCTAATCTTGTAAACCAGCTGTGGGTATGTTAAAATTTGACTTCAGTTGGCTGCTTTCAACATTTGCCAGAATGTTCTGTAAAATATATATATATATATATATATATATATATATATATATATATATATATATATATATATATATATATACAGCTTGGAAAAAATTAAGAGACCACTGCAAAATTATCAGTTTCTCTGGTTTTACTATTTATAGGTATGTGTTTGGGTAAAATGAACATTTTGTTTTATTCTATAAACTACTGACAACATTTCTCCCAAATTCCAAATAAAAATATTGTCATTTAGAGCATTTATTTGCAGAAAATGACAACTGGTCAAAATAACAAAAAGATGCCGTGTTGTCAGACCTCGAATAATGCAAAGAAAATAAGTTCATATTCATTTTAAACAACACAATACTAATGTTTTAACTTAAGAAGAGTTCAGAAATCAATATTTGGTGGAATAACCCTGATTTTCAAGCACAGCTTTCATGCGTCTTGGCATGCTCTCCACCAGTCTTTCACATTGATGTTGGGTGACTTTATGCCACTCCTGGCGCAAAAATTCAAGCAGCTCGGCTTTGTTTGATGGCTTGTGACCATCCATCTTCCTCTTGATCACATTCCAGAGGTTTTCAATGGGGTTCAGGTCTGGAGATTGGGCTGGCCATGACAGGGTCTTGATCTGGTGGTCCTCCATCCACACCTTGATTGACCTGGCTGTGTGGCATGGAGCATTGTCCTGCTGGAAAAACAATCCTCAGAGTTGGGGAACATTGTCAGAGCAGAAGGAAGCAAGTTTTCTTCTAGGACAACCTTGTACTTGGCTTGATTCATGCGTCCTTCACAAAGACAAATCTGCCCGATTCCAGCCTTGCTGAAGCACCCCAGATGAGTCCAATTTTCAGCTTTGCCCAACACCTGGTCATCTAATGGTTAGACGGAGACCTGGAGAGGCCTACAAGCCACAGTGTCTCGCACCCACTGTGAAATGTGGTGGAGGATCGGTGATGATCTGGGGTGCTTCAGCAAGGCTGGAATCGGGCAGCTTTGGCATGAATCAAGCCAAGTACAAGGTTGTCCTGGAAGAAAACTTGCTTCCTCCTGCTCTGACAATGTTCCCCAACTCTGAGGATTGGTTTTTCCAGCATGACAATGCTCCATGCCACACAGCCAGGTCAATCAAGGTGTGGATGGAGGACCACCAGATCAAGACCCTGTCATGGCCAGCCCAATCTCCAGACCTGAACCCCATTGAAAACCTCTGGAATGTGATCAAGAGGAAGATGGATGGTCACAAGCCATCAAACAAAGCCGAGCTGCTTGAATTTTTAGCCAGGAGTGGCATAAAGTCACCCAACATCAATGTGAAAGACTGGTGGAGAGCATGCCAAGACGCATGAAAGCTGTGCTTGAAAATCAGGGTTATTCCACCAAATATTGATTTCTGAACTCTTCCTAAGTTAAAACATTAGTATTGTGTTGTTTAAAATGAATATGAACTTATTTTCTTTGCATTATTCGAGGTCTGACAACACGGCATCTTTTTTGTTATTTTGACCAGTTGTCATTTTCTGCAAATAAATGCTCTAAATGACAATATTTTTATTTGGAATTTGGGAGAAATGTTGTCAGTAGTTTATAGAATAAAACAAAAATGTTCATTTTACCCAAACACATACCTATAAATAGTAAAACCAGAGAAACTGATAATTTTGCAGTGGTCTCTTAATTTTTTCCAGAGCTGTATATATATACATCCTTTGAAAAAAATATCTGGTAAAAAAGTAGGTATTTCAATAAAAAAAGACTGATTTTAAATATCTGACCCCTTTTAACTGGAATTTTGACCAGCTCTGCCCCATATTCCACTGTGTAGTACTGATTAAGGCATTCCATATTCCATTAAGTCATTGACTCTAAGAATCTCCTGAAGTTACTCCCATGACACAACACCATCAAATGTCCCTTTCATCATCTTTAAAACATAGCTAGCCTAATGCCCTGTCTCACCAAATCCCATCCTGAGAAAAACTGATGTATGCTTTAATTTTCTCCAGGATTGATTATAATTCACAGGACAGGAGCAAGGGTTGTGCGAAGGTAGAACCTCAGGAGTTGAATACCAGATTGCTGAACTGAGGAATAGGCACTGGGGAACAAATGAGCCGACGGAGCCTGGTCTGAACCGTAAAGCCTTCAATAGTGCCGTAGCAAGGAGAGAGAGACACAGAGGTGGAGGCAGATCAGGAAGCAGTGGCCGTGTGAAGATTGGCAGCTTGCGGCAGGGCAGGTGCAATGGAAACAGCAGAAATGATGGCCGCGGCTGGTGTGGGAGGAGGAAGACTGATGGTTCCAGGCAAGTGATCTGATTTTCAAGTGCATCCAGGTGATCAGAGACTGAAAAAACTGTGGTGCTGAGTGGTAGAATGAATTGCTGATGTCATAGTGATTTGGAGGCGCATGTCGGAGAAACAATCAGTAGAAGCAGATGGATCGGATAAAACACCTGTCCTTTGTTGATATTAACCATAGCTTGGTTGTCGCAGAACAGAATGGAGTGCCCGAAAGGAGATGTGTGAAGCTCTGAAAGGGCTGGATCATGGCGTACCATGACGGAATAAGAGGAAGCAGAAACCTGTATGTCTTCTCATAACAGATTCCGGGTAACAGAAAAGACTGGGAAGAATCACCTAAATTGAGATAATTCAATAGATGTGGATCCTGGAGCTTCAATTATGTTATGGCAGAGGAAGATAGCAGAGGAAGGACTGGTTCTTGAACCACGGCTGAAGGTTACAACATTGCTTTGCTAGCACATCTACCAAACAGTTCTGTGTCAAAAATTACAACTCATTCAAAATAGCTGGAGTTTTGACCAATTCTAATCTACAGTTTTAATTAACATTTCCCTGCTCTTTATCTTACAGTCGTACCTTACCATGGAAGACTATTCTGTGTCAAATTAAAGATTCAAATTAAGGCAGGGATTTCAAGTCTTGACTGAAAATCTAGTTTTTTTTCTTGACATTTACTTAGCTGTGATATTTTAATTTGTAGCTTTCCTAATAACAATTTAGTATAAATGTGTTAACTTATAATTTACATTGATTATTATTATTATTATTATTACATTTTAAATGAATAAATAGGTAACAGTGTACAGTGTCTTGGGATGGCTTGCTGTGAAAGGCATTTTATAAATGTGTTGTAGAGTCCTCAAGTGTCAATGTTACTAAGTCCATCAAAGATATGAATGCACAGTATGCATACCAATTATTTTTTAAAAGTGGAAAGCATGAAGCACTGAAGTGCAACATCAAAAGTCCAACAAACAGTAAAATGCTCCGACTTCACTCTGTTTTATTTTATTTACCCAATTAAAAGTCAACGTTTTTGAGCAAGCAGCTCCTTCATCAGGACCATAAAATAACCCAATTCTATAAAATCAGAGCTTACACTTCAACTCCAGATGTAAAAAATGAAACCCCTTCCCAGGTACCAGATTTTGAAAATAATAATAATGTTTTTTAAACCTGTAATTGCTATAAAATGTTAACATGTGATGAATAAAACACAAATAAATTACCTAAACTGTGTTTTTCATTAACCCTTTATGCTCCTGTGTACTACATAACCATGCTCAATATTGAGATAAAACACGTTTATTTATTTATTTATTTTTTTGTTTGAACAATGAAAATGAAAACACTGCTAATAACTAAAATAATCAGTAAACAGTAATTATCAAATAAAAATCAAACAACATCAAAACATGTGCCATTATCAACTTGCTCTGTGCCATTTATTGAAATGTTCAATACAACAGAACCCGGGGTTGCCTTCGCAACCATTGCACATTTTTCTTGTGTCCTTTTTTTATTTTCGTAGCAGACTCTACACCTTTTTTGCAGTCTCTGCTTCCCTTGTGTTGGATGGATAGTCACAAATGCATGTACAGGGCTACTTTGCGCAGTCATTGTGATGGATCTGGCTGCCGCAGATAATTTATTGTATCCAGTACTGTGTTTTAATAGTATTCCCGTTTGCAGCTGGCTTACCTGTAAAGTAGCTGCATGCTCTTTTGTTTGTACAGTCACAAAGATAAGTGATTAGCTTTTTGGGAACAAAAGCCAAAAAGCACCCCAACGGAGAATGCAAACTCTCAAGTTCCACGGTGGGGTGCACATTTGTGTAAAGAGGTGCAAAATCAAATGATGGAGGACTGGCATCATGGTAGGGATCAGTAATAAACACCCAGTCACCTGCTGTTCTTGGCTCACAATCCTGTTCATCATCATCGCTGAATGATAAGTCAGCGTCACTGTCGCTGGTATCGAAATCCTCCTAACCAACTTCGAAATCTTCATCACTCCCGTTGTCGCTAATAATAAATAAAAAATAATAATTTAAAGCACTATATATACTTGTAAAAGTTGAATGGCTTCCCACAATATATCTCAGTCTTCTAAATGCCCACAGCTAGATTGGAATCACTACATGACACGCAATTGGATACAAATGTCACCTGACCCTCCCCCGACTTTCATTGCACATTCGACAGTACTAGCACTGACTGAGAGAATGAAAGCTAAAATGCTAGACTGAAAAACCGCTCATAGAACAGAATGGGAAACTTGACGTACGCACGTACTACATGGTACTGTAAGTGGGTTTTCATTTGACGTACGTGCGTACGTCATGGTGTTGAAGTGGTTAAATCTCATGGGTGGTCATTTTCCCACTTCTTAGTATAATTTTGCATGTTACTATAATTGAACTACTCTGCAGTTTGTGGCTTATGCATATATTGTCTTACATTAACAAAGTAATTACATTTTCTTAAACAAAGATTGCCTCTATGTTCTTTTGACTTTAATTAGTTTAAGTCATAACAGTTGCAGAGCTCCATGGCTTTTTAATCATGTAGACACATCTTTTGCTGTCAGAAGGGGAAATTAAAAACCACTAGGAGGTCTTTTATTTGCCATGATAGCTGGAGAGGAAATTAAAATGGGTACAATAATTAATGACTGATTTGTTCAATTAGAGGGAGGACAAGAAGACATTTCTCATAAGATGAAACAAAAGGACAACCAGAAGAGTTATTGAAATGGAATAAAATGTAATTAATTTAAGAACTGTTACAAGGGTGTCACTTTCAAATTCAACCCCCTAAATTAACCAGCTAAAACTAACCGAGTAACCTTTTCTCTTTGGTACAGACTTGCAGCACAGAATATAGATCAGTCAGACATTTCTGTAAATAGTTAAAAGACTACATTTACATGATAGTTGAGCTTTCAGTTAAACATTTATTGATTTAAAGCACTACGCTAGCTGTAAATAATTTAACATACATTAGGGGTGCTGTGACAAGAGTGGAAATCAACCCTCCCGACGCAAGGAGGTGCATAAAGAGGAAGTAGTGGGGTTCCAAAAAATATAGCGTTACACGTCCTCACATGTTGTTACAACTGTTTAAATAACATACCTGTAATTCTTCTTTCATTGACATCCTGACAACTTTTTACATTAATAACTTTTGTCTGTTTCAAAGATCTTTTCAAAATGTCCACTCTAGTGCACTGGTAGTGTAAGGATTATTGCCCACATTGTCAAACAGGTAACACAGCAATAACAATCCGTGATGTGGTAGGGAACAGAAAAGCCAGGGCACTTGTTGTTACATTTTTATTTTTTTAATCGCTCTTCCAGCAGTGATTTAGAGGACAGACTTCAAACCCCAGCGCACCACAGAGGCCATTTTGAAAAGCTGTAAAACATTGTCAGGAGGAACACCAAATTGCTTGTCGATTTGTGTCTGATTCAGGTTTTTATCAGGAGCTCGAACATTTTCCAAATTTTTGTAGCAAGAGAAACAGCAGCTCGTTTTACCGTTTGTTTATATGCCATTTTGTAGTGATGAGGTGCAATCATAATACAAAACAAGGCAATGATATGACGTGGTTCTTGAAAAATTTAATAAACTAATCAGTGTGCCTCAAGGAGTCACATTTGAAAAGATTGAATAAACCATTTGAATTTAAGTTTGAAGATGGTGAGTTATCAGGTTACAAAACAGTACTGTATCAGTTGTGAACGAATCACTAGTGGTGCCAAAAAGGTGTTCTTTTAAGCGAAGTTCCTGTTCCTCTAGGCAGAGAATTTACAATGGGAAAAATCAATTTCACCACAACGGTGTTCTCTTAGGCGAGGTGTTCTCTTAGGAGGTGTTCCTATATGCAGAGACTACTGTATTATAAGAATATTATGTAGTGGAAAATGTGGGCATGTAGAGTAGCCTATTGTAGATTTACTACCAGTAAAAATTACTGTACTGAACATTTTGGCTGGACTATCATAATATAATAGGTTTAAAATAAATAGATACTGTATGCAGTCAAAAATATTTAGCAATTAATACTTCTTTCTGATGGAATGTTGATTTTTCATTTTTTTATTTGTGTAATGCTATGTCTGGGTTTTTGTCTGGCTAAAAGAAATGGAAAACTACATGGAAACCCAAAAGGTATTATGAAAATAACGAGAGAAAAAGATGAGACTTTTTTTTTTCATGGAAACCTGGCCAAAAATTTAACAATCCATTTGTGAGAATTGTTTCGCTATTTTTTTCAAATATATTTGGTAACCCCACCCTTAAAGCCACTGTAAGGCGCAAACAATTAAAATTGAGCCTGTGTAGGTGCTCTTCCTTCTGTCAACCAGAAACAAATTATTCACCTGGAACCGATAGACCACTGAAAATCAATGGACCTGGACAAAACTACGAACCTGGGAATGTCAATCTCCGCGTAAACACAAGATGAACATAAAATACTTTCAACACTGCATCCTAAAGGTAAAGAATGTATCAAACGCAAATTATTTTGAAATACATCACACAATTTAATGTATTCTGAATATATTTCTGCTTTTTAAATTCATTATTATATGGCTATTATACAGCTGCTTCCAGACACCAACAGCAAGTGCTGAAACAGCCATCTATAGCAGGGATGATCTAGTGTGTATTAAAGTATCTGCACTATTTACCCTTGAACAGACACTAATGGACTTTGACTAGTAAACATCTGTTTTGATTAATGTAGATAGCAGATACATACTATCACAACTGAATATGCCCATTCAAGAGATCCCTAGAGAAATATGTGCTGGCATGCATAACTTTTCTATCCAACTGCTTGTGAAGACTAGCACTGTAGCTCTGCTGCAGGGAGGATTGTAAGATTTCAGTGAATAAATAGGCAGTTCAAATTCTTGTCAATAATGGAGGCATAGTTCTCAGGTCCCTCAATGCTAGCTGCTCTCACAGGATGGCAATTTAGTGCTCGGCTGAACATTTAACAGAATAGATGAATTGAAAAATCCAAAGATAAATTAGAATCAGCATGCACTGAAGTGTCTGTACTACTGGTTCTCATCTGCAGTCTGCAGGACTGTTTCTTCTAACTGTGGATGGGGGGCATAGGGGGGAGGGGGCACATGCCCAGCTTCAGTAAGCTCTCATTAAGTGACAGGGAACATTCTCAATGAAGACAAATACCCCTATTATTTAAGCTAATGTGACTGTAGCAATCTTGAGCTGTAAAAGTGCCAATTGGTGAAAAAATTAATTGAAAGGTTACTGAAACACCATTGTCAGATATAGAAAAGTTGAATGCTACCCTGCATGACATTTGTAAGTGAATAAACATTGAAAAGGCAGCATAACAGATCAGAAAATATGCTGACCACAGAGCATTAGCCGTGCTCTGTTGCTAACACTGTAGTTAGAAAATGGTGTGTGTCATGAGATTTATTGATTTTCAATCAATAATCGGGAGCCCCGTGGAACACGCCTGCCAATCATGGCAGTGACACAGAGAGGTTGGATGAGGGTGTGTCGTCTCTCCCTCTCTCTCTGAGTGGTCAAGAGGCGGGTCTTGGGGGGGGGGTCGCTCGACCAATAAAAGTGATGCTTTGCTGTTCCCTCGGTCTTGCCCTTTCTAGGAGAAACAACAGTGGGAGAACCGTTTGCAAAACTTGGATTACAAATCATAACAGAAAGTCAGGGTCTGGAGAAAGGACCGACCTGATTCCGAGCTGGAAGCCATGGGAGCTGATCTTTTTGCTTGCTTCCATGACTTCCGACTTGAGCAAGAGCGTGACAACGTGCTGGGCAGACTCTTTGACCAAGCCGCTGAGATTAATGGTCGGGTGGTCGAGCCCAGACATGCCGCCACGTACCCTCACTTTGAAATCAATCGAGATCTCTTGTACCATGTTGAAAGATTACCCCAGACGGGGGAAGTGCGTCACCAGTTGCTCGTCGCCATTGCCACTAGTGGAAGCTCTGTTTGAGCGTACTGGGGTGGATATAGTTGGATTGCTAGAGGGGAGTGCGGCGGGATACAGGCATCTTGGTAATTTTGGATTACGCTATGCGTTATCCAGAGGTCATTCCCCTCCACTCTGCGTCTGCTACATCTGTTGCCAACGAGCTAGTGAAGGTTTTCTCCCGGGTAGGGATCCCCAAGGAAATGCTGACCGACCAAGGTACCAACTTTATGTCATTAGGACCTCGGTTTACCACCCTCAGACCGATAGTCTTGTGGAGCGTTTTAATAAAACCCTGAAAAGCATGTTGTGAAGATTTATTGCAAGTGACATGCGCTACTGGGATCAGCTGATTCCGCCCCTTCTCTTTGCTATCAGAGAGGTACCCCAGGCTTCCACGGGTTTTTCTCCATTCGAGCTGCTGTATGGACGGAGACCCCGGGGTGTGCTCGATCTGGTCAGAGAGATGTGGGAGGAGCAGCAGGACAATTCGACCAATACTGTCCGGTATGTGTTGGACCTGCGCAAACATCTTGAGTCTGTGGGAAAGTGGGTGCTTCTAAGTGTCAAGGACCTTTTGAGGTTACACGTCTGGTTGGGATGGTGGACTATGAGATCTGCCACCCGGAGCAGAGGAGAGAAAATATATATTAAGCAGAGCCTAATATATCTGCTTTGTCACTGTCATCACCACAGCTAATCTCTTCTTAGCCCAAATCTGCCTCCCAACCTAAATGTATTCTAAGATACAGACTTGATGTTTCAAACAACTACCAACTGCTTCTTTTTTTTTTTATTATATAGAAGAAAATGATTGAAAGCATTTTCTATGTACTGTATGTGGCAGTAAAAATCAGTTTTCTTCTAAACTTCTTGGGCCTGTTCACAGAGCTTTGACTCCTGAGTTATTTAAAGAATGTTTTGTATCAAAGTCTGTTTTATGTATGAAGAACAGTTTGATATTCTAGACTGTTGGCACTACAAGAGTTTCATGAATATCCAACTTTTTAATTCACAAAACAGACTTTTTTAAACTAACTGTGTGAACAGGGGTCCTTTTATGTGCTGACTGTGTCTGTCTGTCCCTCCGTCTGTCTGTCACACTCTACATGGTGAACAATGCTTTGATTTTGCACCAATCTTCACCAAACTGTTATCGTGCGCTTGCAGCCTCCTACAGAGTTCAGATTGCATTTGGCTATAATCTGATTAACCAATCATTTTATTTTTAACCTTTGACTTACAGGGTTCTCCTACTGAAGTCCCTGGTTTTATGTTCTGTTATTGGGTTATTTTACTTAAGGATGAGCATGGAGTTCTTATCCTGCCACAGTTGGATATGAGAACAGAATGGAAGCTCCCCATGTAAAGTTTAGGAAAAGCTACTTCCGTTCCTCCCTATGCACAGTAGGGCTCGATATGATAATTTAAAATAAATATTCCCTGCCCCAGGGTTGTAGGATTGAATAACAAGTGTTAGTGTTATATGTTTATCCTGAATGAAGCACTCCTGTTTTATTGCTGCATATATATAATCAGAATTTTTTTAAAATTAGCAATATATTGCCACCTTGTCTAATGGCTATATATATAGCCACTAGACAAGGTGACAATAAGGTTTATTTGGTTCATATACTGTATACTGTTTATGGTCTTGGGTAAATTTTACAATTCCCATTTTGCTCATTTCCTTTTAAATTTGATAATCGTTAATTTCCCAAGGGATTAAAATGAGACATGACCTCTAGCAGTCGCTGCTGCTCTAATTCTTGCAATTGGTCTTTTCAATACAGCCTTTTAAAAAGAATGTTCTCTTTTATAAAACTATTAAAGTGTAAAGCTGATAAAAGCATTTCTCTTGGAAAAAGATGCATAAGGGATTTGTCATTTTCTTTCAATTTCTTGTTCATGAACAGCACAATCAATTATTAGACTAGAAAAGAACTCAAACCTGTTTTGAAGGAAGATATCAATGTTTTAGTTCATTTTATTGGATAAACCCAGCATTTTTCCAACAGTAACAATTGGATGCTTTTTTATGTTTATTTTTGACTGCACATATAACTGTCTGTTACTGAAATTTTAAATGCCTTGATTCGTTAAGCAGTAGGTTGGGTGATTTCAAAGAGTGATTGGAGGGTGAATTTCAATGCTGAAGGTGCACGATGAGATAAGAGTTTTAAATGGAGCTGTTTTGTACCATTTAACCAAATACAGATACTGTACCAATATTTGTTAGTACTGAGCCAACAAAAATATACTGATCAGTCTATTGATGGATCTTGCAATGTTGTCCTTTATCTATGACTTTTCTCCAATTGTAATTACATCTTGTGCTAGCCTAAAGAAATATCCACATCAAAATAAGTCAAATTACACCAGCAAATTAATACTTTTGAAGTTCAGTGTCTGTTTCACTTTTCTCACACATACAATAAGGGATGTCAAATATCATTTCTTATAGTAGTTACTACCACTAATAATAAAAATAATAATGCTGTAAAGTTGAATACATTGCTACCCAGTGCAAATGTCTATTAACCAGAGTTGCTATGGAAAGTTCAACTAATTCAGCTTGTGGGTGGGGAGAAGGAAACACATATTAATATGTGTGTGACAAAAACTTTTGTGTATGCTTAGGAACAACTGAAACTTGTTGTTGTTGCTGCATATATTGGCCCTGTTTTACTTATTAAATATGAATCAATAATGATCATAAAGCAGAAAAAAACTCAAATTCACTTCGCATACCTTATTAGTAACACGACTGGCAAAGAGGCAAAGCGAATCTGTATTGACACAGAATGACACAGATGTGTGGCTCTACACAGTGTGTTGATCTGCAGGTAACATAGCATGTCTTTATCCCTCTCTATCTACTGAAGCTTCCGTTGCTATGGTAATGGTGCATTTACCTCAAACATGATGTACAAGCCAGTTTCACACAACAATTAATGAAAATGATTGCATATAGTTGTAAATATATATTTTCTCATTTATTATTTTAATTTCTTTTGAAACTTTGAAAATGTTTTTAAGATATGAATGCTATCTAAGGCAGGGAATTAAACATTTAAAATTCAAGTTGCTAGCAATTAACTGTCCATCTGTCACCTCATTGCACATTTGGAGAACAGGACCAGGACATACAGATGTTGCTTGACCTCAATGCTAAAAAGCAGAACTTACTGTAAGGAGCTACTTTCCCCCAGTGAAATAATACAAGATGCATAATGCAATAAAATCAGAAATAAAATTCACATTTCATATCTTCAATAATACCCTTCACATCAGAAATTATGAGATAAGTCATGCTTCAGATCGTCTCCTGCTAAAATTATTATAGTTAATACTTTGTTTGTAAACTACAATGATATAATTTCACTATTTATCTGCTGAGATCAATTACTCTATACATTTTTAGGCAGCATATTTGGTTTGTCTTCCTTTTTCTTTTAGTCCCATTAGTGACAATAACAGCATGTAACATGACTAACCCATATGGCCTCATCCCTTCAGCTCCACAAGATGAAGAGACTTGCTAATTCAAAGTATTGCTAGATTCAGACCTGTGCTGGAGTTTATATTACAATTTAGGTCTTTGCAATCCATCACTTTACAGAAAAAGATATATGAAAATGACCTGTTGGGTTGCTTAATATTATTTAAACATCAGATAGAAATTATCTGATATTGCTTCAGAATGTCATTTCACTTCAAAAGGGAGAGGCAATGAAATATACTTCATGCTTACTGAGACTGCATTTCTCTGCTCTTTATCAACTAGCTAAGTGCATCTCCTTTCTTAAAAATGTACTACCTTTTGTATTAAGACCCTAGTCATTGGCCCGTCTTAAGATGTCTGAAGTCAGTCTCATGTGCTTGAACCTGAATCCCAGTGTGGGGAAACATTCAGCATTGTGGGGTGGATTTGTGCACCAACAAATTGTGTCATTGTTGGATCTGGAAAATTTGTATCCCAAAAAAATACGAACATAAGGAAATGTATGAATGAGAGATCATTCCTGGTAGCTGATTGATCTCAGAACTTTGTCAAGTTGGGTCTTAAAATATCCAAGGGTTCTGCCTCAACAACATGACTAGGTAACGTATTCCATACCCTAATCACTCTCTGTGTGAAGAAGTGAGGGTACAGTGGTTGTCACTGTAGTTGTAAATAACACACAGCAAGCACAGCAAAATAAAATGTACTACAACAGTGTTTGTGAAACTGCTCTAGTGTGTGTTGTGTTGGCCGCTGAAGCCTGTTTTGCAAGTGTTGGCCAAAACGCAAAAAAACCCACTTCTACCTTCTCTATAGTTAAACAACTCTCTTGTATGTTTTTGCAAATGCACAATTATCATTCATACTTTTGTATTGTTCCAGTTCACAGAAAACCTCTGTTAACAGTGACAAAGACAATAACTACAAAGCCCATTTCCATAGCTTTTCTAACCCAATTAAAAAAGATATTTTAAAATTATATAATGCTCTTTTTTAATAAAACATACCAGTCCAGGAGTGTTTGTATTATTATGTGTCCTGTCAGAAAGGCACACAATATTGTATTATTGTACTGTACTAGTTTAGAAGTGAATATGCTGATGTAATAGTGATAGAAATTGGGGATCCAAGTCAGCCTATACATAACAGACAATTTAAGTTTACTGTGTGAAGTATCTTTGTTCTCCAAGATGAACATTATTAACATTTTTAATATCAGCAGTCTTCTTTTTTTTGTTTACCTCCATATTGCACTTAATGGGGTCTCACACAGCTTTCATGTCCTAATCCAGCAGAGGACCTACCACTTACACCACTGACCTTGAGTGTTATTATCTGTAGTTCAATTTGGTTTACTACAATTTGCTTTACTTTTATAATAGTGGATAGCAAAAACATAAAAATAGATACGCAGTTCTGTCGTTTTGGCAGGGAAGTAACTCAAGCGAGACAGCAATGAAGGCAGACTTGAAAAACAGACAGTAGTATAATACATTGAAAAATTATATATATATATATATATATATATATATATATATATATATATATATATATATATATATAATGTACCTGTGTGTTTGTTTGTGGGTAAGGGGACAGGTGTGTGAACATGTTGCATTGGACCTGACATTCCTGTAACCAAGAATTTGAGGATCTTAACATAACATAATTGACTACTCTTGCTATGGGGTCTGTGAATAAAGTAATTTCAAAAAAGGCTGTTATTAATTTGTATTAAAAAACATTTATGAATATTTTTTAAGAAAAGTTATGTAGGTCAGGGGTAAATTAGCCATCAGAAATACCAACACACTCTCCACTGTGCTAGAAGAGCCAGGGTCCATAAAAGAAGCAGACAAGCACATCTTTATATTATATTAACTCAGATGCATAAGAAATAGAAGCCATAAAAGAGGACTCCACTTTGATGCATTATTTAGTAGGAAGTGTAGGTAACTGGAGTGGGACTGTAAGTCAAAAGAATGTTTGGACATTGAAACACAGTGAATCAGAGCTGCACTGGTTTGTGAGGCAGTCTGGAACCATGCTGTTTACAGCTTTGTAGGTCAGGACTAACTCCACTGGGAGCCAGTGAATACAGTAAAGCCTGAGGATTCCTAGATACACCATGCTGGCATAGCACGTGTCATAAACACTTTCATGGTCACATTATTGTTTATCCTTATTAGTGACACAGAATTATTTCCCTCCATAAATGGTTATTTCCAATGTTACATTATGGTGACAATATCTACAATATGACTGTGAAAAACAAAATCTGTCAAGGTTTAATGTAGTGTTTAATAACGTGTATAAAATATCTTTACTTGCTGTCATTGATATAGTCTCCTTGATTTAATGCTAAATGAGATTTCATTTTGTTTTGAAATGTTTTGTGGTCAAATGTCTTGTTATCATTTATCTGGTTTTAAACCCATTTTTGTCTGCAGTCTCAATGGTTGTGTTGTATATTGTCATTTTCTTTCTGTTTTTTGAGAAAATAAATTGGTTAGATTGACGTCAAACAGACTACAATAATCAATAGTCCATTTATACAATGTAATAGATATGATTAGAGAAATTATTTTATTTTTTATAATTTTTCATTTTATTTTTCACAAAATTGCATTCTATTTCCTTTAATTACAGATACACATTAATAAAACAACTCAAATAGATGTATATCAATAATAGTATAGTATATTTTAACTGCATACATATTTTTTATTAAACATTATCCACTTTTTTTACATTTGACAAACAGATGCACAGAAAAATAATTTAGTTACCATAATGTATTATTAGCAGCAGTAATGGTAATGTACAGTTCCCCAGTATTTTTAATGAACTGCCTGTTTACAGTAAATACTGCCCATGCCCTTTTACACTGCCCTACTACTGTGTAATAATAATTGCACATACAGCTCTCTTCTCTACCCATTGAAACAGGGCTCCAGTACACAACAAGCTTGGGGTCTCAGTATTTAAAATCATTCAAAACCAAAACAGCAAGGGGCACCCGAGTGGCGCATCTGGTAAAAGCGCTCCACGTGCAGTGCAGGATGCGCCCTATAGCCTGGAGATCGCAGGTTCGAATCCAGGCTATTCCACTGCCAACCGTGGACGGGAGTTCCCAGGGGTGGCGCACATGGCCAAGCTGCCGGGTGGGGTCTTAGGTCAGCCAGAGTGTCCTTGGCTCACCGCACACCAGCGACCCCTGTAGTCTGGCCGGGCGCCTGCAGGCTTGCCTGTAAGCTGCCCAGAGCTGCGTTTCCTCCAACGTTGTAGCTCTGAGGTGGCTGCATGGCGGGCCTGCAGTGTGAAAAAGAAGCGGTAGGTTGACAACACATGCTTCGAAGGACTATGCATTTTTGTTGCATTGATATGAAGTGGAAATAGTTTGGGAATCAGTATGTAACTTGTTAGATAAAAAATGGCCCTTCTGTTTAGGTCCACCGTGTTATCCATATGGAATGGTACGTCCCTCTTAGCTTTCATTTATTTAACTTTAATCATGTTTATATTATTTCTCCATTTATGGGACAATATTTCTTGATTCTCAAGCTGGTAAAGTGAAAGTTAAAGTGTCCAGTAAGTCCAGCATCAACAGAAGAAATTCCTGGATTCCTGTCATGCAGACTGTGGTCTGTTTCACACTAACTAAAAGGAATGGAATCACGTTTGTTTCTGAATTGCAACACTGGCAGCTGTTAAACTTGTCACACATGCATGATTTCCACACACTCTGTTTAAAATGGATGCACCTTTCAAGAAAAGAAAGAAAAAATGAACGCCCCAGTTTTTCCCAACCCCCTTTGACACTGCTGTGAAGATAAAAGCTCATAGCATCTTCTTCAAAAATAATGTATCTGTGAGGTGCACACGTTCTCCCAGTCATGTGCTAATCCTTCAAAAAGCAAGACTGAATAAAAAGCCTTTTTCAAGAGTGCTGTGCGTCTGTATGTGGGAGAAATGTGCAGGACTACAATGGCTCTTTGAATTGCTAAAAGCTTTTTATTGCTAACCAGTTTTAATTAACACTTTCATGAAAAGTAACCATATGGTCCACTGTCAAACTGTCTTCAGTCTGTATCTGATTATCACTGATTGGCTGTGGCGTGCTGTCTATGTATGCAATGCATGCATTGCATGCCGTGGAATATATTTTATTGCAGAATATCTTTAAGAATATGATAAAAAAATATGTTTATTCTACAACATTTTTTAAGTATATGATAGCCCTGTATGCAAGCAATCTGTTCACCTTGGCAGTCTTCTTGTTTTGTTGGTCAAGGCATGCAACGCTCCAAGTTGCATCAGGTTGCCTAGGTAATGTGACGCAGCGTGCACATCACTTCCTGGTGGCAGTGCGCTGGAAAACATAAGCAAAGCATGCAACTGTAGAATTGAATCCTCCTTGACTGAACACTGAGGGGTAGGTTTACTAAAGTGTTGTGCCTGTCGCAATAGTCGCAAACCATTTGCAAACAAGTCAGAAGTCTTGGGTGAAATGTACTGGACAGGCGCAATGCTATTTGCAGCTTTTTAGTGAATGCTTTGCGGCAGCATTTTTTCATTGTGGTTCAACCTCAGATGAATATGTAGTTATGAACGTTACTTCATAAATTCGCTAAAAGCTGGTGGAGAGAGTGCAAATCAGGGTTCTCAGATATTATAATGAGATGTACGAAAGCTGCAGACAATTGTGACACTTACAATTGCATCCATTTTTTAAGAACTTTTGAAAGCATGTTTTAAACAGCCGCAATTGTTGCTGGCATTTCCCAGGCAGCCTTTTCTCGTGCATTGCCAGTTGTGCACTATTGCCTTGTTCTTAAAACTGGAGGTATGATCTGCCCTTTGCAACACCTTGAATTTTTAATTTATATTCTAATTCTGAGGTGATATACTAAATGTTGCTATGATCCGCAGAATTGCAGTAGCATCCATAACCTCTGTACATTGTAGACACTTAAATGCATATTTTTCAAATTGATAACATCTGTACTGTAAAACTCAGGAATATAAATATTTAAAATCCTCAGTTGGTAGCAGCAGAAAATCTGCTTTCAGGTATTTGTCACTTGTTTTGTGTGAAATTAGACAGGAAGGTAAAGTGGCAATAACAATTAGTGTATGTATGGCAGTTGCAAAGAAATACCATTATTTATCGAGCCGAGTCTGAAGTTTGAATAAGCATCTTGAGAAACTATCAAGCAATGTTTTTAAAGCGCGAGGCTCAGTTGTCAAACATGGCATACTGGAGATGTGCACTCTATCTAGTTGCTTTAACCCTGACTCTTGGAGAGCTTCTTAGTCCTATTAACATTGTTCACAGCTCTTCTCCAAATTTTAATATTGTATGTGGAATAGAAGGATGTCCACGACAGTACAAGGTTTTCTACTCCTTTTACCAACATGTAAGATCTAAGCACAGTAATGTGTACGGTGAGGATTTGCAGAGTGGACATACGAACCTGGATGGTCATGAACTTAATGAAGAGCAGGGCGTTTGTTTACCAATACCACACCAGACAATTTAGAAAATGCTGAAAACGAGACTGAAACAGAAGTTGAAGGAGTACATCAGGTATGTGGGAAATATGTTATCATTTGCTTATCTTTAAATCTCTCTCTCTTTATACTGTATATACAATAAATATATTATTGTACTCTGTGTTTTTAACATTCAAATTTAACGTGTCCCTTTCTAGATGACTAGTGACAACGAAGCTAACTTGGAGAAGGCTGCTGCTTTTTTCCTTGGAAGCATAAAAGTGAAAGATCACTTGACACAAGTATGCAATATCTCTAATGCAGTGGTTCTCAAACTTTTTAGATCACACAAATACGCATATGCCCTTATTGCACGTTGATAACCGCTGCTCTAATATATCAATCTTTCTTCATGGTACCAACTCAAGTGCTTTACAAAGTTAGTTTACAATAGGGTACATTGCAAGGGTAGAATAGAAAGTACAACGACAAAGTTTCAAACATAAAAATAAATAAATAAATAAATAAAAACCGAATGATTGTGTTGTGTAGATTTCCACCACTAAATTAAGCTTTCCCTGGCTGAACACCATGGTGTGTTAAATTTAACACATTTTTCTTTAGAGGAATAATAGCAACATGTGAAGCATATATATATATTATTACCAACCAGGTTACAGGAAATCTCCTATCCTTTTTCTAATATGCATTATAAACTTGAATGCCTTCATTTTTAGGCAAGCTTATCATAAGAACATAAGAAAGTTTACAAACGAGAGGAGGCCATTTAGCCCATCTTGCTCGTTTGGTTGTTAGTAGCTTATTGATCCCAGAATCTCATCAAGCAGCTTCTTGAAGGATCCCAGGGTGTCAGCTTCAACAACATTACTGAGGAGTTGGTTCCAGACCCTCACAATTCTCAATGCTTATTAGGATATGAGTTCCACATAGATGGAACTCATCCTCCTCAAGTAATAATTTTTGGAGAGACAATAGTTAAGAGGAAGTGTGGGGCCAAGTACAGAAAGTAAAAATTACACCTATGTTTACATTCCTGTGGCAAAGAGTGTGGAACAGTTGCTGTCAAACCCAAAGATTCTTGCTATGGTATCATCATCTGCAAAAGTCTGTGGGGATAGATTTTTAATGGATGTATGTGATGGTATGTTATACAAAGGTAATCCAATTCTCAATAGGCAAAATTGTATTACTTTTATGATTTACTATTATGATGTTGAATTATGTAATCCAATAGGAAGTAAATCCACTGTTTTACTACACCATTGCCCATATTGATGCCAAATGCTTGTCAAAGTTGTCTGCTATTAAATTAATGTCTATTTAGTCTATTTGCAAAAAGAAACATATTTACAAGTATGGTATAGATACTATTCTAAAACATTTCATAGAGGAAATGAACATATTTAACTGTGGCATAATTTTTAAAATAGATGAAGCAAACCATTTATTGTATGGGAATGTTATAGCAGGGCTTGGTGATACACCTGCAATCCATTTACTTGGTGGTTTCAAAGAGGGTGTGGGAATGGCATATGCTCCTTGTAGATACTGTGGCATAACCAGGAATGAGATGCAACATTAATTTTTTTTGATAAGTATCGTATGAGAACCATGGCGATACACTTGGCTCAATGTGATGAAATTGAAAGGGCAGATACTGAATACTTAGAGATCATCTTCGTATTTTATATGGAATTCATAGACTTAGCATTTTATGTGAATTACCTGGTTTTAACATTACTACCGTGCTGCCACAGGATTTAATGCATGTTGTACTTGAAGGTGTTGCACAGTTTGAGATTAAAGCAGTTTTAAAAAAGTATATACTGGAACAGAAAACTTTTACCTTAGAGCATTTAAATACAAAGATTTCAAATTTTCCATAGAGTTATATAGATGTTAGAGACAAGCCATATGAAATTCAATGGTCTACCCTATCTTCAGAGGATAATAAAAGTAAACAAAATGCAAATGATAGTTTTGATGAAATTCTTACCTTTTATCTTACTCCAACTTGGTATAGAGTCTAATATTTAATTTGATCAGTTTATAATTTAGTTTTTATAAATCACTCAGATACTTTTTTCTAATGTTTTGTGTTTGGGAACACTAAGCAATTTAACGTTACAGATTGAGGACCATCTAAAAAAAAAAAAAAACATTTCCTAACCTTAACATTTCCTCAAAACAACATTACCTCACACATTTTCCTCAAATGATACCTCATTTAGTTCCTGCAGTGAGGTATTCATGTATGAGAATGGAAGCAAAGGATCAGTTATTTAAAAAAAAAATCTTGCACTACAACGACATTTTAGAAACCTGTGTAAATCTTTGGCTGTATGGTGCCAGAAAGCAGAATGTTTTAGTAACCTTTGTGAAGAACCAGCAGCACATCCCCATTTTGCTTCTGAACAGTTAACTGGTCCATGTTCTAAAGTTGCTTTAACCAAATTGGACTATATTAAAGGTAAGCTTCAATTATTTTATGGCATCACAGTTAATGATTCTGCAAATGTGCACACCGTTAAACATGTGACACTCAGTGGTTCCAAATGTGTTACTTGGCAGACAATGATTATTGCTGAAGTAGATGGCCAACTGCCTGTATTTGGACTAGTAGTCGGATCTATTGTAAATAAGTCTGAACCATTTTTTGAAATTAAATTATTTGAAACAATAAGATTTGCATCTGATGTCCTAGCATATAGCAGAGCCAAATTGAGCAGAGGGGATCATTTTTAAAGAAATACAAGACTGTTGATTTTAATTGTTATACTAAACTTATATTCCAGGAAAATTGTATGTTCCCATAAAATTTGATTTATTAGAAATGCACAGCACATAATTAAGCATTTGAGCCCGAATTAGCGGGCTTCATCGTATGGTAATGCCCGCCTCGTGCAATTACACACTTTTTAAATCTATTTTTTGTGTTTACTATATCAATTTGTAGTTTTTAAAACCCAACTAAGGGCCGGACCAAATCAGATTTCGTATTCAGCGAACAAGGTCCCACAGTCCTCTATAACCATATGCAATTTCATTAGTTTTCATGTAACACTTGGTTTTATGGACATTTTACAATATAGCAAAATAATAATAATCCTAACAATTACAATAGGTGTCCAGAAACTATGTTGGTTGGCCCCCTAAAAATCTGCAAAAATTCCCAGATACCAAAATATTTTGCTTGGTTCTTGTTTGACTAAAACTCGTCACTTACCCCTTGTCTGGCAACTTGCCAGAAGTGAGTTAGGTGCTACTGATGGACGGGCAACGATATGTCCCTTTCCTGTTGAGTTGGCATGGAATGTCCCATGTATATGAAATCTGTTATACATGATGTTTTCTATTCAGAACTGAGTATTTTTTGTGAATATACTGTGATGTATGAATCTTTTCTTTTTGTTAAGAAAAATAATCTAGAAAATAGAAATCTAAGAAAAAATATCTTAAATCAAGTTTTTATTGTGATACAGCTATTTTGTGATAATTATTTTCTTGAACCTTTCTAGTCTACAGACCTGAAGAGACTAAATGTATGTGTATTATTATTTATATATGTATATGCACTTAAAACATGAATATATATGAGATTCTTTACCTGAAAAAGATCCGGGTACCCGAGTATTTTTCACGGTGGGTACCCGGTTCCGGATTTTCTACCCGTTCCGACCTCTAAAATACATATAATTAGGCTTGTAAGCTTATTATTATTAATTTCTTAACATACACCCTTATCCAGGGCGACTTACAATTGTTAGAATTATATCACATTATTATTATTTTTTTCACATGCAATT
Source organism: Acipenser oxyrinchus oxyrinchus (assembly GCA_030684275.1). Classification (NCBI taxonomy): domain Eukaryota; kingdom Metazoa; phylum Chordata; class Actinopteri; order Acipenseriformes; family Acipenseridae; genus Acipenser; species Acipenser oxyrinchus. The sequence continues at coordinate 28,688,430 of CM060254.1, forward strand.
ACCCATTTATACGGTTTTTACTGGAGTACCTTGCTCAAGGGTACAGCAGCAGTGTCAGCCACCTGGGATTGAACCCACAATCCTCTGGTCGGGAGACCAGAGCTCTAACAACTACTCCACACTGCATTTATATATTAACTTTCTGTCAAGAACGTAATCTGTGTTGTTGCTTCTAAAAGTTACTGAGAATATGCGTCTCTGAACAAATACAGGATGATGATGTAGAGATCAAGAGTAACCTGCTTTATTAATTTATTTTTGTACATATTATATTGTTTTAAAATCAGTCCCAACTGTAACCGTCTGTCTTGAGCGAAATTAATTAATATTTAACATTACTTCGCTGTCACATGCCGCTGTTTCAGAATTTGTATTTTTTTTTTTACCTTTTTGTTTTGAAGCAATGCATTATCTTCAGCCTTGCTGTCTTTTTGATTGCTGTCTAAGTCTAAATGCCGCTGGATCGTAGCTCGACATATGTGATCAAATGAAACATTGCAGGTTGTACAAAATAGTTTGCCACAATCACCATGTAGAATGCAAAATTATTGTACACGATCCTCTGCAGTAATATTTTTGTAGGTTTTTTTAAATTCATTTTGGAAACTCGCTTAAGAATACCAGTTGAGATCTCCTAGGATACTAAACCCGCCCTGGATGCCCATATCTACCAATCAGTGAGGAGAGCACAGAGTGGTTTTTGGCTGCTGTTAAGTGTCAATCAATAAATCCTGTCCAGTTTTCTTTTTGAAATTGAAGCAAACTTATAATCACATCAGGAACCTGGACCGATACACATAACTGAATTGGATTTAAGTGCAGGGTGAAAGTACACAAAATAGACTACACGGTGAAGAATGAAGTTCACGGTCCGTGTGATGTTTTTCACGACCGTGAAATAGATAGGGCTTATGGTAATGTATGTAAGCGAATCCACGTGGGCGAAACATTGCAACATGTTAAATCAATTAATAATAAATCCATACGTGTATGAAAGAGATATTCTACATATTCAAGTATGGAGATGCAAAATAAAATGATCAACCGGAGAATGTGTCGCTGCGGAAAATTCTGTTGCAGGAAAGGGTAGGCTACCTCTAATGTACTGTTTGGAAAAATGACGATATAGTTGTATTCACCGAAGATAATGCAAATCTAAGTGTAAGCGGCTATACAAAGTCATGTACAGTTTTGTTTAAAATACGAAAGCAAAAAGTGAAATTCATCTCTGCAGCCACGGCACTGGCAGGGACTGCTATATTCGCTAGAAGCTGGCTACGCAATTCATAAATTGTAACCCCAACAGCAAATAAAAAAAAAAAGAGAAAATTATTTCCATGTGAATAGGCCATAGTGTTAATATAGTTTTCAAACCTTGTTTCTTTTCTCCTTTAGACAGTGGCATTGTTTTATTTTTTTGTTGTTGTTTTTTTCTTGACAGTTATGTTTACTCTAGAAATAATCGATAATCGATGTCAATGTCAGAGTCCGACTTACAACACTAATTATAGATATATATATATATATATATATATATATATATATATATCAATCATTGTATTGTATTTTTTTCACTTACCCTGTATTTCTCTCACTGTGAGCAGAATTTAATATCCATCATTTGCTGATTTTATAACGTGCTCATCTGTGAATACTAATGGTTATAGCAATTAAACAAATTTTTGAACAAAAAAATGATTGGCATTTTCTAAAAGTATACAAAGCATGCACGGGGAGACGTGTATGCCTTTTGATCAATAAAAAATGATGATGTTTTATTATAGATTGAAATATTCACATGCCTTCCTGCATAAGAACTGTAGACATCAGAAATGTCATTTTTGTCACAGTTCTGATATTTTACATGTGTTTCAGAAAAGGGATCCTCTAATGTTAGCACATGTTTTCTTTCCTGCTCAGGAGAGAGTATAGAAGGCCATGGAGTATCAGCATTTTAATCAACATAAATTGAGAGGAAATTATAACAGCTCTAAAGTGATCTAATTTATTAAATTTCTCTGTTAAAAAAAAAAAAAAACCTTCACATATAACATTAAAATTTAGTGAATCAATTCAACAGATTTGTTCGTTTGATTCACTGATTCACTAAAGCGAATTACTTGTTGAATTACTTCAAGACCCCAGAGAAGTACCCTACTTAGCGCAGTCCAGGCAGTTGTCACTCTGGGGATACCGCACTGTAGTTGATCCCCGGAGCCAGCATCACAGCTGATGTGTGTGCTGATGCGCTGGGGAGGCAAAATAAGCTGATCCCTGGAGCCAGCATTACACTTCAGCCATCAACACCAGGCAGAAGGATATCTACATCATCAAATGGATGGAGACGCAGATGGATCACATTAGTTTACTGTAAAGCTATGTCTTAGTTGGTGCTTATCTTGGCCAAATCATCATGAAGGTTTAACATCTACTCTCATGTAATGGAAATCATGAAGATCTGGATACGTCCAGTGACTGCTGTGAATACTGCAGCAAGCAACAAGGGAAAGACCTTGTGACAGCCTGAAGAGACAGCTGACAGGAGGAAAGTGACCCCATTGGGGCTGGCAAGGGTTAGCTACCCTTGTTGGCAGTATCCAACTCTGTGTTTACAGGATGCTGGAGACACCCGCCCAAGGCTTCTAAGAAATTAAAGGGAAAAATACCCCTCGAGTCTGTGAGAGCGGGGGCAGAAGATGACTCAACGTTGGACAACATGGTTAACGACTTAGGAATGGAAATGGATATGAGAATGGAGAGTACTTAACAAAAGACTAGTTAAAGATCTGCAGTTAGCAAAGACATGGAACTCCAGGTTTGTGTCTGCGGCTGGAGCGAGGTGACAACGGTCAGGGGTTTGAAGATTTATCAAGGGAGAATGAATACTTGCGGGAGAAAGGACAAGGGCCTCGCACTGATAAGTACTTCCTACGAAGTCAGTCAAGTCAGTCGAATGAAATCCAGCGACAGGAAGCAAACCTGGTTTTGACATTTCCAGGCCATATATTATGCAAATGCATGTTCTGCAGTAAAATGTCAAAAACATGTTGATTAATCAATAATACAATGCCTAGCTTGGATTGTATTTTTAGAATTTAGTGCTGAAAAAGTAAAGCAGCATATCTTAATCAATAGACCTTACAATTCCTTTGTAAAGTACAGGGAGGAAAGGCATTCATACTGGTGCTGTCAACAAGAGCCTAGACAAAGAACAAAGTTATTTGTGATTAACAAATAAAGGATGAAAATGAGTACTAGCATTCAGCCTGATGTTAATAGTGAAAGCATGTCAACTCACTGAGGATATGAATAAAAACAGCTTTACGCCAATAGGCTGTCTGAAACCCTTGAAACGTGGCATTCCATATACAAACCACTTTAACCATTTGTGACTAGAGTTATAAATCATAAAGGAATAACAAACACAACAAAAGCTGATGATAAGGAATTGTTTGTATTGAATCATTCGCTTATCTCACAACTGTTAAAACAAAAATGAAAACATGTAATTCCAAAAGGTTTTATTTGTAATTCCTTTTTCAGGGGTAGTTCCTGTGGCCGTACCAACAATGGTAAGACCATGGGTATATGTACACAAACTGGGGTGTAAACACAGGGTGGGTACATACAGCAACAAAACAATGCCAAAATAAAACACTGGTACTATAGTTTTTGTCGCGGGATGAGGAGCTTCTTGCAGGACTGGGTGCTCCTACCCTGCCACCTTGCTGAAATCGGGACTATGCAATACTGGCTTGCTGCACAGTTTCGCCTTCAGGATCCATAAGGCCCTCTGGCACGGCTCCGTCCACTGGTCCGTATTTGGGGCAGCCTTTTTGTCTTGGGGATCGGACAAGCAATCAGTAGCCTGATTTGTCTGCCCCTCAATCGATACCCCCAAATACTCAGACTCACTCTTCCCAATTGAACACTTCTTTGGGTTAGCAGTGAGTCTGGCTTTCTGCAAGGATTGCAATATGGCCGCTGCCCTACGCAGATGACTTGACCAGTCTACACTGTGGATGACCTCATCATCTATGTAAGCAGCAACTTATTGCGATGGGGCCGCAAGATGCCGTCCATCATCCTCTGGAAAGTGGCCAGGGCTCCATGCAACCCAAAAGGCAGTGCTGTGAACTGGTATAACCCGAAGGGTTTCAGACCAGCGCAGATTTCGACCCCCCAGCCTTTTCTGGCATTCCCGGATTTCCTGGAGGAGGTCAAATCCTCTTGGCAACACCCGGCCTCAGCGCCCAACGTATCCAAGAGCGCAGCCGCACTTGCTTCCATGGGGGGAGTGGAGGCGGTTAGGGGCTCAGCAGCAGTTCCCTCCTGTGGACTCCACCACAGCTGCCCTAGTGCGAGCCCCCCCTGTGGGAGGCCTGTCCAAGGATCTTGTATGCCCTAATGGCCAATGCAGAGAAGAAAAAAAAAACACTCGCGAAAAGTAAAACACTCATGTAATGTGGACTCGTGTCTTGACTGCCACCATTTAGCCAGGCATATACCACAGTCTTTGAAACCTGAATGAAACTCAAGAACAACAGAATGGGATTTTTAAACAGGGCGGTACCTGTACTTTTACTGACTAATAACCGGGCAGCTAAACTGCTTGCTGGTCTCTCCGCCACACTCCACGGCCTTAGCCTTAACACAGACAAGTAGCAAGCGGATTCAGGGTCTTTAAATATACGCGCCAATAAACCACAGGTGTTCTGAATTCCCTGGACCTTGTAACACCTGCTGGGAAGTGTAGTTATTTTACCCTGCCCTTATGCTGTTGGACTACACTGTCTCAGCCAGTGGTTATAGAGGGTATAACTCTACCATACACTTTACTGCACATTGTATAAACATTTATACTAGTTGTCTATTATAGAGATCCATTACTATGTACCTTATTATTGTATTTTGTGTTTTTTCTGTCGATACTGCTACTTTAAAAATGACTCAATCAAAGTTATTGTTTGTACTCAATCAGACTGTGAGTGACTTGAATCTCCTGGCTCTTTCACAAATTAAAGCCAGTTTAAAAACGCAACTGTGTTTCTGTGTTCACAGCCAGTAACCAGAGCAGCAACACAGAAACCGTTCGGGGCCTTGCATAAGAAGCAGAGCATATATCTTTGTTTTAATTTTCTAAATTGCATGAAAATAGAATACAATTAAATTAACTCTGTATCATCTTGTTATTTTTATTCAAATGGGGCTTTGATATTTATCGTCTATATGCACCATTTTATAGTCTAAACAATGCATCATAGACAAGCAATATATACTGTAGACACAAAAATGAGATTTTGTAAGTATACAGCGGTGATAATTTTAAATAAGACAGGCACTTTATCCAATAGATATTTAGTTTACTGAATATGGTACTTTTTGATGTTTAAAACAAGGTTTTTAAAATATTATTTTCATTTTTTTTCTCTTAACTGTGGGGATTCTGCCCCCTGGGCACCACCAAAAATTTTACAAACATGGCGCCTATGGGTACAGACATACAGTCAGGCAAAAGCAGATCTTTGCTGGGGATTTCACAGAGATCTAGTCCAGCATCATAGGTGAAAAAATGTGCACATTTTGATACTAGTACCAGATTTGCAGGGTGTTGTGCATGGTCATTTTGATTAATTTGTGATATTGTGCCAATTGAAATTAACCCTTGTGTGTTGTATGTGACAGGAGATGCCAGGGTGAAATACGCTGTGTCTGACTGTGGGTGATATTTGTCCCCAAACTTGAATTTCTTGCACTTATTGCATGATGGGTGCAAAATAACCAATCAAAAGCCAGTTTTCACTCAAAAGGAATTAGGTGAGAGTAGTAGAATACAATATGGCTGATTGAGTGGTCCAGAAAATTCAGTTTCCGACCAAATTTCGGCCACTTTTTGGCAATTGTGAGCAGTGTTAACCAAACTGGTACCTGAAATGGAGGGTAGTAATTAAGTGTAAATAAGATATTAGCATTAAGGTTCACTGTTTAAAGTAATTTTTCACTTCAAATAAGTAGAGATGGTCAGCAAGATCAAAGGAGACAAAGCATATGTAGTTGGATACTCGGAAGCTTTTGCCTGTATCTGGTATTCCAAGGGACCCATTCTCATGGGTCAAACCCTAATAGGAAAGGGGAGGGGGTCTGCAGTGTCTGTGAGTTTGTCAGCAGACAGCTAGAGACAGCAGCAGACACACAGAGCTCCACATGGGTTGATAAGCAGGTAAACTGATTCTGCCCAAACTGTAATTGTCCCAGGTAGGACAGTATGCTTATTTCAGTTTAAAAGTTAAGTAGTTAAAAGTTATCATAATCATGCATGTACATATTATTGATTAAGGCAGTTTAATATGTGAAGGAGAAAGGCAGTTTAATATGAGATATTAAAAGAAAAAAGTTTTTATTATTTATGATTTTCTAATTATAAAAGTTTGACATGAGGCTGTTGTGTGCTTAAACCATGATGATGTGCTGGGAAAGTGAGAGTGTAATGTGTCCTGGTATGATGTAGCAATTTTGGGCAGTTGCCATAACAATGAGCACAACAGCTGAACTAGAGAGAGTTGTCTGTGAGTTTGTCAGCAGACACATGCTCCACATGGGTTGTTAAGCAGGGAAACTGATTCTCTCCAAACTATTGTTGTTGCAGTTTTCTCAGTGGAATAAATCATCTGAAGAAGTGAGTGCCTTCATTTGCAGACACAACACAATGCAATCACTCGTAGTACTGTAAATCATTACAATTACAGTTTACTGATTGTGAACAACGCTTACTACACAATAGGCTGATAAACAACATACATTACCAGATGGCAGCAGACTTCATCCACAAATATGCAAGCTTAAAAGGCACCAGTTAGATGCACAGTGCCATCTGGAGGTGTCAGGATAAAGAAGTTAATATATACCTGTAGCAGGGCGGTAAGAAAGCCCTGCCCATGAAAAGTGGGCAGGGCAAAACCCTGCTGTTTAAATGTTATTTATTTTTAGAATGGGGTCTCCCCCTCCGCTCCTGTGTTATTTTGTATCTGTGTATTATGATTTAGTTATTGTATTTATGATGACGTGTTATTGTTTATTTATGGTTTATTGTTTTATAAATATGGCGAAGCACCATGTTATTCTTTTGCTTTTATTTAAACGTGTTCTGGCAGAGGTGAGGTTGGTCGGTCATCCTCTGCCAGGAGAAATTAAAAACCTTGTGCAGAAGGTGGCCTTCTCCCGAATTAATTAAGTGATTAATTTGTTGCTAAATCGGGAGATGGTCACCTGCATATAAACCTGCAGCTCTCTCGGTTCCATGTGTGGGTGTTCAGAGGAGGAACTAGAGTGAGCGAGGAGAACGAAACGTAAAGTAAAACCAATGCTAGACAGGATCAGTGAAGGCAGTTGCCCAGTCTGACCAGGGGTTTTGGTGTGTGTTTAGTGCGCGTGATTATTTTGTTTAAACTTTTATTTTGCTCTGTGAGCAGTGTTTTTGTGTTTAAATATTTATTTTATTTTTGTTGAAAATAAATGGCGCACAGCGCGTCTTTTTGTCCTGCAGTACTGACTTTGTTTCTGTTCCTGCATCTGCCCTGACGTCACCACAACACCATTCCTGTCACAATACCGTATAAAACGGGAGATTTTGGCTAGTATTAAATTCGGTGGATTTGCTACGTTGGGTTTTTTTCATGGCATGTTCACAAAAGTTAGTTTTCTATTTTAATTCCAAAAACATTTCAATAAATGTTTACTGAATTAAATATGTCTGCTAAAACAGTATCTAATTAAACTCATTACATCATCTACAATGTAACTGCAGCAACTTGGAGAACAACAAAGAAGGCTTTCTAATCAGTTACAGTATTTATCGCTCTTATATGGCCCTTAATTTTAAGAACCACTAAACTTTTATGATAAGCATTTGCATTTGCTGTCTCTCAGTTTTAAAACTCTGGTTCACAACATTACACAGTGAAACAATCACAGTACTACCATGCAGTAACTGTAGGGCTGTATTGCCACGTGTGAAATCTTTAACAATAAAGCCAAAACGAAAATGCTTTTATATGCTTCAAAATCATTTCAAACTGGTTAATAGACTAGCAAACACTGGCAAAATCAGCTCAGTTTTATACAGTGCAAAACATTTTAACGTTTTGTTTTGTTTCTGGACTTTGCGATGCCTGCATTAATTGTCATATCTACAACGTATTGACAATAACAATCAACCATTTTGTTACAGACTTTCACCAAGTCTGACACAAACAATTTTGGCTGTTACTTTATTAAACCCTTGTAAAAAAAAAAAGAAAAAAAACACACACACGCACATACACACAAAAATGCTTAACATAAAAAACAACAGTCCTACTACAGTAGCAGGCGCACTTCACACTGCCTCTGGGTTTCTGATCGCATCATCAATTCCAGATTTATTAAATCCATTGACGGAAATGTCCGGTCTACTTTCAGTGGTTTCAAGGAAATTGGCTTCATCACTGCCATTCTCATATCCACTTTGATATCTGACACATTATTCCTCTCATCCAGTGCTTCTTTAACATGTTCTGTATACGTGTGACAGAGGGCGGGATCACTATGAGTACTGTATGCAACCCTCTGATTGGTGGAAGTATTATTGGTGATCCAATCAAAATAGCCAATAAAGCCCAAATAAAGTATCCGCCCATTATACAGTATAGCCTAGGTTAAGATGTGCGCTGTAATTAAAAAAATAAAAATGCATAGAGAAACTTGTTAAACACAAAAGTAGCTCAACATGTATATAACCTGTGCTTGTTAGCAGTAGACATCCTTAGCAGCCCCTGCATGTCAGCCTTTTCTCTTCTTTTACAGATTAACCATTGCATCGTAGAGTAGAAAGTAGAAGTAGTGACAACTACCTAAAGAACTGTGGTGGTAGAATGTACAGCTAAGGCCTGGTAGTTACTAACAATGGAGAAAAGTCCTCAAGAGTATGAACCCAGAAGGAACAGTCCTTCTTCAGGGCCATCAAGATCATACGCAATTAACTGGTCACTCTGCATCATCAGTCAAATTGTAACACAAGAACGTCCCACGTGTTCTGCAGTCAAACAGAATGGACTGGTGCAGGTTATAAGACATTAGCAGAGGACATACAAGGCTTTGCTGATATCCACAAGCTACCTGCAACTTTTGAATTTGGATTATTTAGATGAAGGCAAAGGGGTAGCAGAATGTCTACTACAACATAATGCAGTGTATCACAAGTCCTGCAGGGACGAATGTAATAAAACCAAGCTGAAAAGAATGATAAAAAAGGAAGTCCCAAGATTTTCATGAAGAGTCAACAGGGTTACAAAAGAGCACGTGCTCAGCTTCAGGTGTCCAGCAGAAAGATCCCACTGAGGCAGTTTGCTTCCTCTGTGATCAGGTGTCTTCCCTAGAGGATCCTACAGAAGCATGCACATTTGGCCTGGGTGCTCATGTTCGCTCTGTAGCTCAGCAGATACAAGATAATGAACTGCTTCGTAAACTCAGTACTGGAGACTTGATTTGCCATTGAAGCCAAATACCACAAAACATGCCTTGCTTCATTCTATAATCGTGCACGACCGAAGGCCAAAGAGCACTCACCACACCAGGACAGTGAAACAATGACACACAGCATTGTTCTTGCTGAGCTGATATCACACATTGAATTGAGCCTAGTTTTATTTCGTCAATGTGAAGGGAACCGTGGAGGAAAGGCTAATGTCCTGAGACAATGCCAGCATTTTTTCATTACAGATGGCAACTAATGTACAAACACAAAGTACACAGAAAAAAAATGATAAAGGTGAGCCACAAAATAGATTTAAAATAAGGAAAAGATTGTATTGGCGACTCACCCGCAGTACTTGTGTGTGTGTCACCTGTGATGTCACACATGCAGCCATCCTGCCACATCATCCATAAATATAAAACACTCAATAATGACTACTAGATAATTCTAGGTGAAATGTTTGTCGTTGAATGCATTTAATTTATTTTAGATTTAAAAAAAAAAAACTTACGTGGTTTTGAAGCAAATTAGTAGAGTGCATCACAGTCTAAAAAAAGGACTGCAGAATTATTTTAAAAAGTAATATTGAATTGTTTCTGATTATTTAAATGTAGGAGTGCCAGTACGCATAGACTATCAACAATTAGAGAACATGAATATAAAACTTTATTTAACCATAAAAACATCAAAACATACATTACAGAGATAAGGTTATTCACCCAAGCTAATCTGAAATTAACAATATTTAAAACTGTGAGTTGCAGTGTTTTTGAAACAGTGCAGAGAAGAAACTTGCCCTTACGGCAAGCCAAATTATCATTTTGAGATATCTGAAATTAATTTATAGATATCTCTAATTATTTTAAGATATCTCTAAATCATTTCCAGTTATCTCTAAATATTTGAAGATTCTCTAAACCATTTTAAGATATCTAAAATACATTTAGAGGTATCTCAGGAGCTTTAAATGAGATATCTAAATGCAATTTCAAATATCTTTAAACCATTTAAAGATATCTCAAAATGTTTTTGAGATATCTTTAAATACTTTCAGATATCTCTGAACCATTTAGATATATATATATATATATATATATATATATATATATATATATATATATATATATATATATATATATATATATAACTCCTATTCATTTAAAGATATCTCTAAAACATTTGAAGATATCTCTAAATAATTTACTGTTCATTTAGATAGCTCTAAATGGACAGGAAGTCCATTCAATGCTTGAGCATTTTCACAGAAAGTCATTTAGAAATATCTTCAAATGACTTCCTGTTCATTTAGAGATATCTCTGAATGAACAGGAAGTTATTTATAGACATCTTCAAATAATTTAGAGATATCTTTAAAGGAACAGGAAGTAATTTACAGTAGAGATACAGTAATCCGTCACATATCCGCCCATCACATATCCACCCGTCACATATCTGCCCTAACCATTTATCCGCCATGATCAATCTCTTCAGCAACGTTAGTTTATTGATCAGAGAAGATTAGTTCCGAGATTGTAGATCCTACCAAAGTTGTTGTACACTGTGTTGTATGTGCTCTGTACGCAACCATTGCTGTTCAGTGTGTTGATATTGTAGCGTGGGGGCAGCTGATTTGCAAGACACTGTGGGGATGGACCTGGTTATGGACTGGGGAAGGTGATGGGAGTACTCTGGAAATATTGTGTGTTTGTAAAACTGTTATTCTTGTTCAGATCTGTTAGCGTTCTCTGTGTGTTTTTGGTGCTTGAGTGACTGAGAGCTGTGTGTGCATCACTGAGGGGGATGGGAGCAGGTCTGACACGACCAGTCAGAGATAGGGAGTGTTGGACCAATGAGTGAGGAAGGGGGAGGGACTTGGGGGTGTGTGTGGAGATGACAGTTTCAAAGAGAGAACTGGGACCTGGCAGCAGGAGAATTGAGAGAGTTAAGAGGTTGAGTTTGCGAGTGAGAGGAGAGGAATGTGAGCCATTGTTCTCTAAAAACTGAAAAAATAATAAATACAGCGGCTTCCTACTGCTTTGAACCGCACCTGTTGTCTGTCTCATTATATCCTGGAAACCCTGCAGCTCAGCACTACATTATGTAAATAAATCCTGTTCACCTGTGGGGCATATCAACTTCAACCTTGTCTCAATCTCCTGCCTGCCACTCAGCAGCGAATTCACGCACCCACAAGGCAGATGGCTACTCTGTCACAAGCTTTAATACCGTGTATCATTCTAAACAAGGGATCCCTAATAAAAGCTGAATTTCAAAACAATAATAACATAGTATAGTAATTGTTATAGTGGTGTATAATGGTATTTAAAACAGGATTCATTTATCCCCCTTTTTACATATCCGCCTTTACTCTGGTCCCACCGCAGTCGGATACGCAATGGATTACTGTATCTTCAAATGATTTAGAGATAGCTTTAAAACCCTCATTTTAAAATATCTCTAAATGACAGTTTGGCTTACCATGCTAGCAAAATCCACATGGTTTCCATATTTATTTCATTTTTAGATATCTCTAATTGACATACAGATATCGTTAAATGAATTTTAGGTATCTTAAAAACTGCACAATTAAAGATATCTGTAATTCAATTTGAGATATCTCAAAATGTTTTACAGCTATCTCTAAATATTTCAAGATAGCTTAAAATGCAATTTGAGATATCTCTAAATTATCATTTGGCCTGCCATAGCCCCTTGGTTTAAGGCATCTGGAACTGTTTGTTATTGAGTAGCATAAATAACAGGACGAACTCCCAAGTTTTGGCAATCAAGCTGCATTTATTCACCAACAGGAATCCAAGGATACTCATTTCACTTTCCTATTTGTTTAAGTCTAAGCATTTATTGAGTAAACATAGTGCATGCAATGCATAGGACTGAGGCAACACAGATAACAGGCTTCCTAATACTGTTGTCTTAGCTAATTGGTATTCACTTTAGGGAGTGAGTGCTCACAAATCTACCTTACTTTCCACAAATTCCATCTGTCACTCACACACAATACTTCTCTGTGACACACAGAGAAAACGTGTCACACACCAACTGTGGCTGTGGCTTGGCATAGAACTTGTAGTACAGCAGAAGCCTATTTAAAAAATGTAGTACTTTTTAAGTTGTTATAGAGGTTCATTACACCTTATTTTTGGTTGATGTGGGAGTTAGAATACGATTCTGGAATGTTTCTTGAATTTCTTTTGCAGTTCGAAATCACTCGCATTACATGCTTTCAAAAAGTCAGGGTCGCGTAACAGTCTTTGTAAAGGTACTACTCCCATCAGTCAAGCAGAAACGTTGTGTTGACATCAGTTTCACAAGATTAAAATCCATTATATACACAAGGGAATGTAAATGTCAGGTTAACCTCCCCACTTCAAACTCAGATTCACTTATCATGTATTTTATCAGCAAGAGGTAGTCTTCACAAGCTTCAAGATGACATTCAATTCCCTAAAGTTTGTGAATTATTTTAACATTCTCCTATGTTTTATGAATCACAATTTAAAAGAGAGACAATCAATCATTTTAGCAACCCTGAGTGTCCTCGTTAGACAAGGTTTCATGTACTTTACCAATGTTTCTCTTATTAAATGCTTTATGTAGTTGCCTATGGTCTGAGGCAGGCAGGGAGTGTTGTGAGCCAAGTTGAGCACCTGCTGCAAGGTGGACAAGGGGGAGAGGTGGAACAGGTAAGCCTTTTACAGTACACCAGCAACTTTAATAGTCATCATCATCATCATCGCACGGGTGGCTGATATGTATGCCTTTTCTGCTTTTAGAACATAAAATTGAGCATAAATCAGTGACATTCCACTTCCTACTGAAACTAATTACATCATCCATTGTTGTGTTGTTGATGTAATCAACTCTCTGAACCTTTAAAAACTTCTACTGTGTACTCCGTGGTGGAATCATAACTACCATTAGCTACAGAAATAAACAAGTTCCATTGCTGAACAGTTTGTTATGTAACAATGAACACTGAATCCATAGTGTGTGCAATCAGTGGGACCAGAGAATCCCCAAAAGCACCCCCTTAGCTACGCTACTGTACTGCAAGTAAATTGGTCATTGTGTGAAATACTAATATATGAATTCATTAATAAGTCAGGCTTTCCAGGCAGGATGAGTTCTTCACTTATATTAATTCTTTGTGTCCTTTTTGTATAAAGCATTTAATTTGTTCTATTTTGTACCGTTTTTCTTTCTTTCTTGTTTGCTTACTTTGATACTGTTGCATACAGTATTGTAATAAAAAGCTATAAATTATTGATCACAAAACCAAAAAGAATATAAATTCTGTATGTCTTATGCTGTTGCTTCTTTGCCTACACATAGAGATTGTCATTATGTGAAACTGAATTTGTTGCATGACAGTGTCCATAAAAGTTATTACCAATTCACAAGAACAGAAAAAAAATCCTTTTATCGCCACCACGGCACTTAGGAGTAAGACAGAGAAAATATATAATGGGTTCCAGCGGGATTATAGTGTAGTTGGGATGTCACAGTCGGTTTTATAAATTGGATTAGTTTTTATATCCCACTGAAACCCATTATTTATTCTATTTATACCACATTTTGTTCTGTGTGTGATCTTTTTTGTGCACAAATAAATTGTAAAACTATTTATGCAAAGAATAAATTGTCTTTGAAACTAATTTTGATGCTGTAATAGGCCCGGGAAGAAGACCGACTGCAACCTCTCAGGGTAGAAAAAATAAGTGAAAAGTAAAGCTTATTTATTTCCCAAAATGTATTGCAAGTGGAAGGTAGGTTGACAGGTTTTATGGATTGGCTGGTAAGGATGCTTTCTTATGAAAATGCTTGTTTGGGCTAATTGACAGGTTCAGTTCGCTTACAGGCTCATGGAGAGTTACCTGCCTGATACCTAGACAGATCAGTCATATGCTACAGCATCTGACAATGAGCATTATACTGTATAATAATTCTTACACATATAGTAATTAATGACTATATGTTAGGGCTGTCAAGCGGTTAAAAAAATTGTGATTAATCTTGCGATTAAACATTTTAATCTTTGTTAATCTTGGTTTTAATCACATATTTAATTGATACAATTACTGCATTCATCTCATTCATTTGTTTTATTACTGATGCTGTAATTATTATTATTATTATTATTATTATTATTATTATTATTATTATTATTATTTTAAAGTTCTTCTTATTACCTATAAGGCCTTACATGGTCTTGGAACCTTCTTATCTTCAGGATCTGCTGACCCCATATGTTCCTGGTTATTTCCTGAGATCAGAAAATGCTAATCTTCTGACAGTCCCTAAAATTAATTTGAGTTCTGTCGGAGCCAGGGCATTTACTTACAATGCCCCTCGTCTTTGGAACTTGCTCCCTATTCATATCGGGAATGCTAACACAAATGAATCTTTTAAATCCTGTTTGAAAATGTATTTGTTTGGGTCTGTTTATTTGTAGCTGGATTATATATTAGACACTGGCCTTTTTATATTTCTGTTGTAAAGCACCCTGAAATGCTTGCATGAAGAGCGCGATATAAGTGAAATTTGTATTGTATTGTCGTTGTCGTCGTTGTATTATTATTATTATTATTATTATTATTATTATTATTATTATTATTATTATTATTATTATTATTAATCATCCAAAAAACAACCTGTTGTCCTATTTCTGGATAGAGTTTATTTGTAGGAAATCATTCAGTCGCACTTATGAGGACATTTCTAAAGAAAAAAATATATATGAGTGAATTTTTTAACTTTTTGTTTGACTTCAAACTAGGTAACCGTAGGGTATATTTCATTATGGAGTGAAAACTTTATTTTCTTAATAATCCTCAGACCCTCACCTACATAGTTAGCATGTTGTTTACGTTCAATTAATAATTTAAATCGAAGATTGTATCATCAGCTCCTCTAAATAATTCAGCCCATGTGTAGTTACTTAAATTAAAAGTATCAGTATTTATTATTTTAGAATGATTAAGAAACTCCACATATTAAATACCTTACCAGAATAAGAAAGTAGTTCAGCTCTGAACACTGCATCGTACAAACAGCAGCCAGTACCTGAAAAATGTATTCGACTCAGTAGTTGCACAATGACAATATTATTAACCACTATATGTACCTTTGGAACTTACTGTTTTTCATAAATAACTTGCTTATGGTTAACAATGGGAGTGAAATGGATATTGGGTTAACCACTTCCTATTGATTACTTGGGTTGAGTCTGTATGTACGGTAACAGAATTTGTACTTTTTGCTTTTGTGATCATGACACTAGCTGCAAGATGTACATTTAACATGCATCTTCACGATATTGATTTGTGTACAGCTCCACCCAAAATCTTCTATAATAAATGACTATGCTTCGATGTAGAATTCCGAACATTAGTGTATATTCTGTATCTAAAAAAATATATGAATCTCACCCTTTGTGTGGCTCCCAAAGTACTAATTGCATTTTGATCTATGAATAATCAAGGGCCATCCCTTGTGTTAAAAGGTGCTGGTCAAGTAATGATGCTGAAGTCATTTTATATTACGATTGTAAAACAATGGCAATAGACACCAATTCAGTACATAAAGCTGAGGTAAAATGTGCCAGTCTTCCTATTATTCAGTATTTTGTTCTAAAGCAGGGATAGACCCTTCCAGACCTGGTATTCATTTCAACCATGTTCTTAATTGTTTAATTGAGCCAATTACACCCCCCCCCCCCAAAGTATTATTTTATTTGACCTGGTGTAGAATGGGTCTCCGGGGCTGCAGTTACCCATCCCTGTTATATATGCAGGGAAAGATTCTTCAAGCATTGTCCTCCCAGTTACAATTACTTGCTATCACTTATACAAATACAATCTAAAGCTAATAAGAATCAACTTTACAATACTTACACACCACTAATACCCTATTCACACTATTTATTTAATGCATCATTTTTGAAAATGTGGTTATCATCGGTTTATTATTATTATTATTATTATTATTATTATTATTATTATTATTATTATTATTATTATTATTATTATACTATACATAATTAGATACCGTACACTTTCTTTTTAAAAAAGTAATGGTAACTGTTTCATCAGTATTACTTCCAAACTGTGTCCAAAAGGAAGCCAAACAATGACTTTACCAGTCAATGCTAAATATTTATATACCCCCTTTCTATTGCTGCAGGCTTAAAGCCATTCGGTAGCAGGGGTACTTTATCTCTATCAGAGTGAGTGAATGATGTGGCCTCCCACAAAAGAAGGTAATTTTCTCTTAATGTAGTACTGTACACATTCATCACAATGGCAGCCTGCTGCTGAAGCCAGCAGCAATTTCTCTGCCTTGAGGCAGCCGACACTTTGTGTATACTGTATTACTTGCTGCCTAATTCCTGTCTTGTTATATGGTGCTATAATTTAAGTAAGGTATTGGGAAGTTCACAAGTTCTCCAATAATACACTGTTTTGAGAAGGGAATGGAATCCCACCATTTCCTAATATTTGTTGATTTGTAAATGTAACACTGTTTCAAGTTTTTCAGTATGTTTAACATTCCTTTGTCAAGATTTATTTATTTATCAGATGCCTTTATCCAAGGCACCTCACCCGAAAGCACAAGGAGGTTAAGTGACTTGCTCAGGGTCACACAATGAGTCGATGGCTGAGGTGGGATTTGAACCGGGGACCTCCTGGTTACAAACCCTTTTCTTTAACCACTGGACCACACAGCCTCCTATAAAGGGTGTTTGAAAACAAACAGTGGAGGTACTTCTAGGCTTTTGATGACATGGCAACTATACTCACTACTTATTTCTATTTAAATCTACTAATGTGTTTATGATTAATGTAATGTAATTTACTACATACAGGCGCGGCTGGTGTATAAGAGGCGTTGGGGCACCGCCCCACCAGTTTGATTTCAATAACAATTCACTATTTTGTCACTGGCTGCTAGTAACATTATTACAGAAATCATTACGGTAATTACATTGCCTACTCCTACCACCCCAATGAGCACGAGCATGTGCAGTAAGGACCTTGGGTGGTTTCACTGCTGCCCCTGTAGCACATGCGCAGCAGTGATTCCTGAGCTCTGCGTTGAATGGCAATGCTTGTGTGCTCTATGGGGCATGTTATCTGTCGTCCAAGTGCAGTGTTTCACTGGTAAAACAGCCGTTACCTAGGAAACTGGCAGTATATCCAATCTGAGGAGGCTGTTGCATTGCAAAAATGGCAGAGATTAAATAGTGTTGACAGCTTACTGACAAATCCATTCTAAGCAATGAGTTTCCAGGAGATGCTGAAACTGAAAATATTAGGAACCCTTCAGCCTGATTTGACGCTTCAGCAATCTGCAAAAGACAGGGCTAAGGCATATGTTCGACAGTTTGCAAAATCGTGGTATGAGAAAAAGAAGTGGCTGTATGGCATAACTACTAGAAATTCACTGTCCTGCTTCCCATGCTTGCTGTTTGGAGGGGACTTTGCTTGGACTAAAACAGGAGTGAGTGACTTAAAGCATCTTTCCGAAAGGATTAAAAAACATGAACCATGTAAATGTCAGTTGGAAAGTGCGATTAAACTTGCCATGTTGGGGGAGTGTAAATATAGCTACACAATTAGATTAAAGCTACCATGCCAGAATAAAAAAGCAAAATGCTGAAGTCGATAAAAAACAGATACATCCTGTCGAAGCTGCTTGACTGTGTGCGATTTTGTGGTGCTTTTGAATTGGCATTACGTGGACATGATGAAATCGAATCATCTTTGAACCCGGGGGTGTTTCATGGCCTGGTGGATTTTGTGTCTAATATAGATAATGCAAGGAGGAGCATTTGAAAACTGCAGCTGTGTTAAAACAGTGTAAAATGAACTTTTGGGCTGTATGCTTGAAGCAAACAGGGAGTTCATTGTGCAGCAGTTGAGAAGTACTGCATTTGTGGCTGTACAAGCTGATGATACCACTGATCTGTCAACAAAGTGCCAGTATATTGATGGACGCAGCAAAGTTGTGGAAAGGTTTTATGGCTTCAGTCAGCTACAACAGTGGTTCCCAATCCCGGTCCTGGGGACCCACTGTATCTGCTATTTTTCATTCCAACTGAGCTTTCAATTACTTAACTAGACCCTTATTTTCACCTTATACATGGAAGCTTTTTTTTTAACTGTATGCAAAGTAATGTCTGTTGCTCACAATGGAAATTCACAAAGTGCTGAGTGCCTAGAACAGTGAAGCACTGTACAACATGTGTGTGGCCATTCTTAGCAAATGTATTTCTGTCAGTCTGGTAAAAGTGTAAAAAGGATTCCATTCCTCAATATCCAGTCCACTAATATGATACTGAATCACAAGTCAGCAGAGTGGAACTTAGACAAAGTGGATGTCAACTTTGTTTTGAGTTGATAGATGGAGAGGTTGTGCTATGATGGATGCCTTAAAAGGCCTTTTATTTTACTGAGAGACTGGTGTCTTAAGAGAAAGGGCAGAGTAACCAACCTTTACAAAGAGCTTGTGTTGCGGCAGTCATGGCCTTTGAGAGAATTCAGAGGAGGAATTGTATATGATCTTAGCTTGCTGCTGAGCCAAACCTTGTTCCTAATTAGTAAGACAGATTTTTTTTCTATAAAAAGGCAAAAGCTGTTTTCTTTAATTGCCTTTGCAATTATCTATCACCCTGTTTCTGTACATACGATCAAAATTAATGATGTTAATTAAACATCCAAAAAGTAATTAAAATACACCAGCTATCAGCAAAACACAGATACAGACCACTTCTGAAATAGAAGATAAACTATAAAGTTGTTTTTCCTTAAAAAGCTTGAGGACCTAGAGATAAACTGCAGAATTTTGACTACAACATTTATCATTGCTAATTAACTTTAAATCTAAATTGGATTTGTTTAAAATCAATTGGGGAAACCTAGTGGATACTTTTGTGCGTCTGTACTTGTAATTTGCATACGTAACAAAACTAGGATATTGTTAGGTTTCTCAATAAATAAATACAATTATTAATACAATTAAATATTCTTTGGGGAAAATAACACTCTAGATGATATTTATAATTTATTTATAGTTTGAATTATATAAATTGAAACCAACTCATATTTTGAGCTCCCCCTTCATTTCCTGTTTGGTAACACGCTACAATAAAGAGCTTAATCCTGTGCTGTGTAGTAAAGTTGGGAATTAGCTGATCCCTAACTTTGTTCTGCATCTTTTTTCGTTGCAATTGGTGCTAAATTAGTATTGAGCTGAGGATGATCCCGAGATAGTACCGTACAGCCAGTCCGTAGCTTAGTACGCAGCTCTGTATTAAATTCCCAAGTTCACTACAATTGACCCATAGAACATAAGAACATAAGAAAGTTTATAAACGAGAGGAGGCCATTGGGCCATCTTGCTCATTTGGTTTTTAGTAGCTTATTGACCCCAGAATCTCAACAAGCAGCTTCTTGAAGGATCCCAGGGTGTCAGCTTCAACAACATTACTGGGGAGTTGGTTCCAGACCCTAACAATTCTCTGTGTAAAAAAAGTGCCTCTTATTTTCTGTTCTGAATGCCACTTTATCTAATCTCCATTTGTGACCCCTGGTCCTTGTTTCTTTTTTCAGGTCGAAAAAGTCCCATGGGTCGACATTGTCAATACCTTTTAGAATTTTGAATGTTTGAATCAGATCACAGCATAGTCTTCTTTGTTCAAGACTGAATAGATTCAATTCTTTTAGCCTGACTGCATATGACATGCCTTTTAAACCTGGGATAATTCTGGTTGCTCTTCTTTGCACTCTTTCTAGGTAGCAATATCCTTTTTGTAACGAGGTGACCAGAACTGAACACAATATTCTAGATGAGGTCTTATTAATGCATCGTAAAGTTTTAACATTACTTCCCTTGATTTAAATTCAGCACTTTTCACAATATATCCGAGCATCTTGTTGGCCTTTTTTATACCTTACCCACATTGTCTAGATGAAGACATTTCTCAGTCAACATAAACTCCTAGGACTTTTTCATAGATTCCATCTTCAATTTCTGTATCTCCCATATGATATTTATAATGCACATTTTTATTGCCTGCATGCAGTACCTTACACTTTTCTCTATTAGATGTCATTTGCCATGTGTCTTGCCCAGTTCTGAATGCTGTCTAGATCATTTTGAATGACCTTTGCTGCTGCAACAGTGTTTGCCACTCCTCCTACTTTTGTGTTGTCTGTAAATTTAACAGGTTTGCTTACTATAACAGAATCTAAATCATTAATGTAGATTAGGAATAGCAGAGGACCTAATACTGATCCCTTTGGTACACCACTGGTTACCTCGCTCCGTTTTGAGGTTTCTCCTCTAATCAGTACTTTCTGTTTTATACATGTTAACCACTCCCTAATCCATGTGCATGCATTTCCTTGAATCCCTACTGCGTTCAGTTTGAGAATTAATCTTTTATGTGGGACTTTGTCAAAAGCTTTCTGGAAATCTAAATAAACCATGTTGTATGCTTTGCAATTATCCATTGTCAATGTTGCATCTTCAAAAAAATTAAGCAGGTTAGTTAGACACATTCTCCCTTTCCTAAAACCGTGCTGACTGTCTCCCAGGATACTGTTACCATATAGGTAATTTTCCATTTTGGATCTTATTATAGTTTCCATAAGTTTACATATAATAGTAGTCAGGCTTATTGGTCTGTAGTTACCCGTTTCGATTTTGTCTCCCTTTTTGTGGATTTGTATTACGTTTGCAATTTTCTAGTCTGTCGGTACAACCACTGTGTCAAGAGACTGTTGCATGATCTTGGTTAGTAGTTTGTAAATAACTTTCATTTCTTTGAGTATTATTAGGAGGATCTCATCCGGCCCAGGGGATTTGTTTATTTTAAGAGCTCCTAGTCCCTTTAACACTTCTGCCTCTGTTATGCTAAAGTTATTTAAAACTGGATAGGAACATGTCGACATGTGGGGCATATTGTCCGTATCCTCCTTTGTAAAAACTTGTGAAAAGTAATCATTTAATATATTTGCTATTTTTTTTTCTTCATCTATGATTTTGCCATTTGTGTCTCTTAGACATTTAACCTCCTCTTTGAATGTTCTCCAGCTGTTATAGTATTGGAAAAAACATTTTGGAATTGGTTTTAGCCCCCTTAGCAATGTTCATTTCTATCTCTCTCTTGGCCTTTCTAACTTCCTTATAGAGACTATGTGTTGGTTCAACCTGGACAACACAAAAGTAAACAACGAGTGAGGAAGGATTTAAGCAACAAGCAACAGCAGGGATGGAAAGTCTGATTGAATTTTGTCTTAGAAAATGGAAAAACAGTGGTTGCTGTGTTATTGAATCCCTAATCAGAAATAACAACAAAGAAAATACAGTATTTTTAAAGAAATTTTATTGGACTTATCGAGGGACTTCTAGATCTAACGAAAGCATCACACTTATGACCATGACAAACTGATTTTCACTTCTGATTCTCTCATTCTTCATATAGGAAACATTGCTTGCTGTATGTTAACAATAATATTTTCACTATCACACTCATCACATTTCAACAGCTAAGGGGAGGGTGAGTCTGAAAGCCAGGACAATATGTTAATGACTAGATTCTTTAAGCCAAATAGCTATCATTTCTAGGAGCAGGAATCAAAATAACTCTTAACTGTTCATCACAGAAGATAAGCTTAGAACAATTATCAACGTGACTGGTACAAGATGTTTTCCAATCCAATTAGCTGGTAAACAGTCACAGGCCTGATTATTGAAGGTGTCATTCTTTTCTGCTGATGTAAGCATTAAGTTGGCCTTTAACATCTGCATGTGTAATACAATCTCAAGTTTTAATTCATCACCAATCTTTCCAGTTGCTTTTCTGGAAATGTAGACCTGTGGCTACTATCCGCTGTTAATTTGGATTGGACACTAAACCAATACCTTCTATAAAGCTTAACTCATTTAAGAAGAAGAAGAAAGTCAGAAGGAGGGACTCAATCTCTTACAAAGGGTCATAAAAGATAAGCTTGCAACATTGCGCAGAGCTGAGCGCCTACGGAAACGCTACAAAAAGAAGGAGCGTGCGAGAACTAACTTTTATAAAGACCCATTCAAATTTGTAAAGAAGTTATTCACCAGTGAGAAGAATGGCACACTAAAAGCATCTAAGTTTGAGCTGGAGAGATATTTGGAAGAAACACATACAGATTCAAAAAGGCAGGAGCCTATGTCAATTCTGTCAAACATCCCACCTATCAATCCACCAGAATACCAAATGGAGGACTGTGCACCTAAGTGGAAAGAAGTAGAGCAAGCTGTGAAAAAAGCAAGGGCTTCATCATCTCCAGGGCCTAATGGAGTTCCGTACAGAGTGTACAAGATTGCTTCAGGAGTTCTACGAATCCTGTGGAAATTGATGAAAGTAGCATGGGAAAAACAGGTTGTACCAAGAGCATGGAGCTGAGCAGGTGGAGTCTTTTTACCTAAAGAAAAAGATTCTACAAGCATCAGTCAGTTTCGCCCTATTTCCCTATTAAACATAGAAGGCAAGATTTTCTTCAGCATTATTGCTCAGAGATTGTCAACTTACCTATTAAAAGAACTGCTTCATTGACACTTCAATACAAAAAGCGGGCATTCCAGGTTTCCCAGGATGCTTAGAACACATCAATGTGATCTGGCAACAAATTCAATCAGCTAAAAAGGAGAGGAAGGAGCTCCATGTGACATTCCTGGATTTGGCTAATGCATATGGTTCAGTGCCACATGAACTTCTTTGGGCAGCATTTGATTTTTTCAGTGTACCGATGACAATAACAAATCTAGTGAAAGCCTACTTTGGAGATTTGCAATTTAGTTTTCAACTTCAGAATTCAGCACTACATGGCAATGCCTAGAAGTTGGAATAATGGCAGGATGCACCATTTCTCCACTGGCTTTTACCATGGCAATGGAAGTAATCATTAGGGCATCATAATGGGTAGTGGGAGGAGAGCTTGGCTTCTGGAATGCGACTACCACCAATTTGAGCATACATGGATGACATGACAACCATGACTACAACAGTAGCCTGCACTAATCGGTTATTGGGCAAATTAACCAATAACATTGAATGGGCATGAATGCAATTCAAGCCCACTAAATCAAGGAGCATCTCTATAATTAAAGGTAAAGTAGTAGATAAAACGTTCTTCATTAATGGTGAGGCAATACCAACAGTGTCTGAGAAGCCAGTGAAGAGCCTTGGGAGATGGTACGACGGGGATCTAAAGGACACAGTTCGTGTGGGAGAAGTTAGACAACAAGCTGTGGAAGGGTTGAAGAGCATAGACAGCAGCGCTTTACCAGGCAAACTAAAACTGGTGCTTTCAGTTTGGTCTACTGCCAAGGTTGCTGTGGCCACTGACTGTGTACGAGGTTTCTTTGACAACAGTAGAGAAGCTGGAAGCTTTAATCAGTTCACACATCAGGAAATGGTTGGGAGTTCCACGCTGCCTCAGCAGAGTGGGACTTTATGGCAAAGTAATACTGCAGCTACCTGTCTCCGCTCTAACCGAGGAGTTTAAGTGCGCCAAGGTCCGACTGGAAATGACATTAGTAGAGTCACGCGACAAATGCGTAAGGGAGGCAGCACCTGTGTTGAAAACTGGAAGAAAGTGGGTGGCAAAGAAAGCTGTGGAGGATGCAAAGGCTGCCCTTCAAATTGGTGATATCATGGGGCAAGTTCAGCATGGAAGAGGGGTCTTGGTCTCAGTTCAGCTCCTCCTACATGGCACAAGGCAGCCCCAGCGCAATGGAGGAAGCTTGTAGTCAACGAGGTGCAAAAGCAGGAGGAGAGGATGAGGTGTATAAAGGCCATTTCCCAGGGCAAGCAGGGAGAATGGATGAGATGGGAGAGTGTGGAACAACGCAAGATTGGCTGGCAAGACCTATGGTCAATGGAACAGGGCAGGATCAGTTTCTTTATAAGGTCAACATACGATGTTCTCCCATCACCACAGAACCTAAACCTCTGGGTAGGAGAGGATCCCTCATGTCCTTTGTGTTCATCACCTGCAACATTAAGGCACATTTTGACAGGATGTAAGGTGGCTCTTAGCCAAGGACGGTTTACTTGGCGCCATTACCAGGTGCTGCGATGTTTGGCCTTAGCATTGGAAGACAAGCATAACATGACCAATAAGTTGCCACCTGTTCCATCAAAACATTACACACAAAAGACAACATTCCTCCGCCCAGGAGAGCAACCACCAAGAAAAGGTGTTGAAGCCAATCCTCGCCCAGGACAACTGGAAGCTGCTAGAGACTTGAAAATGCTGGCAGATGTTGGTCAATGGCTTATTTTTCCACCTGAGATTGCCACCACTAACCTTCGACCAGATATTGTCTTGTGGTCTGGATCAGCACGCCTTGTTCACCTGGTAGAGTTAACAGTGCCATGGGAGGATGCTTTAGATGAAGCGTATGAGAGGAAGAAACTGCGGTATGCTCAACTAGCCACTGAAGCGGAACAGCAAGGATGGAGACTCTGGGTTTACCCAGTGGAAGTGGGTTGTCCAGGATTTGTGGCATACTCTACAACCCGGTTTCTCAGAGATGTCGGATTCAATGGCCAAGAGTTGCGTCGCACAGTGAAGAACTTATCTGAAGCAGCAGAGAGGAGCAGCAATTGGCTGTGGTTGAGACGGAAAGATTCTGGCTGGGGATCTCAAGCACAATAGAAAGAAAGAAACGCTGATGTACAGGTAAGTAAGCTGGGCTGAGTTGAGTGGGGGACGGAGGGGGGTGATTCTGGGATGCCAGAATCACCGTCGAGCTCTCTTGAGGTGTCGTGGGCTAGTCGACGAAACACCGAGGATGGAAGGTGCCCACTTGAAGACCCCAGAGATGTACCCTACTTAGCTCAATCCAGGCGGTTGTCATGCTGATGCGCTGGGGAGACCGCACTATGGTTGATCCCGGAGCCAGCATCGCAGCCGTTGTGTGTGCTGATGCGCTAGGGAGGCAATAAGCTGATCCCTGGAGCCAGCATTACACTTCAGCCATCAACACCAGACAGAAGGATATCTACATCATCATATGGAAGGAAGCACAAATGGATGGAGACACATATGGATCACATTAGTTTACTGTGAAGCTACGTCTTAGTTGGTGCTTATCTTGGCGAGAGCCAAGTTCAAATCAGCATGAAGTTTTAACATCTACTCTCATGTAATGGAAATCAATCCAGTGTTATGTGTTTGGTGCATCTGTGTTGCCTGCTTTACTTTAACAATATTTTGTTGCAATTTCCCTTGTGTCAGGCTTTGCATTGTGAACCTGGACTAATCTTGCAGATATGTAATCAATATATATTGGATTTTGTTTGGTGCTGAAGAGTGAAACCATGACATAATCTGACATTGTTTCTGGATGAGAAGTAAATTATGAACAAAGAACTCAATGAAGATACTGTATACGGACTGTAGATCAATCGCTACAATTTGACGAATCATACAGAATGATAGCAGCCCAGAATCAGCTGTACAGGCTGATTTTGACACAAACATGTATTGAAAGGTCCCTGTGACAAAGAGAGAGTGAACTCTTGTTTTAGATCTCCCTTCCGACCGGTGAGGACGCTGGGGAGGAGGAGCAGGCAGAGCCGCTGTGCGCAACGTCACAGACCCGGTCGGGAAGCGCGGTGGCAATCACGCATTGGTTGACGGCGATTGCCCTCGCTGACCAATGGGGACGGGATGGAGCGCACAAAAGGGGGCGTGGCTCAGGGTTCTGTTCCTTCTGGCAAGGTACAGTGTGTGTGAGGAGAGAGAGAGAGAGAGAGCGAGCGAGACTGCGAGAGATACAAAGGGGATTATAAACAGGGAAAAGGAATACGAGGAGTTCTTTTATTGTGTCTTGTAAATATACCTGCTAATCCCTTCACCCTTTGTCTGTCCATAGAGCACTAACGGACGCCCGGGATTACGTGTGAGGAGGCGGACCCGGAAGTGCCGGACTGTTTACCGTGTGCAACCCCGTTTGGATTGAGGGGAGACGGACTGTGTTTTTGTGTTGCGTTTATTGTTTTGGTTCCATTTTCGTTGGGACTGCAACCCTTTTCACTTTTGTTTGGTCGGGTTACCCATTGTTGGGTATCCCGGCGCTCTTATTATTGTTTGTCGGGTTACACATTGTTGTGTATCCTGGCGTCCTTACTTCTTATTTAGTTTGTGGCAAAATAAAGCCGGGCGCGGGTACCACATACTTGGATTGGTCTGTCAATCATTTCATCACGCACTCAGCCAAACTGTCACACGTGGTTGTCAGAAGTAGGATGGATCCAGCCACTTTTGCGGCGGTCCTGGAGGCTATGGACAGCCGGAGGGAGATCGAGGAACGGAGGAGGGAGGAGCGATACACAGCCCTCATTGAGAGGGTCGGGATGGGGATGACGTCGGCAGCAACAGCGGGGCCCGTGATGGTTGCCCCGAAGGCCCGGGCCCAGAAAATGACGGCGGAGGACGACCCTGAAGCCTACCTCGTGGCATTCGAGCGGCTGGCCACCACTGCAGCATGGCCCGGGAGTACTGGGCGAGCCAACTTGGCCCCTGCTTGGTTGGGGAGGCGCAGGCAGCGTGTCGGGCTATGACTGACACCGATGCTGCCCAGTACGACCTGGTTAAGCAGGCTATACTCCGCCGTCTCAACATCACGGGGAGACTCATCGGGTCAGATTCCGGGAGTTCCGGCGCCACCTAACACCCGGCCCAGGGTGGTGGCACAACGGCTATGCGACCACATGGCACAATGGCTAAACCCCAGCCAGAAAACTGGGGTCCAGATGGGGGAAGCTATTGTGATGGAGCAGTTTTGCCATGTGGTCGGGGCTGAAACGCAGGCTTGGATACGCCGGCACAACCCCACCACCCTGGAACAAGCCGTGGGGTTGGCCGAGAACTTTGAGGACTCCCTCATGTCCGCCCAAACCACCCTGCTGAACTGCCCCTCTCCCTCCTCTACCAAGGGACCATCATCACACCCCCCTGGACCAAGACCTGCCCGACCACCGGCCCCATCGGGCCATCCCAGCCCCTTACCATGGAGGCAGAGGTTGGCCCCCAGCTGGGGTAGAATGGTTCCCCCTGCCCCGCTGTCATACCAGCAGCGGGACAAATATGTACCCCCCTTACCCTCTGCCCCACCCCTCTGTTTTAGGTGCCAGCAGCGGGACACATTGCCAGATACTGCCCGGCGGCCATGGAGTGCGACGTGGCTGCGTGTCACCTGGCGTCTGAGACAGGTAGGAAATGGGGAAATGGTCGGGAGGGCCCGTGTACGGTTGATGTTGTATTGGGGAATGTGAACACCCAGCGTTAGTGGACACAGGGTGTGAGCAAACTTTAATTCGAACAGCTCTCCTTGGCGGTATGTCGTGGCAGCCACAAGGCCAGGTGGCAATCTCCTGTATCCATGGGGATACGGCGACATACCCCTCTCTAAAAGTATATTTATCGGTAGGCCCGATAAAGCGCCACCTAGTAGTGGGGGTGGCGAAAAGTTGCCACATCCAGTTATTCTGGG
Source organism: Acipenser oxyrinchus oxyrinchus (assembly GCA_030684275.1). Taxonomy (NCBI): domain Eukaryota; kingdom Metazoa; phylum Chordata; class Actinopteri; order Acipenseriformes; family Acipenseridae; genus Acipenser; species Acipenser oxyrinchus. Next base: position 28,716,511 of record CM060254.1, read on the forward strand.
TCGAGACTGGCCGCAATATAAAGATTTAATAAAAATGTCGGCAGCCTCGACCACACGTGTAGACACGGCAGACCCCCGGGGAAGGGAAGTAATTGGTACTGTTTTTCCCTTCCATACAGAGCTATTTTCTCCACTTTTCCGTCCTAGGAAAACACGTAAGGAGAGACGGAAGGAAAAGTGGGAAGGCGCATCGATAAGACATGGTTGGGGTCTGGCAGGAGAAGGTGCTGATGGTCCCACACGTCAATCGAAGGGAGTCGGAACGCAGTGTGACCGGGCGAGCGAGGTTACTGGACCCTCGAGGGTAGAGACTGCTCCAGCCCCTGTCAATATCCCGGACGTGTGGGCCTCAAGTGCGGACCTAGTGTGGGAGCAGAACAACGACCCCACACTGGTGCACGCTTGGGAACAGGTCCGGTCTATTGAGGGTAAGGATGTTGACGGCATTGGGACGCTGGTATATCCCCATTTCGTGGTAGAGGGGCACTTGCTTTATAGGGTAAACCCAGCCCCGGGCACAGGACAGCCTGTCAAACAGTTGATGGTTCCCACGTCCTGTCGACCAGAGGTCATGAGGCTGGCTCATGACGTCCCCTTTGCAGGACATCTTGGCGTGGACAAGACGAGGGACCGAATACTGGCTCGATTTTACTGGGCAGGGCTCTACACCGAAGTGGCGAAATATGTAGCTAGCTGCCCAGAATGTCAGAGAGTAGCACCGGGTCGAGTGCGCCCCGCCCCTCTGGTCCCACTGCCTATTGTCTCCACTCCCTTTGAACGCGTTGCAATGGACATAGTTGGGCCAGTGCTGCCTTCTGATTCTGGGTACACGCACATATTAGTGATGGTGGATTATGCAACGCGGTACCCGGAAGCAGTTCCGCTGCGGTCCACTAGTGCCACTGCAATTGCGAAGGAATTAAGTCAGATTATGGCTAGGGTAGGGATCCCAAAAGAAATATTGACTGATCATGGAACGAACTTCTTGTCGAAAACGCTACAGCAGGTGTACAAAATTCTAAAAATACGTCCCATTAGGACGTCCGTTTATCATCCCCAAATGGATGGGCTGGTGGAACGTTTTAACCAAACATTAAAGCAAATGTTGAAACGGTTTGTGAGTCAGGAGCAGAAACATTGGGCCACCCTTCTTCCTTACCTGCTCTTCGCAGTGAGAGAGGTGCCTCAGAGCTCAACGGATTTTCCCCTTTGAGCTATTATATGGCCGGCAGCCACGGGGCATCCTCGACCTGTTGAGAGAAGGTTGGGAAGAACACAAAGGCTCCTCTAAAAATGTAGTGCAGCATGTGCTCCTACTGCGTGATCGCCTTGATTTAATTGGTCGACTGGCTCAGGATAATCTCAGATCGGCTCAACATCGGCAACAGCGGCATTACAATACTAATGCACGAATTGAACCTTTCGCCAGGAGATAAAGTAATGCTGCTTCTTCCATCATTGGAATCGAAACTGTGTGCTAAATGGCAGGGGCCATATGAGGTGATACGGGCCATAGGATTAGTGAATTATGAAATTAGACAGCCCGATCGCCGAAATAAAACAGAAATCTATCATGTCAATTTGTTAAAGCCCTGGAAGGCAAGGGAGGTCTTATTCATAGCCCCAGGCGAGATAGAGGATGACTTAGGACCCTGTATAGAGACCCCTAGCCCCAGCCAAATTTCAATGGGGAAACAGTTACTTCCGGATCAGCAAGTAGATTGGGAAATTTGGGGATGTGTTTTCTGACGTGCCCGGCAGAACTAACCTTACCAAATATGCCGTTATTACTCCGCCAGGTGTCACTGTTCGGGAGAGGCCCTACCGGATCCCAGAAAGCCGGTGGAGTGGCGTCCAGAACGAGGTGAGGGCGATGCTTGAACTTGGGGTCATTGAGCCTTCCAGAAGCGAGTGGTGCAGTCCTATTGTTATAGTGGCCAAGAAGGACGGCACTAATCGCTTCTGTGTCGATTTTCGAAGGTCAATGCTATCGCCAAGTTCGACGCCTACCCCATGCCTCGGATCGACGAACTCCTCGACCGACTGGGGACGGCCGGGTTTATCTCAACTCTGGACCTGACGAAGGGATATTGGCAGATCCCTTTAACCCGCGATTCATGTGAAAAAACGGCATTTTCAACTCCGGATGGTCTGTTCCATTTTAAAACCATGCCGTTTGGGCTACATGGTGCGCCCGCCGCCTTTCAGAGACTGATGGACGAGGTGTTACATCCCCATCGTGAGTATGCAGCAGCTTATATTGACGATGTGGTGATATATAGCTCCACCTGGAGAGAGCATGTAATTCGACTTACAGCTGTCCTTCAGTCTCTAAGGGCTGCCCGGCTGACAGCCAACCTGAAAAAATGTGCGTTTGCTAAATCTGAAACTCAGTACTTAGGATTTATTATGGGAAACGGACAGGTGAAACCCGTAGCCACCAAAGTCCAGGCTTTGGTGGACGCGGCGGTCCCCAAAACTAAATCCCAGGTGAGGTCACTGTTAGGATTGGCGGTTATTACCGCCGCTTTATCCCCGAGTATGCCACCGTGGTCGATCCTCTGGTGAACCTCACTAAGAAAAGTGCACCAAATTTAGTCAAGTGGTCAGAAGAGTGTCAGGGAGCGTTTGAGACCATTAAGTGCAGACTGTGCCAGGCTCCTGCGCTAATATTACCAGACTTTAGCAAGAGATTCCTCCTCCATACTGACGCGTCAAAGGTTGGTTTGGGGGCGGTCTTGTCCCAGAGGGTTAACGGGGTGGAGCACCCCATTCTTTACATCAGCAAAAAAATGCTTCCTAGGGAGCGCAATTACTCAGTTGTAGAGAAGGAGTGCTTGGCCATTAAATGGGCGACTCACTCCCTCAGATATTACTTACTGGGACATTCATTTGATCTAGTCACGGACCACGCCCCACTCAGATGGTTAAGCACTATGAAGGATAGCAATGCTCGGATAACTCGGTGGTATTTGGCATTGCAGCCTTACATGTATCGTATGGTACATCGTGCAGGGAAAGATCACCAAAATGCGGATTATTTTTCCGGGAGGGGAGTAATGGGGTTGGTAGGTTTGGCCGAGTGTTCCTTCGGCTCCACTCTGAGCGGTGGGATATGTGACAAAGAGAGTGAACTCTTGTTTTAGATCTCCTTCCGACCGGTGAGGACGCTGGGGAGGAGGAGCAGGCAGAGCCGCTGTGCGCAACGTCACAGACCCGGTCGGGAAGCGCGGTGGCAATCACGCATTGGTTGACGGCGATTGCCCTCGCTGACCAATGGGGACGGGATGGAAGCGCACAAAAGGGGCGTGGCTCAGGGTTCTGTTCCTTCTGGCAAGGTACAGTGTGTGTGAGAGAGAGAGAGAGAGAGAGAGCGAGCGAGACTGCGAGAGATACAAAGGGGATTATAAACAGGGGAAAAGGAATACGAGGAGTTCTTTTATTGTGTCTTGTAAATATACCTGCTAATCCCTTCACCCTTTGTCTGTCCATAGAGCACTAACGGGACGCCCGGGATTACGTGTGAGGAGCGGACCCGGAAGTGCCGGACTGTTTACCGTGTGCAACCCCGTTTGGATTGAGGGAGACGGACTGTGTTTTGTGTTGCGTTTATTGTTTTGGTTCCGTTTTCGTTGGGACTGCAACCCTTTTCACTTTTGTTTGGTCGGGTTACCCATTGTTGGGTATCCCGGCTCTTATTATTGTTTGTCGGGTTACACAGTGTTGTGTATCCTGGCGTCCTTACTTCTTATTTAGTTTGTGGCAAAATAAAGCCGGGCGCGGTACCACATACTTGGATTGGTCTGTCAATCATTTCATCACGCACTCAGCCAAACTGTC